>OX941092.1:37141250-38587500 GCA_954870635.1 Arctium minus
ATCTAATGCATCAAAGGTTCAAAATGAGTTCCATGGGGGAACTTACTTTCTTCCTTGGACTCCAAGTTCAACAGAAGTCAGATGGCATCTTCATCTGTCAATCCAAGTATGTGCAGGACATTCTAACCAAGTTTGGTTTCTCAGAGTCAAAACCTGCCAGCACACCTATGGAAACACACAAGCAGATAACAACAGATCTTGAGGGGGAGGATATGGATGTGCATCATTATAGATCCATGATTGGCTCTCTCATGTATCTCACAGCATCAAGGCCAGATATAATGTTTCTAGTCTGTGTATGTGCAAGATTCTAAGTTAGGCCAAAGCAATCTCACTTTCAAGCTGTTAAGAGGATATTCAGATATCTCAAGGGGCAACCCAGATTGGGACTTTGGTATCCTCATGACTCACCATTTGACCTAATAGCATACTCAGACAGTGATCTAGGTGGGGCAAACTTGGACAGAAAATCTACTTCTGGAGGATGTCAATTTTTGGGTGCAAGACTAGTGTCTTGGCAGTGCAAGAAACAAACCACAGTATCCACATCTACAACAGAGGCAGAGTACATAGCAGCTGCAAGTTGCTGTTCTCAAGTCTTATGGATTCAGAATCAAATGTTGGATTATGGGGTAACCTTTCTACACACTCCAATTTTTATTGATAATAGCAGTGCTATTAGCATTGTGAATAATCCAGTCAAGCACTCAAAGACAAAGCACATTGAGATCAGGTATCACTTCATAAGAGACTGTAATGAAAAGAAACTTATTCAAGTTGTAAAAGTTCACACTGATAATCAGTTTGCTGATCTATTCACTAAAGCCTTTGATGTGGGTAGATTCACTTTCTTGGTAACTAGTGTGGGAATGATCAACTCTGAATAAGCCCCTTCTCAAAAAGTGGTTCTATACCTGTATATTATTTATTCTTGGTGTTACTAATCTTCTTTTTCAGGATATGTATAGCAGTACTCAGTGTTTCACAAGCTTAAAGGAGTAAGTTAGTTAATACTGCTAGTAGTTAATACTGCTCTCAGTTAATACTGCTAGTTAGTTAATACTGCTAGTAGTTAATACTGCTCTCAGTTAATACTGCTAGTTAGTTAATACTGGTAGTTAGTTAATACTTCTATTTAGTTAATACTGCTAGTAGTTAATACTGCTTTCAGTTAATACTGCTTTCAGTTAATACTGCTCTAGGTTAATACTGCTTATGTCCCGAATACTATAAATACTCTTTGCCCGCCTAAAAGTTCATAACGACTCTTTCCATACTATTCTCTTGCACTATAAACCCTTTCTCTCTCAAGTTTGAAGCTTTCAGGCACGTTGTTCACTAAGATCAATGGCATCCATGGCATTCATCGACGAGCACAATGAGATCGCGATGCTACAAAAGCCAAAGCAAGCTGCAGGATTTCATCAGATTGTGGATTTTCTCAAGTCAACCCATATTGCTCATGCTCTTACAGTATCTCCTACAATCTATATCGAGCATCAAAGGCAGTTCTGGGCTAATGCCACCATTGTTGCTGAGAATGGTGTGCAAATGATCAAGACAAGGATATGTGAACAATCACTAACAGTTACTGAAGAGGTTATTCGCATCAGTCTACGTCTAGATGATGCTTCTGGTATAACTTCTATCCCAAACGATGAACTGTTCTCCAATCTTACAAGAATGGGGTATGGAGGTCCATTGGGTGTATTCAAATTCTCAAAAGCCAAATTTTCACCCCAATGGCGTTTCTTTGTCCATACTCTTATGCACTGTATCTCCAAGAAGACTACTGGATGGAGTGAGTTCAGCAGCACCATTGCTTATGCTTTGGTGTGCTTGGCCACTGCCAGAAAGTATAACTTTTCTAAAATGACTTTCAGTGATCTTGTCTCAAACATGGGAAACAAAAAGAGCTTCTTTATGTACCCCAGGTTTGTCCAAGAAGTTATTACTCATGAATTGACGGATATACCTCAACCTGTTGGGGTATATGTACCTAAACCCCCCAAAGGCAAGGTTTTCTCAAATATGAGAAGATCTGCTGGGGACTCGGAAGGAGTTGACACCCCATTGTTCTCTACAATGATGGTGGTGTCCCAAACCAATGAAGGTATGGCAGCAGGGTCAAGGCCCCTATTAGACCATCCTACTGCTAGCCAATCCCAACCTTCCCACTCTAAATCAATTCCTCAGTCTCTTCTTGACAAACCAACTTCACCAATCACCCAAACTTATCAAAGAAAACAGGTAAAGAAGGCTCCTTCCCTTCTTGTACCATCACCCACTCAGCCTTTAAGCCCTCTATTGGAGCACTCACCAGTAGAGAATATCCAAAGGGAATCCACAAGGGTGTCTCCCAACCCAAAGGAGGTGCTCTCTGAGGAGGAGGTAGATCATATGGGTACTGAGGCTGCCACTACTTCTGCTAGCACAGAGAAGGACAGTGGAAACATCAATAAGACCTCCCCCATGGCAACTTTGAATGAGCAATCATTCAAAGGTCCCAGGTGCCAAGAAACCACCGGGGTGGACAGTGCTTCTGCTAGGCAGAAGACTTCCACTAATAAAAGATCCCATGATCCTTCAAAAGAGGGTAACACTTCTGGAGAGGGTGAGGACAGATATACTTACTATGAATTGATGGAAACAATGGGGAACATCAATCAAGATGTTCTCAAACAAGGCAAAGAAATTGAAGAAATGAAGCTGGTCATTCTGTCACAACAAGTACAGATTGCTAAGCTGAAGAAGATGGTGATCAGTCTGGTAAAGAGGAAGAAGAGAAAGCAATTCCAACTAAGGAGAAGGAAATCTGAGAATGATGCTCCCAAAAAGGGGGAGATCAACATGGAAGAAGCCACAAGAGAGTGGGAACTTGATGGAGAGAAATTTGATGTTGAGGGGGAGCAGGAAGCAGAAACAGAAAGAGATTCAGTGCCAATAGAAACACAAGAAGCAGCAGAAACGGTTACTACTGCTGACATAAATAAAGCAGCAGAAACAGTGAAAGAAGTATTAACAAATCTTGAGATTGCAGAAACCTTACTTAAAGCCAATAATGATACTCCCAAGGTCACTTCAAAGACCAAAGGAGTAATCATCAAAGAACAAGGTGAAGTGATCAAGAAAGATAACAGTAAGAAGGCAATGAACAAAGACAAAGGAAAAGCAAAGATGGTGGAATCTGATCAACCAGTCAAGAAGCAAAGGTTGGTTGAATCAGATGAAGCCTTAGCCAGGAAGATGCAAGAGGATATTGAAAAGGAAGAAAGAGTTCAGGTGGAAAAGGACAGGGAGATGGCAAAGGCTCTAGCTGCTGAACTGAATGAAGCTTATCAATTGAGTCTGGCAACTGAAATTGCACAAAAGAAAGCTGCAACTATGAAGAAATCAGTGGTGAAAACAGTTGTAAAGAAGAGACAACCCTCAAAGACTTTCCTAGGTACCCAAGAGAGAAACAAGATGATTATATTTCTCAAAGGTGTTGTAGGAGTCAAAAAGGTGATGTTCTCAAATATGTCTTTTGAGAAGATTAAAGAGCTATATGATTCATAGATGAGAAAGCTTCAGGGCAATGAAACTGCAAGGGTGGAGAAGGAGAAGAGGATGAAAGAAAGTAATGATTTTCTGATACAAAAGCCCTTTCCAGACAAGCAGGAAACACCATCAAAGAAAGAAGCTACTCTGGGAGAAAGTCTAAGGACTTTAAAGAGAACAAAGATGATGGCTAGGAGAAAGTCAATCAAGAAGCCTAGAATAGCTGAAGAAGAGGCTGATAAGGTGGTTGAAGAAGAAGGGGTACCTGAGTCATCTGAAAAGAAAGAATCTTCAAGTACTGATGATTTAAAGATGTACATGGTAGTGATGGACAAAGTTCCTGAACCAATTTCAGCAGAACCTGTTGGTATAAAACCTCCTGAAGTTATTCACTGGGATACATTGACATTGGATGGAAAGGAGTACATTAGACTCAAGAGGAAGGATGATAAATATGAGGTATTCAACACTTGGGTCAAGATTGTCAGAACATGCTCTAGGTCAGACATTGAAGAAATGATTGAGATAGGAATAAAGTTGTATGCAGATATACTGAAGGCTTCAGGGATTTCACTTACAAAACTGGTGATGGAGTATCTGTATATGATGTTCAAGCCTGATGAAGTAGAGCATGTGATCAAGAATGTGTTCAAATCAGTCAACAAGTGGACTCTATATGAAACTAGTGGAGTATATGCAGTGACTTTGGATTTAAATCACACTGAATACTTTCTAGTGGATAGAGTATACAACCATAGCAGATTAAAGCTTCATGCCATGCTGAAGAAGAAGCTAGTGTGTGTTCCAGATTCAGAAATGGCTAAATACTTGATTCAAAGAACCATCAATCAGAGTTTGGGATTGGATGCAAACACTGGAATTTAGGCCATGATAGAGTTTTGGAAGCATCTTGAAGAAAATTTGAAGAACTTGACTTCTCTTCCTAAAAGTCAAGTTAGGGGGAGATTGTTGGGAACTGAAGAATTCATCAAGTATGGTTAATGCTGCTGGTTCAAAGTTACTACTGCTAGAAGACTTAAAGGTTAATACTGCTGAGTGTTACTACTGCTAGTAAAGTTAGTACTGCTTAACTAGTTAGTACTGCTTAGTAGTTAATGCTTCTAAGACCAAGTTAATGCTGCTTGAAGAGATTAATGCTCCTGAGCATGGTTAGTACTGCTAGTAGTTAATACTGCTCAGAGTATTAATGCTGCTGAAGATTAATACTGCTTATATGATGAAGATTCGCATGAAAGGATAACAGCTGGATAATCTGAAGATATACATGGAAACTTAGAGATATACATGGAAGATATACTGAAGATATTTTTATTTCTTGTAATTATCTTTGTATTCAGTATATGTATAGATTTGATAGAACAGATTAATTAATTTTTCTAAGTTTTAGTTCTAGAGAGAAAATCAACCTCAAGGCATAGATCCTAATTCTAGAGAAGTAGAATTCGTATTGGTGAGCCTGTTCATCAATATTGAGGTTGAGTGTGTAATCTTGTAACTTCAAAGCATTCAATACAAGTTTACAGTTTGTTCTTCATATTTACTGTGTTGATTTACTGTTTCATTGAATATCAAAGTGTTATTCCGCAAACTTTTTTGATATTGTTTCTGAGAATTAATTATTGTTGAGAATTCGATCCTGACAAGTGGTATCAGAGCCAAACTCTCTCAGAAACATCTTTTCATCATGGAAAATCTTACAGAATCAAGCAGTACTTTGGTCTCTAAGGTTCCAATGCTCAAACCCAGTGAATTTGACATGTGGAAGATCAGAATCAGACAATATATTCTTCTCACTGACTACTCAATGTGGGATATCATTGAAAATGGTCCTTCTGAAGCTGGAAGGATAGGAGCAGATGGGAAAAGACCTCCACCAAAGACAGATGGTGAGAGGAAGATCAGACAGACAGAGATGAAGGCCTTGAGCACTCTGCTCTTGGCCATCCCCAATGAATATCAGCATCAATTTTGCAACTGCACTGATGCTCAGATTCTCTGGAATGCTCTAGAGAAAAGATTTGCTGGAACTAAAAGCATCAAAAGAAATCAAAGAGATGTTCTAAAGCAGCAGTATGAGAACTTCACTTCCTCAAAGAATGAGTCTATGACTCAAACTTTTGATAGGTTCAACAAACTCATAGGTGAACTGGCTACTGTAGGAGTAAAGATGGAACAAGATGATATCAACAGAAAGTTCCTCAGATCTCTTGGAGATGAATGGACTATGTACACTGTCTCATATAGACAGAGTGACAATCTGGAAGAGAAAGAACTTGATGATCTATACAATGATCTAAGAGTTTTTGAAACTGAGGTAGAAACCAAAAAGAAGCCCTCTGGTTATATCCACAATGCTGCACTTCTCTCAGCATCCACTGATACTACTGCCAACCCTGCAGCAGTTAGTACTGCCAGTGGAGTAAGTTCAGAAAAAGGCACTGAAACTATATTTGAAGCCTTTTTGTCCAGTCATAGCAGCAATTCTTTGATTAATGATGATCTGGATCAAATTCACCCTGATGACCTGGAGGAGATGGATATTAAATGTCACTTTGATCAAGCTTTGATTTTAATTTGACTTTGATAGCGCTTTTAGATTACGCTCTTTGTTTGAATTAACTTTCAGTAACTCTTAAACACTTTTTGCATTCTCTTTCTTTGAATACAAACAATCATCTGTCTTTAACAACTCTCTCTTTCATTACATATCTCTTGACATTGCTTTCATCATCAGAAACTATCTTCCCTTTTATGATATTTTCCTTTTCCGATGCGACCAACTTCAAACTGACTTGAACTTTGAAATCTGAAACTTTGAATCTAACTTTGAAACTCCTCCCCAATTCTGAAATCTGACTTTGACATTTAATCCAAAAATGATTTTCACAAGCAAAAGTTGTTCATCTTTCAGCAAGTGATGCAATTTCTTGATATCATCTACCTTAGTCTTTATTCTCCACTCATATCTAGGCTTTGGTACCCATTTCCAGATCATTTTAACATTAAGATGGTGAAATTGCTTTTTGTTAGAAAGATAAGCATTCTTAGCATGAAACATTTTAGTGTGTTGTGTTGAGGATTTGGATATGAATTTAGCTCTAGATGCCTTTTTCATAACTTTTGGTTTAGGAGGAATGGAATGAAGTGTGAAAATATTGTTGCGATAATGTTTGCAAATGAAGTTCTTACGAGCAAATGTCAATAATTTTGATTTATCAAATTTAGTACAATCATTCATACACTTTTGACATTTTTAATCGTTAGAACATTTACATTTCAAACCATCACTATCAGTAACAATACATTTACTTTCAACTTCTTTCTTTTCCCACTCTTTCTTCACCCATTATCCTTTACCATTTTGCTTTGTTAGATCTGAATCATGAAATGAAACCTTGTTAGTTTTCTTCTTCAAAGATGAATTTTTCTTTACAATACTTGAAGACTCGCCTTTTTCAAAAATACTTGGAAGATATTCAGGACTTTCAGAATAAACAACAGAGGTTTTGGAAGAAGTCTCAAACTCTGTATTTGAATGCACATTCCATTTCTGAGAGTCAAACGTCCTTTTATCATTCAAATTTTATTTAAGCAAATTTGTTTTCAAATCATTTAATTCTTTTGAAAGTTCTTTGTTTTCCTCAAAAGACTTGTCAAGTTAGAATTTGAGATCACAATCCTCATCTTCTAACCCTTTAATGGTCTTTTGTAGATCTTTGATTTGTTTTTCAAAATTAGATGTTTGACCCATCACAAAGTTTAATTCAAGCTTCTCTATAATAGGGACAGGATCTAAAGCATTCATCATTTTATCAAAAATCTCCTCAATCATATTATTTGCAAAATCAGTTTGAATGCTAGGATTCATGACATTTAAGCACTCGTCAGTCTTAACCTCTTTTGGAGATTCATAAGTGACGGATTCAGATATAGGAGTCTGAGTCTCAACATCAGTGTCTGAATCATAATCATCATACTAACATGTAGTCTCAGGTATATTTGTGTCATTGTTGGCTGATTCAGTTGGAGATTGATTAGAAAATAATGATTGAAATTTAACAAATTCAAGTTTTCTGTTTTTGTAACTCTTGTTCAAATTATTATACTGAAATCCAACTGATTTAAAACTTGATTGCGAATCAGCACAACCAGACGTATCGTCATCTATCACCTCTTTACATTTAGAAGAAATGTTAGACTTAGGAGTTTCGGCTTTAACAAATATGTCATGAATGTCCGGGATTTTCTTTGGTTTTGACCCCAATTTATCAAAATTATACAAGTTTTCTTGGGCTCTCTTTAAAACATCATTTTCTTCAAAACCCAAACCCGTCTTAGCATTATAAAACCGGACATCTTGGAGTTTGTTTGTTAGCAAATTCAATGTTTGGTCAGTATGTCCTCTTTTTAGATTCAAATCCTCTAGTTGTTTGATTTTGCAATAAGCTTCATTCCGTTCCTGAAAGCAAGCTTCAAATTTAATCACAAATTCACCTTTTTCATAATTTAAATTAACTAAGTTTCTTTCTAGTTCAACAATCTTAGATTTCAAAACTTCTCTTTCTTTCTTTAAGGCATCTTTTACTGATTCCTTATCCTTAACAACAACCTTCAACAATGTTTTTTCATCATGAAAACTCATCATTGATTGTCGTTCATTGCTAAGTTTACCTTTTAAGTTTTCAAACCTTTTTTCCATATTTTGAATTTGAGCCATCAAAGATTCAACAACTTCAGAGTTCTCAAAAGAAGTACTTACCTTAGAGTCACCTTCTGATTGTTCGGAAGAAGTGTCTGCATTCTCATCAACCTTTGCCATCATGCAAACCTGAGTAAAGTGGGCTGATTCGTCATATGAACTTTGATAAAACTAGTTTTCTTCCTCAGCCATCAACTCTTTTCCTTCTTCTTGTTTCTTTGCCAATAAAGACTTCTTGGCGTAGTACTCTAAATTTTTAACTCTCTTGATCTTGCAATCTTTCGAGAAGTGGCCTGGCTTTCTACAGTTGTAGCACCTCCCGAATGTAGGCTCAGTTGTTGGGAAATTCAGAAATGCTTAAGTATGGTTAATGCTGCTACAACAGAATTACTACTGCCAGTACATCATGATTACTACTACTAGTAGATTTTAATACTGCTAGTAGTTAGTACTGCTAGAGTTAGTATTGCTAAAGAATTAATGCTGCGGGATGAACTTAATGCTGCTGAATGTTATTAGTACTGCTCTTGAACTTAGTGTTGCTTATGAGATATTGAAGATTTCGGGTGGAATGAAGACAACTGGATTATTTGAAGATAAATATGGAAGGCTTGAAGATAAATATGGAAGACTATTTTGAAGATCTTTTAATATATGTAATTATCTTTTATCTTAAATATATATAAAATAGATTATAGTTGATAGAGAATTTTTTTTAAGAATTCTGAGTTTTTGTTTTCATAGAGAGAATCAACCTCAAGGTTTGTAATCCTAATTCTAGAGAAGTAGAATTCGTATTGGTGAGTTTGTTCATCAATATTGAGGTTGAGTGTTGAATCTTGTAACTTTATAATCATTCAATAAAGTTTGCAAGTTCTTCTTTTGATTCACTATTCCATTAATTATTGAATATCAAAGTGTTATTCCGCAAACTCCTTTGATATTGTTTCTGAGTGTTTATTGTTGTTTAGAATTAAGATCCTGACAAGTGGTATCAGAGCAAATACTCTCAGAAATCTCATTCATTATGGAAAACACAGTTGAATCAAACAGTACTCTGGTCTCAAAAGTTCCAATGCTCAGATCCAATGAATTTGATATGTGGAAGATTAGAATCAAGCAATACATTCTCCTCACAGATTACTCTATGTGGGACATCATTGAGAATGGTCCATCTGATGCAGGGAAGATTGGTGAAGATGGCAAAAGAACTCCTCCAAAGACGGATGCAGACAGAAAGACAAGGCAGATAGAGATGAAAGCCTTAAGCACACTGCTCTTGGCCATTCCAAATGAATATCAGCACGAATTCTGCAATTGTACTGATGCACAGATGCTCTGGAATGCTCTAGAGAAGAGATTTTCTGGTACCAAAAGTACCAAAAGAAATCAAAAGGAAATCTTGAAGCAACAGTATGAAAACTTCATGTCAATTAAGAATGAGTCCATGACTTAAACTTTTGACAGATTTAACAAACTGATTGGTGAACTGGCTACTATGGGAGTACAGATTGATCAAGATGATGTGAACAGAAAGTTCTTAAGGTCTCTTGGAGATGAGTGGACCATGTACACTGTTTCATTCAGACAGAATGATCAGTTGGAAGAAAAAGAACTTGATGATCTGTACAATGATCTTATAGTATTTGAAGCTGAAGTGGAGGCAAAGAAGAAGCCTTCTGGATATATTCATAATGCTGCACTCCTATCAGCATCAATTGATTCTACTACTAACCCTGAATCAGTGAATGCTGCTAATGGAGCAAATCAAGAAAAAGGCACTGATTCTGTGTTTGAAGCCTTTCTTGCCAGTCATGGGAATTCCTCCTTAATCAATGATGATTTGGAACAACTTCATCCTGATGATCTGGAAGAGATGGATATTAAATGGCAGATGGCCATGCTTTCCATGAGGGTGAAGAAGTTCATAAAGAGAACTGGAAGGAACAACTTCTCCCAAAGAAGAGAAGATGGAGCAGGGTTTGATAAATCAAAGGTGGAATGCTACAAATGCCATCTGAAGGGACACTTTGCAAGGGAATGAAGAAGTGGAGTGTCTCACAAGAACAACCACCAACAAACTCAATCTGGAGGCTTCAATAACAACAGAAACTCTGCTCAAGCCCTTGTTTCTCAACAAGGAATGGGGTTTGATTGGAGTGAACAAGCAGAAGAGGCTATCCATAATTAAGCTCTTATGGCTGAAGTATCTGATCTCCCATCTGAGGTAAATTCTAATCTCTGTTCTAAAACTTGCATAGACACTGTTAAAAGGTACAGGGATCACAATCAGAAGATGAGTGATGACCTTAAGAGATTAGAAAAGGATATCAAAGATTATGTGAGAATTGTTGAGAGGTTTGAGGAACAGATTAATGGTTTTCAAGCAAATGAACTCCAACACTCATATGACACCAATTACTGGAAGTGGGAGAAAAATGATCTAGAGCTTAAACTGACCAAATCTAAAGAGGAGAGTGAGAAATTGAGAGATGAACTAACCAAGGTCAAGCTTGATGTAGAAAAGTTTTCCAATGCTTCTAAAGCAATGGACTCTTTACTACAAACTCAGATTCATGACAAGCTGAGAAGAGGAATTGGGTACAATGCCACACCTCCACCATATAACAACAATTACATTCCTCCTACTTCAGACCTATTAGAAACCAAAGATAGGAAGGACTTGCCTGAGGGAGCCACTGAGATAGATACCTTAGATGAAGTTATTGTTGTGGATAAGACTGAAAAAGAGGTTGGTAAGAGTAAAGATAACAAGGTGAGTGGTGAGATTCCTCTAGAGAATAATATTATCACCAATGAAGACTGTGGAAGGGCTTGGATCAAATCCAAGGACATAGAAAAGACAGAGGGAAAGTCTGGTAAGGTCCATTACAAACAGACCACAGTTGTGAATCCAGGTCCTTGCAAACAGTGTGCATGTAAGAAGAGTGAGCCCCAAAAACATGATTAAAAGAGGGGAAATCAAAGAAACTGGAATAATCAGTGGGCACAAAAACAAGGGGTTGATCTAAGTAAAATCAATAGTCCAAAACCTTGTTTTATCTGTGGCAAATTGAATCATCTTGCCAAATACTGTTATTTCAATCCTATAAACCAAAGGATGAACTTTCAAAGACCTATGCAAAAACCCTTGGCTTATAGGAAAATTGAAAAGAACCATGTGGCTAAGAAATCTGTTAAATCTAAAAGCCATATGAAGAAAAAGTCTGTTAAAGAAAGTGTCAATATGTGGGTTCCTAAAAGCACTAAAACTGTTAGTACTGCTACCACAAATAGTGCTGCTGACAATGATAGTGCTGCTAGAAGTAATACTACTGCTAACAATGTTAGTGCTGCTGACATTGTTAATACTTCTTCAAAAGTTAATACTGCTAACTCTGTTAGTGCTGCTAACAAGGTTAGTACTGCTAAACCTGTTAGTACTGCTAACTCTGTTAGTACTTCTAAGGATAGTACTGCTTCTAGTGTTGGTTCTGCTAAGCCAATCATATTGACAAAGTACTCTAATAAAGAGTGCTCTGAGTTTAAAAACCTCATCAAAAAGGAATGTAAATACTTTGATGAGAAAGGGAGACCCAAGACCACTTTGGCTTGGGTCCCCAATCAATACTAATTGTTTAATCTTATGTGCAGGGCAACCAGCAGCTCAAGGGGAAGAGCATCTGGCATGTGGATAGTGGTTGCTCTAGGCACATGACAGGGAACATGTCATGCCTCAAGAATTTCAAGAAAATTGATGGTGGACATGTTGCTTTTGGTAATACTCCAGATGGAGGTAAGATAAGTGGTAAGGGGGATGTAACCAAGGGTAAAATGACCTTTGAAGATGTATTCTATGTTGAGCAGTTAAGATACAACCTATTAAGTGTATCACAGGTTTGTGACAAACAACATAGTATATTATTTACAGATTCTGAATGCATTATCCTTGCTCCTGGATTCAAGGTAGTTGATGAAAAGATGATACTACTAAGAACTCCCAGAAAGGATAATGTATATTGCTTAGATATGGAAAGTGTTTCAACTGATTCATCCCTAAACTGTCTTGTTTCAAAAGCTTCTTTGGATGAATCATCACTTTGGCACAGAAGGATGTGTCACATGAACTTTAAAACAATGAATAAACTTGTTAAAAACAACCTTGTAAGAGGTTTACCTTCCAAAGTCTTTTCATGTGATGATCATTGTGTTGCCTGTCTCAAAGGCAAACAACACAAAACTTCTCACAAGTCCAAAGAGTTGAACACAATCTCTAATTCTCTTCAGTTGTTGCATATGGATCTGTTTGGTCCTACAAATGTTATGAGTATTGGTAAGAAATCATACTGCCTAGTTATTGTTGATGATTACTCTAGATTTACTTGGGTATATTTTCTAAGGACTAAGGATGAGACAAGTGGACTAATCAAATCCTTTATTCTAAGAATTGAAAACCAAACTAATCAAAAGGTAAAAGTCATTAGGTCAGACAATGGTACTGAATTTAAAAATCATGACCTAAACACCTTTTGTGAGGAAAAAGGAATTGAGCGACAATACAGTGCTCCTAGGACTCCACAACAAAATGGTGTTGCTGAGAGAAGGAATAGGACACTGATTGTGGCTGCTAGATCTCTGTTGGCAGATTCAAAACTTCCAATTACTTTCTGGGCTAAAGCAGTTAATACTGCTTGCTATGTCCAAAACAGAGTTCTAGTAGTCAAGCCTAAAAACAAGACACCTTATGAGCTTCAAAATAACAGAAAACCATTCATTGGATTTTTCAAACCGTTTGGGTGTCCTTGTACCATTCTCAATACCAAAACTCACTTAGGAAAGTTTGATAGCAAGGCTGATGATGGTTTTCTTGTTGGGTACTCATCTCAGAGTAAGGCTTACAGAGTTTTTAATACTTCTTCTAGAATAATTGAGGAAAGTGACAATGTCAAATGCAATGAGAACACACCAAATCCTATTGGGTCTGGTCCTCAGTGGCTATTTGACATTGATTCACTAACTAACTCTTTGGGTTTTAGTAGTGATTATAATGCAGGTTCAGGAAGTGGAGGATCAGGGGATGAACATGTACAAATACAAGACATCATTCCTCAGTCTGTGATCTTTCCTATATCTGCAAAAGAGCCTGTTGAGGTCTGTGAAAAGGAGAATGCTACTGAACCAATTCAGAGTGAAGAAGAAAGAAGAGATGAAGAGAATCAAGTGCATGAAGAGCCAGAAGCAGCTGATAAGATCCCCTCAGCTGACTTAAATGATTCCAATTTGGATGTGGGAATCAATGAAGAACCTAGTCATCAGACTAGAACTCAAAAGAATCATCCTCCAGAGCTAGTCATAGGAGACATCTCTTCTCCTATGATAACAAGGAATCAAAGCAGACTTCAAGAGCTGCAGGATCAACAACACACAATACTCTCCTGCTTTCTATCTCAGATTGAGCCTAAGAAGGTTTATGATGCTATGAAAGATTCTAGTTGGATAAAAGCTATGCAAGAAGAATTACTGCAGTTCAAGTTGCAAGAAGTCTGGGACTTGGTGTACCTTCCAAAAGGCCATAGAGCTATAGGCACCAAGTGGATTTTCAAGAACAAAAAGGATGAGAGAGGCTTTGTTATAAGAAACAAAGCAAGGCTGGTGGCACAAGGGTACACTCAAGAAGAAGGCATTGACTATGAAGAAGTGTTTGCTCCAGTGGCAAGGGTAGAGGCCATTAGACTATTTCTAGCCTATGCCTCATACATGAAGTTCAAGGTATACCAAATGGATGTGAAGAGTGCCTTTCTGTATGGTACAATTGATGAAGAAGTATATGTCTGTCAACCCCCTGGATTTGAGAATCCATCATATCCTGACAGAGTATACAAACTGAAGAAAGCACTTTATGGTCTGCATCAAGTCCCAAGAGCATGGTATGATACTCTGTCTACCTATCTCTTGGAAAATGGATTTGAAAGAGGAATAATTGACAAGACCCTCTTCATTAAAAGAAGTAAGAAGGACATCCTATTGGTTCAGATTTATGTGGATGATATCATCTTTGGATCCACAAAAGATCAGATGTGCAGAGACTTTGAAAAGTTGATGCACAAGAGCTTTAAAATGAGTTCAATAGGTGAACTTACCTTCTTCCTTGGGCTTCAAGTGAAACAGAAGAAAGATGGGATCTTCATAAGCCAATCAAAATATGTGAAAGACATCCTGGACAAATATGGTTTAACAGACTCAAAGCCAGCAAGTACACCTATGGAGACTCATAAACAGATCACTGTTGATCTTGAGGGGGAGAATGTTGATGTCCATCTATATAGATCAATGATAGGATCTCTCAAGTATCTCACAACCTCAAGACCAGACATCATGTTTCCAGTGTGTTTGTGTGCCAGATTCCAAGTCAAGCCAAAGCAATCACATCTACAAGTTGTTAAAAGGATTTTCAGATACTTAAGAGGGCAACCTAGATTAGGTCTTTGGTATCCGTATGAATCCGACTTTGACTTGATTGCTTATTCAGATAGTGACTTGGGTGGTGCTAACATGGACATAAAGTCTACTTCAGGTGGATGTCAACTTTTGGGTGCAAGACTAGTATCTTGGCAGTGTAAGAAACAAACCACAGTGTCCTTATCAACAACAGAAGCTGAGTACATTGTTGCTGCAAGTTGCTGCTCTCAGGTTCTATGGATTCAGAATCAGATGCTGGACTATGGGGTAACCTTTTCTTCACACTCCAATCTTCATTGACAATAGCAGTGCTATAAGCATTGTTAACAATCCAGTCAAGCACTCCAAAACCAAACACATTGAGATCAGGTATCACTTTATTAGAGATTGTAATGAAAAGAAGCTAATTCAAGTGGCTAAAGTTCATACTGACAACCAGTTTGCTAATCTATTCACTAAAGCTTTTGATGTGGGTAGATTCACTTTCTTGGTCACAAGTGTGGGCATGATCAACTCTGAATAAGCTCATTTTTCTTAAAGTATTTTCATACCTGTTATTGGTTTATTCTTTGATGCTACTAACATCTTTTTCAGGAAGTTATTACCTTGCTCAGAGTACCTTAAAGCTTCAAAAAGTGTAAGTATAGTTAATTCTTCCAGTGCAGTTTTAATACTGCCAGTGCTCAGTTAATACTGCTAGTTAAGTTAATACTGCTAGTGGTTAATACTGCTCGCAGTTAATACTACTAGTTAGTTATTACTGCTAGTGGTTAATACTCCTCTCAGTTAATACTGCTAGTTAGTTAATACTGCTAGTTAGTTAATACTGCTAGTGGTTAATACTGCTCTCAGTTAATACTGCTAGTTAGTTAATACAGCTAGGAGTTAATACTGCTTATGTCCCAAATCGTATAAATACCCTTTTTGCCCGCCCAAAAGTTCATAACGACTCTTTGCTTTCTATTCATCTGCTCTCTAACCTTTTCTCTCAAGAACCAAGTGTTCCAGTACAGATTATTCAAGCTCCATGGCGTCTATGGCATTTATTGACGAGCATAATGAAATCGCAATGCTACAAAAGCCAAAGCAAGCTGCAGGATTTCATCAGATAGTGGATTTTCTGAAGTCTAGCCATATCGCCTATGCTCTGACAGTGTCTCCATCAATCTATATCAAGCACCAACAACAATTTTGGGCTAATGCCACCATTGTTACTAAGAATGGTGTGCAAGTGATCAAGACAAGGGTGTGTGGAAAACCCTTGACAGTTACTGAAGAGGTAATTCGCATCAGTCTACGTCTAGACGATGCCTCTGGTATCTCATCTATCTCTAATGATGAACTATTTTCTACTCTTACAAGAATGGGGTATGGAGGCCCATTGGGTGTTTTCAAGTTCTCAAAAGCTAAATTCTTTGTCCATACCCTTATGCATTGTATTTCTAAAAAGACTACTGGATGGAGTGAGTTCAGTAGCACCATTGCTTATGCTTTGGTGTGCTTGGCCAATGCCAGAAAGTACAATTTTTCTAGAATGATTTTCAGTGATCTTGTATCAAACTTGGGAAGCAAAAAGTGTTTTTATATGTACCCCAGGTTTGTACAAGAAGTTATAACCAATGAATTGACGAATATGCCTCACTTTGATGAGGTATATGTACCAAAAATCCCCAAAGGTAAGGTCTTTTCAAACATGAAAAGATCTCCATTGGACTCGGAAGGAGTTGACACCCCATTGTTCTCTACAATGATGGTGGTCCCCAAACTGAAGAAGGTATGGAAGCAGGGTCAAGGCCCTCATTAGACCATCCCACTGCTAGCCAATCCCAACCTTCCATCACCATATCAATCCCTCAGTCCCTACTTCATAAGCCAACTTCACCAATCACCCAAACTTATATAAGGAAAAAGGTAAAGAAGGTTCCTTCCCTTCTTGTACCATCACCCACTGAGCCTTTAAGCCCTCTAATGGAGAATTCTCCATTAGAGAATATCCACAGGGAAACCACAGGGGTGTCTCCCAATCCCTAGGAGGTGCTCACTGAGGAGATGTTTGAGCATATGGTTGCTAAGGCTGCCACTACTCCTGCTAGCACAGAGGAGGTCAGTGGTAACAGAAATAAGACCTTCCCCATGGCAACTTTGGGTGAGCAATCATCCAAAGGTCCCTGGTGCCAAGAACCCACGGGGGTGGAGAGTGCTTCTGTTAGGCAGAAGGCTCCCACTACAAAAAGATCCAATGATCCTTCAAAAGAGGGTAACTCTTCTGGAGAAGGTGAGGACAGATATAACTATCAAGAATTGATGGATGCTATGGGTAACATAAACATGGATGTCATCAAGCAAGGGAAAGATATTGAAGAGTTGAAAATGATCATTCTGTCTCAACAAGAACAGATTGTCAATCTGAAGAATTTGGTGAAGAGGTTGGTACTGAAAAAGAAAAAGAAGCAATTTGTGCTAAAGAAGAGGGACAGTGTTAAAGATGCTTCCAACAAGGGGGAGAAAGAACCTAAAGAGAAAGAACTTGATGTTGAGGGGGAGAAAGAACCAGAAATAGAGAAAGTAACAGAATCTCAAGCAGCAGAAGTAACAGAAGAGAAAGCAGCAGAAACTGTTAATTCTGCTGAAGCAGTAGAAACAGTTAGTACTGCTGAAGTAAAAGAAGCAGCAGTAACAGAAGCAGCAGTAACAGAAGCAGCAGTAACAGGGCTCTATGTATAAGAATTGGAGATTGCAGAGACATTGGTAAAAGCCAAGAATGACACTCCTAAGGCTAGTCAAAAGGCCAAGCGAGTGGTCATCAATGAAGGAGGACTCACAAAGAAAAGAAAAGAAACAAGTAAGGCAAGTTTGAAGGATCCTAATGGAAAAGCAAAGTTGGTTGAAACTGAACAACCCTTAAAGAAGAAAAGTCATATTGAGCTAGATGAAGAGGTGGCAAAGTAGCTTCAAGAACAGATGGAAAAAGAGGAACAACTCCAAACTGAAACAGATAGAGAACTTCCACTGATAATGGCCAGAAAGCTAAATGAAGAATATCAGAAGAGCGTGAAAGATGCAGCACAACAGGCCAAGAAATTACCAGTCCAAAGAATGCCACTCAAAAAGCAGAAGAGACAACCCTCCAAGAGCTTTTTGGCCAATCAGGAAAGAAGAAAAATGATAAATTTCCTGAAAGGTTCAATTGGTGTCAAAGGGGAAATATTTACTAATATGGCATACAGTCAAGTGGAGGAGTTGTATAAGAAAGAAATGGCTAAGCTGCAAGGGGACTCCTCACAAAGGGAAGGGGCTGAAAGAAGAATGAAAGAGAGGCATGATCTCAACATTCAACAACCATTTCCTAAGGAAGTCACACCTACAAAAGAAAAGAAGGAAGAGTCAGAAAATGTTGGAATGGAAGTTAAATCTGCAAAAAGAATGAAGACTATAACTTCCAAAAAGCAGTCCAAAAGGCCATGAGTTGAAGAAAGAGCAGAAACTGAAGCAGAACCTCATGTGACTCCTTCAGCAGAACCAAATCAGAATCCAGAATCATCTAACAAGCAATCTAATGAGCAAGTTGAATTGTTCATGACATTAACAAATGATGATCCAATACAAGCAGATCCCATCTCTATCCAAGCTCCTGAAATCATCTTTTGGGATATCTTGGAAGATCAAAGAAAGAAATTCTTCAGGATTAAGAGACTAGGGGACATCTATGAGGTATATCCTACTTGGGGAAGTTTCATCTGAAGTTGTACAAGATCAGATCTAGAAGAGATGTTTAAAGTTGGGATGAGACTGTATGAAAAGGAGCTGACAGGAGAAGAAAGGAGATTAATCAGATTAGCCATGGAGTACTTATGCATGATGTTTGATCCAAGCAAAGTTCATCATGTGATCAGGGATTTGCATCTGGAGAATAAATTCCTAAGAATAGAAATGTTGGGAACTGAAGAAAAACTCAAGTATGGTTAATGCTGCTGGTTCAGAGTTACTACTGCTAGAAGACTTAAAGGTTAGTACTGCTGAGTATTACTACTGCTAGTACAATTAATACTGCTAGTCATAGTTAGTGCTGCTTGAACAAAGTTAGTACTGCTTAGCTAGTTAGTACTGCTAGTAGTTAGTGCTGCTTAGTAGTTAATGCTGCTAGAAGAAGTTAATGCTGCTGATCATGGTTAGTGCTGCTAAAGAGATTCGGATGGAAAGAATGACAGCTGGATAATCTGAAGATTATGGAAGCTTATAGATATACATGGAAGATATACTGAAGATTTTTTATTTATTGTAATTATCTTTGTATTCAGTATATATATTGTATAGTTTAGAATAATGAGTTAACTTTTGTTTTTCATTCTTTTAGAGAGAAAATCAACCTCAAGGCATAGATCCTAATTCTAGAGAAGTAGAATTCGTATTGGTGAGCCTGTTCATCAATATTGAGGTTGAGTGTGTAATCTTGTAACTTCAAAGCATTCAATACAAGTTTACAGTTTGTTGATTATATTCTGTTGTGATTTTCTGTTTGATTAAATATCAAAGTGTTATTCCACAAACTTCTTGGATATTAGTTTCTGAGAATTAATTCTTGTTGAGAATTCGATCCTGACAAGTGGTATCAGAGCCTAACTCTCTCAGAAACAGTCACTCATCATGGAAAATCTTACAGAATCAAGCAGTACTTTGGTTTCTAAGGTTCCAATGCTCAAACCAAGTGAGTTTGACATGTGGAAGATCAGAATCAGACAATATATTCTTCTCACTGACTACTCAATGTGGGATATCATTGAGAATGGTCCTTCTGAAGCTGGAAGGATAGGACCAGATGGGAAAAGACCTCCACCAAAGACAGATGGTGAGAGGAAGATCAGACAGACAGAGATGAAGGCCTTGAGCACTCTTCTCTTGGCCATTCCCAATGAATATCAGCATCAATTTTGCAACTGCACTGATGCTCAGATTCTCTGGAATGCTCTAGAGAAAAGATTTGCTAGAACTAAGAGCATCAAAAGAAATCAAAGAGATGTTCTAAAGCAGCAGTATGAGAACTTCACTTCCACAAAGAATGAGTCAATGACTCAAACTTTTGATAGGTTCAATAAACTCATAGGTGAACTGGCTACTGTAGGGGTGAAGATGGAACAAGATGATATCAACAGAAAGTTCCTCAGATCTCTTGGGGATGAATGGACTATGTACACTGTCTCATATAGACAGAGTGACAATCTGGAAGAGAAAGAACTTGATGATCTATACAATGATCTAAGAGTTTTTGAAACTGAGGTAGAAACCAAGAAGAAGCCCTCTGGTTATATTCACAATGCTGCTCTTTTTTCAGCATCCACTGATACTACTGCTAACCCTGAAGCAGTTAGTAGTGCCAGTGGAGTAAGTTCAGAAAAAGGCACTGAAACTATCTTTGAAGCCTTTTTGTCCAGTCATAGCAATAATTCTTTGATTAATGATGATCTGGATCAAATTCACCCTGATGATCTGGAGGAGATGGATATTAAATGGCAGATGGCCATGTTATCCATGAGGGTGAAGAAGTTCATTAAAAGAACTGGAAGAAATAACTTCTCTCAAAGAAGAGAAGATGGAGCTGGTTTTGACAAAACCAAGGTGGAATGTTTTAAGTGTCACAAGAAAGGACACTTTGCTAGAGAATGCAGGAGTGTTGTTCCAAACAACAACCACCAACAAGCTCAGAATGGAGGATACAATCTGAACAAGAATCCTGCTCAAGCCCTTGTTTCTCAACAAGGAATGGGATTTGATTGGAGTGATCAAGCAGAGGAAGCCATTCAGAACCAAGCTCTTATGGCAGAAGTATCTGATCTCCCAACTGAGGTAAGTTCTAATCTTTGCACTAAATCTTGCATTGACACTGTTACAAGATACAGGGATCACAATCAAAGTATGTGTGATGACCTCAAAAGATTAGAAAAGGACAGAAGAGATTATGTGTTGATAGTAGAGAGATTTGAAGAGCAAATCAAAGGCTTTCAAGCTAATGAACTTCAACACTCTTATGACACAAACTATTGGAAGTGGGAAAAGAATGAATTAGAAACCAAACTGTCTAAGTTCTTAGAAGAGAATGATAGACTGAAAGAGGAACTGTCAAAAGTTAAACTTGACATAGACAAGTTTTCTTATGCTTCAAAAGCAATGGACTCTCTTCTAAAGGCTCAGATACATGATAAGATGAAGCCTGGTATTGGATACAACACTACACCCCCTCCTTACAATAATAACTATATTTCTCCTACATCAGACTTGTTAGAAATTAAGGAGAAAAAGGACTTGTCTGAAGAAGCTTTTAAGATAGATCCTTTGGATGAGGTAGTAGTTAAGGATTTGACTGAAAAAGGAGCCAGTGAGAACAGGGATAATAATGTGAGTAAAAAGATACCATTAGAAAACAATATTATCACCAATGAGGGATGTGGGAAAATCTGGGTCAAGTCCAAGGAGATAGAGAAGACAAAAGGAAATGATAACAAGGTCCATTACAAACAAACCACAGTTGTGAATCCTGGATCTTGTAAACAGTGTGATTGCAATAAAGCCAAGAGCCTAAACTCTGGTTTAAAAAGAGGAAATCAAAGAAACTGGAATAATCAATGGGCTCAGAAACAAGAAGTTGATCTGAATAAAATCAATAGACCAAAACCTTGTTTTATATGTGGCAAGTTGAATCATTTGGCTAAGTATTGTTACTTTAACCCTATTAACCAACAGATGAACTTTCAAAGATTTGTGCAAAAATCTGTGGGTTATAGAAAGGCTGGAAAGGTACATGTGATAAAGAAATCTATTGAAAGTAAAGGCACTTTAAAGAAAAAGATTTTAAAAGAAAGTGTCAAAATGTGGGTGCCTAGAAGTACTAACAGTGTTATTACTGCTAACAATATTAGTACTGCTAACACAGTTACTACTGCTAACAGTGTTAGTACTGCTGAAAATATTAATGCTGCTAATACTGTTAATACCTCTTCAAAGGTTAATACTGCCAACACAGTTACTGCTGCTAACACAGTTACTACTGCTAACAAGGTTAGTACTGCTAAGCATGCAAGTGCTGCCAAGGCAGTTAGTACTTCTAAAACCAGTACTGATTCTAGCAAAAACATTTCCAAGCCTATTATTGTAACAAAGTACTCCAAGAATGAGGAATTAAAGTTCAAAAATCTTGTCAAGAAAGAATTCAAGTATTTTGATGAGAAAGGGGTACCCAAGACCACTTTGGCTTGGGTTCCTAATTCATACTAATTGATTTATTTAATGTGCAGGGCAACCAACAGCTCAAGGGAAAGAGCATTTGGCATGTTGATAGTGGTTGCTCTAGGCACATGACAGGCAACATGTCATGCCTTCAAGACTTCAAGCATATCAATGGAGGACATGTTGCATTTGGAGATAATCTTACTGGTGGTAAGATAAGCGGAAAAGGTAATGTCACCAAAGGTAAGATGACATTTGAGGATGTCTACTATGTTGATCAATTAAAGTACAACCTGTTAAGTGTATCACAGGTTTGTGACAAACAACATAGTATATTATTTACTAATACTGAGTGTATGATCCTTGCTCCAGGGTTTAAGGTAGTTGATGAAAGCATGATACTACTTAGAACTCCAAGAAAGGACAATGTTTACTGTCTGGATATGGACAATGTTGATAATGATTCATCTCTAAATTGTCTTGTTTCAAAAGCTTCTGTAGATGAATCCTCTCTATGGCACAGAAGGATGTGTCACATGAATTTCAAGACTATGAACAATCTTGTTAAAAATAACCTTGTAAGAGGTTTACCTTTAAAAGTCTTTTCATGTGATGATCATTGTGTTGCTTGTCTTAAAGGCAAACAACACAAAACTTCTCATAAGACCAAAGAGGTAAATTCTGTTTCTTCTTGTCTCCAATTACTGCATATGGATCTGTTTGGTCCTACAAATGTTATGAGTATAGGCAAGAAATCTTACTGCTTGGTTATTGTTGATGATTACTCCAGATTTACTTGGGTATATTTTCTAAGGACTAAGGATGAAACAAGTGGTCTTATCAAATCCTTTATTCTAAGAATTGAAAACCAAACTAATCAAAGAGTAAAAGTCATTAGATCAGATAATGGAACTGAGTTTAAAAATCATGATCTAAACACCTTTTGTGAAGAAAAAGGTATTGAGAGGCAATATAGTGCTCCTAGGACTCCTCAACAGAATGGTGTTGCTGAAAGGAGGAATAGAACACTAATAGAGGCTGCTAGATCTCTGTTGGCTGATTCCAAATTGCCAATTACCTTCTGGGCTGAAGCAGTTAATACTGCTTGTTATGTCCAAAACAGAGTTCTAGTGGTCAAGCAAAAGAACAAGACCCCATATGAGCTTTTAAATAAAAGAAAACCTTTCATTGGTTTCTTCAAACCTTTTGGGTGTCCTTGTACAATTCTAAATACCAAATCTCACTTAGGTAAGTTTGATAACAAAGCAGATGATGGATTTCTTGTTGGATATTCATCTCAGAGTAAGGCTTACAGAGTTTTTAACTCTTCTTCTAGAATAATTGAAGAAAGTGACAATGTCAAATGCAATGAGAACACACCAAATCCTGTTGGGTCTGGACCTCAGTGGCTATTTGACATTGATTCACTAACTAACTCCTTTGGTTTCAGTAATGAGTATACAGGAATAGGAAGTGGAGGATCAGGGATCACACAAGTTCAAGAAAGTCTATCTAAATCTGTTATTTTTCCCATATCCACAGTAAATTCTGTTGAAGACTGTGAAAAGGAATCATTTACTGGACCAAGCCAGAGTGAAGAAGACACTAGAGATAAGGAGACTCAAGAAAATAATGAAGTGGCATCTGAAAACACTTCAGTTGAGTTGCATGAATCTAATCTTGAGGCTGGACTGAATGAAGAACCTAGTCATAACACCAGAGTTCAAAAGAATCATCCTCCACAGCTGGTAATAGGAGATATCTCTTCTCCTATCATGACTAGACATCAAAGCAGGCTTCAGGAAATGCAAGATCAACAGCATACAGTGCTTTCTTGTTTTCTATCACAGCTTGAGCCTAAAAAGGCACATGATGCTATGAAAGAATCTAGCTGGATAGAAGCAATGCAAGAGGAACTGTTACAGTTCAAGCTACAAGATGTATGGGATCTGGTAGACCTTCCTAAAGGTCACAGAGCAATTGGCACAAAGTGGATTTTCAGAAACAAGAGAGATGAAAGAGGTATTGTCATAAGGAACAAAGCAAGGTTGGTGGCTCAGGGATATACTCAAGAAGAGGGTATAGATTATGAAGAAGTGTTTGCACCTGTGGCTAGAATAGAAGCAATCAGACTATTCCTAGCCTATGCTTCTTACATGAATTTCAAAGTCTATCTAATGGATGTAAAAAGTGCCTTTCTCTATGGGTCAATTGAAGAAGAAGTATATGTCTGTCAACCACCAGGGTTTGAAAACCCAAGCTATCCAGACAGGGTATACAAATTAAAGAAAGCACTTTATGGACTACATCAAGCCCCAAGAGCATGGTATGATACTCTGTCATCCTATCTCTTGGAAAATGACGTTGAAAGAGGAGTCATTGATAAGACTCTATTTATTAAAAGAAAGAAGAAGGATATTTTGCTGGTCCAAATCTATGTTGATGACATTATCTTTGGATCTACAAGAAACAACATGTGCAAGGAGTTTGAGGATTTAATGCATCAAAGGTTCAAAATGAGTTCCATGGGGGAACTTACTTTCTTCCTTGGACTCCAAGTTCAACAGAAGTTAGATGGCATTTTCATATGTCAATCCAAGTATGTGCAGGATATTCTAACCAAGTTTGGTTTCTCAGAATCAAAACCTGCCAGCACACCTATGGAAACACACAAGCAGATCACAGCAGATCTTGAGGGGGAGGATATGGATGTGCATCATTATAGATCCATGATTGGCTCTCTCATGTATCTCACAGCATCAAGGCCAGATATAATGTTTCCAGTCTGTGTATGTGCAAGATTTCAAGTTAGGCCAAAGCAATCTCACTTTCAAGCTGTTAAGAGGATATTCAGATATCTCAAAGGGCAACCCAGATTGGGACTTTGGTATCCTCATAACTCACCTTTTGACCTAATAGCATACTCAGACAGTGATCTAGGTGGGGCAAACTTGGACAGAAAATCTACTTCTGGAGGATGTCAGTTTTTGGGTGCTAGACTAGTCTCATGGCAGTGCAAGAAACAAACCACAGTATCCACATCTACAACAGAGGCAGAGTACATAGCAGCTGCAAGTTGCTGTTCTCAAGTCTTATGGATTCAGAATCAAATGTTGGATTATGGGGTAACCTTTCTACACACCCCAATCTTTATTGACAACAGCAGTGCTATTAGCATTGTGAATAATCCAGTCAAGCACTAAAAAACAAAGCACATTGAGATCAGGTATCACTTTATAAGAGATTGTAATGAAAAGAAACTTATTCAAGTTGTCAAAGTTCACACTGATAATCAGTTTGCTGATTTATTCACTAAAGCTTTTGATGTGGGTAGATTCACTTTCTTGGTAACAAGTGTGGGAATGATCAACTCTGAATAATCCCCTTCTCAAAAAGTGGTTTTATAACTGTATATTATTCTTGGAGTTACTAATCTTCTGTTTCAGGATATGCATAGCAGTACTCAGTGTTTAGCAGATTTAAAAGGAGTATTTCAGTTAATACTGCTTGTAGTTAATACTGCTTTCAGTTAATACTGCTAGTGGTTAATACTGCTTTCAGTTAATACTGCTAGTGGTTAATACTGCTTTCAGTTAATACTGCTAGTGGTTAATACTCCTTGAAGTTAATACTGCTAGTTAGTTAATATTGCTAGTAGTTAATACTACTCGTAGTTAATACTACTCGTAGTTAATACTGCTAGTTAGTTAATACTGCTAGTAGTTAATACTGCTCTAGGTTAATACTGCTTATGTTCTGAATACTATAAATACTCTTTGCCCGCTTAAAAGTTCATAACGACTCTTTGCATACTGTTCTCTTGCGCTCAAAACCTTTTCTCTCTCTAGTTCGAAGTTTTCAGGCAAGCTTTTCACTAAGATCAATGGCATCGATGACTTTCATTGACGAGCACAATGAGATTGCGATGCTACTAAAACCAAAGCAAGCTGCAGGATTTCATCAAATTGTGGATTTCCTCAAGTCAAGCCACATTGCTCATGCTCTTATTGTATCACCTACAATCTACATCGAGCATCAAAGGCAGTTATGGGCTAATGCAACCATTGTTGTTGAGAATGGTGTGCAGATGATCAAGACAAGGATCTGTGAAAAGCCACTAACAGTTACTGAAGAGGTTATTCGCATCAGTCTACGTCTAGACGATGCCTCTGGTATAACTTCTATCCCAAACGATGAACTGTTTTCCAATCTTATAAGAATGGGGTATGGAGGCTCATTGGGAGTTTTCAAATTCTCTAAAGCAAAATTTTCACCCCAATGGCGTTTCTTTGTCCATACTCTTATGCATTGTATCTCCAAAAAGACTACTGGATGGAGTGAGTTCAGCAGCACTATTGCTTATGCTTTGGTGTGCTTGGCCACTGCCAGAAAGTATAATTTTTCTAAAATGATTTCCAGTGATCTTGTCTGAAACATGGGAAACAAAAAGAGCTTCTTTATGTATCCCAGGTTTGTTCAAGAAGTCATTACTCATGAATTGACGGATATACCTCAACCTGTTGGGGTATATGTACCTAAACCCCCCAAAGGCAAGGTTTTCTCAAATATGAGAAGATCTGCTGGGGACTCTGAAGGAGTTGACACCCCATTGTTCTCTACAATGATGGTGGTGTCCCAAACCAATGAAGGTATGGCAGCAGGGTCAAGGCCCCCATTAGACCAACCCACTACTAGCCAAGCCCAACCTTCCCTCTCAAAATCAATTCCCCAGTCCCTTCTTGAAAAACCAACCTCTCCTATCACCCAAACTTACAAGAGAAAACAGGTAAAGAAGGCTCCTTCCCTTCTTGTACCATTACCCTCTCAGCCTTTAAGCCCTCTAAGGGAGAATTCTCCCCTAGAGAATATTCAAAGGGAAACCACAAGGGTGTCTCCCAACCCAAAGGAGGTGCTCTCTGAGGAGGAGGTAGAGCATATGGGTGATGAGGCTGCCACTACTCCTGCTAGCATAGAGGAGGAAAGTGGTAACATAAATAAGACCTCCCCCATGGCAACTTTGAATGAGCAATCATTTGAAGGTCCCTGGTGCCAAGAAACCACAGGGGTGGACAGGGCTTCTGCTAGGCAGAAGACTTCCACTAATAAAAGATCCCATGATCCTTCAATAGGGGGTAACACTCCTGGAGAAAGTGAGGACAGATATACTTATGATGAATTGATGGAGGCAATGGGTAACATCAACCTAGATGTTCTGAAACAAGGAAAAGAAATAGAGGAGATGAAGCTGGTCATTCTGTCCCAACAAGTACAGATTGCTAAATTGAAGAAGATGGTGCTAAGTCTGGTACAGAAGAAGAAGAGAAAGCAATTCCAACTAAGGAGAAGGACCACTGAGAATGATGCTCCCAAAAAGGGGGAGATCAACATGGAAGAAGCCACAAGAAAGGGGGAGCTTGATGGAGAGAAACTTGATGTTGAGGGGGAGCAGCAAGCAGAAACAGTTACTACTGCTGACATTAATAAAGCAGCAGAAACTGTGAAAGAAGTTCTAACAGATCTTGAGATTGCAGAAACCTTACTCAAAGCCATGAATGATACTCCCAAGGTCACTTCAAAGACCAAAGGAGTAATCATCAAAGAACAAGGTGAAGTGATCAAGAAAGATAACAGTAAGAAGGCAATGAGCAAAGACAAAGGAAAAGCAAAGATGGTGGAATCTGATAAACCAATCAAAAAGCAAAGGTTGGTTGAATCAGATGAAGCCCTAGCTAGAAAGATGCAAGATGACATTGAAAAGGAAGAAAGAGTTCAGATGGAAAAGGACAGGGAAATGGCAAAAGCTCTAGCTGCTGAACTGAATGAAGCTTATCAACTGAGTATGGCAACTGAAATTGCACAGAAGAAAGCTGCAAGTATGAAGAAATCAGTGGTGAAAACAGTTGCAAAGAAAAGAAAACCCTCAAAGACATTCCTAGGTACCCAAGAGAGGAAAAAGATGATTATATTTCTCAAAGGTGCTGTAGGAGTCAAAAAGGAGATGTTCTCCAAAATGTCTTTTGAAAAGATCAAAGAGCTGTATGATTCAGAGATGTTGAAGCTTCAGGGAAATGAAACTGCTAGGGTGGAGATGGAGAAGAGGATAAAAGAAAGTAATGACTTTGATTGTCAAAAGCCATTTCCAGATGAGCAAGAAACACCTCCTAAGAAAGAGTCCACTCTGGGAGAAAGTCTAAGAACTTTAAAGAGAACAAAAATGATGGCAAGGAGAAAGCCAATCAAGAAGCCTAAAGTATCTGAAGAAGAGGCTAAGAAGGTAGCTGAAGAAGAAGGGGCACCTGAGTCATCTAAACAGAAAGAGCCATCAAACACTGATGATGTAAATTTGTATATGGTAGTGATGGACAAAGTGCCTGAACCAATTTCAGCAGAACCTGTAGGAGTTAAGCCTCCTGAGGTCATTCTCTGGGATACATTGACAGTAGATGGAAAGGAATATATAAGGCTGAAAAGAAAGGATGAAAAGTATGAAGTGTTCAACACATGGGCAAAAATTGTCAGAACATGTTCTAGATCAGATCTTGAAGAGATGTTTGAGATAGGAATGAAGTTGTATGCAGATATTCTAAAGGCTCCAGGAATTTCAATTACAAAACTGGTAATGGAGTATCTGTGTATGATGTTCAAACCTGAAGAAGTAGAGCACTTGATCAAGGATGTCTTCAAATCAGTAAACAATTGGACTCTATATGAAATTAGTGGAGTATATACAGTGACTTGGGATTTAAATCACACTGAATACTTCCTAGTGGATAGAGTGTATAATCATAGCAGATTGAAGCTACATGCCATGCTGAAGAAAAAGTTAAGGTGTGTTCCAGATTCAGAAATGGCTAAATACTTGATTCAAAGAACCATCAATCAGAGTTTGGGATTGGATGCAAACACTGGAATTTAGGCCATGATAGAGTTTTGGGAGCATCTTGAAGAAAATTTGAAGAACTTGACTTCTCTTCCTAAAAGTCAAGTTAGGGGGAGATTGTTGGGAACTGAAGAAAAACTCAAGTATGGTTAATGCTGCTGGTTCAGAGTTACTACTGCTAGAAGACTTAAAGGTTAGTACTGCTGAGTATTACTACTGCTAGTACAATTAATACTGCTAGTCATAGTTAGTGCTGCTTGAACAAAGTTAGTACTGCTTAGCTAGTTAGTACTGCTAGTAGTTAGTGCTGCTTAGTAGTTAATGCTGCTAGAAGAAGTTAATGCTGCTGATCATGGTTAGTGCTGCTAAAGAGATTCGGATGGAAAGAATGACAGCTGGATAATCTGAAGATTATGGAAGCTTATAGATATACATGGAAGATATACTGAAGATTTTTTATTTATTGTAATTATCTTTGTATTCAGTATATATATTGTATAGTTTAGAATAATGAGTTAACTTTTGTTTTTCATTCTTTTAGAGAGAAAATCAACCTCAAGGCATAGATCCTAATTCTAGAGAAGTAGAATTCGTATTGGTGAGCCTGTTCATCAATATTGAGGTTGAGTGTGTAATCTTGTAACTTCAAAGCATTCAATACAAGTTTACAGTTTGTTGATTATATTCTGTTGTGATTTTCTGTTTGATTAAATATCAAAGTGTTATTCCACAAACTTCTTGGATATTAGTTTCTGAGAATTAATTCTTGTTGAGAATTCGATCCTGACAAGAAAACTGGAGGATATTTGAAAGATGTGGAGTCTATGTTATCACTGTGAATGGAGCATATCATGAGTACTACTTGGTGGACAAGATATATGAGCACAGCAAGGGTAAACTACAAGCAATGCTGAATGCCAAACTTATTTGTTCAAAAGATTCAGAAATGGCAAAGGTTGTGGTTAGCAGAATCATCAATCAAAGCTTGGGTTTGGATCCTAATCTAGGGGTGTAAACTGAAGTGTTGAAAGCATCTTAGAAGACCATCTGAAGAACTTGACTTCTCTTCCTAAAAGTCAAGTTAGGGGGAGATTGTTGGGAAATTCAGAAATGCTTAAGTATGGTTAATGCTGCTACAACCGAATTACTACTGCTAGTACATCATGATTACTACTTCTAGTAGATTTTAATACTGCTAGTAGTTAGTACTGATGAAGTTAGTATTGCTAAAGAATTAATGCTGCTGGATCAACTTAATGCTGCTGAATGTTATTAGTACTACTCTTGAACTTAGTGCTGCTTATGAGATATTGAAGATTTCGGGTGGAATGAAGACAACTGGATTATTTGAAGATAAATATGGAAGGCTTGAAGATAAATATGGAAGACTATTTTGAAGAACTTTTAATATATGTAATTATCTTTTATCTTAAATATATAAAGAATAGATTAGAGTTGATAGAGAATTTTTTTTTAAGAATTCTGAGTTTTTGTTTTCATAGAGAGAATCAACCTCAAGGATTGTAATCCTAATTCTAGAGAAGTAGAATTCGTATTGGTGAGTCTGTTCATCAATACTGAGGTTGAGTGTTGAATCTTGTAACTTTATAATCATTCAATAAAGTTTGCAAGTTGTTCTTTTGATTCACTATTCCATTAATTATTGAATATCAAAGTGTTATTCCGCAAACTCCTTTGATATTGTTTCTGAGTGTTTATTCTTGTTTAGAATTAAGATCCTGACAAGTCTTCTCTTCTTTCCTCTCTTCTCTTTTCTCATCTCTCTTCTCATCTCTTTTCTCTTCTCTCTTTCCTTCTTTCTTCCCAAACTTTGGCTTGTACTTCTCTGATTTGTCTTTCCAGTACCCTTCATACGTTGACTTTGAGAATCTCTTCTTACCAAAACTCTTCTGGAACTATTTGGTGATGAGGGCCAAGTTTTCAGCAAACTTCTGAATGTCGTCATCAGAGTGCATCTCAGTCTCATCCGAAGATGCTTCAGAACTTGATTGGCTCAGTTCTGTGACGAAGGCTTTGGACATCTTGGACTTATATTTTGAGGAAGAAACGGACTTTGAACTTGAACCCTTTTTCCGTTAAGATAGTAGAGCCAGAGAATCCTTGACAATCTTATTTTCTTCATTCAGTGCTTTGACCTCATCCTTATGCTGTGAGAGGGTAGTGAAGATGTCATTTACATCCTCCTAGGCCATGTTTTTGGTCATCTGAATGTTTATGGCATAACTCTTCCATGCAGGGTTCAGGTTCTTGATGAACTTGTAGTTGATTTCAGAAACTGATTAGTTCATCCCGTTCCTTCTCAAATCATTCAGAATAACATTGAACCTGTTGTAAGTGTCCACTAAAGGTTCCCCTTCTTTGGCATGGAACCCTTCATATGCATTGATGCCCTGATTCAACTTTGCCTGTATGGACCATTCTGTACCCTGGAACTGTCTCTCGAGCTCATCCCACATGGCCTTGGTAGATTCACGACTATCTACTCGGTTGTAGATATCGTTAGGAATAGCCATTGTGAGATAGATAAGAGCTTCTTTATCTATCTTGTAGAGTTCCTTCTCTCTCTCACTGAAGTACTGATATGGCTTAGGCACATATCTCACAGGTATTTCTGGAGAGGTCTCTGTTGCAGCTTGTCCAGGTACAGTGACTACTGGTTCAACTGGACCATCTAGAATAGATTTCATGTAGTCTTGGTTCTTGTGATTTAAGAATTGAATCATCCTCCGCTTCCACTGAGCATACTCCCCTACTGACAACACTGGAGGTTTAGATGGGAAAAACCATTGAGAGAAGTTCTTTAGACATGATGAGATTATCTGCACACAAAAAAATTTGCTAGTTTAGATATTTAGTTCAACAAATTGAGATTAAAAGATGTAAAATTTAAAAATTCTCAGAAAATGAAATTTCTAAAAAACTTCAAGTACATAATTTGTATACAATGAGATCAAGTAGCAATTCGCATGAAAAATGTGATGGAATTCGTATGACTCACAGAATTAGTAAAAACAAGCTACAATTTGCACAAGTATAGAATTCGCAGACAAGAGATACTCAAAACAAATCAATTCGCATGAGCTTATATGCAAATTCTTAAGAATTCGTATAAAGCTTTCTGCGAGTTCTTTACAATTCGCACATATCTCTTATGCGAAATCCAACCTTAAAATAATTTGATTTCAAGCTTTTCGCAAATAGAATTCGTGTAGCTCGAGGATACGAATCCTTTACTTAGACAAATTTCGAAATATCACAAACTTTTCGCATCTTGTACGAATTCTGAACTTAGAAAGAATTTTGAAAAGTTATGCGAATTCTTAATAATTCGTACAAGGCACACCTGTGAATTCTTCAGAATTCGTACATAGCTATGTGCGAATTCTGTGCAAGTCGTATATAGTAGCTTGCGAATTCTTTCCTTAAAACTTTCAAAAATCAACTTTTCGCTCAAAGGCTTCTGCGAATTCTTGCTTTTCTTATATAGAGATATACGAATTCCACACTTAGATGATTTTTCAAGATATCGTATGCGAATTCTTTAACTTTTCGTACACCACAGTGATACGAATTCCATACTTGATGAATTTAGTTAGAATTTTTAAGCGAATTCTTTCTGTGAATATTAAGGCCTGTGAGTTTTTCGTACGAAAAGTACGGATCTTGCGAGTTCTTGAGTTTACGGTCCTAAAAGTCAATTCTAGTCCAAAATCCAATCCAAAACTTAATCCAGAGGCTGTAATCTCACAAAGATAATCAGATTAGTACATAGAACAATCCAATTCAGTATCAAATTCAAATTCACACTCAAACATCAAAAATCATGATGAAACAGTAAACCAAACTCGTTCGAACAAAACTTTTCAAAAATCACAAATTGATGCTCAAATTCGATTTTTTTAACGCAATTCAATCACAGAAAGACATTCTAAAACATATTTCCACCAAAAAACAATCAAAGATTTTAACAAAAACACCTTTAATCACAAAAATCCAATCAAGAACTCAAGAAACAGTGCGAACTCGTTTTTCTCAAAAATTGTTGAATATGTGCTCTGATACCAAATGTGATCCCTGTATACTAGCATATATTCAATCACAGATTAACAAGAACAAGTTTATTGATCTAATCACATAATTACAACGAAGTCACAGATCTAACAAAGTGCCACAGATCTCACGTTGAATGTATCTATGTGAATTATGTGTTCTCTCTAAGTGCTTGACTTTTGTTCTCTGGAATGTGTATGTGACTTCTAGATTACAAAAAACACACCTATTTATACTAAGTCAACCTTAGTTGACTTTAGAACTCAAACCTTACACTTTCAAACTATTACAGAATTAACCCTCTATTTTAATCTTGAATACAATTCTAATCTAACAGATTCACCCAGTTCAACATTTTTCTTCAATTGGGATAAAAATCAAGATGTTACATTTATTTTCTCGCATTTTAAATAATTGTCTTTTACATTCTCATACTTTACTTTCTGCAATTTACTTTACCGCAATTTACTTTACTGTCTTTTCGATTTCAGTTATTTACATTGTTGCAATTTACTTTTCAGCCATTTTCTATTCAGCAATATACTTTCCTGCTACTTACATTTTTTCACTTTACTTTAAGTACTTTCAAATCCTGTTATTACATTTCCAGTCCTTACATCATTCGAAAGAAGAATCTAAGCCATGATGGGCTAATCGCCTGAGCTTGGGGTGTAAGGCAGAGTTAAGACCGAAATCGGTGTGAAAGTAAAGAGATGTTTTAATATAGCAGTGTTATCTACTATTTATTTCAGGTGATTAATGTTTCATTGAAGATTACATTCTAATTAATTGACAACTTATTTTGTGTATGAAAATACATTAACTTTCAGAGTTAAGATAAATATAAAAACCTGAGATAATATGAGAAGGTTATACATAGCTTTAACATATAACAAATGTTATACTCCTACGGTGTAGGATGGTAACACTATGATGTGCTAGGATTCATGACGTCTAACATAAATGATATCGTATTGATAGCATGTGATCATGTGTGTACTCATGGGAGGTCGTCTAACCCAATAGTTGATATTGTGACAATACGATAGGGATATCATGTAGGATTGTCCAGGTGCTATAACATCTTTTTATTGGATCACTTATTTTTGTCTTAACATACGTTTTGCACCCTTTGATTCTTCTCTAAGATTGATTTTTAGTTGATAATCAAAACAACCCCTCATAAATATTTCCTCGAATTCGCCATCTGAAATTGTTTTTTAAAGATTGGACTTTTTGAAAGAGCTTTCACAAACCTTCCCTGTGGGATCGATATTTGGTACTTATACCATTATTACTTGTTAAGAGATAATAGTAGTGCAAGGTGTATACTTACGCCAAGTTCTATTTTAAGTGAATCTCAAAAGGGTTGCATATATGCGACAACAAGTTTTTGGCCCCGTTACCGTGGAAGCACGCTGAAAGGTTTTTTTATTTTAATGTAAACTTTATAAAATATGAATTTTCTACCACCTTTTTGAATGTTAGTGTATGCCAAGATTACCATACGGGGAATTTTTCCAATTTGACCCTAATATTGAACGAAATTTCAGATTACGAAGGAGAGTGCAAAGAGCTGCTTTAGTTTTCACCTCTTCAGAAATGTCTGATTACGATGATATGTCAGACGGAGAAGTTAATCCAGATGTTATTCCTTGGAATAACAATGGTAATCCTTGGGAAGACCTTGGGAATGTCAATGTTGATCCTAATGGTAATCCAGAAAATGAGCCACCAAATGAACAATTTGAAGACGAGGAACAGAATATCTTTAGGCTTGCTAATTCTAAAGATGGGGGTATTGTGGATTATGATATCCCTTTTTTAACCCAGTTACATTCAAGGATACTTAAGCCCACTATTACTGCAGCACATTTTGAGCTTAAACCTATAATGTTTCAAATGATGCAAACAAATGGCCAGTTCGCTGGGATGCCATCTCACGATCCTCATTCTCATTTGAGATCTTTCATGAAAATCACATATTCCTTTTTAATCCCTGGAGTTCCAGACAATGTTTTGAAACTGAAACTTTTTCCATATTGTCTTAGAGACAGAGCCAAGTCTTGGTACAATTCTTTACAACTTGATTCTGTGAGATCCTGAAAGCAAATGGCTGAAAATTTTCTAAAAACATATTTTCCACCCACGAGGAATGTTAAGTCCATAAACGAATTTTGCACTTTTAAACAAATGGATGATGAGGCAGTTCCTGATGCATGGGAAAGGTACAAAGAGCCACTGAGAAAATGCCCACACCATGGCATTTCATCCTGCATACAGCTAGAGACGTTTTACAATGGTTTAAATACCACTTCTCAACAAATGTTTGATGCTACTGTAGGCGGAGCTTTCACAACTAGTACCTACAGTGAAGGTTATGAAATACTTGAAAATATTTATAACAACAACGAATAATGATCTGAACCACGTGCAGTTGCACCTAGAAAAGAAGTAGAGGTACATGACACAGACGCATATAAAGAATTGACCACACAAATGGCCAATATGGCATCTTTGCTTAAAAATCTTACTAATCCAACTATGCAGTCTAATGTTGTTACTTCTACTGTCAACTCTATTCAATGTACTTGATGTGGTGATGATCATGCATTTGAGCATTGTCCAGAAAATTTGGTGCAAGTCAGTTATGTCAATAAAAACAAGAGTGGACCCTTTTCTAAAACGTACAGTCCTGAATGGAGGAATCATACCAATTTCTCCTAAACCAGTCCTACTCTTAACCCACAATTACCAAAGTTGCAAGGACAATCCAATTTTCATTCACAATCACATGGATAGTCAAATTTAACCCACAGTCCCATCACAAATCCCAAAACAACCCGCAAGCAAATTTCCAGGCTCAAAATCATCAACCTTCTTTCCAAAACAAGCATAATCAACATGCCGACTCATCTAATTATTTGGAAGCAATGATGAAAGGGTTTCTTACCCAAACTCAGGCATCAATTAAAAATTTTGAAACCCATACCCAGGCTTCTATCAAGATTCTTGAGACTCAAATGGGGCAAATGGCTTTGGAAATAAGGAAAAGACCAATAGGCACTCCCCCAAGTGATACTGAGATACCTTAAAGAGCTAGGAAGGAGCATGTAAAAGTTGTGACCTTAAGAAGTGGAAAGAATTTAGAAAACATCCAAAGAGAACCAGACAAAGCAGAGTCTGAAAAGAAAAAGATGAGACCAAATTATGCTACTACATTACCTGTGAATCAGTCCTGTAGTACAAGTGGGCCCAAGCCCACAACTAGGCCCATTGATATTACCACCATTCCAAGCAGGTCAGATTATGCATTGTTGTTCCTTAATGAACCTAAACAAGTCCAAAAGACCAAGGAAAGTGTTGTAGTTGATGTGTCACACTCTGGTGGCAGTCCTACAATACCAACCCAGACTAGTCCTACTGTACCATGTAGGACTGAAAAAGAACCTGACTTGGAACCTATTTTGCAACCTACTCAAACACCTATTCTAACACTTACTCTTCCTAAGACTCCACCCTCTACCTCAGTTAGTCCTTATATTCCTTACCCCCAAAGGTTAAGGAATCAAAAGGAAGAAATACAGTTCAAAAAATTTCTTGATGTTTTTAAACAATTACACATAAGCATACCTCTAGTTGAAGTCATTGAGCAGATGCCAAGTTATGCAAAAATTTTGAAAGACATTTTGAGCAAAAAGAAAAATCTAACTAAATATGAGACTATAGCTCTGACAAAAGGATGTAGTGATATGTTATCTAGTAAAATCCCTCCAAAGTTGAAAGATCCTGGAAGCTTTACAATCCCATGTTCCATAGAAGGAAAGGAAATAGGAAAGGAAATAGGAAAGGCCTTTTGTGACTTAGGTGCTAGTATAAACCTTATGCCCCTTTCTGTTTTCAGTACTTTAGGCATAGGTGAAGTTAGGCCCACAACTGTTACCCTTAAATTAGATGATAAGTCCATAGCCTACCCAAAAGGTAAAATTGAGGACGTCTTGGTCCAAGTATATAAGTTTATTTATCCTGCTGTTTTTATCATCTTAGATTTTGAAACTGACAAGGAGGTTCCCATTATTCTAGGCAGACCTTTCGTAGCAACTAGAAGAACCTTGATAGATGTCCAAAAGGGAGAGATAAACATGAGAGTCCAAGACTAGCAAGTGATTTTTAATGTGTTTGATTCCCTCAGGTACCCTGAATAAAAAGAAGAGTGTTCTACATTAAGTTTGATTAAGACTTGGTGTCAAGAAAAAAGTTTGGGGAGGATCCTTGGGATAGATGAATTTGATTATGATGAGGAAGAGAAAGATTTTGAGGACTTATATGGACCATAAAAGACTACTACTTTTGAAGTATTAGAATGTGAGGATAGGAAAACTCTTGTTCCTTCCTTAGAAGTCGCACCAGACTTAGAATTAATACAACTTCCCTCACATCTAAAGTATGCCATTTTAGGAGACCTAGGGAAGTTGTCAGTCATTATTTCATCATCATTGGAATCTGATCAAGAAGAGAAATTGGTCAATATGCTTAAACTTCATACCAAAGCTATAGGATGGACCATTGCTGAGATGAAGGGTATAATCCCTACCATTTGTCAACACAAAATTATTTTGGAAGACAAAGACTTCACCTCAGTTGAGCCTCAAAGAAAACTCAATCCTGTGATGAAAGAGGTAGTTAAAAAGGAAATTTTGAAATGGCTTGATGCAGGCATAAGATATCCCATTACAAGTAGTACAAGTGTCAATCCTGTGCAATGTGTACCCAAAACGGGTGTAGTTACTGTAGTGCCAAATGAGAAAAATGAACTTATACCTACTAGGATAGTGTCTGATTGGAGGATTTGTATGGACTATAGAAGGCTTAACAAAGCCACTCAGAAAGACCATTTACCATTACCATTCATTGACCAAATGCTAGACATATTAGCAGGAAAAGAGTTTTACTGTTTCTTAGATGGCTACTCAAGTTATAATCAAATTTCCATTGCACCGGATGACCAATAAAAGACTACTTTCACATGTCCATATGGGACTTTTGCTTTTAGAAGGATGTATTTTGGACTTTGTAATGCTCCTGCCACTTTCCAAAAATGCATGATGTCTATTTTTTCTGACATGCTGGAACACTCCATGGAAATTTTTATGGATGATTTTTCAGTTTATGGGACATCATATGATCTGTGTTTACAAAACCTGGAAAAAGTCTTAAAAGATGTGAAGAAACTGACTTGGTTTTAAACTGGGAAAAATGTCACTTTATGGTTAAAGAGGGCATAGTGTTAGGGCATCTCATTCCCAAAAGAGGCATAGAAGTTGATAAAGCAAAGATGGAAGTAACTGAAAAATTACCTGAGCCAACAACTGTAAAAGGGATCAGAAGTTTTTTGGGACATGTAGGTTTTTATAGGAGGTTCAAAAAAGACTTTTCCAAATTATCAAAACCTCTTTGTTTATTGCTACAACATGACCAGGTGTTCAATTTTAATGAAGGCTGTAAAAAGGCTTTTCAAACTTTGAAAGAAGGAGTAGTCACTGCTCTTGTATTAATAACACCATATTGGTCCCAACCCTTTGAAATAATGTGTGATGCAAATGACTGGGCAGTAGGAGCAGGTTTGGGTCAAAATAAAAACAAAATATTCCACCCTATTTATTATGCTTGTAAGACTCTAAATGATGCCTAAATCAATTACACCACTACTGAAAAGAAATTATTAGATGTGGTTTTTGCTTCTGAAAAATTTAGATCATACTTGATGGGTACCAAAGTAGTAGTTCATATGATCATGTTGCCATCAAGTATCTCATTTTAAGAAAGATGCAAAAACTAGGTTGATAAGGTTGTTACTACAAGAGCTTGATTTGGAAATCATTGCCAGAAAGGATGTGGATAACCAAGTGGTTGATCATTTATCAAGGTTGGAAAAACAAAATAATCATGTGTGTGATGGTGAGATCTGTGAAGTATTTACAGATGAGAGAACTTTGTCTTTGCAACATTCTGCAATACCTTGGTTTGCAGACCATGTAAATTATTTGGCCTGTGGGATTATAACCAAAGAATTCAATAAATATCAAAGGAAAAGCTCATTTTTTACTCTAAGAAATATTTATGGGATGACCTATTTTTGTTTAAGATTTGTGCAGATCAGATGATAAGAAGGTGCATACCAAAAGATGTTGTGGCCTCAGTCCTACCGCATTGCCATGCTGGACCATGTGGAGGATATGTTGGAGAAAGTAGGACAGCAGCAAAGGTTTTACAATATGGGTTGTTTTGTCCTACTTTATACAATGATGATTGTTAGCGCATAGATCTATTGGATTCAAGATCATCCAATCTGAAGATCCAATCTGAAGCTAAAGTCGGATAGTCGACTCTCGATATAAGTCTAAATGTTTATATCTAATAAATGTCAAAGTATTGTTTTTAGTATTTTATTATTAGTTCCTAATAATATCTAGATATTAAGTTTAGATATTATTTAGGATATTAGTTTAAGTTTAATATTGTTTATGTTTTGCAAGTTGGTTGATAGTGTGTCTAAGAAGCTAACTCAATAGACAAGATCAAAATGAGAACACACACACAATACACACACAATAACGGTGTAAATCAGAGAGAAAAACACAGAGAGCTTCAAAGTGTCAAACACCAAACCTTGTAATCGTTGAATATTAATCAAACAGGTTGGTAATCATATTGTTGTTGTTGTGTCGATAAGAAATTGATATATATTGTGGACCGACAATTGGTATAAGAGCTTTGAAAACAGATCAAAATCAAGTTTAAAACCATCGACTCTGTGTTCTTCATTTCAAAATCATTTTCCAGTTATAGTGTGTTTTTGGGTGTGAAATCGATCAGGTTGTGATAGATTAGGGTGCTAGATCGAGTTGTTATTGTTTAATTTCAGTATAACACTGAAATCGAGTTTCAATTTTGGGATTTTTTTGTGTCTGAGTTCTCGTTCAAAAACGACACTGTTCCATCGATCTTCTCTTCTAAAAGTGTTTATTTGTTAGATCAAAGGCTAGAAATCTGTTCTAGAACTGTTAGTGGTCCTTTTTTTGTTAGAGTTTAGAACTGCTAATCGAAGTCCAAACAGGTTTTTAGATCGATTTTCGAAGTACAGGGACGAACTCGCGCAAAGCTAAAACTCGCGCTAGTTCATAGTCTTTTTTGCGCCATCAACGACTCGCGCAAACTTCTGTTTCGTGCGATCAATTACTCGCGCAAAGATCACTTCGCGCCAACAACTGCTCATGAAATCCTCTCGTGCGACCTTCAACTTGCGCGAACCTCAGTTCACGCCAAACACTTCTCACACAAACCTTCAGTTCGCGCTAAGTCACTTTTGCGCCAGCATCTTCTAAAGCAAAGTTCAAATTTGCGCCATCAGCTTATCCCGCAAAATTGAAATTTGCGCCATTAACGTCTAGCGCAAAACACCTTCCAATCTAACTAAAGTTTGCACTACCTTCTCATCGCGCAAAGTTCTGTTTCTTGCGACCCTCACCTCACGCAAACCCCTTTTTGCGCCAATTCCATACTTAGTCTTTTTCATGACTTCAAGAGAAACTCTAGCAATCGGAACTACCTCAAAGCCACCAGTACTCTTCAGGGGAGAGTATGAACAGTGGAAAGATCGGTTCATGGACTTTATTGAAAGACATGATTTGGGAGTTTTCATCAGGAAATCAATAGAAGAGGGAGTTATGGCACCTGTTATGAGAACTCGTACGGAGGGAACTGTGGTGACAGAGATTGAACTTAAGTATGAAGAGCTCGAAGGTGATAACCAAAAGAGAGCAAAAGGTGATAGATTAGCAAAGTCTTATATTATTCAAGGCATTCCAAATGAAATATACGTGAAGATAGACAGCTATAAGGCCTCAGGCAAACAGATGTGGGATCAGCTAGAGAAGATGATGCTTGGTTCAAAGGTTGGTTCAAAGGTTGTGAAAATATCCAACTGCCTAAACAACTATGAAGAATTTAGAGGCAGAGTTGGAGAATATTTAGAAGAAACTTATGACAAGTTTGTGACCTTGCTGAATGAACTAAGCAAGAATAAGGTCAACAAATCACAAATAGAGCTGAATGTCAAGTTTCTCAGCATCCTCCAGCCTGAATGGAAGAGATTTACCAGGCAAATGAAGCAGATCAAGGATCTAAACGAGATTCCACTTCATGAGGTGTATGAAACCCTCAGACAGAATGAAGAAGAGGTGGATGAAATAGTGGATGAAAAGAGGCAGATTGGGAAGACAAGTGTTGACTCAATTGCTCTTGTTGTGAAAAAGAAGAAGAACAAGATGATTGTGACTGAACCAGAAGAAAATGAATGTGAAGTAAACTCTGACTCGGATGACTGTGAACAACTGAAACAGACTATGCTTATGTTGACTAAGGCCTTTCAAAAGAAGTTCTACAAGAAACCATGTTCTAACAGTCAGAGATATTCTCTTGTTCCGAGCAACTATGTTCACAAGGAGAGGATTGAAAGTAAGAGAATAGAGGAAAGGAAGTCGGAAGAAAGAAAGTTTAAAGTTGAAGCATCTAGTAAGTCAGAACCTCCAAAGTGCTACAACTGTGTTAGACTTGGACATTTTGCAAGAGACTGCCGAAAACCCAAAGTCAGAAACTCAGACTACTACAAAAACAAAATGCTTATGGCCAAGCAACAAGAGGATGGAAAGGCATTAATGGCAGAAGATGAATATTGGCTAGATCATTCAGACCCAAAGATTATGATGAAGAGAATGACGAGAAAGCAAACATGTGATTAATGGGCAACATAGAAGTGGAAGCTGAAGCTGACTCCGATGATGATGACAACGATGAGGTATGTGATTTAACTCAATCTGATTTCATATATCAAATGCATGCCATGTTGACTAAGCTCGAAGAGTTAGAGTTGAAGCTTAAGCGAGAAAAGGGTGTCATTCTTGAACAAAACCAATCAATACAGAAACTTAGCAATGTTGTTGCTGAGAAGAAAGTATTGGTTGAGACGTTACACAAAAACATTGACACCAGCGCCAAAGAACAGACTATAATTCTTCAAGAAGTTACTGAAACAAAGACTAAATTGCGAAAAAGTGAGTTTGATTTCAAAGATCTTACGAAATTGTATTCTTCAACTTCCAAAGAAAACGAATCTTTACTTGCAAAATTAAATGCTTTGGAAAAGAAGTTACACTCATTGGGTCAAACTGAACAAATCATTCATCTAAACAAACCCAAAGAGAATAAAGAGAGTTGGGGACATGGTTATGAGAACCCTCATTATCTTCAAAAGGGTAAATCTGAAGTGCCAGCACTTTATGATCTTACATTTTTAAAACTAGCTCAAAGAATCCCTGATCTTAAATTTTTCTGGACTGGACTATCTAAAGAGGATGAAGCCAAGGAGACTGAAAAACGAAAGAAATCATCTAAAGTACATGTTCCATTTTATTATGCGAAGTTGAATAATAGTTATAATGATGATCCGATTTATCAAAAGAAATCTCTTTCAAATGACTTTTTTCAAAGTTACTCTGTCAAAGAAATGGAGGCGAAGCCAATTAAAGGTAAACTATATGTCCCTCCTCTCATTTTGGAAAGTAAAATTTCTGAACTTGAGACTTCTTTAACAGATGAAAGACTCTTGATTGAGATTGAACAAAAAGTGTTTTCAACTGTACTTAAAAATGTTGTTCTTTCTCAGGCTTCAAAATCTAAAGATAGTTTTGGTCTAAGTAATGGAGGGTTTGATTTTCCAAACTCCGATGGTATTTTAGATGAATGTATTGATCAATTTGATTTTAATGCGAAACTTCCTAACCATTCATCTTTTATTGTGAAATCATTGGGAAAAACCAGTATGTCTGTAAAAAGTGCAAAATCAACTAAGGTTGATAAATCAGTCTATGTGAACTCTAAGGATGCTAAAGGTAAGATTAAATCTCAGCATTCACAGAAACCGATCACTACTGGAAATCCAAAGAAGAATTAGTCTAACTCACAAGTTTCACATGTTTCAGATCTGAGCAAGCAAAAGCCAGAAGTTAAATCTCAATGGAAACCAAAACAGGAGATTGACAAGACTGATAAATCTTTTTGTGGTGTTCGTTGTAATAAGACTATGCCTAGTAAAGATGTTTTGAATGCGAATGTTGCTACTATTTTGAAACCAAAACTTGTTGTTTCTCGTAAGCAATATTCTTTTAAGCAATTATTCCTGTTGTCTTTATCTGCTAGGAAGTCCTCACACTATGATAAACATGTTTCTACTTCTTGTCAAGATTATGAGGTTTGGTTTGGAACTTATCATGTGCACTCTAATCATTCTTATGCTTCAAATGAATTTCAAATGAAAAAAGGACCCAATTTCAAATGGGTACCAAAATCTTGTGCTAACACAGTTGGACCCAAATTCCAATGGGTACCAAAAGCTAAATCTGTGTTGCAGGAACTCAAAGTTTAAGAGGGAGCATAGAAATTAGGCTTTTGAACAAATCAGTTCAAAACCCGGACTTAAATGTTAAGATGGTGGCTTCTAAGTATTTCAGCTTAGAACCCGTACTTCAACGAAGTATGACTTCTAGACAAAACAGTCTAGGACTCGTACCTCAAAGAACAATGGCTCTTGAATACATCAGTTCAAGACCCGCTCTTCAATGCTCAAAAGTCTTATCTTCAAATTTTGTTTTATGGTTAACTAAATCTCTTGTTTCGTAATTTATCTTGTGCAGATCCGTCATACGTGGTACTTGGACAACAGATGTTCCAAGCATATGACTGGACAAAAAGGTATGTTGACCAACTTTACAGAGAAGTATTGCGGAACAGTTAGATTCGGCAACGATTAGTTTTCACCAATAATAGGATATGGTGATATGGTACATGACAAAGTCACGATCAAGAAGGTGAGCTATGTTGAAGGCTTAGGACACAACTTGTCAGGATCGAATTCTCAACAAGAATTAATTCTCAGAAACAATATCAAAGAAGTTTGCGGAATAACACTTTGATATTCAATGAAACAGTAAATCAACACAGTAAATATGAAGAACAAACTGTAAACTTGTATTGAATGCTTTGAAGTTACAAGATTACACACTCAACCTCAATATTGATGAACAGGCTCACCAATACGAATTCTACTTCTCTAGAATTAGGATCTATGCCTTGAGGTTTATTTTCTCTAGAACTAACACTTAGAATGAATTGATTAATCTCTACCAAAACTATTATGTATCTTCTATACATATACTAAACAAAAAGATAATTACAAAAAAATAAACATATCTTCAGTATATCTTCCATGTATATCTCTAAGCTTCCATGTATATCCTTTCATGCGAATCTTCATCATATAAGCAGTATTAATCTTCAGCAACATTAAATTTCTTCTAGCAGCATTAACTACTAAGCAGCACTAACTACTAGCAGTACTAACTAGCTAAGCAATATTAACTTTGTTCAAGCAGCACTAACTTTGACTAGCAGTATTAATTCTACTAGCAGTAGTAACACTCAGCAGTATTAACCTTTAAGTCTTCTAGCAGTAGTAACTTTGAACCAGCAACATTAACCATACTTGATGAATTCTTCAGTTCCCAACAATCTCCCCCTAACTTGACTTTTAGGAAAAGAAGTCAAGTTCTTCAGAATTAATCTTCAAGATTCTTTTCAAGATGCTCCCAAAACTTCATAATGGTCTACATTCCAGTGTTTGCATCCAATCCCAAACTCTGATTGATGGTTCTTTGAATCAAGTATTAAGCCATTTCTGAATCTGGAACACATCTTACCTTTTTCTTCAGCATGGCATGAAGCTTTAATCTGCTATGGTTGTATACTCTATCCACTAGAAAGTATTCAGTGTGATTTAAATCCAAAGTCACTGTATATACTCCACTAATTTCATATAGAGTCCAACTGTTGACTGACTTGAACACATTCTTGATCACATGCTCTACTTCATCAGGCTTGAACATCATACACAGATACTCCATTACCAGTTTTGTAATTGAAATCTCTGGAGCCTTCAGTATATCTGCATACAACTTCATTCCTATCTCAAACATCTCTTCAAGATCTGACCTAGAGCATGTTCTGACAATTTTTGCCCATGTGTTGAACACTTCATACTTTTCATCCTTTCTTTTCAGCCTTATGTATTCCTTTCCATCCACTGTCAATGTATCCCAGTGAATGACCTCAGGAGGCTTAACTCCTACAGGTTCTGCTGAAATTGGTTCAGGCACTTTGTCCATCACTACTATATACAAATTTACATCATCTGTGTTTGATGGCTCTTCCTGTTTAGATGACTCAGGTGCCCCTTCTTCTTCAGCAACCTTCTCAGCCTCTCCTTCAGCTATTCTAGGCTTCTTGATTGACTTTCTCCTAGCCATCATCTTTGTTCTCTTTAAAGTCTTTAGACTTTCTCCCAGAGTGGCCTCTTTCTTAGGGGGTGTTTCTTGCTCATCTGGAAATGGCTTTTGAAAATCAAAGTCATTACTTTCTTTCATCCTCTTCTCCATCTCCACCCTAGCAGTTTCATTTCCCTGAAGCTTTAACATCTCTGACTCATACAGCTCTTTGATCTTCTCAAAAGACATTTTGGAGAACATCTCCTTTTTGACTCCTACAGCACCTTTGAGAAATATAATCATCTTGTTTCTCTCTTGGGTACCTAGGAATGTCCTTGAGGGTTTTCTCTTCTTTGTAGCTGCTTTTACTACCACTGATTTCTTCATAGTTGCAGCTTTCTTCTGTGCAATTTCAGTTGCCAGATTCAGTTGATAAGCTTCATTCAGTTCAGCAGCTAGAGCTTTTGCCATCTCCCTGTCCTTTTCCATCTAAACTCTTTCTTCCTTTTCAATATCCTCTTGCATCTTCCTGGCTAAGGCTTCATCTGATTCAACCAACCTTTGCTTCTTGACTGGTTGATCAGATTCCACCATCTTTGCTTTTCCTTTGTCTTTGCTCATTGCCTTCTTACTGTTATCTTTCTTTGTAGCTGCTTTTACTACCACTGATTTCTTCATAGTTGCAGCTTTCTTCTGTGCAATTTCAGTTGCCAGATTCAGTTGATAAGCTTCATTCAGTTCAGCAGCTAGAGCTTTTGCCATCTCCCTGTCCTTTTCCATCTAAACTCTTTCTTCCTTTTCAATATCCTCTTGCATCTTCCTGGCTAAGGCTTCATCTGATTCAACCAACCTTTGCTTCTTGACTGGTTGATCAGATTCCACCATCTTTGCTTTTCCTTTGTCTTTGCTCATTGCCTTCTTACTGTTATCTTTCTTGATCACTTCACCTTGATCTTTGATGATTACTCCTTTGGTCTTTGAAGTGACCTTGGGAGTATCATTCTTGGCTTTAAGTAAGGTTTCTGCAATCTCAAGATCTGTTAATACTTCTTTCACTGTTTCTGCTGCTTTATTTATGTCAGCAGTAGTAACTGTTTCTGCTGCTTCTTGTGTTTCTATTGGCACTGAATCTCTTTGTGTTTCTGCTTCCTGCTCCCCCTCAACATCAAATTTCTCTCCATCAAGCTCCCCCTCTCTTGTGGCTTCTTCCATGTTGATCTCCCCCTTTTTGGGAGCATCATTCACAGTGTTCCTTCTCCTTAGTTGGAATTGCTTTCTCTTCTTCCTCTGTACCAGACTGATCACCATCTTCTTCAACTTAGCAATCTGTACTTGTTGTGACAGAATGACCAGCTTCATTTCTTCAATCTCTTTGCCTTATTTGAGAACATCTTGATTGATGTTCCCCATTGTTTCCATCAATTCATAGTACGTATATCTGTCCTCACCCTCTCCAGAAGTGTTACCCTCTTTTGAAGGATCATGGGATCTTTTATTAGTGGAAGTCTTCTGCCTAGCAGAAGCACTGTCCACCCCCTTGGTTTCTTGGCACCAGGGACCTTTGAATGATTGCTCATTCAAAGTTGCCATGGGGGAGGTCTTATTAATGTTACCACTTTCCTCCTCTGTGCTAGCAGAAATAGTGGTAGCCTCAGCACCCATATGCTCTACCTCCTCCTCAGAGAGCACCTCCTTTGGGTTGGGAGACACCCTTGTGGTTTCCCTTTGGATATTATCTAAAGGAGAATTCTCCCTAAGAGGGCTTAAAGGCTTGGGGGATGATGGTACAAGAAGGGAAGGAGCCTTCTTTACCTGTTTCCTCTTGTAAGTTTGGGTGATAGGAGAGGTTGGTTTTTCAAGAAGGGACTGGGGAATAGGTTTTGAAAGGGAAGGTTGGGATTGGCTAGCAGTAGGATGGTCTAATGGGGGCCTTGACCCTACTGCCATACCTTCATTGGTTTGGGACACCACCATCATTGTAGAGAACAATGGGGTGTCAACTCCTTCCGAGTCCCCAGCAGATCTTCTCATATTTGAGAAAACCTTGCCTTTGGGGGTTTTAGGTACATATACCCCAACAGGTTGAGGTATATCCGTCAATTCATGAGTAATAACTTCTTGAACAAACCTGGGGTACATAAAGAAGCTCTTTTTGTTTCCCATGTTTGAGACAAGATCACTGAAAATCATTTTAGAAAAGTTATACTTTCTGGCAGTGGCCAAGCACACCAAAGCATAAGCAATAGTGCTGCTGAACTCACTCCATCCAGTAGTCTTTTTGGAGATACAGTGCATAAGAGTATGGACAAAGAAACGCCATTGGGGTGAAAATTTGGCTTTAGAGAATTTGAAAACACCCAATGGGCCTCCATACCCCATTCTTATAAGATTGGAAAACAGTTCATCGTTTGGGATAGAAGTTATACCAGAGGCATCGTCTAGACGTAGACTGATGCGAATAACCTCTTCAGTAACTGTTAGTGGCTTTTCACAGATCCTTGTCTTGATCATTTGCACACCATTCTCAGCAACAATGGTGGCATTAGCCCAGAACTGCCTTTGATGCTCAATATAGATTATAGGTGATATAGTAAGAGCATGAGCAATATGGCTTGACTTGAGGAAACCACAATCTGATGAAATCCTGCAGCTTGCTTTGGCTTTTGTAGCATCGCGATCTCATTGTGTTCATCGATGAATGCCATGGATGCCATTGATCTTAGTGAAAAGCTTGCCTGAAAACTTCGAACTTGAGATAGAAAGGGTTTAGAGCGCAAGTGAACAGTATGCAAAGAGTCGTTATGAACTTTTAGGCGGGCAAAGAGTATTTATAGTATTCGGGACATAAGCAGTATTAACCTAAAGCAGTATTAACTACTAGCAGTATTAACTAACTAGCAGTATTAACTGAGAGCAGTATTAACTACTAGCAGTATTAACTACTAGCAGTATTAACTGAAAGCAGTATTAACTACTAGCAGTATTAACTGAAAGCAGTATTAACTACTAGCAGTATTAACTACTAGCAGTATTAACTGAAAGCAGTATTAACTACGAGCAGTATTAACTGAAATCAGTATTAACTACTTACTCCTTTAAACTTGCTAAACACTGAGTACTGCTATGCATATCCTGAAAAAGAAGATTAGTAACACCAAGAATAAAAATATACAGGTATAAAACCACTTTTTGAGAAGGGGCTTATTCAGAGTTGATCATTCCCACACTAGTTACCAAGAAAGTGAATCTACCCACATCAAAGGCTTTAGTGAATAGATCAGCAAACTGATTATCAGTGTGAACTTTTACAACTTGAATAAGTTTCTTTTCATTACAGTCTCTGATAAAGTGATACCTGATCTCAATGTGCTTTGTCTTAGAGTGCTTGACAGGATTATTCACAATGCTGATAGCACTGCTATTATCAATAAAAATGGGAGTGTGTAGAAAGGTTACCCCATAGTCCAGCATTTGATTCTGAATCCATAAGACTTGAGAACAGCAACTTGCAGCTGCTATGTACTCTGCCTCTGTTGTAGATGTGGACACTGTGGTTTGTTTCTTGCACTGCCATGAAACTAGTCTAGCACCCAAAAACTGACATCCTCCAGAAGTAGATTTTCTGTCCAAGTTTGCCCCACCTAGATCACTGTCTGAGTATGCTATTAGGTCAAAGGGTGAGTCATGAGGATACCAAAGTCCCAATCTGGGTTGCCCTTTGAGATATCTGAATATCCTCTTGACAGCTTGAAAGTGAGATTGCTTTGGCCTAACTTGGAATCTTGCACATACACAGACTGGAAACATTATATCTGGCCTTGATGCTGTGAGATACATGAGAGAGCCAATCATGGATCTATAATGATGCACATCCATATCCTCCCCCTCAAGATCTGCTGTTATCTGCTTGTGTGTTTTCATAGGTGTGCTGGCAGGTTTTGACTCTGAGAAACCAAACTTGGTTAGAATGTCCTGCACATACTTGGATTGACAGATGAAGATGCCATCTGACTTCTGTTGAACTTGGAGTCCAAGGAAGAAAGTAAGTTCCCCCATGGAACTCATTTTGAACCTTTGATGCATTAGATCCTCAAACTCCTTGCACATGTTGTCTCTTGTAGATCCAAAGATAATGTCATCAACATTGATTTGGACCAGCAAGATATCCTTCTTCTTTCTCTTGATAAATAGAGTCTTATCAATGACTCCTCTTTCAAAGTCATTTTCCAAGAGATAGGATGACAGAGTGTCATACCATGCTCTTGGAGCTTGATGTAGTCCATATAGTGCTTTCTTCAATTTGTATACCCTGTCTGGATAGCTTGGGTTTTCAAACCCTGGTGGTTGACAGACATATACCTCTTCTTCAATTGAGCCATAGAGAAAAGCACTTTTTACATCCATTTGATAGACTATGAAGTTCATGTAAGAAGCATAGGCTAGGAATAGTCTGATTGCTTATATCCTAGCCACAGGTGCAAAAACTTCTTCATAATCTATACCCTCTTCTTGAGTATATCCTTGAGCCACCAGCCTTGCTTTGTTCCTTATGACGATACCTCTTTCATCTCTCTTGTTTCTGAAAATCCACTTTGTGCCAATTGCTCTGTGACCTTTAGGAAGGTCTACTAGATCCCATACATCTTGTAGCTTGAACTGTAACAGTTCTTCTTGCATTGCTTCTATCCAGCTGGATTCTTTCATAGCATCATGTGCCTTTTTAGGCTCAAGCTGGGATAGAAAACAAGTAAGCACTGTATGCTGTTGATCTTGCATTTCTTGAAGCCTGCTTTGATGTCTAGTCATCATAGGAGAAGAGATATCTCCTATTACCAGCTGTGGAGGATGATTCTTTTGAACTATGGTGTTATGACTAGGTTCTTCATTCAGTCCAGCCTCTAGATTAGAGTCATGCAACTCAACTGAAGTGTTTTCAGATGCCACTTCTGATTCTTTATTTTCTTGAGTCTCCTCATCTGTAGTTTCTTCTTCACTCTGACTTGGTCCAGTAAATGATTCCTTTTCACAGTCTTCAACAGAATTCACTGTGGGTGTGGGAAATATCACAGATTTAGATATACTTTCTGAGACTTGTGTAGTCCCTAATCCTCCACTTCCTGTTCCTGTATACTCATTACTGAAACCAAAAGAGTTAGTTAGTGAATCAATGTCAAATAGCCACTGAGGTCCAGACCCAACAGGATTTGGTGTGTTCTCATTGCATTTGACATTGTCACTTTCTTCAATTATTCTGGAAGAAGAGTTAAAAACTCTGTATGCCTTACTCTGAGATGAATATCCAACAAGAAATCCATCATCTGCTTTGCTATCAAACTTACCTAAGTGAGATTTGGTATTGATAATTGTACAAGGACACCCAAAAGGTTTGAAGAAACCAATGAAAGGTTTTCTTTTATTTAAAAGCTCATATGGGGTCTTGTTCTTTTGCTTGACCACTAGAACTCTATTTTGGACATAACAAGCAGTATTAACTGCTTCAGCCCAGAAGGTAATTGGCAATTTTGAATCAGCCAACAGAGATCTAGCAGCCTCTATTAGTGTCCTATTTCTCCTTTCAACAACACCATTCTGTTGAGGAGTTCTAGGAGCACTATATTGCCTCTCAATACCTTTCTCTTCACAAAAGGTGTTTAGATCATGATTTTTAAACTCAGTTCCATTATCTGATCTAATGACTTTTACTCTTTGATTAGTTTGGTTTTCAATTCTTAGAATAAAGGATTTGATAAGTCCACTTGTCTCATCCTTAGTCCTTACAAAATATACCCAAGTAAATCTGGAGTAATCATCAACAATAACCAAGCAGTAAGATTTCTTGCCTATACTCATAACATTTGTAGGACCAAACAGATCCATATGCAGTAACTGGAGACAAGAAGAAACAGAATCTAACTCTTTGGTCTTATGAGAAGTTTTGTGCTGTTTGCCTTTAAGACAAGCAACACAATGATCATCACATGAAAAGACTTTTGAAGGTAAACCTCTTACAAGATTGTTTTTAACAAGTTTGTTCATAGTCTTGAAATTCATATGACACATCCTTCTGTGCCAAAGAGAGGATTCATCTACAGAAGCTTTTGAAACAAGACAATTTAGAGATGAATCACTATCAACATTGTCCATATCTAGACAGTAAACATTGTCCTTTCTTGGAGTTCTAAGTAGTATCATGCTTTCATCAACTACCTTGAACCCTGGAGCAAGGATCATACACTCAGTATTTGTAAATAATATACTATGTTGTTTGTCACAAACCTGTGATACACTTAACAGGTTGTACTTTAATTGATCAACATAGTAGACATCCTCAAATGTCATCTTACCTTTGGTGACATTACCTTTTCCACTTATCTTACCACCAGTAAGATTATCTCCAAATGCAACATGTCCTCCATTGATATGCTTGAAATCTTGAAGGCATGACATGTTGCCTGTCATGTGCCTAGAGCAACCACTATCAACATGCCATATGCTCTTTCCCTTGAGCTGTTGGTTGCCCTGCACATAAGATAGATCAGTTAGTATGAATTAGGAACCCAAGCCAAAGTGGTCTTGGGTACCCCTTTCTCATCAAAATACTTGCATTCTTTCTTGACAAGATTTTTGAACTTTAACTCCTCATTCTTGGAGTACTTTGTTACAATAATAGGCTTGGAAATATTTTTGCTAGAATCAGTACTGGTTTTAGAAGTACTAACTGCCTTAGCAGCACTTGCATGATTAGCAGTACTAACCTTGTTAGCAGTAGTAATTGTGTTAGCAGCAGTAACTGTGTTGGCAGTATTAACCTTTGAAGAGGTACTAACAGTATTAGCAGCATTAATATTTTCAGCAGTACTAACACAGGTAGCAGTAGTAACCATGTTAGCAGTACTAACAATTTTAGTGCTTCTAACCCTGTCTTCAGTACTAACAGTTTCAGTGCTTCTAGGCACCCACATTTTGACACTTTCTTTTAAAATCTTTTTCTTCATGGGGCCTTTCCTTTCATCATGTTTCTTTATCACATGTTTCTTTCCAGCCTTCCTATAACCAACAGGTTTTTGCACAAATCTTTGAAAGTTCATCTGTTGGTTAATAGGGTTAAAGTAACAATACTTAGCCAAATGATTTAACTTGCCACATATGAAACAAGGTTTTGGTCTATTGATTTTATTCAGATCAACTCCTTGTTTCTGAGCCCATTGATTATTCCAGTTTCTTTGATTTCCTCTTTTTAAACCAGAATTTAGGCTATTGGCTTTACTGCAATCACACTGTTTACAAGATCCAGGATTCACAACTGTGGTTTGTTTGTAATGGACCTTGTTATTCTTTCCTTTTGTCTGCTCTATCTCCTTGGACTTGACCCAGATTTTCCCACATCCCTCATTGGTGATAATATTGTTTTCTAATGGTATCTTTTTACTCACAGTATTATCCCTGTTCTCACTTGCTTCTTTCTCAGTCAAATCCTTAACTATCACCTCATCCAAAGGATCTATCTTAAAAGCTTCTTCAGACAAGTCCTTTTTCTCCTTAGTTTCTAACAAGTCTGATGTAGGAGAGATATAGTTGTTATTGTAAGGAGGGGGTGTATTGTTGTATCCAATACCAGGCTTCATCTTATCATGAATCTGAGCCTTTAGAAGAGAATCCATTGCTTTTGAAGCATAAGAAAACTTTTCTATGTCCAGCTTAACTTTTGACAGTTCCTCTTTCAGCCTATCATTCTCTTCTAAGGACTTAGACAGTTTGGTTTCTAACTCATTCTTTTCCCACTTCCAATAGTTTGTGTCATAAGACTGTTGAAGTTCATTCGCTTGAAAGCCTTTGATTTGCTCTTCAAATCTCTCTACTATCAACACATAATCTCTTCTGTCCTTTTCTAATCTTTTGAGGTCATCACACATACTTTGATTGTGATCCCTGTATCTTGTAACAGTGTCAATACAAGATTTAGTACAAAGATTAGAACTTACCTCAGAGGGGAGATCAGACACTTCTGCCATAAGAGCTTGATTCTGAATGGCTTCCTCAGCTTGATCACTCCAGTCAAATCCCATTCCTTGTTGAGAAACAAGGGCTTGAGCAGGATTCTTGTTTTGATTGTAGCCTCCATTCTGAGCTTGTTGGTGATTGTTGTTTGGAACAGCACTCCTGCATTCTCTAGCAAAGTGTCCTTTCATGTGACACCTATAACATTCCACCTTGGTCTTGTCAAGACCAGCTCCATCTTCTCTTCTTTGAGAGAATTTATTCTTTCCTGTTCTTTTAATGAACTTCTTCACCCTCATTGATAACATGGCCATCTGCCATTTAATATCCATCTCCTCCAGATCATCAGGGTGAATTTGATCCAGATCATCATTAATCAAAGAATTGCTGCTATGACTGGACAAAAAGGCTTCAAAGATAGTTTCAGTGCCTTTTTCTGAACTTACTCCACTGGCAGTACTAACTACTTCAGGGTTGGCAGTAGTATCAGTGGATGCTGAGAGAAGTGCAGCATTGTGGATATAACCAGAGGGCTTCTTCTTGGTTTCTACCTCAGTTTCAAAAACTCTTAGATCATTATATAGATCATCAAGTTCTTTCTCTTCCAGATTGTCACTCTGTCTATATGAGACAGTGTACATAGTCCATTCATCCCCAAGAGATCTGAGGAACTTTCTGTTGATATCATCTTGTTCCATCTTTACTCCTACAGTAGCCAGTTCACCAATGAGCTTATTGAACCTATCAAAAGTTTGAGTCATAGACTCATTCTTTGAGGAAGTAAAGTTCTCATACTGCTGCTTTAGAACATCTCTTTGATTTCTTTTGATGCTCTTAGTTCCAGCAAATCTTTTCTCTAGAGCATTCCAGAGAATCTGAGCATCAGTGCAGTTGCAAAATTGATGCTGATATTCATTGGGGATGGCCAAGAGCAGAGTGCTCAAGGCCTTCATCTCTGTCTGTCTGATCTTCCTTTCACCATCTGTCTTTGGTGGAGGTCTTTTCCCATCTGGTCCTATCCTTCTAGCTTCAGAAGGACCATTCTCAATGATATCCCACATTGAGTAGTCAGTGAGAAGAATATATTGTATGATTCTGATCTTCCACATGTCAAACTCACTGGGTTTGAGCATTGGAACCTTAAAGACCAAAGTACTGCTTGATTCTGTAAGATTTTCCATGACGAATAGATGTTTCTGAGAGAGTTTGGCTCTGATACCACTTGTCAGGATCGAATTCTCAACAAGAATTAATTCTCAGAAACAATATCAAAGAAGTTTGCGGAATAACACTTTGATATTCAATGAAACAGTAAATCAACACAGTAAATATGAAGAACAAACTGTAAACTTGTATTGAATGCTTTGAAGTTACAAGATTACACACTCAACCTCAATATTGATGAACAGGCTCACCAATACGAATTCTACTTCTCTAGAATTAGGATCTATGCCTTGAGGTTGATTTTCTCTAGAACTAACACTTAGAATGAATTGATTAATCTCTACCAAAACTATTCTGTATCTTCTATACATATACTAAACAAAAAGATAATTACAAAAAAATAAACATATCTTCAGTATATCTTCCATGTATATCTCTAAGCTTCCATGTATATCCTTTCATGCGAATCTTCATCATATAAGCAGTATTAATCTTCAGCAGCATTAAATTTCTTCTAGCAGCATTAACTACTAAGCAGCACTAACTACTAGCAGTACTAACTAGCTAAGCAGTACTAACATTGTTCAAGCAGCACTAACTTTGACTAGCAGTATTAATTCTACTAGCAGTAGTAACACTCAGCAGTATTAACCTTTAAGTCTTCTAGAAGTAGTAACTTTGAACCAGCAGCATTAACCATACTTGATGAATTCTTCAGTTCCCAACACAATTTGTTCAGTATAGGCCAGTTCTGTGACAAAGGCTTAGAGGTCAATTTCAAAGCCAAGAGGTGTTCTGTTCGCACTGAAGAAGGCGAGGAACTCTTTGTCGGCACGAGAAAGTCCGACGTCTACATAATCAATTTGTCAAACGTCCAGACTGACAAGCAGGTTTGTCTACTATCGAAAGCCTCGATGCAACAAAGTTGGCTATGGCATCGACGACTCTCTCACCTCAACTTTAGGTACATCAATAAGCTGGTTAGTGGAAAGTTAGTGAAAGGACTTCCAGAGCTGAAGTATGAAAAAGAACACATTTGTGTAGCGTGTGAAAAGGGAAAGATGAAGAGGGCTCCACATAAACCAAAGCCTGAACCAAGTACAAACTCTCTGTTAGAGTTGTTGCATATGGACTTATGCGGTCCAATGCGAACGTAAAGTCTAGGCGGAAAGAAGTTCATACTAGTTATCGTGGACGATTACTCGCGATACACTTGGGTCAAATTTGAACGATCAAAGGATGAGACACCAGATGTTCTCATTACATTCCTGACGACGACCCAGGTGAATCTGCAGAAACCGGTCAAGCTTCTCAGAACTGAAAACGGCATAGAGTTCAAGAACAAAAAGGTTGAAGAATATCTCGAATCTGTCGGGATTTCACATCAATACTCTGCTGCTCGTACGCCTCAACAGAATTGAGTGGTCGAAAGAAGAAATCATACGCTAGTCGAGGTTGCTCGTACTATTCTAAGTCAATCTGACTTACCTCTATTTCTGTGGGCTGAAGCTATATCGACTGCGTGCTACACTCAGAATCGCTCCATGATACACCGCAGATTCAAGAAGACTCCTTATGCGTTAATCAACAACCGAACACCGACAATCAAATATTTCCATATATTTGGGTGTATGTGTTTTGTTCTAAACGATAGAGAGAGTCTGAATAAGTTCAGTGCCAAGGCGGACGAAGGCATCTTCATTGGTTATTCATCTACATCAACTGCATACCGTGTCTACTTGAAGAAGTCAAAGACAGTTATTGAAAGCGTCAACGTTACGTTTGATGAAGAAATAGCTTCTGAACAACACAGTTCAGAACCCGTTATAACCGGACTACTAGCTTCTGGGCAAATCAGTTCAGAACGTGCGTCTCAAGCGATCAAATCAGATGAACCATCAACGTCTACTAATCATTTATCTGATTTAGATTTATTATTTGAACAGTTTTATGATGAATTTCTTGGATCTAATGTGAAGAAATATGTTGTGGTTGACAGGATGGAAGACTCAACGAATACTCATCCAACCAGTTCAGATATCTCTATTGAAATTCCAGTTTAAATGCCGACTCCAACAGTTGAAGCTGTGGTCAATAATGAAGAGACAGAAGTTGCTGAACAAGCTGAACCTGCTGAGACTTCTGCACCTACTACTTCAACTGCAACCATAATTCCTCCTGAAGAAGAAGGTACCAGTGGATTCATAGATGATATTATTGATATATATTCATATAATCCACTACCTCATGAACATAAATGGACCAAAGAGCATCCGATAAGCCAGATCATTGGCGATCCATCAAAACCGGTGCAAACTAGGTCAGCGTCAATGAATATGTGTATAAATGAATCCTTTCTGAGCAAGATCAAGCCTACTCGCGTATCAGAGGCTCTTGCCGATTCAGACTGGGTGACTGCAATGCAAGAAGAGCTGAATCAGTTCGACGCACTTAAAGTCTGGAGACTCGTACCCAAACCTCAAGGTAAAACCATTATAGGTACGAAATGGGTTTTTAAGATCAAGAAATATGAAGATGGTACCGTTATCAGAAACAAAACAAGACTTGTAGCCAAAGGATACAGATAAGAGGAAGGAATAGACTACGACGAGACTTATGCTCCTGTGGCGCGTTTAGAGGCAATTCGAATGTTTCTAGCCTACGCAGCCTACAAGAACTTCATGGTCTTTCAAATGGGTGTGAAGACAGCATTTCAGAATGGAATTCTGAAAGAAGAAGTCTACGTCTCACAGCCAGAAGGCTTTGTCAACCAAGAGAAACCGGCTCACGGCTATATTCTCGACAAAGCACTCTATGGACTGAAACAAGCTCCTCGGGCCTGGTATGATGTCCTATCTCAATTCTTGGTCAAGTCTGGTTTTTCAAAATGTACGGTAGATACCACTTTGTTTATTAAAAAGGAAAAATACGATATCATTCTAATTCAAATCCATGTGGATGATATTATTTTTGGCTCTACAAATCCTAAGTACTGTAAGAATTTTTCAAACCTTATGGTGTCAAGATTTCAGATGAATATGATGGGAGAGATGAATTTCTTTCTCGGATTTCAATTCAAACAATTTTCATCGGGGATTTTTATCAATAAATCAAAATACATTTTTGATATTCTTCGGAAGTTCAAAATGGAAAATTCTAAATCGATTGGTACCCCAATGGCACCACGTACTAAGATTGGTATTGATCCTTCTGGAAAGGCTGTTGATGTTAGGACTTACAAAGGAATGATAGGTTCTTTGATGTATCTTACTTCTAGTAGGCCAGATATAATGTTTTCAACATGCTTATGTGCAAGATATCAGTCCAATCCCAAAGAATTCCATTTGTCTGCAGTTAAGCGCATTTTTAGGTATCTGAAGGGGACTGCAGATCTTGGTCTGTGGTATCCTAAAGATACTAGCTTTGAACTAACAACATTTACAGATGCAGATCATGCTGGTTGTATGCTAGACAGGAAGAGCACGTCAGGTCATATACAGTTCCTCGGTGATAAACTCGTAAGTTGGGCATCGAAGAAGCAACTTTGTCTTTCAACTTCAACGGCCGAAGCAGAATATGTAGCTGCTGCTACCTGCTGTTCTCAGGTCTTATGGATGAGAACACAACTGTGTGACTACGGTTTTCACTTCAACAAAATCTCGATATACTGTGACTCAAAGAGCGCCATCGCGATAACAGTGAATCATGTTCAGCACACCAAGACAAAACATATAGATGTCAGGTATCATTTTATCAAAGATCATGTCGAAAAAGGCACAATTGAACTTTTCTTTGTAAAAACTGATTATCAGCTAGCAGATTTGTTTACCAAACCCTTGGACGAAAAGAGATTCCATTTTCTTGTCTCTAAGCTTGGTATGCTAAATCTTAAGACATAATCAGTAGTTACCTATCAAAGTTTTCTAATTGTATACTTTTTCATCATTTCTTCATTCTTATTTCTGAACGATATGTGCTCTACAAATATTATGTTCATAATCCAAGGGGGAGTATGAGAAGAAATTGACTTGGTCAATATTATTTTGAGGGGGAGCTCATAAAATTTCTGCATTTACCTTTTATGCCAAATTTTTGTAATGCATGATTTTAGGGGGAGCTCGTCAAATCAAAGGAGTATGGATATGACTTCTGATTATTTCTGATCAGAACTCGTACTTTCATAGTTTTACTGCTTTTTGTCTTTTCAATATAAGTGAATAAATTTTGCTTTGACATAGACATAAGACTTTTGCAGATTTTTGAGAGATGCTTACAAGATCATATCTTTATGACTTTAAGCTTAGCTTCATGAGATGTAAGATCACACGTTAAGGTATAATCCTTTATCTTACTCTCATATATGTTTGAAAGAAGGACAACTTTCAATCATAGAAAACATGTTCTTAAATGTTCAAACCACTTCCTGAATCTCAAACCGATTTCATGAATTAAAAGTGTAATTTTAAATGTTTTCTAGTTCTAATTTGTGCTTTAACTGAAATAGTTAAACCATATTGAGCATCATATGCATCATAGGAAAACATGATTTCATTGTGCTAGGAATTAACACAACTACTATGGAATCACCTTAACCAGTGATTTCTACCCAAGAAGTTAATCCATAGTGATTGAGTGTGAGAAGTCGAAAAGAAATGAGTGTGGAATGTGTGATGAGTTATACAGAAAAAGAGAGTAAACTAAATGTTTAAAAGAAAGAGGATGTGAGAACAGAGTTAAAAGAATATCAGAACTCTGGACCAACTACTTTCTGAGTCGGGCAGTCACATTACTAATGTTTCACAACTCATTGGTGATCATTATTGAAACAGGCAACTAGCCCATGCCAACTCTTGATCAAACCTCACCAACTACTCATTTTCTTCTCAAAAGGAAAGTGTTTCACATTTTTCAAAGGGGAAGCAACACATTTGCTATCTGATTTTCATTTGGAAAATCTGGATATTGAAAAGAAGGAAGTTTTCCCCCACCTTCGCATTTCAATCATGCACATTGAGTCTGTGTTTAACTTACTGTTGTCTCAGTGGTTTACACAACTTTGAGCCTTATAAGCGATCATCAAGTACTTAATTCTTTCTATCACAAGCACGAACACACAAGGAATTTGTTTCTTTGTCATAACGTTTATAGAAATTACCTTTGTGGTGTTTTTAATGATTAAATGGAAGCCCTGGGGGAGTAAACATCAAAAAGCTCCTTTCCGATGTGTATTCGTTACACACAGTGACTTAGTGTTACTGACATGCATTTTAACTGATTCATTTGTTGATTCAGGTGTTACACGCTTATTTTGTCTGGATTTGCAAAGATCTGGATGGATATCTTTTGAATTGACGGATCAGATGCTCCAAATGAAAGACATTTCTTACACAGAGTTTTGAGGAAATCGTTTCTCTATTCATCAAAAAGGGGGAGAACCTAAAGCTTGAAGAAATGTCCATTCAATTACAAGATTAAAGAAGAGAAAAGCTAACCAAGAAATGCGAGATCAAAGTATTCTGAAGACATGCTGATTTTAGAGAAATTTTCTTTGAAGATACTTTGCTAAAGCATTTTGAGCTAAGACCTGGAGATTATTACATATGGAAGACAGAGAAGGAGATTGCATCTTCTGAGCTGAAAAAGAAGACTGAATTGCTAAAATCTTTTTAGTAATGATCTTGATCCAAAGGGGGAGATTGTTAGCGCACAAATCTATTGGATTCAAGATCATCCAATCTGATGATCCAATCTGAAGCTAAAGCCGGATAGTTGACTCTCGATATAAGTCTAAATGTTTATATGTAATAAATGTCAAAGTATTGTTTTTAGTATTTTATTATTAGTTCCTAATAATATCTAGATATTAAGTTTAGATATTATTTAGGATATTAGTTTAAGTTTAATATTGTTTATGTTTTGCAAGTTGATTGATAGTGTGTCTTAGAAGCTAACTCAATAGACAAGATCAAAATGAGAACACACACACAATACACACACTAACGGTGTAAATCAGAGAGAAAAACACAGAGAGCTTCAAAGTGTCAAACACCAAACCTTGTAATCGTTGAATATTAATCAAACAGGTTGGTAATCATATTGTTGTTGTTGTGTCGATAAGAACTTGATATATATTGTGGACCGACAATGATCATGACTTTGCAAAAAGTTGTATTGAGTGTCAAAAGAGTGGAAACATCTCTCAAAGAAATGAAATGCCCTTAAATGGAATTCTAGAAGTAGAATTACTTGATGTCTGGGGCATAGACTTTATAGGACATTTTCTCTTTCCAATAATTGTGCCTACATTTTGGTAGCTGTAGATTATGTGTCTAAGTGGGTGGAAGCTAAGGCTTGCCATTCCAATGATGCTAGGAGAGTTGTCAAATTTTTGCAAAAGAACATATTCACTAGATTTGATACACCTCATGCCTTAATTAGTGATGAGGGCACCCATTTCATAAACAACTTACTAGAAGAAGTCCTTGACAAGTACAACATCCAGCATAGGGTGGCTACTTCTTACCACCCTCAAACCAATGGTTTGGTTGAGTTGTCAAATACGGAGATAAAAGGAATCTTGGCCAAAGTAGTCAAGCCGCACCGAAAGAATTGGGCCTCCAAATTGGATGATGCATTGTGGGCCTACCGGACTGCTTACAAAACCCCTATTGGAATGTCTCCTTACAAGTTGGTTTTTTGGAAAGGCTTGTCATCTACCTATGTAATTAGAACATAAGGCCTATTGGGCCATTAAAGAGCTTAATATGAGTTTAAATGAGGCTGGGAGAAAAAGAACATTGTAACTCTGTGAACTGGAAGAACATAGGAATTCTTTCTATGAGAATGCTAAAGTTTATAAAGAGCACCAAAAAATGGCATGATAAAAAGATTCTTCCTAAAGACTTCACTGAGGGTCAAAAAGACCTTTTTCTCAATTCAAGATTAAAACTATTTCCTGGAAAGTAAAATTCAAGATGGACTGGACCCTACAGTATTGTTAAATTATACCCCTACGGAGTTATTGAACTGATTGATCCGGAGAGGGGTGCCACTTTCAAAGTGAATGGGCACAGAGTTAAACCCTTCTTTGATCCTACCAAAGTCCCACAACAACATCCCATGGTTGTTGTCTCAAATAATTAAAAAGAAAAATATTTTTGTTTGTAAATATTTTCATTTATTTGTTTAAATTTATTCTTCTAAGATTGTAGTTTTAAACTTTTAAATTTTTAATCTTTTTATTAAATCTTATTAAGTTTTTATATTCTATAATCTTTTTATTAAATCTTATTAAGTTTTTATATTCTATGTTAGATTTTTAATTTTAGGTTATTATTTTTATTATTTTTTATTATTATCTCGTAAACTTAATTACTGCATATGGGTCGAGTCCAAAATTCTCCTCAAGGGCCATATTTATATATAAATTAGTTGGGCCCGAATGATTTGAATTGATTAAACATTTCGTGGGCTAACTTTTGTTTCTATCTTTTCTTAAAAACAGGCCCAAATGATCCGACCCGTGTCTTTAACCGACTCTTGGTTCGCTCCAACAGGAAAAAGGGGTGATGATGCCCGCTGACATCATCTGGTCCAAACAACTTTTTAGAGAAGTACACTGATATTGTACCATTTTCGGCCAATCCTTCCATTTTTCAGTACATTTGAGTTGGCAACCGTTTACCAAACTCGGATAACCGAGAAACCTTCCATCAATCGTACCTTAAACCATCGAAACCACTAAAATCCATCCTTGCAATCGAAGGTTCTTCCCCTTTTAATCATAATCATTTCAGTCCCCCATTTCCACAATCGAATCTTCCCCTCTAAGTTTCTAATCCCCTTGTTTTCCTCTAAATCATACCATCCTTTCAGTCCCATGGCAATTACGAAATCAAACCCCCAAAAAAGGGCACATACAGCAATGAAGGCCACTGAATCCTCTTCTGAGAATGAACCAAAAGATCATCCCCCTCCTTCCAAAAGAATAACGAGAAATAGCAGTAAGTTCAAAATGAAGCCGATGACTGAAGATGAAGATGAAGGCTCTGCCATTGCTTTATCAGATGACTCGAAGGAAGAGTCTTCTCCATCGAAAGAAGTAACTTCAGGCCCTGTGGTGTCAAAGTTCTCAACCACTGCCCTCGATGCATTAGCCATGGTCGCTGGAGCACAAATTTAGACACGCTCTGCGTCTACCACTCCAAATCAAAAGGTGTGTTAACCCATCTCCCATCGAAGGTATCATTCACTCAACTCCTCTTCAAGTACACCAAGTATCCACCATCCCTAACACCACCATGACCCAAATCAGTAACATGAGGGCATCTGTGGACAAGGATTTTGCAGCCATAGATGAACTATTGGGGCTTAAAACCACAAAACCACCCCCTCTTGTTGCCCCTACCAACCAAAACACCATCCTTGAATCCATTGTCGATCAAAACACCAACCTTGAACCCCTTGTTACCAATAGAACCCCCTTAGTTACCCCTACTATTGTTGCCCCTATTATCCCATAAACAACCATTAATCCCACTCCTGTTATTACCCCATTGTTACTCCCATTGCCACCCCTTTGATCACACCTGTCTCCACTCTTATCATCCATGAAACCTATCCACTTATTACCCCTACGATCATCCCAGATTCCACCCTATCTGAACTATTGGGTATTGAAATCACTCCCACACCCACCAACCTGGAACACCACTCCGTGGAACCAAAATCCTTTATCCAACACCAGTTAGTGGATGAGCCTAGTGAAGAAACCATGGAAGCCACACCCACCTCATCTCACAAAGTTATCACTCAGCCCCTAAGACCCTTGTAGCCAACAGTCCTGATGTTGAAATAGCTATCAACCCTGTAGATGTGATATTGTCCCATTCCAAGGGACAATGAACCTACACCCCCTATAAGCCCCATCTCCTCTGTACATACTGCTACCACACCCTATCAGGTTGAGAAAGAGCAAGAGGAAGATGACTACTTAGATCATTTGGTCATGGGAAGAAGGTTGGAAAAGAAAAGGAAGTCGTCTGCAAAGAAGAAGAAGAGAACAACTATGGAATATGACATTGCAAAAAAGATGAATGTGGACGACATTTCTCCACCAAAGAGTATCATAAGGCAAGGAGCCCAAACAATGGCTCAATCTAAAGGTTCTAGTAGGGCAGCCTAGGAACATTCTTCTAGTAGTGTTGCAGCCAAGAAAGGTAAAACCATAACTCCACCCTTGAAAAATAGTTCGTTCAGTTGTACATTAGCCCTAAGGAAGTATCCCTTCTTTGCTGAAAGGAATGGGCAGCCACCAAGGGATTTCCTAAAGAAATTATTTTAGCCAATCCCTTCATCAAAATTGTTATTGACAACCTAGGATGGAAGAAACTGTGTAAGGTCCCAGATGAATACAATGAGGACTAGATTAGGGAGTTTTATACTGAGGTATCAGTGAGCAACAGGGTAGATCTAAAGGTAAGAAAGACCAAGGTGTCCTACTCTCCAAAGGCAATAAATTTCTATTCAGGCATTGACCCTCCAAAAGACTTTGAGTTTGATAGAATGCAAGTTGGGGTATGAAGTGAAGAATTAGATACCATCCTTGCTAGGCTTACACATGAGGGTTCAACTTGGACATTCAAGGGTAGATCTAGAACCCTTAGAACCTGTTTCCTAAAGGTTGAGGCCAATATTTGATTCTATTTTTTAAGACACACATTGCACCCCACCAGTCATGATACAGACATCTGTATGGAGAGAGTGTTTATCATGTATTGCATGTTGGAGCAGAAACCATTGATGTAGGAAGGTTAATCTGTGGGAACATAAGAGGGTGTGTAGATAGGACTAATGGTCAGCTACTTCACCCCTCCATCAACCATGGATTGATGGCCCAAGCTAATGTGAAGACCCTTCCCACTGATTCCTTCAATAAATAGAAGACTATGATGGATAAAAAGGCCCTAGACAGGCTCATTAGATTCAGCAACAACCTTCCAAAGTCCCCTCCAAATGTCATTGAGGCATTAGATGAAGTGAAGACTGCTATCTTGGGTGAAGTGAAGAAGGACACTACTAAAATCAAGAAGAGGTTGCAGAAGAGGACCAAGAAGTTGAATGAAAAGGTCACTAAACTCTAGGCTAAGGTGAGCAATATCAAAGAAGAAAGGATTAAATGATTGGAGTACAAGCAGGAGAAGGACATAGTGAAGAATAAGGAATGGCAGAAGCAGAACCCAAAGAAGAAGATGAAGATGCCACCATTTTCCGCAGCATGCCTTGCAGCAGCTTGCCCCAACTCCTACTCAATCTGAGTAGGACAGGTTCTGTAAAGAAGCTTTTCATTCACCACATGCTCTTTTCACACACTATTTGAAGTTATAGCCACAATAATCTCATGCAAGTCATTTGAGCAAAAGACTACCATCTTGGAATTACCAACAGTTTGTTGGACTGCTAGGTTTAGTCATTATTGGGCCACATCTTCTTGGGCCTTCATTCAATACCTTATAAGCCCATTTGTTCTCTAAGCCAATGAGGACATTGTCTCTCTCAAGTTTGGGGAGGGACAATGTGTTGAAAAGTACATTCCTCACCCCATTGTAAATGCATTCTCAAACACCAAATACCCCAAGCATACCCTACCACCTTGTGCTTAATTTCACATCATTTATTTCAAGTTTGTGCTTAAATGTAGAAAAACATGCAAAGTGCCAAAGAAATATCCAAAGATTAAAAGCTTTGTTCCCTTGTGCATACATGTGTGTCAAAGACACCAAAGGTCAAAAGAGACCAAAAGGTCCACCTTATACCTCAATATGAGATGAATGATAGAAAAATTGTACCATTGAATGATAAGTGAGCTTGTGGTAAAAGGCATTGCATTTCAAAAGAAAGAAAAGGCCAAATGCATTCCCAATTTCAAAATTTTTGAATGCCATGATAACTTTGGTTAGTATAAAGTGAGCCTAGGATAGTTTGTGATAGTATGTTTTGAACTAAAATGATAAGGCTAAGTTTATGTAGCGCTGTCAGATTGCAGCCTTGTGTTACAAGCATTGTTCTAAAAACTCCAAGTTTGTGTGCATCATAGTCTTGACTTAGGCATTGTCCAAAAAAAATTTAGGATCTTGGAGTATTTATTTTGTCCTTTTTATCTAAATTTGGGGATGTGATAGGGTTATTTTATTAACCCTATTATATCACTTTTTATTAGATTTTTTTCAATTGTTTTGTTGGCCCAAATTGTCACTTTGAGTCTCTTTTATGTCTTATTTATACATTATAGTCATCCTTTAGGTTTATATTAATTTATGTCATTTTATCTTAATATTAGGTCTAATTTGGTCGTTACTATTAATGTTTGTAGATGTTGGAAAAACCCTACAGCTTCCTGGAGGAATTGGAAGAAGCTGATTTCAATGTTGTAGGAGTACTGTAGGAGTTGGCAGATTGGGTTATTTTGATGTTTGGGTCGTAGCTGCTATTTGGGCCGAAGACATCTTTGTCGAGCCGGGCTTTTGTGCTAAAAATCTGATTTTTGGGAGATCATTAAGGGCTTACATCACATTGTTGACTTTTCCTACTACTATTTGCTTAAGGCCCAAGTTTGTTCTAGTATAAAAATGCTTGCTATGTTTAGGTTTAAGGATCATCAACTAACCTTTGGGTTAAATACTCTACTATATTGTTGCTCTTTAATTTGTGGCTAATACTCCTTTAGAGTTGAAGCATTTCAATTTCTGCATTTAATATAAGTCTGTTGAAGTTGTTCTAGAATTCTCTTGCCATGGTTCTCAAAGCTTTCATTATTTCCTTGTGCATGTTGTGAATTTAATCTAGTGCAAGTCATCATAATCGATTCTATAATCATTTGGTGACTTGAGGTTAATTTACATCGGTGGTGTTCTCATATTTTCAAACAAGTGTTCTCGTTTTCAAAAGCTACTTCACTTTTCGGTATTTATTTGGAGTTAACTTTCGCTTGTAGCCATTTTTCGGATCATCATCCTTCTAAAGCTCAAGAATAGTCTCCAAGTAACTATAAACCTATTTTCTAAAAGTTTTAAGGCAAGAAATCGTTTTTATGACGTAACATGCATGACAAGTTTCATGACTTGGCGCCCAAGTTACTACAACATTATTGCAGTACTTTTCTGAGTTTCTTTACTCCCATTTTCTGCTTTGAAATTTACATTTCTGCAATTTCCATTACTGTCCTTTATTTTCTCGCACTTTAAATTACTATCTCTTACATTCTCGTACTTTACTTTCGGCAATTTACTTTACTATCTTTTCCATTTCAGTTGTTTACATTGTTGCAATTTACTTTTCAGTCATTTACTATTCAACAATTTACTTTCCTGCTACATACATTTTTGCACTTTACTTTAAGTACTTTCAATTCCTGTTATTTTCATTTCCAGTTCTTACATCATTCGAAAGAAGAATCTAAGCCCTGATGGGCTAATTGCCTGAGCTTGGGGTGTAAGGTAGAGTTAAGACCGAAATCGGTGTGAAAGTAAAGAGATGTTTTAATATAGCAGTGTTATCTACTATTTATTTCAGGTGATTAATGTTTCATTGAAGATTACATTCTAATTAATTGACAACTAATTTTGTGTATGAAAATACATTAACTTTCAGAGTTAAGATAAATATAAAAACCTGAGATAATATGAGAAGGCTATACATAGCTTTAGCATCTAACAAATGCTATACTCCTACGGTGTAGGATGGTAACACTGTGTTGTTCTAGGATTCACGGCATCTAACATAAATGATATCGTATCGATAGCACGTGAGCCTGTATGTACTATTGGGAGGCTGTCTGACCCAATAGTTGATATTGTGACAATACTATAGGACCATCCCATAGGATTATCCAGGTGCTATAACATTTTTTACGGAATCACTTATTTTTGTCTTAACATACCTTTGCACCATTTGCTACCTTTGCACCATTTGCTTCTTCTCTAAGATTGATTTTTAGTTGATAATCAAAACAAACCCCTCATAAAGATTTCCTCGAATTAGCCATCTCAAATTGGTTTTTAAAGATTGGACTTTTTGAAAGAGCTTTCACAAACCTTCCCTGTGGGATCGATATCTTGTACTTATACCATTATTACTTCTTAAGAAACGATAGTAGTTCAAGGTGTATACTTGCGCCAAGTTCTATTTTAAGTGAATCTCAAAAAGTTTGCATAAATCTGACAACAATACCTATAGGGTAAATCTGATTATTTTCGTCTCGATCAATAGCCGATATTAACTCTCCTTGCACACCCCCTTTAAAAAAAACAACCGTCTAGTTCTATAACCTTCCTAAGTCCACTAATCCACCCATCTCTTAGTGCTTCGAAGCATACATAAAATCTTATAAATTCCTTACTTCCATCTGCCATAAGATTTACGTCCATCTTAACTGTAGATCCTGGATTGGACCTCCGAATTTCATGTCCATAATCCCAAATCTTTCCATAGTGTTCTGTCAAAGAACCTTCAATTTCAAGAAGTGTTTTAGACTTGGCCCGGATGCATTGGTCTTTGCTAATTTTGACCATAAACTTCGTCAAAATATCATCTTGCATATCTTTAATTTTTATGAATGGTGTTTCGATGAGTTCCCTGACATAATGTTTTGCAATCTAATTTAGTGTCACTAGGGATCCAAAACTATAGTCTCTACTACATTTGTGCTTACAATTAATCGTTTTGATTTGAAATGAATTTTCTTCTTGCATCCAAGATGCCCATAATCTAAAAGGATATGTGCGCTCTTTATGACCTTTTCCACATGTAACAAGCAACCTATTTGAATCATTTTTCATACATTCTAGTTAGTTGACATTTTCCACCGCATAGTTTGTCAACCACTTCTTTAGGTTACCAGGATTCTCATACTCTTACCAAGTATGGGCTTCATAATCTTCCATGGAATATTATGATCATGGATCTGGTAGTGGATAGATTTTTGTATAGCCCGATCTAATCATCATCCTGTTCCTCCACATCGAACTCAACAGTGTTTACATTACCAAGCTTATTTAAAAATTAATCGTCAACTATATTTTTCACATACTCAAGTTGGTTGCCATTTGCTACCGCATAGTTTGTCAAACACTGCTTTAGTTGACAACGATTCTCATATCTCTAACCAAGTCTGGGCTTCATAAACTTCCATGAAATATTAGGATCATGTATCATGTATTGGACACCTTTTTGTATAGCCCGATCTCCAACATCATCATCCTTTTCATCCACATCGAACTCAACATCGTCATTCGTGTTTACATTACCAAGCTTATTTAAAAATTTATTATCAATTGTTTTGTTTAAGTTGATTACATCATTCTCGTCGTCAAGATCCAAGGATAAAGAATCGGACATACGTTCATTTGAACAATCGCCTATATCATAGCTAGGATCATCAATACAATTATCACTACAATCTGATGTCATCCTGTAAATAAGAATAACGACTTCATCATGATAATGAAATAAAGAGTGTTACCTTCTCATTAATGATATGAAGATGCATGGCTGGTTGGAACGGGAAGTATGATAATTACAGAGAAATATAAAGTAGGTTGATATGTAGAGTTTTTGTTGTTATATAGCTAGGATCATCAATACAATTATCACTACAATCTGATGTCATCCTGTAAATAAGAATAACGACTTCATCATGATAATGAAATAAAGAGTGTTACCTTCTCATTAATGATATGAAGATGCGTGGTTGGTTGGAACGGGAAGTATGATAATTACAGGGAAATATAAAGTAGGTTGATATGTAGAGTTTTTGTTGTTATATTATTCAATGAAGCAATTGAGGTATTAGCAAGAGAGATGATATATGACATTCAATTACTTATATAATCTTGGACAAAGAATCATAGTGGAAATGTGGAATTCAATCACTTATATAATCTTTCTTCAGTTATATGTACGACTTGTTGCCAAATATTAATAATTAAAATATGATATCTATTGTTAGAGGCAGTGTGTGGGCAATTGCCATTGCAGAATTCATGCATGAAAATAAGTGGAAGAAGAGCTTCTACAAAAAAAGGCCTTGAATATATACTAATTAGGACCTGAGTAGCAAAGAGGGTGAAACATTCAAACCGAATTGATAATAGCAAGTTCAGCATGAGAGGTGATATACATAAATACATATATACTAGTTATGTGCCCGAGCAAAGCGGGGGGATGTCAAATTTTATTATGAATCAAGAAATAATCTCTAACATACTTTTGGTATATCCCAGTCAAAATCAGGAGTCATATAGGGAAATAACCTTAAATGAGTTTTTTTTATTAAATCCATTACCTCCTTGGCTATTAAAAAAAAAATGGGTTTATACTCATGAGAAGGTCATGGATTTAATTAAAATCTCATTTAAGGTTATATACCTAAAAATCTCTGGGTTCTAAGTATATAAGATGTACACGTGCATTCATGTACCCGAAGTGATAAAGAGGCTACAGCCGCACCTAATGTTGGACTTAACTTTGTTGTTGACATACTCAAACCATAAAATAGATTGTACCCTTTTTTTAATCATAAACTAACCACAAGGCAAAGGATATGAAACATTGAAGTATAAGAGTTTGGGGTTGTTTGCTTATTTTATTATTAAGTCTTGTGTGGATTAAGTTCTCTATATGAATTAAATTGTGGTTTATTGTTGGGAAGTGAAGATGTAACCAAGTCATTAATGCTGCTAGTTTAGAGTTAGTACTGCCAGAGGATCTCAAAGTTAATATTGCTAGGTATTACTACTTCTAGTAGAATTAATACTGCTAGTCAAAGTTAGTGCTGCTTGAACAAAGTTAGTACTGCTTAGCTAGTTAGTACTGCTAGTGGTTAATGCTGCTTAGTAGTTAGTGCTGCCAAGACACAGTTAATGCTTCCAAGGTGATCAAGGTGATTAATGCTGCTTCTAAGATAATGTGAAGATAATGCTGAAGAGATTGCGTCTAGAAATAAACATGGAAAGCTTGGAGATAATTATGAAGATTATTTTGAAGATCTTTTTAAGTTTTGTAATTATCTTTATTTTCAGTATATGTATAGAATTGTTTAGAATAGTTAAATTAATTCTGAGTTTTTGTTCTAGAGAGAATCAACCTCAAGGCATCGTTCCTAATTCTAGAGAAGTAGAATTCGTCTTGAAAGAGCCTGTTCTTCAAGATTGAGGTTGTGAGTGAAAAGCTTGTAACTTGAATCATTAAATAAAGTTTACAAGTTGATTGTGATTCACTGTTTCATTGTTTTTCTGTTTATTGAATATTAAAGTGTTTTTCCGCAACTTCTTTAATATTGTTTCTGAGTATTCATAATTCTTGTTGAGAATTCGATCCTGACATTTATTGTGTTAAATAAACCGTTTTAACGATAATGTTTGTTTTTTCATTATGCGCAAGTTTTTTCTTCCTAAGAAATTGATCAACCAACAATAGCCATAGATTTTTAAAATTAATTAAAACGATAACAATGAACCCTTTAAATTATTTAACCAAGAATAGCAACTCGTTTCTCACGGTCATTTCATCATACATGACACGTGCATCTTACAAAACTTATCAATCCCCAAACATAGAAATGCCAATAAATCATATATTAGATATGTAAATACCAAATATATTTAGTGTTCCACACTATCATCATCAAACCTAAAATCAAACCAATTGCAATAGCATTCCATTATAATGGTTAATATCAAGATTTCATGTGATTAATCATATGGTCAACTTTAATGGCACTCCATAAAAATCATATTCCTCTTGCATCTAATTGAAAAGTTTCCATTCTAAAGACTACCGAACTTTCTGGAAAAATTATTTTGACATCAAATTGATGATTTTGTATCTCCTTATTGATTGCAGAAATCTTTGAGCAAGAACGAAGGTAACTCGAGACTTTAAAACTCGACTAAAACACATTCAAGATGTGGCCATGAACTTTGTTAGAGGTAAATAGAAGGCAACCTCAAAAAACAAATAGCATCCCAACAAGTTTGCACAAATAGATAATAAGAAGTTCCACAATTCATGGTGATTCTCACATCAATCTAGCTCAAAATATACACTTTCTAAAAATCACCACAACGCCACATGCCACACCTATGAAGATGCAGTTAAAAGGCTTCACATGTCGCCAATATCCGCCACATGCATTGTAAACAAATCATACAAAGGAAGAGTACTTGAATGGACAATCATTATGCAGACCACTAAAAACCTCCTTACGGCAAAAGCAACCATCTATCATATTCTTCATAACTTCCTCGACGACCTTGAAACATACTCTGCCAAAAAACACCAGGTCAAGACAAAGATGGACGTTTACACAAGGCAAGTAATACGACTTCTTTCATACACTCCTGATCGCCCTACTCCAGTACTAAACTTATGGGATATAGTTTGATATATTCTTCAAAGAAAGAGATCATATTTCCATGAAGTTTTAAAAAAAATTACACAAAGTAAACTTTCTCTATTAAAAATTAAAAGCTCCTGTTTTAAAAAAATCAATTTGAATATATTGGATCTATGCCAAAATAACAAATTGAACCAAAAACCTGGTGAATAAAATGAATGAAATGAACAACGGGTGCAAAGTACAGAAGAATGTGTATGATGTCCTATATTGTATATAGTATGTACAACAGGATTATATATCTTTAAAAATAAAAGTTACAGAAGAATGTATACATAGAAATGGAGGAATGGTCGGATCATGAATTTGGTAGAAATGAAACTCGAGAATACCAGGTGTTGTGATATCCGATATGATAAGTAGCCATTTGAGATGATTGTTGATCTCCAGAGTCAGACTGTAGAGAAGGGAACCAAGTTCTTCCATGCCATGGTGGATAGATGAATAATGAGCATCAACCACTTTCTGTTATAGGACATATTAAATGCATGGAGAGAAGAGGATATGAATTCATCATCAATCGATAAATTTGAGAATTTCAACCGATTTCAAAATAAAATCTTGCACATTGGAAATGGACATGAAGCTTTCACCTGGAGAATGGCAATAGCCACCTTCAAGGATAAAGAACATTGGAAACAAAGATTGGAAAGTCATCTTTAAAACATAAAAAGAAGGTGTAAAATCCAAATCAACAACTTTACTTAATTTATAGTAGTAACCTTCCTTTGAACATACAATTTATCAAACAACTAAAAGGCAATCCGAGCCTTCATGATTCCAACAACCAAATACAAAATTGTATACTATAGAAGATCTTATACATGGTATTATGAGGAAAAAAGATAAAAAGAACAGATGGTGAGGTAGCATGAGAAAAAAGTATAGAATATAGGGAAAATGTCTCATGAGCCTTCAATGCATTGTGTTACAAACCTGTATAAATGGTAGATTCTCTTTCGTCCACTCAAGAAAGTCCCAAATGCATTTCCATGTCTATTGATAGCAAAACAAAGGCACTAAATACCTACAACAAAACAACAAATCATACCTAGGGACAAAAAGTAGGAAACACTAATTACCTTAATGGAAACCTTATAAGATGTGGTTGCATTTGAGTCTCTGCTTCAAAGATGCCATCATTACGAAGTTGAACAAGCTAAGGAAATCAAATATGGAGAAACAAATCCAAAATCAATAACAACAAAATAGGAAACAAAGAACAAATCATAGAACAACCAAACAGCTAGGGAGCAAAGAACCCTTACCTTGATGGAAGTTTGAACCAGGAAACAAACAACCCTTAACTTGATGGAAGCTTGAAGCGCAAAAAGGAATATCTTCTTTGAGGACTTTCTAAAAATACTTGATGAGCCGGTAAAAACATAATAAACTTAAAAATGATAACTCCAATAACTATGTCGCCTAATTGTGGCATTGAACTACATTAAAACAATTATTAGCAATATGAAGAACACAAAACATTAATATTTTGTGAGTGAATAACTCGTATACGACCAATAAACATAGGCAGAAAAAATTACTTCAACCAAAACTTGACAGCATCTAAACCAAACCAGCAGAATGACCCATTTAGGAGATACTATTACCAAACCAGAAATTAGATTACTGTGGTTTTATGCAGAAATGGTTAGGTTTCTTAGTTCTTTCAAACCAGAAAGTGGTGGAACACTAAACCCTAACTACAGAAAATGGAGCGGTTCTAGTAGATGAGAGAATTACCTCGATTCCAATAGAGGAGCGATTCTAGTAGAGGAGCGATGGATCGAGTAGGATCAGGAGCAAATTGGGATAAGAACCCTAATCAATAGAAACAATGATATCACGTCAAAATAACCCAAATCAATAAACCAACTAAAATAGGGTTTTACCTCAAAAAATCTAAGAACAAAGAGGCATGGATTCCAAAAAAAATTACAGTTTCCACCGGAACCACGGGGATAGAGGCAAAAATTTATAAAAAGAGGCATGGATTCAAAAATCATGATTACAGTTTCCACCGGAACCACGGGGATGGAGACAAATATTTATAAAAAGAGGCATGGATTCCAAAATCATGATTACAGTTTCAGCAGAACCACGATTACAAATCAATATCATCTAATTCAATAAATCAGATTGTGAAGGAGAACCAATTGTGAAACTTACCTGAGCAGATCGGGTGGATGTTGAGCGACGATTGTAAAATTGAACCCTAGACCTCTGGATGGTGATCAACGATGGAAGCATAATTGATTTTGAGCGAAGGGTCGTTCTTGGAGATGGAGTTGCAGGTCAATTCTTATATTTAAGCCCATGCTTGGAGAGTTGGAGGAGTAGTCGTTCTTGGAGATGAAGCCGAGAAGCATGAATCGACACTGAAGAGAGATTTGAAAGATATACTATAATAATGAGGTTGCATTAAAGATAGTTTTTAAATTTAAATTAAATCAATGTATTGTAGGGTTGTACAATATGCTTTAAATGTTGTCTTTAAGAATTTAAAGACTTTTAGAGAATTTGATTTATAAGATAGTATAGATATATATAGGAAGGATCATGCGAGGAGTTAAACATTTTGCGAGAAGGTGAGAAGTGTTTAATCATATGTGATTAAGCTTGTGTATCATATATGATTAAACACTTTTCGCCTTCTCGCAAAATGTTTAGTTTCTCGTTTGAACATGCCCCTATATATATATATATATATATATATATGACATTCAAACCTAAGATAATAGAGGAGAGACTTCGATACCTGATTGTTGTCGCTGCTGGATTGGGAGGGGGAGAGTCGTCACGTGCGACGGCTTGGAATGTTATCGTTGTTGGTTTTGAATGGTGGAGACGGGTTGAGGGCCAACGATGGCGGCGACAGTGAGATGGGCTAAGGGGGTGGCGTCGGCGATGGGTGGTGTAAGGCGACCAGAATGAGACACGAGGGTGGACCAGTGGGGGGGACGTGGGATGGTGATTACGAGAGATCAGGAATGAGACGAGGCAGGCGATGTTAGGAATATTTTAGGTTTTTTTATTTTAATTTGTCTTTTACGTGCTAGCTATACAATACAGGTTACAAGTTACATTAAGGATATTCTAAACATGGTTTAAAGTTTTCAAGGATTTAGATAACAAGTTTTAGAAAGTCCAAGAACTTATTTGTCCTAAAAAATTATCCAAGAACTTGATCATTCCATATAGTAAAATGCATTGGGATTTTTTGGACTTTTCCGTTAGATAACTAGATGCGGGGAACAAGGTGACAAACAACTCAAAATTATGTTTTTGTGTGATTAAGGATTGACTCTTTTGATAAAATTTGTTTTAAAATAACTACCATAACATCAACCAATCAACTAATACTACTTGATTCTTGTTTTACATATTTCATATCAATGGATGACAGTGCATCGCCAGAGTCTAATTTTGCACATCCTATTTTGATTGAACTGAAAATTATAGTTTTTCTTACCCAAAAACAAATTATCTTAATTTGCTACCGATTTCTTGTTGTATATCCATTGATTGCTTTGAACATTATTCTTCACAAATGACGAACACTGAAAAAGAACTAAAAATCTTCAAAGAAATCATGTAACTCCTCGGATTACACACAAAGAAATCATGTTATTGGCCACATTAGCAAATAGTTAACATTGAGTTCTATATCATATTTTTTGTCGTGTCAGCATAGTAATTAACCAATTAATGCTTAAACCATTTTAATAATTTAAATGTTTAAGATGTCATATGTTATGCATATAAAAGTAACCGTAGGTTGTCTAATAACATAAAAATAAAGTAAATTATATTTTCATTTAAACTACACACATGAAAGTTTTTTGGATGGATTCATGTAATTTAATTAGTTAAAAGTTACGGCAAATCATTTCTAACATCTATCCGTGGGCGGACCTATTAAGGTCTGAGCGGGCTCTCATGCATCTGCTCAATCGATTATCATAAGAGAAAACAATTAGACGTATGAAAACCATATGTAAAGGGGTTGCTGTCTCATGGGTACGGTTAGCAATGTTCAAAGTACTTAATTTATACCGATATCTTAAGTGGTATAACAAAACCATCTGTTTTGTTGCTCTTGTATTTGTTTAATCCCATATTTATGGCAACAATGTAGGAAAAAAAAAATAACCACAAGGGTTGTGGCGTATTCGTTAAAGCCCTGGGGGATGTGGTAGAATATCCCATTTGCCCAGAGTTCGAATCCAGGCATACACAAAATATGTGGCCACTGAGGTTTAATTAGCGTTGATGTCTTACAATCATAATTTGTCAAGAGATTAGTTTAGACATAGCGTAGGACACCTTTAAAAAAATTAATGTAGAAAATTTTACATCTCGCACATTATACAGATACATATACTAGTTATATTAAAAGTATTTTTCCAAAAAAAAAAAGTTATACTAAAAGTAAGAGTTAGGTGCCGTTTGTTTTTTAAGAGGTTATAAAGTCTGAAGTCTTATTTTAGTTATGATTAATAAGAGGTGATGTGTAAAAAGATCTGAACGATTCAGACTTAAGAGCCATTAAGAGGTTTTTAAAAAAAAACAAACAACCCCTTAGTCGTATTTTGAATAATTTTCAATCCAGAAGACCAGAAGTATGATGCTGACAATAATTTCCATTATAATGTAGTGCCTAAACTCTTTTTAATTTGACTAATTAATAAAATATAATGATTAGGGGCAACGCTAATGGCACCATTTTTTAAGGGGAAATTGGCTCAAATAGCCATATTTCTCACCCAATTGCACCTCGTAGCTATTTCTCTACCCCATTTACGCATTGACCCTAGGTCCTATCTAGGAAAAAAATAATGCAAATTCGCAACGAAAACGTATGTCAAAAACAAGAAAAACACAAAAATGGGGCAAAATTGCGTACCTAGCCTAGGTCTACAATGGCGGGGCTAGGTCCGCAATGGCGGCGCTGGAACACGAATTAGGGTTTTTCTGAGATCGTGTCACGTGTCCAAGGTTACGGATGACGGACCTACCCGACCCGACCCATTGCGGACCTGGGTTGGGTCGCCATTTTTTTTTGTCGTTTATGGTCAGATGGCGGACCTCAACTGTATAGTTGAGTGGGTGAACCTAATGAATGCTTTTGAACAATTTTGAAACCATGAAGTTTTTCTATAAGAATAGCAAGTCTGAAAAGGGAAGCTACGCAGTTTTGCTATCTGAGAAAAATTTTCAACAACTTGATTTCCTTTCATCTGTTTAATCTGTATTTTCTTGAAGATGAGTTCTGTTTCTCAAAAAGTAAAGTTACGTATTTTTGGTGGAGGTTACTTTCAACAGAATGATCAAAAGTGAGATTATTTTAGTGATCGATCAATGGTTCGCGTCATGGTTCTGGCAACTATCACGCATCAAAGGTTGGTTAATTATGTTCGAGAGAAATGTGGTATGGACTCTATTGTGGGTACCACCAAAATTATTTACAAATATTCTGGCCAAATCGTTGAGTTAAGAGACAATGCCGATGTTTCGTGTTTCCTGCAAAATGCTATGGCTTTAACAAATCCGTCAACACTTTACGTTTACGACGATTACATGATGGGGGGCGGAAGCAATGTTGGTGATGGTTCGAACACCGAAGGCTCTCCTGATGTGTATGCCCCCGAGCAGAATCAAACATCTTACATGCCTCAGTTCCCCGAGCAGAATCAAACATCTTACATGCCTCAGTTCCCCGAGCAGAGTCAAACTCCTTACGTGTCTCAGTTTAATTATGCTTTTCTTCCTAAACATGGTTATGGTATGATTGACAATAACCCCGATGTTGTTCCGAAGACGGAAGAACCGGTAGACGAACGAGAAGATGAGGAAGAGGAAGCCTAAGAAAAATTTCATCAAGAACCCGATGAATCTCATGTTTATGACCTGGGTCTTTCTGATGTTGATACGGATGAAGAAGAAGAAGAAGAAGAAGAAGAAGAAGAAGAACAAACGTCTGAACCCAATCCTGTTAAATCATATGGTGGGATAAATGATTTCTTTGGTATGCCCCCCTCCCTTCCAGAAGATCGAGAGGCCGTCATCACACCAAATGAAGAACCCGTACATTATAACCGTAGTAGAAGAGTGAATCTAGGGGATGTTTTTCAAACGAAAGACGAAATGACCCTCGCTATCGGGAGGAAGACCCTTCAAGAGGGTTTCCAGTTTAGAGTTGAAAGATCTACAAAAGCCCGATACGATGCGAGATGTGTGCAGGCTAACTGTAAATGGCGTATTTATGCGGTGTGCATACAGAATAGCACTATGTTCCATGTACGAATTCTGAACGACGTACACACTTGTTCAAGAACCTAGATGAATCCCAACCACCGTAATACCAATAGCAGAGTATTGGGACACATAATATTCCCTAGAGTGAGTGATGAAAGTCAGAGAATACTGGAAAAGACATTGTAAACGACATGAAGATGGACATGCACCTAGATATCTCGTAATGGAAAGCTTGGCGTGCGAAGGCTTATGCGTTAACCCTGGTGCAGGGTACCCCCACGAATCTTTTAGCCGACTCCCTGCATTCTTCTATAATTTGGAGCTTCATAATCCTGGTACTTTCACCCGAATAAAGACAGATAGTATAAGACGTTGTGAGATGTGCTTTGCTGCCCTTGGTTGCTTGGTATGTATTTGCTAATGTTTTGCCAAGGCCAATATATTTTCTTGCATTAATAGATATTGTTTGTAATTTTCTAATGCCTAAACCACGTAATTTATGTAGATTCGGTCGTTTCTGGGACACTTACGTCATGTCCTTATAATAGACGGTGCTCATTTGAAGGGTCCTTAATTGGGCACAATGTTCTTAGTCATTGCTATGGACGCCAATAACCAAAGTGTGTCGGTCGCTTTTGGAGTGGGTAGGTCTGAGAGTGGGGAGGTGTGGGCTTGGTTTTTGACGATGTTGAAGGAATGTATCCAAGAACCTGGAAGGGTTGGTGTTCATATCCGACAGGGCTTTATCCATAAGCCAAGCTATCAACACGGTGTACTCAAATGCCCATCATGGTTTGTGTTGTTGTCATTTGCTAATGAATGTAAAAAGCAGGGACAATAGGGCCAAGTTTAGGAAGGGTATGTTTTGGAAGACGTGTAAAGCGTACATGGAGGAGGATTTTGAACGTAAAATGGAAGCTCTATGACGCGTTATACCTGTAGGAGCGCCACTTATGGACGTGGATGGCAAGGAGAAATGGTCACGGGCCTATTTCCCTGGAATGCGTTACAACATAATGACTTCAAACAGTGCTGAGTCGATCAATGCACTGTCTCGTTTTGCTCGGAAACTTCCTATCATGTCCCTTATGGATTACTTCCGAGAATTTCAACAAGACTGGTATTCAATTCGTCGGAACAAAGTAGGTTTGTGAGTCCGTGATCGTTACCAGATAATCAAACACAAACAAAGATATAGATTACCAACCTGTTTGAATAAAAACGCGGATTACAGGGTTGATGTTTACACTTTGAAGCTCACTTTCTCTCTGATCTGTTCTTAGTCGATATGTTAGATTATTTGAGATATTAGAAGTTGTGAGATACATAATATCTCATAACCTTAAATATCTCAAACATAATATCTAAAACTTAAACTAAATATCCTAAATCAAATATCTAATAAGCATCTAATTAAAAGATACCCTAAGATATTAAAACTAACTTTGACAACTTATTACAAAAGACCCTAAACTATTGTTGAGAGTGACTTGTCAGCTTTTAGCTTCGGATTGTGATCTTCGGATTGGATGATCTTGAATCCAATAAGACTGTGTTCTAACAATCTCCCCCTTTGGATCAAGATCATTATTAAAATGATTTAGCAATTTAATCTTCTCTTTCAGCTTAGAAGATGCAATCTCCTTCTTTCTCTTCAATTTGAAATAATGTCCAGGTTTAGCTCAGAATGCTTTAGCAAAGTATCTTCAAAGAAAATTTCTCTCAGATCAGTATGTCTTTAGAATACTTTGAAGAATCTTTTCTTGATTAGCTCTTCTTTTCTCTATCTTGGAAGAATTCTCTAAACCTTTGATCTTTCACATTTCTTGGTAGGCTCTTCTCCCTCTTTTTAATGAAAAGTGCAACGACTTCATCAAAACATATATCAAGAAATGTATTTCATCAGGAGCTTTTGATCCGTCAATTCAAAAGATATTTATCCAGATCTTTGCAAATCCAGACAAAATAATCGTGTAACGCTTGAATCAACAAATGAATCAGTTAAAATGCTTGTCCGCAACATTAAGTCACTATGTGTAACGAATACACATTGTAAAGAAGCTTTGTGATGTTCACTCCCCAGGGCTTCCATTCAATCATCGAAACACCACAACGGTAAATTCTATGAACGTTAGAACAAAGAAATAAATTCCTTGTGTGTTCATGCTTGTGATAGAATGAATTAAGCACGGATGATTCCTTATAGGCTCAAAATTATGTAAACCACTGAGACAATAGTAAGTTAAACACAGACTCAATGTGCATGATTGAAGTGAGAAGGTGGGTCAGACTTCCTTCTTTTCAATATCCAGATTTTCCAAAATGAAAATCAGATAGCAAATGTGCTGCTTCCCCTTTGAAAATGTGAAACACTTTCTATTTGAGTAGAAAATGAGTAGTTGGTGAAGTTTGATCAAGAGTTGGCATGGGCTAGTTGCCTGTTTCAATAATGTTCATGAAAAATTGTGAAACACTAGTAAAGTGTGATAATCCCAAAATCTCTAAATCTTAGAGAGAGAAAGTGAGAGCGCCAAAAGTAATATGATATTTAATATGAGTTCCCAAAGTTACAAAACAAAGGCACCAAGGGGACTTAAATACCCCAAGGTCTAAACAGAACAGATAAGCTAACTAAACACAGTTTAGACCATAGATAATAAATACATTGATTACTATTGAAAATAGACCTAACAATCTCCCTTTTAGTAATCAATGACACTCTTCTCTTTGACGAAGTCTATTCAGTTCAAGCAATACTTCTAGGCGTCTTAGAGTTGAGCGGAAAATCAACTTCTCACCAATAATATTCAATGTCTTCTTGAGAAGTTGAATTTCATCATTTTCAAGCTGGAATGTATTTCTTCTTGTCTCTAAAAATCTTCTTTCAACAACTTTTAAACGTTGCTCCAACTGTAGCTTGATCACCTTCAAGGTTCCATCAGAATAATGACTTATCTCTTCAGATCTGAGGAAACAGTTTTGACTTGAACCATTCCTGTAGATAACTCCAAATGGATCTTGAAGAATGGTGAATAGTGGATAAGAGTCTAAGTTCGGCAAGCTACGATTGGGCCTTAGAAGATTAACCACCGGCTGAAAGCTTTCAGCAGCCATTTGAAAATCAAACACTCTATAAAATCTGATTTGGCGCCAAATAAACCTTTTGATCACAAACAGTCCTTGAGAGACATCTTGTGTTCTATGATAGAGATCCCTGAAATGATTATACAGAAATTCAATGTCATCAATAGATAGATCACCAAAATCTGCCTCCGAGAAACTATATAACTTGCAATCTCTTCTTTCCACTTCAAAGTCCGGATACCAGATATTGACAAACTTATTTATCGTGACGCTCATAACTCGGACATTCAGATGCGGAGAAGAAACGAGATTCTTTCCATGACGCTGGCACTTGATGAACATTAAGTACTCATACTAATAATCAGCAGACTCCTTTTCAACTCTAAGAATTGCATGAATGTTGATCTGTCTTTTTCTAGAAACAAAAATATTGATCTAAGAGTCTTCTAGAAAAAGCAGATCTTAGTCTTGAAGCCATATGTCGTAGTTGCAAACTTCTTTGTCTTTGCTGTCTAGATAAAGCTGGTCCTTCTTCTAGGATAGTAGGTAGAATTACAGGATCAGAAGGAAGAACATCAGCTTGTGCTCTGGATGACTGACCAACTTCAAATGTGCTTGAAGGAGCAGTGGTAGTCGGAGTTGTACCTTCAACAGGAGTAGGCTGGAGCAATTTCAGGACCTTGAGTAGCTTCAGGAATCTCATCATGAGAAGGAAGATCTTTGTACAGCATGTCTGCAATTTCTCCATCCTTAGCATCCATAAAAACAGTATCATCTTCAGTATCAGACAATACAATGATATCCTCATACTTTTCTTCCTTGACTTTGCAAAGCTTCTCATATCTGATGTCATCGTCATCATCTGAGTTAATCTCTATGAAGTTGCGAAGCAGGATCTCATATCATTAGCTGCTTCAGAATCATCTAGCTCATGTGCCCTTGTTGCAGAATCAGGATTAACATAAACGACGATCTGCATATAGTTCTCTATATTATGCTCAGAAAAGTTCAAAGTATTAGACATCGCAGACAAATCTACATTTTCTATCATTATGTTCACAAGATCTTCAATACTGCAGTCTTGAACATTGTCAGCACTCTTTTCTTTGCCAGCTACGTCTTCTTGTGTTTGATCTTCTGTAACTGAAGAATCCTCCACCCTCTGTCTCTTAGTCATCTCCCCCTCATGACCTTGATGATCTGGATCATCCTGGTCATGTCTTCGTTTAAGAGACGAAGCTGCTTCAGTTCAGCAGTTCAGTTCATGACGATCAAATCGGTCAGAGAGAGCGGTTAGAGCTTGAGTCATAAGAGATATGCCTTCCTTGATCTCCGAAAAATTCGTACGAGCTTCAGTACGGAAAGAAGTAAATTCCTCGTATAGCGTAGAAACCCTGTCAGATGCAGAAGAAGAAGAAGATGGAGTCGGAGTCGGATTTGGTTGAAAAGTTCGTAATAAAGAGATCAAATCTTGATTTTGCTGTTCTGGAGGCGACATAGAAAGAAGTCGAGCATAGAGCAGATCAGTCAATTCTGTAATCTGAATATCTTGAACAGAAGAGCGTGAAGTAGAAACAGGAGGATCTGAAATTGATACGCCAACATATTGTGTAAAAGGAGGAGGAAGCGGAATAGAAACAATCGCTGGAGCAGTGGTAGACACATTTGAAGGATCACGGATAACTACCCCAGTCGGTCGTCTGAATGGAATCTCTTGTAGAATCGAAGTAGCATCAATCTCTGGCATCTTACCTTTGAAAAGAGCCTTTAGCTTTTGCACTTGTTCCTCTTTCTCAGCATCCATACGATCAGTCAGTTGACGAATAACCTCATTAAGAGTTGTGAATTTCTCCGTCGTATCACATATTTCAACTGAAGAAGTCTCGACACAAGAAATTTGCTCAGGAGAAGAATGAGAAAATGTTGTACCTTGATATCGAAGCTGAGTCGTAGCATTAGCAAATGCTATATCAAGCTCATCAACTTGAAGATCAACAACTGCAATATTAATCGGAATGAATTCTGCTTCAGACATAACATCATCTTGAACATGCATTTCTGGTTCCCTGGACTTCCATTCATAAACAAGAACACCAGGCTGGTCACCATCATTATCATCATTACCATCAGTGTCATCATTATCATCATCTTCATCTCCAGCAGTATTATTACCAACATCTGCATCTTTATCTCCATATCCATCAATAGTATCATCAGCAGTAGCAGAATCATCATGGACAGCAGGTGCAGTGACAATAGCGGCAAGAACATCATCTATTTGTTGATTGGCAACAGCTGCTTCAACCTCTTGTTCGGCAACAACTACTTCAACCTCTTGATCAACATGAAAGGATGTAGCTTGTTCATCATGAGATGGTTCAGCTTGAGCAACATCCAAAGAAAGATCATTCTCCAGACAATATTGAATTATGCTGTCATCAGATGGATCAGCATAATTCACAATAAGCTCATGAGGAATCGGCATAGAGTAGTTAAAAGTCTGCTTCGGTTTCTGAATATATGTCATCTCAGTATCAGGAACCTGAGGCCAAGATAGACGACGACGGATAACAGGATTACTTCTGAGCATACTGCGAACAATCAGCTTCATATATCGGACAAACAGAATAAACTTGCGCTTCTTATGCGTCAGTTTGTCTTGCACTCTCTCCGAAAGTTCGGTCCAGAAGATATACGTATAGTCGACATGCAAGTCATATGCGACTGCATGGAACAACCGAAGATAATGCAAACTCTCATTATCCGTGCCAGAATTTTTTGACGTGAGGTATCTCTTGAGGAGGAGAATAGAGCATACCATACTGAAGGTAGATTGGACTTGTCAAAGTCACTTACTCTGTTCAAAGCACCAAGATATCCAAGATTTTGGATACCCTCTAAGACATCCACTTCCGAAGGAAAGCTTTCGTAAGATGTACGACCAGGTCTGGAATTAGGCTCAGGAAGCTCAAGAATAAATCTTAGTCGCTTGTAGGATAAAAATGAATCGAACTGATCGATTTGCAAGTCGAATCTGTGAGGACGAGCGAGCTCATTCTTTGTAATCGAATGCCATGCCTGCTGAATTAGACTTCAGGAACATCAGCGTAGGAGACAAGAGCCGGAGCTAGAGGACGACCTTTGAGAATAACTCGGATTACTCGATGAATTTTGATTCTGTCAAAATCCACGAAGTAATTGTTCGACTTGTAGGGCAAGATGTACATCAGTGTTGGAAAGACATCATTCGGTGATCGGCGTGAAGTAGAAAGATTAGCCCCAACAGAAGGGACAAAAGGTATAGGCGTCTCATGAGAAGCACGATCAGAAGGGTCATCGAGAATAACATTCTCATCTTGGATCACTGGATCAGTGTTAGTTTGAGAAGCCATAGAAATACCTGTGAAACAGAAACGAAGAAAATTAAACTAGGAAATGAAACACAAAAAAATGAAAAATTTTCTAAGTCAGGTTTGCGTGACCAGTGTGAAACGCAAACAGAGGTTTGCGCTATGAACTAGAGGCGCAAAGGAAGGTTTGCGTGATGAACGAGAGACGCAAAGAAAGTTTTGCGTATACAGTTCATGACGCAAAACGAGGTTTGCGTGATACACTTGTGAAGAAAACTTGACCTGGAAAAAATTTCATGAACACAAGAAAAACACAAAGATTTGCGTGACACAAAGGTAACGCAAAGATAAACTTGAAACACAAGGTTTGCGTGTCTAGAAGGTAACGCAAAGTAAACTTTGCGTGACCAACTGGTAACGCAAACTTAACTTTGCGTGACCTACTGGTAACGCAAACTTAAGTTTGCGTGAGCCATGGGTAACACAAAGTAACCTTTGCGTGACCAACTTAACACGCAACAAACCCTAGAAAAACAAGGTTTTCGCGAGTTCATCTTTGGAATTTCAAAAATGCAAATAAATCGGTTTAAACCTAAAATTGGTTATTCGAAAAACAAATAGAAACATTTAAAAACAAATTTCGATCAAAGAAATACTGATTGAAATCAGTATTAAACCCAAAATTTTGACAATTTTCGAAATCTAAAGATGAACAGTTGTAAACCTTAATCACCAAAACCGAAGCAAAATAACAACAAATCAAAGGTTAAAAATACATACCTGATGAACGAAATAGGTAACTAAGACAAACCCAAGTAGCTAGTTAAGCTAAGAACTCGATCTGATCGAAGAAGATGAGGAACAGTAAAAATAAATCGCACAGTAATAAAAACAAAATCAAATTAAGAACAAGAACAATACTATGCTAAAATAAACCACAAAATCAAGGTCAATAGGAAATTTAAAACACATACCTGATTGAAAGATTAAAAGCTGAAATCAAACAAAATAAGGATCGATACACAGAGATAGAGAAGATGAACGGTCGACTGGATTCAAATGAGAAAGAGAGCGAGAAAAAGAAACAAGGAACTAAACAAACACTATTTATAAAAAAAATAAAGAACACTAAAAAAAATTAACACTCCTAAAAAAAATAACACTCTTAAAACAAAATACAGAAAATTGAAATTTTACCTATCAAGCTCCTTTACTCCCCCTATACAAATGCACGAAATTTAACAAATCAGTATATCATTTGTATAGAAAAATCAGAAATACTTACCTGATGAATTTCTGATCAGCACGAGAAGTATGTTATCAGCTATGTATCTGACCACTTTATTTACTCCCCCTCAAAAACAGAAGATTGTCACATTTCATTCAGATGTTCTCTCCCCCTCGAAAAATGCACATACCAATTTACAAAAACATGGATACTCAAACATAAAGACATCAGTATAGAAAGAAAATTATAGTGAATATAAATTTTGAAACAACTGAACATATGAAATTTTAAACACTAAACAAATGAAATTCTACTCAGTAAAATATCACAGATTTATCAATCAGTTGAAATCAAGTGTGTGTTGTTGGATACAAAGACAAGTTTCATTGCATATCAAGTTAAGACATGTTCAGTTTAAAAAAAACTTTCAGCAATCTATTCAGTGTGCTCGCATGCGAATTTCGATTAGCTTCAAGAAAATGTAATTCTAAAAATATAATAGAGAACTTTGCATGTACTCACACTAAGCCATCAAAAATTAAGATTTTCACAAATTTACAGGTTTATCGCAACTCAAACATATCACCAAGTATCATGAGATATGTGCTCATTGACATCTTTTAGCATTGTGCACATTGGCATCTTCACATGAGTGTGCTCTTTGACATCTTTTAAGCTTGTGCACTTTGGCATCTTTTTAATCAAAAAGTTCGGTAAGTAAAGAACATGCCGTAAACGTAACTTTCTATCTGACCCTATTGCAGGATTTGGGTCAGCCGCTCCCAGACCAGTTGGCCTTAGGGGACTAGGTGTCAAGCACCCCTTGGAACTTACTTTCCCGGATCAGAAAGGCTACATCGACACATCCTAAACCCATTCATACCAGTAGAACATGACTTTCGATCTGGTTCTATAGAAAGATTTGCGTTCGATCACTCCCAGACCAATTGACCTTAGGGGACCAGATGACAAGCATCCCACGGAACTTACTTTCCCAAACCAGAAAGGTCACAGGTACAAACTTTTGAACTTAGAGATATCTGTATTTTATATATAGAATTATTCATCTCAATCACTCAGTTCTACATCTAAGTGCTTAGCCCATATTTTCATTACAATCAATAATTCTTACTTTTTAGGTTTTCTAAGCATTGTAAACTATAAATATTCCGAATCACATATCTTTAAAGCATTTTCAAAAGATTCAAACATGTTGCTGACCTTTCAATATTGTAAGACTTGAAATTTGACCATATAAAAACTTTAATATAACAAAAAAATTGAAAATTTATCCTAGACACACATTTTATTCAAAAGAAAGAAAACCTGTAAAGTTTTTACTTTATAGAATAAAATTTTTAAAGATTTAAACTTTTAAATTCAACATGCCGAGTTTGGAAAACAGAAAATTAAAATGTTTATCATCTAAAGCTTTTGTAAAGATATCGGCAAGTTGATATTCAGTGGGAACAAAATATAATTCAATAGTACCTTCTTGTTAAGTCAAAATATTGTATCTAAGATTTAATGAGAAAAGTCAAAGTTGTAAAGTCAATATTGTCAAAGTCATTGTCAATGTCAAAGATGTTTAGTTTTCTTAACCATTAAGTTTTAGTTTAGTTAGTGGGTATAAATAGGGCTTTTGGCTTTGTAATGTTGGATGCACGTCATTGTAAAATCAGATTTGTGAGATATATGACTAAGGGTTTCAAGATCTACTTTCTGTCTCTACTCTCTCTCTAGTTTCTCTCTCTTGTTCTTGATAATTGTTACATCATTTTATGAGAAAAGCTTGATTGATTGAGATTTTGTCATTCACAATTGGTATCAGAGTTATACCAAACAATTTCAGAAAGTATTTCACAAAAAGTTACATCAATTTTCTGGATTTTTGGATCAAAAAGGTTGATTTTCTGAAAATTCTCAAGAACACGTATTTTACTGTTCATCCGGAAAAAAAAAATTAAATCGCTTTTGATGCAAGAAAATGGACTTATTGTATTTTATTTGTGTTTTGGATTGTTTCTTGTATTGATTACATCACGAATTTCGAACTAAATCGATGTCAATTTCTGAAATTTTGGTTTTCTTGAAAATTTTATTCGAACAATGGTTGAATCAATTTTGTGTGAATTGTTGTTTTTAATCTGAAATTGATAGTATACATGTGTTTAGTATTGTTTTTCAATTGTACTGATACGTTTTTGAGAATCAATTTGCAGGTTTGAAGAGATTTGGATCAGATTGGTGAACTAATTCTGGTTTACAAACTTTGCGCCAGTTCATAACTGGATTTGTGCCGGTTCATCATTCTCACATTTGTTTTGCGCAACACATATATATTCAAATTGTGATTAGATTATTGATTGTTAGTGGGTCGGTGGTTGAAAATTGGATTTCAAAATCTGATTGGTTGTTAGATTGAAAATGGGACGGTGGAATTGATTATTCAAATCGGTGGAAGTTTTATGCAATTGGTTAATTGCAATTTCTTAAAAGTTGATTGTTTGAATTATCAATTGTTCAAATCGGTGGTGCATTGATTTTCAATTGAAAATCATGTTTTGAATATGATGAATGTGAATGGCTATCAAAAGAACATGGGATGGTGATGCAGATTGTTTGAGATTTCATAATTGTTGTTTTGCGCCACCTTCTTCCTCAAGGTTTGCGCCATTATCCTATCACGCAAACTACATGGTTTGCGCCATTAACCTCTCAAGCAATCCTTAAACTTTGCGCCATACTCATTTAGCGAAAATTTCTGGTTTGCGCCATCAACTATTTGCACAACACTTTTTCTTGCGCTACCAACAGTTCGCGCAATCTTCATATTTGCGCTAGATTTTAATTGATCTGATTTTCAATCTTTTGTTTTGCAGGTTTTGAATTAATTTCAAGTGCAAGTTTCATTGATCTGAGAGTTCCAGAAATTGAATTTTTCTGAGATTATTTTTTGTGCTAATATGTTTTTGACTTTCAGTCAAAAAAAAAAATTCTGAATTGTTTGGGAACGATCATTCTTTTTCAAGCTGATTTCTCATTCAAGTTGTCAATTATGTACAAGCCTGAGATATCTGTTATAGAAGATGAACGGAATACTCTGCAAATTAAGAATTCAGAATATCTCAAAAGGATTCAGGAGTTGCAACTTCAATTGTTCAACTGTGTTAAAACTCCTGAATGTATAAAGTGTACTAATACTATCTCTAATTTTTCAGGTATCATCTATGAAAAGGAGAAAGAGATAAAAGAGAAGGAGAGAGAGATTATAAATCTTCAAAGTCAACTGAAGACAACTGAACAAAATTCACCTGAGATACAAGCAGAATCAGTTGAGCTTCAAAACAAGTTGAAGGCTTTCAAAGCGAATATATCTGTCTTGGAAAGTTCAAATGATGATCTTCAAAAGAGGATATCTGCATTGTTGTTAGAGAATGCTGATCTGATTAAAAGCATCAAAGCAGATAAAGCTAAAACAAAACTGGAGACATCTTCTTTTCAACAGATGTTTGAAATTTCCAAGAAAACTCTTCAAGAGAAAAAGGATTTGGAGCATAGATGCAGAAAACTTTCCAAGCAAGTGTCTGAGTATGAAAAGATTCTTATTAACGAAAGAGACACGTTTGCGAAGGAAAGAAAAATTCTTGAGGATAAATCAACTGAACTTCCCGAACATATCTCTATTCTAGAAGACTTACTTGATAAAGAAAGAAAAGCTTTTCAAGAAATGAAAAAGTCTTTGGAGATTGAAAAGAAGAAATCTGAAAAGAGATATGTTGGGATTTTCAATGAAATTACTGACAAAACCAAGAACTTACAAAAAGATTTTGAACAAGAACGTTCACATTTTGAATCTGAAATATCTAAGCTCAAATCCAAAATAACTGTTTTATCTTCAGATGTCCAAGAAGAACAGAAAGCCAAATCTGATTTGAAACATAAATTTGACACACTTTCAAATGAAAGAAACATTTTGACCAGAAAGATAAAAGACATAGAAGCTGCAAACATTGAAATGTCAGAAAAGATTACAGTTGATGTGATTGATCAATCACCTGTTGAAAATTCAACAGAATCAGTCTGTTCTTTCCAAACAACTTCAAGTTCGATTCATGAGAAAAATGTTTTGAAAAAGAAAAGTGTCAAATCTCAAACTGTCAAATCAAATCAGATCAGACCATCTAATCTATTTTATGACAAATATGTTGATGGTTCAGCGAGCTTCTATGTAAAATCTCTTGGAAAGAATTCTAGGAAAAATCAGATGGTCTGGAGAGAGAAAGGTTCTTCAGAAGAAGAGAAGAACAAAGGCAAAGCATCTGCATCCACAACCAATGCCAAAAAGAACAGTGAGCATAAAGGTAAATCTTTTGGTAATTATGATACTCTTTATTCTACTAATCATCTTATCAGGATTGCTCAGAAGAAAAATATGTTGTTCTTACTGTGGAGCACATGACTTTGTAAGTAAAAAACTTTGTCAATTACTGGTATGGTTCTTACTCTATAACTCCCATAAGAACTGCAACTAACATTCATGGACCCAAATACCGGTGGGTACCAAAGTCAAAAATTGATTCTGTGTTGCAGGCACCTCAAGTTAGGTGGGAGTAAGAGAACGATGGCTTTTGAACACAACAGTTCAAAACCCGGACTTCAATGTCAAGATTATGGCTCTTGAATAACACAGTTCAAGACCCGCACCTCAATGTCAAGAATATGGCTTCTAAGCACATCAGCTTAGGACCCGTACCTCAACGATTAATGACCTTTGCTTCTGTCATAATCAGAGATTGTACTCATATACTCAAATGAGGAAATCAACCATCAAGGGGGAGTACACTCTTTTATGATATATGCATTAGAGAGATATGACGGACTACATTCCTGAAGGAATTATAGATCTCTATCCTGTACTTTTTCACTGATAAATCTTACTGATATGACGGACTACATTCCAAAAGGAATTGTGGATCTCTATCTTGTTTTCATTGATAAATCTACGGTTGCATAATTTATAGGAGGAGTAAAGGTGATGGCTTCTGATCACATAACAGATCAGGACACATTCTTCAAAGTTCAGAAGTATGGATATTTTGCTAATATCCAGGGGGAGCTTAAAAGATATAAATCATTTAATCATGATTTAAGAGGGAGTCGAAAAGGTAAATATCTTCTGATCCTAGATCTCTGATTGTTTGAAAGAAGAACAACTTTCGAACATGAAAAACCGTTTCTTAAATGTTCAAACCACTTCTTATTCTCAAAAGATTTTATAAATTTAGAAGTGTGCTTTTAAATGTTTTTCAAATTTTGAGCTTTAATGTTTAATTGACCGTGTGTTTCCATAGATCAATACTTGTGTATTATCTTATCCATATACTATCAAGTAATCACACACACCGGTTCAATATTTCATTTGAAATTGTTATTACCATGTCTAAAATTCAAACATTTTTTCGATGGTAATACCCCCGTTTGCTTTCAAAGTTGTTGAGCATCATTCATCTTTTTCATATTTGTGCTTTCATTGATAAATTGTTTATATTTGTTCATATAAACAAATTTCCAATTCTTTGATACCCTATCCATTTCATTTGATCTGATTGATACTTTGTCAGATTCTCAAAACAATTCTCTTGCTTTCATTTCATTCATTCAATATTCTTGTTTTGAGAAATCTTCAAAGTTCAAATGCTCAAATTTCATTCATAATTTTAAATGAGCATACATTCTGACACTGTTATCTTGTTGAGCTTAACTGTTCAAGTTAACCTGTTGAGCAACTATTCTGTATAGGACTTACATGGGATTCGTGTGTGAGCTTAAACAGAACTTCCATGGATTCACGTAAACCAGTGTTTCCTACCCAGGAAGTTATCCTTGAGTAATTGAGGGGTGAGGGGTGTAAATCAAAGAGTGGGGGAGATAACTCATCCGGTTGAGTTTTTCTCATAGTGTGGAGCGGTAAAATGGAAATGAGAGTTTGGTTAGAAGTGCGCATAATGATTAAAAGAAAGAGGGTGTGAGAACAGAGTTAAAAGAATATCAGAACTCTGCACCAACCACTTTGTGAGCCGGGCAGCCACATCTACTGATTGGTTCACATTCTTTGGTGACCATCATTGAAAAAGGCAGTGAGCCCATGCCAGCTCTTGCTATTACCCCACCAAACACTCATTTCTTTCTTAACAAATAAATGTTTCATTTTCTTTGGGGACGCAACATATATGCTATCCAATCTTCACTCGGAAGATTTAGATATTGAAAAAGAAGGAAAGTTTCCCCACCTTCGCACCTCTTTCATGCACATTGAGTCCGCGTATTATTTGTTGTTGTCTCAACATTTTACACAATTTGAGCCTTATGAAACACAATCATTGTGCTAAATTCTTTCATACACAAGCACGAGCACAAAGAAATTTTGTTTTTCTGTCAGAACATTCATAGATAAACCTTGTGTTTTTCAATGATTGAATGGAAGTCCTGGGAAGTCATCATCAAGCCAGCTCCTTAAATTGTACATTCGTTGTACACAGTAACTTTGTGTTACTGACAGGCATTCCTAACTATTTCATTTGTTGAATCAGGGTTACCACGTTCATTATATCTGAATTTGAAAAGATTCGGGTATATACAGTTCATGGTTTAGATATTCAGATCAAAGGGCGACAACTGTCAAATTATCATTGAAAGAGGAGATTATTAGTTGAATACAAAGGGGGTGATCAAAGACTGTGTTGAAATTGAAGATGTTTTGATGATCATGATGCTCACAATCATCAAAAAGGGGGAGGCATTTACAATGATTCAATTTCAATGCCATAAAGAGATGTCAAAGTTTCAGAAAGTTCAAGTTTTCCGATTGAAGATGATTTGAGAAAGTTTTGAAGATGATTCAATGATAAATCAAGATTCGTGAAAGTTTGTTTTTCCGAAGACGGTTTAGAGATCACAAGAGATGAAGATTCAATTTTTCAAAGACAAAGTTTTCAAAGAAGTTTTAAAGTTCAAAGTTTCAAAGGAGTTTCAAGATTTCCGTTTCGTGTTCAAGACATGTTGACTTTTAAAACTTCAAAGTGAAAAAGACTTTTCAAGATTCTTCAAAGGCTGAAAGACTGAAGACTGTTAAAGCTTCAAAGTTCAAAGTTGTTAGAGACAAAAGCTGAAGAATCAAGTGTTGAAGACTAGTGTCAAATTTTTAATAAATCTTGAATACAAAGGGGGAGATTGTTAAGTCAAAATATTGTATCCAAGATTTAATGAGAAAAGTCTAAGTTGTAAAGTCAATATTGTCAAAGTCATTGTCAATGTCAAAGATGTTTAGTTTTCTTAACCATTAAGTTTTAGTTTAGTTAGTAGGTATAAATAGGGTTTTTGGCTTTGTAATGTTGGATGCACGTCATTGTAAAATCAGATTTGTGAGATATATGACTAAGGGTTTCAAGATCTACTTTCTCTCTCTACTCTCTCTCTAGTTTCTCTCTCTTGTTCTTGATAATTGTTACATCATTTTATGAGAAAAGCTTGATTGATTGGGATTTTGTCATTCACACTTCTTCCACATGATGCTTTATGAAATGGTACCTCATATCTATGTGTTTGGATTTTGTGTACTCGACCGGATTGACTGATATCGCTATTGCGGATTTGCTATCACAATAGATAGGAACAGATCTGTACAGCATCCCGTAATCCCGAAGTTGTGTCTTCATCCATAGAACTTGAGTGCAACAACTAGCTGGGGCGACATATTCTTCCTCTGCAGTTGAAATAGAAACACAGTTCTGCTTTTTCGACGACCAACTTATCAGTCTGTCACCAAGAAATTGAAGGTGACCTGAAGTGCTTTTCCGGTCCAATTGATTTCCACCAAAATATGCATCAGAATAAGAAGTTAATTTATAGTCAGAACTCTTAGGATACCACAAACCTAAATAAGGAGTTCCTTTGATGTATCGAAATATGCGCTTGACTGCCAACAAATGTGATTCCTTTGGTTTGGCTTGAAATCTGGCACATAAGCAAGTAGAGAACATTATGTTCGGTCGACTTGCAGTTAGATACATCAGTGATCCTATCATTACTTGATAAGTCTTGACATCCACAGCTTTTCCATCTTGATCTAATCCAATTTTAGCACCATGAGCTATCGGCGTGCCAATTGAAGAAGATTTGTCCATCTTGAATTTCTTCAATATGTCAAACACATACTTCGATTGGTTGATAGAAATACCATCTGGAAGCTGCTTCACTTGTAAGCCGAGGAAGAAATTAATTTCTCCCATCATGCTCATCTGAAACCTAGAGGTCATAAGATCATAAAACCAAGTACATAATGATTGATTAGTCGCACCAAATATACTATCATCTACGTAAATTTTAACTAAGCAGATATCCAAGTTAGAATGATAGATAAAAAGAGTGGTATCTATAGATCCTTTGGTAAACCCGGATTTGATCAAGAAGGCCGACAACTAATCATACCACGCCCTTGGTGCTTGTTTCAGGCCATATAATGCTTTATCAAGAAAGTAGACATGATCAGGATGTTCTTTGTCAACAAACCCCTCTGCTTGAGAAACATAAACTTCTTCTTTCAGTTTACCATTGAGGAATGTTGTCTTGACATCCATCTGATACACAGTGAAATTGCGATAAGCAGCAAAAGCGAGAAACATTCGAACAACTTCTAGTCTTGCAATTGGCGCGAAAGTTTCATCGTAGTTGATTCCTTCTTCTTGTCTATAACCCTTGGCAACCAATCTAGCTTTGTTACGAACGACGATACCATCTTTGTCTTTCTTGTTCTTGAATATCCACTTTGTGCCAATTATGCTCTTTCCTTTCGGTCGTGGAACAAGTCTCCAAACTTTTAGCGCGTCAAATTGATTGAGCTCCTCTTGCATCGCTATTATCCAATCCGGATCCTCCAACGCTTCAGATACTTTAGTTGGTTCAATCTTGCGTAAAAAATAAGTGAAGAGACATTCGTTAGGAGTAGCCGTCTTGGAACGTGTAGACACACTTGCTTGAGGATCACCAATAATTTGATGAATAGGATGAGATCTTGTCCATTTGGTGGTATGAGGGAGAGGATCAATACTTTCTTGTACAACTTCTAATTGTTGAGAAGGAGGTTCAGAAGCTTCTATGTCAGAAGAAGAAACATCAACAATTTCAACTGGAGGAGGATGTAATTCAACAACTTCAGAATCAGACTCTGGAAGTGTTGATGGAATATCAACATCTTGTTCTGCTTCTTGAACTGGTTCTGCTTGTACAGATATTTCTTGAATAGATGCTTCTTGCACGGAATCAGTATTCACATGCTCAGATTCTGATTGATCTTGAGAAAGTTCAGAAATAACTTGAACATCATCAGAGTCAGAGATAGATGTAGCGGAATTAGGATTAGATGCGTTCACAGTTTCCTGATTCACAGAAGAAGCATTTTCAGAATTAGATTTAGGTACATCATCATAAAAATTCTCAAAAAGAAAATCAAGATCAGAAAGATTAAGCAGGGAAGAAGAAGGATCCTGATTTGACGGTTGAATTGCAGGTTCTGAACAGACTTGTTCAGAAGCTAAATTCCCTGTAAGTGCGGGTTCTGAGCCTGATTGACCAGAAACCAACTCGGCAGCTTCGTCATATTTGACATTGACACTCTCTATCACTTTTCTTGCGGAAGTAAGAAAGACTCTGTAAGCCACAGAAGTAGAAGAATACCCAAAAAAAATACCCTCATCTTTGCAAGAGTTGGCATGGGGTCACTGCCTGTTTCAATGATGGTCACCAAAGAATGTGAACCAATCAGTAGATGTGGCTGCCCGACTCAGAAAGTATTTGGGGTAGAGTTCTGATATTCTTTTAACTCTGTTCTCACACCCTCTTTATTTTTATCATTTAAGCTTACTTCTAACCAAACTCTAATTTCCATTTTACCGCTCAGCACAATGAGAATAACTCAACCGGATAAGTTATCTCCCCCACTCTTTGATATTGACCCCTCACCCCTCAATCACTCAAAGATAACTTCCTGGGTAGGAAACACAGTTTAACGTGAATCCATGGAAGTTATGTTTAAGCTCAACCACGAATCCCATGTAAGTCCTAAAAAGCATGGTTGCTCAACAAGTTAATTGAACAATTAAGCACAAAGTGTATGATATCATTGTCAAAATGTATGCTCATGAAATTTGAGCAATTGAACTTTGAAGATTTCTCAAAACAATTATATTGAATGAATGAAATGAAATCAAAAGAATTGTTTTGAGAATCTGACAATGTATCAAGCAGATCAAATGAAATGGTTAGGGTATCAAAGAACTGGATATTTTGTTTATATGCACGAATATAAACAATTTATCTATGAAAGCACAAATATGAAAAAGATGAATGATGCTCAACAACTTTGAAAGCAAACGAGGGTATTACCATCAAAAAATATGTTCGTTATGAGACATGGTAATAACAAATCAAATGAAATACTGAACCGATGTGTGTGAATACTTTACAGTATATGGAAAAGACAATACACGAGTATTGATCTTTAGAAACACACGGTCAGTTAAACATTAAGCTCAAAATTTGAAAAGCATTTAAAATCACACTTCTTAATTCATAAAATCTTTTGAGAATCAGAAGTGTTTTGAACATTTAAGAAACTGTTTTCATGTTCGAAAGTTGTTCTTTTTTCAAACAATTAGAGATCTAGATCAGAAGATAGTTACCTTTAAGCTCCCCTTCAAATCATGATAGAATGATTTAGATCTTTTAAGATCCCCCTGGATATTAGCAGAATATCCTTCTCTGATTGAAAAACGGGTCCTGATCTGTTATTTGATCAGAAGCCATCACCTTTACCCTCCCTATAAATTACGCAACAGTAGATTTATCAATGAAAACAAGATAGAGATCCACAATTCCTTCTGGAATGTAGTCCGTCATATCAGTAAGATTTATCAGTGAAAAAGTACATGATAGAGATCTACAATTTCTTTGGGAATGAAGTTTGTCATATCTCTCTAATGCATTTTTCAGAAAAGAATGTACTCCCCCTTGATGGTTGATTTTCTCATTTGAGTATTGGAGTACAATCCTCATATCATGACAGAAGTAAAGGTCTTTAATCGTTGAGGTACGGGTCCTAAGATGATGTGCTTAGAAGCCATAGTCTTTCTGCTTTGAAGTCCGGGTTTTGAACTGCTTTGTTCAAAAACCATTGTTCTCTTACTCCCCCTTGACTTGAGGTGCCTGCAACACAGAATCAGTTTTCGGTTTTGGTACCCACTGGTATTTGGGTCCATGAATATTAGTTGCAGTTCTTGTGGGGGTAATCGAGTAAGAACCATACCAGAAATGATCATTGGTCTTGTGAATACGATCATGTGTACAGCAATAAGAACAATATTTTTTCTTACCTGATAACCTGAGTAATTGATCTCTCGAATAGATGTGATCAGGTTTACCTTTATGAGCTTTGTTCTTCTTGGCTTTGTATGTATGTACACATGAAGTCTTTCCATTCAACTCATCTTTCTTCTTATCTTCAACTAGTTTCTTCTTCCAGACCAGTTTCTCTGCCTTGTAACTTCTTCTTTTCGGATATGTACCTGAACCATCTAAATTTCTATCATAGAAAATGTTAGTTCTACGAATCTGATCAAAAGATTTAACTGACCTCTTGGAAAAAACATTTTTCTGATTTGAACTTGAAGCAGTTTTTTCAAGCTCTTTAATCTTTGAAGCAAAGTTGTCTCTTTCTTTAACAAGAAGGTCAATCTTCTTCGTGAACTCAAACTTCGTTTTCTGCTCTTTCAATGCATTTTCAGATAGTTCAGATAGCTTGGCAGTCATCTTTTTTATCTCATTCTCAAATATGCATCGTTCTTCTTCAAATCCTTTCTCAACATCCATTCTCTAGCCGGATATTTCATTAAAGAATCCTACGTTCTTTTGTTCAATGTCCTTCTTTTCCTTGGCAAACTTCTCTCTTTCCAAGATTAGTACTTTCTCAAAATCAGAAACTTGTTGAGAAAATTTTATGCATTTAAGCTCAACTGCTTTCTTTTCTTCACAACTCTTCCTTGAAAAATCTGAAAACTTCTTTGAAAATCCTTTCTTTTCACTTTGAAAAACATCTTTATCTTTGGCCATCTTTTGTTCCAAATAAGATATTCTCTTTTGAAGATTAGCGTTAGCAGCATTCAGATCAGAAATCTTTTTCTCATAGCTTTCAACAGAAACTGATTGTTGAGTTTTGGCTTCCAACTCAGAAAAATCTTTCCTTTTAGCTCAGACACAACCGTTGGCCCTAACATCGTCCATTCAAGATAGTCCCATATCTCCTTTCCTGTTGACTTCTATAAATCTTTTCCTGTCAACTAATAGGTATTTATGTGACCATTAATATCATAATGAATACTATTCAACAAAAAATTTCGAGCCATATTATCAGCACTCGTTCTTTTCTCCCGATCCTCGGTACACTCTTCTGTTGGAGTAAGAGGTTACATCTCTCCTTCAGTCAATGATAATCTGATATAGCAACTCAACTCATATTTATCAACAAAGTTGAAAAAATCAACTTTCCACTGCTCGTATCTTCCTTTGAGTAATAAGGGTGAACTCATCCTGATTCAAAAGGAATTTGACAAAAAGATCGTTACTCGAAATGAGTTCAAAAACAAAATTCAGACAATCTAACTGAAAGTACAATATTTCCTCTCTCAGAAAAAAATTGAATGAGAAATCAGCTTGATACGAATGATCGTTCCCAAATAATTCAGAAATTTTGACTGAAAGTCAAAAGCAGATCAACACAAAAAATAAATTCAGAAATTCTCAAAGCACTTGAATTATCTATCTCTGGAATTCTCAGACTGAGTCTTGAAACTTGCAGATCAAATATATTCAAAACCTGCAAATCAGAAAGCCATGAATCAGATTAATTGAAATCTGGCGCAAAATAGAAATAAAATTAACGCAAAATATGATAATGTTTAAGGATGCTTTGAGCGAGAAGGTGGAGCAAAACAAAGTTTTGCTCGAGTAGAAGGTGAAGCAAAACACAGGTTTGCTCGAGAAGAAGGTGGCGCAAAGCACAGGTTTGCTCCAGAAGAAGGTGGCGCAAAGCACAGGTTTGCTCTAGAAGAAGGTGGAGCAAAGCACAGGTTTGCTCTAGAAGAAGGTGGAGCAAAGTTCAGGTTTGCTCTAGTAGTGAGTGGAGAAAAACTCTCAAGCCACCTGTTGCGTGTTCTTCATGTTGAACGAGTTCTTCATGTTTCTTCTTCGTTGTGACAAATTTTGAACTTTCTGCAACATCAAAAACTTATAGCAATTTGTTATGTCAAGAATTATGGATAAAAAAAATATATCACCAACACATTTTTGAAACAATCCACAACTTTTTTCGGATCAAAACTCAGATCTGGAACAAAAAATTCAAGAACATATCAAGAACACCAACAATCCAAAAATTTCAAAAATTATTTTTATGAATTAAAACTTGAAATCATTGATTGTTTCATGTCTAAAATATGTATTGAGGAACAAATTCACACAAAATCAAACCAAATCACCACTAAATCTCAAAATCAAGTTTTAAAAAAAAACACACAGACTACGTTTTTTCAAGAACACCAAAAATCACAAAATTTTCAAATTAATCAAATCATGTTATGTTTTTGTGAAATTGATGATGCAAAATCTTTTTAAAATGATGGAGAAACACTTTGCAATAAGAATCAAATCAAAAAACACATAAAAATCGCATAACCCATTTGTGTTCTTCAAGTTCTTCAAAAATGGAGAATTTCTTCAAATTTCAAGAAATCGATTCAACCAATTGTAATCCTTCTGAATTGATTTGGTCTTGCCCTAATACCAATTGATAATCCCAAAATCTCTAAATCTTAGAGAGAAAAAGTAGAGAGAGAAAGTGAGAGCGCCAAAAGTAATATGATATTCAATACGAGTTCCCAAAGTTACAAAACAAAGGCACCAAGGGGACTTAAATACCCCAAGGTCTAAACAGAACAAATAAGCTAACTAAACACAGTTTAGACCACATATAATAAATACATTGATTACTATTCAAAATAGACCTAACAATGTGGCTGCCCGACTCAGAAAAAGTTGGTGCAGAGTTGTGATATTTTTTTAACTCTGTTCTCACACCCTCTTTCTTTTAAACATTAAGCTCACTCTAACCAAACTTTCTTTCTCTATTTGACACACTCATTTCTTTTCACTTCTCACACTCAATCACTATGGATTAACTTCTTGGGTAGAAATTACTGGTTAAGGTGATTCTATTGAAGTTGTGTTAAGTCCTAGCACAATGAAATCATGTTTTCCTATGATGCATATGATGCTCAGATTGGTTTAACTATTTCAGTTAAAACACAATGTAGATCTTGAAAACATTTAAAGTCACACTTCCAATTCATGAAATCGGTTTAAGATTCAGGAAGTGGTTTGAACATTTAAGAACAATGTTTTCCATGGTTGAAAGTTGTCCACTTTTCAACCATATATGAGATGAAGATAAGGAATATACCTTTTGAGTGCAATCTTTCATCTCAAGAAGTTAAGCTTAAAGTCATAAAAATATGATTTTGTAAAAATCTCTCAAAAAACTGCAAAAGTCTTGTGTCATATTCAAAGCAAATTTATTCACTTAAATTAAAATGACAAAAAGTAGAAAAACAATTTAAAGTACGAGTTCTGATCAGAAATAATCAGAAGTCATCACCTTTTTACTCCCCCTGAAATTATGCATTAGAAAAATTATCAATGTAAAACATATGCATTAAAATTTCAGACAAATTTGTACTCCCCCTTGAAGGTTGATTTCCTCATTCGAGAATTGGAATACAGTCTCTTATCATCACAGGAGTAAGGTCATTTGATCATTGAAGTACGAGTCCTAAACTGTTGTATTTAGAAGTAAAACTTCGTTGAAGTATGGGTTCTAAGCTGATTTACTTAGAAGCCTTTGTTCTCCTACTCCCCCTTGACAGTAGGTGCCTGCAACACAGAATCAATTATCTTCTTTGGTACCCACTGGTATTTAGGTCCATGAGTGTTAGTTGCAGTTCTTGTAGGGGTAACTGAGTAAGAACCATACCAGTAATGGTCACTCGTTTTATGAACAGGATCATGTGTACGACAATAAGAACAATATAATTTCTTACCTGACAAACTGATTCACTTATCTCTCGTGTAGACAAAATCAGGTTTACCTTTACGCGCATTGTTCTTCTTGGCATTAGGCGTATGTACACATGAGTTTTTACATTTCAGATCATATTTCTTCTTTTCTTCAAATGGTTTCCTGTTCCAGACCAGTTCAGCTTCTTTGTACCTGTTCCTCCTTCTTTGATGTGTACCTGAACAATCTGTATTTCTATCAAAGAAAAGGTTAGAACTACGAATCTGATTAGAAGATTTAACTGACCTTTTTGAAGAAACAGGTTTGGATGTTGAACTTGCAGCTGACTTGAATGAGCATTCAGAATCAGTTGAATCATCTCCAGGTGAGTGGACAATTGACTCTGGAGTCTTGCACTCAGTCACCACCACCATTGAAATAATCTTTTCAAGCTCGTTAATCTTTGAAGAATAACTGTCTCTTTCTTTGAAAAGAAGATCAATCTTCGTCTCAAGCTCACACTTCTTCTTCTTCTCTTTTTGTGCACACTTAGAAAGTTCAGATAGCTTTGCATTAAGCTTTCTAATTGCAGCTTCAAAGGTGCTTCTCTCTCCTTCAAATTCCTTCTTAGCACCCTTCCTTCCATCTGATATCTCTTTTAAGTATCCAACAATCTTCTGATCAAATGCCTTCTTCTCCTTGGCAAACTGATCTCTTTCCAAAATGATTACTTTCTCAAAGTTACTAACTTGTTGAGAAAGCTTTATACTTTTAAGATCAATTACCTTCTTCTCTTCAACACTCTTCTTGGAATGATCTGAGAACTTCTTCTCAAACTCAGATATTTTCTTTTGAAGCTCAGTGTTTGTACTCTCCAAGTCTTTTGATTTTTTCTCATTGCTCTCAACAGACTCTTGCTTCTGTATATGAGCATCAAGACCAGAAATCTTTCTTTTTAGCTCATCATTCTCAGCTTCCAAATCTTTTCCTTTTAAGAAAATCTTTCGGTCTGAGTTAATCCATTCAGAGTTTAAAGCAAGATAGTCCCATATCTCTTTCCCTGAAGCTTCGGGAATCTCCATTAAATCATATATTTCTTTAGAAATACACTTTTTCAGATAAACTCTAGCTCTATAATCAGCAAAATCTCTTTGCACCTGTGCTCCCTCAGACAATGATAATCTCATATTTTGACCCAAATCATCATTATCTATGAAGCTGAAAAAATTCCTTTTCCACTTTTCGTATTCTCCTTTATTCAACATTGGAAAATAGGAAGACATTATGTTAAGATTAGAAAAACTTGAATATGATCGTTAACCCAAAATAAAATTTCCAAATTTAACCAAGTCTGGAACAGGAGCAAAAATCAACTTTGCGTTAGAAGATGCTGGCGCAAAAGGGGTTTTGCGCGAGAAGCGGGTCGCACGAACTAGAGGTTTTGCGCGAGACGTGTATGGCGCAAAGTGAACTATGCCTGAGAAGTGGTTGGCGCAAGACTTGAGATTCGCGTGAGAAGAAGGTCGCGCAAAAGATATTTTTCGCAAATAGTTGATGGCGCAAAGGAGAGGTTTGCGTGAGACTTGAGTGGCGAAAATGTGGAATGCGACCGGTATGATGTTAAACAGATGAACAGTATGACCGGGGTGTTGTCGACCAGATTAAAACTTTGTGACCTGTATTGAACTAGTGTGGACCGGGGTTATGCTTTGATCGACCAGTATGTGAAAATGGGTCGACCGGTATGTTGTAAAGCTTGACCGACCGGTATCCTCTTAAAGTGAACGACCGGTATGCTTTTGGAATTATTGGACCAGTATTTGAAAAGATCCTGGCCGGTATTAAGGTGTTGACCGGTATAGGATGTTGGACCGATAGCTTTCTCTTCGACCGGTACTATGAATTTCGACCGGGAGAGTGTAGGATCTATGTGTAGCTTTGCGATCGATATAGATAAGAGATCGACCGGGGAGCTGTGAGGTGACCGATAGTAAGACCGACCAGTACAATGCTCTTTGTTCGACCGGTATAGAGAGGACCGGTAAGATGTAGTGATGCTTGGACCAATAAGATTCTGACCGGTAGGGATGCTTGGACCGATAAGTGTAGTAGACCAATATGCTTGAGAGTGTAGTCGACCGGTACGTTGTTAATCGACTGGAATGTTTCTTCTTCGATAAATTGGCCCTGTAACTTCCAAATTGACCAACCTGGAATTCGAATTATAGCCCAAACTTTGACAGATTGATCGACTTACCAACTACAACAACTTACAACACTTTGATTTTTAAAAACAACCATAGATTGAAGATTTGATTTATAGCACAGTGTTCTTGAAAAACTTAAGAACACAGAGAGTTTGATGATTAGATTTTGAATCTGGTATATAGCTCTGATACCAATTGTGAGTCCGTGATCGTTACCAGATAATCAAACAACAAACATAAACGATAAACCAACCTATTTAGATTACAAACGCGGATTACAGAGGTTGATTTGTTTACACTTTGAAGCTCACTTTCTCTCTGATCTGTTCTTAGTCGATATGTTAGATTATTTGAGATATTAGAAGTTGTGAGATACATAATATCTCATAACCTTAAATATCTCAAACATAATATCTAAAACTTAAACTAAATAATCAAAATCTAATATCTAATAAGCATCTAATTAAAATATACCCTAAGATATTAAAACTAACTTTGACAACTTATTACAAAAGACCCTAGACTATTGTTGAAAGTGACTTGTCAGCTTTTAGCTTCGGATTGCGATCTTAGGATTGGATGATCTTGAATCCAATAAGGCTGTGTTCTAACAAGGTTTTCATAGTCATACTTCTCCACTGTTATTTTCGTTTGTCACAAAAATTCACAACATATTTGCAAGATTTTAATCTTTCGTTTTTCTGCAGCGAGATGGGTAAATGCTTGTTAGATCTCAGATTTATTGGATTCATGATCATCCAATCTGAAGACTGGAATCTGAAGCTAAAGCTGAAAAGCCACTCTCGATATTAGTCTAATGTTAAGTTTGTAATAATTGTCAAAGTTAATTATTGTCTTGATTATTGTATTTGGTATTATTCCTAAATATCTAATTAATAGATATTTAGGATATTAGTTTATATATAATATCTTTAGTTTAGATATTATATTTTGTTTTACATAATATCTAGTTTAGATATTATGTTGGATTAGATGTTAGGTGAGATATGATCATATCAGATTACACAACCAACACACACTCACAACACACATTACCTATCATCATCCAAAGAGAAAAGAGAAAAGAGAGAGAGCTTTATTCAAGAACATCAACCTTGTAATCGATTGTTTGTAATCTAAACAGGTTGGTAATCTCTTATATGTTTGTTCTTTGATTATCTGGTAAAGATCGTGTTCAATCACACGGACCGACAATTGGTATCAGAGCTATAACCAGATCAAAATCAAACTTTTAAAAACTCTCTGTGTTCTTCATCAAGAACACTGTATCATCTATCAATACCTTCAAACAGTGGTTGTTTTTAAAATCAAAAGGTTGTGTGTTGCTCTAGTTGGCAAGTCGATCACATTGTCAAAGTTTGGTGAGAAAATCGATTTCCAGTTTGGTGTATTTGAGTGTTTTCAGAGCGTTTTATCGAAGAAGAAGCACACACTGATCGACACCGGTTACACGTACATCGGTCCGAACATCGGTCTCAACACCGGTCCAAGTTTCACACCGGTTACACTCATAGTCCACACCGGTCGAAGGGACAATACCTGTCGAACAACTCCATATCGGTCAAAGCACTCATCCGGTCGATACATCTCCTGTCGCAAGCAAAGATCCGGTCACTACACCAACCCGGTCGACCACACCGATCGAAGTACAATCCGGTCACAGTTCCATACCGGTCCGCATCTATCCGGTCCATCACTCCGGTTGAACAACATACCGGTCGTAGACCCTGGTCGTCAAAGGAAAACTCCGGTCAAAGCATAACACCGGTCGAGCAAACGATTCGGTCGAACAACACCCCGGTCGCAATATTTTACCGGTCGTATCTCACTTTTGCGCCATCAACTACTCACGCAAAACTTGTTTTGCGCCATACACGTCTCGCGCAAAAGTTCTTTCGCGCGACCAACTGTTCACGCAAATCTCTGTCTCGTGTCAACCTTTACTCGCGCAAAGTTCCATTTCTCGCGATCTGCTTCTCGCGCAAAACTTCCTTTTGCGCCAGCTTCTTAACACGCAAAGTTTATTTCTGTGCCACATACACTTAGCACAAATTGTGCCTTTTGCGCCAGTTCAAGACTTAGTCTTATTTTTTCAGTATTTATCTGATTTTATCTGGACTAACATTCAAGTACAAGTTCTTATTGCACATCTAGTCAAACAAGATGACTTCAAGAGAAGCTCTAGCTATCAGAACTGACTCAAAGCCACCAATACTATTCAAGGGAGAGTATGAGCAGTGGAAAGATCGGTTCATGGATTCATTGAAAGACATGATTTGGGTGTTTTAATCAGGAAATCCTTAGAAGAAGGAATTATGGCACCTGTTTGGAGGACTCCTCCAGAGGGAACTGATGAGCAACCATATCAACTTAAGTTTGTAGAACTAGATGGTGAAAACCTAAAGAGAGCAAAAGCTGATAGATTAACAAAGTCTTATATTCTTCAAGGCATTCCAAATGAAATATATGTGAAGATAGACAACTATAAAGCCTCTGGAAAACAGATGTGGGATCAACTAGAGAAAATGATGCTAGGTTCAAGGGTTGGGAACCAGCTCAAGATATCCAACTGCCTCAACAATTATGAAGAATTCAAAGGCAGAGTTGGAGAATCACTAGCAGAAACTTACGACAGATTTGTGACCTTGCTGAACGAGTTAAGCAAGAACAAGGTCAATAAATCACAGATAGAGCTGAATGTCAAATTCCTGAGCATCCTTCATCCTGAATGGAAAAGATTTACAAGGTAGATGAAGCAAATCAAAGATCTGAACGATATTCCACTTCACGAAGTCTATGAAACCCTCAAGCAGAATGAGGAAGAGGTGGATGAGATCATGGATGATAAGAGACGGTCTGAGAAGACAGTTGATGATTCAGTTGCTCTTGTTGTGAAACAGAAGAAGAAGAAGATGATTGTGTCTGAATCCGATGATGTTGAAGCGAACTTTGACTCTGACGACTGTGAACAACTAAAGCATGCTATGCTTATGTTGACTAAGGCTTTTCAAAAGAAGTTATACACAAAGCCGAGCTCAAACAGTCAGAGGTATACATCTGGTCTGAGCAACTATGTGTATAAGAAGAGGTTTGAAGGAAAGAGATTCGAAGGAAAGAGATTCGAAGGAAAGAGATTAGAGGAGAGGAAGCCAGAAGAGCGAAGGTATAAAGCAGAAGAGATCAAACATCCAGAACCTCCAACGTGCTACAACTGTAGTAGACCTGTACATTTTGCCAAAGACTGCCGAAGACCCAAAGTCAGGAACTCTGACTATTACAAGAACAAAATGTTGCTTGCCAAATAATAGGAAGCTGGAAAAGCATTGATGGCAGAAGATGAGTTCTAGCTAGATCAATCATACGAAGAAGATGAGAGTGAAGAGAAGGATGAGAAAGCACACCTATGCTTTATGGGAAAGCTGGAAATAGAAGGTGAAGCAGATTCCGATGAAGATGATAACGTAGAGGTATGTGATTTAGATAAATCAGATTTCTTAAATCAAATGCATGCCATGATGTTAAAACTCCAAGAATTAGAGTCGAAACTTAAGCGTGAAAATGGTGTCATTCTTGAACAAAACCAATCAATACAGAAACTTAGCAATGATGTTGCTGAGAAGAAAGTATTGGTTGAGACCTTACATAAATACATTGACACCAGCGCCAAAGAAAAGACCATAATTCTTAAACTAATTGCTGAAACTAATTCTAAATTGAGAAAGAGTGAGTTTGATTTCAAAGAGCTTACGAAATTGCATTTTTTAACTTCCAAAGAAAACATATCTTTACTTGCAAAATTAAAAGCATTGGAAGAGAAGTTATACAAATTAGGTCAAACTGAACAAACCATTCATCTAAACAAACCCAAAGAGGAAATAGAGACTTGGGGACTTGGTTATGAGAACCCTCATTACCTTAAAAAGGGTATATCTGAAGTGCCTGCACTTTATGATTTTACATTCTTAAGACTTTCTCACCGATTCCCTAATCTTAAAATTTTCAATACTGGACTGTCTAAAGAGGATGAAGCCAAGGAAACTGAAAAACGAAGAAATCATCTAAAGTTTATCTTCCATTTTATTATGAGAAGCTGAATAATAGTTATGGTTCTGTTCAATCAAAATCTCTTTCAAATGACTTCTTTCAAAGGTAAAATTTACGTCCCTCCTCTCGTGTTGGAAAGTAAAATTTCTGAACTTGAGAAATATTTAGCAGATGAAAGACTCTTGATTGAGATTGAACAAAAAGTGTTTTCAAATGTGCTTAAAAATGTTGTTCTTTCTAAGGCTTCAAAATCTAAAGATAGTTTTGGTCTAGCTGATGGAGGGTTTGATTTTCTAAACTCTGATGGTGTTTTAGATGATTGTTTTGATCAATTTGATTTTAATGTCAAACTTCCTAATCATTCATCTTTTGTTGTGAATTCATTTGGATTAACCAGTATGTCTGAGAAAGGCAAATCATCAACGAAAGTTGATGAAACAGTTTCCGTGAAATCTAAGAATGCTAAAGGTAAGAATAAATCTCAGCATTCACAGAAACCGATCACTACTGGTAAGCCAAACACTAAGCATTCATTTATTGCTCAAAAGTCTAACTCACAAGTTTCAAATGTTTCAGATCTGAGCAAGAAAAGGATAGGAGTTAAATCTCAATGGCAACCAAAACAGGAGATTGACAAGACTGATAAATCTTTTTGTAGTGTTGATTGTAATAAGACTTTGCCTAGTAAAGATGTTTTGATTGATAATGTTGCTATTTTGAAACCAAAACTTGTTGTTTCTAGCAAGAAATACTCTATGAAGCAATTATTCCATTTATCTGTATCTGCTAGAAAGTCTTCATATTATGATAAACATGTTTATGCTTCTTGTCAAGATTCTGATGTTTGGTATGGCACTTATCATGTTCACTCTTATAATTCCAATTCTTCATTTGATTCTCAAAAGAAAAAAGGACCCAAATTTCAATGGGTGCCTAAAACATGTGCTAACACTGTAGGACCCATCTTTAAGTGGGTACCTAAACCCCTTGTTCTGTAATTTCTTTTGTGCAGACCTGTCATATGTGGTATTTGGAGAGCGGGTGTTCCAAGCATATGACAGGGTAGAAAGAGATGTTGTCCAATTATACAGATAAATATTGCAGGACAGTTAGATTTGGTAATGATCAGTTTTCATCAATACTGGGATATGGTGATATGGTACACGATAAAGTCACGATTAAGAAGGTGAGCTATGTTGAAGGCTTAGGACACAACCTGTTCAGTATAGGCCAGTTATGTGACAAAGACCTAGAGGTAAATTTCAAGGCTAAGAGGTGTTTTGTTCGTACTGAAGAAGGAAAGGAACTCTTGGTCGGCACTCGAAAGTCCGACCTCTACATAATCAATTTGTCAAACGTCCAGACTGACAAGCAGGTATGTCTACTCTCAAAAGCCTTGATGCAACAAAGTTGGTTATGGCATCGACGACTCTCTCACCTCAATTTTCGGTACATCAACAAGCTGGTCAGTGGAAAGCTAGTTAAAGAACTTCCAGAGCTGAAGTATGAAAAAGAACATCTTTGTGCATCATGTGAAAAGGGAAAGATGAAGAGAGCTCCACATAAACCAAAGCCTAAAGCGAGTACAAACTCTCCGTTAGAGTTTTTGCATATGGACTTATGCGGTCCGATGCGAATGCAAAGTCTAGGCGGAAAGAAGTACATACTAGTTATCGTGGATGATTACTTGCGATACACTTGGGTCAAATTTCTACGTTCAAAAGATGAGACACCTGATGTTCTCATTACATTCCTAAAGACGACCCAGGTAAAGCTGTAGAAACCGGTCAAGCTTCTAAGAACAGACAATGGCACAGAGTTCAAGAACAAAATAGTTCAAGAATATCTCGAATCGGTCGGGATATCACGTCAATATTCTGCTGCTCGTACGCCTCAACGGAATGGAGTGGTCGAAAGAAGAGCTCGTACTATGCTAAGTCAATCTGACTTACCTCTATTTCTGTGGGCTGAAGCTGTATCGACTGCGTGCTACACTCAGAATTTATCCATGATACACCGCAGATTCAAGAAGACTCCTTATGCGTTAATCAACAACCGAACACCGAAAATCAAATATTTCCATATATTTGGGTGTAAGTGTTATGTTCTAAACGATAGAAAGAATCTGAACAAGTTCAGTGCCTAGGCGGACGAAGGCATCTTCATTGGTTATTCCTCTACATCTACTGCATTCCGTGTATATCTAAAGAAGTCAAAAACAGTTGTTCAAAGCGTAAACGTCACATTTGATGAAGACATGGCTTCTGAACACGTCTGTTCAAAACATGTGATAACAGGAGTACTAGCTTCTGGGCAAAACAGTCCAGAACCTGCGTCTCAAGCGATCAAATCAGATGAAGAAATATGTTGTGGTTGACAGGATGGAAGACTCATCAACTACTCATCCAACCAGTTCAGATATCTCTACTGAATCCAACTCCCAGATTCAACAAGAAATTCCAGTTCAAATGCCGACTCCAACAGTTGAAGTTGTGACAAATAATGAAGAGACAGAAGTTGTTGTATCAGTAAGATGTTCTGTACAGACTGATCTACAGAGGGACCAAGTTGTACCTGCTGAGCCTTCTGCACCTACAACTTCAACTGCAACCATCATTCCTCCTGAACAACCTGAAGAAGGTACCAGTGGATTCTTAGATGATAATATTGTTTTGGTTCAAATCTATGTGGATGATATTATTTTTGGTTCTACAAATCCTAAGTACTGTAAGAATTTTTCAAACCTTATGGTGTCAAGATTTCAGATGAATATGATGGGAGAGATGAATTTCTTTCTTGGATTACAAGTCAAACAATTTTCGATGGGGATTTTTATCAATCAATCAAAATACATTCTTGATATTTTTCAAAAGTTCAAAATGGAAAATTCTAAACCGATTGGTACCCGAATGGCACCAGGTACTAAGATTGGCACCGATCCTTCTTGAAAGGTTGTTGATGTTAGGACTTATAGAGGAATGATAGGTTCTTTGATGTATCTTACTTCCATTAGGCCATATATAATGTTCTCAACATGCTTTTGTGCTTGATATCAGGATAATCCTAAAGAATCCCATGTGTGTGCAGTTAAGCGCATTTTTAGGTATCTAAAGGGGACTGCAGATCTTGGTGTGTGGTATCCTAAAGATACTACCTTTGAACTAACAATATATACAGATGCAGATCATGCTGGTTGTATGCTAGATAGGAAGAGCATGTCAGGTCATATACAGTTCCTCGGTGATAAACTCGTAAGTTGGGCATCTAAGAAGCAACTTTGTGTATCAACTTCAACGACCGAAGCAGAATATGTTGTTGCTGCTAGCTGTTGTTCTCAGGTCTTGTGGATGAGAACGCAACTGCGAGAATACGGTTTTCACTTCGACAAAATCCCGGTCTACTATGACTCAAAGAGCGCCATCGCGATAACAGCGAATCCTGTTCAACACACCAAGACCAAACATATCGATGTCAGGTATCACTTTATAAAAGATAATGTAGAAAAAGGAAGAATTGAACTTTACTTTGTAAAAATTGATTATCAGCTTGCAGATTTGTTTACCAAACCCTTGGACAAAAAGAGATTCAATTTTTTGTCTCTAGGACTGGTATGCTAAATCTTAAGACCTAATCGGTGGTTACCTATTAAAGTTTGTTATTGTAAATTTTTCATCATTTCTTTATCTTTATGTCTGCAAGATATCTGCACTTTCATAGACTGTTCATGATCTTAGGGGAGTGTGAGAAGAAACTCCATAGACGATCATTGTTATTTTGAGGGGGTGCTCATAAAATTTCTGCATTTACCTTTTATGTCAAATTTTTGTAATGCATGATTTTAGGGGGAGCTCTTCAAGTCAAAGGAGTATGGATATGACTTCTGATTATTTCTGATCAGAACTCGTACTTTCATTGTTTTACTGCTTTTTGTCTTTTCAATTTAAGTGAATAAATTTTGCTTTGACTAAGACATAAGACTTTTGCAGTTTTTGAGAGATGCTTACAAGATCATATCTTTATGACTTTAAGCTTAACTTCATGAGATGTAAGATTGCACTCAAAAGGTATAATTCCTTATCTTCATCTCATATATGGTTGAAAAGTGGACAACTTTCAATCATAGAAAAAATTGTTCTTAAATGTTCAAACCACTTCCAGAATCTCAAACCGATTTCATGAATTGGAAGTGTGCTTTTAAATGTTTTCAAGATCCACTTTGTGCTTTAACTGATATAGTTAAACCAAATTGAGCATCATATGCATCATAGGAAAACATGATTTCATTTTGCTAGGGCTTAACACAACTTCTATGGAATCACCTTAACCAGTGATTTCTACCCAAGAAGTTAATCCATAGTGATTGAGTATGAGAAGTCGAAAAGAAATGAGTGTGGAATATGTGATGAGGTATACAGAAAAGAGAGTTTGGTTAGAGTCAACTAAATGTTTAAAAGAAAGAGGGTGTGAGAACAGAGTTAATAGAATATTAGAACTCTGCACCAACTTTTTCTGAGCCGGGAAGCCACAATTCTATTGTTTCACAATTCTTTGGTGATCATTATTGAAACGGGCAACTAGCCCATGCCAACTCTTGATCAAACCTCACCAACTACTCATTTTCTTCTTAACAAGAAAGTGTTTCACATTTTCAAAGGGGAAGCAGCATATTTGTTATCTGATTTTCATTTGGAAAATCTGGATATTGGAAAGAACGAAGTCTGCCCCACCTTCGCACTTCAATAATGCACATTGAGTCTGTGTTTAACTTCCTTTTGTCTCAGTGGTTTACACAATTTTGAGCCTATAAGTAATCATCCGTGCTTAATTCTTTCTATCACATGCACGAACACATATAGAATTTGTTTCTTTGTCATAACATTCATAGAAATTGCCTTTGTGGTGTTTCGATGATTGAATGGAAGCCCTTCGGGAGTGAACATCAAAAAGCTCCTTACCAATGTGTATTCGTTACACACAGTGACTTTGTGTTACCGAAAGACATTTTGTCTGGATTTGCAAAGATCTTGATGAATATCTTTTTAATTGAAGGATCAAAATCTCCTCATGAAAGACATTTCTTACTCCAAGTTTTGATGAAAACATTGCACTTTTCATCAAAAAGGGGGAGAACCTAAAGTATGAAGAAATATCCATTACAAGTTATGTCTCAAGAGACATTGAAGAAGATAAGAGCTAACCAAGAAATGAGAAAGATCAAATGCTTAGAGAAAATATTCTGAAGACATGCTGATTTTAGAGAAATTTTCTTTGAAGATACTTTGCTAAAACATTCTGAGCTAAAGAAGGAGATTCCATCTTTTTAGCTGAAAGAGAAGACTGAATTGCTAAATCATTTTAGTAATGACCTAGATCTAAAGGGGGAGATTGTTAGATCTCAGATTTATTGGATTCAAGATCATCCAATCTGAAGACTGGAATCTGAAGCTAAAGCTGAAAAACCACTCTCGATATTAGTCTAATGTTAAGTTTGTAATAATTGTCAAAGTTAATATTGTCTTGATTATTGTATTTGGTATTATTTCTAAATATCTAATTAATAGATATTTAGGATATTAGTTTAGATATTATAATATCTTTAGTTTAGATATTATATTTTGTTTTACATAATATCTAGTTTAGATATTATGTTGGATTAGATGTTAGGTGAGATCTGATCATATCAGATCACACAACCAACACACATTTACAACACACATCACCTATCATCATCCAGAGGGAAAAGAGAAAAGAGAGAGAGCTTTATTCAAGAACATCAACCTTGTAATCGATCATTTGTAATCTAAACAGGTTGGTAATCTCTTATATGTTTGTTGTTTGATTATCTGGTAAAGATCGTGTTCAATTACATGGACCGACAATCCTCTCCCCCCAAATATAGAAATAATTGTGTTGATCCATACTCTCTCAGTGATTTGATAAAGACCCTTTTCTGTACTTAGTGAAAATTACGTTTAATATTATGTATTAGTGTTTCATCATCAGCGATCATGCTAAGTTTGTTTAGCTATCACTGATGATCTTTGTTGTAAACATTCATATGTATTAGTGTTTCACTATCAGCGATCAAATACTGAGTATGTTCAGTATCACTGATGGTTTCTCATGTAAACAGTTAGACCTAATCCCTGAAGACAAGTTTCACGACAAAAGATGTTCATCGCTGAATCGAAGACAAAGTTGCTGAACAAAGACAAGTCTACTCATGACCTGATGCGGATATCAGTGAAACAAAGACGAATCTACACACGCGAAGAAACCTCAAGAAAAGCTCCAGTGATAACTGAACTTCTTTGTATCTCTAAAGAAAAAGAAATTCAACGATCGATGATCACTTATCTTATGCCTCAAGTCTCTTTTGTCTTTCCTTTGCACACCTAGTACAATGTGTCAGAACGGACATACCTCTGCTACAATTTGTACAACAACTCTATCAACTACACTGTTCATCATACGGTCGAAAGCATGTCTCCTAAAGTCAGACCCATGCAACCAATCAATGAAGGACACGTGTAAAGTACTCTGCCATGCATTTAATACATAGGGTCTAAATAGAGAGATCCACAGTCCATCTGAGTGTAGCCTTCATCTTTATAAATATATAGAAACCCTTGTTTTCTATATTCTCCTAATACCCATTCTATATTTCTAGTGCAACCATCTTAGTGTTTCTTAAGTTTGTTTAGATTAGATTTTACTTAATCTTATTCCGCAACAAACTTGTAAATTGTGTTTTGATTTATCAATAAACAATTTATTAAACCTTAAGATTAAGTGTTTGTATTCAACCCCCCCTTCTACAAACTTGTTAAGCACCTTCGGGACCAACAAGTGGTATCAGAGCAGACTGTTTAATTTAATAAACAAGATCTTGCTTTATTCTCTTCCTTGATATTCTAAATATGGCACTTAATGCAAACACAAACTACTATGATAATGGTTCACTCTCTAAACCTCCTCGATTTAGCAGAGATAACTTTGCTCTCTAGAAAAATCGAATGATGCTATTTCTAGAAGGTGTAGATCCTACTATACCTGAATACGTAGCAAATGGCCCATATGAACCTTTCACAATCATAGTTGTTGTTCCAGCTACTACCACCACCCCTGTTGTTCCTGAACGTTATGCTATTAAGAAAATAAGATAGTGGAGTGATGAAGACAAAAGGAAGGTTAGTCTAGATGCAAAGGCAAAAACCATTATCTCTATGGCTCTACCTGATGAAGCTTTCCATTCCATCAAGCATCTTAAAACTGCCAAAGAAATGTGGGACACTATATGTGTTCAATATGAAGGTACCATTGAAGTCCAAGAAACTCGAAAGATTAACTTGGTACGATAATATGAAAGTTTTATCTCTGGTAATAACGAATCTCTATCTGATGTTCACCAGAGGTTTAACTGCTTAATCATTGATCTAAGAACTGCTGGTAAGATCTATTCTAATTCTGAGTTCTTAACTAAATTCTTAGAATGTCTTCCTGAAAGCTGGGACATTTATTCAATGTGTCTGAAGATAACAAATGACTTAAATTCTCTCTCCCTTAGCACCTTGTATGGAATATTGCTCAACTATGAGCAATCAAATCTCTTGAAGAAGAACCTTGTAAAAGATTCTAATGACTCCAAAAGCACTCATGTTGCTTTAGTCTCCTCAGAGATCATTCCATCTCAGCGATCTACTCTCACTATCACTGAGTTAGATTCTGACACTGAGGAATTATCAGACATTGATCTTTTAGAGTTTGATGAGTCCTTAGCACTCTTGACAAACTCTTTTAAGAGATTTGCAAGAAAGAGCAATTTCAGAAGAAATAAGCCTCTCTCTCTTACTGACAAGCCAAAATCAACCCATGTTGATAAGGCTACTGCTACTTGCTATAACTGCAAAAAGATTGAACACTTTGCAAGTTAGTGTAGGTCAAAGAAAGTCTTCAAACCTTCTACCTCCAGAAGATCCAACGATAGCAAATACCTTAAGCTGAAAGAAAAATATCAAAAGTTGAAAGACTTTAAAAGAAAAGGTAAAGGTCGTATCGCTGAAGAGCATGACTGGGCTGAATCAGAAGAATCAAGTTCTGATGAAGAAGAAGTCGTTAATCTCTGTCTTATGGTCGAGATTAAAGAAGAAGTGGAAGAATCACTAGAAACTTCCATGAGCTATATCTCCTCTCAGGTATCAATCTCTACCAATCCCTCTCTATCTGAAGCTGAGAGAAGTCGTGTTGTTGATGTTCTGACAATCGATCTACACATTGCACTAAATGGCAAAACTCTAGCTGAAAACAAAAATGTTGATTTAACTGAACAACTAGAAAAATGTCATGAAAAGATTAGAGAACTGACTCTTTTAGAGGAAAGCTAGAAAGATCAAGTCATTGTCAATGAAATCATCAACATTGAACGCGAACAAGCCATCGCTGCCTTAAAAGCAAAAAAGGCAACTGTTGAAGGATGGTGCAAATCCTCAACAAAGATCACTGAAATTATAAGTGCTCAAATTCTTGCCAGTGATAGAATTGGTCTTGGTTTTTGGAAACAACATGATGAACCTAAGGAAGACAGTTCCATGCTTAAGTTTGGAATTATAAAGGCAACTCTTCTATCCCTGACACCTCTTATGCTCAGTGCTCTTTATTATTCCCAGATTTGATCAAGTTCTTATCTAATTCAATCACACAAAACAAGATTAAACAATCTACCTAATTCAATTAACCACAAGATTCACTTACAAACGATTTGAATCACTTTCTCACTCTAAACACAGTTTTCGTATACTTTCTCTCTCTAATGCTCTGCGGGTACAATCTCAGTTACACTTGTTGCAAGATTACAAAAGACCCCTAGTCATATATCTATTAAAACAAACCAAAGATACACGCTTACAAGCTAAACAAATACAAGACTTTGACTTTGACTTTTATTACAAGGACTTTGACTTTGTTTGAGAGTTGACTTTTGTGCTTTGACTCGGCTTGACTTCGATTTTCAGTATTTATGATCTTGTATCCAACAAATATGTGCTCTAACTTTCTCCCCCTTTGGATCAAGATCATCTCTAAAAAGATTTTGCAATTTAATCTTCTCTCTTTAAGCTCAATTTGAACAATCTCCCCTTTTATCAATTTGATTTTACTCAAAGTATGTCTTCAAAAATAATAGTATTCTCCCCGAAAGATGGTATAAACCTCTTTCAAGCACATGGAAAGAAATTATTTTCAGAATTCGGCTCGGTTTACTTTAGCAGATTATCTTCAAAGAAAAATTTCTGGAAAATCAGCTTTCTTTTTGAATCCTTTGAACTTTCGCTTTCAGCTTTCAATAATCTTCAACAATTCTTTCTTCAAATATACATAAAATTCTCCTTTAAGCTCCAAACTTTCTTTATCAAAACTTATTTCTTGATACTGTCTCCCCCTTTTTGATGAAGAAAGCATGAAATCATCAAAACTTTACAAGATATGTCTTTGATCTGATCTGACCACTGATCTGTCAAAACTGATCCTCTAACTATCCATCGATCCAAAAAGATATTTATCTGAATCTTTGCAAATTCAGACAAACTAGGAATGTAACACCTGAATCAACAAATGTATAAGTTAAAATTTCTGTCAGTAACACAAAGTCATTGTGTGTAATGAATACACATTAGAAAGGAGCTTTTGTGATGTTCACTCCCTTAGGTCTTCCATTCAATCATCGAAACACCACAAAGGAATTTCTATGAACGTTGTGACAAGAAAACATATTTCTTGTGTGTTCGTGCAAGTGTTTGAAAGAATTAAGCACATGATGATTGCTTTTATAAGGCTCAAAATTTTGTAAAACACTAAGACAACAGTAATTATACACAGACTCTATTGTGCCTGATCGAAGTGCGAAGGTAGGGCAGACTTCCTTCTTTTTCAATATCAAGATTTTCCAAATGAAAATCATATAGCATATGTGTTGCGTCCCCTTGAAAAATGAAACATTTTCTTGTTGAGAAGAAAAAGAGTAGCTGGTGGGGTTTTTATCAAGAGTTGGCATTGGCTAGTTTCTTGTTTCAATAATGTTTACGAAGAATTGTGAAACATTAGTAATGTGGCTACCCGACTCAAAATGTAGTTGGTGCAGAGTTTTATATTCTTTTACTCTGATCTCTTACCCTCTTTCTTTTAAACATTGAGCTCACATCTAACCAAACTTTCTTTTACATTTTACCTCATCACTCAACCCACACTCAGTATTTGACTCTTCACACAATCAATCACTCAAGGATTAACTTCTTGGGTAGGAAACACTGGTTAACGTGAATCAATAGAAGTTTCATTTAATCTCACACAATGAACCCATGTATTGTCCAAAAGGAAGATGTTGCTCAACTGGTTTAACTTGTCAGTTAAAGCACAAAATATAGAAGTCAGATGTTTGTACGCTTATAGATGTAATCATGAAGATTTGAGCATTTTTAAGCATTGATGATTTTTCAAGCAAGTATATTGAAAGAAAGAAATGAATACAAGAAACTTGTTTGAAAATCTGACATTGTATGAAAAAGATAAAGATCGAAATGATTTATCGATTAAGGCGTAGGTCAGCAAAAATTGAATATCGTCTATACGATTCAAAATATAGACAAATCTTGAAAGAACGTTTCGAAATGAAATCACCCTCAAAATTCATTGAAGATCAAACGGGGTGTCTTACCATCGAAAATTTGTTTTAATTTAGAGACATGGTAAGAACAAGTTCAATCAAAATTTAAACCGGTGTGTGTGAATAGTTGAAGGTATATAGAAAAGATAATACACAAGTATTTATCTTTGAAAACACACGGTTTTTATACATTGAAGCACAAATAAAATGAAAACATTTAAAATCACACTTAAAAACATGAAGTCAACTTTGAACCTTTAAAAACATGTTTTCATATCTAAAAAGTTGTTCTACTTTCAGATACGTATGAGATTAAGATTAGAAATAAACTTTTTCACTTATCTTAAATCTCATGAAGTCAGCTTTAAATCATAATGATATGATCTTGTAGGCATCCTCTCATTTCTGCAAACAATCAAAAATCGTCAAAGTGCAAAGCTTTATTCACAAAAATTTATTGAAAAGTAAATGACACAAAGCAGTAAAACATTTAATATAGGAGTTCTGATCTGAGATAATCAGAAATCATATACCATACTCCTTTTCTCTTATACTCCCCCTGCAATTATGCATCAGAAAAATTATCAGCATAAGTATATAAACTCCCCCTCAAATGAATGTAGATCATCTAATCATCTTCTCTCGCTCCCCCTGAAATTACAAATACATTTCAGTGTATATGTCTTTTCAGAATAAAGATAAAGAAATGAAGAAAAATAACAATAAGAAAAACTTTAGTAGGTAAGCACTGATTATGTTTTAAGATTTAACATAGATGTTTCGAGAAAAGAAAATTAAATCTCTTTTCATCTAAAGGCTTGGTAAATAAATCTGCAAGCTGATAATCAGTGTTTACAAAATAAAGTTATATTGTATCTTTTTCGACATTGTCTTTAATAAAATGATATCGGACATCTATGTGTTTTCTCTTTGTATGCTGTACAGGATTTGCTGATATTGCAATGACGCTTTTAGAGTCACAATATATCGGAATCTTGTCGAATTTGAAGCCATAATCTTGTTGTTGCGTCCTCATCCACAACACCTGAGAGCAGCAGCTTGCAGCAGCAACATACTCCGCCTCAGCCGTTGATGTGGAAACACAAAGTTTTTTCTTTGATGCCCAACTTACGTGTTTATCTTCAAGAAAGTGTATATGACCTGATGTACTCTTCATGTCTAACATACAACCGGCATGATCTGCATCCGAGTAAGTCGTCAGTTCAAAACTAGTATCTTTAGGATACCACAGAACAAGATCTGCAGTTCCCTTAAACATGTAGAAAACATAATATCTGGCCTACTTGAAGTTAAATACAGCAAAGAACCAATCATTCCTCTATAGGTTCTAACATCAAAAAGTTTTCCCGAAGAATCCATGCCGATCTTAGTTCCCGGTGCCATCGGGGTTCTGATAGTTGTACAATTTTCCATTTTGAATTTTCTAAGAATGTCAAAAATATACTTTGATTGTTTAATGAAAATCCCCATTGAAAATTGCTTAACTTGTAATCCGAGAAAGAAGTTCATCTCTCCCATCATACTCATTTGAAATCTTGACACCATTAGATTAGAAAAAATTCTTACAATATTTTGGATTTGTAGAGCCAAATATGATGTCATCCACATATTTTTGAATAAGAATGATATCGGCTTTTCTTTCTTAATAAACAAAGTAGTATCGATTTTACCTTTTGTGAAGCCCGACTTGACCAAAAACATTGATAAAACATCGTACCAGGCTCGAGGTGCTTGTTTAAGACCATAAAGTGCTTTATCCAGGATATAGACGTGATCTGGTTTCTCTGGATTAATAAAGCCTTCTAGTTGTGATACGTAGACTTCCTCCTTAAGAATGCCATTTCGAAAGGCAGTCTTCACGTCCATCTGGTAGTCAGTGAAGTTTTTATGAGCAGCATACGCAAGAAACATTCTGATCGCTTCAATGCGTGCCACTGGAGCGTAAGTATCGTCATAATTGATTCCTTCCTCTTGCCGGTAGCCTGTTTGTTGGGTCTGAAATGAGCTAAGTCCAGATAGTGCTGCTAAGTATTGTAGGATTACTACTGCTGAAGACTTTAGTACTGCTACTTGAATATTACTACTGCTAGAAGTATTAGTGCTGCTTGAAGGATTACTACTTCTAGTAGTTACTACTGCTTGAAGAGTTAATATTGCAAGTCAGAAATTACTACTGCAAGCATGGTTAGTACTGCTATTGATTAGAAGATGTTGCTGAAGATTAATGTTGCTCATGATGATAAAGATGGAATGGTTGCTTAAAGCGAAAGACAAGGAGATTGAAGATAATTATGGACTGGATGCTGAAGATTATTGTTTCTTTAATATTTATCTTGTAATCTGTTTTGTATATATATATAGTCTAGAAGTCTTTTGCTTTTGATAGATAGAGATATAGAATATACAGAGAATACAAATTGTTTTGTTCTAGAGAGAATTAGCCTCAAGATTCTTAGAAATCCTTTCTTTAGAGAAGTATTGAATGTCTGTTGAGCATGTTCAACAGATTGAGGCTGTGGTTGTAATCATTAAGTTAATTCAATATAAGTTGTGATTTGATCTCATATACTGTTTCATTGATTTATAGTTAAAGTGTTATTCCACAACTTCTTTAACATAGTTTCTGAGTGTTTAGTTTAAATTCTTGTTTCGAATTTCGATCCTGACAAATGGTATCAGAGCTAAAGGAACTCAGAAATCAATAATCATCATGGACGGATCACATGACAGTGTTCTTGTTTCAAAGGTTCCCATGCTCAAACCTAATGAGTTTGACATGTGGAAAATCAGGATCAGACAGTATATCTGTTAAAGCACCTATTTTTATCAAGCAATCTAAATACATTCTGGATATTATTCGGAAATTCAAAATGGAAAAATGTAAACCGATTGGTACCCCAATGGCACCTGGTACTAAGATTGGCACCGATAGGTTCTTTAATGTATCTTACTTCTAGTAGGCCGGATATAATGTTTTCTACATGCTTATGTGCTAGATATAAGGCCAATCCTAAAGAATCCCATTTGTCTGCTGTAAAGTGGATCTTCAGGTATCTGAAGGGGACTGCAAATCTTGGTCTGTGGTATCCTAAGGATACAAGCTTTGAACTAACATCTTATTCAGACGCAGATCATGCTGGTTGCATGTTAGACAGGAAGAGCACCTCGGGTCATATACAATTCCTCGGAGATAAACTCGTCAGTTGGGCGTCGAAGAAGCAATTATGTGTCTCCACCTCAACGACCGAAGCGAAATATGTAGCTGCTGCTAGCTGCTGTTCTCAGGTCTTGTGGATGAGAACACAACTGCGAGACTATGGATTTCATTTCAATAGAATCCCGATCTATTGTGATTCGAAGAGCGCTATTGCGATTACCGCTAACCCTGTTCAGCATACTAAGACCAAACACATAGATGTCTGGTATCATTTTATAAAAGATAATGTAGAAAAGGGGACAATTGAACTTTACTTTGTAAAAACCGATTATCAGCTTGCAGATTTGTTTACCAAACCTTTAGACGAAAAGAGATTTAATTTTCTTGTCTCAAGACTTGGTATGCTAAATCTTAAGACCTAATCGGTGGTTACCTATTAAAGTTTCTTATTGTATCTCTTTATCATTTCTTTCTTATTATTTCAGCATGATACCAACTCGTTAATAGTTTGTTCATGATCTCAGGGGGAGTGTGAGAAGTATTTCATAGATGGTCAATGTTATTTTGAGGGGGAGCAAATCTGAATGCATTGTACTTCTGATAATTTGTTAGTAATGCATGATTTTAGGGGGAGCATACAAGTAAATAGTATGGCTATGACTTCTGATTATTTTTTATCAGAACTCGTACACTAATTGTTTTATTGCTTTATGTCATTTCAACTTCAGTGAATAAAGTTACTTTGACTAGACTTTTAGACTTTTGTTGGTTGAGAGATGCTTCAAAGATCATATCATTATGACTTTAAGCTTGACTTCGCGAGATGTGAGACTGCACTCGAAAGGTATAATTTCTTTTCTTCATCTCATTCATGGTTGAAAGAAGGACAACTTTCAATCATAAGAAAACATGTTCTTAAATGTTCAAACCATTTCCCGATTCTCAAACAGATTTCTTGAATTCGAAGTGTGATTTTAAATGTTTTCTGATTCTTCATTGAGTTTTAACTGACAAAGTTAAACCTTCTGAGCATCATATGCTTTATAAAAAAACATGGGATCAGTGTGCTAGAACTTAAAAGAAACTGTCAGGATCTTAAATTCTTAACAAGAACACACACTCAGAAAACAATATTAAAGAAGCTGTGGAATAGCACTTTAATATTCAGAAAAACAATGAAACAGTGAATCAAAATCACAACTTGTAAACTTGTATTGAATGATTGGAGTTACAAGATTAAACACACAACCTCAATATTGATGAACAAGCTCAACAATACGAATTCTACTTCTCTAGAATTAGGGTTCTAACCTTGAGGTTGATTCTCTCTATTGAAAGCTAAACTCAGAATAATAATTCTCACAAAAGTTACTTTTCTATTCTAAACAAATCTATACATATATTGAAGATAAAAGATAATTACAAAATAATAAAAGATCTTCAATATAAACTTCCATCTTTATCTCCAACTTCCATGAATATCTTCAGTCCATCCAGCTGTCATCCTTCCATGCGAATTCTTTATCACATAAGCAGCATTAACTTTCAGCAGCATTAATACTCTGAGCAGTACTAAGTTTAGCAGTACTAACCATGCTCAGCAGTATTAATCTCCAACTGGCAGCATTAATCACATAAGTACTAACCAGAAGTAGTAACCATGATCTTCTAGCAACATTAACTTTACTTAGCCTTTCTTCAGTTCCCAACAGAAACTTCTATGGATTCACGTTAACTAGTGTTTCCTACCCAAGCAGTTAATCCTTTAGTGATTGCATGTGAGGAGTCAAAAGAAATGAGTGTGGTATGTGTGATGAGAGAATATGTCAAAAGAGAGTTCGGTTATCTGTGAGCTTAAAGATTAAAAGAAAGAGGGTGTGAGATTAGAGTAAAAGAATTTTCAAACTCTGCACCGACAACTTTCTGAGCCGGGCAGCCACATTTCTAATGCTTCACATTTCTTTGGTGAACATTATTGAAACAGGCAACTAGCCCATGCCAACTCTTGACATTATCCCACCAGCTACTCATTTTCTTCTTAACAAGAAAATGTTTCATTTTCAAAGGGGACGCAACAGATATGCTATCTGATTTTCATTTGGAAAATCTGGATATTGAAAAGAAGGAAGTCTGCCCCACCTTCACAATTCACTAATGCACATTGAGTCTGTGTTTAACTACCTGTTGTCTCAGTGGTTTACACATTTTGATCCTTATAAGCAATCATCATATGCTTAATTTATTCTATCACTTGCACGAACACACAAAGAATTTGTTTCTTTGTCATAACGTTCATAGAAATTACCTTTGTGGTTTTTCGATGATTGAATGGAAGCCCTGGGGGAGTGAACATCATAAAAGCTCCTTTATATTGTGTATTCGTTACACACAGTGACTTTGTGTCACTGACAGGCAATTTTAACTGATTTATTTGTTGATTCAGGTGCTACACTTCATTTTCTAATTTGTCTAGATTTGCAAAGATCTGGATGAACATCTTAATGAATTGACGGATAATCAGTGGTTCTATTTGCAAGATCAATGGTGGAAGACATTTCTTGAAGAAACGTTTTGATGAACTCTTTGCTCTTTTCATCAAAAAGGGGGAGAAGCGTCAATCAAGAAATTGAAGATATTCTGAAGATATGCTGAAATGAAGAAATTTTCTTTGAAGATGATTTGCTGAAGCATTCTGAGCTGAAACTGGAGATAATTTCTTTTCAAAAGATATTCTCATCGTTTGAGCAGATTGCTACATTCTGAAGATAAAGAGGAAGATTACTTTTTCTGAGCTTAAAGAATGATCTTGATCCAAAGGGGGAGATTGTTAAAGCACATATTTATTGGATTCAAGATCATAATTATCTGAAGATGGAAATCTGAAGTCAAAGCTGATAAAGTCGTCTCAACAAGTCGTCTAGGGTCCTTTTGTAATAAATAGTCAAAATTGTGTTTTTTGTATTTTATTTATTTGTTTTATAATTTAGTTATTAGTTTGTTTTTTGTAGTTTGGGCCCAAGCCTTGCCAAGCCCATTAGGCTTTAAGGCCTAAGTATAAATTAGTTTAATCTAGTGGGGATTAGGTCAAGGAGCTTAATTAGAGAGAATTAATCATTGAGAGAGGCTAGGTGTGTGTGTTGGTGCGCCGTGAACAAGAGAGAAGCAGAGAGAAAGAGATCGATTTCATCAAGAACAATTGTAATCTTTTGATTAATCAATATCAGGTTTGCATTATTTGTGTTGATTATATGTTTGCTTGATTGAATGATTACTTATTGGGACACACAATATCCTTCTTACAAATTACTCAATGTGGGATATCATTGAGAATGGTCCCTCCAATGTAGGAGAGATTGGAGCAGATGGCAAGAGACCTCCCCCAAAGACTGATGGAGAAAGAAAGATGAGGCAGATTGAGATGAAAGCCTTGAGCACTCTGCTCTTGGCAATTCCTAATGAATATCAACATCAGTTTTGCAACTATGCTGATGCCAAAATCTTGTGGAATACTTTGGAGAAGAGATTTTCAGGTACCAAAAGCACTAAGAGGAATCAGAAAGCAATTATCAAGCAACAATATGAAAATTTTATGTCTACAAAGAATGAGTCTATGACTCAAACCTTTGATAGATTCAACAAGTTGATTGGAGAATTGGCTACTGTTGGTGTCAAGATGGACCAGGATGATGTCAATAGAAAGTTTCTAAGATCTATTGGTGAAGAATGGGTAATGTATATTGTATCATTCAAACAGAATGATAATCTGGAGGATAAGGAACTAGATGATCTCTACAATGATCTCAGGGTGTTTGAAGCAGAAGTTGAATCTAAGAAGAAGCCATCTAGATACTCTCACAATGCTTCTCTCTTATCATCTACTATTGATTCTTCTGCAAACACAGAATCAGTTAGTGCTGCTTATGGCTCAAAACTGGATGGACTCAATGATTCTGTTTTGGAAGCCTTCATTGCTAATCATGCTAAATCTTCTCTTATTCATGATGATCTGGAGCAGATCAATGTTGATGTTCTTGAAAAGATGGATATCAAGTGGCAAATGGCAATGATCACCATGAAAATCAAAAGATTCATTAAAAGAACTGGAAGAAACAACTTTGCCGTGAGAAGAGAAGATGGTGTTGGATTTGACAAATCCAAGGTGGAATGCTACAAGTGTCATAATCTGGGGCACTTTGCAAGAGAATGCAGAGGAGGAATTTCTCAAAGCAACAATCAACAATCAAAGTCCACTAGCTATAATATGAACCCATCTCAAGCACTTGTTTCACAAGATGGAATGGGATTTGATTGGAGTTATCAAGCAGATGAGGCAATTCAGAATCAAGCAATGATGGCTGAGGTTTCAGAGTCTTCAAGCACTATAATACCCACAGAGGGTGACCAACAGCTCAAGGAGAAGAGCATTTGGCATGTAGATAGTGGTTCCTCTAGGCACATGACAGGTAACATGTCATTCCTTCAAAATTTCAAAAGGTTTGATGGAGGACGTGTTGCTTTTGGTGACAATCCAGCAGGAGGTAAGATAAGTGGTAAAAGTATGGTTTCAAAAGGTAAGATGACTTTTGAAGATGTTTACTATGTTGAGCAATTGAGATACAACCTGTTAAGTGTATCATAGGTCTGTGACAAGAAACATAGTATATTATTTAGTGATAGTGAATGTATTATCCATGCTCCAGGATTCAAGGTAGTTGATGAAAATATGATAGTACTTAGAACTCCTAGAAAGGATAATGTTTATTGTTTGGACTTAGAGAATGTTTCATCTGATTCATCATTAAACTGTCTGTTTTCAAAAGCTTCTTTAGATGAATCTTCACTTTGGCACAGAAGGATGTGTCACATGAATTTTAAAACTATGAACAATCTTGTGAAAAACAACCTTGTGAGAGGTTTGCCTCAAAAAGTGTTTTCATGTGAGGATCATTGTGTTGCATGTCTTAAAGGCAAGCAACACAAAACTTCTCATAATTCCAAAGAATTAAACACAATCTCTTCACCCCTTCAGTTATTGCATATGGATCTCTTTGGTCCTACAAATGTGATGAGTATTGGTAAGAAATCCTATTGCTTGGTCATTGTTGACGATTTCTCTAGATTTACTTGGGTATATTTTTTGAGGACTAAGGATGAGACAAGTGGACTGATCAAATCCTTTGTCCTTAGGATTGAAAACCAAACCAATCTAAGAGTTAAAGTCATGAGATCTGATAATGGAACTGAGTTTAAAAACAGTGATTTAAACAACTTTTGTGAGACTAAAGGTATTGAGAGACAATTCAGTGCTCCTAGAACTCCTCAACAGAATGGTGTTGCTGAGAGGAGAAATAGGACATTGATTGAGGCTGCTAAATCTCTGTTGGCAGATTCAAAGTTACCAATTACTTTTTGGGCAGAAGCAGTTAATACTGCTTGTTATGTCCAAAACAGAGTTCTAGTTGTCAAATCCCATGGAAAGACACCTTATGAACTTTTCAAAAAGAAGAACCTTTTATTGGATTTTTCAAACCCTTTGGGTGTCCTTGCACAATCCTCAATACCAAATCTCATTTAGGCAAGTTTGAAAGCAAAGCTGAGGATGGATTCTTTGTTGGATACTCCTCTCAGAGTAAGGCATATAGAGTATTCAATAGTTCTTCTAGGATTATAGAGGAAAGTGACAATGTCAAATGCAATGAGAATACACCAAATCAAATTGGTGCAGGTCCTGATTGGTTGTTTGACATTGATTCACTAACTAACTCTTTGGGTTTTAGTGATGAGCAAATTGCAGGAACAAGCTCAGAAAAGTTACCAGAACAGAGACAAGAGTTTGTGCTGTTCCCTACACCTATAGTTGATCCTGCTGAATTCTGTCAACAAGAAAAGAAAGATGATTCAGAAACAGAGGATTCTGAACCAGAACAGGATGAAAAGGATAAAGGTGATGAAGAGGATAAAGGTGATAAAGAGGATGCTAATCCTTCAGGTTCAGGAACTGCAGATCCTGAAATGCCCAAATTGTCAGAAGATGATACTGATGAAGAAAACTCTTCAGTATTTGGTGGGAACACTCCTGAAAAGAATGACTCTAATCTTGATGCAAACATTAATGAGGAGGCTGCCCATCAAACAAGAACTCAGAAGAATCATCCTCCTCAGTTGGTGATTGGTGATATCAATTCTCCCAGGATCACAAGGCATCAAAGTAAGTTAGGAGGATTGAAAGACTTGCAATCAGGTTTGTTATCTTGTTTTCTATCTCAGATTGAACCCAAGAAGACCTATGATGCAATGAAAGAACCAAGCTGGATAGAAGCAATGCAAGAGGAGCTCCTGCAGTTTGAGCTGCAAAATGTGTGGGATCTAGTTGACCTTCCACAAGGACAAAGGACAATTGGAACTAAATGGGTTTTCAGGAATAAGAAAGATGAGAGAGGTATAGTGATAAAGAATAAGGCCAGGCTTGTGGCACAAGGGTATACACAAGAAGAGGGGATAGATTATGAAGAAGTGTTTGCACCAGTAGCCAGAATTGAGGCAATTAGGCTGTTTCTAGCCTATGCTTCTTTCATGCAATTCAGAGTATTTCAGATGGATGTTAAGAGTGCATTTCTATATGGGAAAATCGATGAAGAAGTGTATGTTTGTCAGCCTCTAGGGTTTGAGAATCCTAATTTTCCTAACAAAGTATACAAATTAAAGAAGGCACTCTATGGGTTACATCAAGCACCAAGAGCATGGTATGACACTCTGTCTACCTATCTCTTGGAAAATGCATTTGAAAGGGGAATCATTGACAAGACCCTTTTCATTAAAGGGAAGAAGAAGGACTTCCTGCTTGTTCAAATCTATGTGGATGATATCATCTTTGGATCCACAAAAGATTACATGTGCATGGAGTTTGAAGAGCTGGTGCACAAATGATTCAAGATGAGCTCTATGGGTGAACTCACATTCTTCTTTAGGCTACAGGTTAAACCGAAGAAAGATGGCACTTTCATATGTCAATCCAAGTATGATCAGGATTTACTTACAAAATTTGGATTTACATATTCAAAGCCTGCAAGCACACCTATGGAAACACACAAATAGATCACTGCAGATCTCGAGGGGGAGGATGTGGATGTTCATCATTATAGATCTATGATAGGCTCCCTCATGTATCTAACATCTTCAAGGCCAGACATTATGTTTGTTGTATGTGTGTGTGCAAGATTTCAAGTTAGGCCTAAGCAATCTCATTTTCAAGCAGTCAAAAGGATATTCAGATATCTCAAAGGACAACCTAGGTTGGGTATTTGGTATCCTCATGACTCACCATTTGATCTACTTGCATATTCAGATAGTGATTTGGGTGGTGCAAACTTGGATAGAAAGTCTACATCAAGAGGATGTCAGTTTTTGGGTGCAAGACTAGTTTCATGGCAGTGTAAAAAGCAAACCACAGTGTCCACCTCTACATCAAAAGCAGAGTATATAGCTGCTGCAAGCTGCTGCTCACAGGTGCAATGGATTCAGAATCAGATGTTGGACTATGGTATTACTTTTCTTCACACTCCCATCTTCATTGATAACAACAGTGCTATAAGCATTGTTAATAATCCAGTCAAGCACTCTAAAACCAAGCATATAGAAATCAGGTACCATTTTATTAGAGATTGCAATGAAAAGAAGTTAATTCTGGTTTTGAAAGTACACACAAGTAACCAATTTGTTGATCTATTCACCAAATCTTTTGATGTGGGTAGATTCACATTCTTGGTCACAAGTGTAGGCATGATAAACACTGAATAATCCTCTTTTGATTTTCTTTATGTACCATCTCTGTATAACTTCTTTCATTTTTACTTTCTCATATTGTATTGTGCATGGTGCTGCTAACTATTTGTGTCTAAGTGTTTCAGATTACCTTGCTGATTAGAAACTTGGTACTTCTGGTTAAGCTAATATTGCTCTCACTATTAATCCTGCTGACAGTTCAAATATGGTTAAGTATGGTTACTACTGCTAGGTAGTTTATACTGCCATTGCAAAGTTACTACTACTTTCCTTATTTCTACTGTTGGACAGTGTTAATGCTGCTGGTATGTGTTAATACTGCTGGTATGTGTTAATACTGCTAGTCTGTGTTAATGTTGCTGGTATGTGTTACTACTGCTTATATGGGTTAGTACTATGGGCTTGTTAATGCTGCTAGGGTACTTCGTACTGCTTTTAACTGAAACCCTCCACCTATAAATACCCTCTCTAACCGCCAAAATCCAATAAATTTCCAGTGAAGTTTTCATCCTCTTTCTCTCTCTATCATTCTTGCTTCCTAGTGCGTAAAACCTAATGTTGATTCGAACCCAAGAACGATGGCAGGACTGGAATTTGTTGACGATCACAATGAGCTTGCAATGCTGCAAAAACCCAAACAAGCTGAGGGTTTTCATGAGATTGTGGATTTCCTAAAATCCTCACACATCGCCTATGCGTTAACTGTCAATCCCACCATCTATGTGGAACATCTGCGACAATTCTAGACCAATGCCTCCATTCAGATTGTTAATGGCAATCAGGTCATCCAATCCAGGGTCTGTGATAAATCTATCACAATAACAGAAGGCTGTATTCACACTCATCTACGTCTAGATGATGCCTCAGGTATTACTTCTCTTCCAAAGGAAGATCTCTTCCAAGGTATTGGTAGAATGGGATATGAAGGTCCTACTGAGGTTTATAAGTTCTTCAAGAGCAAATTTTCACCTCAGTGGAGATTCTTTGTTCATACTCTTCAGCATTGTATTTCTCGCAAAACAACTGGATGGAGTGAGTTCAGCAGTACCATAGCTTATGCTCTTGTCTGCTTAGCTACCACCAGAAAGTTTAATTTTTCACAAATGATTTTAAATGATTTACTGTCAAACTTGGATATGAAAACCAAAACTAAAAGATTTTATATGTATCCAAGGTTTGTACAAGAAGTACTAAACAGGGAATTGACAGATTTACCCTCTTTTCAAGAGGTGTATGTACCTAAACCTTCCAAAGGGAAGGTGTTTTCCAACATGAAAAGGCCTAGTAAGGACTTTTCTGGAAAAGACACACCATTGTTCTCTACAATGATGGTTGTGTCTCATTCCTAAGGTGAGGCATCAGGGTCACAACCCACATCTGACCAACCCACTGATGACCTACCCACACCATTCATTTCAAATGATCCTCCTCAGATTCCTGTTGTGAAGCCAATTTCCCCCATCACTCAAACATATGTAAGGAAAAAGGTACAGAAGGTTCTTTCCCTTCCTGTATCTTCACCCCAAAAGCCTGCAAGTCTTCTGATGGAGCATTCTCCATTAGATAATATCCAAAGGAAATCCACAGGGGTGTCTCCCAACCCCAAGAAGGTGCTCTCGAAGGAGAAGGATGAGCATGTGGGCAGTAAGGCTCACACTACTGATTATGCACAAGGTGTGGGTCAACACAATGTGAACATAACTAAGACCTTCCCCACGGCAACTTTAGATGAGCAATCATCTAAGGGACCTAGGTGCCAAGAAACCAAGGGGGTAGTAGGTTCTTCTGCTAGGCAGAAGGCCTCTACTAAAAGATCCAAGGATCCTTCAAGGGTGGTCAACACACCTAAAGGAGGTAACGACAAATATAACTATGATGAATTGATGGAAACCATTGGAAATGTCAATCTGGATGTCATCAATCAAGGTAAGGAGATAAAGGAGATGAAACAAATGATTATTTCTCAACAAGAGCAGATAGACAAACTAAAGAAGATGGTGCTTAACTTGGTGCATAAAAAGAGGAGAAAGAAATTCATCTTAAAGAAAAGGAGAAGTACACATGATGCTTCCAAAAAGGGGGAGAATCCAGAAACAGTGAAGGCATGGAATTTCAGTTTGACAAGGAAAGTCGTGTTGGCATGGAATTTCAGTTTGAGGTGGAGGAAGCAGAAACAGTAAAGGCAGCAGAAACTGAGAAGGCAGCAGAAACTGAGAAAGCAGCAGAAACAGTTAAAGCAACAGTAACTACTGCACCAGAAGTAGAAACTACAAAAGCAGTAAAAACTGAAAAGGCAACAGCAGAAACTGAAATGACTATAGAAGAAATAGAGATTGCAGAAACTTTGGTGAAGGCAAAGAATGATACTCCTAAGGCCACTCAAAAGAGTAAGGGAGTGGTGATCAAAGAAGGAGAATCAGAGAAGAAAAAGACAAAGGTCAGTGTGTCAGATGCAAAGAAGAAACGGAAAGAGAAGATGGTTGAGCCTGAGAAACGAGTGAAGAAGCAGAAGCAAATTGACTTGGATGCAGAGTTGGCAAAGGAGCTAGATGTACAATTTGAAAAGGAACTTGAAAAGGAGAAAGAAATCCAAAAAGCCAAAGATAGAATGATTGCATTAGAGTTGGCAAAAAGGCTCAATGAAGAATATCAGAAGAGCTTGAAAACTGCTGTGAAGAGGGTTACTATGAAAGCTTCAAAGAAAAGACAACATTCAAAGACCTTTCTAGCTACTCAAGAAAGAAGAAATATGATCAACTTCTTGAAAGGATCTATTGGAGTTCCTGAAGGAATGTTTACAACAATGTACTTCAGCAGAATAGAAGAATTATACAAGAAGGAGATGGCCAAGCTTCAAGGAGACTTCCGTCAGAGGGTTGAATTTGAAAGGAAGATGAAAGAAAGACATGATCTGAACATTCAGCAGCCTTTCCCTGACAGTGAAGAAGGCACTCCTACAAAAGAAAAGGCAGAAGTGAAGAAAGAAGAGACACTAGCTCAGAAGATTAGAGCTGTCAAGAGAATGAAGTCAATAGCCACCAAGACAAAGGCAAAAAGGCCTAGAATTGATGAAGGTGAGACAGAGCAGAAACAAGCTGAGCAAGTTGAAACTCAAGAGAAGGGTCAAGAGCAAACAACTCAACAATCTTCAGAACAACCAAGACAATCTGATGAGAAGCTTGTGTTGTATATGACAGTGACAGATGAAGAACCAGTTAAAGTTGATCCTATCTCAGTGGAAGCTCCAGAAATCATCCATTGGGATACTTTGTTGGATAAAAGAACAGAGTACTTCAGAATCAAGAGAATGGGTGACAAATATGAGGTTGACTCAACTTGGGGAAAGATCATCAGAAATTGTAACAGGGTTGGTCTAACTTATATGGTGACTTACTGAAAAGAGTAGGGATGAGCATAACAAAGATGGCCATGGAGTATTTATGCATGATGTTTGACCCTGATAGAGTGAAGTATCTTATCAAAGATGTGCATCATGAAAATGGATTCAAAAGTATTGATAATTGGATGCTTTTTGAAATATCTGGAGTCTATGTCATAACCACTGACAAAAGCTTCCATGAATATTACTTGGTTGATAAGGTGTATGACCACAACACAGTAAAATTGCAGAGGATGCTGAAAGCAAAGTTGGTCTGCCCTAAAGGTTCAGAAATGGCAAGAATTGTGATCAAAGTTTAGGTTTGGATCCTAATCTGGGAAATTGAGCAATTATTTTGAAAGCATCATGAAGACCTTTATTTTGAAGAACTTAACTTCTTGAATTGAAGAGTTAAGTTAGGGGGAGATTGTGGGGTCTGAAATGAGCTAAGTCCAGATAGTGCTGCTAAGTATTGTAGGATTACTACTGCTGAAGACTTTAGTACTACTACTTGAATATTACTACTGCTAGAAGTATTAGTGCTGCTTGAAGGATTACTACTTCTAGTAGTTAGTACTGCTTGAAGAGTTAATACTGCAAGTTAGAAATTACTACTGCAAGCATGGTTAGTACTGCTATTGATTAGAAGATGCTGCTGAAGATTAATGTTGCTCATGATGATAAAGATGGATTGGTTGCTTAAAGCGAAAGACAAGGAGATTAAAGATAATTATGGATTGGATGCTGAAGATTATTGTTTCTTTAATATTTATCTTGTAATCTGTTTTGTATATATATAGTCTAGAAGTCTTTTTCTTTTGATAGATAGAGATATAGAATATATATAGAGAATACGAATTGTTTTTGTTCTAGAGAGAATTAGCCTCAAGATTCTTAGAAATCCATTCTTTAGAGAAGTATTGAACGTCTATTGAGCCTGTTCAACAGATTGAGGTTGTGGTTGTAATCATTAAGTTAATTCAATATAACTTGTGATTTGATCTCATATATTGTTTCATTGATTTATTGTTAAAGTGTTATTCCGCAACTTCTTTAACATAGTTTCTGAGTGTTTAGTTTAAATTCTTGTTTCGAATTTCGATCCTGACACTTTTGCAACAAGTCGTGCTTTGTTTCTAATTACGATACCATCTTCGTCCTTTTTGTTCTTGAACCCATTTGGTGCCGATTATAGTTTTTCCTTCCGGTTTTGGCACAAGTCTCCAAACCTTTAAAGCTTCGAACTTGTTCATCTCCTCTTGCATTGCAGTCACCCAATCTGAGTCAGCTAGAGCTTCTGATACTTGAGTGGGCTCTATCTTACCCAAGAATGAGTCATACATACACATATTCAAAGTAGCAGACCTAGTTTGCACCGGTAAAGTTGGATCTCCAATGATTTGGCATATCGGGTGCTCTTTGGTCCACTTATGTTCGTGAGGGAGTGGATTCGATGTAGATTGATCATAGTTATCATCTACATATCCACTGTCAGCTTCATCAGTTTGCTCAGAAATTGATGGGGGTACAATTGAAGTGTCTTGTGCATAAGTTTCAGTTGGAACAACATTTTATGACTGTTGATTTGTCGTGACGGTACAACCAACTGATTCAGTAACTTTTGTCTCCTCGTTAACGTTCATAGCTTCAACTATTGGAGTAGGTATTTGAACTGGAATCTCTTGCTGAACCGGGGAATTAGATTCAGTAGATAACTCTGAAATGGTTGGATGATCATGCGTTGAATCGTCCATCCTGTCAACGACAACAGGTTTAGTCACTTTAGATCCAAGAAATTCATTGTAAAATAGTTCAAATAACAAATCTAAATCAGATAAATGAGAATTTGACGATGACGCTTCATCTGATTTAGTAGCAGCAGGTACAAGTTCTGGACTAATCTGCCGAGAAGCTAATACACCAATATGTACGGGTTCTGAACAGCTTTGTTCAGAAGCCATCTCTTCGTCGAATGTTACATTTACGATCTCAATAACAGTCTTTGACTTCTTTAGATACACTCTGTATGTCGTAGATGTTTGAGAATATCCAATGAAGATTCCTTCATTGGCCTTAGGTTCGAACTTGCTCAAGCTCTCTCTGTCATTTAAAACAAAACACCTGCATCCAAAAACATGGAAGTGTTTAATACTAGGTGTACGATTATTAATCAAAGCATATGGAGTTTTACCGAACCGACGATGTATTATGGATCGATTTTGCGTGTAACAAGCAGTCGAAACAGCTTCGGCCCAAAGCAATAGAGATAGATCGGATTGACTCAACATAGTACGAGCGGCCTCGACTAGCGTACAGTTCCGTCTTTCTACTACCCCATTCTGTTCTGGCGTTTTGGCAACAGAGAATTGACGTGTTATCCCGAACGATTCGAGATAATCTTCCACAATTTTGTTCTTGAACTCTGTGTCATTGTCCGTTCTAAGAAGCTTGACTTACTTTTGTAAATTCACTTAGGTTGTCTTGAGAAAAGTGATGATGACTTCGGGCTTCTCATCTTTTGTCCTTACAAATTTTACCCATGCGTACCGCGAATAATCGTCCACAATAACTAAAACATATTTCTTTCCATTAATACTCTACGTACGCATAGGACCACAGAGATCCATATGCAACAACTCTAATGAAGAACTTGTACTAGGTTCAGGTTTTGGCATGTGAGCAACTCTCTTCATCTTACCTTTCTCGCATGTTGCGCACAAATGTTCTTTGACATATTTCAGCTCATGAAGTCCTTTTACAAATTTGCCCATTACCAGTTTATTAATATAACGAAAATTCAGGTGAGAGAGCCTTCGGTGCCATAACCAACTTTGTTGTAGTGAGGCTTTTGACACTAGACAAACCTCATTGTCAGTCTGGACTTTTGACAAATTTTTCGTGTAGAGGTTAGACTTTCTCGTGCCGACCAAGAGTTCCTTACCATCTTCAATACGCACAGAACATCTCTTGGCCTTGAAATTTACCTCTAGATCTTTGTCGTATAACTGGCCAATGCTGAACAGGTTAATCCCTAAACCTTCAACATAGCACACCTTCGTAATCATTACATTGTCATGAATCACATCACTATAACCTAGAGAACTGGTCGTTGCCGAATCTAACTGTCCCACAATATTTCTCTGTATAATAAGAGAAAATATATTTCCTCCCGGTCATATGCTTGGAGCAACCAGAATCTAAGTACCACATATGACGGGTTTGCACATAAGAAATCAGGGAACAATAGATTTAGGTACCCATTTAAATTTCGGTCCTGCAGAGTTAGCACAAGATTTTGGCATCCATTTATATATGGACCCTTTGATCTTTTGAAAAACATTAGAAGCAATAGAATGATAAGAATATACATGATATGTGCCAAACCAAACATCAGAATATTGTCGAGATGCATAATCATTTCTTTTATAATTAGAAGATTTTCTAGCAGACGGAGATAATTGGAACAATTGTTTCATTGAATATTTCGTGTAAGAAGATACAAGTTTTTGTTTATTGAAAGCAATATTCTCAACTATATCGGTAGTACTAGATGTTACTCTATTACAATCAAAAACAGAAAATGATTTAGTAGTCTCTTCTATCTTCTACTTTGGTAACCATGCTGATTTCACTCCAGTCCGTTTCTTTTCTATATCTGAAACATTTGAAACTTTACAATTAGAACTGTGAGTTGTGATAGATTGCTTTTTCTTTGACTTACCAGTGGTGTTCTATTTCTGTGAATGCTTAGATTTCTTCTTTTTACCTTTGACATTATTAGAATTCACAGAAACTGGTTTATCAACTTTCGTTGATGTTTCACCTTTTTCATACACACTAGGTAATCCGAAAGAGTTTATAACAAATTGTGAATGATTAGGAAGTTTAGCATTAAAATCAAATTGACCAATACAGTCATCTAACGCACCTTCAGAGTTTAAAAAATCAAACTCTTCATTAAGAAGATCAGCAATATCATCAGATTTTGAAGCTTTAGAAGATTTAGAAAAATCAGAATTTTTAAACACAGTAAAGAACACAGTTTGTTCTAAATCCATCAAAATTCTTTCTTCTGCCAGAGTATTCTCTAGTTCAAAATTTTTACATTCCAACACTAGAGGAGGTACATAAATTTTACCTTTGATAGGCTTAGCCTCCAACTCTTTTGAAAAATAACTTTCAAAATAGTCATTAAAAAGAAACTTTGATTTAGCATAACTATAACTATAATTCAACTTCTCATAACGGAATGGACGTTGCATTTTAGATGTGTTCTTCTGTTTCTCTTTTTCTTTAGCTTCATACTCGTCAGATAATTTGGTCCACTTAACTTTGAGTTCAGGGTATTGCGGTGCCAGTTTTAAAAATCTAAAGTCATAAAGCCCAGGCACTTTTGAAATACCTTTTTTGAGGTAGTGTGGGTTCTCGTAACCAAGTCCCCAACACTCACTACTCTCTTTAGGTTTGTTCAGATGAATAGTGTGTTCAGTTTGACCTAAACTGTAAAGCTTTTCCTGCAAAATATTTGCCTTGTCAGTTAAAGATATATTATCTTTTGAAATTGATGAACACTTTTTAGCAATCTCTTTTGATTCAAATTGGCACAGTTTATACTTTGAAGTAGTTTCACCTAATTCATTATGAAGTATAGTCTTCTCTTTCGCGCTGGTATCAATATTTTTATGTTAAGCTTTAATTAATACGTTCTTCTCAGCAAGATCCTTGCTAAGTTTTTGTATTAATTGATTGTTTTCTTGCATGATACCTTTTTCGCGTTCATGTTTAGATTTTATGTTGCGTCTGAAATGTGCCAAGGATGGTTTCCACTGCTAGACATGACAATTACTACTGCCTGAGGAAGTTAGTACTGCCAGATCACAATAACTACTGCTTGAAGGAGTTAATGCTGCTGAGACAAAATTAATACTTCTTGATGAGATTAATACTGCTAGTTCAGAATTAATACTACTCATGAAGATAGTGCTTCTTATGAGATGAAGACTCCGTTTCTGAATGAAGACAGTTGTATAGATTGAAGCTAAAGTAAAGGAGATAATTATGGTATGAAGATCAATTTTATTTTGATAATTATCTTGTAATCAGTCTTGTATATATAGCATAGAAGTCTTTGATAAAAAAAATTATTCATAAGTTTTGTTTAGAGAGAATTAACCTCAAAACTAGTTTAGATCCTTTCTATAGAAAAGTATAGAACGTCTGTTGAGCCTGTTCAACAGATTGAGGTTTTGGTTGTAATCATCAAGTTAAATCAATATAAACTTGTGATTTAAGTGCATATACTGTTTCATTGATTGTTAGTGTTAAAGTGTTTTTCCGCAACTTCTTTAGCATTGATTCTCAGTGTGTGTGAATTAAATTCTTGTTTGAATTTCGATCCTGTCAAGTGGTATCAGAGCATTGTTAAACTCAGAAAAACAACAATCATCATGGACGGTTCAAGTGATAGCGTTCTGGTCTCAAAGGTTCCAATGCTCAGATCTAATGAGTTTGACATGTGGAAGATAGGATCAGGCAATACATCCTTCTCACAGATTACTCTATGTGGGACATCATTGAGAATGGCCCATTTAATGAAGGAAAGATTGGAACAGATGGAAAAAGAATCCCACCAAAGACGGATGGAGAGAGGAAGATAAGGCAGACAGAGATGAAAGCCTTGAGCACACTGCTCTTGGCCATTCCTAATGAGTATCGACACCAATTCTGCAACTGCACTGATGCCTAGATGCTTTGGAATGCTCTAGAGAAGAGATTCTCAGGTACCAAAAGTACCAAGAGAAATCAGAAGGCAATATTGAAGCAACTGTATGAAAACTTCATGTCAACTAAAAATGAGTCCATGACTCAAACTTTTGACAGGTTTAACAAGCTGATTGGTGAACTAGCTACTGTTGGAGTGCAGATTGATCAAGATGATGTAAACAGAAAGTTCTTAAGGTCCCTTGGAGATGAATGGACCATGTATACTGTCTCCTTCAAACATAATGACAAGCTGGAGGACAAAGAACTAGATGATCTTTATAATGACTTAAGGGTGTTTGAGGCTGAAGTTGAAGCCAAGAAAAGACCATCTAGATACACTCATAATGTTGCTCTTTTATCATCTTCTTCTTCTACTGATTCTGCTGCTAATACAGAATCACTTAGTACTGCTTATGTATCTAAGCAGGATGTATCTAATGACCTTGTATTAGAAGCTTTTCTTGCTAGTTATGCTAATTCTGGTTTAATTAATGATGATCTTGAACAAATTAATGCAGATGACCTTGAGGAGATGGATATAAAGTGGCAGATGGCCATGCTAACTATGAGGGTCAAGAGATTCATAAAACGGACTGGAAGGAACAAATTTTCTCAGAGGAGGAACTCCTCAACAATATGAAAGCAACCACCAGCAAGCACATTCCTCAAGCTTCCAAAACAACAGAAACTCCACTCAAGCTCTTGTTTCTCAAGAAGGAATGGGATTTGATTGGAGTGATCAAGCAGAAGAAGTTGTTCAGAATCAAGCCTTGATGGCAGAAGTCTCAGAATCTTCAAGCACAGATATTCCAACAGAGGTAAAAACTAAACTGTGCACTGAAGAGTATCTTCAGACTGTTAAAAAGTACAGGGATCATAACCAAAGCATATGTGACGACCTTAAAAGGTTAGAAAGAGATATAAGAGAGTATAGAGTGATTGTTGAGTAGTTTGAAGATCAAATCAAGGCTTACAAGGCCAATGAACTTCAGCATTACTATGACACAATTTACTGGAAGTGGAGAAAGATCAATTAGAGATTCAAATAGAAAAATCTAAAGAGGAGTGTGAGAAGATAAAGAGTGAGTATGAGAAAGCTAAGCTTGACATTGAGAAGTTTTCTTATGCTTCCAAAGCAATGGACTCTTTGCTTAAAGCTCAAGTTCATGATAAGATCAAGAGTGGTATAGGATACAATGCAACACCTCCACCTTATAACAATAATTACATCCCTCCCTCTTCAGATCTCTTAGAGAACCAAAATAAGGAGAACTTACCTATAGGACCAACAGAAGTAGATCCTATAGATAGTATGGTGGTTGAAGAAGAGAATGAGGAAGAGAATTCTGAGAATAAGAATGCAGAAGAGATTCCTGTAGAAAATCATATCCTTACCAATGAAGGGGGGTAAACCATTCATCAAGAGTGAAAAGGTGGATAACTTAAAGGGAGAAAAGGGAAAGGTACAGGGAGTCCACTATATGAAGACCACAGTTGTGAACCCCTGTACATGTAAACAACATCAGCCCCAAAAACATGATAAAACAAGGGGTAATCAAAGAAACTGGAATAATCAGTGGGCACAAAAACAAGGGGTTGATCTGAGTAAAATCAATAGACCAAACCCTTGTTTTATTTGTGGAAAGCTTAACCATATTGCCAAATACTGTTATTTCAATCCTATGAACCAGAGGATAAATTTTCAAAGACATATACAAAATCCTGTTGGTTATAGGAATCAAAGAAGGAATCATATGGCTGAAAATGTAAAAAGAGCACCTTTAAAAACTCATGTTCAAAACAAGTTTGCAAAATCAAAGAAAAATACTCCAAAAAATCCAAGGAGTACATTAAAGACAAAGAAAGAAAACAACTTTGTTCAGGTATGGGTTCCAAAAATAAAGAAAGCTGTTAGTACTGCTACTTCAAATAGTACTGCTGACAGAAATAATGCTGCTGTAAGCAATACTACTGCTAACTCAGATAGTACTGCTAACAATGTTAGTACTGCTAAAAAAGTTAGTACTGCTAATTCAGTTAGTACTGCTAATTCAGTTAGTACTGCAAGACCTATTATCCTGACCAAATACTCAAGCCATAAGATTCCGCAGTCTGAAAAGCTCATCAAAACTATTTGTGAATACGTTGATGAGAATGGGAAACCCAAGACCACTTTGGCTTGGGTTCCTATTAAAAACTAACTATTCCACTTTATGTGCAGGGCAACCAACAGCAAAAAGGGAAGAGTATTTGGCATGTTGATAGTGGTTGCTCTAGGCACATGACAGGCAACAAGTCCTGCCTACAAAACTTCAAAGGAATTGATGGAGGACATGTTGCATTTGGTGATAATCCATCTGGAGGAAAGATTAGTGGAAAAGCTAATGTGTCAAAGGGTAAGATATCACGCAAATCTAAGTTTATGTCTCCAACTTCTCGCGAGAACCTCCGTTTGCGGAACCTTCTGTTCAAGCAAAGTCTCCTTTGCGTCATTGCTTAATCACGTAAATCTACATTTGCGCCAGTTTTCTCTGACGTAAACTTCAGTTTGCGCCAGGTCTACTGTGAACACTTAGAATTTTTCTAGATTTCTGCCATGGATTCTGCAAAGTTTGCATATCAAGCTCAGCTCTACAAGAACGACCTCATGATGTCATTGGGCACAGAAAATCATCCTCCAGTTCTGATAGATGAAAACGAGTTTACTCAGTGGCAAGATAGGTTCTTGAATTTATAGAGCGTCAAAAGAACGGAAATGACATGATGAACATTCTATCTGAAGGACCTTTTGAAAAACCCAAGTTGGCTTCTGGATTATATAAGCCTACCAAAGAATATACACCTGATGAGTTATCAGAGTATCAAATTGATTGTGATATAAAGGAAAATCTGATGCTAGCCTTGCCAAACCCTATCTACAATAGGATTGATTGTTTCAAAACTCATCCTAATCTTATGTGGCAACAGCTTGAGAAGATAATGCTTGGCTCTTCAGTTGCGACTCAACTCCGACATACTCGTTACATGAATAATTTTGAAGAATTCAAAGCCAAGGATGGGGAGCCATTGAAAACTGTGTATGATAGATTTTCTGCCGTGATCAATGATTTGAGAAAGATCAAAGTGGAAAAAACTTAGCTTGAGACAAATCTGAAATTCCTCAATGCATTACAACCAAAATGGAACAAATCATGCCACAGATTGAGGAATGATGTCAAAATTTGTTCCATGCAAATCCAAGAAATGTTTGAGATCTTACTGACAGATGAGAGCATAGTATCTGAGAAGAAGGCCAAACTGGAGAAGAAGAACAAGAAAACAGTGGACCCGGTTGCACTTCTAACGAGCCATCTGGCTAATCAAGCATTGTCTGATAATGCTTATAACGGGTCAACTGAAGATGATGGCGAGGCACTTCAGAAAGCAATGATCCTTCTCTCACAACACTATCAGAAAAAGTTCCAACCACGTCAGAGTTCCAACACTTCTCGCTTCACTTCTGGGTCCAAGAATGCTCAAATGCCTGAGCCAAAGACAACTGCTGCTTGCTACAATTGTGGAAAGCCAGGACATATAGCTAAGGAGTGTCGAACAAAGAAAGTTAGGGACTCAGCTTACTATCGGAAGAAACTGGAACTCGTTGAGAAAAGAGAGAATGGAACTGCTTTGCTTGCAGAAGAAGAGTTCTGGCTGGATCACTCTGATGATGAAGCTGCAAATGTCAAGATCACTCAGATGTGCTTTGTTGGAGATGATCAGTCAGATGATGATTCTGACACTGATGAAGATGAGGTAATTTCTGATTTTGATTACACTTTCATTTCTTCACAGATGGATATTATAATTACTGCTTTACATGATTTACGCTTGAAGTTATTATCTGAAAAGAATTTAAATTCTGAAAAGTCAGAGTTGATTGACAAATTGAAAATTTCTTTGAAAGATGAAAAATCTATTTTGGAAAATACAAAAGAAATTAGATGATTTGGAAAAATCAAATAAGTCTTATCTTGAATCTTTGTCTGCAATGACCAATTTAAAAGACAGTTTTTGGGATAAAATATATAAATTAGAAGAAAAGTTATATCGAAGAAACCAATCGGAGCAAACAGTTTTTATGAATAAACCAAGAAGTGAGGAAGCTTTAAAAGAAAAATGGGGACTTGGTTTTAAAAATCCACATTGTTTAAACAATGCGATTGAAAAATCCCCAACTTTATATAAATATGATTATCTAACACTTGCTCAATATGCTCCTCAATTTAAAATTGATTGGATGAATGAGAAGCAAGTGTTAGAAATTGAAAATGAGAAAAAGACAAATAACAAGAAAAAGGAAATTCCTTTTGTTTACACATTTGAAAATGCAAAATATTTTCCTGATAAATCAATGAAAGGCAGAAAAGCTTTAAATGATATATCTCCTGTCAAATCTTCAGTATTTGATGATTTTGTCGATATTTTTGCTAATAAATCTGATAAGGAAAATATATCTCCAATCATTTATGATTCTAATAGATATATACCTCCTTTAATTTTAGAAAGTAAAATCATTGATCTTGAAGATAAGATGGAAGATCAAAATATTTTAAAAGAAATGGAATCTGATATTATTCTTTCTTTCATGACGTCTAGTCTTGAAAAAAAATTATTTTCACAAAAAACAAGATTCTATTTCTAGCTTTTCTTCTAATTGTCAAGTAAACAGAATGGAAGTTTCTAAATCTGATATCTTTTCTCAAAATAATTCAGACTCCGAGGTAAGTTCAGATTTATTGTCTCGTCAGATTGGTTGCTTAGGTAAAATTATTTCTTCTGATTTAAATATTAATTCAAAAATTCTTGATGAATCTTTTACGTTAAATGATCAGTATTATAAACCTAAACGTAAAAGAAGACGGTCAAAGGAGTTGAAGAAACAAGATAAAGTTCTTTCTGACAGTTCTAATTCTTCTGATTCTACTCTTTCAGATAGGACTTTGAGAAAGTCATCAAAGCAGATTTGGAGAGCAAAGCGGATATCTGATGAATCTCAGACTGATGGAGATAGATATGTAGACAAATATTATAAAAGTGATTCATTTGTTGTTTGTAAGAAAATTTCAAAATATTCAATAAAGCAAATGATTCAAATTTCCAAAAATGTCTCATATTCTTCTTCTGATTCTAGTTCAGATGATTATGCCTTGTATTCATCTGATGACTGTGCTTATTTTTCTGATAATCTTTCTCGTGCTTCTCGTGTTAAATCTAATCAATATTTCCCCATAAGAACTGCAACTAACGAACATGGGCCCAAATTCAAGTGGGTACCAAAATCTCAATCTGACTCAAAGTTGCAGACACCTCATATCAAGGGGAGTAAGAGAAATAAAGGCTTTTGAACAAATCAGTTCAAAACCCGGACTTCAATGACAAGATTTTGGCTTCTAAGTATTTAAGCTTAGAACCCGTGCTTCAAAGACAATGACTTCTAGACATGTTAGTCTAGGACTCGTTCTTAAATGCTTTAAGCTTCTGACTAATGAGAAACTGTGAGTACATCTACTTAATTTCCGCTGCATTTATCTCTGATTATAATGTTGTTCTAGTTTTTTTAAATGTTGTAAAAGAATCTGAGCTTTTCAATTCATCTCCTGATTTTGTTCAACCCAAAATTTTTCAAATGAGACACAATTTTCATTTTTACATTATGTGGAAGATGATATTATTGAATTATATTTTGTTTCAACTGAATATAAACTTGCCGATAAAATATTTTTTTTAAATCTCGGCATGTTGTTTTAAAAGTTTAAACTTTTACAAATTTTATTCTATAAAGTAAAATTTTTACAATTTTTCTTTCTTTTGAATAAAATGTGTGTCTAGGATAAATTTTCAAGTTGCTTTGTTTATATTAAAGTTTACATATGTTCAAATTTCAAGTCTAACAACAGTCGAAAAGTCAACAACATGTTTGTAGCTTTTGATATTGCTTTAAAGTTGTGTGATTCGGAATATTTATAGTTTACAATGCTTAGAAAACCTAAAAAGTCGAAATTTTGGATTGTAATGAAAATATGGGCAGCACTTAGACGTAAATCCTTGTGATTGAGATGATTTTAAATTCTTATAAATCAGAAATCTCTAAGTTTAAAAGTTTGTACCTGTGACCTTTATGGTTTGGGAAAGTAACTTCTGTGGGATGCTTGTCATCTGATCCCCTAAGGTCATTTGATCTGGGAGTGATCGAACCCAAATCCTTCAATAGAATCAGATCGAAAGTCATGTTCTACTGGTATGAATGGGTTTAGGATGTGTCGATGTAGCCTTTCTGATCTGAGAAAGTAAGTTCTAAGGGGTGCTTGACACCTAGTCCCCTAAGGCCAACTGGTCTGGGAGAGGCTGACCCAAATCCTACAATTGGGTCAGATAGAAAGTTACGTTTACGGCATGTTCTTTACTTAATAAACTTGTTGATTAAAAAGATTCCAATGTGCACAAGCTTAAAAGATGCCAAAGAGCACATTCATGTGAAGATGCCATAGTACACAATGCTAAAAAGATGCCAATGAACACACATCTCATGATACTTGGTGATATGCTTAAGTTGCAATAAACCTGTAAATTTGTGAAAGTCTAAATTCTTGATGGATTAGTGTGATTACATGCAAAGTTCTCTATTATATTTTTAGAATTGCATTTTCTTAAAGCTAATCGAAATTCACATGCGAGCACACTGAATAGATTGATGAAAGTTTTTGAAACTGAACATGTCTTAACTTGATATGCAATAAAATTGTTTCTGTATCCAAATACATACATTTGATTTCATCTGATGGATTTTATTGTGATATTTTACTAAGTAGAATTTTATTTGTTTCTGTTTAAATTTTTATATATTTAGTCGTTTCAAAATACATTTTCAGTATATTTTTCTTTCTACATTGATGTTTCATTTCTTGTGTTCTCATATTTTCTTTATAAATGGGTTTGTGCATTATTCAAGGGGAGTGAAAAAGGAAATTTTCTTTTCTGTAAAGATCATATCTGTTTTTGAGGGGGAGTATCTGGCTTTCTACATGAATGCTAACTTGAATTGTCATCTCTAGTGCATTTGTGTAGAGGGAGTCAAAGAGCTTAAAAAGGTAAAATTTTCTGAGTTCAAGTAAAATTTGCGCCAACAGTTGGTCGCGCAAACCTCACTTTGTGCCATTTTCGACTAGCGCAAACCTCCCTTTGCGCCACCAGTGTGTAGCGCAAACCTTCCCTCTTTTTCCTTTACTCTGATTTTGCAGATCTTAAGTTGTCTCGTCTCCAACATTTGCATGACCAAGTTGAAGAGATTAAGATTAACATGAGGGGGAGAAGATTAAGGAGATGTTAAAGAGACAAAGAGCTCAAAAGTTTATCTGCTGATCAAGATTCGCTCAAGATTCTAATTTCTTCAACAATATTTTTCTTCTTGCTGTTCAAGCTCCGATCACCACAAATTATTCAAGTTCATTTAAAAGAGGTGTATCGTCTAGAGCACAAGCTGTTGAACCAATTGTTCCTTCAAGATTATTCAAACTGGTCCAGTCTTGTCAAAACAACAAAGACAACTCAATCTGAAACATGCTGAGAAGAAATTTTTTTTAAGTCAGAAAGTTGCTTCGCAAAGTCGCTTAGTTGGTCCGTGCTGATTTAGAAGATTGTTTTTGAAGACCACAACGCCAATGATTACTAAGGGGGAGATTGTTAAGTCTGATTTTATAGTAATCATTGTATTTATAGGCTTGGTCTTATACTGTGTTTAGATGTCTCATACCGTGTTGTATCTGACCAGGGTATTTAAGTCCCTTTGGTCCTTGTTCCTTCTAACACTTTCACGCTTATTGAATACAATCCATACTTTGCGCTTCACTTGCTCTCTCTCTCTACTTTCTCTCTCTAGGATTTAGAGATCTTGGATTCACAAAGATACATGCTTACAAGCTAAACAAACACAAGACTTTGACTTTGACTTTTATTACAAGGACTTTGACTTCGCTTGAGAGTTGACTTTTGAGCTTTGACTCGACTTGAATTTGATCTTCAGTATTTATGATCTTGTATCCAACAAATCTGTGCTCTAACACTCTTCTTCTTCTTCTTCTTCCAATCCCATCCCTGAGGAATTATCAAAAGGCTCTAAGCCTGTTGATAAAGGAAAATCCATTTTCCATCCTCAGAAGGCTACCAAGAAAGCAAAACTGAAAGTTCCTTCTAAACCTTCAGTAAATCGATCTTCTAACTCTGTGACAGAAATCTTTGATATTTGTCCTCCAAAGCTGAAGATTGATCTTAAGCCTAAGAAATCTAAAGAACTGAAAGTTCCTCCCAGATCTTATGCTAAAGGCATTTTTGGAGTTGGCCCTGCTCATCTCAAGTTTTCAAATCTTACTACTCATGGTCCTAAAACCACCTTCAAATATAGAAAATGATATTATTGTGGATTTACTGACCATATTGCTAGTAAATGTCCAACTACCACAAAAGCTGATGAAACAGCTAAAGTGAAGATGAATGCCTCCAAGGCTTAGAAGGTCACCAAAGTTGAGAAATCGACCAAGGTGAAAAATACCACTAAGGTTAAGAAATTAACCAAAGTGAAGGTTACCACTGAAGCTGAATCTTCATCTGTTGTGAAGATTGCTGAATCTTCCATCTCCACTAACCCTATTGGACCCATCGAAAAGTGGGTACCAAAAAAAACTTAATCTTCCTTATGTCTGCAGGGATCAAAGGGCATTTGGTATCTTGATAGTGGATGCTCTCGTCACATGACAGGACAAAAAGACTTGCTCACTAAATACAAGGAAGATAAAGGTCCCTTAGTGACCTTTGGTGGAAATGGAAAAGGATATACCCGAGGGTTTGTTGTCCTCAGTAATGGGACAACTACCTTCGGAAGAGTCACTTTCGTAGACGGACTGAAGCACAATCTTCTAAGCATCAGTCAGCTATGTGACAAAGACTATGAAGTTCGCTTTACTAAGAAAGCATGTTCAGTGGTAAATGAGAATGGAAAACTTGCTCTCAGTGGTTATCGTATAGAAAATGTCTATGTAATAGATATGGACTCTACTACCACTGAAAACACATGTTTTCTTTCTAAAGCCTCTTCTTATGTCAACTGGCTATGGCATAAAATGCCTTCTCATCTAAATTCAAAACCCTGAATTCTCTCTCTTCTAAGGAACTGGCCTGTGGTCTTCCTCAGCACTCATATGCTAAGGAATCTATATGTTCAGCATGTGAAAAAGGAAAATAGACAAAGGCTAGTTTCAAATTGAAACAAGTTTCCTCAGTGACAAGTCCTCTTCAGCTCTTGCATATGGATTTGTTTGGCCCTGTCAATATCCAATCCATTGCTGGAAAGAAATATACACTTGTCATTGTAGATGAATACTCTCACTACACCTGGGTTATCTTTCTTCGCTGCAAAAGTGATACTCCAGAAGAACTGATATCTTTTGTTAGAAAGATGGAATTGTTGAATAATTTTTCTGGTCGCTCAATAAGAAGTGATCATGGAACTGAATTCAAAAATAGTTCCCTGAACAATTTCTTTGAGAGCAAGGGAATTTCTCACAACTTTTCCTCAATAAGAACGCCTCAGCAGAACGGAGTCGTTGAAAGAAGAAACAGAACAATCATTGAGGTTACTAGATCAATGCTCAGCGATTCTTATCTCCCTACTCAATTTTGGGTTGCAGATGTTAACACTGCATGCTTTACTCAAAACAGATCGTTGATAGTAAAACGATTTGGAAAGACAGCTTATGAACTATGTCGGTCCAACAATACTTATCAAGTTTATAGAAACAACACAATAACGATTACCAACCTGTATTGATTATAACAACGGTTACAGGACTGATCGATTTAAGCTATAGATGTGTTCTATGTTTTCTCTCTGATTTACACCTTTTTGTGTGTGTTTGTATGTGTGTCGATTATGATCTGATTCGTGAGAGAGTTTAGAGATATTATCTCAAGTGTGTCTAACACACTACCTAAACAACTTGTAACAACAAGTTGCAATATTAAACAATAAACCTATATAATATCTAAACTATAAGATATTATATAACTAACTAAACTAAACTTAGATATTTAGTTATGCTAAATATCTAATTACATCAAATACAAATAAACAGTAAACATTAATTACTTTGACATTTATTACAAACAACATAGACTAATATTATCGAGAGTCGACGTTTCGCTTTTAGCTTCAGATTGTGATCTTCAGATTGGATGATCTTGAATCCAATAGATATGTGATCTAACAAACTATTTCATGGAAGAAAACCCTCTATCAGTTTTCTTCATATCTTTGGTTGTCAGTGCTTCATTCTAAACAACAAAGATTCTCTGGAAAAGTTCGATCCAAAAGCTGATGATGGAATATTTCTTGGATATTCTTCTATCTCCAAAGCCTACAGAGTTTTCAACAAAAGAAGACAAACTGTAGAAGAAACAATTCATGACACCTTTGACGAAACCCGTTCAGCAAACTCTAAACCCATCGCTGACAATGAAGAACTAAATGCTTAGATGTTTTCTCATTATAGGGAAACATAACCTTTCTTCTCAAACCATCAGCACACAAATCATCCAGCTACTGATGATGATCCAAACATCATCCCACCTAATGTTGAATCCACCTCATGGGTTTCAGCTGAGCCCCTAAATACACTCCCTCCATCAGATCTTCCTTCGTCTGAAAACCTCTCATAAAACAATGGTTTGTCTGACACTCAACAGTGAATTGTTGATGAACCTCAAGCTTCTTCATCAGTGAACATTCATATTGTTGATCCAACTCCTGAAGTGAGCGATTATGCTCCTGCTCAGTGATAGACAAAAGATCACCCCACAGATCAAATTCTTGGCGATCTCTATGTTGTATTCAGGCTCGACGAAGTTCAGGTAATATATGTCTCTTTATTAACTTCATTTCTTTAATAGAGCCAAAGTAGACTGATGATGCCCTCAGAGATCCAAACTGGGTCAGCGCTATGCATGAAGAGTTGACTGAGTTTATTCGAAACAAAGTTTGGAATCTCGTTCCTAGACCATCTGATAAAACTGTTATAGTCACCAAATAGGTGTTTAGAAACAAGTTAGATGCACATGGAACTGTAACCAGCAACAAGGCTAGACTTTTTGTTCAGGGATACAGACAAGAGGAAGGCATAGACTATGATGAAACCTTTGCCACTGTGGCTGGGCTCGAAGCAATTCGAATCTTCTTAGCTTATGTTGTTTACAATGACTACATAGTATATCAAATGAATGTAAAATCAGCGTTCCTAAATTGAAAGTTGAATGAAGAAGTCTATGTAGAACAACCCCCAGGGTTTTCTAACCCTAAGCATCCAAATTATGTATATAAGTTGGATAAGGCTCTCTATGGTCTAAAACAAGCTCCTCATGCTTGGTATGACACTCTCTCATCTTTTCTTATCTCTGAAAATTTTGAACATGGTAAAATTGATAATACCTTGTTTTTCAGAAAGATAAAAGGTCACATTATTCTTGTACAAATATATGTCGATGACATAATATTTGGTTCTACTAACCAATCTCTGTGTACTCGATTCGCTGAAAGAATGATGGGTGAGCTAACTTACTTTCTTGGTCTTCAAGTTAAGCAAACTGAAAAAGGTACTTTTATGAACCAAGGTAAGTATGTTAAAGATATGCTTAAGAAGTTTGATCTAACTCAGACTTCAGCGATGAAAACTCCTATGGCACCTCCTCTGACATTACACAAGGATCCAGCTGGGAAACCTGTTAATGTCACTGCCTATAGAGGAATGATAAGCTCCCTGCTGTATCTTACAGCAAGCTGACCTGACATCATGTACTCTACATGCTTGTGTGCACGCTATCAATATGAACCCAAGGAATCCCATCTGATCGCTGTAAAGCGAATCTTCAGATATCTGAAAGGAACCCCTAACCTTGGTCTTTGGTATCCCAAGGACTCAGGGTTCGATCTAATTGGATATTCAGATAGTGATTTTGCAGGTTGTAAACTCGATAGAAAGAGCACCACTGGTGGATGTCAACTTCTAGGAGGAAAGCTGGTAAGTTGGACGAGTAAAAAGCAAAATCCAGTGTCTACTTCCACATATGAAGCTGAATATGTACCCGCTATAAGTTGTTGTGCTCAAGTCTTATGGATGAGAAATCAACTATTAGACTATGACCTTCATCTATCAAAGATTCCAATCTATTGCGACAACACTAGTGCTATCACTATAGCAAATAACCCAGTGCTACATTCAAAGACAAAACACGTAGAGATCAAACATCATTTTATCAGATATCATGTGATGAATGGTGATATTGAACTCCACTTTATCCCCACTGACTATCAGCTCGTTGATCTCTTCACCAAACCTCTTGATGAGACAAGATACAACTTTCTCATAAGTAAGCTTGGAATGCTGAATCTTGAAGATTGACTCTTCATTTTTCATGCATTATGTCAGTCATACACAGTTCCCCTTCATCACCTACTCTCTATCTAAATATCTCTGACTCTCAGGTATGTTCTCTTACTCTCTATCACTAAATATCTCATTCAGTAAGACGCTTTCAAAAATAAAATCTTTTATCACTGATTATCTTCAAATGATTAAAAGCTTTTTGATAAATAACTCTTATCCCTGATATTTCTCTTCAGTGATCCTTTGAAAAACAAAACCTATGTCTGAATTTTTATCAGAGATTCTTTCAAAAAGGACAAATGAAACGTTTTTTTCTCTCTCCTATGACGTCATTTGAACTGACAATCCACGACATGCCTTTTTCTCTGACATGTTCGTCGGTTGCCCTTCTATCCAATCAATTTTGTATGACGTGTCCATGTCATGATGAGCATTTGTTTTCCCGCCTCATTCATTCTCTCTCTCTCTCTCTCCCTCTCTCTCCTCATATAAAAAGAATGCCTTTTTCATTCTTATCTTTTTACGCTTTCTTAAAAACTTCTCAAGCAAGTAAAAAGCTCTCAAGGCATTCAAGCGGACAAAAACCATCTTAATCTTCAAATCTTCAAGATTAACAGGTTCTTGTTCTTCTCATCTTCATCATACTTTTAATCCTTAATATTCTTTTATCTCAGATTTTAAAATATCTCTTAACTCTAAGATCATTTCTTTTGATTTTATCTTAAAATCTAAAACCATTTGATTTTTCTACATGTTCTTTCTTCTTCACAAAGAATACTGCTTTACTCTAAAAACAACTTTGTTTTTCTATGTTTCTTTCTAAATACAGAAACAGGTAAACTTTTCATTGTTTTTAGACTCTAAACCTTTCCCTCCAATCTACTTCTTTTCATATTGAGAAATGGTCCAGACTGCTCTCGTTGCTTCCAAGAACGTAAAGTTCTGCCTCGCTGACTCTGAAATCCCAAAGAACAACCACCATGCTCGGTTGGACTTTGATGATGAGAAGTACCAACATCTGGTGGATGCGGCTGCCTTTTTGAAGCAATCTTGCATTGTTATGCGCTCGCTGTGAACCCCAAACTGTCAAAAACTCTTCTGCATCAATTTTGGTTCACAACTGATGAGACCACCATCACAAACAAAAAGTGTGAAGTGGTCCCTGCAATCTCCTTCACTACTGTATTGGGCTACGGACTACTCACTGCCTATGGTCTCAGGAAGGCACTTCGATTCCTTAAAAAGACCAAAGTTGGCTTCAACTCTCTCCCTGCTGACGCTGAGCTCATCCAATTCTTGGATGACATGGAATATTCTTGGGAAAATAAGCCTCGCTCCAAAATTCCAAACAAGCGGCTAACAAAGATTCAAAAGACGAACATGCCTTCCCAACTCAACTACATCTTCTCCTACATAATTCAAAGTATGAGTGGGAAGATAGGCTCTCTAGATCAAGCAAGCAAGATGCAACTACAGATGGGATATTCAGTGCTCGCCAGCAAACACTTTGATTACGTTAGAGAAATCTTTGACGATCTTAAGTCAAAGGTTGAGAAGACCGAGAGGGATCCCAAGATCCCATATGTTCGCTTCATCTACGCATACCTACAATTTCTATACTCTAAGAAGTACCCTTCTTCAAATGATGGTACCTTCTCAAAGGTGGGTTAGTGAACGCTAGAGATCAAGTCGATCGACAATGAGGTAAGTCTTTCAACTCTAAGCTCTCGCCTCTCTCTCTCAATTCTTCTTCTTCAACAGCCACACAGGAGGTTCCTTCTTCTGCTATCCCTGCCGCTACTACCACTTCTAAACGACCATCGACGACTCTCTCTGGTCCCTCTAAGAAGGCCAAAAAGACCAAGGAGGCTACCCCTTCGGCTTCTGTTCCTGAAGTAGTTTCTCAACAAACTACTTTAGATGCTTTCATGGGTATCTCCTCCATAACATCTGCAACTCCCACATCAACCGTGTCAGTTATGACAATCGCTGACACTACACCAGTAACGACCCCCATTTTCTCAGTTACTCAACAACAACAAACTCAGGTAATTTCCACAATTCCAACTTCTTCTATACCCATTACTCCTACTATTGCTTTGGTCTCTAACCCTCCCTCCATCTTGCAGCAACCTCATGTTGCACCCATAGGACTGACTTATCAGGTACTCCTAAAACCATATACACATCTCCCATCTCTCCATATAATCCTGAGCAACGCTGTGCTCAACCACTAACCTTTCTTGCAGGTCCTAAGTTGGCAACCGTTGACGCTCATGTCAACAAAACTGCTAAAAAAGTGGATACTCTCTCCACTTTCCTGAACGAAAGCACCAACGTTGTCAATCAAGCTGGTGAGGAGCTGAAGAATCTGACAGTTGCCTCCACCTCTCAAAACAAAACTCTTCAAGAAGAGGTAGTCAAAGTTAAGGAGGACTTGGTTGTCAACCACCAACAAACTCAACTCCTTTAGGGACGTCTTGGCTCTCTCACCACAGAAGTACAGGGTCTTTCCTCCAAAGTAGACTCATGTACTGCTTTACTTCAGCATGTCCTCGAGAAGCTAAATGAACCAGCTCCAGCGCCAACACCTTCCTTCACAGAGAACGATCGCACTTCTCTGAATGTAGCAGTTGAATTCATTCATCAGGCTACTTCAGATATACCTGTTATTGAAGGTCGTTTGGAACGCCTGGAGGCTGAAGTCCATTCCCTGACCACTGCCAAAGTTGCACCAGAAACTGTTGGTCTCTCCCTTTTGGATAATGACAAAGAGGGGGAGAAAGTCCTTGAAGAAGAAAATACTGAGGTAGCTGAAGCTGAGGTTCAGGCGGAAGAACCTCCCTCTCATATTGAGGGGGAGATGGTCATCGTTGATCAAGCCCCTCCCTCTTTTGCACTTGCTCAAATTATAAATGAAGAAGAGGAGGAGGATGAGAAAGATGATAAAGACCTTGATCTTCCTGATCAAGAGAAAGATCTTCCAACTGATGATGACGATGATGATGAAAAAGAGGACCAATCTGTTCGGTTCTCAGCAACCAACCCATCATCAAAGACAGCTTCCAAGAGAGTTTTCATTTAAGAAGAAGAGGTAGAAATGAAACAACTTCAGATGCTCCATCCCAAGGCAAGCAAAAGGGAATAGCTGCTGAGGGAAATCTGAAAATTGTCTCACAATCTGAGGGGGAGAATCCTACTCAGGTATGCCTTTCCATCGCAACTCTCTCCTTCTATACCTACCAAACCCCACTCTCTTTCTAAGCCTTTATCTTTCTTCTTCCTATAATATACACTAACTCCTTTTTCACTTCTTCTTTAGTCAGTTCTCTCCCCTGCTTAAGGGAAACGAACTACAGATAATCCCAGCTTCTACAGCTGAAGAACAAATAACCCCAATCTCATTCAGAGAGGTTGATGAACAAGAAGAAGAAGAACCCCTGCTCCACCCAGGAAGGTCCTCTAGACCAGCTCATTGGTCAGAGGAAGAACTGAATAAAAGAATAGAGATGATCTCTTATCTGGAGAGTCAACGGATGAAAATACCTCTTCAATCCTCGTCCAAAGAAATTGACTTCCTAACTAAAGCTGAGATAGAAGAATCCATCAGAGCTGAGAAGTTGATTACGGAATGCCAACAAGATGCAACTCTTGCTCTCAAGGTTTAATCTTCTCAGGTCAAAGATAAAAGGTTAAAGAAAAATCCAGTGGAAGTTCAAGTTGCACTGCTAAAGGAAATTGAAGAAGAGTTCTCAAGAGAACAAGAGGTCAGCGATAGTACAGCTGAATGGTGTAAACAAAAGATCGAATATCGCTCCTACCCAATGAAAATAACAGTCGTTGTCATCTCTGGAAGAAAGAAGAAGGACCGAACATCAGTAACAATGGAGATAACCATAGAGGATGGAAGCTCAAAGGAAATGTTCATCTCAAAGCTCGAGTGTTTTGGCTACATGGAATGGCTAGAGTTCAAGGATGCGCTGAAAAAATCAAAGTCAACCTACAGAGGCTATGTTGAAGGCATCCTAGACGCCCTCATCAACAGGGTCACTGCAATCTAAAAAGTTCCATCTGCTCTTCCTCCTAAGTCAAGGTAAATCAAAAGAAAGCCTGCTTCTTCCTCCTCTGAAAATGTCACTACAATCAGAAATGACACCTCCATCAATTTTTCAAAGGAAGCATTGTTCAGACCTCCTCCTGATCTCTCAGTTCTTGATCTCTCTATACCACCGGGTGGACCATTCATTCCAGGACAAGTGCTAGATTATCCTTATGGAATCTGATAGGTCTATTTGAGATCATGATTGGTTTGATTAAGAGATAAACAAGAGATTGGGATAGAAATCAGTATATTATTCAATGGAAATGCAAACTACACTACTAGAGAGAAAACTCTAGTCGTATGTCTACATGGTGGCTGATTTCACAATTACACAAATGAAAAGTTAACCTAAACTAGGATACATGATTCCTATATATATCCCATACTCCCTTGTACACAATAAAGCCCAAACCCATATACAAGTCCCAATACAAATAATGTTGATTACTTTATAAAACATCTAAATAGAACATAAAATTGGTTCTAACATTCTCCCCCTAAGTTTTCTAAAGTAATCATTTTCTGATCAGCTCCAGCTTCAACTCCTCTCCCCCTTGATTTCTTTATAAAACTTAGCATTGCATAAACTTCAATGGTCCTATTGATCCCCTAGAAAGTAGCTCTTATCCTTGATGTATCAACTGAAATATCAGATCTGATGCAGACGACTGAATGCACATAAAGACAACTTTTATCTCTAGTAAACCCAACACATTCCTTAACGTCCACAAGAATGATATGTGTGAATTATGGAATGACAACCAAGTACATCTTCAGTGTATAACATATGATCTGTCTGTGAACCATGAGTTGATATTAGAATTCAGCTTAAGAACTTCATCTGATAAGCATACGGGCGGTAGCATCCGGTAGCAACACTATAAGGCAAGGGTTAGAAGGCAAGCAATTGTTCTACAACTGATAGAAGATACTCATACTGACTTCTCTCTAGAAAACTGAATAATCAAACCCAGAACTCCTTTCTTCATGAATCAGTTGGATGATTATAAGCGCTCAGGATTCTGAATTACAACTCAAATAGCAGAACAATGATTGCAGTCGCTCACACTACTGAGTGATCAAGTTAGAAGAATGATAAAGTTCTCTCAACGGTCTAACCACAAAAGAAGCTTTCCAGACTGATGATTGCAGATGCTCAGGCAGCTAACTTAATCCAAGCAGAGACCAAGTCATCAAATCAAGAATCTAAAAATCTTGACAGGCATGAGCACTCGTGTAAGAATAGATCAGTTGGTAATGACATGTGACCAACATATGATAAGAGTGATGTCACACATGCATTACGCATATAAAGCACAGGAACAGGGCAAACTTGTATGAAATAGGGTTCAGAACAGTCAGAATTCTCAAAAACATCACCAACTTTCGCAAACAACTAAAGTTCGCAGATCCCTATTGACAATGAAGCACAATTCGCAAGATGGCATAAGCCTGAACCACAATTCGCAAAGGCTTTCTACGAATCCTGTAACTTTCGCAAGCCTTTTATATGCGAATCCTCGCATTTCTCAAGACATATGTCTACGAATCCTTCAGAATTCGCAAGACACACATCTGTGAATCCTTCACTTTCGCTATACTCTCTTCTGCGAAACCCATACTTAGAACATTTCTGCAATTTGGAAGCCACTTTTCGCATACATATAACCTGCGAAATCTTTGACATTTAGTAACCAGTGGCATGCGAATCTTTCAGATTTCGCACACAACAGATGCATAGTAGTCTGCGAATTCTTCAACTTTCGCACGCAACTACCTGCGAATCCCACACTTGTAATTTTGTTGTGTCCAATGTTCTTTGCGAATTCTTCAATAAAGACTCTTCTTTCTGTGAGTTCTATCAACATTTGCGAGTTCTTCATTGAATCTTGCGAATTTCGTGGATCTGGAACGATTTTCACAAAAACTTCAACAAAATCATCAAAACTTCGATTCTTGAGATAAGCTTTTGAATACAGGTTCGAAAATAACTTTACAACACATTTGTAGTTGATTATCTAGCCCAAATCTGACTCTAAGCTCCAATCGATTACAACCACAGAGAATAAAATTTTCAAACATATAAACTCAAAATCGACAGATTCGATTTTCTGAGATGAAATTGATACAAGCAAATGATTCAATAATGATAGACAATAACCAATGAATCAATTAAACAACAAAGAACAATCAATTTCACAATAAACCACAGAAATCAAAATTTTCAACAGGACTGTTCTATCAAACCAAAATAGATCTCGATCGTGCAGAAAAAGATATTCTATTTAGCTATGATACCACTTGATAGGTCCAATTGAGATCATGATTGTTTTGATTAAGATATGAACAAGAGATTGGGATAGAAATCAGTATATTATTCAATGGAAATGCAAACTACACTACTATAGAGAAAACTCTAGTTGTATGTCTACATGGTGGCTGATTTCACAATTACACAAATGAAAAGTTAACCTAAACTAGAATACATGATTCCTATATATATCTTATACTCCCTTGTACCCAATAATGCCCAAACCCATATACAAGGCCCAATAAAAATAATGTTGATTACTTTATAAAACTTCTAAATAGAACATAAAATATGTTCTAACAGAATCTTCTTCAAAGATGATGAAGGGGTACTCAAATTTCAAAGAGTCTCTATGATTCCTATATGTCCTCTGAATCATCTCAAGGACCTTTTATGCCTATGGTGTGATTTCTCTCCATCAGCTGAACCGATCAAGACAATCATTCCTCAAGAATCATAAAATCGAAAAAGAGGAAAAGAAATACCTGACTACATGATCAAGATCCTGAAATCTTATCTAGATAGCTGATAGATTAGTCTCTTACTTCTTGTAATCTATTAGTTACATTTACAGTAGTTAGTTCTTCGCTTGTTTTTTATATTTTCATCTCTGTTGTAATTATTTCTTTGGATTAATGAAAATTCAGTGAAGTACTTAACCCTATCAGTACTGTAAAAGATCCCTCAAAATAGTAACTGGGACATGTACGTTATGAGTCCTGATTATTCCTTATTTTGAACAAAAAGTAATTTTCTTCTTAGTTACTTTGTCATTATCAAATAGGGGGAGATTGTTGATCCATACTCTCTTAGTGATTTGATAAAGACTCTTTTCTATACTTAGTGAAAATTATGTTTCATATTATGTATTAGGGTTTCATCATCAGCGATCATGCTAAGTCTGTTTAGCTATCACTGATGATCTTTGTTGTAAACATTCATATGTATTAGTGTTTCACTATCAGCGATCAAATACTGAGTATGTTCAGTATCGCTGATGGTTTCTCATGTAAACAGTTAGACGTAATCCCTGAAGACAAGTATACTCATGACCTAATGCGGATATCAGTGAAGCAAAGACGAATCTACACACGTGAAGAATCCTGGGGAAAAGCTTCAGCGATAGCTGAAATTCTTTGTATCTCTAAAGAAAAAGATATTCTGCGATCGATTATCACTTAGCTTATGCGTCAAGTCTCTTTTGTCTTTCCTTGCATACCCAGTACGATATGTCAGAACGGACATACCTCTGCTACAATTCATACAACAACTCTGTCAACTACACTGTTCATCATACGACCGAAAGCATGTCTCCTAAAGTCAAACCTATGCATCCAATCAATGAAGGACACGTGTAAAGTACTCTGCCATGCATTTAATGCATAGGGTATAAATAGAAAGATCAACACTCCATCTGAGTGTAGCCTTCATTTTTTTAATATATAGAAACCCTTGTTTTCTATATTCTCCCAATCCCCATTCTCTATTTCTAGTGCACACATCTTAGTGTTTCTTAAGTTTGCTTAGATTAGGTTTTACTTAATCTTATTCCGTAACAAACTTGTAAATTGTGTTTTGATTTATCAATAAACAATTTATTAAACTTTAAGATTATGTATTTGTATTCAACCCCCCCCCCCTTCTACAAACTTGTTAAACACCTTCAGGACCAACAAATTGTTAGAAGGGGATAGGTGAGGTCGCAAAGGTTTATTGTCCGTGAAATAGGTCATGTCCTATACGAAGTTCAAGATTCCCGTAGGGACGCGAAAGTGGATTACCATCGTTATAGTTGCTTTTGTAGGAAATGGCAGATCTCCGGTTTACCTTGCAGTCATGCAATCGCCGTTGCCAGATATGAACAGTGTACAGATGTCATCCACCTGGTATCGCCTTACTTCAAAGCGGATAATTTTCGAGCCATATACTCAGAGCTCATGCATCTTCCTGGGCATCCTAATACATGGGTTGTTCCAGACACTTTGCTTATGACCGTTAAACCACCGGTCTACAAGAGATGCGCTGGTAGACTGAGTTACCACGATCGTATCCCATCTCGTGGTGAGGATCCCACATCGAGGATATGTACTCGATGTGGAGAAATCGGACATATACTCGGGCTCAATGTCAGGCGCCTGCACCAATGAATCGAGGAAGCCAAAGAACATCTGGTAGCCACACTACTCAACCAATGCATACCAATGATTATGGAGGCACTTATAGACATCAAACTTTTAATTTAAACATTGATTTGAATGACTAACCATGTATGTAATCATCCTTTTGATTAGAATGAATAATAATATTTTTGTTTTCTTAGATTATTCATTTATCAGGATAATAAACAAAATGATACACTTTTACTTAACGAAAGGATAGACCAACTTAATTTAAACAAACTTCAAAACATGAACATTCAAAACAAAATGATAGACCAACTTAATTTAAAAAAACTACAACATCACGAACTTAATTTAAACAAACTACAACATCACCAACTTAATTTAAACAATCTAGGAGCCCTCTGGGTAGAGAGCCTTACACCTCCTGATCCAATCAGCCTTTTCATTGATCATATCCTCTATGGCGGGATACTTTTCTTTGATATTTCTTATTGTTTTCTCTTCCTCCTTAATCTCTCTCAGCACCACCTTAACATGCTATTTCTTTCCCTCGACCACCGTCTCCATAGCTATCTGGTCGACCCTATTCTTGTTCTTCCGCCACAGGCCTTTCAGGTTGAAAATCTCTCTCTCTCTCTCTCTCTCTACTTCCCGTATGGATTCCCTCATCCCCGTCAGCATAGAAGACGTAATGTTTGAAGTCCTGGCGGACAACCTATAATAGGGGGCTCTTCGTAATGATGTGTCTCTATATAATTGTCATACTCCACTTCCATTTCGTCTTCCTCCTCCTCTATTATCGGTAAATCATCTAATGTTTTTTTTCCAAAATCCCTCCACTCCTCATCCATATAGGGTGCCTTCTAGCTGCTCCTGAAACTTCCATCCATCAATGGTTGTTTCGAAGAAAAGCGTGAAGTTCCAACCATAGTGTTATAGAAAGTAGGCAGGAAATGGTTCAACACGGCGTGATAGCAAGATGTGAATTTTGAGTTAATATAGTGTTTTTCTATGGTTTACAACCACTCAACCATGGGGTACTTATAGTCGTTCAGGTCCTCCATTGCGGACGTGCACTAGGTACGTAATTACGGATCTTCAAGATTTGCCTGAAAAGGTGCAGGTTTATCTTAACCAAATCTAGGTTCGCAATAACCAAATCTAGGTCCACAATTGCGGAGGTACACTAGTTTTTTGGCTATAAATACTCACGTTATTTCCAACTTACAAGTCACACCATCCATACACCATTTTCCATCAACTTATATCACATGGCTGGAAACCGAGCCTCTTCTTCAACACCCCCCCCCCCTCTCCTCATAAACAATGTCGGAAAGGATGAGACAATCTGTAGAAAAAGTTGAGGAAAGGATCGAAGAACTCAGTCAAAGGTGCAAAGAAATTCTAGCCAAGAAGAAAAGGTACTTGAGAAGGATGGATGCAGACAGGGAAGAGATAAAAAGGTTGAAGCGGGAGATAAAAGATAAGGAAGACTGTATTCGTTACGACAACGAACGAGCCAACAAGATTGTCCAAGAGTTCGCAGTCATTTAAGCTGAGATAACTGAGAAACAAAATTGGATTGATCAATGTAAAGCACTTTATCCTTAGATGGTGCTACTGTTGTTGGTTTCGTATATGGACTTTGTATGTTGATGCTTTGTACCTTTCATTTCTATTTAATTGTTTCGTACCTGTCCGATGTTCTAATTTGTTTGTGAATAAAACAGTTTAGTGTTTTTTGTGTTTTGATGAGATTTAAATTTTATTACTGCCTTTGTAATGTTGTTTTTAAGGTAAGTTAAATTTGTAAAAGATGTATAAGAGGGGTTAGTAGATGTAAAAGTAACGTGCTCAATAAAAAATAGTTTGTACAGACTGTAACATCTTAAAACTATGTACTACATATCGTCCGGTCCAACCTCCCTCAAAGACCATATAATATGTGTCATCTCATGCCGCCACCACCTGTAGTCTGCGGATGTATCCGTGCTAGCTGGTTGTCGCCCTTCCACCAAGTCAGCGATAAATTTACATACCCATGGACCACAGTCTCCAAGCGGTCTGTCTTTTGTGGCACATCCAGCGCGTATTGCCATCTGAAGGTGGAGATAAACGCAGCCGCTTGCACACCTTGACCCAGGTCCATAAACAATTGCGGCATCTTCCTGGTGAATTTTCCCATCATGTCTTTAAGGGGATGCTCCAAGGTTGGCCTCTTCAGACTGTCGTATATGGTCATAACCATGGAATCCATATCGAACTGCCCAAGCAACGAATGCTTCTCAACTATACATATGGGCATGAACAACTAAAACATAAAAAGTTAGATGTTTTTCATGTCAATTATATAAATCGGTAATTTTTTAAATAATATATATGTAAACTTATTTCCATACCCGTTCCACGGTGCCCCACGCTGGAAAACCACTATTTTGTTGTTCATCATTGCACTGCCCCTTCACGTATGAAATATCATCACTCACAGAGATGTAATACATAAAGTCCGAGAGCATCATCGTCCAAGTAGCGTGCCTAGAGCGTGACTCTAGGTGAAGTTGTATCCATATCTCGACGTTCTATTAATAAACAATTACATGTTGTTGGGAACTAAAAGATTTGCTTAAGTATGATTACTACTGCTGAGACAGATTACTACTGCTAATCAAGGTTAATACTGCTTGAAGAAGTTACTACTGCTAAGCAGAATTAGTGCTGCTGGAGATTAGTACTGCTCAGAGTGGTTAATGCTGCTACAACTTAATGCTGCTGGACATGGTTAATGCTTCTGAAGAAGATTAGTGTTGCTTATAAGATGATGACTCAGTATGGAATGAAGACAGCTGTATAGAAGACTTGCTAAAGTAAAGAAGATAATTATGGATTGAAGATCAAGTTTATTTTGATAATTATCTTGTAATATGTCTTGTATAAATAGTATAGAAGTTTATGATAGAATTAACTTTTGATAACTTTGAATTTTTGTTTTCATAGAGAGAATTAACGTCAAGGTTTAGAACCCTAGTTCTAGAGAAGTAGAATTCGTATTGGTGAGCCTGTTCATCAATATTGAGGTTTTGTTTGAAATCTTGTAACTTTAAGCATTCAATAAAGTTTACAAGTTGTAACTTCTGATTCACTGTTACATTGATTGTTGAATATTAAAGTGTTATTCCGCAACTTCTTTAATATTGTTTCTGAGTTCATTATTCTTGTTAAGAATTAGATCCTGTCAAGTGGTATCAGAGCTAGTATTCTCAGAAACCTTCATTCATCATGGAAAACACAGTTGAATTAAACAGTACACTTGTCTCAAAGGTTCCAATGCTCAGATCCAATGAGTTTGACATGTGGAAGATTAGGATCAAGCAATACATTCTCCTCACAGATTACTCTATGTGGGACATCATTGAGAATGGCCCATCTGATGAAGGAAAGATTGGTGCAGATGGAAAAAGAATCCTACCAAAGACGGATGCAGAAAGGAAGACAAGGCAGACAGAGATGAAAGCCTTGAGCACACTGCTCTTGGCTTTTCCCAATGAGTATCAACACCAATTCTGCAATTGCACTGATGCACAGATGCTTTGGAATGCTCTAGAGAAGAGATTCTCTGGTACCAAAAGTACCAAGAGAAATCAGAAGGCAATATTGAAAGCAACTGTATGAAAACTTTATGTCAACTAAGAATGAGTCCATGACTCAAACTTTTGACAGGTTTAACAAGCTGATTGTTGAACTAGCTACTATGGGAGTACAGATTGATCAAGATGATGTAAACAGAAAGTTCTTAAGGTTCCTTGGAGATGAATGGACCATGTATACTGTTTCATTTAGACAGAATGATCAATTAGAAGAAAAGGAACTGGATGATCTATACAATGATCTGAGAGTGTTTAAATCTGAGGTGGAAGCAAAGAAGAAGCCTATTGGATATGTTCATAATGATGCACTCCTATCAGCATCAATTGATTCTACTGCTAACCCTGAATCAGTTAATGCTGCTAATGGAGTAAATCAAGAAAAAGGCACTGAATCTGTTTTTGAAGCCTTTCTTTCCAGCCATGGAAACTCCTCTTTAATCAATGATGACTTGGAACAACTTCATCCTGATGATCTTGAAGAGATGGATATTAAATGGCAGATGTCCATGCTTTCCATGAGGGTGAAGAAGTTCATCAAAAGGACTGGGAGGAACAACTTCTCCCAAAGAAGAGAAGATGGAGCAGGCTTTGATAAGTCAAAGGTGGAGTGCTATAAGTGTCATCTAAAGGGACACTTTGCCAGGGAATGCAGAAGTGGAGTGTCTCACCAACAAGCTCAGACTGGAAGCTTTAACCAGAACAGAAACTCTGCTCAAGCCCTTGTTTCTCAACAAGGAATGGGATTTGACTGGAGTGATCAAGCAGAAGAGGCTATTCAAAATCAAGCTCTCATGGCAGAGGTATCTGATCTCCCAACTAAGGTACTTTCTAATCTCTGTTCTCAAACTTGCATAGACACTGTTAAAAGGTACAGGGATCATAACCAGAAGATGAGTGATGACCTTAAGAGATTAGAAAAAGATATAAAAGACTATGTGAAAATTGTTGAGAGGTTTGAGGAACAAATTAAAAGTTTCCAAGCCAATGAACTGCAACACACATATAAACCAACTGGAAGTGGGAGAAGAATGATCTAGAAATCCAACTGACAAAGTCCAAGGAAGAGAATGAAAAGTTGAGAGGAGAGCTAGCCAAAGTTAAGCTAGATGTGGAAAAGTTTTCCAATGCTTCTAAAGCAATGGACTCTTTACTATAAACCCAGTTCCATGTCAAACTGAGAAGAGGGATTGGGTACAATACCACACCACCACCATACAACAACAACTACATCCTCCTACATCAGACTTACTAGAGACCAAGGATAGGAAAGACTTGAATGAGGGAGCCACTAAGATAGATCCCTTAGATGAAGTAGTTGTTGAGGACAAGACTAAGAAAGAGGCTAGTAAGAGTAATGATAATACTGTGAGTGGTGAGATTCCTTTAGAGAATAATATTATGACCAATGAGGATTGTGGAAGGAACTGGGTCAAATCTAAGGACATAGATAAGACTGAGGGAAAGTCTAATAAGGTCCATTACAAACACACTACAGTTGTGAATCCTCTTCCTTGCAAACAGTGTGCATGTAATAAGTCTGAGCCTCTAAAACATGATAAAAGGAGGGGCAATCAAAAGAATTGGAATAATCAGTAGGCTCAGAAACAAGGAGTTGATCTGAGTAGAATCATCAGACCAAAACCTTGTTTCATATGTGGCAAATTGAATCATCTTGACAAGCACTGTTATTTTAATCCCATTAATCAAAGGGCAAATTTTCAAAGATCTATGTAAAAACCCTTTGGTTATAGGAAGAATGAAAGGAACCATGTGGCTAAGAAACCTGCTAAATCTAAAAGCCACATGAAGAAAAAGAATGTGAAAGAAAGTGTCAAGATGTGGATTCCTAAAAACACTAAAACTGTTAGTACTGCTACTACAAATAGTGTTGCTGACAAAGTTAGTGCTGCCAGAATCAATACTACTGCTATCAATGTTAGTGCTGCTAACATTCTTAGTACTTCTTCAAATGTTAATACTTCTAAACATGTTAATGCTGCTAACTCTGTTAGTACTTCTAAAATTAGTACTGCTTCTAGTGTTTGTGCTGCTAGACCAATCATCTTGACAAAATACTCCAGTAAAGAGTGCTCTGATTTTAAAAATCTCATCAAAAAGAAATGTAAATACTTTGATGAGAAAGGGAGACCCAAGACCACTTTGGCTTGGGTTCCCAATCAATACTAATTGTGTTATTCTATGTGCAGGGCAACCAGTAGCTCAAAGGAAAGAGCATCTGGCATGTTGATAGTGGTTGCTCTAGGCACATGACAGGGAACATGGCTTGCCTCTAGTATTTCAAGAAAATTGATGGAGGACAGGTTGCCTTTGGTAATACTCCAGATGGAGGTAAGATCAGTGGTAAGGGAGACGTATCAAAAGGTAAAATGACCTTTGAGGATGTTTTCTATGTTGAGCAGTTAAGGTACAACCTGTTAAGTGTATCACAGGTTTGTGACAAAAAGCATAGTATATTATTCACTGATTATGAGTGCATTATCCTTGCTCCTGGATTCAAGGTGGTTGATGAAAAGATGATACTACTAAGAACTCCCAGAAAGGATAATGTCTATTGTTTGGATATGGAAAATGTTTCAACTGATTCATCCCTAAACTGTCTTGTTTCAAAAGCATCTTTGGATGAATCATCACTTTGGCACAGAAGGATGTGTCACATGAACTTTAAAAGAATGAATAAACTTATTAAAAACAACCTTGTAAGAGGTTTGCCTTCAAAAGTATTTTCATATGATGATCATTGTATTGCTTGTCTCAAAGGCAAACAACACAAAACTTCTCATAAGTCCATAGAAGTGAACACAATTTCTTCTTCTCTTAAGTTGTTGCATATGGATCTGTTTGGACCTACAAATGTTATGAGTATAGGTAAGAAATCATACTGCTTACTTATTGTTGATGATTACTCTAGATTTACTTGGGTATATTTTCTAAGTACTAAGGATGAGACAAGTGGACTGATCAAATCCTTTATTCTAAGAATTGAAAACCAAACAAATCAAAAGGTAAAAGTCATTAGGTCAGACAATGGTACTGAATTTAAAAATCTTGATCTAAACACCTTTTGTGAGGAAAAAGGAATTGATAGGCAATACAGTGCTCCTTACACTCCACAACAAAATGGTGTTGCTGAGAGAAGGAATAGGACACTGATTGAAGCTGCTAGATCTCTGTTAGCTGATTCAAAACTTCCAATTACTTTCTGGGCTGAAGCAGTTAATACTGCTTGTTATGTCCAAAACAGAGTTCTAGTAGTCAAGCCTAAGAACAAGACACCATATGAGCTTTTAAATAAAAGAAAACCATTTATTGGATTTTTCAAACCTTTTGGGTGTCCTTGTACCATTCTCAATACCAAAACTCATTTAGGAAAGTTTGATAGCAAGGCAGATGATGGTTTTCTTGTTGGTTACTCATCTCAGAGTAAGGCCTACAGAGTATTTAATTCTTCTTCTAGAATAATTGAGGAAAGTGACAATGTCAAATGCAATGAGAACACACCAAACCCTATTGGTTCTGGTCCTCAGTGGTTATTTGACATTGATTCACTAACTAACTCTTTGGGTTTCAGTAGTGACGATCAATGCAGGTTCAGGAAGTGGAGGATCAGGGGATGTACAAGTACAAAACATTATTCCTCAGTCTGTGATCTTTCCCATACCTACAATGGAACCTGTTGAAATCTGTGAAAAGGAGACTGTTAGTGAACCAATTCAGAGTGAAGAAGAAAGAAGAGATAAGGAGAATTCAGAGCATGAAGAACCAGAAGTAGCTGATGAGATTCCCTCAGCTGACGTAAATGATTCCAATTTAGAAGAGGGAATTATTGAAGAACCTAGTCTTCAGACAAGAACACAAAAGAACCATCCTCCTGAGTTGGTAATAGGAGACATCTCTTCTTCTATGATGACTAGGAAACAAAGCAGACTTCAAGACATGCAGGATCAACAGAATACAGTACTCTCTTGCTTTCTATCTCAGATTGAGCCTATGAAGGCTTATGATGCATTGAAAGATTCAAGTTGGATAGAAGCCATGCAAGAAGAGTTACTACAGTTCAAATTGCAAGAAGTTTGGGACTTGGTGGACCTTCCAAAAGGTCATAGAACAATTGGCACCAAGTGGATTTTCAGGAATAAAAAGGATGAGAGAGGAATAGTAATCAAAAACAAAGCAAGGCTAGTGGCACAAGGGTTTAGAACAAAGATTGGATGTTACCTCAGTGGGAATGGCAGTGCTTGTCGATTCTGATTCTTTAGCCATGATGATTGATGTTGAATGAGTGTTTCTGAGAATACTTGCTCTGATACCACTTGTCAGGATCAAATTCTTAACAAGTATAAAGTCTCAGAAACAATATCAAAGAAGTTGCGGAATAACACTTTGATATTCAATGTAACAGTAAACAAATAGTATTTGATTAACAACTTGCAAACTTGTATTAAAATCACAAGATTACACACACAACCTCAATCTTGAAGAACAAGCTCTTTCAAGACGAATTCTACTTCTCTAGAATTAGGATCTATGCCTTGAGGTTGATTCTCTCTTAAAAAAAACTTAGAATTAAAAACTATATCTTAAAGTTATCTCACTATTCTAAAAAAATACAATATATATACTGAAGATAAAAGATAATTACAATTTATACAATATCTCCAGAATATCTTCCATCATTATCTCTAAGCTTCCATGAATATCTTCAGTTTATCCAGCTGTCATCCTTTCCATACAGATCTCCATCTCATAAGAAGTATTAATCATAAGCAGCATTAATACTCTGAGCAGTAGTAACTCCAGCAGTATTAATTTTGAAGAGCAGCACTAACTTTGTTCCAGCAGCATTAACTTCAACTGGCAGCATTAACCTCAGAAGTATTAACCTCAGAAGTATTAACTTCAGAAGTATTAACTTCAGAAGTATTAACCTCAGAAGTATTAACTTCAGAAGTATTAACTAAGTTCTTCTAGCAGCATTAACTTCAGAAGTATTAACTAAGTTCTTCTAGCAGCATTAACTTCAGAAGTATTAACTAAGTTCTTCTAGCAGCATTAACTTCAGAAGTATTAACTAAGTTCTTCTAGCAGCATTAACTTCAGAAGTGGTCTTTGATGGGAACCCAAGCCAAAGTGGTCTTGGGTTGTCCTTTCTCATTTATATAATCTGTCAGTTTGGTCTGGATGAGTTGTTTAGGAATATCATGGCTGGAATACTTTGTCAAGATTATAGGCTTTGCAACATTAATACTAGTAGATGCACTATCCTTGTTAGCAGTAGTATTGGTTGCAGCAGCACTATTTCTTGTTAGCAGTACTATCTGGGATAGCAGTACTAACAGGTTTCTTTGCAATTGGAACCCAAAGTTGAACAAAGTTGTTTGCTTTCTTTGTCTTTAAATTACTCCTTGGCTTATTTGGAGTATTTTTCTTTGTATTAGCAAACTTGTTCTGAGCATGAGACTTTAAAGGTGCTCTTTTCTCAACCAATTGATTCCTTCTTTTATTCCTATAACCAAAAGAGTTTTGTGGTTTTCTTTGAAAAGTGACTCTTTGGTTGATAGGGTTGAAATAACAGTGTTTGGCAAGATGATTCAATTTGCCACAGATAAAACAAGGTTTTGGTCTATTGATTTTACTCAAATCAACTCCTTGTTTTTGTGCCCACTGATTATTCCAGTTTCTCTGATTTCCCCTTGGTTTATCATGTTTTTGGGGCTCAGATTTATTGCAAGAACACTGTTTACAAGGGACAGGATTCACAACTGTGGTTTGCTTATAATGGACCTTCTCAGACTTTCCCTCAGTCTTTTCTATATCCTTAGACTTGATCCAAGCCTTTCCACATTCCTCATTGGTGATAATGTTATTTTCTAGAGGAATCTCACCACTCACAGTGTTCTTCTTACTCTTTTCATTAAAGTTTTCTTCTTCAGAGTCTGTTTCAACCACCACTTTGTCTAATGGATCTACCTTAGTGGCTTCATCAGACAATTCCTTCCTATTCTTGGTCTCTAGCAAGTCTGATATAGGAGGGATGTAGTTGTTGTTGTATGGTGGTGGTGTGGTGTTATATCCTATTCCTCTTCTAAGTTTGTCATGGATTTGAGTTTGGAGCAAAGAGTCCATTACTTTAGAAGCATTGGAAAATTTCTCAATATCCAGCTTGGCTTTCTCAAACTCACTCTTTATCTTCTCATTCTCCTCTTCTTTTTGTTTAAGCTTAAACTCATACTGATCTTTCTCCCACTTCCAGTAATTTGTATCATACGAATGTTGAAGTTCATTGGCTTGGAAACTTTTAATCTGTTCCTCAAAACTCTCAACAATTCTCACATAGTCTTTTATGTCTCTTTCTAATCTTTTAATATCATCACACATAACCTGATTGTGATCCCTGTACCTTTTAACAGTTTCAATACAGGATTTAGAACAAAGATTGGATGTTACCTCAGTGGGAATGGCAGTGCTTGTCGATTCTGATTCTTTAGCCATGATGATTGATGTTGAATGAGTGTTTCTGAGAATACTTGCTCTGATACCACTTGTCAGGATCAAATTCTTAACAAGAATAAAGTCTCAGAAACAATATCAAAGAAGTTGCGGAATAACACTTTGATATTCAATGTAACAGTAAACAAACAGTATTTGATTAACAACTTGCAAACTTGTATTAAAATCACAAGATTACACACACAAGCTCAATCTTGAAGAACAAGCTCTTTCAAGACGAATTCTACTTCTCTAGAATTAGGATCTATGCCTTGAGGTTGATTCTCTCTTAAAAAAAACTTAGAATTAAAAACTATATCTTAAAGTTATCTCACTATTCTAAAAAAATACAATATATATACTGAAGATAAAAGATAATTACAATTTATACAATATCTCCAGAATATCTTCCATCATTATCTCTAAGCTTCCATGAATATCTTCAGTTTATCCAGCTGTCATCCTTTCCATACAGAGCTCCATCTCATAAGAAGTATTAATCATAAGCAGCATTAATACTCTGAGCAGTAGTAACTCCAGCAGTATTAATTTTGAAGAGCAGCACTAACTTTGTTCCAGCAGCATTAACTTCAACTGGCAGCATTAACCTCAGAAGTATTAACTTCAGAAGTATTAACCTCAGAAGTATTAACTTCAGAAGTATTAACTAAGTTCTTCTAGCAGCATTAACTTCAGAAGTATTAACTAAGTTCTTCTAGCAGCATTAACTTCAGAAGTATTAACTAAGTTCTTCTAGCAGCATTAACTTCAGAAGTATTAACTAAGTTCTTCTAGCAGCATTAACTTCAGAAGTATTAACTAAGTTGAACTAGCAATATTAACACATTCAACAGTAGTATCCATCATTGACATCTTTCAGACCCAACACAAGGGTACACTCAGAAAGAAGGCATATATTATGAAGAAGTCTTTGCTCCAGTTGCAAGGGTAGAGGCAATTAGGCTATTTCTAGCCTATGCCTCATACATGAAGTTCAAGGTATATCAAATGGATGTGAAGAGTGCCTTTCTATATGGTACAATTGATGAAGAAGTATATGTCTGTCAGCCCCCTGGATTTGAAAATCCATCATATCCTGACAGAGTATACAAACTGAAGAAAGCACTTTATGGTCTACATCAAGACCCAAGAGCATGGTATGATACATTGTCTACCTATCTCTTAGAAAATGGGTTTGAAAGGGGAATAATTGACAAAACCCTCTTCATCAAAAGAAGAAAGAAGGACATCCTACTTGTTCAGATCTATGCGGATGACATCATCTTTGGGTCCACAAAAGATCAAATGTGTAGAGACTTTGAAGAGTTGATGCACAAGAGATTTAAAATGAGTTCAATGGGTGAACTTACTTTCTTCCTTGGGCTTTAAGTGAAACAGCAGAAAGATGGGATCTTCATAAGTCAATCAAAGTATGTGAAAGACATCCTGGACAAATATGGTTTATCAGACTCAAAGCCAGCAAGCACACCTATGGAAACACACAAACAGATCACTGCTGATCATGAGGGGGAGGATGTTGATGTCCATCTTTACAGATCAATGATTGGGTCTCTCATGTATCTCACAGACTCAAGACCATATATCATGTTTCCAGTGTGTGTTTGTGCTAGATTCCAAGTCAAGCCAAAGCAGTCACATCTTCAAGCAGTTAAAAGGATTTTTAGATACTTAAGAGGGCAACCTAGATTAGGTCTTTGGTATCCTTATGAATCCAACTTTGACTTGATTGCATATTCAGACAGTGACTTGGGTGGTGCTAATATGGATAGAAAGTCTACTTTTGGGTGCAAGACTAGTATCCTGGCAGTGTAAGAAGCAAACCACAGTGTCCTTATAAACAACAGAAGCTGAGTACATTGTTGCTGCAAGTTGCTGCTCTCAGGTTCTATGGATTCAGAATCAAATGTTGGACTATGGGGTAACCTTTCTTCACACTCCAATCTTCATTGACAATAGCAGTGCTATAAGCATTGTTAACAATCCAGTCAACCACTCCAAAACAAAGCACATTGAGATCAGGTATCACTTTATTAGAGACTTTAATGAAAAGAAGCTTATTCAAGTTGCAAAAGTACGTACTGATAACCAGTTTGCTGATCTATTCACTAAAGCTTTTGATGTGGGTAGATTCACTTTCTTGGTCACAAGTGTGGGCATGATCAACTCTGAATGAGCTCATGTTTAAAAAGTGATTGTATACCTGTTATTTGTTTATTTTTGGTGCTACTAATCATCTTTCTCAGGAAGTGTATTACCTTGCTCAGACTAACACAAGCTTCAAAAAGTGTAAGTATAGTTACTACTGCCAGTGTAGTTTTAATGCTGCCAGGGCAAAGTTACTACTTCAGGTGTTAGTTAATACTGCTAGTAGTTAATGCTGCTCTCAGTTAATACTGCTAGTTAGTTAATACTGCTAGTAGTTAATACTGCTCTCAGTTAATACTTCTAGTTAGTTAATACTGCTAGTGGTTAATACTGCTCTCAGTTAATACTGCTAGTTAGTTAATAATGCTAGTAGTTAATACTGCTCTCAGTTAATACTTCTAGTTAGTTAATATTGCTAGTGGTTAATACTGCTTCTTTCCCGAATCGTATAAATACCCTTTTTGCCCGCCTAAAAGCTCATAACGACTCTTTGAATACTATTCATCTTCTCTCTAATTGTTTTTCTCTCAAGCACCTAGTGAGTTTCAGTCCAGTTTACTCAAGCTCGATGGCTTCAATGGCGTTTATTGATGAACACAACGAGATCGCAATGCTTCAAAAGCCAAAGCAAGCTGCTGGATTCCATCAAATAGTGGATTTTCTCGAGTCCAGCCATATCGCTCATGCGCTTACAGTGTCACCATCAATCTACATTGAGCACCAGAAGTAATTTTGGGCCAATGCCACTGCTATTACTGAAAATGGTGTAAAGGTAATCAAAACAAGGGTGTGTGACAAACCCTTGACAGTTTCTGAAGAGGTAATTCGCATCAGTCTACGTCTAGACGATGCCTCAGGTATATCATCTATCTCTAATGATGATCTGTTTTCCACTCTAACTAGAATGGGGTATTGTTGGTCCCGAAGGTGCTTAACAAGTTTGTAGAAGGGGGGGTTGAATACAAACACAGAATTTAAAGTTTAATAAATTGTTTATTGATAAATCAAATACAATTTACAAGTTTGTTGCGGAATAAGATTAAGACAGACTCAATCTAAACAAACTTAAGAAACACTAAGATGGTTGCACAAGAAATTCAGAGAAAGGAGGATTAAGAGATATAGAAAACAAAGGTTTCTATTTGGAGTTTAAGGATTGAGCACACCCTCAGATGGAGGGGTGAACTTCCTATTTATACCCTATGCATTAAATGCATGGCAGGGCACTTTACACGTGACGTTTACTGATTGGCTTTGAATGTCTGACTTTGGGAGACATGCTTTCGGCCGGATCATGAACAGTGTAGTTGACAGAGTTGTTGTACATCAGCTTCGTCTTCGATTCAGCTATGAACATCTATTGACGCGAGACTTGTCTTCAGGGATTACGTTACTGTTTACATCAGAACTATCAACGATAACTGAACAGACTCAGTTTGATCACTGATAGTGAAACACTAATACATATTAAATGTTTGAGAAAGACTATCAGCGATAACTGAATAGACTCAGTCTGATCGTTGATGGTGAAACACTAATACATATTAAACGTAATTTTCTAAGTATAGAAAAGGGTCGTTATAAAATCACTAAGAGAGCTTGGATCAACAATCTCCCCCTATTTGATAATGACAAAGTAACTGAATAAAATTACTTTATAATTCAAAATGATGGAATAATCAGGACTCATAACATACATGTCCCAATTACTATTTTGAGGGATCTTTTACAGTACTGATAGAGTTAAGTACTTCACTGAAATTCTCATTAATCCAAGAAAAAAGATTACAAGGTATGAAAATTACAAGTACAAGTGATGTATTAACTGCTGTAAGTTAAACTAATAGATTACAAGAAAGAAAACTAATCTATCAGCTATCTAAAGAGGGTTTAGGAGGATTGATAAAATACTCATGTATTTCTTCTCCTTTTTGGCTTCGCTCTAAAGATTCTTTGCAGATGATCGCTATGATTGGCTCAGCAGCAGGAGAGAGAGTACACCATAGACACATGAGATCCTTGAGAAGAGCGAGGGGACAGATAGGGATTTCAGAGACTCTTTGAAATCTGAGCTGTTCCTCGACATCTCTGAAGAAGATTCCAAAAGGTTCATCAAGAACTTGTCCCGCAACATATGGTCCGTCAGGAGGCAGAGAGAGATCCAGAACTGAAAGATCAGGAGGAGGACCGAACAAAGATTCTCTTGAGAATTTGATGGAGGTTTCATTTCTGATCACTGCGACATTATCAGATGAGGAGGAGACAAGCTTTCTCTTGATTTGCTTGGACTTTGGAGGAAGAGTAGATGGCACGTTTAGTATAGCAGCGACTCTGTTGATGAGGGCATCATTAACCCCTTCAACATAGCCTCTGTATGTTGACTTTGATTTCTTCAGCGCATCTTTGAACTCAAGACACTCCATGTAGCCAAATTCTTCCAGCTATGAAATGAACATAGCCTTGCAGCTTCCATCCTCTCTGGTAATATCCATTGTGACATAGAGTTTATCCTTCTTCTTTCTCCCAGAGATAGCAACAGCTACGATCTTCATTGGGTCAGAGCGATAGTCAATTTTGTGTTTGCACCAATCGACTGTATTATCGCTGACCGCTTTTTCTTTGGAGCGTTCCTCTTCAATCTCTTTCAAAAGAGCTGCCTGGACATCCACTGGTTTGCTTTTCAGCTTCTTATCTGTGACTTGAGAGGACTGAATTTTGAGATCTAGAGAGGCATCTCTTTGACAGTCAGCAATCAGCTTCTCAGCCCTGACGGATTCTTCGATTTCAGCTTCAGTCAGGAACTCCAGATCTGATGATTGAGAGGGGATCTTTCGTCGTTGACTCTCCAGATGAGAGATCATCTCTGTTCTTTTCTTTATCTCTTCCTCTGACCAATGAGAGGGTCTAGAGTGCCTTCCATGATGTTGCAGGGACTCTTCTTCTTCTTCATCCACTTCATCAATCTCTCTTACAGAGATTGGAATTATTTGATCATCAGCTTCAGCAGCTGGGATTATTTGGAGTTCTTTACCCTTAAGCAGGGGAGAGAACTATCTGGTCAGAAAAAGAAAAAGGTTAGATTTAGTTCTAGGGAAGGAGAGAGATAAAGGCTAGAAAGAAACAGGGGTTGAATTTTTATAGAAGGATAAGGGAACAAGAGTAAGGCATACCTGAGAAGGATTCTCCTCAGGTAGTGAAATCATCTTCAGGGTTCCCTCAGCAGTTGCACCTTTGCTTTGGGAAGGGGTTCCTGAAGGTGTCCCTTGACTCCCCCCTGCTTTGATAACTTCTTTCGAAGCTATCGCTGATGAAGTGACGGCTGAAGAACACCATAGAGATTGATCTTCATCGTCATCATCATCATCTTGATGAGAATCTTCCTCTTGATCTTCAAGATCAAGGTCTTCATCATCATCGTCTTCTTCTTCTTCATCATCGATTAAATCTTCGAGAGAAGGAGGGGCTTTTTCAGCAGCTATCTCCCCCTCAACCTGAGAGGGAGTTTCCTTCTGTTGGACCTCAGCAGCGACTTCAAACTCCGTATTTTCTTCAGCTGCTTTATCCCCCTCTTTGTCATTATCATTGAGGGAGAGATCTTTGGAAGGAGATGAAGCTTTTGCAGCGGCCAACACCTGAACTTCATCCTCCAAACTGTCCAGTCGGCCTTCAAACGCAGGAAGATCTGACGTAGCCTGATGAATAAACTCCACGGCAATGTTCAGCGATGTACGATCGTTCTCTGTGAATGAGGGAGTAGGAGTAGAAGCTGGTGCCTTCAGGTGAGTCAGGATTTGCTGAAGAAGGACTTCACAAGAATCAACCTTCGTAGTCAGGGCTGCAAACTGTTGTTGTGAGTCTTCAGTGCTTCACCAGCTGATTGAACAGCTGCAAACTGATGTGAGAAACATCAGCTTTGGAGGCGCAGGTGGCAGTCAGCGTCTTCAGTTCTTCACCAGCTGATTGAACAGCGTTGGTGGTGTTGTTGAGAGAGGCAGTCAGAGATTCCACCTTTTCATTCAGATTGTTGACATTTGTGTCAACAGTCGCCAAACTAGGACCTGAAAAATAAGTTAGTTTTTTAGAAACAAGCTTATATGGTGAGTTGGGAGAAGTGTTTAAGGTTATAGGGATACCTGAATTATCAAACATTTTGTAGAATTGTAAAGATTCCTCAAAAGATTGATGTTCAGGTCCTATGGGTCCAAACTGTGGAGTAGAAATAGATGGAGGGTTAGAGATCAAAGAAATAGAAGGACTAAAGATGGGGATAGAAGATGTAAGGATAGGGGTAGTTACCTCAGGTTGTTGTTGAACTGAGATTGTAGGTTGCGTCACTGTTGTTGTGACAGCGACTGAGATTGCTGGCACAGTTGATGTGGTTATAGCTGAGGATGTGGAGGAGAGACCCACGAAAGCATCCAAGGAAGTTTGTTGATAAACATCCTTAGGTATAGAGCTAGAGGTAGCTTTCTCCTTGGTGACCTTGGCCTTCTTCGAAGGACCAAGGGAGCCAGTTGATGGTCGTTTGGAAGGGGTAGCGGCAGGGATAGCAGAAGAAGGAACCTTCTGCGTGGCCGCTGAAGTAGAAGAACTGAGGAGAGAGAGTCGGGAACGAAGTTCAGAGATACTTACCTCGTTGAGGAGCGTCTTGACCTCTAGGGAGCGCTGACCCACTTTTGGAAAAGATGCATCCGAGTTAGTGGGGTAAGTAGGAGGGTAGAGGAACTTCAGGTACACGCAAATAAAGCGTACGTAGGGGACCTTGGGATCCCTTTAGGTCTTCTCTATCTTTGACTTGAGATCATCAAAGATAGCTGTTGCGTAGTCGAAGTTTCGTCCAGTGATCACTGAGTAAGCCATCTGGACCTGAATCTTGCTTGCTTGGTCCAGTGACCCACTCTTCCCACTCATACACTGAATGAAGTGTGAGAAGATGTAGTTAAGCTGAGAAGGCATCAGTGCCTTCTTCACAAGAGTCAGCTTCTTGTTTGGAATCGTCGTCGTTGGCTTGGGTTCCCAAGCGTATTCCATGGCATCCAGAAATTGGATGAGTTCAGCATCAGTTGGCAAGGCGTCGAATCCATTCCTGGGTTTGTCAGGAAAACGCAGAGCTTTCCTCAGGCCTAAAGCAGTCATCATCCCTGAGCCAAGTTGAGTACTGAAGGAGATAGCAGGAACCTGTTCACCCTTTTTGTTGGTGATAGAGATTTCGTTAGCGGTAAACCAGAATTGCTGGAGAAGAGCTTTGGAGGGTGTTGGATCCACAGTGATAGCATAAGCAATGCAGGATTGCTTTAGAAACATTGCAGCTTCCTTCATATGTGGGTACTTAACACCGTCAAAATCGAGGCGAGCGAGATGATTGTTCTTTGGAAGCTCCGAGTCAGTGATGGCGAACTTGACGTTCTTAGAGGCGACAAGTGCAGATTGAGCCATTCTGAGCTATGAGTAGATAAAAGAGTAGAAGAAAGGTTTTAGTCTAGAAATAAAGAAGATTTGTCCAGTTTCTATTTTGGGAAAGAAACATAGGGAAATCAACAAATTTGAAGAATAAAAAGGTGTTCTTGACAGAAGATACAAGAAGAAGAAGAAAAACCAAGGATTTTGAATGAAGAACAATCAAAATAGAATGGTTTTTAAAGAATAAAATCAAAAATAAAAATGATTTTATGTGATTAGAATCTTATAAACCTATAAATGGAGTTTTATGTAAAAAGATTTAAGATAAGAATTTGAAAAAGATCAAGAATAACCTGTTGAGCTTTGAAGAAGATGATGCAAATGCTTGAGAATGCTAGAATGCTTGAGAGAGTATTCTTGCTTTGAAAGTATTTCCAGAAAGCATAAAATGATAAGAATGGAAAAACATTCCTTTTATATGTGAGAGAAAGGAGAGAGAATGTGAGAGGCGGGAAAACAAATGCTCATCATGACATGGACACGTCCCACGAAGTTGATTGGATAGAAGGGCAACGGACGAACGTGTCAGAAAAAGGCATGTTGTGGATTGTCAGTTCAAATGACGTCATAGAAAGGAGACTGTTCATTTGTCCGTTTTGAAATTATCGCTGAAGAAAAGTCAGCGATAGATTTTTCTTTTTGAAAGTATCCCTGATGGTAAAGATAGGGATAGATTTTCTTTTAAAGGATCACTGATTAGAAATATCAGTGATAAATTTATTTTTCAAAAAGCCTTTAATCATTTGAAGAAAGTTTAGTGATTAAGGTTTATATTTTGAAAAACAACTGAATGAAGATTCAGTTGTAGGGATTGAGAGAACATACCTGAGAGTCAGAATATTTATCAGAGAATGATAAAAGGGAAACTTATGAGTACTGACACAATGCATTAACGCTGAAGAATTATTCTTCGAGATTCAGCATTCCAAGCTCACTAATGAGAAAGTTGAACCTTGTCTCATCAAGAGGTTTGGTGAATAAATCAGCAAGCTGAAAGTCAGTAGGGATAAAGTGAAGTTCAATATCACCATTCATCACATGATCTCTGATAAAGTGATATCTGATGTCTATGTGTTTCGTTTTTGTATGTAGCACTGGATTATTTGCTATAGCGATAGCACTAGTGCTGTCGCAATAGATAGGAATCTTTAACAGCTGAAGGTCATAGTCTAATAGTTGATTTCTCAACCACAAGATTTGAGAACAACAGCTTCCAGCGGCTACATATTCAGCTTCAGCTGTGGAAGTGGACACTGAATTTTGCTTTTTGCTTGTCCAGCTTACCAGCTTTCCTCCGAGGAGTTGACATCCACCAGGGGTACTCTTTCTGTCAAGTTTATAGCCTGCAAAATCACTATCAGAATAACCAGTTAGATCGAACCCTGAGTCTTCGGGATACCAAAGACCGAGGTTAGGAGTTCCTTTCAGATATCTGAATATACGCTTAACAGCGATCAGGTAGGATTCCTTGGGTTCAGATTGATAGCGTGCACATAAACATGTAGAATACATGATGTCAGGTCGGCTTGCCGTAAGATACAGCAGGGAGCCTATCATTCCTCTATAGGCAGTGACATTAACAGGTTTTCCAGGAGGATCTTTGTTAAGTGTCAGGGGTGGTGCCATAGGAGTTTTCATTGATGAAATTTGTGTAAGATCAAACTTCTTCAGTATATCTTTAACATACTTACCTTGGTTGATGAAAGTACCTTTATCAGATTGTTTAATCTGAAGACCAAGAAAATATGTCAGCTCACCCATCATACTCATTTTATATTCTTTCTTCATTCTTTCAGCGAAGCGAGTACATAGAGATGGGTTAGTAGAACCAAATATTATGTCATCGACATATATTTGTACAAGAATTATATGACCTTTTATCTTTCTGAAAAATAACGTATTATCAATCTTGCCACGTTCAAAATTTTCATAAATAAGAAATGATGAGAGAGTGTCATATCAAGCACGAGGGGCTTGTTTTAGACCATAGAGAGCCTTATCCAATTTATAAACATAATTTGGATATTTAGGGTCATAGAACCCTGGTGGTTGTTCTACATATACTTCTTCATTCAGCTTTCCATTGAGGAACGCTGATTTTACGTCCATTTGATAAACGATGAAGTCTTTATAGACTGCATAAGCTAAGAAAAGTCGAATTGCTTCGAGCCTAGCCACAGGGGCAAAGGTTTCATCATAGTCTATGCCTTCCTCTTGTCTGTATCCCTGAGCAAGAAGTCGAGCCTTGTTGCGGGTTACAGTTCCATGTTCATCTAACTTGTTTCTAAACACCCATTTGGTGCCTATAACAGTTTTTTTAGATGGTCTAGGAACAAGATTCCAAACTTTGTTACGGGTAAACTTAGTCAGTTCTTCTTGCATAGCGCTGACCCAGTTTGGATCTCTGAGGGCATCATCAGTCTTCTTTGGTTCTATTAAAGATAGAAAGTTGACAAAGAGACAGATATTACCTAAGCTTCGTCGTGTCTGAATACCTCCATCTGGATCACCAAGAATTTGATCTATTGGATGATCTCTGGTCCATCGCTGAGCAGGAGCATGATCGCTCAACTCAGAGGTTGAACCAACAATTTGGATGTTTACTGATGAGGACGTTTGAGGTTCATCAGCAATTAACTGTTGAGTAGTGGACAGCCTGTTGTTATCAGAGAGGTTTTAAGACAGAGGTAGATCTGATGGTAGCAAGGTGTTTAGAGGTTCAACTGAAACCCATGAGTTGTATTCAGCGCTAGGAGGTACAATGTTTGGATCATCATCAGCGGCTGGAGAATCTGAATGCTGATGGTTTGAGAAGAAGGGTTCAGTTTTCTTGTAGTGAGAAAACATCCAAGCATTTAACTCTTCATTGTCAGTGATTGGTTTGGAGTTCGCTGAGCGAGTTTCATCAAAAGTGACATGAATTGTTTCTTCCACAGATTGTCTTCGTTTGTTGAAAACTATGTAGGCTTTTGAGATGGAGGAATATCCTAGAAATATTCCATCATCAGGTTTTGAGTCGTACTTTCCAAGCTGATCTTTGTTGTTTAAGATAAAGCACTGACAACCAAAGATATGAATAAAGATGATAGAAGGCTTCCTTCCATGAAAGAGTTCATAATCTGTCTTACCAAATCGCTTTACTATCAGCGATCTGTTTTGAGTAAAACATGCAGTGTTTACAGCTTCTGCCCAAAATTGAGTACGGAGATGAGAATCGCTGAGCATTGATCTAGCAGCTTCAATGATCGTTATGTTTCTTCTTTCAGCGACTCCGTTTTGCTGAGGTGTTCTTCTGTAGAGAAGTTATGAGAAATTCCCTTGTTTTCAAAGAAATTGTTCAGGGAACTGTTTTTGAATTCAGTTCCATGATCACTTCTTATTGAACGAACAGTAAGATTATTCAGCACTTCCATCTTTTTAACAAAAGATATTAGTTCTTCTGGAGTATCACTCTTCCAGCGAAGAAAGATAACCCAGGTATAGCGAGAGAATTCATCTACAATGACAAGCCTATATTTCTTTCCAGCTATTGATTGGATATTGACAGGGCCAAACAGATCCATATGCAAGAGCTGAAGAGGACTTGTCACTGAGGAAACTTGTTTAGACTTAAAACTAGCTTTTGTTTGTTTTCCTTTTTCACGTGCTGAGCAGAGAGATTCTTTAGCATATGAGTGCTGAGGAAGACCAGAAACCAGTTCCTTAGATGAGAGAGAATTCAAGGTTTTGAAGTTTAGATGAGAGAGCCTTTTGTTCCATAGCCAGTTGACATCAGGAGAGGCCTTAGAGAGAAAACATAAGTTTTCAGTGGTAGTATAGTCCATATCTATTACGTAGACATTTTCTCTGCGATAACCACTGAGAGCAAGTTTTCCTTTCTCATCCACCACTAAACATGCTTTTTTAGAAAATCGAACTTCATAGTCTTTATCACATAGCTGACTGATGCTTAGAAGGTTGTGCTTCAGTCCATCTACATAAGCGACTCTTCGAAAGGTAGTTGTCCCATTGCTGAGGACACCAAACCCTCGGGTATATCCTTTTCCATTTCCACCGAAGGTCACAGAGGGACCTTTCTCTTCCTTGTATTCAGTGAGCAGGTCTTTTTGTCCAGTCATATGACGAGAACATCCACTATCGAGATACCAGATGCCCTTTGATCCCTGCACACATAAGGAAGATTAAGCATTGTTTGGTACCCACTTTTCAATGGGTCCTTTAGAGTTAGTGGATGTGGAAGCTTCAACAGTCTTCACAGCAGATGAAGATTCAGCTTCAGTGGTGATCTTCACTTTGGTTAATTTCTTAACCTTAGTGGTTTTCTTCACTTTGGTTGATTTTTCAGCTTTAGTGACCTTTTCAGCCTTGGAGGCATTCATCTTCACTTTAACTGATTTATCAGCTTTAGTGGCAGTTGGACATTTGCTTGCAATATGGTCAATAAAACCACAGTGATAGCATTTTCTATATTTGAAAATGGTTTTAGGACCAGAAGTAGAAGGTTTTGCAAGTTTAAGATGAGCAGGGCCAGGTCCAAGAATGCTTTTCTCATGAGATCTGGGAGGAATTTTCATTTCTTCAGATTTCATGGGTCATAGATCAATCTTTATCTTTGGAGGACAGAGATCGAAGATTTCTATCACAGAGCTAGAAGATTGATTTACTGAAGGTTTTGAAGGAACTTTCAATTTTGCTTTCTTGGTAGCCTTCTGGGGACGAAGAATGGACTTTCCTTTATCCGCAGACTTAGTGTCTTTGGATTTTTTCTCAAGGATAGAATTAGAAGAAGGATAAAATTGATCATACGAAGTGTCAGAGATAGGAGTGACAAACGTTCCAAACTTAAGCATGGAACTTTCTTTAGGCTCATCCTGTGGTGTCCAAAAGTCAAGAACAGTTTTATCACTTTCAGGAGTTTGAGCATTAATTATCTCAGAGAGCTTTGTTGATGATTTGCACCATTTTTCAACATGAGCCTTTTCTGCTAATTAGAGCAGCGATGGCTTGTTCGCGTTCAATGCTGATGATTTCATTTATAATGACTTGATCTTTCAACTTTTCTTCTAAAAGATTTAGTTCTCTGATCTTTTCATGACATTTCTGTCAGGATCGAATTCTCAACAAGAATTAATTCTCAGAAACAATATCAAAGAAGTTTGCGGAATAACACTTTGATATTTAATCAAACAGAAAATCAAAACAGAATATAATCAACAAACTGTAAACTTTTATTGAATGCTTTGAAGTTACAAGATTACACACTCAACCTCAATATTGATGAACAGGCTCACCAATACGAATTCTACTTCTCTAGAATTAGGATCTATGTCTTGAGGTTGATTTTCTCTCTAAGAAATAAAAACAAAAGTTCTCTTTAATCTATTCTATACATTCTATACATATACTAGTCAAAAGATAATTACAATAATTAAACAAATCTTCAGTATATCTTCCATGTATATCTCAAAGATTCCATAATCTTCAGATTATCCAGCTGTCATTATTTCCATCCGAATCTCTTAAGCAGCACTAACCATGATCAGCAGCATTAACTTCTTCTAGCAGCATTAACTTCTAAGCAGCACTAACTACTAGCAGTACTAACTAGCTAAGCAGTACTAACTTTGTTCAAGCAGCACTAACTTTGACTAGCAGTATTAATAGTACTAGCAGTATTAACCTTAAAGTCTTCTAGCAGTATTAACTCTGTATCAGCAGCATTAACCATACTTGAGTTTTTCTTCAGTTCCCAACAATCTCCCCCTAACTTGACTTTTAGGAAAAGAAGTCAAGTTCTTCAGATGCTCCCAAAATCTTCATTGATCTACTCCAATATTAGGATCCAGTCCCATACTCTGATTGATAGTCCTCTGAATTAGATACTTGGCCATTTCTGAATTTGGTGCACAACCCAACTTCTTATTCAACATGGCATGAAGCTTAAGATTTGTATGCTTGTAGACCCTATCCACCAAGTAGTACTCCATGTGGAAAGTATCCAATGCTAGTTCATAGACTCCACTCCTTTCATAGAGAGTCCATCCTCTAACAGTTTTGAACACATCTCTGATTAAGTGCTTCACTACTTCTGGATTGAATAACATACACAAGTATTCCATGACCAGCTTCACTATAGGTAACCCTGGAGCTGTCAACTGATCTGCATAAATTTTTATCCCCACTTCAAACATTTCTTCCAAATCAGATCTTGAACACTCTCTGACAATTTTGTTCCAGGTGTTGTATACTTCATACTTCTCATCATTTCTTTTAAATCTGATGTATTCTTTGCCATCCACCTCCATAATATCCCAATGGATAACTTCAGGAGGTTTAAATCCAACAGGTTCAACTGAAATAGGCTTTGGAATTTTATCCATTACTACCATGTACATATTTACATCTGAACTCTGTGGTATTTCTTCCTGAGTTTTAGCTTCATTCTGAGGTGCCTCTTCTTCTTCAGTAACCTTTTGCTCTTCTTCTACTCTAGTCTTCTTTACACTTTTCTTTCTTTTAGCCATCATTTTGGTTCTTTTCAGAGTCTTTTGAACCTGCACTAAAGTAGCTTCCTTCTTCTTTTCTTCCTTGTTCTCTGCCTTTTCTTTGATAGGAGTTCCCTCTTCACTTTCAGGGAATGGTTGATGCATATTCACATCATGTCTCTCCTTTGCCTTCTTTTCAAACTCCACTCTATCCTTTTCATTATTTTTTAGCTTCCCCATTTCTTTCTCATAAAGATCCCTGATTTGATCAAAAGTCATCTTCACAAACATTTCTTTCTTTACCCCAATTGCACTCCTCAAGAAAGTTATCATTTTGTTTCTTTCCTGAGTGGCAAGGTAAGTTTGTGAAGGTCTTCTTTTCTTTGCACTTGATTTGACTATCATGGCCTTTCTTAAGCTTATTGCCCTTTGCTTAGCTTTCTCTGTTTCAAGCCCTTTCTGATAAGCTTCATTTAATTCAGCAGCTAGAGCCTTTGCCATCTCCCTGTCTTTTTCAACCTGAACTCTTTCTTCTTTTTCAATATCCTCCTGCATCTTCCTGGCTAGAGCTTCATCTGATTCAACCAACCTTTGCTTCTTTACTGGTTGATCAGATTCCACCATCTTTGCTTTTCCTTTGTCTTTGTTCATGGGCTTCTTACTGTTATCTTTCTTGCTCACTTCTCCTTTTTCTCCCCCTTCATTTATGACCACTCCCTTTGTTTTGAGAGTGTCATTCTTTGCTTTGATGAGCATTTCAGCTACTTCAATTTCTGTTGGAGATAACTTTGTTACTACTGCTTGTGAAGTTTCAGCAGCACTAACAGTTTCTGCTTCTAACTCCCCCTCAATATTGTTCTTCTCCCCATTATGCTCCCCCTCAATTTTTTCTTTTTCCTCATTCAGGTTTACTTCAGCCTCTGACACCCCCTTTTTGGGAGCATCAGACACTGGTTCCCTTCTCTTTAGCACAAATTGTTTCCTTTTCTTCTTTTGAATCAGCCTTGTCACCATCTTCTTTAGTTTTGCAATCTGGACTTGTTGTGACAGTATCACCAGCTTCATCTCCTCTATTTCTTTTCCTTGTTTCAGAACATCTAGGTTGATGTTACCCATTGTCTCCATCAATTCATCATAGTTATATCTGTCCTCACCTTCTCCAGGAGTGTTACCCCCTATTGAAGGATCATTGGATCTTTTATTAGTGGAAGTCTTCTGCCTAGCAGAAGCCCTGTCCACCCCTGTGGTTTCTTGGCACCAGGGACCTTCAAATGATTGCTCATTTAAAGTTGCCATGGGGGAGGTCTTATTGATGTTACCACTTTCCTCCTCTGTGCTAGCAGGAGTAGTGGCAGCCTTATCACCTATATGCTCTACCTCCTCCTCAGAGAGCACCTCCTTTGGGTTGGGAGACACCCTTGTGGTTTCCCTTTGGATATTCTCTAGGGGAGAATTCTCCCTTAGAGGGCTTAAAGGCTGAGAGGGTAATGGTACAAGAAGGGAAGGAGCCTTCTTTACCTGTTTCCTCTTGTAAGTTTGGGTGATAGGAGAGGTTGGTTTTTTCAAGAAGGGACTGGGGAATTGATTTTGAGAGGGAAGGTTGGGCTTGGCTAGCAGTGGGTTGGTCTAATGGGGGCCTTGACCCTGCTGCCATACCTTCATTGGTTTGGGACACCACCATCATTGTAGAGAACAATGGGGTGTCAACTCCTTCAGAGTCCCCAGCAGATCTTCTCATATTTGAGAAAACCTTGCCTTTGGGGGGTTTAGGTACATATACCCCAACAGGTTGAGGTATATCCGTCAATTCATGAGTAATAACTTCTTGAACAAACCTGGGATACATAAAGAAGCTCTTTTTGTTTCCCATGTTTGAGACAAGATCACTGGAAATCATTTTAGAAAAAATATACTTTCTGGCAGTGGCCAAGCACACCAAAGCATAAGCAATAGTGCTGCTGAACTCACTCCATCCAGTAGTCTTTTTGGAGATACAATGCATAAGAGTATGGACAAAGAAACGCCATTGGGGTGAAAATTTTGCTTTAGAGAATTTGAAAACTCCCAATGGGCCTCCATACCCCATTCTTGTAAGATTTGAAAACAGTTCATCGTTTGGGATAGAGGTTATACCAGAGGCATCGTCTAGACGTAGACTGATGCGAATAACCTCTTCAGTAACTGTGAGTGATTGATCACAGATTCTTGTCTTGATCATCTGCACACCATTCTCAACAACAATGGTTGCATTGGCCCAGAACTGCCTTTGATGCTCGATATAGATTGTAGGGGATACAATAAGAGCATGAGCAATGTGGCTTGACTTGAGGAAATCCACAATCTGATGAAATCCTGCAGCTTGCTTTGGTTTTTGTAGCATCGCAATCTCATTGTGCTCGTCAATGAAAGTCATTGATGCCATTGATCTTAGTGAAAAGCTTGCCTGAAGACTTCGAACTTGAGAGAGAAAAGGTTTAGAGCACAAGAGAACAGTATGCAAAGAGTCGTTATGAACTTTTAGGCGGGCAAAGAGTATTTATAGTATTCGGAACATAAGCAGTATTAACCTAGAGCAGTATTAACTAACAAGCAGTATTAACTGAAAGCAGTATTAACTACTAGCAGTATTAACTGAAAGCAGTATTAACTACTAGCAGTATTAACTGAAAGCAGTATTAACCACTAGCAGTATTAACTGAAAGCAGTATTAACTACTAGCAGTATTAACCACTGAAAGCAGTATTAACCACTAGCAGTATTAACTGAAAGCAGTAGTAACTACTAGCAGTATTAACCACTGAAAGCAGTATTAACCACTAGCAGTATTAACTGAAAGCAGTATTAACCACTAGCAGTATTAACCACTGAAAGCAGTATTAACCACTAGCAGTATTAACTGAAAGCAGTAGTAACTAGTAGCAGTATTAACCACTGAAAGCAGTATTAACCACTAGCAGTATTAACTGAAAGCAGTAGTACCTACTAGCAGTATTAACTGACTTACTCCTTTTAAACTTGCTAAACACTGAGTACTGCTATGCATATCCTGAAAAAGAAGATTAGTAACTCCAAGAATAATATACAGGTATAAAACCACTTTTTGAGAAGGGGATTATTCAGAGTTGATCATTCCCACACTTGTTATCAAGAAAGTGAATCTACCCACATCAAAAGCTTTAGTGAATTGATCAGCAAACTGATTATCAGTGTGAACTTTGACAACTTGAATAAGTTTCTTTTCATTACAATCTCTTATAAAGTGATACCTGATCTCAATGTGCTTTGTTTTTGAGTGCTTGACTGGATTATTCACAATGCTAATAGCACTGCTGTTGTCAATAAAGATTGGAGTGTGTAGAAAGGTTACCCCATAATCCAACATTTGATTCTGAATCCATAAGACTTGAGAACAGCAACTTGCAGCTGCTATGTACTCTGCCTCTGTTGTAGATGTGGATACTGTGGTTTGTTTCTTGCACTGCCATTAGACTAGTCTAGCACCCAAAAACTGACATCCTCCAGAAGTAGATTTTCTGTCCAAGTTTGCCCCACCTAGATCACTGTCTGAGTATGCTATTAGGTCAAAGGGTGAGTCATGAGGATACCAAAGTCCCAATCTGGGTTGCCCTTTGAGATATCTGAATATCATTTTAACAGCTTGAAAGTGAGATTGCTTTGGCCTAACTTGGAATCTTGCACATACACAGACTGGAAACATTATATCTGGCCTTGATGCTGTGAGATACATGAGAGAGCCAATCATAGATCTGTAATGATGCACATCTATATCCTCCCCCTCAGGATCTGCAGATATTTGCTTGTGTGTTTCCATAGGTGTGCTTGCAGGTTTTGACTCTGAGAAACCAAACTTGGTTAGAATGTCCTGCACATACTTGGATTGACAGATGAAGATTCCATCTAACTTTTGTTGAACTTGGAGTCCAAGGAAGAAAGTAAGTTCCCCCATGGAACTCATTTTGAACCTTTGATGCATTAAATCCTCAAACTCCTTGCACAAGTTGTTTCTTGTAGATCCAAAGATAATGTCATCAACATAGATTTGTACCAGCAAGATATCCTTCTTCTTTCGCTTGATAAATAGAGTCTTATCAATGACTCCTCTTTCAAAGTCATTTTCCAAGAGATAGGATGACAGAGTGTCATACCATGCTCTTGGAGCTTGATGTAGTCCATAAAGTGCTTTCTTTAATTTGTATACCCTGTCTGGATAGCTTGGGTTTTCAAACCCTGGTGGTTGACAGACATATACTTCTTCTTCAATTGAGCCATAGAGAAAAGCACTTTTTACATCCATTTGATAGACTTTGAAATTCATGTAAGAAGCATAGGCTAGAAATAGTCTGATTGCTTCTATCCTAGCCACAGGTGCAAAAACTTCTTCATAATCTATACCCTCTTCTTGAGTATATCCTTGAGCCACCAGCCTTGCTTTGTTCCTTATGACAATACCTCTTTCATCTCTCTTGTTTCTGAAAATCCATTTTGTGCCAATTGCTCTGTGACCTTTAGGAAGGTCTACTAGATCCCATACATCTTGGAGCTTGAACTGTAACAGTTCTTCTTGCATTGCTTCTATCCAGCTAGATTCTTTCATAGCATCATGTGCCTTTTTAGGCTCAAGCTGTGATAGAAAACAAGAAAGCACTGTATGCTGTTGATCTTGCATTTCCTGAAGCCTGCTTTGATGTCTAGTCATCATAGGAGAAGAGATATCTCCTATTACCAGCTGTGGAGGATGATTCTTTTGAACTCTGGTGTTATGACTAGGTTCTCCATTCAGTCCAGCCTCAAGATTGGATTCATACAACTCAACTGAAGTGTTTTCAGATGCCACTTCATTATTTTCTTGAGTCTCCTCATCTCTAGTTTCTTCTTCACTCTGACTTGGTCCAGTAAATGATTCCTTTTCACAGTCTTCAACAGAATTTACTGTGGGTATGGGAAAAATCACAGATTTAGATATACTTTCTTGAACTTGTGTGATTCCTGATCCTCCACTTCCTGTTCCTGTATACTCATTACTGAAACCAAAAGAGTTAGTTAGTGAATCAATGTCAAATAGCCACTGAGGTCCAGACCCAACAGGATTTGGTGTGTTCTCATTGCATTTGACATTGTCACTTTCTTCAATTATTCTAGAAGAAGAGTTAAAAACTCTGTAAGCCTTACTCTGAGATGAATATCCAACAAGAAATCCATCATCTGCTTTGCTATCAAACTTACCTAAGTGAGATTTGGTATTGAGAATTGTACAAGGACATCCAAAAGGTTTGAAGAAACCAATGAAGGGTTTTCTTTGATTTAAAAGCTCATATGGGGTCTTGTTCTTTTGCTTGACCACTAGAACTCTGTTTTGGACATAACAAGCAGTATTAACTGCTTCAGCCCAGAAGGTAATTGGCAATTTTGAATCAGCCAACAAAGATCTAGCAGCCTCTATTAGTGTTCTATTTCTCCTTTCAGCAACACCATTCTGTTGAGGAGTCCTAGGAGCACTATATTGCCTCTCAATACCTTTTTCTTCATAAAAGGTGTTTAGATCATGATTTTTAAACTCAGTTCCATTATCTGATCTAATGACTTTTACTCTTTGATTAGTTTGGTTTTCAATTCTTAGAATAAAGGATTTGATAAGACCACTTGTTTCATCCTTAGTCCTTAGAAAATATACCCAAGTAAATCTGGAGTAATCATCAACAATAACCAAGCAGTAAGATTTCTTACCTATACTCATAACATTTGTAGGACCAAACAGATCCATATGCAGTAACTGGAGACAAGAAGAAACAGAATTTAACTCTTTGGTCTTATGAGAAGTTTTGTGTTGTTTGCCTTTAAGACAAGCAACACAATGATCATCACATGAAAATACTTTTGAAGGTAAACGTCTTACAAGGTTGTTTTTAACAAGATTGTTCATAGTCTTGAAATTCATGTGACACATCCTTCTGTGCCATAGAGAGGATTCATCTACAGAAGCTTTTGAAACAAGACAATTCAGAGATGAATCACTATCAACATTGTTCATATCAAGACAGTAAACATTTTCCTTTCTTGGAGTTCTAAGTAGTATCATGCTTTCATCAACTACCTTGAACCCTGGCGCAAGAATCATACACTCAGTATTAGTAAATAATATACTATGTTGTTTGTCACAAACCTGTGATACACTTAACAGGTTGTACTTTAATTGATCAACATAGTAGACATCCTCAAATGTCATCTTACCTTTGGTGACATTACCTTTTCCACTTATCTTACCACCAGTAAGATTATCTCCAAATGCAACATGTCCTCCATTGATATGCTTGAAGTCCTGAAGGCATGACATGTTGCCTGTCATGTGCCTAGAGCAACCACTATCAACATGCCAAATGCTCTTTCCCTTGAGCTGTTGGTTGCCCTGCACATTAAATAAATCAATTAGTATGAATTAGGAACCCAAGCCAAAGTGGTCTTGGGTACCCCTTTCTCATCAAAATACTTGCATTCTTTCTTGACAAGATTTTTGAACTTTAACTCTTCATTCTTGGAGTACTTTGTTACAATAATAGGCTTGGAAATATTTTTGCTAGAATCAGTACTGATTTTAGAAGTACTAACTGCCTTGGCAGCACTTGCATGCTTAGCAGTACTAACCTTGTTAGCAGTACTAACTGTGTTAGCAGCAATAACTGTGTTGGCAGTATTAACCATTGAAGAGGTATTAACAGTATTAGCAGCATTAATATTTTCAGCAGTACTAACACTGTTAGCAGTAGTAACTGTGTTAGCAGTACTAATATTGTTAGCAGTACTAACACTGTTAGTACTTCTAGGTACCCACATTTTGACACTTTCTTTTAAAATCTTTTTCTTTAAAGTGCCTTTACTTTCAATAGATTTCTTTATCACATGTTTCTTTCCAGCCTTCCTATAACCCACAGATTTTTGCACAAATCTTTGAAAGTTCATCTGTTGGTTAATAGGGTTAAAGTAACAATACTTAGCCAAATGATTCAACTTGCCACGTATAAAACAAGGTTTTGGTCTATTGATTTTATTCAGATCAACTCCTTGTTTCTGAGCCCATTGATTATTCCAGTTTCTTTGATTTCCTCGTTTTAAACCAGAATTTAGGCTCTTGGCTTTATTGCAATCACACTGTTTACAAGATCCAGGATTCACAACTGTGGTTTGTTTGTAATGGACCTTGTTATCATTTCCTTTAGTCTTCTCTATCTCCTTGGACTTGACCCAGATTTTCCCACATCCCTCATTGGTGATAATATTGTTTTCTAATGGTATCTTTTTACTCACATTATTATCCCTGTTCTCACTGGCTCCTTTATCAGTCAAATCCTTAACTACTACCTCATCCAAAGGATCTATCTTAAAAGCTTCTTCAGACAAGTCCTTTTTCTCCTTAGTTTCTAACAAGTCTGATGTAGGAGAAATATAGTTGTTATTGTAAGGAGGGGGTGTATTGTTGTATCCAATACCAGGCTTCATCTTATCATGTATCTGAGCCTTTAGAAGAGAGTCCATTGCTTTTGAAGCATAAGAAAACTTGTCTATGTCAAGCTTAACTTTTGACAGTTCCTCTTTCAGTCTATCATTCTCTTCTAAGGACTTAGACAGTTTGGTTTCTAACTCATTCTTTTCCCACTTCCAATAGTTTGTGTCATAAGAGTGTTGAAGTTCATTAGCTTGAAAGCCTTTGATTTGCTCTTCAAATCTCTCTACTATCAACACATAATCTCTTCTGTCCTTTTCTAATCTTTTGAGGTCTTCACACATACTTTGATTGTGATCCCTGTATCTTGTAACAGTGTCAATGCAAGATTTAGTGCAAAGATTAGAACTTACCTCAGTGGGGAGATCAGACACTTCTGCCATAAGAGCTTGGTTCTGAATGGCTTCCTCAGCTTGATCACTCCAGTCAAATCCCATTCCTTGTTGAGAAACAAGGGCTTGAGCAGGATTCTTGTTCAGATTGTATCCTCCATTCTGAGCTTGTTGATGGTTGTTGTTTGGAACAACACTCCTGCATTCTCTAGCAAAGTGTCCTTTCTTGTGACACTTAAAACATTCCACCTTGGTTTTGTCAAAACCAGCTCCATCTTCTCTTCTTTGAGAGAAGTTATTTCTTCCAGTTCTTTTAATGAACTTTTTCACCCTCATGGATAACATGGCCATCTGCCATTTAATATCCATCTCCTCCAGATCATCAGGGTGAATTTGATCAAGATCATCATTAATCAGAGAATTGCTGCTATGACTGGACAAAAAGGCTTCAAAGATAGTTTCAGTGCCTTTTTCTGAACTTACTCCACTGGCAGTACTAACTGCTTCAGGGTTGGCAATAGTATTAGTGGATGCTGAAAGAAGTGCAACATTGTGAATATAACCAGAGGGCTTCTTCTTGGTTTCTACCTCAGTTTCAAAAACTCTTAGATCATTGTATAGATCATCAAGTTCTTTCTCTTCCAGATTGTCACTCTGTCTATATGAGACAATGTACATAGTCCATTCATCCCCAAGAGAACTGAGGAACTTTCTGTTGATATCATCTTGTTCCATCTTCACCCCTACAGTAGCCAGTTCACCTATGAGTTTATTGAACCTATCAAAAGTTTGAGTCATAGACTCATTCTTTGTGGAAGTGAAGTTCTTATACTGCTGCTTTAGAACATCTCTTTGATTTCTTTTGATGCTCTTAGTTCCAGCAAATCTTTTCTCTAGAGCATTCCAGAGAATCTGAGCATCAGTGCAGTTGCAAAATTGATGCTGATATTCATTGGGAATGGCCAAGAGCAGAGTGCTCAAGGCCTTCATCTCTGTCTGTCTGATCTTCCTCTCACCATCTGTCTTTGGTGGAGGTCTTTTCCCATCTGGTCCTATCCTTCCAGCTTCAGAAGGACCATTCTCAATGATATCCCACATTGAGTAGTCAGTGAGAAGAATATATTGTCTGATTCTGATCTTCCACATGTCAAACTCACTTGGTTTGAGCATTGGAACCTTAGAAACCAAAGTACTGCTTGATTCTGTAAGATTTTCCATGATGAATAACTGTTTCTGAGAGAGTTAGGCTCTGATACCACTTGTCAGGATCGAATTCTCAACAAGAATTAATTCTCAGAAACAATATCAAAGAAGTTTGCGGAATAACACTTTGATATTTAATCAAACAGAAAATCAAAACAGAATATAATCAACAAACTGTAAACTTGTATTGAATGCTTTGAAGTTACAAGATTACACACTCAACCTCAATATTGATGAACAGGCTCACCAATACGAATTCTACTTCTCTAGAATTAGGATCTATGTCTTGAGGTTGATTTTCTCTCTATGAAATAAAAACAAAAGTTCTCTTTAATCTATTCTATACATTCTATACATATACTAGTCAAAAGATAAATACAATAATTAAACAAATCTTCAGTATATCTTCCATGTATATCTCAAAGATTCCATAATCTTCAGATTATCCAGCTGTCATTATTTCCATCCGAATCTCTTAAGCAGCACTAACCATGATCAGCAGCATTAACTTCTTCTAGCAGCATTAACTACTAAGCAGCACTAACTACTAGCAGTACTAACTAGCTAAGCAGTACTAACTTTGTTCAAGCAGCACTAACTTTGACTAGCAGTATTAATAGTACTAGCAGTAGTAATACTCAGCAGTATTAACCTTAAAGTCTTCTAGCAGTATTAACTCTGTATCAGCAGCATTAACCATACTTGAGTTTTTCTTCAGTTCCCAACAATTTCTCTAGCTCTTGAGTTAAATGAACATTTTTATTCTCAGCTTGAGTTTTGTCGTTTAAAGAATAATAAAGGTCAATCGTCAGCACATCAACAGCGCGACTTCTCTTAGCTTCAGGCAGAGAGGGATTTGTAGAGATAGATACCTGAGATGATATGTAGCTCATAGAAGGTTCAGATGGTTCTTCCACTTCTTCTTTAATCTCGGCCATGAGGCAAAGATTAGCGACTTCTTCTTCATCAGAACTTGATTCTTCTGATTTAGCCCAGTCATGTTCTTCAGCGATGAGACCTTTACCTTTTCGCTTATAGCTTTTCAGCTTTTGATATTTGTTCTTCAGCTTTAGGTATTTGTCATCACTGGATCTTCTTGAGGAAGAAGGTTTGAACACCTTTTTCGATCTGCACTCACTAGCAAAGTGTCCAATCTTTTCACAGTTATAGCAAGTGGCAGTAGCCTTATCAACAGGCGTTGATTTTGGCTTTTCAGTAAGAGAGAGAGGCTTACTTCTTCGGAAGTTGCTCTTTGTTGCAAATCTCTTAAAAGAGTTTGTCAAGAGTGCTAAGGACTCATCAGACTCTGAAAGATCAGGGTCTGATAGATCCTCAGATTCAGAATCTAACTCAGTGATGGTGAGAGTAGATCGCTGAGATGGAATTATCTCTGAAGAGACTAAAGAACAGGAGTGCTTTTAGAGTCCTTAGAATCTTTAACAAGATTCTTTTTCAGGAGATTCGATTGCTCATAGTTGAGCAATATTCCATACAAAGTGCTTAGAGAGAGAGAACTTAAGTCTTTTGTCAGCTTAAGACATATTGAATAACTGTCCCAGCTTTCAGGAAGACATTCTAAGAATTTTGTTAAGACCTCAGAATTATAATAGGTCCTACCAACAGTTCTTAGATCAATGATTAAGCACTTAAGTCGCTGATGAACGTCAGAAAGAGATTCATTCTTACCAGCGATGAAACTTTCAAACTGTCTTACCAAGTTAATCTTTCGAGTCTCTTGGATTTCAGTGGTGCCCTCATATTGAACACATATGGTTTCCCACATTTCTTTAGAAGTTTTCAGATCCATGATGGAATGGAAAACTTCATCAGGCAGAGCCATTGAGATAATGGTCTTTGATCTTGCATCTATACCTACCTTCTTTTTGTCTTCATCACTCCACTGTCTTATTTCCTTAACGACATAGCGTTCAGGGACAGCTTCAGTGGTGGCAGTAGCGGGAACTGCAGCTATAATTCTAACAAGTTCATAGGGTCCATTTTCTATATATTCAGGTATAGTAGGATCAGCACCTTCAAGAAATAGCATCATTCGATTTTTCCATAGAGAAAAGTTATCTCTGCTAAATCGAGGAGGTTTAGAAAGTGAACCATTATCATAGTAGTTTGTGTTTGTGTTAAGTGCCATTTAGAATAGCAAAGAAGAGAATAAAGCAAGATCTTGTTTATTAGATTAAACAAATTGCTCTGATACCACTTGTTGGTCCCGAAGGTGCTTAACAAGTTTTTAGAAGGGGGGGGGGGGTTGAATACAAAAACAGAATTTAAAGTTTAATAAATTGTTTATTGATAAATTAAATACAATTTACAAGTTTGTTGCGGAATAAGATTAAGACAGACTCAATCTAAACAAACTTAAGAAACACTAAGATGGTTGCACAAGAAATTCAGAGAAAGGAGGATTAAGAGATATAGAAAACAAAGGTTTCTATTTGGAGTTCAAGGATTGAGCACACCCTCAGATGGAGGGGTGAACTTCCTATTTATACCCTATGCATTAAATGCATGGCAGGGCACTTTACACGTGGCGTTTACTGATTGGCTTTGAGTGTCTGACTTTGGGAGACATGCTTTCGGCCGGATCATGAACAGTGTAGTTGACAGAGTTGTTGTACGAATTGTGGCAGAGGCATGTTCATTCTGACACATCGTACTGAGTTATGCAAGGTTAGACAAAAAGAAACTTGAGGTATAAGCTAAGTGATCATTCAATCGCTGAATATCTCTTTCAGTAGAGATATCAAGAGTTCAGCGATCGCTGAAGCTTTACTCATGTTCCTTCGCGTATAAGTAGAGTTGTCTTTGCTTCACTGATATCCGCATCAGGTCACTAGTAGACTTCTCTTTGTTCAGCAGCTTCGTCTTCGATTCAGCTATGAACATCTGTTGACGCGAGACTTGTCTTTAGGGATTACGTTACTGTTTACATCAGAACTATCAGCGATAACTGAACAGACTCAGTTTGATCACTGATAGTGAAACACTAATACATATTAAATGTTTGAGAAAGACTATCAGCGGTAACTGAACAGACTCAGTCTGATCGCTGATGGTGAAACACAAATACATATTAAACGTAATTTTCACTAAGTATAGAAAAGGGTCGTTATCAAATAACTGAGAGAGCTTGGATCAAGTATGGAGGCCCATTGGGTGTTTTCAAGTTCTCAAAAGCCAAATTTTCTCCCCAATGACGTTTCTTTGTCCATACCCTTATGCATTGCATTTCTAGAAAGACTACTGGATGGAGTGAGGTCAGTAGTACCATTTCTTATGCTTTGGTCTGCTTGGCCACTGCCAGAAAGTAAAATTTTTCAAAAATGATTTTCAATGACCTTGTGTCAAACTTGGGAAACAAAAAGAGTTTTTCTATGTACCCAAGATTTGTCCAGGCAGTTATAACCACTGAATTGACGGATATGCCTCAATTTGATGAGGTATATGTACCTAAAATCCCCAAGGGCAAGGTCTTTTCAAATATGAAGAGATCTCCCATGGACTCGGAAGGAGTTGACACCCCATTGTTCTCTACAATGATGGTGGTGTCCCAAAATCAAGAAGGTATGGCTTCAGGGTCAAGGCCCTCATTAGACCATCCCACTGAAAGCCAATCCCAACCTTCAATCAGTATATCAATCCCTCAGTCCCTTCTTCACAAACCAACTTCACCCATAACCAATACATACATAAGGAAAAAGGTAAAGAAGGCTCCTTCCCTTGTTGTACCTTCACCCACACAGCCTTTAAGCCCTCTAATGGAGAATTCTCCATTAGAGAATATCTCTAGGAAAACCACAGGGGTGTCTCCCAACCCTAAGGAGGTGCTCACTTAGAAGATGCATGAGCATATGGGTGAGAAGGTTGTCACTACTCCCGCTAGCACAGAGGAGGACAGTGGTAACATCAATAACACCTCCCCCATGGAAACTTTGGATGAGAAATCATCCAAAGGTCCGAGGTGCCAAGAAACCAAGGGGGTGGAGGGTGCTTCTGCTAGGCAGAAGACTTCTACTACAAAAAGATCCAATGATCCTCCAAAGGTGGTAAACACACCCAAAGGAGGTGAGGACAGATATGACTACAATGAATTGATGGAAACTATGGGTAACATTAATCTGGATGTCATCAAACAAGGCAAAGACATAGAAGAGATGAAATTGGTAATTGTGTCTCAACAAGTACAGATTACCAAATTGAAGAAAATGGTGACAAGATTGGTGCACAAGAAGAGGAGACGACAGTTTGTTTTGAAGAAGAGAACAAGTGCTAATGATGCTTTCAACAAGGGGGAGAATCAAGAGGCTGAAGCAGAAAAGGAAAGTACTTCTGAGATGGGATTTGATTTTGAGGGGGAGAAAGTTGCAGAAATAGAACCACACGCAGCAGAAAAAGATGAGGTTCAAGCAGCAGTAGAAACAGAATCACAAGAAGCAGTAACAGAACAGGTAGCAGCAGTAACAGGGATATCTGTTGAAGAATTGGAAATTGCAGAAACGTTGGTAAAAGCCAAGAATGACACTCCTAAGTCTACTCAAAAGGCCAAGGGAGTGGTCATTAAAGAAGGAGGCCTTGAAAAGAAAAGAAAAGAAATAAGTGAGGCAAATTTGAAGGATGCAAAGGGAAAAGCTAAGATGGTTGAATCTGAACAACCATTAAAGAAGAAGACTCAGATAGAGTTAGATGCAGAAGTGGCAAAACAGCTTCAAGCTGAGATGGAAAAGGAAGAACAACTTCAAGCTAAAAAAGACAGAGAGCTTGCACTGGAGATGGCTAAAAAGCTAAATGAAGAGTATCAAAAGAACATACAAACTGCAACTGAGGCCAAGAAGAGATCAGTGACAGTATCCAAGCAAAGAATGCCAGTCAAGAAGCAGAAAAGACAACCTTCCAAGACCTTTTTGGCCAATCAAGAAAGGAGAAAAATGATCAACTTTCTGAAAGGCTCAATTGGTGTCAAAGGAGAGATGTTCACTAACATGGCATACAGCAAGGTTGAGGAGCTTTATAAGAAGGAAATGACAAAGCTTCAAGGGGATTCCTCTAAAAGGGAAGAAGCAGAAATAAGGATGAAAGAGAGGCATGATCTCAACATCCGACAACCATTCCTTGAGGAAACCACACCTTCAAAGGAAAAGTTTGAAGAAAAGAAGGAAGAGCAAGAGAATGTTGGAATGGAAATGAAATCTGCAAAGAGAGTAAAGACCATAGCCTCCAAGAAACAGTCCAAGAAGCAAAGGATTGAAGAATCAGAAAGAGAGGCAGAATCTTCTGTTCCACCTTCAGCAGAACCAAAGAAGAATCCAGAATCATCAGTGGCAGATCATACAGAGCACCATAGTCAAAGTGCACAGCAAACAAGTCAGTCTGATGAACATGTGGGGCTTTATATGACTTTAATAGAACCAGTACAGGTTGTTCCCATTTCTGTGAAAGCACTAGAAGTTATCTTTTGGGATATTTTGAGGGACAACAGAAAGAAGTACTTCAGACTTAAAAGAGTTGGTGATGTGTTTGAAGTCTACTCAACTTGGGGCAAAGTGATAAGAAGTTGTTCAAGGGTTGATCTAGAAGAAATGCACAAGGTGGGAATGAAGTTATATGAGTCTGTTTTGAAAGGAACTGAAGAAAGTCTACTCAAGATTGCAATGGAATATCTATGTATGATATTTGAACCAGAAAAGGTGGTACACAGGATAAAGGATCTACATCATGAGTATGTGTTTAAGAGGATTGATAAGTGGATACTCTTTGAAAACTGTGGTGTATACATGATCACAATAGATAACTGTTATCATGAATACTACCTGGTGGACAAAGTATATGATCATAGCAAGGAGAAGCTGAATGGGATGCTGAAAGCTAAGCTAGTGTGTGCAAAGGAATCAGAAATGGCCAGAATTGTGGTAAGAAGAACAATCAATCAAAGTCTGGGTCTGGGTCTGGATCCAAATTTGGGCAACTAAGCTGTAGTGTTGAAAGCATCTTGAAGACCATAATTGAAGAACTTGACTTCTCTTTCTAAAAGTCAAGTTAGGGGGAGATTGTTGGGAACTAAAAGATTTGCTTAAGTATGATTACTACTGCTGAGACAGATTACTACTGCTAATCAAGGTTAATACTGCTTGAAGAAGTTACTACTGCTAAGCAGAATTAGTGTTGCTGGAGATTAGTACTGCTCAGAGTGGTTAATGCTGCTACAACTTAATGCTGCTGGACATGGTTAATGCTTCTGAAGAAAATTAGTGTTGCTTATGAGATGAAGACTCGGTATGGAATGAAGACAGCTGTATAAAAGACTTGCTAAAGTAAAGAAGATAATTATGGATTGAAGATCAAGTTTATTTTGATAATTATCTTGTAATATGTCTTGTATAAATAGTATAGAAGTCTATGATAGAATTAACTTTTGATAACTTTTGAATTTTTGTTTTCATAGAGAGAATTAACCTCAAGGTTTAGAACCCTAGTTCTAGAGAAGTAGAATTCGTATTGGTGAGCCTGTTCATCAATATTGAGGTTTTGTTTGAAATCTTGTAACTTTAAGCATTCAATAAAGTTTACAAGTTGTAACTTTTGATTCACTGTTACATTGATTGTTGAATATTAAAGTGTTATTCCGCAACTTCTTTAATATTGTTTCTGAGTTCATTATTCTTGTTAAGAATTAGATCCTGTCAAGTAAGCATCAGCTACGAATTATTATTAATAAAACTGTATTACTAAAATAAAAAATTAACGCACTAACATTGGTCTCAAAATATCCACTATCTTCCACCCCCAATAGTTTTCCCCTAAATGTACGATCTACGGGACAGAGTGGTAGAACTGTAAGTCGCACCTGATCAGGCAACGTGCCATCCCGATACATGTGATCCACCAATATAGATGCCTTCTGTGAATTCCCAGTCGTGGAAGCCGCCTTACCTTTCTCTTTCTTCTGTCGGGGAGCTGGGGGGTAGAATCAGGAGGGGCGGTGTATGGAGAGACCTAGAGATAGAAGGATGTCGTACAAGTGCCCCCCTCCCATGGTTCTCCTGTAGAGGTGGTCTCGGAGCCACGGTGGTAGGTGGTGTAGGAGATTCGGTGGGGACGGTCTAGGAGTACAAAAGTGGGGACTGTTATACACCCCTCCCACCACCGCCCCACCCATAAAGAACGACCTTGACATGTCTGGGACAACCATACTGAATGGCCCTGACATATCTGGGCCACCCATAGTGACCGTCCCGGACATGGACGGGCCATCCACAACGACAGTACCTGACACTCCTTGCATAATGAAATAAATAAATAACGGTACAATATCATAGAAAAAATAAGTTAAATATTAACCGATTGATGAGAGTAACAACCTGCATATGGGATGGGGAAAGCATAGGATGGATCTGGCATCGTGGGTGATGAAACCCAGGTGTCGAGGCTCGTAGCTCGCTCTTGCTAGGCTGGTTGTGGTGGACGAGCAGAAAGCTACGTATAAGTACTAATTGTTAATCAATGTGAATAAGTTTAAAATTAAATACATAATTAAAATTAAATACTTACGTGCCACTGCTGCATCTCACGGTACATCTTCTGTATATGAGTATACATATCCTGATGACCACCCCGCCACACATTTATATCATTAACAGATCCCTCTAGACGATCTGTCCTTCCCTCCAAGGTGGTCAAACGATCCCAATATGCAGTATAAGGATCACTGGATGGCATGCTCATATGGGAGGGGCTCATGCTGGGATGCCTGATGGATTTCTAGGCCAAAGGTCCCCCTCACACTAGAGTCGTAGTGGAAACCAACACCGTGACAACCATCACTACCATCGTCGTCATCATCGTCGTCGTCGCCGTCATCGTCATCGTCATCATCATCGTCGCCGTCATCACCATCACCGCCAACTCTCGTCCTCTTTATCTTCTGTTTCTCCATCCCCTAGAAAAATCGATGGCTAATCTGATACCACTAAAATTCCTCCTCCTCAGGTGTCGCCATAAGAAGGTCAATCGGTGCCCGACCCTCCTAATATTCATAATCTATAATATTAGCTTTTAACGTTAACATAATTAATATTTTGAGGTATTTAAAAATACGTACCTGTGACACATCAAGTATAACCGCGATATGTCTACTGTCAAGGATAATCATCTTATCCCAACGAACACCCCTAAGAAATTTGGGATGCATCGTGAAAAATCGGGAAGTGGCAGGAAATGTCTCCAAGATCCAAACCTTGGAGTTACAAGTTGTTAAAATATGGAATGCATTAACCATGTATAAGTTTAGTAATAGTAAATCAACTAACCTTAAACGCATGTAAAAACCCTGTAAGTGTTAACTTCGGCTGCTCTGGTGTACGTCTCTGGATGGCACCGGACTGTTATTCCCAGTTTTGATCAAGTTCTAATTGTAAAACAGAAAAAATATCATGAATCATAATCACATGTCATTAACTTGGAAATCAAAGATTACAAACTTTCTCACTCTACAGTCTCTCTCTCTCTAGAATGATGTACATTGACTCCTTCTCTAATCTGCTCCCGTGTACAATGAATCACCTAATGTTATACACACCTTACTTACAAAGGCAAACTATTTATACTAACAACATTACACTAAAACAACAAAACTTTGACTTTGACTTATTAACAAATGTCTTTGACTTGCATGAGAGTTGACTTCAACTCTTGACTTCTTGACTTTGACCTTCAGATAATATGATCTTGAATCCAACAAATCTGTGCTCTAACATTCTCCCCCTTTGGATCAAGATCATCTCTAAAATGATATTGCAGTTCAATCTTCTCTCTTTAAGCTCAATCTGAATCTTTCCCCTTTTGATGTAAAAATGAACTTCTCAATCAATCAACATTCTCCCGTTATTCATATGAAAAATTAACATTCTCCCCAAGGTTATAAACAAACCTCTTTCAGACATTGAAAAGATACTATCTTCTGTTTTAGCTCAAAATACTTCAGCAAGACATCTTCAAATAAAATTTCAGTAAAATCTTCAACAATTCTGAAATCTTTGAACTCTTTCAACAATCTTTCTTTAACAACTTTCTTTCACAATCATTACTTGATCTTCTTCCGCATCTATGATATTTCTTGATTCTCTCTTCCCATATATGATACAAACTGTTCTTTCCAGACATTTATTTAACTTTGTCTTCTCCCCCTTTTTGATGATTGGAGAATGAAATCATCAAAACATTCATCAAGAAATGTCTCTGAAATATCTTCTGACCAATGATCTTTTAACACAGAGCCGCTGATTATCTGCCGATCTAAAGAATATATTCATCCGAATCTTTGCAAATTCAGAAAAAATATGAAGGTAACACCTGAATCAACAAATGAATCAGTTAATATGTCTGTCAGTAACACGAAGTCACTTTGTGTAACAAATACACATAGGAAAGGAGCTTTTGTTATGTTCACTCCCCCAAGGCTTCCATCCAATCATCGAAACACCACAAAGGAAATTTCAATGAATGTTATGACAAGAAAATAAATTCCTTGTGTGTTCGTGCAAGTGTAGAAAGAATTAAGCACTTGATGATTGCTTATAAATGCTAAAAATTTGTGTAAACCACTGAGACAACAATAGATAAACACAGACTCAATGTGCATGATTGAAGTGCGAAGGTGGGGCAAACTTCCTTCTTTTTTCAATATCCAGATTTTTCAAATGAAAATCGGATAGATTATGTGTTGCATCCCAAGAAAAATATGAAACATTTCCTTTTTAAGGAGAAAATGAGTGGTTGGTGGGATTTAATCAAGAGTTGGCATGGGCTAGTTGCCTATTTCAAAAATGTTCACCAAAGAATTATGAAACATTAGTAATGTGGTTGCCCGGCTCAGAAAGTAGTTGGTGCAGAGTTTGATATTCTTTTACTCTGATCTCTTACCCACTTTCTTTTAATCATTAAGCTCACTTCTAACCAAACTCTCATTTTCATTTTACCTCAACGCACAACCCACACTCATTTCTTTTTGACTCCTCACACTAAATCACTATGGATTAACTTCTTGGGTAGGAATCATTGGTTAACGTGAATCCATAGAAGTTCATTTAAGTCCTAGCACAAAGAACCCAAGTAATCCTATAAAGCATAATGTTGCTCAAAATGGTTTAACTTGAACAGTTAAAGCTCAAATACAAATGTCAGATGTTTGTATGCTCGTAAATATAATCATGAAGATTTGAGCATTTTTAACATTGAAGATATTTCAAACAAGGAAATTGAATGAATAAACATGAATGCAAAAGACTTGTTTGAAAATCTGACATTGTATGAAAATGATCAGAAATGATATGATATAACAATTAAAGCTTATGGTCAAGAATAATGGATATTGTCTATATGAATCAAAATACAGACATTCTTGAAATGAACGTTTCGAAATTAAATTACGCTCAAAATTCTTTGAAGTACAAGCGGGGTGTCTTACCATCCAAAAATATGTTTCAAATTTGAGACATGGTAAAAATATGTTGAACAATAAATCAAACCGGTGTTTGTGAATACTTGAGAGTATATGAAAAAGACAATACGCAAGTATTTATCTTTGGAAACACACGGTTTGTAATCATTTAAGCACAAATAAAATGAAAACATTTAAAATCACACTTCCAATTCATGAAATCTGTTTAAGAATCGGGAAGTGGTTTGAAAATTTAAGGATATGTTTTCTATGATTGAAAGTCGTCCTTCTTCAACCATATATGAGATTAAGATAAGAAATTTAACCTTCGTCGTTCAGTCTTAAATCTCATGAAGTCAAGCTGAAAATGATAATGATATGATCTTGATAGCTTCTCTCAATCTGCAAAAGTCTCAAAGTCATGTCAAAGCGAATTTATTCACAAATTTATTGAAAAGTAAAAATGGCATAAAGTAGTAAAACATTGAATGAACGAGTTCTGATCTAAAGTAATCAGAAATCATAACTCTTTACTCCCCCTGAAAATATGCATCTGATATTTATCAATGAAAAAGCACACGATAGAGATCTAGAACTCCTTTTGAAGTGTAGTTCGTCATATCTTCCGAATACATTTTTCCATAAACATATGTACTCCCACTTGAAGATTGATTTCCTCATCTGAGTATTAGAGTACATCTTCATATCAGCCCAGGAGTATCATATCCTTTTGATCTTTGAAGTACGAGTCCTAAACTGTTGTGTTTAGAAGTCACACTCTTTATCATTGAGGTACGGGTCCTGAATTGATTTATTCAGAAGCCTTAGTTCTCTTACTCCCCCTTGACTGTAGGTGCCTACAACAAAGAATCAGTATTTGGCTTTGGTATCCACTGGTATTTGGGTCCATAATTGTTAGTTGCAGTTCTTATAGGAGTAACTGAGTAAGAACCATACCAGAAATGATCACTTGTTTTGTGAACATGATCATGTGTACGACAATAAGAACAATTATATTTCTTACTTGACAACCTGATTAATTGATCTCTCGAGTAGACATGATCAGGTTTACCTTTTCGCACATTGTTCTTCTTGGCTTTAGTCTCATGTACACATGTCTTCTTTCCTTTCTTTTCTTCCTTCTTCTCATCATCCTTCTCATCCTTCTTTTCCTCGATTGGTTTCACTCTCCAAACTAGCTTTTCTTCTCAGTACTTGTATAATCATTCACATACTTCTTCACCTCTTCTTGCTTTTTCTCAACATCTCTTGTCTCTTTAAACCTTCTACCCTCAACTCTTTCTTTACGCTCTTGATTCTTTGATACCGTAGAAGAATACCTCTGTGAGTTTGACCCTGATTTTTTGTAGAACTTTTTCTGCAAAGCTCGGGTCAGTAAAAGCATTGTCTGCTTGAGGTTCTCCCCATTATCATCATCGGATTCAGAATCAAACTCAGAGCTAGAAATAACTATCTTCTTCTTTTTCTCATCTGTCGGGAGGAGGGTTCCCAGACATAAGAACCCCAAGGAAATCGGTTAAAAACCTGATAATCTTGTGCTACAGTAAGCATGGTAGCGGAAACGAATAAATGGCCCTGTCGGCCAATAAATAAGACCTCCACCATCATGATCAAGCAAACACGGACAGCATCATCGTCCGTAAGCTGATCTCCATCTCCGGTGAACGAAAATCTCTTGTCTACATGGCGGATCAACAACCTCTCCACATCACCGAAAACCCGACGGATAAAATCGGAGCAACTCTGCACCTGCCTCTCTGGCAATAACGAAATCTCTCCAAAGCGGAGTCCTAACACGAGGAAGAACTCCTCCCGCCCAAATCTCAGCACATGTCCTCCCACCTCAAAGAACATATTATACTCCACGTCATTCTCTGGAAAATCTCCATTCGTAAAACGGCGTGCATGAGTAATGGGTCATAGGAGTATTCCTCCATCAGCAACCAATGACCAAAAATTGTTTGACGGAAGATCTCTAGCCTTGGTAGGCTCAACTTACTCTTAATTTGTTCTACCATGGTCAACTTTGACCTCAACATCAAACTAGATGCCTAAATTGTCAAATATTAATATTAAAGGACCTAAAATGTCAACATTTAAGTTAAAGAACCTAAAGTGGTTAAAAATAAATTGATGGAAGCTAATATGTCATATTTTAAGGTTTAAGAATCAATAAATTAATGTTAAGGAACCTAAAGTGTAATTTATTAAAGTTTGGCACATAAATTGTCATAAACTAAGGTTTAGGGACCTAAAGTGTCAATAATTAAAGTTTAGGGACCTAAAGTGTCTAAAATTAAAGTTAAGGGACCAAAACTGTAAAAATTTAAAGTTTAGGGACTTAAAGAGTCATATGGTCCTAAAGTGTCATAAATGCAAGTCTAGGGATCTAATGTGTCTAAAATTAAGATTTAGGGACCTAAAGTGTCAATAATTTAATTTTAGGGATCTAAAGAGTCATATATCAAAGTTTAGGGACTTAAAGTGTCATAAATTAAGGTTTAGGGACCAAAACGGTAAATAATTAAAGTTTAGGGACATAAATTGTAAAAAAGTAAAGATAAAGGACCTAAAGTGTCATAAGTTAATGTTAAGGAACCTAATGTGGCATTTTTTAAAGTTTAGGAACCTAAAGTGTCATTTATTAAGGTTTAGGGACCTAAAGTGTCAATAAATTAATGTTAAGGAACCTAAAGTGTAATTTATTAAATTTTGGCACATAAATTGTCATAAACTAGGTTTAGGGACCTAAAGTGTCAATAATTAAAGTTTAGGGAGCTAAATTGTAAAAATTAAAGTTAATTACAAATACAAGAATCAAAAACTCAAACCAAACAGGAACAATTTAGAACAATATACATACATTAGAACAATATACATACAATTTAGAAAATAAAAAAAAAACACCCAGGCTAGGTCCGCAATCCATAGGTGGTGCGGTGGTGGTTGCGGAGGTGGTGCGGTGGTGCTATAAAAAATAGTTTAGAAGACTTACCTTTGGTGCCATTGTTCACACGTGTTGATTTGGGGAAGCACGTACCAAGATCCGACAAAAAATGAGCCTAATCAATATATTTCTTTAAAAAACTCGGTGTGGGGTATGGGGGAGGCGACCATGAATCGTTTTATATAAAAAAGGGTAGTTGGGGTGGGGGGTGGGGAACCGTGTGCAATTAATAGGAAATAATTAAAAAAAAACCTAAAATCAGCAGGTGCAGACCTGCAGGGGATGGCGGACCTACACACGTTTTCCTGAGATCGTGCCACGTGTCCAAGGTTGCGGATGGCGGACCTACCTGACCCGACCTGTTGCGGACCGGGGTTGGGCCTCCATTTTTTTGTTGTTTATGGTCAAATGGCGGACCTGCAGGTGCGGACCTGGGGTCAGTTGCGTAAATGGGGTAGAGAAATGGCTAGGAGGTGCAATTGGGTGACGAATATGTCTATTTGAGCCAATTTCCCTTTTTTAAGGGTGTTGAATGCCTTGAAAGTCATGCCAATCATTTTTAAGGAATAATCTATCATATCACTTGATATATATATATATATGTGTGTGTGTGTGTGTGTGTGTGTTTTGATGTTATAAGTTTTATAAATTTGTTTATAAATTTGTAAAATTTGTAACTTTTGATTTTATTTCATTTTATAAATCTGTAACTTTTAATTTTATTATAACTTTATAAATATATTTTTCTTTATGTTAGTCAGAAAAACACATGTTGATCCCTCATTTGTAACTCATGTTGATTCGTCTGTTGCAACTCATGTTGACCCGTCTTTTACAAGTGAAAGACACCTTAGACGTAGTAGTTTGAACGCGTCTAGATTTGTTGACTTGGAAAAAATGAGACACCAAGAACCAGCGAGACACAGTTCTTTCATGTCCAAAAATTATAATGCACATCCATACATCAATCAATTTCCATAAATGTGTCACCCTTACATCAGGCAGGTACATGATGTGAGAGGTGATAGAAATTGTGGATTCCGAGCAATAGCTGTCTCTCTAGGTCTTCATGAAGATGCGTGGCCCACAACTCAGTTTAACTTGATAAAAGAGTTAGATACACACAAGACAAAGTACATCAACGCTTTTGGAGGTGAACATTGGAATATTAGTTACAACACTTTAAACTTCTTTCGATCAGATCAAGGTGCACTAGTTGAACACTGGATGACGATGCCTGAAATAGCTGTCTTGATTGCTTCAAAATATAATGTGATATTACACGTTATAAATATGACCGGCAGTGGGATGTACTTGCCGCTTAGGTCCACTCCGCCAGCATGGTATCAACATGCTGTTTTTACAATTAGGTATGTTAATGGTAACCATTATGTGAAATTAGATATGGCAGAAGGATACCTGTTTCCGGAAATTGTAGCACATTTTTTCCATTACAGTCATCCGTGTGCTGCTGGATGGGCTATCACGTATTCAGAGCGAATACAAAAGTACATGCGGCTTTTACGTGTTAATTGTACTACGGATAATGTTATTTTAGATTAATCGAATGTAATGTAAATTATTTCATGTTCTATTTATATGTTAAATCGCAATATTTATGTTTTATTTTTATAATTATATAATTATAAAAAAATTAGTAATATTTATATTTAAAAATATTTATTTATTTTTTAATAAAACCAAAATAAAAAACCACAACTAAAATTATTAATATAAATAATTAAAATAGAAAAAGAAATATATATATATATATATATATGAAAAGACAATAAAAAGACAAAAAAATGAAAAAAAACAAAACAAAATTAATGATGGTTTTGTACTATTAGCAATCATAAGGATGCCCTTACTAATCATAAGGGTGTCATTAGCCTCCCCCAGTGATTAGTTAAAATAAACAAACTCCAAAGCATTTCCTAGTTTCCTAGAAGGTGCTAGTGAAGTTACCGGAGTCGTAGTTACCGGAGTCGTCGGGTACAGGGAGTCGTGTCTCGTACCTAATAAATATTTTTAAAAAAAACTAAATTACTTTTTTTGTCCTTGTGGTTTGTTGAAAATTTCGCTCTTAGTCCCTAGTCTTCATTTTCTGTTGGGTCTAAAATATGCTAAGTCCAGTTAGTACTGCTACTTGAAGGAGTTACTACTGTTGAAAGAATTAATACTGCTGAAGACTTTAGTACTGCTATTCAAAGGTATTACTATTGCTTGTAGGATTACAACTGCTAGAGGTATTAATACTGCTGAAAGAGTTAATACTGTTAGTAGTTAGTACTGCTTGAAGAATTACTACTGCAAGCATGGTTAGTACTGAAGTGAAGATTAATACTGCTTATGAAGATAAAGATGGATTGTTTGCTTGATGCGAAAGACTAGGAGATTGAAGATAATTATGGACTGGATGCTGAAGATCAATATTATTTTCATATTTATCTTGTAATCTGTTTTGTATATATATAATCTAGAAGTCTTAGCATAGATAGATACATTGAGATATAGATACATTGATACAGATACAGAATACGTTTTTGTTTTAGAGAGAATTAGCCTCAAGATTGTTAGTAATCCTTTCTTTAGAGAAGTATTGAACGTCTGTTGAGCTTGTTCAACAGATTGAGGTTGTGGTTGTAATCATTAAGTTAATTCAATATAACTTGTGATTTGATCCATATACTGTTTCATTGATTTATTGTTAAAGTGTTATTCCGCAACTTCTTTAACAAAGTTTCTGAGTGTTTATTTAAATTCTTGTTTAGAATTTCGATCTTGACACCGCCAAAATCCAAACGACTCTTTGAATTTTTTACGAGTGTTCTTTCTCTCTTTCTCTCTCTCGAATTCTTGCTTCCTAGTGCATAAACCCTAGTGTTGATTCGAACCCAAGAACGATGGTAGGACTAGAGTTTGTTGAAGATCATAATGAGCTTGCGATGCTGCTAAACCCAAACAAGCTGAGGGTTTTGAAGAAATTGTGGATTTCCTGAAAGCATCCCACATTGCCTATGCACTTACAGTCAATCCCACCATCTATGTGGAGCACATGCTACAATTCTGGACCAATGCCTCCATTCAAACTGTTAAACAAGCAGTAGAAACTGAAATGTCCAGAGAAGAGATAGAGATTGCAGAAACTCTAGTTAAGGCAAAGCATGACACTCCTAAGGCCACTCAAAAAGCTAAGGGAATGGTGATCAAAGAAGGTGAATCAGAGAAGAAAAAGACAAAGGTCAGTGTCAGATGCAAAGAAGAAAGGGAAAGAGAAAATGGTTGAGCCTGAGAAATCAGTGAAAAAGCATAAGCAAATTGACTTGGATGCAGAGTTGGCAAAGAAGCTACAAGAAGAACTTGAAAAGGAGAATGAGATTCAAACTGCCAAAGAAAGAAAGATTGCATTGGATCTGGCAAAAAGACTCAATGAAGAGTATCAGAAGAGCTTGAAACTGGCTGTAAAGAGGGTTACTATGAAAGCTCCACAGAAAAGACATCCCTCAAAAACCTTCCTAGCCAATCAAGAAAGAAGAAAGATGATCAACTTCCTGAAAGGATCTATTGGAGTTCCTGAAGGGATGTTTACCAATATGTCCTTCAGCAGAATTGAGGAATTATACAAGAAGGAGATGGCCAAGCTTCAAAGAGACTTCAGTCAGAGGGTTGAGTTTGAAAGGAAAATGAAAGAAATACATGATCTGAACATTCAACAACCCTTCCCTGACAGTGAAGAAGGCACTCCAACAAAAGAAAAGGCCGAAGTAAAGAAAGAAGAGACCCTAGCCCAGAAAATTGGAGCTGTAAAAAGAAAGAAGTCTATTGCTACAGAGCCAAAGGCAAAGAGGCCTAGAATTGAGCAAGTTGAGAAAGAAAAGGAAAGTGAAAGAATGGAAGAAGAACCATCAGAACCTACTGTTGCACCTCCTATAGAGCATGTTGAAATTGAGCATAGTCAAGAACAGCCAAGTCAATCTGATGTACAGTTTGATTTGTATATGTTAGTAACAGATGAAGAACCATTGAAGGTTGATTCTATCTCAGTGAATGCTCCAGAAATCATTCATTGGGATACTTTGGTGGACAAAAGAACTGAATATATCAGAATCAAGAGAATGGGTGATCAGTATGAAGTTTATTCAACCTGGGGAAAGATCATCAGAAGTTGTTCCACAACAGATTTGGAGGAGATGTATAAGGTTGGTCTGAATCTATATGGTGAAGTGTTGAAAGGAGCTGGGATGAATCTAATAAAGATGGTCATGGAGTTTTTATGCATGATGTTTGATCCAGATAGAGTGAAGTATCTTATCAAAGATCTGCATCATGAATATGGTTTTAAAATAATTGATCATTGGATGTTGTTTGAAAGATGTGGAGTCTATGTCTTAACCATTGATAAAAGCTATCATGAATACTACTTGGTGGATAAGATATATGACCACAGCAAAGCAAAGTTGCAAGGGATGTTGAAAGCTAAGCTGGTATGTGCTAAAGGTTCATAAATGGCCAGAATAGTGATCAGAAGAACCATCAATCAAAGTGTAGGATTGGATCCTAATCTGGGGAACTGAGCAGTTGTTTTTGAAAGCATCATGAAGACTACATTCTGAAGAACTTAGCTTCTTGTTTTGAAAAGTTAAGTTAGGGGGAGATTGTTGGGTCTAAAATGTGCTAAGTTCAGTTAGTACTGCTACTTGAAGGAGTTACTATTGTTGAAAGAATTAATACTGCTGAAGACTTTAGTACTGCTATTCAAAGGTATTACTACTACTTGTAGGATTACTACTGCTAGAGGTATTAATACTGCTGAAAGAGTTAATAATGCTAGTAGTTAGTACTGCTTGAAGAATTACTACTGCAAGCATGGTTAGTACTGCTGTGAAGATTAATATTGCTTTTGAAGATAAAGATGGATTGTTTGCTTGATGTGAAAGACTAGGGGATTTAAGATAATTATGGACTGGATGCTGAAGATCAATATTATTTTCATATTTATCTTGTAATCTGTTTTGTATATATATAGTCTAGAACTCTTAGCATAGATAGATACATTGAGATATAGATACATTGATACAGATACAGAATACGTTTTTGTTCTAGAGAGAATTAGCCTCAATATTGTTAGTAATCCTTTCTTTAGAGAAGTATTGAACGTCTGTTGAGCTTGTTCAACAGATTGAGGCTGTGGTTGTAATCATTAAGTTAATTCAATATAACTTGTGATTTGATCCATATACTGTTTCATTGATTTATGGTTAAAGTGTTATTCCACAACTTCTTTAACAAAGTTTCTGAGTGTTTAATTAAATTCTTGTTTAGAATTTCGATCTTGACATTTTCTTCATTTATTACGGTGACAGTCACTGTGGTTTGTAATTTATTTCGTTTTTGTGCCTCGGACCCTTAAAATTGTTCCTTGAACTTTGATCCATTTTGACTTTTTCACTTTTCCTCTTAAATTTCTTAAAAATAAAAAACATATATATATATATAAAGAGTCCACTTATTTTGTAAACTTATTTTATCCTGTGAACTTGTAAACAAGGGGTATTTGGGTCTTTTCTCCAAATTCAAAATTTTAGGAATAATTCATATTTTTAGCAACAAACTTCCTTAATTTTCTCAACTATCTTCATCTCTCTCACTCTCTCTCCGACAACCTCCCACTCCGGCAACCTCCTCCCACTCCGGCGACCTCCCCCTAATTCCGACAAGTTTCATAATTTTTTGGAACTTCATATTTTTTTGGAGTTTCACGTTTCATAGAAGAAAAACATATGAAAATTCGAAAATATATGATTATTTCAAAAAATTCTGAATATTTATATTGGAGAAAATATATGAAACTTAAAAATATAATTATTCATACGAGATAAAAATATATGAAACTGTTTATGAAAGAATATGAAACCGTATGAAAATATATGAAACCGTTAACGAAAATATAAGAGACCGTCGCCCGGAGATGGAGGACGTTGTCGGAGAGGGAGAAGATCCTCATAATCATCATATCTTTCATATACGACGTGCGTGAAAAAACACCGATTGTGTGTGCGTGCAGAAAACTTCCATCACTTTTGTCTTCGTGAAAAAACACCGGCCACGGAGGTGCATGTGTGCAGAAAACCCACTGGAGTTTTGAATGATTCATCGGAGTTTTGGCATCGAATGTCCTTGTTCTTCATGGTGGCCGCATATTCTTCGGATCCGTGAAGAACCACCATCCACGGTGGTGCGTGTGCAGAAAACCCACCGTGAAGATTCACCGTCCTTGTTTATCATGGTGGCTGAACTTTTTTGAGAGATATAGAGACTAGAGAGAGAGAGAGAGAGAGATGAGGTAAATATGGTGAAAATCAAAGAGATAATGTAAAAATAACATAATTAGATAAAGTCAAATTAGTTAAAAATTTAGAATTTAAAATACCTAAAAAGTATTCCCCGAAACTACCCCTTCCCTATTTTTTAAGTAAATTTAAATCTGGAAATTTCTCAATCGTCGATCAAAATAATGGATGACCTAGATCGGTTTACAAAGTTTACAAGGAAAACATGGTTTACAAAAGAAGTTCCCTCTATATATATATATATATATATCCATATACATAACTACTATACTTGATCGATGTTTACAATACTTGGAAACGGAGAAATCGATGAAGAGAAATCTTTTATATATATAAACAACAACCACAAAATGACGTGGCAGCTTGATTGATCAGATATCCTCAAAAGAATTTTCTAAATTTTTTGATTTTTTTTTAATATTTGATAAGTCAAAGACATTTTTATTCCTCTATAGCAAATATGTGTTTCATAACGAATAAGGGTCCTTTTTGTAATTTTGCATATGTGTTGAATTTAACCTAAGACTATCCATCTTCCCGCCCACCTCTTCCCTTTCACCTTTTCTTAATTAACCCCTCTTCACCTTTCCTCAATTAATCCATCTTTCAATCTATTACTCTAGATCCCTATTTGTTGGTGCATGTTCATGTTGATCTAATTATCTGGGTTAATTACTTATGAGGTTACAATTGTTGGCAAAGCTCCTTCGTATATATGAGGTAAATATATTAGTCTAAATTTTAGGAGTTTTGCTATTACGCGATCCCTTTATATTTGTTTGATTATTTATCAACATTATTTTTTGATTTGGGTTTAATGTCGATTTTTATGGTATGTCATGGGGTATGATTCGAATAGGGAGCACAAAAATTTGATCCAAACTCAAATACTTTGTATGTATATTGCAAAGAAAGAGATTTTAATGTGACAATTAAAATATGCATATTAGGTGTTTGACGAAATGCCTCAATGACATCAAGTTTAATGGTCTGCATACTATATGTAGCCCAATCCATCACCATTTGTTCCCATTACATTTCGAGATGCCTACAAGAAATACATAGAGATTACATTGTAGTTTGATATTTACATCGATAAATAAATTTATTACAAAATTCAACTTGCCACACTATTGATATTTAACATCCTTTAAGGACAACGATACTCTCTAATCTTGATTTCCTTTATTTATTTTTTTGGATGAATTGGGTTTTGTACATTTTATGAATTACAAACTTGAGTTTGTTTAATTGATGAATCACAACTTGGGTTTTGTTCGATTTGATGAAATTGGAAATTTTTTTTCTTGTTTATTTTGTGTCTTTTGGTTGGATTATGAATTGGTCCCAATCTTTGTATTTCCGAACTCTCTTTAGTATATTTATAAACTTAATTTCATCACATTAACCGTGAATCTTTGAGGAAGATGAGGCTTTCACATAAGAAAGAGATGGAAGACGATTGAAAGGATCTGTGATTTACTTTTTTTAAATACAATTCAAATAGAGGTATTTGTAATGTGTTCATGGCGGAGATGGGTGGTAGTTTAGTTCCTGTGTGTGTTGTGGAGAGAAAGAGAGAGAGAGAGAGCTTTAGACAAAAAGATAAAATAAGTGATCAATAAGAATATATAAAAACACAAAAAAATACAATGACCAAAATGTCACTTATCTGACCTTCTGAAAAATCCATTTTCACAATCTGACCTCCTTTTATTCTAATTTCATTTTACATTATTTTTTATCATTTATAATTAATTAAATTACCAAACTACCCCTATCACTAAAATTATTAATTCCCTAAGGGCGCATTTAGTTTGCGGGAATGGATTGGAATGAATTGGATTTCAAGTAGGGATTTGGATTTTGAGGGATTTGGATTTGGGAGGATTTAAAATCCCTTCATATGTTTGGTTTGTAGGATTTGGAATGGAATGAAAATCAATTCTTTTATAAATCTTGTTTGGTTTGTAGGATTAGGATTTGGATTTGAATTGAGATTTTTTTGTTATTATTTGTTTGTTTTATAAAGAATTGTTTTTTTTGGTAAATTACTTTTTTTATCGATTATTTTTATTTGTGATGACCGTTTTGCCCTTCCCATCCCCTACAAACATTAAATTCGTTTTCTTCCTCCCAAAAATTTTAAATTATTCTCCTCATACCTACATCCATATATCCATCATAATTATGTATTTGAATTTAATAATATTTAAATTTATATTAAAACATCAAAAGATGACAAACGATGCGTGAATGAAATCCATTTGGATTTGGATTTCAAATCCATGCCCATTCCAAAGGATTTTCAAATTCATCATATGAGGAATTTTAAAGTGGTCAAGGGATTTTAAATCCAGTCAACGAAATCCTTTCATGCAAACCAAACACAGGATTGGAATGGATTTGAAATCCAAATCCCTCCAAATCCATTCCACTCCTGCAAACCAAACAGGACCTAAATTTCCTAATTCTAAAACAACGCAGTAAGAAAAAAAGGGAAAAAACCGTAGTTTAACTTTTTCACCGTGCGGCTCTTCTTTCCCATCGATTGTCTTCATCGTTCCCGACATCTACATCGTTCCCCGTCTTCTCCATCACCGTGTCGCCGTTCTACTGTAGTTCGACCGCCGCTCTCCTTTAGTTCGACCGCCGCTCTCCTCTAGTTCGACCGCGTGAAAACATCCTCTCTCCTCCCTAGGGTAAAGGTAAGGTCTGTGTACACTATACCCCTCTTAGACCCTACTCCGTGTGAGATTTCCAAGGTTCAGTTTGGTTTGGTTTATTTATCTCTTTATCTCTGTTACTGAGGTAGAATTGGACTGGTTAATATGTCTGTAACATATCAAACAGAAGCACTCCACTACCAAGATTAAAATTTGGGAAAATACTTTCTAATTTTTTTTCTTCTTGCCTTCTTAATGCTAAATGATAATAAACTCTAGATACTTGTGATCTTTCCTCTACATTACACTTTTACAAGGTGACCTTGTAAGTTGCGACTTCTACAACAAACAACTCCCTTGACCGTGTTCTTCCCTTATTCATTGTGAATTTGTGATAGTGCCTCAGTTGCAGCTTTGGCTTCTAATCTTATATAAGAAGTCTACCTTTGATTCCAAATATTCATACCTAGTAGTCCTCAATTTTTTACCCAAAAATAAATCTAGTATGCACCCTTCATATAGTTGAATTACTTGTGCACTATGAACACAATTCAAAGTTAAAACAACCCATCAATTGCTAATACAATTATTAAGTGCATGTATTCATGGTTCTTGTAAATTTTAGGTTGGTCACTTTTGATTTAATCACAGTGTTATTCAATTTTGAGTTTGTTTTTAGTTATTGGATTAATAGTGAATTTCTTGCTTAACAAATGATTTCTTCTAATATCATGGCATATAAAGAATGATGATGCAAGAGGAAACGAATGCGAATGAATCTAGCTCACCATCTCTGGGTGAACCTGTTACGCTTAGACAAAATGATCATGAGATTGAAGAGCATGAGCACGTAAGTCCTTTTCATAATAAATTTAATATTTATTTTCAAAACATATTGTATTATATAATATATATATATATATATATATATATTGATTTGTAGGTGAATGTTCAAAATCCTAGTCCATTAATTCCTATTTTGGATAAGAAAGAACATTTCGATTGCAAGATAAGCATCAAGTGTTCTTTAAATAAAGTTGTGGAGACTATTGTTAAGGAGTTGGGTGATAATTCACCTGAATTAGAATGGTTTAAGACAAGTTCGCCTTTCGGCCATTTTCTTAGTGTCCCTGCTAATTATCAGCACTCAAGCCAAATGATGTGGTTGCTACTCCTTCGACGAGTCAAATGTAGAAGAGGGAATGAAATATGCTTTGTTGTGAATGGAAAACCAATTAGATTCTCACTTTTAGAGTGCGCACTAATATATGGATTAAGATGTTCAGACTATCCTACGGGTTCTGAAGAGCATGCTAAATCTCAAGAATTTAGGAACAACATTTCCTTCAACATACTACTATCACTATTGGAGATGTTGAAAGAAAATTGAAGGAGATGTGTACCAAGAAAAAGAGAAAAAGATCACAAAGTGTTAGTGGCATGAACATGGAAAAGATAAAAATGGTTATGCTTTTATTTGTCTCTGCAATTCTTTTTCAAGGGGACAAATCCACTAGTGGTATTGATCCTTTTTTCTTGGGTATGGTGGATGATATTGAAATGTTTATTCAATATTCTTTGGGGAACGCCTCTTTTTTACACTTACGGAGGCAACTTACAAAGTCAATTAAAGAGAAAGCACAAAAGTTGCTCAAGGATTGTATCACAGCATCCATATTGTCTTATAATGGTTTTGTGTTTCCATTAGCGGTAAGCGAATTTTTTCAACTTTACCTCCGTCTAGATTCTTTATATGTGAACACATAGTGATATGCTTAATTTTTTCATGAATACAGATATTGGTATTAGAATGTATACCTGCTATTGCAAATGTTTTTGCTCAACGATTGGAACATGATGTCGAAAAAGTTCCAAGGATTTGCAATTGGAAGACTATTTGGAAATCAAAACAATCTCCATCGTATAGCGACATAATGGCGTCCTTGGGAAAATCACATGTTGCAACTTAAGTCCAGTTATAACACATGTTTTTTTGTCAATTATTATGTGATGCTTAATTATGAATTAGTTAAGTTTTTTAACATGACATCTTAATTTCTTATATTTCAGGATATAATTGGCATTCTTACACCAACTGACAAGGAATTACAATCACCTTATATGCAAGGATTTAGTAACATATATAATGATGATGATAAACATGTTGAGGGAATAATGTTGAGGGAATTGACAAAGCAATTGCTTTGAGGGAGCTCAATCACATGGCACAATGATGTTGTTAATGCTTTTGATCCCTATGTACATGTTGGTGGAACTACCCATGTTGATCAAACTATTCGAACTTATGTTCAGATAAATAGTTCTTCTCCTGATGACCCTTGTGATATTGGTGACATGAAAGGATGTAGCATAGCAAGTCCATCCAGACCATGTGAAACAGAGAGAGTGACCGTAGACACTTCTTTCTTGGTCGATGAACTAAAGAGGTATGTAGATGCGAAATTTGAAGATTTAGAAACCAAGATAGAGCATGACATGAAATCCTTTGGATCTAAGTTGGAGAAAGAAATGAAAACCAATATATCCAAGTTGGAGAAATAAATTAATACCAATATATCCAAGTTGGAGAGCCACATAGATCAAAGTCGGTGACAATCAACAAAATGTGAAGGGAAGTGCTTCAATAAACAAAGTAAATAAATTTACTTCTTTTTAGTTTTAATCATTTTATTATATATTTAATGAATCTAATTATTATTTTTTTCATACAGCAATGCAGGTAACTTTGATATATACGAAATCAAGTTTATATTTTCACTCTGAAAGGTTCATGGGCAACATTATGGAAGTTATTTAAAAAACTTAGTTGTGGATGTTTTTAGGCTGATTGAGATCCATGGTATATATCTTATTTTGAATTTTTGTTTAATTAGTGTAATTGAATAGTTGGATATCTTATTCTGGATGTTTTTGGGCTGATTGAGATCCATGATATATATCTTATTTTGGATTTTTGTTTAATAAGTGTAATTGAATAGTTGGATATCTTATTATGGATGTTTTTAGGCTGATTGAGATCCATGATATATATATATATATATCTTATTTTGGATTTTTATTTAACATGATTGGACCATTCTGAATCTATTGGTCCAGTCAGTCAGTATCAATGTGCATGATCGGCACAGTAGTACCAGACTAGATCTGGTCTAGCTCTATCCATAAGCATGACTGGACCAGTTGAGTCAGTCGAGCTACTTGATTTATCATAACTAGACACGGTCTATAAGAACTTGTTTTTCACTTTTTTTTTGTAATCTCACTCCCAACTCATCATAATAAGAACTTATATAAAATTCTCTAGTCGACCCTTTTTATTAGCAGGATTAGACCCATTCTGACTCTATTGGTCCAATCAGTCATTATCAATGTGCATGACCGACACAGTTGTACCAGACTGGATCTGGTCTAGCTCTATCCATGAGCATGATTGGACCAGTAGAGTCGGTCGAGCTACTTGATTTAGCATGACTAGACCCGGTCTATAAGAACTTGTTTTTCACTTTTTGTTGTAATCTCACTCCCAACTCATCAAAATAAGAACTTATATAAAATTCTCTAGTCGGCCCTTTTTATTAACATGATTAGACCCATTCTGACTCTATTGGTCCAGTCAGTATCAATGTGCACGACCGACACAGTCGTACCAGACTGGATCTAGTCTAGCTCCATCCATGAGCATGACTGGACCAGTCGAGTCGGTCGAGCTACTTGATTTAGCATGACTAGACCCGGTCTATAAGAACCTGTTTTTCACTTTTTGTTGTAATCTCACTCCCAACTCACCAAAATAAGAACTTATATAAAATTCTCTAGTCGACCCTTTTTATTAACATGATTAGACCCATTCTGACTCTATTGGTCCAGTCAATCAGTATCAATGTGCATGACCGGCACAGTCGTACCGGACTGGATCTAGTCTAGCTCTATCCATGAGCATGACTGGACCAGTCGAGTCGGTCAGGCTACTTGATTTAGCATGACTAGACCCGGTCTATAAGAACTTGTTTTTCACTTTTTGTTGTAATCTCACTCACAACTCATCAAAACAAGAACTTATATAAAATTCTATAATGGTAAATCTTATAAGAACCTCCTTTTTGGGATTCTATGTATTTTTTTCAACTTAATAATTATAAAGTAAAGAAACTAAAATAAAACTAGAAAATATATCAATTCACACCAACATTAAGGTCAAATCCAAGGATCTTATTTAAGAACCTGAAAAAGATGAGGTTCTTATAAGAACTCTTCACAATGGTAGTTCCAACAAGTCACTTCACTTTTTTCTTGTAAGAACCTTGCATTGGAGATGTTCTTATACTATAGTCTGATATGTTATATTATCCTATATTACTACGTAAGAACGGACATGTTAACCATAATATAAGTATATTATACTATATTATATTATGTTATATTGTCATCTAGGTTAAACTTAGAGATAATTGAATTGAAAATATGTTAAGACAATCAACTAGCAAGATTAAGTACATGATATCGTCAGACACAACTAGACCAATCAGACATTGTTAATACGTATGAATGCATGTGTTAGAGTCACAAGTATGAATACATGTGTTAGAGTCATAAGTATGAATGCATGTGTTAGAGTCATAAGTATGAATGCACTTGTTAGATTGAAACTAGTTTAGAATAATCAACTATTTCAAGAAATTTTGAAAGAACTTTTATATAATAATGTTTATAAAATGTTTAAAACATTTGTTTTAATAAATTATTTATAAAAATGGAATTCAATTCCTTTCCAAATCCTAAAACCAATTCCAAATCCTTCCATAGAAATCCAAATCCTTCCAAACCATTCCATCAAACCAAAATCCCCCTTAGAGTCATAAGTCCCTAGTCTTTCTTCTCAGTTGATTTGTATTGAGTTTATACCATAGTCACCCCGTTGTGGCATGCGGCGACCCCCCAGAAATTTTTTTGGTTATAACCATCCGTACCAGACCGTATCCAATCGAACTAGTTTGGACTAGCGTGATTGGATCCCATCTAACCCCACTCGGACATTAGATCTCTATAAATAAACATGACTCGTTCGAGTATGAATGCATCAATCGGACAAGACTAGATCAGTCGGACAAGACAGACTGGACAGTCAGACAAGACAAACTAGACCATTTGGACAAAATTGTAGCTACTCGCTGTCTTTTAATCTCTTTGAATTAATATCATGACATAAATAACAAAAATAACAGTCCTAAATAAAATATCTGTGAATTAATATCATAATATAAACAATAAAAATATCATTTTCAAATAAACAAAGTCAATGTTCTTAAAAGGAAAAATACATTAAAGAAATTTTAAGAATCAATGGGTCGAAGGGGGCAAGTTTTTTTTGTGTGACCAAGGTCTCCGCATATCTCACATCTTGTAGATCCCAGTACAGTGCAATCAACAGTAAATAATCAATGATGAACAATTGTATAGCCACAACCTCTAGTCATATGATTAATATGCAATCAAAGGGTTTAGGTTTACAGAGAGAATACCTGATCAGAGAAAGTAAACCTATTTACTAGAGAATTATGAATTGAGACTAAACAACTTCTAACATGTCTAACCTAATTTTCAACTAAATAAAGCTTTATATATGTGGCGCATAAGTCCTAATGGGATTTAAGCCCATTAACAATTAAACTATCAAACAATTACATTTTGAACCCTTATAAATGCTTTTTACAACTTTCAACACACAGGACTTTCAGTCCTAACAATCTCCCCCTAAAGTTGAATAAAGCATTTAACAACTTGAAAAACTTCAGGCCTTGATCTTCTTTCCCTCTTGAATCTTTGAAAAACTTTGGTGTTGCTTGACTTCATGTCTTTCCACGCTCCCCCTTGAATAAAGCTCTTGGTCTTCATAGTTTCAACTTTGTAACCAGATTCAATGTACAGTAGCCTCGACTGAATGCACGATCAAGCAGCGTTTAACTGTAGAAACTCAATCACATCGGATCAACTCACAAAAATGATAATGTGAGAGTTACTTGACATTCCACGGTGCATCTTTAGTTTAATAACAAAGAATCTGTCTTTGAACCGCGAGTTAAATAAACTTTCAGCTTACGAACTTGTTTCAATTAGATCGTAGGAGGAATTGACTTGAAGCAGACACCACTTGATACATGATAGAAGAAATACAATGGATAGAAGAAATACAATGGATAGAAGAAATACAATGGAAAGAAGAAATACAATCTTTGAAATCTTCATCTTTGAATATTGAAACAACAACTCATATCTTCATCTCTTTGATCTCTAGACTGTCTTCAGAAAAACAAACTTTCACAGAACTTTCTTTCTTTATAACTTTGAAATTGAACTTTGTAAAATTCTCTCCCCCTTTTTGATGATTGTGAACATCATGATCATCAAAACTCTTCAATTTCAACGCATTCTTTGATCTCCTCCTTTGTGATGATTTGACATTCTCCGCCCTTTGATCTGAGGATCCGTCAATTCATGAAATGTATATATCCGAATCTTTTCAAATTCAGACATAATGAACTGTGTAACCCTGATTCAGCAGATGAAACAGTTAGTATGCCTGTAAGTAGCACGGAGCCATTTTGTACAACGGATGTACTTTGGAAAGGAGCTTTTGTGATGTTCACTCCCCCAGTGCTTCCATTCAATCATCGAAAAACCACAAAGGAATTTTCTGTGAATGTTATGACAAGAATACTCATTCCTTGTGTGCTCGTGAAAGTGTAGAAATGATTAAAGGTACTTAGCTATATCAGGCTCAAATTGTGTAAACTGTTGAGACAACAACAGATATTACACGGACTCAATGTGCATGAAAGAAGTGCGAAGGTGGGGCAACTTTCCTTCTTTTTCAATATCTAAATCTTCCGAGTGAAGATTAGATAGTATATATGATGCGTCCCCAAAGAAAATGAAACATTTCTTTGTTAAGAAAGAAATGAGTGGCTGGTGGGGTTATAGCAAGAGTTGGCATGGGCTCACTGTCTGTCTCAATGATGGTCACCAAAGAATGTGAACCAATCAGAAGATGTGGTTGCCCGACTCAGAAAGTGTTTGGTGCAGAGTTTTCATATTCTTTTAACTTTGTTCTCACACCCTCTTTCTTTTTAGCATTAAAGATCACTTCTAACCAAACTCTCTTTTTCATTTTTCCGCCCAGCACAATGAGAAAAACTCAACCGGATGAGTTATCTCCCCCACTCTTTGATTTATGACCCCTCACCCATCAAGCACTCTAGAATAACTTCCGGGGTAGGAAACACTGGTTTACGTGAATCCATGGATGTTCTGTTTAAGCTCACACATGAATCCCATGTAAGTCCTAAAAAGAATTTTTGCTCAACAGTTTAACTTGTACAATTAAGCACAAAATGTATGAAAACATTGTCAAAATGTATGCTCATGAGATTTGAGCAATTGAATTTTGAAGATTTCTCAAAACAAAGATATTGAAATGAAAGAAATGAAATGAAAAAAAATTGTTTTGAGAATCTGACAATGTATCAATCAGAACAAATGAAATGGTTAGGGTACCAAAGAATTGGATATTTTGTTTATATGAACAAATATAAACAATTTAGCAATGAAAGCACAAATTTAGAAATAATGATTGATGCTCAACAACATTTGAAATCAAACGGGAGTATTACCATCGAAAAATTGTTTCGTTATGAGACATGATAATAACAAATTCAAACGAAATACGGAACCGGTGTGTGTGAATACTTGACAATATATGGACAAGATAATACGCGAGTATTCATCTTTGGAAACACACGGTCAGTTAAACATTAAAGCTCAAAATTGAAAAACATTTAAAATCACACTTCTAAATTCATAAAGTCTTTTGAGAACCAGAAGTGGTTTGAACATTTCAGAAACCGTTTTTCATGTTCGAAAGTTGTTCTTCTTTCAAACAATCAGAGCTCTAGATTAGAAGATATTTACATTTAAGCTCCCCCTCAAATCATGATAGAACGATATAGATCTATTAAGCTCCCCCTGGATATTTGCAAAATATCCAAGTCTGAACGTTGAAGAACGGGTCCTAATCTGTCTTATGATCAGAAGCCATACTCCGTTGAAGTACGGGTTCTAAGCTGATTTACTTAGAAGCCTTTGTTCTTCTACTCCCCCTTGACAGTAGGTGCCTGCAACAAAGAATCAGTTTTCGGCTTTGGTACCTACTGGTATTTGGGTCCATGAATGTTAGTTGCACTTCTTGTGGGGGACACGGAATAAGAACCATACCAAAAATGATCACTGGTTTTGTGAATAGGATCATGTGTACGACAATAAGAACAATAGTATTTCTTACCTGACAACCTGATTAATTGATCTCTCGAGTAGATATGATCAGGTTTACCTGTACGTGCATTGTTCTTCTTGGCTTTGTGTGTATGTACACATGATTTCTTTCCTTTCAGCTCATCTTTCTTCTCATCTTCAACTAGTTTCTTCTTCCAGACCAGTTCCTCTTCTTTATATCTTCTTGTTCTCCTTCTTTGTGTACCTGAACCATCTACATTTTCATCAAAGAAAAGGTTAGTACTGCGAATCTGATCATATGATTTAACTGACCTTTTTGATGAAACATTTTTCTGATTTGAACTTGATGTAGTCTTTTCAAGCACTTTAATCGTCGAAGCAAAGTTGTCTCTTTCTTTAACCAGCAGGTCAAACTTCTTCGTGAACTCACACTTCGTTTTCTACTCTTTTAGTGCCTTCTCAGATAGTTCAGATAACTTGGCAGTCAGCTTTTTAATCTCAGTCTCACACATGCTTCTCTCTTCTTCAAATTCCTTCTCAGCATTGTTTCTCTGGCCGGATATTTCTTTGAAGAAACCAACATTCTTTTGTTCAATGGCCTTCTTCTCTTTGGCAAACTTTTCTCTTTCATGGATGATTACTTTCTGAAAATCAGAAACTTGTTGAGAAAGTTTTATGCATTTTAGTTCAGCTTCTTTCTTCTCATCAGCACATTTTCTCGAAAAATCTGAGAACTTCTTTGCAAATGATTTCTCAAACTCGGATTTATCTTTAGCCAGTTTTTGCTCCAAAACAGATATCTTTCTTTTAAGCTCAGAGTTCTCAGATTCCAATTCTCTTCCTTTTAACAGTTACCTTGGCCCTAATATCAACCATTCAGTGCAATCCCACAACTCTTTTCCTGTCATTTTGTAAGTATTTATTTGACCATAAATTTCACTCAAAATGTCACGAAAAAGGTCACAAGAGATACTACTTGTCATATAATTTCGAGCTAAATTATTAGCCTCTCTCTTTTCTCCTGTTCCACAGCCGAAGCTTCTGCCGGAATTTGGGATTGCATCTCTCCTTCAGTCAATGATAATATGATATAGGACCCAACTCATGTTCATCTATAAAATACAAAAAATCAGCTTTCCACCTTTCATATTCTCCTTTGGTCCGCAGACTTCGTGGGTTCATTATCTTTGATCGTATCGAATAGAATTAATTCGATCCGGTTTTGAAAAGAGATGAAACTCAAAAGTGCAGGGACCAAAAGTGAGAAAGTCTGAATCTTGAAAGATTAGGGTCACAAATGACAAACTACTGAAACCTTGAAGTACGGGGGCTGAAAGCGACACAAACAAAAACTACTAACTAGAGGGACTAAAAGCGTAAAAAATAGAACTTCTAACGGACTAACTGAAAAAGGACTAGAAATGAAATAGAACTAACCAAAATAACAAACTAACCGGACTAACGGAGACTTAACGGAAAAAGGACCAAAAAGTAAGAAATTTAACCGTCACTTAATGGAAACACTATTCATCTTCCTCGTTGAGCCAACCTGCAAAGCTTCGAAACGGTTATAAAATTTCAATGCAAAACGATCGTTAAAGCTCCCTGATCAGTCCTTACCAGATTAAAACTCAAACGGGTCAACCCACGATCACAAACGAACCAACCGAAAACTTTTCGGAAAACGATCGAAAATTTAAAAAAACAGAATGGGATAAAACTTTTCGACCAAAAATGATCGTTTATGTTCCCTTAAGCTCCATCAACGGATTAAATCTCGAAACATTCGCTCAAACTCTCGAACGAAGCAACCGAAGATTTTTCGGAAACCGAACGAGAATTTAAAAACTTGATATGGGTGAAAAATTTTCGATCAACAACGTTCGTTTAAGCTTTGTAAACAACCCTTACCAGTTTAAAACTTGAAAAACTTTGCTCACGATCGCTACCGAATCAACCGAAATGATTTCGAAAAACAATCGAAAACCTCAAAACTTGTTCGATGTTGGTTCGCTAGACACCGGGAGCCGCAAGGGACCGGTTGGGGAGACACCGGTCGAATGATAGTACCGGTCGGGATACCGGGCGGATGATAGAACCGGTCGAAATATGGTATCGGTCGAAAGTCACAGTCCGGTCGAAAGACACAGTCCGGTCGAAAGAACTTGACACCGGTCGAGATAGATGATACCGGTCGAGGATTAACACCGGGCGCCCGAAGGTGTAAGCCAAAAATATATATGTGCGAAGTGTATCAATATATATATATATATATATATATATATATATATATGAGATGTCTGCGCTATATATATGATATATATATATATATATATATATATAAATTAAAACAAGCCGCCGCTGATTGGAAATCACCCAAAACCATAGCCCCACACAAATCAAAATGCAAACTTAAAAAAAACTACTTTAAAACACCTGATTGGAAACCCGGTCTTGGACCAAAACCAGGGTGGTGGCGCTGCTGGTTTGAATCAGATGGTGGTGGACCAAGAATACCTTAACTTTGATTAGGTATAAGCAATATATATATATATATATATATATATATATATATATATTTATATATATATATATATATATATATATCGGTCAAGTATTGTTGATACCGGTCAAGAATTGTTGATATCGGTCAAGAACTTGGACCAATTGTATACCGGTCAAGAATTGTTGATATCGGTCAAGAACTTAGACCAATTGTATACCGGTCAAGAATTGTTGATATACCGCTCAAAAGAAAAACAAAACACCAACAAAGTACCGGTCAAGAAAAAGTATACCGGTCAAGAAAAGTACCGGTCAAAGCAATGGTCCGGTCGATAACCACAAACAAATAAACTTAAAGGACCGATAAACTCGAAGAACAGACCGAAGAACACCAAGAACTTCAAGAACAATCGGCCCAGAAACAGATCAAACAACCCAGAAATTCAATTGATTATGCAAATTAACAGATCGATTATCAAACTCAAGCCAAAAAAAATTTAATTTTTAAGAACACAGGGTCGATCGAATCACCTTCCTTTTTTTTCAGAAAAAAAACACAGACCAGAATAAGTAATCAAACAGTCAATCGATTCACGATACTTTGATTATCAGCCCAGAAAACAATCTATTGCAGAATTTTACTCAGATAATCAGATAACCACATAAACACGATTAAAACAGATAATCGATTAAAGGGTATTAGACAAACCTTTCTGATCGTATCGAATAAAATTAATTCGATCCTGCTCTGATACCAATTGTAGATCCTAGTACAGTGCAATCAACAGTAAATAATCAATGATGAACAATTGTATAGCCACAACCTCTAGTCATATGATTAATATGCTATCAAAGGGTTTAGATTTACAGAGAGAATATCTGACCAGAGAAAGTAAATCTATTGACTAGAGAATTATGAATTGAGACTAAACAACTTCTAACCTGTCCAACCTAATTTTCATCTAAATAAAGCTTTATATACGTGGTGCATAACGCCTAATGGGCTTTAGGCCCATTAACAATTAAAATATCAAACAATTACATTTTGAACCCTTATAAATGCTTTTTACAACTTTCAACACACAGGACTTGCAATCCTAACACATCTTTTTCTTTTTCTTTTCCTTTTACTTGCTTCTCCTACAAATGGATATCGTTGTTTTTGAGCTCTTCCGCGTCTCTTGGGAACATTAGGAGGATTTACCTTCTTTAACACCACATCTTCAGGAATATGCCAATCCATTTGGTGGGGAACCAGGTAAATGGTTTCTACATATGCCAATGTCCAAGTTCTTAACTTGTAGTATTCAGAGCACAAATCATATACTTGTATCCCAGCTTGCTCGTACGTAGCTATAGCATGTACACAAGGAAGTTTATCAAGATCAAACACGCGACATGTGCAACTCTTTCGACCGAAATGAACTATAGAATCATTTCCATTCCCTGTTACCTCAAACTCAAATAGATTAAGTTGATTCACACTTAATCCGGTTGCCTTTACAAATCTCTCTCTTACAATCTTTTATGCTTTTGGAATTAAAGGCATTTCAGGCATTTTAGTAGATATCGCGGTGTTGCGGTGCTTGTTAAACCACTCTGTTTTTTTTTTTGGATGGATTCTAATAAAGCAATTATAGAATACTCTCTTCCATCCTTCAACACAAAGTTAATTGACTTTGTACCATTTGTGGTCATGATGTTGTATCGAGAACTTGGAAAGTGTGATCTTGCCCATGTTTTTACATCAAGATACTCCTCAAGATACTTTATAGCTCCTGGATACCGGTTTTTTAGTTCATTGTAACGGTGATTGAAAGTAGAAACCTTTTATGCATTAGCAGTTCTCTCAAATGATTGCATAACACCTTTAACTCTTACACGAGCTTTAATATTCTAAGAGATATGCCATCTGCAATGGTTGTGTTGTGACTTCTTGTAGACATTATTTACTCCATTAGTGATGATTTTGTGTAGGTCTGAAATGATAACCAACTCTTCTTCATCAGGTATAAGCTCCTCCAATTTGGTAAAAAACCATAACCATCCAGCGTCATTCTCGGCGTAAACTACAGCCCAAGCAAGGGGATATTGATGGAAATTACCATCTTGAGTTGTGGCAAGAAGTAATACACCTCTATATTTGCTCTTTAACCATGTTCCATCTACTGCAATAACTTTTCTCATGCAACGAAACCCCCTAATACATGATCCATATGCTATGAAAGCATACTTGAATTTGTCACCTTCATCAACCTCTATATGTGTTACCGTATCCGGATTCATCTTTTGAATCATGTACAAATAAGATGGAAGACACATAAATCTTTCCTCAGGAGAACCCATGACAAGATCTTGAGCACATTGTTTACCTTTCCAAGCTTTCCAATATGATATTTGCACGTCATTATTTTTCATCATTGTAATAATTGTTTTCAGGTTTGGTATCTCCTTTTGGCCTTCAAATTGTGATTTCACCATCCTCCCAACTAATGATGCACTTGCTTGTCGATTGTTTCGCTTCCGATTGATGAGAGAGCAAGTGTGAGTGTTACAATGCGTTTGAATAGAGAACGCTCAGAGTGCATAAACTTTGCTGCCTGTATTGCCTATTTGCATGTCGAATCAATGCATTTCATCACGTATAATGACTTTGTAGATTTTTTTACCACCATTTCAAAACAAGCTTTTAAGGAAATATCATTCAACTTAACTTTCACCTATTCTTTATTCTCAAATTCTTGACCAATTGTTAAATCAGACCCATCTGTGAAACAAAAATTCATCACTAAAATGAAGAACAATAGTTTCTAGTGGTTCATGACATGGGATCCCTTCATGACATTCAGACACTTGTAATTCTTCTTCTCTGGGTGGACTGGGGGGACTTGATTCTATATCATCACAACCATCATTAACACTTGTACCTCTTGTCGTTGAAGCCATATCATGCTCTTGTACTTCCATGATGATGTTATCTTCAAAATTGTCATATGACATCATTCGATTTTCTTCAATTTCACAATATTCAAACCGTTTTTCACCTCCAATCTTCTTGATGAGTTCCACGCATAACAAAATGTTATATGGTTGCTTTCCACATTCGTGAAGATAACAAGCAAGACATTCATCACTTCGCAGGATAACAAGTGGTGAAATCCATTCACGATGAGGCACATAACTTACTTTCAATTCTATGTCATTTTTGTCCAAACCAAACTTTTCATATAACTTATTGATAAGTGCTTCATATTGTTAGCACCTTCTACTTTTCATATAACTTATTGATAAATGCTTCATATTGTTGGTCCCGAAGGTGCTTAACAAGTTTGTAGAAGGGGGGTTGAATACAAACACAAAATTTAAAGTTTAATAAATTGTTTATTGATAAATCAAAATACAATTTACAAGTTTGTTGTGAAATAAGATTAAGTAAGAACCTAATCTAAACAAACTTAAGAAACACAAATATGGTTGCACAAGAATTAGAGAATGGGGATTGAGAGAATATAGAAAACAAGGGTTTCTATATTTTACAGAAAGATTGAAGGTTGAAGGCTTAGGGAAACACTCAGATAGAGTTGTAATTTTTCTATTTAAACTCTATGCATTAAATGCATGGCAGGGTACTTTACACGTGTTCTTCTCTGCTTGGTTTCATGAGTCTGACTTTTGGAGACATGCTTTTGGTCGTATGATGAATAGTGTAGATATCAGAGTTGTTGTACAAAATATTGCAGAGGTATGTATTTTCTTACACTCGTACTATTTGTGCATAGATAAGACAAAAGAGACTTGAGGTATAAGGAAAGTGATCATCGATTGTTGAATATCTCTTCCTTCTCAGAGATAGAAAGAAGTTCAGCTATCGCTGAAGCTTTTCCTCAGGTTTCTTCGCGTGTGAGTAGACTTTTCTTGTTTTCGCTAATATCCGCATCAGGTCATGAGTAGACTTGTCCTTTGTTCAACAGCTTTATCTTCGATTCAGCAGTGAACATCTTTTGTCGTGAAACTTGTCTTCAGGGATTACGTCTAACTGTTTACATGAGAAATCATCAGCGATACTGAACATACTCAGTAATTGATCGCTTCTGGTGAAACACTAATACATACATAAGTTAAACGTAATTTTTACTACGTATTATAAAGGGTCATTATCAAATCTCTGACAGAGTTGGATCAACAATCTCCCCCTATTTGATGATGACAAAGTAACTACGAAGAAAATTACTTTAAGTCAAATTAAAGGATAATCAGGACTCATAACATACATGTCCCAATTACTATTTTGAGGGATCTTTTACAATACTGATGGGTTTAAATACTTCACTGAAATTTTCACTAATTAAAAGAAAGAATTACATGAAGAGATATGAAAAGTACAAGTACAAGTGAAGTTCTAAACTACTGTAAGTCTAACTAATAGATTACATGAAACAAAAAGAGAATCTATCAGCTATCTAGATAAGACTTCAGGACCTTGATCATATAATCTGGTACATCCTCTCCTTTCTGTCTTCGATCAGTTACTTCTTGTCGGATGAGAGTCTTGATCGGTTCAGTTGAAGGAGAGTAAGTACACCATAAGCACAGAAGGTCCTTGAGATGACTTAGAGGGTTGAGATGGATTTTAGAGACTCTTTGAAATCTGAGTTGACCTTCATCATCTCTGAAAAAGATTCCAAAAGGTTTCTTCAAAACTTGCCCTGGGATGAATGGTCCACCAGGAGGCAGAGATAGATCAAGAACTGAGAGATTAGGAGGAGGCCCGAACAATGCTTCTTTTGAAAACTTGATAGAGGTGACATTCTTGATCACTACGACATTATCAGAGGAGGAGGAACCAAGTTTTTTCTTTACTTGTTTTGGATTTGGTGGAAGACTCTATTGATGAGAGCTCCAACGAGACCTTCAACATAGCCTTTATACGTTGATTTCAATTTCTTCAGTGCTTCCTTGAACTCTAACCACTCAACATAGCCAAAGTGTTCAAGTCTTGATACGAACATAGCTTTTGAGCTTCCATCCTCTCTGGTTATCTCCATAGTCACTGATGTTCGGTCCTTCTTCTCCCAGAGATAGTGACAGTGACGATCTTCATTGGGTCAGAGTGATAGTCTATCTTTTCTTTGCACCAGTCTAGACTTTTATCGCTGACCTCTTTTTATTTTAAGCGCTCCTCCTCAATCTCTTTCAGTATAGCAGCCTGAACAACAACTGCATTCTCCTTCATCTTGTCGTCTTTAAACATGGACACATGTACCTTGAGAGCTAAGTCAGCATCTCTTCGGCATTCAGCGAGCAGTCTTTCAGTTCTGACAGATTCTTCATATTCAGTTTCGGAGTGAAAGTTGAGTTCTTCTGGTAGAGACTGAGGAGGGATCATTAATCGCTGACTCTCTAGATGAGAGATCATCTCTATTCTTCTTTTAAGTTCATCTTCTGACCATTGAGCTGGTTGAGAAGGCCTTCCTGGATGGAGCAGGGATTCATCTTCTTCTTCCTCTTATTCATCAACCTCATTAAAGAAGGTTGGGATTATTTGTTCATCAGCTATGAGAGCTGGGATTATTTGCATAGATTGAGTTCCCTTAAGCAGGGGAGAGAACTGTCTGAGAAAAAAGTATAGGGAGTTAGTGTATATATGTAGGAAGAGAAAGATAAAGGTTTAGAAATACAGGGGTGATTGATAGGAATAGAAGGAGAGAAGGACAATTGAGAGGCATACCTGAGAAGGTTGCTCCCCCTTAGATAGTGATAGTAGCTTCAAGTTTCCTTCGTCAGCAATCCCCTTCTGATTGCCTTAAGAAGAGGAATCTGGAGCACTATCCTTTTGTCTCCCCCTTCTTCATTAATGACAACACCTTTTGTCTGAGGCGCTGATGATGCAATTATTGCTGAAAACCAGATAGAGGGGTCTTCATCCCATCATCATCACCATCAGCGGTGTCATCATCTTCCTGATCTTGAAGATCAAGGTCTTCCTCGTCTTCTTCTTCATCATCCTCTTCTTCTTCTAAGACTTGAGAAGGAGGAGGGACCTGAACTTCAGCTGAGACTTAATCATCCTTAGCTATCTTCTTCCCCTCAGCTTGAGAGGGAGGTTCTTCCGCAGCTGCCTGAGCTTCAGCAGCTGTATTTTCTTCATTTGTCTTCTCCCCCTCTTTGTCATCATCACGGGGGAGAACAAAGGTAGTAGTATCAGCAGCAACAGCAATAGGCTTCCTGCAGGCATCAACCTCCATCTTACCCGCATGTTCTTCAAGCTCTGGAATGGCAGAGGTGGCCTGATCAATAATTTCAACAACTATGTTCAGGGACACCCTGTCATTCTCGGTGAAAAAGGAGTAGGATCAGGTGTTGGTTCACTCATCTTCGTCAGCAGCTGAGAAAGCAGCTGATTGGCAGTCTCCATCTTCCCACTGAGAGACCGAACTTCACCAGTTAAGTGATCAACATGGCCGGTGAGGAATTGAAGTTGATTTGTGTTGCGGGCCATGTTGTCCTTCAGCTGGTTGACTTCATCCTGAAGGGATCTGAGCTGAGAAGCATCAGATTTAGTAGCAGTTGCTGAGGATAAGGTCTTCAGCTCTTCACCTACCTGATTGACGAAAGTGGTGTTGGTGTTGAGAGAGGCAACGAGACTGTCCACCTTTTCAGCAAGCTTGTTGACGTGGGCGTCAATTGTTCCCAAATTTGGACCTGAAAAAGAAGTTAGTATTTGAGCGAAATGATGCTCAAGATTATTTATAGAGGTGGGAGAAATGTATATGTTTTTGGGTTTACCTGAAGTGTCAAACATGTTGAAAAAGTTTAAGTCCCCCTGAAATTGAGAGAAGGACTGAGATGTTTGAACTACAACAGGTCTTGTAGCAGCAGCGACAGAAGCTGGCTGTTGTAAAAAGGGAGGGTTAGGGACCAAAGAAATAGAAGGACAAGTAATGAGGATAGGAAGAGGAGCACTGATGATTATAGTAACTAGCTCAGCTGTTTGAGAGACTGGAAGAGTTGGTTTAATCACTGGTGGTGTATCAGTGATTGGAGTCACTGGTACGATTGTTGCGGTTGTTGATGTGGAGGAGCGAGTCACAAAATCAATCCAAGGTAGTCTGTTGAGAGACCACCTCAGGTTCTTTCAGCGAGGGGGTTGACTCCTTAGTCTTCTTAGCCTTTTTAGAAGGGCCAGGAAGAGTTGATGACTGTCTATTGAGAGGGGTGGTAGTGGTAGGGATAGCTGATGAATGAACCATCGACGTGACCACTGAAGTAGAAGATTTGGAGGAGAGACGGAGGCGTAAGGTCTGAAGACTTACCTTGTTTTCAGAAGGATTCACCTCGAGGACGCGAGGACCAACTTTGGAGAAGTTGCAGTCGGCTTCAGTGGGGTACTTCTTCCCGAGGAAGAAGTGGAGAAAATCATAGATGAACCGGACGTAGGGAATCTTTGTGTCCCATTCAGGATTCTATATCTTTGACATGAGATCGTCAAAGATTGCTCCAGTGTAGTCGAAATGCTTGCCCTCTAGCAGCAAGTAGCCCATCTGAAGTTGGACCTTGATGGTTTGGTCCAACGATCCAATCTTTCCACTCATGCTCTAGATGATGTGAGTGAAAATGTAGTTCAACTCTGAAGGCATATTCGCCTTCAGGATCTTTGTCATCTTCTTGTTGGGAATGGTGGTGTAAGGCTTGTATTCCCATTGGTAGTCCATGTCATCCAGAAACTGAATCAGTTCAGCATCAGAAGGTAGAGGGTCAAATCCTTGAGTAGTCTTGGAAGGGAAACGCAAAGTTGTGCGAACAGCCAGTACAGTGATGTTCCCTGGGCCATGTTGAGTAGTAAAGGAGATGTCAGGGATGGATTCACCCTTCTTCTTGGTCACTGATCCCTTGTCAACAGTGAACCAGAATTGCTGAAGGAGAGCCTTGCTTGGCTTGGGATCCACTTGCAGTGCATAGGATATGCAGGATTGCTTCAGAAAGTTGGCAGCTTCCACAAGGTGAGGAAACTTTTCAGCGTCGAAGGACAATCGTTCAAGATGATTGTTCTTTGGAATTTCAGAGTAAACGAGGGCGAACTTGACGTTCTTAGAAGCAACAAGAGTAGCTTGGGCCATTTCTGGAAGAGAAATAAGTAGAATAGAATAGAAAGTTTTAGAGTGTAAAAACATAATTAAATATTTAACCAGTTTCCCTTTGAGGAAAGAAACTTGAAAATTAAGTTTTTTTAGAGTAAAACATTGTTCTTAAAGAAAAGAAGAAGAACAGTCTAAAAAACCAAAAGTTTTTGCACAGAATAAAATCATAAAGAAAATGATTTTAAGAATGAAAAACACCTTGAATCGAAAACAATGGAATTTTTAGAATCAAATAAGTGTTTTTATTAAGAAAAATATTAAGAACAAAAACCTGGAAGACTTGAAGGTTTGAAGATTAAGGAGTTTGCTTGATTGCTTGAATGCCTAGAATGCTTTTCTTGTATTGGAAGTTTTTGAGAACGTAAAAGGCAAAAAGGTTAATGGCATTCCTTTTATATGAGATAGAGAGAGAGAGAGAGAGAATGAATTTAGAGCTCGAAAAGGAGGTCATCATGACACAGACACGTCCCACGAAGTTGATTAGACATGAAGTGCAACGGACGAACGTGTCAGAAAAAGGTGTGCCATGGATTATCGGTTAGAATGATGTCTTAGCAAACAGAATTCAGTGTTTTGAAGTTGAGATGAGATAGCCTTTTATGCCATAACCAGTTCACATCTGAGGAGGCCTTAGAGAGAAAACACAAGTTTTCAGTGGTAGTAGAATCCATGTCTATTATATAGACATTTTCCATACGATAACCACTAAGAGCGAGCTTTCCTTTTTCATTCATCACTGAACATGCTTTCTTATAAAAGCGAACTTCATAGTCTTTGTCACATAGCTGACTGATACTGCGAAGATTGTGCTTCAGTCCATCTACGTAAGCGACTCTTCTGAAGGTAGTTGTTCCATTGCTGAGAACACCAAACCCTCTGGAATAGCCTTTTCCATTTCCACCAAAGGTCACTGAGGGACCTTCCTCTTCCATGTATTTAGTGGGCAAGTCTTTTTGTCCAGTCATGTGTCAAGAGCATCCGTTATCTAAATACCAGATACCCTTAGATCCCTGCAAACATAAGGAAGATTAATGTTTGATTGGTACCCACTTTTCAATGGGTCTAGCAGTGTTAGTGGAGATGGAAGGTTCAACAATCTTCACGACATTTGAAGATTCAACTTCAGTGGTAGCCTTCACTTTGGTTATTTGGTTAACCTTAGTGGCATTTTTCACCTTAGCAAATTTCTCAGCTTTGGTGACCTTCTTAGCCTTGGATCACTTTAGCTGTCTTTTCAGCTTTTGTAGCAGTAGGACATTTACTACCAATATGGTCAGTAAGTCCACAGTGATAGCATTTTCTATAGATGAAATTTTCCTTGAGACTATGAGCAGTTGAGTTAAAAAACTTGAGATGAGCAGGGCCAGCTCCAAGAATGCCCTTAGCATAAGATCTCAGAGGAACTTTCAGTTCTTTGGATTTCTTAGGCTTAATATCAATTTTCAGCTTTGGAGTTGATCTCTGAGAGATATCAGTGATTTTAGTTCCACAGCTAGAAGATTGACTTACTGAACGTTTGGAAAGGACTTTCAGTTTTGCTTTCCTGGCAGCCTTCTGAGGATGAGAGATGGATTTCCCTTTATCAACGAGCTTAGAGCTTTTTGATAAGTCCTCAGGAATAGAATTGGAAGACGAAGAGCATTGAGTAGAAGAAGTGTCAGGGATAGAAGAGACAAACATTCCAAACTTAAGCATGGAACAGTCTCTACTAGTTTCATCCTTTTCAGGATGATAATCGAGACCAGTTTTGTCATTAGCAGAGATTTGAGCCCTGATGATTTTAGTGATCTTGGTTGAAGATTTACACCATCCCTCAACAGTTGTCTTTTCTGCTTTTAAAGAAGGGATGGCTTGTTCACGTTCAATGTTGCTAATTTCATTTACAATGACTTAATCTTTTAAACTTTCCTCTAGAAAAGTTAGTTCTTTGATCCTTTCATGACATTTCTCTAATTGTCCAGTTAAATCAATGTTTTTGTTTTCAGCTAGAGTTTTACCATTGAGTGCATTGTACAAGTCTATTGTCAGCACATCTACTGCGCGACTTCTCTCAGCTTCAGAAAGAGAGGGATTACTAGAGATTGATACCTGAGAAGAGATATAGCTCATGGAAGTTCCCGTTGGTTCTTCCACTTCTTCTTTAATCTCAGCCATAAGACAGAGATTAGCAACTTCTTCATCAGAACTTTATTCTTCTGATTTAGCCCAGTCATGCTCTTCAGCGATAAGACCTCTACCTTTTCGTTTAAAGTTTTTCAACTTTTGATATTTCTCTTTCAGCTTAAGGTATTTACTATCGCTGGTTTTCCTAGAGGTAGAAGGTTTGAAAACTTTTTTTGACCTGCATTCACTTGCAAAATGTCCAACTTTTTCACAGTTAAAGCAAGTAGCAGTAGCCTTATCAACAGGGGTTGATTTTGGCTTGTCAGTTATAGAGAGAGGCTTATTTCTTCTGAAATTGCTCTTTCTTGCAAATCTTTTGAAAGAGTTTGTCAAGAGTTCTAAGGATTCATCAAACTCTGAAAGATCAGTGCCTGATACTTCCTTAGAGTCAGAATCTAACTCTGTGATAGTGAGAGTAGATCACAGAGATAGAATGATCTCTAAAGAGACTAAAGCAACAGGAGTGATTTTGGAGTCTTTAGAATCTTTTATAGGATTCTTCTTCAGAAGATTTGATTGCTCATAGTTACGCAATATTCCATATAAGGTGCTAAGAGAGAGAGAGAGAGAATTTAAGTCTTTTGTCAGCTTAAGACACATTGAGTAACTGTCCCAGCTTTCAGGAAGATATTCCAAGAATTTAGTTAAGACCTCAAAGTTAGAGTAGGTCCTACCAACAGTCCTTAGATCAATTATTAGACAGTTAAATCTCTGGTGAACATCAGATATAGGAATTCATTCTTACCATATATAAAACTTTCATATTGTCTTACCAAGTTAATCTTTCTGGTTTCTTGGATTTCAGTGGTACCTTCATATTGAACACATATAGTGTCCAACATTTCTTTAGCAGTTTTTAGATACATGATGGAATGGAAGGCTTCATCAGGAATAGCCATAGAGATAATGGTTTTTGCCTTAGCATCTAAACCAACTTTCTTTTTATCTTCATCACTCCATTGTCTTATTTCCTTAATAGCATATCTTTCAGGGACAACAATAGTGGTGGCAGTAGCTGGAACAGCAACTATGATTGTGAAGGGTTCATAAGGGCCATTTGTTATATATTCAGGTATAGTGGGATATACACCTTCTAGAAATAGCATCATTCGATTTTTCCAGAGAGCAAAGTTATCTCTGCTGAATCGAGGAGGTTTTGAGAGAGAACCATTATCATAGTAATTAGTGTTTGTGTTTAGTGCCATATTGAGAATAGCAAGGAAGAGAATAAACCAAGATCTTGTTTATGAGATTAAACAATCTGCTCTTATACCTCTTGTTGGTCCCGAAGGTGCTTAACAAGTTTGTAGAAGGGGGGGTTGAATACAAACACAAAATTAAAGTTTAATAAATTGTTTATTGATAAATCAAAATACAATTTACAAGTTTGTTGCGGAATAAGATTAAGTAAAAAAACCTAATCTAAACAAACTTAAGAAACACAAAGACGGTTGCATAAGAATTAGAGAATGGGGATTGAGAGAATATAAAAAACAAGGGTTTCTATATTTTATAGAAAGATTGAAGGTTGAAGGCTTAAGGAAACTCTCAGATAGAGTTGTAATCTTTCTATTTATACCATATGCATTAAATGCATGACAGGGTACTTTACACGTGTCCTTCTCTGGTTGGTTGCATGAGTCTGACTTTTGGAGACATGCTTCTAGTCGTATGATGAACCGTGTAGATATCAGAGTTGTTGTACGAAATGTTGCAGAGGTATGTCTTTTCTGACACTCGAACTATTTGTGCATAGATAAAACAAAAGAGACTTGAGGTATAAGCAAAGTGATCATCGATCACTGAATATCTCTTCCTTCTCAAAGATAGAAAGAAGTTCAGCTATCGCTGAAGCCTTTTTTTCAGGTTTCTTCGCGTGTGAGTAGACTTGTCTTGTTTTCCCTGATATCCGCATTAGGTCATGAGTAGACTTGTCCTTTGTTCAGTAGCTTTGTCTTTGATTCAGCAGTGAACATCTTTTGTCGTGAAACTTGTCTTCAGGGATTATGTTTAACTGTTTACATGAGAAATCATCAGCGATACTGAACATACTCAGTAATTGATCACTGATGGTGAAACACTAATACATACAGAAGTTAAACGTAATTTTCACTAAGTATTATAAAGGGTCATTATCAAATCACCAAGAGAGTTTGATCAACACATATTTCATTGAATCCTCAACAAAGATTGATGTAACTTCATCGTTATATGGAGACCATTTATATATACATTCACTCACCATCCACATCCCATCATATTGAAGATAGTTAACTTGACGACTCGTTTCTGAAAATAAGAGAGCTTGATCTTGTTAGAATTCGATATAGATTTCACAACTTAAATATATAGAACAATTTAAATATATAAAGAGCTAAGGGTCTAGAGTGGTGATAGACTAGGTCCATTTGAAATGTTTGGGATGTTATATTGGAGTCTTTCTATAGATCCCAGATACAGTGCAATTGTTGGGAACTGAAGAATTCATCAAGTATGGTTAATGCTGCTGGTTCAAAGTTACTACTGCTAGAAGACTTAAAGGTTAGTACTGCTGAGTGTTACTACTGCTAGTACTATTAATACTGCTAGTCAAAGTTAGTGCTACTTGAACAAAGTTAGTACTGCTTAGCTAGTTAGTACTGCTAGTGGTTAGTACTGCTTAGTAGTTAATGCTGCTAGAAAGAAGTTAATGCTGCTGAAGATTAATACTGCTTATATGATGAAGATTCGTATGAAAGGATATACATGGAAGCTTAGAAATATACATAGAAGATATACTGAAGATATTTTATTTATTGTAATTATCTTTGTATTCAGTATATATATATTGTATTGTTTAGAATAGTTAGATAACCTTTTGAGTTTTCATTCTTTTAGAGAGAAAAACAACCTCAAGGCATAGATCCTAATTCTAGAGAAGTAGAATTCGTATTGGTGAGCCTGTTCATCAATATTGAGGTTGAGTGAGTAATCTTGTAACTTCAAAGCATTTAATAAAAGCTTACAGTTTGTTATTCATATTTTCTGTGTTGATTTACTGTTTCATAGAATATCAAAGTGTTATTCCGCAAACTTCTTTGATATTGTTTCTGAGAATTAATTCTTGTTGAGAATTCGATCCTGACAAGTGGTATCAGAGCCTGATTTCTCAGAAACAACTATTCATTATGGAAAATCTTGCAGAATCAAGCAGTACTTTGGTCTCAAAGGTTCCAATGCTTAGACCCAATGAATTCGATATGTGGAAGATCAGAATCAAGCAGTACATACTCCTCACTGACTATTCTATGTGGGACATTATAGAGAATGGTCCTTCTGAAGCAGGAAAGATTGGTGCAGATGGAAAGAGAACTCCACCAAAAACTGATGCAGAAAGAAAGATCAGACAGACAGAGATGAAAGCCTTGAGCACCTTGCTCTTGGCTATTCCCAATGAATATCAACATCAGTTCTGTAACTGCACTGATGCAGAGATGCTCTGGAATGCTCTGGAGAAGAGATTCTCTGGTACCAAAAGTACCAAGAGAAATCAGAAAGCCATTCTGAAGCAACAATATGAGAACTTTATGTCAACCAAGAATGAGTCCATGACTCAAACTTTTGACAGGTTCAACAAACTTATTGGTGAACTAGCTACAGTGGGAGTACAAATTGATCAAGATGATCTGAACAGAAAGTTTCTAAGGTCCTTGAGTGATGAATGGACCATGTATACTGTGTCTTTCAGACAGAATGATCAACTGGAAGAAAAGGAACTTGATGATCTTTATAATGATCTAAGAGTTTTTGAATCTGAGGTAGAGGCTAAAAAGAGGCCTTCTGGGTATGTTCACAATGCTGCACTCCTTTCAGCATCAACTGATTCTACTTCCAACCTTGAATCAGTTAGTACTGCCAATGGAACAAACCAAGAGAAAGGCACTGAAACTGTGTTTGAGGCCTTTCTGGCAAGTCATGGAAACTCTTCTCTCATTAATGATGACTTGGAACAACTCAATCCAGATGATCTTGAAGAGATGGATATTAAATGGCAGATGGCCATGCTCTCCATGAGAGTTAAAAAGTTCATCAAAAGAACTGGGAGGAACAACTTCTCCCAAAGAAGAGAAGATGGAGCAGGATTTGACAAGTCCAAGGTAGAATGTTACAAATGCCATCAAAAGGGACACTTTGCTAGAGAATGCAGAAGTGGAATGTCTCAGAATAACAACCACCAACAAGCTCAATCTGGAAGCTTCAACAGAAACTCTGCACAAGCCCTTGTATCTCAACAAGGTATGGGGTTTGATTAGAGTGATCAAGCTGAAGAGGCTATTCAGAATCAAGCCCTAATGGCAGAGGTGTCTAGTCTCCCTATAGAGGTAACTTCCAATCTTTGCTCTCAAAATTGCATTAACACTGTTAAAAGGTATAGGGATCACAACCAGAACATGAGTGATGACCTTAAGAGATTGGAAAAAGACATAAAAGATTATGTGAGGATTGTTGAGAGATTTGAAGAACAGATTAAGGGTTTTCAAGCTAATGAGCTTCAACACTCTTATGACACAAATTACTGGAAGTGGGAGAAGAATGACTTAGAGCTTCAACTGACCAGATCTAAAGAAGAAAGTGAAAAGCTAAGAGGAGAGCTAGCTAAAGTCAAACTTGATGTAGAAAAGTTTTCTAATGCTTCCAAAGCAATGGATTCTTTGTTACAAACTCAGATTCATGATAAACTGAGAAGAGGTATAGGTTACAATACCACACCACCACCCTATAACAACAACTACATCCCTCCTAGTTCAGAGCTGTTAGAAACCAAGGATAGGAAGGATCTACCTAAGGGAGCCACTGAAATAGATCCCTTAGATGAAGTGGTTGTTAAGGATAAAACTGAGAAAGAAGTTGTCAAGGATAAGGACAATACTGTGAGTGGTGAGATTTCTAAAGAAAATCATATTATCACCAATGAGGGATGTGGAAAGCACTGGATCAAGTCCAAAGAGATAGAAAAGACTGAGGGAAAGAACAAGAAGGTTCACTATAAGCAGACCACTGTTGTGAACCCTATTCCTTGCAAACAATGTGAATGCAATAAAGCCAAGAGCCTAAATTCTGGTTTAAAAAGAGGAAATCAAAGAAACTGGAATAATCAATGGGCTCATAAACAAGGAGTTGATCTGAATAAAATCAATAGACCAAAACCTTGTTTTATATGTGGCAAGTTGAATCATTTGGCTAAGTATTGTTACTTTAACCCTATTAACCAACAGATGAACTTTCAAAGATTTGTGCAAAAATCTGTGGGTTATAGGAAGGCTGGAAAGAAACATGTGATAAAGAAATATGTTGAAAGTAAAGGCACTTTAAAGAAAAAGATTTTAAAAGAAAGTATCAAAATGTGGGTGCCTAGAAGTACTAACAGTATTAGTACTGCTAACAATATTAGTACTGCTAACACAGTTACTACTGCTAACAGTGTTAGTACTGCTGAAAATATTAATGCTGCTAATACTGTTAATACCTCTTCAAAAGTTAATACTGCCAACACAGTTACTGCTGCTAACACAGTTACTACTTCTAACAAAGTTAGTGCTGCTAAGCATGCAAGTGCTGCCAAGGTAGTTAGTACTTCTAAAACTAGTACTGATTCTAGCAAACATAATTCCAAGCCTATTATTGTAACAAAGTACTCCAAGAATGAGGAGTTAAAGTTCAAAAATCTTGTCAAGAAAGAGTGCAAATATTTTGATGAGAAAGGGGTACCCAAGACCACTTTGGCTTGGGTTCCTAAATCATACTAATTGATTTATCTAATGTGCAGGGCAACCAACAGCTCAAGGGAAAGAGCATTTGGCATGTTGTTAGTGGTTGCTCTAGGCACATGACAGGCAACATGTCATGCCTTCAGGATTTCAAACATATCAATGGAGGACATGTTGCATTTGGAGACAATCTTACTGGTGGTAAGATAAGTGGAAAAGGTAATGTCACCACAGGTAAGATGACATTTGAGGATGTCTACTATGTTGATCAATTAAAGTACAACCTGTTAAGTGTATCACAGGTTTGTGACAAACAACATAGTATATTATTTACAAACACTGAGTGTATGATCCTTGCTCCAGGGTTGAAGGTAGTTGATGAAAGCATGATACTACTTAGAACTCCAAGGAAGGACAATGTTTACTGTCTTGATATGGACAATGTTGATAGTGATTCATCTCTAAATTGTCTTGTTTCAAAAGCTTCTGTAGATGAATCCTCTCTATGGCACAGAAGGATGTGTCACATGAATTTCAAGACTATGAACAATCTTGTTAAAAATAACCTTGTAAGAGGGTTACCTTCAAAAGTCTTTTCATGTGATGATCATTGTGTTGCTTGTCTTAAAGGCAAACAACACAAAACTTCTCATAAGACCAAAGAGTTAAATTCTGTTTCTACTTGTCTCCAGTTATTGCATATGGATCTGTTTGGTCCTACAAATGTTATGAGTATAGGCAAGAAATCTTACTGCTTGGTTATTGTTGATGATTACTCCAGATTTACTTGGGTATATTTTCTAAGGACTAAGGATGAAACAAGTGGTCTTATCAAATCCTTTATTCTAAGAATTGAAAACCAAACTAATCAAAGAGTAAAAGTCATTAGATCAGATAATGGAACTGAGTTTAAAAATCATGATCAAAACACCTTTTGTGAAGAGAAAGGTATTGAGAGGCAATATAGTGCTCCTAGGACTCCTCAACAGAATGGTATTGCTGAAAGGAGGAATAGAACACTAATAGAGGCTGCTAGATCTCTGTTGGCTGATTCAAAATTGCCAATTACCTTCTGGGCTGAAGCAGTTAATACTGCTTGTTATGTCCAAAACAGAGTTCTAGTGGTCAAGCAAAAGAACAAGACCCCATATGAGCTTTTAAATAAAAGAAAACCTTTTATTGGTTTCTTCAAACCTTTTGGGTGTCCTTGTACAATTCTAAATACCAAATCTCACTTAGGTAAGTTTGATAGCAAAGCAGATGATGGATTTCTTGTGGGATATTCATCTCAGAGTAAGGCCTACAGAATATTTAACTCTTCTTCTAGAATAATTGAAGAAAGTGACAATGTCAAATGCAATGTGAGCACACCAAATCCTGTTGGATCTGGACCTCAGTGGCTATTTGACATTGATTCACTAACTAATTCTTTTGGTTTCAGTAGTGATGATTCTACAGGAACAGGATGTGGAGGATCAGGGATCACACAAGTCTCAGAAAGTATATCTAAATCTGTGATATTTCCCATACCCACAGTGAATTCTGTTGCAGACTGTGAAAATGAATCATTTACTGGACCAAATCAGAGTGAAGAAGAAACTAGAGATGAGGAGACTCAAGAAAGTAAAGAATCAGAAGTGGCATCTGAAAACACTTCAGTTGAGTTGCATGACTCTAATCTAGAGGCTGGACTGAATGAAGAACCTAGTCATAACACAAGAGTTCAAAAGAATCATCCTCCACAGCTGGTAATAGGAGATATCTCTTCTCCTATGATGACTAGACATCAAAGCAGGCTTCAAGAAATGCAAGATCAACAGCATACAGTCCTTTCTTGTTTTCTATCCCAGCTTGAGCCTAAAAAGGCACATGATGCTATGAAAGAATCTAGCTGGATAGAAGCAATGCAAGAAGAACTGTTACAGTTCAAGCTACAAGATGTATGGGATCTAGTAGACCTTCCTAAAGGTCACAGAGCAATTGGCACAAAGTGGATTTTCAGAAACAAGAGAGATGAAAGAGGTATTGTCATAAGGAACAAAGCAAGGCTGGTGGCTCAAGGCTATACTCAAGAAGAGGGTATAGATTATGAAGAAGTTTTTGCACCTGTGGCTAGGATAGAAGCAATCAGACTATTCCTAGCCTATGCTTCTTACATGAACTTCAAAGTCTATCAAATGGATGTAAAAAGTGCTTTTCTCTATGGATCAATTGAAGAAGAAGTATATGTCTGTCAACCACCAGGGTTTGAAAACCCAAGCTATCCAGACAGGGTATACAAATTAAAGAAAGCACTTTATGGACTACATCAAGCCCCAAGAGCATGGTATGACACTCTGTCATCCTATCTCTTGGAAAATGACTTTGAAAGAGGAGTCATTGATAAGATTCTATTTATCAAAAGAAAGAAGAAGGATATCTTGCTGGTCCAAATCTATGTTGATGACATTATCTTTGGATCTACAAGAAACAACATGTGCAAGGAGTTTGAGGATTTAATGCATCAAAGGTTCAAAATGAGTTCCATGGGGGAACTTACTTTCTTCCTTGGACTCCAAGTTCAACAGAAGTCAGATGGCATTTTCATATGTCAATCCAAGTATGTGCAGGATATTCTAACCAAGTTTGGTTTCTCAGAATCAAAACCTGCCAGCACACCTATGGAAACACACAAGCAGATCACAGCAGATCTTGAGGGGGAGGATATGGATGTGCATCATTATAGATCCATGATTGGCTCTCTCATGTATCTCACAGCATCAAGGCCAGATATAATGTTTCCAGTCTGTGTATGTGCAAGATTTCAAGTTAGGCCAAAGCAATCTCACTTTCAAGCTGTTAAGAGGATATTCAGATATCTCAAAGGGCAACCCAGATTGGGACTTTGGTATCCTCATAACTCACCTTTTGACCTAATAGCATACTCAGACAGTGATCTAGGTGGGGCAAACTTGGACAGAAAATCTACTTCTGGAGGATGTCAGTTTTTGGGTGCTAGACTAGTCTCATGGCAGTGCAAGAAACAAACCACAGTATCCACATCTACAACAGAGGCAGAGTACATAGCAGCTGCAAGTTGCTGTTCTCAAGTCTTATGGATTCAGAATCAAATGTTGGATTATGGGGTAACCTTTCTACACACTCCAATCTTTATTGACAACAGCAGTGCTATTAGCATTGTAAATAATCCAGTCAAGCACTCAAAGACAAAGCACATTGAAATCAGGTATCACTTTATAAGAGATTGTAATGAAAAGAAACTTATTCAAGTTGTCAAAGTTCACACTGATAATCAGTTTGTTGATCTATTCACTAAAGCTTTTGATGTGGGTAGATTCACTTTCTTGGTAACAAGTGTGGGAATGATAAACTCTGAATAATCTTCTTCTCAAAAAGTGGTTTTATACCTGTATATTTTTATTCTTGGTGTTACTAATCTTCTTTTTCAGGATATGCATAGCAGTACTCAGTGTTTAGCAAGTTTAAAAGGAGTAAGTATAGTTAATACTGCTAGTAGTTAATACTGCTAGTGGTTAATACTGCTTTCAGTTAATACTGCTTTCAGTTAATACTGCTAGTGGTTAATACTGCTTTCAGTTAATACTGCTCGTGGTTAATACTGCTTTCAGTTAATACTGCTAGTGGTTAATACTGCTTTCAGTTAATACTGCTAGTTAGTTAATACTGCTAGCAGTTACTACTGCTAGTAGTTAATACTGCTCTAGGTTAATACTGCTTATATTCCGAATACTATAAATACTCTTTGCCCGCCTAAAAGTTCATAACGACTCTTTGCATACTGTTCTCTTGCGCTCAAAACCTTTTCTCTCTCAAGTTCGAAGTTTTCAGGCAAGTTTTCACTAAGATCAATGGCATCCATGACGTTCATCGACGAGCACAACGAGATTGCGATGCTACAAAAGCCAAAGCAAGCTTCAGGATTTCATCAGATTGTGGATTTCCTCAAGTCAAGCCACATTGCTCATGCTCTTACTGTATCCCCTACAATCTACATTGAGCATCAAAGGCAGTTCTGGGCTAATGCAACCATTGTTGTGGAAAATGGTGTGCAAATGATCAAGACAAGAATCTGTGATCAATCACTTACAGTTACTGAAGAGGTTATTCGCATCAGTCTACGTCTAGACGATGCCTCTGGTATAACTTCTATCCCAAATGATGAACTGTTTTCAAATCTTACAAGAATGGGGTATGGAGGCCCATTGGGTGTTTTCAAATTTTCTAAAGCAAAATTCTCACCCCAATGGCGTTTCTTTGTCCATACTCTTATGCATTGTATATCCAAAAAGACTACTGGATGGAGTGAGTTCAGCAGCACTATTGCTTATGCTTTGGTGTGCTTGGCCACTGCCAGAAAGTATAATTTTTCTAAAATGATTTTCAATGATCTTGTCTCAAACATGGGAAACAAAAAGAGCTTTTTTATGTATCCCAGGTTTGTACAAGAAGTTATTACTTATGAATTAACGGATATACCTCAACCTGTTGGGGTATATGTACTTAAACCCCCCAAAGGCAAGGTTTTCTCAAATATGAGAAGATCTGCTGGGGACTCTGAAGGAGTTGACACCCCATTGTTCTCTACAATGATGGTGGTGTCCCAAACCAATGAAGGTATGGCAGCAGGGTCAAGGCCCCCATTAGACCAACCCACTGCTAGCCAAGCCCAACCTTCCCTCTCAAAATCAATTCCCCAGTCCCTTCTTGAAAAACCAACCTCTCCCATCACCCAAACCTACAAGAGAAAACAGGTAAAGAAGGCTCCTTCCCTTCTTGTACCATTACCCACTAAGCCTATAAGCCCTCTAAGGGAGAATTCTCCCCTAGAGAATATCCAAAGGGAAACCACAAGGGTGTCTCCCAACCCAAAGGAGGTGCTCTCTGAGGAGGAGGTAGAGCATATGGGTGATGAGGCTGCCACTACTCCTGCTAGCACAGAGGAGGAAAGTGGTAACATCAATAAGACCTCCCCCATGGAAACTTTGAATGAGCAATCAATTGAAGGTCCCTGGTGCCAAGAAACCACAGGGGTGGATAGTGCTTCTGCTAGGCAGAAGACTTCCACTACTAAAAGATCCAATGATCCTTCAATAGGGGGTAACACTCCTGGAGAAGGTGAGGACAAATATAACTATGATGAATTGATGGAGGCAATGGGCAACATCAACATGGATGTACTCAAACAGGGCAAAGATATAGAAGAGCTTAAACTCATAGTTCTGTCACAACAAGAACAAATCATCAAGTTGAAGCAAATGGTAAGGAAACTGATTCTGCAAAGGAAGAAGAACCAATTTGTGCTCAGAAGGAGGAAACCAGTGACTGATGCTCCCAAAAAGGGGGAGTCAGAAGTTGATGCCAAAGCTAAGGGGGAGCAAGAGGAAAAACATGATGTTGAGGGGGAGAATGAGCAAGCAGCAGAAACAGAGCCAGCAGCAGAAACCATTAATACTGCCAGTTCAAGTAAAGCAGCAGAAATGGTTAATACTGCTTAGCTGAAAGAAGCAGCAGAAACAGTAAAAGAGGTCCTTACAGAGCTTGAGGTTGCAGAAACACTCATCAAAGCCAAACATGATACTCCCAAGGTCACCTCAAAGGCCAAAGGAGTTGTCATAAAAGAAAGAGGTGATGCAGCAAAGAACTCTAGCATTGAGAAGGTGATGGGTAAAGAGAAAGCTAGGAAGATACAGGCTGAACTTGAAGAAGCAGAAACCATGCAAGTGCAAAAGGATAGAGAGATAGCTAAAGCAATGGCTGCAGAGTTAAACAAAGCCTATCAACAAAGCTTAGCAACAGAACAAGCCAAGCAGAAAGCCACATCTTTGAGGAAGCCTGCTAAGATCAAAATGGCTGCAAGGAAAAGACAACCTTCAAAGACATACCTGGGTGCTCAAGAGAGAAAGAAAATGATTACTTTCCTCAAGGGTGCAGTAGGTGTCAAGGTAGAGATGTTTTCAAAGATGTCTTTTGAGAAGCTCAAGAAGATGTATGATGCTGAGATGATAAAGCTTCAAGGGGATGATCTTGCAAGGGTTGAAATGGAGAAAAGAATGAAAGAAAGCAATGATTTCTTACAAAAACCATTCCCTGATGAGCAAGAAACTCCAGAGAAGGAAACAACAATTGGTGAAAGTCTAAGGACTTTAAAAAGAACAAAGATGATTGCCAGGAGAAAGCCTACAAAGAAGCCTAGATTAGTGGAAGAAGAGGCTGAAAAGGTTGCTGAAGAAGAAGAGGCATCTGAGTCATCTACAATGAAAGAACCTGCAAGTACTGAGGATGTCAAGATGTACATGGTTGTGATGGACAAAGTGCCTGAACCAATTGCAGCAGAACCTGTAGGAGTTAAACCTCCTGAAGTCATTCACTGGGATGTTTTGGAAGTAGATGGAAAGGAGTATATCAGACTGAAGAGAAAAGATGAAAAGTATGAAGTCTACAGTACTTGGGCTAAAATTGTCAGAACATGCTCAAGGTCTGATATTGAAGAAATGTTTGATATAGGGATGAAGTTGTATGCAGATCAGTTGAAAGCTCCAGGGATTTCAATTACAAAACTGGTGATGGAGTATCTGTGTATGATGTTCAAACCTGATGAAGTGGAGGAGATCATAAGGAGTGTTTTTCAAGCAGTTACCAATTGGACTTTGTATGAAACTAGTGGCGTATATTCTGTGACTTTGGATAGAAATCACATTGAATACTTCCTAGTGGATAAAGTATACAACCATAGCAGATTGAAACTTCATTTAATGTTGAAGAAGAAGCTTGGATGTGGTGAAAATTCAGAAATGGCTAAATATTTGATCCAAAGAACAATTAATCAAAGTTTGGGATTGGATGCAAATACTGGAATTTAGGTCATGATGGAGTTTTGGGAGCATCTTGAAGAAGATCTGAAGAACTTGACTTCTTTTCCTAAAAGTCAAGTTAGGGGGAGATTGTTGGGAACTGAAGAATTCATCAAGTATGGTTAATGCTGCTGGTTCAAAGTTACTACTGCTAGAAGACTTAAAGGTTAGTACTACTGAGTGTTACTACTGCTAGTACTATTAATACTGCTAGTCAAAGTTAGTGCTGCTTGAACAAAGTTAGTACTGCTTAGCTAGTTAGTACTGCTAGTGGTTAGTACTGCTTAGTAGTTAATGCTGCTAGAAAGAAGTTAATGCTGCTGAAGATTAATACTGCTTATATGATGAAGATTCGTATGAAAGGATATACATGGAAGCTTAGAAATATACATAGAAGATATACTGAAGATATTTTATTTATTGTAATTATCTTTGTATTCAGTATATATATATTGTATTGTTTAGAATAGTTAGATAACCTTTTGAGTTTTCATTCTTTTAGAGAGAAAAACAACCTCAAGGCATAGATCCTAATTCTAGAGAAGTAGAATTCGTATTGGTGAGCCTGTTCATCAATATTGAGGTTGAGTGAGTAATCTTGTAACTTCAAAAAATTTAATAAAAGCTTACAGTTTGTTATTCATATTTTCTGTGTTGATTTACTGTTTCATAGAATATCAAAGTGTTATTCCGCAAACTTCTTTGATATTGTTTCTGAGAATTAATTCTTGTCGAGAATTCGATCCTGACAGCAATCAACAGATATAATCAATAATACGCAATAATTATTGAGTCACAACTTCTAGTCATATGATTGATAAACAATAAAGGTTTAGGTTTACAGAGAGAATTTCTGATAAGCAAAAGTAAACCCTACGACTATTATAAACTCAACTAAACCTAAAACACAATAATAAACCCCTTATATATGAGGCGTACAAGACCTCATGGGCTTTAGGCCCATTAACAAAACAACTATTTATTAATTACAAAATGCCTCCTGAACTTCTATTTAACAAACAAACTACCCTAACAATCTCCCCCTTTAAATTGAAGTTCATAATCACGCCAGTTAGGAACATGAGTTTTTCGAAATCCGAAACTGATCTCGAAGTGTCGCATTGAAGTTCTATACTCCAGCCGTTCTTTGATCACGCCCAGTGCTTGGAGAACAAGACATTTGTATTTCGGATCCAAGAGCTGAATCCCTTTGTCATCTTGATCAACTGAGCTCTTCAACTTGTCTCTAAGCAGTACTAAAGTACCATCATAGAATCGAGCAATCTGACTAAGTCTGATAAAATGCATGTCACCTTTATCGTTCACATACGTCATGCTGAGTTCTGGAAAATTTAAAATAGTGAAAGCCGGTACGTTTTGGGCATCCGATGGAATACTCAAATCAGGTTTAAGCAGATTAATCTTCGCTTGATTGCTTTCCAACCCAATCTGAAAATCTTCTACAGAGGCAAGTTTCATAACACACTTCATATATCTCTTTACAGCTTCAAGTGTATCTGTAACTTCCCCAGGTCGAATAGTTCTGGTCTTCAAGACTTGTAGTTCAAGACTTGCAAAATCAGCTTCAGAAAAATTCAACTGCTTACCATCTTCTCTTGTCACCACAAAGAAGGAATACTTTACGCTCTTGAAGTAGCAAGAGTGAATCTGATCGACAGATCTAATTCTGAGCTTTGTCTTGTTGTAGCCATCTTTGAAATATTTATACACGAACATAAGCTCGCGTTGCTTCTCCCTGTTTTTCATTGACTGAAGACCATGTACTACGATCTTATCATACTGACGAATCCAATGAGCAAAGAGTTTCTTCTGACTTTCTTCAAGAAATGGAACATTTATTCTAACTCTTTCCCATTTTAGCGGATGAACTGGCTGAGTACGATCAGTTCCTGAAACTGGTGATGCTGGAGGAGATCGTCTGGGAACATCTGACTGTGGAAGATCAGGGTGAACTGTCGTATAAGTCAAAAGGGGTACCTCGACAGAAGTCTGTACTTCTAGCTGATAATCTTAAGATGTAAATTCAAAATTCAAAAGCTCATCTATCTCGGCTTGGAAGACTACCAACGCTATTTATGTGTTAACCGGTTCTTCTGTCGGGTCTATATCAGAATACGGATCAACGATTATCGCCCAATTATCAGGATCTAGCGATAAACCTCCATCATTTTCCTCAGGCTTTTCAACCGTTGGAATATCATCATATAGTACCAAATCCATTATCGGCTCCTGTACCTGTTCCTCCCCTTCCGCTTGAGTACCCGAACCCGAACCCACCTCTGGTTGTACCTGTACTGTACCACTATCTGTGCTGACTCTGGCTCAGATAGTCGTTGGCGCTTCTCCCCCTCATGATGATCAGGATCGTCCTGGTCATCATGCTTGCACTTGAGCCAATCTGCCTGGCTGCGGCATGTGTCTTCCAAAGATGAAACTCGTTCAGTCAATACAGATAGGGTGTGCTGCATAGACTGAAGGAGTGCAGTTTGGTGTTGGAAGGCTTCAGGAGATATAGTGGGTGGGGGTGGGGGTGTAGGAGTAGATGCTTGGGAACGTAGTAGAGAAAGAAGATCGACATCTTGAGTGGGTTCTATTTGGGATTGGGCTAGGAGTTTGGCTAGGAGGATGGATTTGAGGTCATCCATAGATAAATCAGAAGGTCTATGAGAGGGTGGTGGTGTGGGAGGTAGTGGTTCAGGCTCAACCATTAGAGCTTTGCCTTTGATCATTCTTCTTAGTGCATCTACCTCCTCCCTCATTTCAGTACGCATAATGGAATTGACAGCCTTTAGGGCGCCGTCCAGAAATTCCCTTGAGACAAACTCAGGGTGACTAACACCTGGGTCACTCAGACTTCCAGTTGTGGTGATGACTGTAGAAGTCGCACCGCCTACGGGCACAGTTGGCATAATGATGGTTGTGGTAGGACTTCCACCCAATCCTCATAAACCAACAGAAGTTGGAATTACTATGGGTGTTCCGGCTGGGGCACTAAGGCCTCCAGCAGTAGCCGAAAAAGGTACACGTGTCCTAGGCAAAAGAAAAATATCATCAAGAGGCTCTAGATGTTGTGCACTAAAAGAAGGCGAGGACGGGGGCAGATGTCCTCTTGCTTCAATAACAGTACTCTCCAAGTGAGAGACCAGTAGCGTTTGTGTTGAATCCCCATGAGGAAGTGAAACCAACATATGTTGAGAGATGTTGGAGTGGCTAGTGGGGGTGTGCAAGTGCGTCGCTAGGTCCACGACGGCTTCTTCAATACCCTGTCTCAACACATGAGACTGGGTAGCAGATATGGCTACCTGGCTAGATGAGGTTAAGGGGAGGTAAAGCGGAGATGGTTGCCTCATCACTCGTGTTCGCTCAAAATTATGCTTACTCTTCCTTTATTTCTCTCTCCTCACATTTTCATTTTCGACTAGAGCTCCCTCCACTCTCCTTATTTCTCCAGGTGATGGTTGTGCATCGTCACCATCAGAGTCAGATGACTCATCACTTGATGTCGAGGGCTCTGTGGTAGATTTAGATTGATCGGTTGCCGCCTTAGATTCTGTGGTGGAAGAGGACTGAGTCTGTGCATTTTCTGTCGCGGTGTCCTCTTCCGTCGTCTGAGTAGCTGTCACTGATGGGGTAGGCGATCGGCGAGAAGTACTGGCCTTGCTTTGTCTAACGGCGTATCCCGCTCCAGAACCCCTCACCATATCTTCTCTCATCACGCCCTGTCCGGGAGCCCCAACCCTCCAGACTCTACCACCTCTCATGCGTGGACCCTCACGTCGCTCAGGTCGCGCTCCCTGGGGAGGTCCTTCCGTATCTGGACGGACCATTGGAGCAGGAATGTTGTGTGTGCGCCTATACTCTACCACACTCAGGGTCGTTGGACATGCATAGGCCAGTAATCCATCAGGAATGCGTCGAGCGACTACATTTTCTAGTTCAGGGCGATTTGGGATACGATGGGTTGGATTATGAGGACATACCGGATGTGAAGAGCGTCGAGCTATGGTCGGATGGAGATCCATGTAGTTTCGGAATAAAGATCTGGAGAAATCGCATGTACGGAATGAAGTTTCGTCGTTTGGTAACGTTGTCTCGGACCTTTTGGCCTAGCTCGAACAATAAAATGTCCGCGTAATCCGCGTGTACATGGAAGGCAACAACATGGAAGAGGCAGAGAATGTTGATACTTGTCTGATCGATGCCCTTAGTAATATCAGATAGGCATCGATTGAGATATGTGAATAGTGTATACCAGATGGCTGTCAGGTTCATTCGATTGAAGGTGGATAGGAAATGGAGAGGCAATCTATACCCCAGTGACTGAATGTCTGTATACAGAGTGGTGTCAGAGACGATCAGATCAAAGTTGTTTCTGCCTGGAAAAGAGGTGGCGTTTGGCAGGTGGAGAAACTGGCGGAAGAGTTCCCGAGTTAGTAGGACTGTCATAGTGTCAATTCTTCCCTCTAGATGGAAGCCATCGTCGGCCACAACAGGAGTAAGGGATTGCCAGAATTGCTGTAGATATAGATGAGGAACATCAGCAGTCTCCGTGAGAGCGTAGGAGAAAGGGTGGCCACGAAGAATCTCGATCATCACTTGATATTGGCAATGAGGTTGAGTGACATCGAGATGGAAGTTGTTCGGAGTGAGAAGAAAGAACTGATCCATATGGATCAGGGCGTCATCGGCTATTGGATCATGGTACCTGTGAAGATATAGCATATTAGTACATAGGTACATTAAGAACAAGATCTTGTTGGAATTATTCGGTCAATGGTTTGAAAACCATGACCAATTCAAACTCCAAACCGGATTGAACAATAAGAAAACCATCAGACTCTGTATCGAATCCCAACTGTAATCTCATCTCAGATTCAACAATGAAACAAAAAATTGAACTCAAAAACCAACTAAAACCACAGTCGTTTTCAAACTTGATAGATGCAAACCAAATTAATCATGACATCCCCAAACACATGTTAAGAAAAGAATGCCTATATGATATGTGTAGATAGACCCATACTAGTGATTATGGAGCACACAACAATTAATATACTTGATAAGCCCAATAAGTAGTGAAAAACTCTAAGTCCAAATAGATAGAAGTCAGATTAAACCAAGCAAACCCAAAGAAAATTTGGTACTACACAAACTTAAAAACCCCGGGGAACCCAAGTCCGACCGGTGTCAATATTGACCGGTGTCAATATCGACTAGTGTCAATATCGACCGATGTCAATCGACCGGTGTCAATCACCATTCAATATCCACAAATCCAGCTCAATGCAATAACCAATTTTCGATTTACACTAATCCAAGCACATCGAAATCATTTGAACCCCAATAAGTTGACAGAATTACACCCGGCGACCGGTGTCACCCCGGGGACCGGTGTTAACCTAAGGCGACCGGTGTCACCCAGGTCGATCGGTGTTCCTTATGGACCGGTGTTTACACCAAACAGATCATAAGCGGCCACTTACCTAGATTGATAAAAAAAATCGATGAAGCATCGACGACCAAGAACACCGTTATCAGTTACCAAGTCGACTTTGTAAACCTCTTAATCGACATTGAGTCGAGAATCGGGTGACAGAGGTAAGTCAATGATTGAACACCCCTAATCGACTGATGTCGATGGCGGCGATAAACAACAAAAAAAACAAAACAAACCACACCGAGAGCGATACGTCTATCAAGTGAGAGAGAAAAGAAAGACATACCTGGTGTCGATCGGGGGCGTTGAACATTGATCGGGGGGGAGGGGGTTCACATTGACCGACGTTGAACATTGATCGACCGGGGGCGTTGAACATCGAACCGGGGTCGATGTAAACCCTAGCGAGATCGAGTTAGTGAGAGAGAAAAGAAAGACATACCTGGTGTCGATCGAGGTCCAGAGAGAGAAAACGAGCGTCGGTCGAGAGAATTTGAGAGAGAGAGATATCGAGAGTGATAGTTGAATGAGGGAAAATAGGAGAGACCCCAGGATATTAAAACCCCGGTCGCGGTTTAGGGCGGACCAGGTTGGGCCGGGGACAGGTTGGGTCGGGGACGGGTTGGGCCGGTAACCATTTTGGGCCGGTCCAATCTCAACAACTTAGATTAACTTAAAAGGATTTTTTTAATAAAAGAAAATAAATAACTAACTTAGAAACGAATAATTGAAATAAAAGAAACGGCTCCCCCTCAAATTAGGAACCATTACGCTCAAATACAACTTTGCTCCCCCTTGACGTTGGTAGAGAGGAAAAAAAATACTTACCTGCTCCCCCTCGGAATGAAAACTAGAGAGACTTACGGATGGTCTTACGGTAGTGCTCTCCCTTAACACATGAAAAACTCAAGAAAATCACTACGAACGACAGATGATTTAAGTCACCGAACTAATAGACTGATAAAGAAAAGAAAAACCACGAAGAACAAGGAAACACACGAGAAAAATAAAACGAACAAAATCTAATTTATTAATACAGAAGTGTGAAACTTGCACAGAACTTAACGAGTAAAATGCAAAAACCAATGAGTGGGAACATGAACATCTAGAGACAAGTCACTGGGCATTAAGTCACAGTCATTCGTCATTGAATGAGACTCGTATAGGTCTGTGGAAGGGTCAAACTTTCAGATTCAGCATACCTAGCTTGGACACTAGATATTGAAAACGTTTTTCGTCCAAGGCTTTGGTAAACAGGTCTGCTATCTGATGTCCTGTATTAACAAAGTAGAGTTCGATTGTACCTCTTTCCACATGATCTTTTATGAAGTGATAACGCACGTCAATGTGTTTCATCTTCGTGTGTTGGACGGGATTGCTTGATATAGCAATGGCGCTCTTCGAGTCGCAATAAATGGGGATCTTCGAGTAGTGGAATCCATAGTCTTTCAGCTGGGTGCGCATCCAAATTACCTGCGAGCAGCAACTAGCGGCTGCTACATACTCTGCCTCGGCGGTAGAGGTGGAAACGCAGTTTTGTTTCATCGAGGCCCAGCTGACAAGTCGATCACCTAAGAACTGGACATGTCCCGTTGTGCTTTTCCGATCCATCATATTTTCGGCATGGTCCGCGTCTGAATAAGTTGTCAGCTCAAAACCTATCTCTTTCGGGTACCACAAACCAAGATCAGCAGTACCTTTTAAGTAACGAAATATGCGATTAACTGCAACTAAATGAGACTCTTTGGGTTTTGACTGAAATCTTGCACACAAGAATGTCGAAAACATAATGTTTGGCCTGATAGTCGTCAAGTACATCAGGGAACCAATCATGCCTCTATAAGTCTTAGTATCCACATCCATTCCGTCTGGATCGGAGTGTAGCTTTATACTAGTAGACATGGGCGTTTTCATGGGTGAAGAATTTTCCATCTGGTATGTTGGGAACTGAAAGAATTGCTCAAGTACAGTTAATACTACTAGCACAACATAGTTACTACTTCTGAAGTTAATACTGCTGAGAAAGATTAATGCTTCTAACCAAGATTAATACTGCTTGATGAAGTTACTACTGCTAAGCAATTTTAGTACTTCTAGTAGTTAGTACTGTTGAACTTAATACTGCTCAAAGTATTAATGCTGCTGAAGACTTAATACTGCTTATGAGATGAAGACTTCATATGGCAAGGATGACAGCTGTATTGATTGGATATCATGGAAGGCTTGGAGATAAATATGGAAGATTATACTGAAGATCTTTTATTATTTTGTAGTTATCTTTTATCTTCAGTATATGTATAGAATAGTTTGTATCTTTAGAAATAATTCTGAGTTTTTGTTTTCATAGAGAGAATCAACCTCAAGGTTTAGAACCCTAGTTCTAGAGAAGTAGAATTCGTATTGGTGAGCCTGTTCATCAATATTGAGGTTGAGTGTGAAATCTTGTAGCTTTGAATCATTCAATAAAGTTTACAAGTTGTTATTTTGATTCACTGTTTCATTGATCTTTGAATATTAAAGTGTTATTCCGCAAACTTCTTTAATATTGTTTCTGAGTGTTTATTCTTGTTAAGAATTGAGATCCTGACAACATCCATTTGGTATACCTTGAACTTCATGTATGAGGCATAGGCTAGAAATAGCCTAATTGCCTCTACCCTTGCCACTGGAGCAAACACTTATTCATAGTCTATGCCTTCTTCTTGAGTGTACCCTTGTGCTACAAGCCTTGCTTTGTTCCTGATCACAATTCCTTTCTCATCCTTTTTATTCCTGAAAATCCACTTGGTGCCAATAAATCTATGACCTTATGGAAGGTCCACCAAGTTCCAAACTTCTTGCAATTTGAACTACAGTAACTCTTCTTGCATAGCTTCTATCCAACTAGAATCTTTCATTGCATCATAAACCTTCTTAGGCTCAATCTGAGATAGAAAGCAAGAGAGTATTGTGTGTTGTTGATCCTGCAGCTCTTGAAGTCTGCTTTGATTCCTTGTTATCATAGGAGAAGAGATGTATCCTATGACCAACTCTGGAGGATGGTTCTTTTGAGTTCTAGTCTGATGACTAGGTTCTTCATTGATTCCCACATCTAGATTGGAATCATTTAAGTCAGCTGAGGGGATCTCATCAGCTGCTTCTGGCTCTTCATGTACTTGATTTTCCTCATCTCTTCCTTCTTCTTCACTCTGAATTGGTTCAGTCATAGTTTCCTTTTCATAGAACTCAACAGGCTCTATTGTAGGTATGGGAAAGATCACAGACTGAGGAATAATGTCTTGTACTTGTACTTTTTCATCCCCTGATCCTCCACTTCTTGAACCTGCCTGATAATCACTACTGAAACCCAAAGAGTTAGTTAGTGAATCAATGTCAAATAACCACTGAGGACCAGACCCAATAGGATTTGGTGTGTTCTCATTGCACTTGACATTGTCACTTTCCTCAATTATTCTAGAAGAAGAATTAAAAACTCTGTAAGCCTTACTCTGAGATGAGTAACCAACAAGAAAACCATCATCTTCCTTGCTATCAAACTTTCCTAAGTGAGTTTTGATAATATGCAATCATTCAATCAAGTAATCACATAAACAATATAATAAATCAAACCTGATATTGATATTCAATGGATTCAACAGGATTACAAGCTTGGAATTGAAATCGATCTCTTTCTCTCTTCTTGTTCTTCACGGCGCACCACACACCACCACAAGCCTCCTCTCAATAATAATATTGCAATTAAGAACCTTAAAACCCTAATTAACTCTAAAACAAACTATTTATACTTAGCCCATATAGCCTAATGGGCTTGCAAGGCTTAGGCCCAACTACAAACTAAACTTATTTAACTAAAAATAAAAGACAAATAATTAAATTACGGAAACATACTTTGACTAATTATTACAAAAGGACCCTAGACTATTTGCTGAGACGACTTTAACAGCTTTAACTTCAGATTTCCATCTTCAAATAATTATGATCTTGAATCCAATAAATATGTGCTTTAACAATCTCCCCCTTTGGATCAAGATCATTCTTTAAGCTCACAAAATGTAATCTTCCTTTTTGTCTTCAGAATGTAGCAATCTCCCCAATCGATGAGAATATCTCTTGGAAAGAAATTATCTCCAGTTTCAGCTCGGAATACTTCAGCAAATCATCTTCAAAGAAAATTTCTTCAAAGCAGCAAAACTTCATAATATCTTCAGAAATTCTTTCAAAAACTTTTGATCTCCATATTTCTTGATTGACGCTTCTCCCCCTTTTTGATGAAAAGAGCAAAGAGTTCATCAAAACGTGGCTTCAAGAAATTTCTTCCACTACTGATCTTGCAAACAGAACCACTGATCATCCGGCAATGCATTAAGATGTTCATCCAGATCTTTGCAAATCTAGATAAATTAGAAAATGAAGTGTAACATCTGAAGCAACAAATGAATCAGTTAAAATTGCCTGTCAGTAACACAAAGTCACTGTGTAACGAATACACAATATAAAGGAGCTTTTATGATGTTCACTCCCCCAGGGCTTCCATTCAATCATCGAAACACCACAAAGGCAATTTCTATGAACGTTATGACAAAGAAACAAATTCTTTGTGTGTTCGTGCAAGTGATAGAAGAAATTAAGCAGATGATGTTTGCTTATAAGGCTCAAATAAGTGTAAACCACTGAGACAAGTAGTTAAACACAGACTCAATGTGCATTAGTAAAGTGTGAAGGTGGGGCAGACTTCCTTCTTTCCAATATCCAGATTTTCCAAATGAAAATCAGATAGCATATGTGTTGCGTCCCCTTTGAAAATGAAACATTTTCTTGTTGAGAAGAAAATGAGTAGATGGTGGGGTAAAGTCAAGAGTTGGCATGGGCTAGTTGCCTGATTCAATAATGTTCACCAAGAACTGTGAAGCATTAGAAATGTGGTTGCCCGGCTCAGAAAGTAGTTGGTGCAGAGTTTAAAAATTCTTTTACTCTGATCTCTCACCCTCTTTCTTTTAATCTTTAAGCTCACAGCTAACCGAACTCTCTTTTAATATTGTCCCTCATCACACATCCCACACTCATTTCTAGTTGGACTCCTCACATTTCACTACAGGATTAACTTCTTGGGTAGGAAACACTGGTTAACGTGAATCCATAGAAGTTCACTTAAGTCCTAGCACACTGATCCCATGTTTTCCTAAGAAGCAAAAGTTGCTCAGAAGATTTAACTTTATCAGTTAAAGCTCAATGATGAAGCAGAAAACATTTAAAATCACACTTCCAAATCAAGAAATCTTTTTGAGAATTGGGAAGTGGTTTGAACAATGAAGAACATGTTTTCTTCTGATTGAAAGTTGTCCTTCTTTCAACCATGGAGGAGATGAAGAGAAAGAAATTATACCTTTCGAGTAAGTCTTACATCTCGCGAAGTCAAGCTTAAAGTCATAAAGATATGATCTTTGAAGCATCTCTCAACCTACAAAAGTCTAAAAGTCTAGTCAAAGAAACTTTATTCACTGAAATTGAAATGACATAAAGCAGTAAAACAATTGATGTACGAGTTCTGATCAGAAATAATCAGAAGTCATCGCCATACTCCTTTGACTTGATCGCTCCCCCTAAAATTATGCACTACTAACACATTGATCAGTAAGTACAGTGCATTCATAATTGCTCCCCCTCAAACTAACATTGATCATCTATAAGATACTTTTCACACTCCCCCTGAGATCATGAACAAACTATTAAAGAGCAGGTATCATGCGGAAATAATAAGAAAGAAATGATAAAGAAAGACAATAAGAAACTTTAATAGGTAACCACCGATTAGGTCTTAAGATTTAGCATACCAAGTCTTGAGACAAGAAAATTAAATCTCTTTTCGTCTAAAGGTTTGGTAAACAAATCTGCAAGCTGATAATCGGTTTTTACAAAGTAAAGTTCAATTGTTCCCTTTTCTACATTATCTTTTATAAAATGATACCTCACATCTATGTGTTTGGTCTTTGTATGCTGAACAGGGTTAGCGGAAATCGCAATAGCGCTCTTCGAATCACAATAGATCGGGATTCTATTGAAATGAAATCCATAGTCTCGCAGTTGTGTTCTCATCCACAAGACCTGAGAACAGCAGCTAGCAGCAGCTACATATTCCGCTTCGGCCGTTGATGTGGAGACACATAATTGCTTCTTCGAAGCCCAACTGACGAGTTTATCTCCGAGGAATTGTATATGACCCGAGGTGCTTTTCCTGTCTAACATGCAACCAGCATGATCTGCGTCTGAATAAGATGTTAGTTCAAAGCTTGTATCCTTAGGATACCACAGACCAAGATCGGCAGTCCCCTTCAGATACCTGAAAATCCGCAGGCGCGAGGAGCTTGTTTCAGTCCATAAAGAGCTTTATCCAAGATGTAGACATGGTTCGGCTTATCTGGATTTACAAACCCTTCTGGCTGTGAGACATAGACTTCTTCCTTGAGTACTCCATTCAGATAAGCTGTCTTCACGTCCATTTGATAGACGGTGAAGTTCTTGTGGGCTGCGTAGGCTAAGAACATCCGAATTGCCTCTATACGTGCCACTGGAGCATAAGTCTCATCGTAGTCTATCCCTTCCTCTTGCCGATATCCCTTGGCGACAAGTCGTGCTTTGTTTCGGATAACGATGCCATCTTCATCTTTCTTGTTTTTGAACACCCATTTCGTACCAATGATGGTTTTACCTTGCGGTTTGGGTACGAGTCTCCAGACTTTCAGTGCTTCAAACTGATTCAGCTCATCGTGCATCGCAGTTACCCAATCTGAATCGGCAAGGGCCTCAGATACGCGTGTAGGCTCGATCTTGCTCAGAAAGGATTCATACATACATAGATTTGATGTTGCAGACCTAGTTTGCACCGGTGCAGAAGGATCTCCAATAATTTGATGTATTGGGTGCTCTTTGGTCCACTTATGTTCATGAGGGAGTGGATTAGATGCATGTTGATCATTGTCCGCATCTAGGAATCCACTGGTATCTCCTTCAGATGGTTCAGAATTAACGGGGACTTCAGTTGAAGTAGTTGTTGCAGAAGTAGCAGTAGGTACAGCTTGGTCAATCTGTTGATCAGTCCCTACAGTACATCCTACGGAGTCAGCTACTTCTGTCTCGGCATTGTTGGTCACAACTTCAACTGTTGGAGTAGGCTTTTGAACTGGAACTTCTTGCTGAATAGGGGAACCATATTCAGTAGAGATATCGGAAGTGGTCAGATGAGTAGTCATCGAGTCTTCTATCCTGTCAACCACAACAGAGTTAGGCAATTTAGAACCAAGAAATTCATCATAGAACAGTTCAAATAATAAATCCAAATCAGATAAATTAGAAGTAGACGACGAAGCGCCATCTGATTTGTTCTCTTGAGGTGCAGGTCCTGGACTGGTTGGTCCAGAAGCTAATACTCCGGTAATGACGGGTTCTGAACTGATGTGCTCAGAAGCCATATCCTCATCAAATGTAACATTGACGCTCTCGATTACTGTCTTCGACTTCTTTAAATAAACACGATATGCAGACGATGTAGAGGAATAACCAACAAAGATGCCTTCATCCGCCTTAGCACTGAACTTGTTCAGATTCTCTCGGTCGTTTAGAACATAACACGTACAACCAAAAACATGAAAATATTTAATGGTTGGTGTGCGGTTGTTGATCAACGCATACGGAGTCTTCTGAAATCGGCGGTGTATCATGGAGCGATTCTGAGTGTGACACGCAGTCGATACAGCTTCAGCCCATAAAAATAAAGGTAATTCAGATTGACTGAGCATCGTCCGAGCAGCCTCGACAAGTGTACGATTTCGCCTTTCGACGACTCCGTTCTGTTGAGGTGTGCGAGCAGCAGAGTATTGATGTGATATCCCGACCGATTCGAGATAGTTTTCAACTGTCTTGTTCTTGAACTCTGTGCCGTTGTCAGTCCTGAGAATCTTGACCTGTTTTTGCAGATTGACTTGGGTCGTCTTCAGAAACGTAATGAGAACATCGGGAGTCTCATCTTTAGAACGTAGAAACTTAACCCAAGTGTATCGCGTATAGTCATCCACGATAACCAACACATACTTCTTTCCTCCTAAGCTTTGCGTTCGCATAGGACCGCATAGATCCATATGCAACAACTCTAATGGAGAGCTTGTACTCGGTTCAGGATTTGGTTTGTGTGGGGCTCTCTTCATCTTTCCCTTTTCACACGCTGCACATAGATGTTCTTTCTCATACTTCAGCTCTGGAAGACCTTTCACTAGCTTACCACTGACCAGCTTGTTGATGTACCGAAAGTTGAGGTGAGAAAGTCGTCGATGCCATAACCAGCTTTGTTGCATCGAGGCCTTTGATAGTAGGCAGACCTGATTGTCAGCCTAGACCTTTGACAAATTGATGGTGTAGAGGTTTGACTTGCGAGATCCGACCAGGAGTTCTTTTCCTTCTTCAGTGCGAATTGAACATGTCTTGGCCTTGAAATTAACCTCTAAATCTTTGTCGCAGAACTGGCCAATGCTGAATAGGTTGTGCCCTAAGTCTTCAACGTAACTCACCTTCTTGATCGTAAGATTTTCATGTACAACATCACCATATCCCAGAATAGGTGAAAATTGATCATTCCCAAAACGAACTGTGCCGCAGTATTTGTCCTTATAATTAGACAACATACTCTTCTGCCCGGTCATATGTTTGGAACACCCACTATCCAAATACCACATATGACGGGTCTACACAAAACAAATCAAGAAAGAAGAGGTTTAGGAACCCATTTAAAAATGGGACCTCCACTGTTAGTACTTGATTTTGGCACCCATTTGAAATTGGGCCCACTTTTTCTTTGAAAACCAGAAGCATGATAAGACGTATGATAAGATGAAACATTATATGAACCATACCAAACATCAGAATATCTACGAGAAGCATAATCACATTCACCATAATTTAAAAACTTTTTAGTACTAGATGGAGCTAACTGAAATAATTGCTTTATAGAATATTTCTTGCGAGAATCAACAAGATTATTTTTAAAAGTAGCAACATTCACACTCAAATCATCTTTACTAGAAGTCTTTTTGTTCAAAATAAAACTAGAACTAGATTTAGCTTTCTCGTCTATCTTCTGTTTCGGTATCCATGCAGTCTTAACTCCAACCCTTTGCTTTCTCAAATCTGAAACATTTGAAACTTTAGAGTTAGAATGATGAGAATTAAGAAAATGCATCTTCTTTGGCTTACCAGTGTGGATCGGTTTCTGTGAAAGCTGAGATTTTTGTTGCTTACCTTTTGCTTTCTTTGATTTCACAGAAATTGATTTATCAACTTTCGTTGATGTTTCACCTTTTTCATGTACACTGGGTAATCCAAAGGAATTTACAACACAAGATGAATGATGAGGAAGTTTAGAAGAAAAATCAAACTGAGAAACACACTTATTTAAAACACCTTCAGAGTTTAAGAGATTAAGCTCATTATCAAGTGAACTAGATCTGTCATCCGAATTTAAAGCTTTGGAGAGTTTAGGAAAATTAGAATTTTTGAACACTGTTGAAAATACAGTTTGTTCTAAGTCCATCAAAATTCTTTCATCTGTAAGAGTATTCTCAAGTTCAGAAATTTTACTTTCCAAAACTAGGGGAGGGACGTAAAGCTTACCTTCAATGGGTTTAGCCTCCAACTCTTTAACAAAATAACTTTCAAAATAATCATTTGAAAGAAAATTTGATTTATTAGAACGATAACTGTTATTCAACTTCTCATAGCGAAATGGAAGTTGAACTTTAGTTGTGTTCTTCCTTTTATCATATTCCTTGGCTTTATCTTTTTCCGACAGACTAGTCCAAAAGGGTTTGAGTTCTTGATGTTGAGGAGCCAACAACATAAACCCAAAGTCATAAAGTGCAGGCACTTCAGATATGCCCTTTTTGAGATGATGTGGGTTCTTGTAACCAAGTCCCCAAGTATCAGGTTTCTCTTTAGGTTTGTTCAAATGAATAGTGTGTTCAGTTTGACCCAAAGAGTGTAATTTTTCTTCCAAAGCATTCACCTTTTCTATTAAAGATTTATTCTCTTTTGAAGTAGAAAAGTACCTTTTAGCAATCTCTCTAGATTTAAACTCACATTCTTTAAACTTTGAATCAGTTTCAGATAACTCTTTATGAATTATAGTCTTTTCTTTAGCGCTGGTGTCTATATTTTTGTGCAAAGTTTCAATTAATACATTTTTCTCAGCAATATCATTACTAAGTTTATGTATAGATTGATTTTTCTCATTTATGACACCTCTTTCACGCTTCAGTTTTGACTCTAATTCTTGGAGTTTAGACATCATGGCATTCATGTGGTTCAATAAATCAAATTCAGTAAAGTTACATACCTCATCAGTATCTCCATCATCCGAATCAGCTTCAGCTTCTGACTGGTTCTTCCCCATCAAGCACATATGTGCTGTCTCATCCTTCTCTCCTTCTTCAGATTCTTCATCTGAGTGGTCGAGCCAGTATTCATCCTCGGCCATTAATGCTTTTCCAACCTCTTGTTGCTTGGCTAGAAGCATTTTATTCTTGTAATAGTCTGAGTTTCGGACTTTTGATTTGCGGCAGTCCTTGGCAAAATGACCGAGTCTACCACAGTTGTAGCACTTAATCGGTTCTTCTTTCTTGGTCTCTTCAGCTCCATCCTTCTTCATTTCTTCTGATCTCCTGTCTTCAACTTTCTCTTTATGCTTGTAGTTGTTCGGACCAGACGAGTATCGCTGACTATTGGAGTTTGGCTTTTTATAGAACTTCTTTTGGAAAGCCTTGGTTAACATGAACATGGTTTCCATTAGTTTTTCACAATCGTCAGTTTCAGACTTTTCCTCACAATCAGCTTCTTCCGAATTAGAATCTATCACCTTCTTCTTCTTTGACTTCTTAACCACAAGAGCAACTGGATCAGCAACTGCTTTGTCAGCCTTTTTCATCTCAGCCTTGATCTCTTCTACTTCTTCCTCATTCTGTCTGAGGATTTCATAGACTTCATGAAGAGGAATGTCATGCAGATCCTTCAACTGCCTCATCTGACGGGTGAACCTCTTCCACTCAGGCTGAAGATTGCTGAGGAATTTCACATTCAGCTCCACATGAGATTTGCTGATCTTGTTCTTGCTGAGCTCGTTCAGCAATGTGACAAATCTGTCATACGTGTCTTCGAGTGACTCTCCAGCTTTGGTTTTGAACTCTTCATAATTATTCAAGCAGGTAGATACTTTGAGCTGGTTGCCGACTTTAGATCCGATCATCATCTTCTCCAATTGATCCCACATTTGCTTACCGGTAGCGTTATAGCTGTCAATCTTGACATATATTTCATTCGGTATGCCTTGGAGAATAAATGATCTTGCCAGCTTGTCACCCTTGTGTCTCTTCAGCTGATCTTCCGAATATTCACCAATCGGTAATTTGTACTCTGTCTCTTCTTCTTGACCATTTTCTCCAGCTACAGTGAGAACCTTGGTCGGAGGTGTCATGATCCCGTCTTTCAGAGATTTTCTGATTTCATCTCCCAAATCATGTCGATCAATGAAGTCCAAAAATCTGTCCTTCCATTGCTCGTACTCCCCTTTGAAGAGTACTGGTGGCTTCACATCTGTTCCAATAGCAAGAGCTTCCCGAGACATCTTTACTTATATGATTAGAAATCAAACTTATCTGATATTGAAACAATCAACTGGATGAGATCGTTAGAAGTCAAGATAAAATCACACAATACTGAAAAACTTAGAATGAAAATCAGAAAAAAAATCTGATCACGAACAGAACTTTGTCCCCCTTCGCAGACTTAGCACGGGGGTCCCGCTACCCGGTTAGCGGGTGGGGTCGAGGGGCAACGCCCTTGCGGGGTCGAGGGGCAGCGCCCCTAGAGATGTTGGTAAGACCGGATATTGGTAAGACCGGATATTGGTAAGACCGGATGTTGGTAAGACCGGATGGTTGTTCGACCGAACTATGCTTCGACCGATAATATGAAAGACCGGAGTGGACAGTGAGTGTCCCGGTCGAGTGCTATAGAACGATAAAGGTAATCGACCGGAAGTAGACTTAGACCGATAGAAACAAAGACCGATATGTTCGACCGGAGTGTTCTTGATACAGAAACGACCCAGAAACTCAAATAATCAGCCCAGAAACAGATCAAAACACAAAATTAAACTCCCAAACTTTGCAAAAACGATCGATTACACGATTAGAACTGATTGCTACCAATTAATTTCAGTAAAAACCACTTTAAGAAAGAATCGATTGAACACACAGTGTCGCTCCAAACCGAACCCAGAAAACCAACTTCAACAAATTGATAATAAAAAACAATGCAATAACCAAATCAAACAATACCCAATCACTATAATATGCAAAACAAACACAATCAAACCAATATCAACTTGAATGAACAATCACACAATAAAACTTATGAATCTTTGACAGAAAATTAGAACCGAACAAAAACTTATTCAATCCAATCTGTACATGCTCTGATACCAATCGTGTGTCCCAATATGCAATCATTCAATCAAGTAATCACATAAACAATATAATAAATCAAACCTGATATTGATATTCAATGGATTCAACAGGATTACAAGCTTGGAATTGAAATCGATCTCTTTCTCTCTTCTTGTTCTTCACGGCGCACCACACACCACCACAAGCCTCCTCTCAATAATAATATTGCAATTAAGAACCTTAAAACCCTAATTAACTCTAAAACAAACTATTTATACTTAGCCCATATAGCCTAATGGGCTTGCAAGGCTTAGGCCCAACTACAAACTAAACTTATTTAACTAAAAATAAAAGACAAATAATTAAATTACGGAAACATACTTTGACTAATTATTACAAAAGGACCCTAGACTATTTGCTGAGACGACTTTAACAGCTTTAACTTCAGATTTCCATCTTCAAATAATTATGATCTTGAATCCAATAAATATGTGCTTTAACAATTGAGAATGGTACAAGGACACCCAAAAGGTTTGAAAAATCCAATAAATGGTTTTCTTTTATTTAAAAGCTCATATGGTGTCTTGTTCTTAGGCTTAACTACTAGTACTTTGTTTTGGACATAGCAAGCAGTATTAACTGCTTCAGCCCAGAAAGTAATTGGTAGTTTGGAATCAGCTAACAGAGATCTAGCAGCCTCAATCAGTGTCCTATTCCTTCTCTCAGTAACACCATTTTGTTGTGGAGTCCTAGGAGCACTGTATTGCCTCTCAATTCCTTTTTCCTCACAAAAGGTGTTTAGGTCATGATTTTTAAATTCAGTACCATTGTCTGACCTAATGACTTTTACCTTTTGATTTGTTTGGTTTTCATTTCTTAGAATAAAGGATTTGATCAGTCCATTTGTCTCATCCTTAGTCCTTAGAAAATATACCCAAGTAAATCTAGAGTAATCATCAACAATAACTAGGCAGTATGATTTCTTACCTATACTCATAACATTTGTAGGACCAAACAGATCCATATGCAACAACTGAAGAGAATTAGAGATAGTGTTTAACTCTTTGGACTTATGAGAAGTTTTGTGTTGTTTGCCTTTGAGACAGGCAACACAATGATCATCACATGAAAAGACTTTGGAAGGTAAACCTCTTACAAGGTTGTTTTTAACAAGTTTATTCATTGTTTTAAAGTTCATGTGACACATCCTTCTGTGCCAAAGTGATGATTCATCCAAAAAAGCTTTTGAAACAAAACAGTTTAGGGATGAATCAGTTGAAACACTTTCCATATCTAAGCAATATACATTATACTTTCTGGGAGTTCTTAGTAGTATCATCTTTTCATCAACTACCTTGAATCAGTAAATAATATACTATGCTGTTTGTCACAAACCTGTGATACACTTAACATGTTGTATCTTAACTGCTCAACATAGAATACATCTTCAAAGGTCATTTTACCTTTGGTTACATCCCCCTTACCACTAATCTTACCTCCATCTGGAGTATTACCAAAGGCAACATGCCCACCATCAATTTTCTTGAAATTCTTGAGGCATGACATGTTCCCTGTCATGTGCCTAGAGCAACCACTATCAACATGCCAGATGCTCTTCCCCTTGAGTTGCTGGTTGCCCTGCACATAAGATTAAACAATTAGTATTGATTGGGAACCCAAGCCAAAGTGGTCTTGGGTCTCCCTTTCTCATCAAAGTATTTACATTCCTTTTTGATGAGGTTTTTAAACTCTGAGCACTCTTTATTTGAGTACTTTGTCAAGATAATTGGCTTAGCAACACAAACACTAGAAGCAGTACTAACTTTAGAAGTACTAACAGAGTTAGCAGCACTAACAGGTTTAGCAGTATTAACCTTGTTAGAAGCACTAACAGAGTTAGCAGTATTAACATTTGAAGAAGTATTAACCATGTTAGTTTTAGCAGTACTAATACTCTTAGCAGCACTAACATTGGTAGCAGTAGTATTGCTTATAGCAGCACTATCATTGTCAGCAGCACTATTTGTGGTAGCAATACTAACAGTTTTGGTGCTTTTAGGAACCCACATATTGACACTTTCTTTAAAAGTCCTTTTCTTCATGTGGCTTTTAGATTTAACAGATTTCTTAGCCACATGGTTCCTTTCCTTCTTCTTATAACCAAAGGGTTTTTGCATAGATCTTTGAGAATTCATCCTTTGAAAATTCATCCTTTGGTTCATTGGATTGAAATAACAGTATTTGGCAAAATGATTCAATTTGCCACAGATAAAACAAGGTTTTGGTTTTTTGATTTTACTCAAATCAACCCCTTGTTTTTGTGCCCACTGATTATTCCAGTTTCTTTGATTTCCCCTCTTTTTATTATGTTTTTGGGGCTCAGTCTTCTTACATGTACACTGTTTGCAAGGAACTGGATTCACAACTGTGGTCTGTTTGTAATGGACCTTACCAGACTTTCCCTCTGTCTTCTCTATGTCCTTTGATTTGACCCAAATCTTTCCACAACCCTCATTGGTAATGATATGATTTTCTAGAGGAATCTCACCACTCACATTGTTCTCCTTACTCTTACCAACCTCTTTCTCAGTCTTGTCCTCAACAACTACTTCATCTAAGGGATCTATCTCAGTGGCTCCCTCAGGCAAGACCTTCCTATCTTTGGTTTCTAGCAAATCTGATGTAGAAGGAATGTAGTTGTTGTTGTATGGTGGTGGTGTGGTATTATATCCAATTCCTCTTCTCAATTTGTCATGAATCTGAGTTTGTAGTAAAGAGTCCATTGCTTTAGAAGCATTGGAAAACTTTTCCACATCAAGATTAACCTTGGTTAATTCCTCTCTCAACTTTTCACTCTCCTCTTTAGATTTGGTCAGTTGGAGTTCTAGATCCTTTTTCTCCCACTTCCAGTAATTGGTATCATATGAGTGTTGGAGTTCATTGGCTTGAAAACCTTTAATCTGTTCCTCAAACCTCTCAACAATTCTCACATAGTCTTTTATATCTTTTGCTAACCTATTAAGGTCATCAGTCATCTTCTGGTTGTGATCCATGTACCTTTTAACAGTGTCTATGCAAGTTTTAGAACAGAGATTAGAACTTACCTCAGTTGGGAGATCAGATACTTCTGCCATAAGAGCTTGATTTTGGATAGCCTCTTCTGCTTGATCACTCCAGTCAAACCCCATTCCTTGTTGAGAAACAAGGGCTTGAGCAGAGTTTCTGTTATGGTTGAGGTTTCCAGACTGTGCTTGTTGGTGGTTGTTGTTGTGAGACACTCCACTTCTGCATTCCCTGGCAAAGTGTCCCTTCATATGACATTTATAGCATTCCACCTTTGACTTATCAAATCCTGCTCCATCTTCTCTTCTTTGGGAGAAGTTGTTCCTCCCAGTCCTCTTTATGAACTTCTTCACCCTCATGGAAAGCATGTCCATCTGCCATTTAATATCCATCTCTTCAAGATCATCAGGATGAAGTTGTTCCAAATCATCATTGATTAAAGAGGAGTTTCCATGGCTGGAAAGAAAGGCTTCAAACACAGATTCAGTATTGATGAACAGGCTCACCAATACAAATTCTACTTCTCTAGAACTAGGATTATAAACCTTGAGGTTGATTCTCTCTATGAAAACAAAAACTCAGAAATTAATTCTCTAACTTGATTATCTAAACTATTCACAATAATTCTATATATATACTGAAGATAAAAGATAATTACAAATAATAAAAGATCTTCAGAATAATCTTCCATATTTATCTCCAAGCCTTCCATGATCTTCAATCAAAACAGCTGTCATCCTTGCCATATGAAATCTTCATCTCATAAGCAGTATTAAGTCTTCAGCAGCATTAATACTTTGAGCAGTATTAAGTTCAGCAGTATTAACTACTAGCAGTACTAAAATTGCTTAGCAGTAGTAACTTCATCAAGCAGTATTAATCTTGATTAGCAGCATTAACATGTATCAGCAGCATTAACTTCAGAAGTAGTAACCAGGTTGTGCTAGAAGCATTAACTGTACTTGTGCAATTCTGTAATACCCAACAATCTCCCCCTAACTTGACTTTTAGGAAGAGTCAAGTTCTTTAGATGGTCTTTAAGATGCTCCCAAAACTTCATTGCTCAGACACCTGTATTTGGATTCAATCCCAAACTCTGATTGATAATCCTCTGAATCAAGTACTTTGCCATTTCTGAATCTGGAACACATCCAAGCTTCATTTTCAACATTGCATGCAGCTTCAATCTACTGTGGTTGTACACTATATCCACTAGGAAGTATTCTATGCGATTTATGTCCATAGTCAGTGCATACACTCCACTAGTTTCATATAGAGTCCAGTTGTTGACTGTTTGAAACACATTTTTGATCACATGCTCCACTTTCTCTGGTTTGAACATCATGCACAGATACTCCATCACAAGTTTTGTGATTGAAATCTCTAGAGCTTTTAATTGATCTGCATACAACTTCATTCCTATTTCAAACATCTCCTCTATATCAGACCTGGAACATGTTCTTACAATCTTGGCCCAAGTATTATATACTTCATACTTCTCATCTTTTCTTTTGAGCCAGATATACTCTTTTCCATCAACCTTCATTGTATCCCAGAGAATGACCTCAGGAGGCTTAACACTAACAGGTTCAGCTGTAATAGGTTCAGGCACTTTGTCCATCACTACCATGTACAGATTCACATCATCAGTACTTGATGGTTCTTTCTGTTCAATTGACTTAGGTGACCCTTCTTCTTCAGCAACCTTCTCATCTTCTTCTTTATCCACTCTAGGCTTCTTGGCTGATTTTCTTCTTGCCATCATTTTAGTTCTTTTTAAAGTTCTCAGACTTTCACCTATAGTGGCTTCCTTCTTTGGTGTTTCTTGCTCATCAGGGAAAGGTTTTTCTATCAGAAAATCATTACTTTCTTTCATTCTCTTTTCCATTTCAACTCTGGCTTTTTCATTCCCTTGAAGCTTTAGCATCTCTGAATCATACAACTCTTTAATTTGTTCAAAAGACATCTTTGATAACATCTCCTTTTTGACTCCTACAGCACCTTTGAGAAAAGTAATCATCTTCTTTCTCTCTTGAGTACCAAGGAAGGTCTTTGAGGGTTGTCTCTTCTTTGCAGCCATTTTAACCAACACAGATTTCTTCAGGGTTGCAGCTTTCTTCTGTGCTATTTCAGTTGCCAAACTTTGTTGATAAGCTTCATTTAACTCTGCAGCCAGAGCCTTAGCCATCTCTCTATCTTTGTCCACTTGAGCTAATTCTGCTTGGTCAAGTTCAGCTTGAATCTTTCTGGCCAATGCATCATCTGACTCAACCAACTTTTGCTTTTTAATTGGTTGATCAGATTCCACTAACTTTGCTTTACCTTTATCCCTGCATGCTATCTTCTCAACACTTGCTTTCTTGATAGCCTCACCTTTTTCTTTGATGACAACTCCTTTGGCCTTTGAGGTGACCTTGGGAGTATCATGTTTAGCCTTGATTAAGGTCTCTGCTATCTCAAGGTCTGTTAAAACCTCTTGTACTATTTTTGCTGCTTCATTCAATTCAGCAGTATTAACAGCTTCTGTTGCTTTACTTGATTCAGCAGTATTAACTGTTACTGCTGCTTGCTCTTTTACTGCTGCTATGCTTGATGTTTCTGCTGCTTGTACAAAATCTGATTCTTTTTCTACTGCTTTCTCCCCCTCAAAATCAAATTATTCCCCCTTGTCTTTATCATCTTCCATGTTGACATCAGCTTCTGACTCCCCCTTTTTGGGAGCATCATCCACTGGTTTCCTTCTTCTGAGCACAAACTGTTTCTTCTTCTTTTTTTTGGACCAATCTCTTCACCATTGTCTTCAGGTTGGTAATCTGTACTTGTTGAGACAGAATTATCAGTTTCAGCTCTTCTATGTCTTTTCCCTGCTTGATTACATCCATGTTGATATTGCCCATTGTTTCCATCAATTCAAGATAGTCATATATGTCCTCACATTCTCCAGGAGTGTTACCCCCTTTTGAAGGATCATGGGATCTTTTTGTAGTAGAGGTCTTCTGCCTAGCAGAAGCACCTGCTACCCCCATGGTTTCTTGGCACCTGGGACCTTTGGATGATTGCTCACCCAAAGTTGCCATGGGGAAGGTCTTATTGATGTTACCACTGACCTCTTCTGTGCTAGCAGGAGTAGTGGCAGCCTTTGCACCCATATGCTCATACATCTCCTCATTGAGCACCTCCTTGGGGTTGGGAGACACCCCTTTGGTTTCCCTGTAGATATTCTCTAATGGAGAATTCTCCATTAGAGGGCTTAAAGGCTCTGTGGGTGAAGGTACAAGAAGGGAAGGAGCCTTCTTTACCTTTTTCCTGATGTATGTATTGGTTATTGGTGAAGTTGGTTTTTGAACAAGGGACTGAGGGATTGATATGGTGATGGAAGATTGGGATTGGCTTTCAGTGGGATGGTCTAATGAGGGCCTTGACCCTGAAGCCATACCTTCTTCATTGTGGGACACCACCATCATTGTAGAGAACAATGGGGTGTCAACTCCTTCCGAGTCCAATGTAGATCTCTTCATATTTGAAAAGACCTTACCTTTGGGGATTTTGGGTACATATACCTCATCAAAGTGAGGCATATCCGTCAATTCATGGGTTATAACTACCTGTACAAATCTTGGGTACATATAAAAACTCTTTTTGCTTCCCAAGTTTGATACAAGATCATTGAAAATCATTTTAGAAAAATTGTACTTTCTGGCAGTGGCCAAGCAGACCAAAGCATAAGCAATGGTACTGCTGAACGCACTCCATCCAGTAGTCTTTTTGGAAATACAGTGCATCAGGGTATGAACAAGAAAACGCCATTGGGTATAAAATTTAGCTTTTGAGAATTTGAAACCACCCAATTGGACTCTATACCCCATTCTTGAAAGGCTAGAGAACAAGTCCTCATTAGGAATAGAGGTAATACCTGCAGCATCGTCTAGACGTAGACAGATGCGAATCACCTCTTTAGAAACTGACAAGGGTTTGTCACACACCCTTGTCTTGATTATCTACACACCATTTTCTGTGACTACAGTGGCATTCGCCCAAAATTGTCTTTGATGCTCTATGTATATAGTTGACGACACTGTAAGAGCATGGGCAATGTGGCTGGACTTGATAAAATCCACAATCTGATGGAATCCAGCAGCTTGTTTAGGCTTCTGTAGCATTGCAATTTCGTTGTGCTCATCAATGAATGTCATGGATGCCATTGAGCTTGAGTGTGCTTGCCTGAACTTTACTAGGAGCTTGAGAGAAAAAGGGTTAGAGAGCAGATGAATAGAAATCAAAGAGTCGTTATGAACTTTTAGGCGGGCAAAAAGGGTATTTATACGATTCGGGACATAAGCAGTATTAACCCCTAGCATTATTAACTAACTAGCAGTATTAACTGAGAGCAGTATTAACCACTAGCAGTATTAACTAACTAGCAGTATTAACTGAGAGCAGTATTAACCACTAGCAGTATTAACTAACTAGCAGTATTAACTGAGAGCAGTATTAACCACTAGCAGTATTAACTAACTAGCAGTATTAACTGAGAGCAGTATTAACCACTAGCAGTATTAACTATACTTACACTTTTTGAAGTTTGGGTTAGTCTGAGCATGGCAATAAACTTCCTTTTTAACCCACTCTTTTATTCCCTCTCTCCATTTGACACCATCCTTTTACTACTTCTCTTACCACTTATCTTACCTCCATCTGGAGTATCACAAAAAGAGCAACATGTCCTCCATCAAATCTTTTGAAGTTTTGAAGGCAGTCCATGTTGCCTGTTATGTGCCAAGAGCAATCACTATCTACATGCCAAATGCTCTTCCTCTTGAGCTGTTGGTTGCCCTGCACACTTGATAAATCAGTTAGTTTTGGAGGGAACCCAAGCCAAAGTGGTCTTGGGTTGTCCTTTCTCATCAATATAATCAGTAAGTTTAGTCTGGATGAGTTGTTTAGGAATCTCATGGCTGGAATACTTTGTCAAGATTATAGGCTTGGCAGCATTACTCCTAGAAGCAGCCATGTCCTTGTTAGCAGTACTAACTTGGTTAGCAGTACTAACTGAGTTAGCAGCAATATTTCTGTTAGCAGTACTATCTGGGATAGCAGTACTAACAGGTTTCTTTACTATTGGAACCCAAACCTTAACAAAGTTGTTTGCTTTCTTTGTCTTTAAGTTACTCCTTGGCTTATTTGGAGTACTTTTCTTTGTATTAGCAAACTTGTTCTGAGCATGAGACTTTTTAGGTGCTCTGTTCTCAGCCATATGATTCCTTCTTTGCTTCCTATAACCAAAAGAGTTTTGTGGTTGTCTTTGAAAAGTGACTCTTTGGTTAATAGGATTGAAATAACAGTATTTGGCAAGATGATTCAATTCGCCACAGATAAAACAAGGTTTTGGTCTATTGATTTTACTCAGATCAACCCCTTGTTTTTGTGCCCACTGATTATTCCAGTTTCTTTGATTACCCCTTGTTTTATCATGTTTTTGGGGCTTGTTCTGTTTACAAGTACAGGGATTTATAACAGAGGTTTGCATGTAGTGAATTCCCTGTACCTTCTCCTTCCCTTTCCCAGAGGTCTCAGCTTTCTCACTTTTAACAGTCTCTTCCTTAGAATTTGACTTCACCACTTTATTACTCTTGATAAATGGTTTACCACCCCCTTCATTGGTAAGAATATGATTATCTATAGGAATTTCTTCTGTATTCTTACTCTCAGTATTTTCTTCTTCAGAATCTGTTTCAACAACCACTACCTTGTCTAAGGGATCTACTTTTGTGGTTGCCTCATGCAAGTCCTTCCTATCCTTGGTCTCTCGCAAGTCTGATGTAGGAGGTATGTAGTTGTTGTTGTATGGTGGAGGGGTGGTATTGTAGCCAATTCCTCTTCTCAGCTTGTCATGAATCTGAGTTTGTAGTAAAGAGTCCATTCTTTTAGAAGCATTGGAAAACTTTTCTACATCTAGCTTAACTTTGGCTAGTTCTCCTCTCAACTTTTCATTCTCCTCTTTAGACTTTGTCAGTTGGAGTTCTAGATCCTTTTTCTCCCACTTCCAGTAATTTGTGTCATACATGTGCTGAAGCTCATTGGCTTGGAAACCTTTAATCTGTTCCTCAAACCTCTCAACAATTCTCACATAGTCTTTTATATCTTTCTCTAACCTCTTAAGGTCATCACTCATGCACTGATTGTGATCCCTGTACTTTTTAACAGTTTCAATACAGGTTTTAGAGCAAAGATTAGAAATTACCTCTGTCGGGATTTCTGTGCTTGAAGAGTCTGAAACTTTAGCCATTGATGATTTTTGATTTCAAGAAAGAATGATGATTGAAGGTTTCTGAGAATACTAGCTCTGATACCACTTGTCAGGATCTCAATTCTTAACAAGAATAAACACTCAGAAACAATATTAAAGAAGTTTGCGGAATAACACTTTAATATTCAAAGATCAATGAAACAGTGAATCAGAATAACAACTTGTAAACTTTATTGAATGGTTATAAAGCTATAAGATTTCACACACAACCTCAATATTGATGAACAGGATCACCAATACGAATTCTACTTCTCTAAAACTAGGATTATAAATCTTGAGGTTGATTCTCTCTATGAAAACAAAAACTCAGAAATTAATTCTCTAACTTGATTATCTAAACTATTCACAATAATTCTATATATATACTTAAGATAAAAGATAATTACAAATAATAAAAGATCTTCAGAATAATCTTCCATATTTATCTCCAAGCCTTCCATGATCTTCAATCAAAACAGCTGTCATCCTTGCCATATGAAATCTTCATCTCATAAGCAGTATTAAGTCTTCAGCAGCATTAATACTTTGAGAAGTATTAAGTTCAGCAGTACTAACTACTAGCAGTACTAAAATTGCTTAGCAGTAATAACTTCATCAAGCAGTATTAATCTTGATTAGCAGCATTAACATGTATCAGCAGCATTAACTTCAGAAGTAGTAACCAGGTTGTGCTAGAAGCATTAACTGTACTTGTGCAATTCTGTAATACCCAACATATGTGAAGAGTGCCTTTCTTTATAGTACAATTGATGAAGAAGTATATGTATGTCAGCCCCCTGGATTTGAAAATCCATAATATCCAGACAGAGTATACAAACTGAAGAAAGCACTTTATGGTCTTCATCAAGCCCCAAGAGCATGGTATGAGACACTGTCTACCTATCTCTTGGAGAATGGGTTTGAAAGAGGAATAATTGACAAGACCCTCTTCATTAAAAGAAGTAAGAAGGACATCCTACTTGTTCAGATCTATGTGGATGATATCATCTTTGGATCCACAAAAGATCAGATGTGTAGAGACTTTGAAAAGTTGATGCACAAGAGCTTTAAAATGAGTTCAATGGGTGAACTTACCTTCTTCCTTGGGCTTCAAGTGAAACAGAAGAAAGATGGGATCTTCATAAGTCAATCAAAATATGTGAAAGACATCCTGGATAAGTATGGTTTAACAGACTCAAAGCCAGCAAGCACACCTTTGGAGACTCATAAACAGATCACTGTTGATCTTGAGGGGGAGGATGTTGATGTCCATCTATATAGATCAATGATTGGATCTCTCATGTATCTCACAGCCTCAAGATCATACATCATGTTTTCAGTGTGTTTGTGTGCTAGATTCCAAGTCAAGCCAAAGCAATCACATCTTCAAGCTGTCAAGAGGATTTTCAGATACTTAAGAGGGCAACCAAGATTAGGTCTTTGGTATCCTTATGAATCCAACTTTGACTTGATTGCATATTCAGAAAGTGACTTGGGTGGTGCTAACATGGACAGAAAGTCTACTTCAGGTGGATGTCAACTTTTGGGTGCAAGACTAGTATCTTGGCAGTGTAAGAAACAAACCACAGTGTCCTTATCAACAACAGAAGCTGAGTATATTGTTGCTGCAAGTTGCTGCTCTCAGGTTCTATGGATTCAGAATCAAATGTTGGACTATGGGGTAACCTTTCTTCACACTCCAATCTTCATTGACAATAGCAGTGCTATAAGCATTGTTAACAATCCAGTCAAGCACTCCAAAACAAAGCACACTGAGATCAGGTATCACTTTATTAGAGATTGTAATGAAAAGAAGCTAATTCAAGTTGCTAAAGTTCATACTGACAACCAGTTTGCTGATCTATTCACTAAAGCTTTTGATGTGGGTAGATTCACTTTCTTGGTCACAAGTGTGGGCATGATCAACTCTGAATGAGATCATGGTTTAAAAAGTGTTTTCATACCTGTTATTGGTTTATTCTTTGGTACTACTAACATCTTTCTCAGGAAGTTATTACCTTGCTCAGAGTACCTCAAGCTTCAAAAAGTGTAAGTATAGTTAATGCTGCCAGTGCAGTTTTAATACTGCCAGTGCAAAGTTAATACTGCTAGTGGTTAATACTGCTCTCAGTTAATACTGCTAGTTAGTTAATACTGCTAGTTGTTAATACTGCTCTCAGTTAATATTGCTAGTTAGTTAATACTGCTAGTTAGTTAATATTGCTTATGCCCCGAATCCTATAAATACCCTGTTGCCCGCCTAAAAGCTCATAACGACTCTTTGAATACTGTTCATCTTCTCTCTAAACCTTTTCTCTCAAGCACCAAGTGTTTCAGTCCAAAATACTCAAGCTCGATGGCAGCTATGGCATTCATTGATGAACATAATGAGATTGCAATGCTACAAAAGTCGAAGCAAGCTGATGGATTTCACCAGATAGTAGACTTTCTCAAGAACAGCCATATCGCCTATGCTCTTACAGTGTCTCCAACAATCTACACAGAGCATCAGAGACAATTTTGGGCAAATGCCACCATTGATACAGAAAATGGTGTGAAGTTAATCAAGACAAGGGTGTGTGACAAACCCTTGTCAGTTTCTGAAGAGGTGATTCGCATCTGTCTACGTCTAGACGATGCTGCAGGTATTACTTCTATTCCTAATTAGAACTTGTTTTCTAACCTTTCAAGGATGGGGTATGGAGGCCAATTGGGTGGTTTCAAATTCTCAAAAGCAAAATTTTTCACCCAATGGCGTTTTCTTGTTCATACCCTTATGCATTGTATTTCCAAAAAGACTACTGGATGGAGTGAGTTCAGCAGTCCCATTGCCTATGCTTTGGTCTGCTTGGCCACTGCCAGAAAGTACAATTTTTCTCAAATGATTTTCAATGACCTTGTGTCAAACTTGGGAAACAAAAAGAGTTTTTATATGTACCCAAGATTTGTCCAGACAGTTATAACCAATGAATTGACGGATATGCCTCAATTTGATGAGGTATATGTACCTAAAATCCCCAAAGGTAAGGTCTTTTCAAATATGAAGAGATCTCCTTTGGACTCGGAAGGAGTTAACACCCCATTGTTCTCTACAATGATGGTGGTGTCCCACAATGAAGAAGGTATGGCTTCAGGGTCAAGGCCCTCATTAGACCATCCCACTGAAAGCCAATCCCAACCTTCAATCACCATATCAATCCCTCAGTCCCTTGTTCAAAAACCAACTTCACCAATCACCAATACATACATCAGGAAAAAGGTAAAGAAGGCTCATTCCCTTCTTGTACCTTCACCCTCAAAGTCTTTAAGCCCTCTAATGGAGAATTGTCCATTAGAGAATATCTATAGGGAAACCAAAGGGGTGTCACCTAACCCCAAGGAGGTGCTCAATGAGGAGATGTATGAGCATATGGGTGAGCAGGCTTCCACTACTCCTGCTAGCACAGAGGAGGACAGTGGTAACATAAATAAGACCTCCCCCATGGCAACTTTGAATGAGCAATCATTTAAAGGTCCCAGGTGTCAAGAAACCAAGGGGGTGGAGGGTGATTCTGCTAGGCAGAAGACTTCCACTACTAAAAGATCCCATGATCCTTCAAAAGGGGGTAACACTCCTGGAGAAGGTGAGGACAGATATGACTATAATGAATTGATGGAAACAATGGGCAACATCAATATGGATGTAATCAACCAGTGAAAAGACATAGAAGAGCTGAAACTGATAATTCTGTCTCAACAAGTACAGATTATCAACCTGAAGAAAATGGTGAAGAGATTGGTCCTGAAAAAGAAAAAGAAACAGTATGTGCTCAGAAGAAGGAAACCAGTGACTGATGCTCCTAAAAAGGGGGAGTCAGAAGTTGATGCCAACATGGAAGATGCCAAAGTTGAGGGGGAGTTTGATGAGGTTAGTGGAGATAAAGTTCAAGCAGTGGAAACTGAAACAGAGTTTGTACAAGCAGCAGAAACATCAAGCATAGTAGCAGTAAAAGAGAAAGCAGTAGAAACAGAAAGTGTGTTTGAATAAGCAGCAGAAACTGTTAATACTGCTGAATTGAATGAAGCAACAGAAATGGTGCAAGAAGTATTAACAGACCTTCGTAGCAGCAATATGGAAGAACTTGAGATAGCAGAAACTTTGATCAAGGCTAAGCATGATACTCCCAAGGTCACTTCAAAGGCCAAAGGAGTTATCATCAAAGAAAAAGGTGAAGTGATCAAGAAAGCAAGTATTGAGAAGGTGGTAAGCAAAGACAAAGGCAAAGCAAAGTTAGTGGAAGCTTTGGCCAAAAAGATTTAGGCTGAACTTGAGCAAGAAGAAAAGGCTCAAGTGGACAAAGATAGAGAGATGCAGAATTAAATGAAGCTTATCAACAAAGTTTGGAAACTAAGATAGCACAAAAGAAAGCTGCAACCCTAAAGAAGTCTGTGTTGGTCAAAATGGCTGCAAAGAAGAGACAACCTTCAAATACCTACCTTGGTACTCAAGAGAGAAAGAAGATGATTACTTTTCTCAAAGGTGCTGTGGGAGTCAGAAAGGAGATGTTCTCAAAGATGTCATTTGAACAGATCAAAGGGCTGTATGACTTAGAGATGATTAAGCTTCAAGGGAATGAAAAAGCTAGAGTTGAAATGGAAAAGAGGATGAAAGAAAGTAATGATTTTCTGATAGAAAAACCTTTCCCTGATGAGCAAGAAACACCAAAGAAGGAAGCCACTTTAGGTGAAAGTCTGAGGACTTTAAAAAGAACTAAAATGATGGCAAAGAAAATCAGCCAAGAAGCCTAGAGTGGATAAAGAAGAAAGTGAGAAGGTTGCTGAAGAAGAAGGGGCACCTAAGTCAGTTGAACAGGAAGAACCATCAAGTACTGATGATGTGAATCTGTATATGGTAGTGATGGACAAAGTGCCTGAACCTATTACAGCTGAACCTGTTGGTGTTAAGCCTCCAGAGATCATTCACTGGGATATACTGGAAGTTGATGGAAAAGAATATATCAGGCTCAAGAGGAAAGATGAGAAGTATGAAGTATATCATACTTGGGCCAAGATTGTCAGAACATGTTCCAGATCTGATCTAGAAGAGATGTTTGAAGTAGGAATGAAGTTGTATGTTGATCAACTGAAAGCTCCAGGGATACCAATCGTAAAACTTGTGATGGAGTATCTTTGTATGTTGTTCAAGCCTGAAGAAGTGAAGGACATTATCAGAAATGTGTTTCAAACAGTTAACAACTGGACTCTATATGAAACTAGTGGAGTATATGCTTTAACTATGGATTCAAATCACATACAATACTTCCTAGTGGATAGAGTATACAACCACAGTAGATTGAAGCTGCATGCAATGTTGAAAAAGAAGCTTGGATGTGTTCCAGATTCAGAAATGGCAAAGTATTTGATCCAAAGGACAATTAATCAAAGTTTGGGGTTGGATGCTAATACAGGGATATGAATAATGGTATTTTGGGAGCATCTGAAGAACTTGACTTCTCTTCCTAAAAGTCAAGTTAGGGGGAGATTGTTGGGAACTGAAAGAATTGCTCAAGTACAGTTAATACTGCTAGCACAACATAGTTACTACTTCTGAAGTTAATACTGCTGAGAAAGATTAATGCTGCTAACCAAGATTAATATTGCTTGATGAAGTTACTACTGCTAAGCAATTTTAGTACTGCTAGTAGTTAGTACTGCTGAACTTAATACTGCTCAAAGTATTAATGTTGCTGAAGACTTAATACTGCTTATGAGATGAAGACTTCATATGGCAAGGATGACAGCTGTATTGATTGGAGATCATGGAAGGCTTGGAGATAAATATGGAAGATTATACTGAAGATCTTTTATTATTTTGTAGTTATCTTTTATCTTCAGTATATGTATAGAATAGTTTGTATCTTTAGAAATAATTCTGAGTTTTTGTTTTCATAGAGAGAATCAACCTCAAGGTTTAGAACCCTAGTTCTAGAGAAGTAGAATTCGTATTGGTGAGCCTGTTCATCAATATTGAGGTTGAGTGTGAAATCTTGTAGCTTTGAATCATTCAATAAAGTTTACAAGTTGTTATTCTGATTCACTGTTTCATTGATCTTTGAATATTAAAGTGTTATTCCGCAAATTTCTTTAATATTGTTTCTGAGTGTTTATTCTTGTTAAGAATTTAGATCCTGACATGGGATTTCCGAAGAATATTCGAGATGTACTTAGATTGATTAATGAAAATTCCTGTGGCTAATTGTTTAACTTGAAGACCTAGGAAAAAATTCATTTGACCCATCATACTCATTTGAAAATGTTTGCTCATGAGGGCTGAGAAGTTCTGACAGTACTTAGGGTTTGTTGAGCCAAAATAGAGTGGTGTCGATCTTACCTTTGGAAAATCTAGATTTAACTAAAAATGAAGAGAGTGATTCATACCAGGCTCGTGGTGCTTGCTTAAGACCGTACAAGGCCTTATCAAGAAAGTAGACGTGATGAGGTTTGTCGGGACTCACGAATCCTTCGGGTTGCAAGACATAAACTTCCTCCTTGAGAATGCCATTCAGAAACGCGGATTTCACATCCATTTGAAAAACAATGAAGTTCTTGTGAGCGGTGTAGGCAAGGAATATGCGAATCGCTTCAATTCGAGCAACCGGTGCGAAAGTCTCATAATAAAAGATTCCTTCCTGCTGTCGATATCCTTTGGCTACCAGACGCGCTTTGTTCCGGACTATGATTCCATCTTCGTCCTTCTTGTTCTTGAAGATCCATTTCGTCCCAATCACCGTCTTATTCTTTGGCCTGGGAACAAGTCGCCATACTTTGAGGCTCTCAAATTGGTTGAGTTCCTCTTGCATAGCTATCACCCAGTCCGGATCATTCAAAGCTTAGGAGACAGTTAAGGGTTCGATACGACTAAGGAACGAAGAGAATAGGCAGTCATTCGCGGTAGCGGATCGAGTCTAAATAGGTGTATTGGGGTTGCCGACGATCTGATGTAGGGGATGAGCTCGTGTACACTTGGTGGTATGTGGATGAGGTTGATATGTCTGTTCTGAGGTATCGGAATCCACATAACCACCTGGGGGTTGATCCTGAACTGCTTCGAGTGATGACGGCCTGTGAGGTGGAAGCTCCTGGGCTGGAGTCGGGCGAGTGGCCGAGAACGACTCAGTGGATGATGTACCTAAGACGGTATCCGGGATTGTCGGAGAGGGAACTTCGTGAACACCTTCAGCAGGGGTCGGTTCAGGAGCTCCTACTGTTGTCGGTGCTTCAGTAGCAACTTGAGAGTTGGGAGGGGGATCACTCGAGCTTGGTGATGCTGGTTCAATGATGATAGAGGGGGAATAATCAATCGAGGTTGATGCACTTGAGGCTGATGGACCAGTGGTGTCACTTCCTGAGCTTGAGCGTCATTCCTGTTACATGGTATAGCATTAGGCTTAGAAGTAAAGTAGTCATCATAAAAATGCTCAAAAAGTAAATCCAAATCTAAAAGATGTGCTCTTGACGTAGATGCTTGATCTGGATTTACTGGAGATTGTGTAGATCGTAAACTTAATTGTCCGGAAGCTAACACACCAGTTAAAGCGAGTTCTGAACTGAGGTGTTCAGAAGCCATATCAGCGGCCTCGTCAAAAGTCACATTCACACTCTCAACGACGGTCTTTGTCCGTTTGTTGTAGACTCTATAAGCTTTGGCTTGCGATGAATAGTCGATGAACACTCCTTCGTCCGCTTTAGGGTTGAATTTTCCGAGATCATCCTTGTCATTCAGTACAAAGCACGTGCACCCGAATGCATGGAAATACTTGATGTTCGGGATGCGATTGTTAATGATCTCGTATGGTGTCTTGTTGAATCGCTTGTGGATGATAGAACGGTTTTAAGTGTAGCATGCGGTAGCAATGCCCTCCGCCCATAAGTATAGCGGGAGCTTGGACTGGGATAACATCGTATGCGCGACTTCTACGAGAGTTCGATTATGGCGCTCTACTACCCCGTTTTGCTGAGGAGTACGAGCAGCTGAGATGGTGTGGATGATACCCACTGAAGTCAGGTAACTAGTGAGCACTTGATTCTTGAACTCTGTGCCGTTATCGGTCCTAATGGTCTGACCTGATTGATTGAGATTTACTTGAACGCTCTTCAGGAGAGAGATGATCAGGTCGGGGGTTTCATCCTTTGAACGAAGGAATCTAACCCACGTGTAGCGAGAAAAGTCATCAACCATAACTAGGACATACTTCTTGTGATTGATACTCTGAATGCGCATCGGTCCACACAAATCCATATGAATGAGTTCAAGGGACCGAGAAGTACTTGGAGCGTCTTTAGGCTTATGAGAAGCCTTCTTCATCTTGCCCATTTCACAGGCAGCACACAGGTGATCTTTTTCGAACTTGAGATCTGGCATGCCCTTCACGTGTCCACCGAGCACCAACTTATTGATGTTCTTGAAGTTCAGGTGCGAGAGTCAACGATGCCATAACCAGTTTTGTTTGGTTGAGGCTTTGGACATCAAACAAACTTCTTTGTCTGCTTTCAGAGACGAGAGGTCAATCGTGTAGAGATTTGTACGACGCGTTCCAGTAAGGATTTCTTTTCCATCTTCAGTCCGAACGCTGCACCTTTTTGCTTTAAAGGTGACCTCTAGATTCTTATCGCATAATTGACCGATGCTGAACAAGTTGTGACCAAGACCTTCTACGTAGGACACTTTCTTAATTGTGAGATTATCTTTAACTATATCTCCATATCCTAAAATTGGAGAATAATGATCATTCCCAAAGCGTACATTTCCACAAAACTTCTCGGTGAAGTTTGTGAGAAGCTCCTTTCTTCCGGTCATGTGTTTGGAGCAGCCTGAATCTAAATACCACACATGACCATCCTGCAAAACAAGTTAAGGCTTTTTAGGTACCCATTCGTAAATGGGTCCTTTGGGGTTAGACTTAACAACCAACTGGGAGACCCGTTTGGACTTGGGTCTGTTTCTATGGCGGGGAGCATCAAACCTTGAATGATAATTAGAAACATGATAAGAACCAAATCAATCAGATGCAAATCTACGATCAACAAAATCATTCAATCTACAGTAGGAGCAACAAACACAATCATGAGAAAGTTGAAGTAATTGCTGAATGGAATAAACTTTTAAAGGAAACAATCCATTACGTTCAACCAAAGGTTTAGAATTAAAAACATCATGACTGTTATTGTTTTTTCTAGAATTCAAAACTGGATTAAGTAATTCTGTCTTCGTCGTGCTCTCCTTAGACTTCTTAGCTACCCACTCGTATTTGACTTCTTTACGTCGACCAAAAGTATCTGAAATAGCGTTAAACCCATAGTCAGAAAATTTGAATTTTGATGATTGTTTCTTGTTAGAGCGACCGGTCTTTTTCATCTTCTGTGAACGTTTTTTGGATTTAGAATTTGAAGAATTGTTCACAGAAGTGTTTTGTGGGGCAGATGTGGAACATTCACCCTTGTAAAAGTTTACCGGAGGCTCACAAGTTGAATTTAGAAAATCAACGTGACTTGGAAGTAAAGGATTAAAATCAAATTGGTCAAGTTGACTGTCTACACCTCAGAATTCAGAAAGGCTGAGAATTCCATTTCCTCATCAAAAGGAGCCTTATCACTTGAAGGATTCAGGACACCGGAAGGATTTGTTTCTTTAAGCGGATCATAGGCGGAAGCATTTTGAAAATCAGAATGATGATCCGTTTCTAAAGATTGAGGCTCTTTTCCTTTGTTTGAAAATTTTGGTGACGAGTCACCCAAAAAGGCTTTACAGGAAGAGGTGTCTGAGGGTAGATAGGAATTTTCCGACAGATCGATTTTCTCAACTTGGAGAATTTCAGGCTTAGCTTGAGGCTCAGCTTTGTGAAGTCACTCTTTCATCAGATATGCTGCCAAAGCAGCTAGTTGTGAATTAAGCTTATTTATCTCTGTCTGAAAATATTCCTTTTCCTCCCTTGACCCAGTTTTTTTATCGGAATTGAGACACTCAATTTTGTATAATAACTCTTGTTTTTCCTTTTGAAACATGATCCTCTCCTGTGCAAATGACTCTTCTAGCTGAACAATTTTCTTCTCTAAAATCAGAGGTGGAACATAGATTTTGTGTTCCATTGGTTCCTCCTCAGTTTCAACGGTTTTTGAATCAAGTTCAGCTTGAGAATAGCTTCGAAAATAGTCATTTGACAGAAAACAGGGTTTTTCAGTGTTGTATGATGCATTCAATGAGTCATAAACAAAAGGAAGTTGCATTTTGGTAGAATTCTTCCTTCTCAAATTTTCCTGTTCTGGATCCTCATCAACAAGTGGTTTGGTCCAATTGATTTTGTACTCTGGGTAGGTTTTGTCTATTCCAAAAAATTCGAACGCATATAACGTAGGAACTTTGGTTAAGGCCTTTTTCAGATAATGTGGGTTATCGTAACCGAGACCCGTCTCTGAATATTTGAATTCTTTGGGTGCATTTAGATGCATCGTTTGTTTAGATTGACCAATTTTATAAAGTTTCAGTTCGAGATCCTTTAACTGAGTAGATAACCTTTGATTTTCATTTTTATAAGCCACGCTTTTAGTTACGATATCAATTTTCTCATTTTCTGACATACGAAGCTTATAAGTAAGATCATCTACTTTGGTCTTTAACTCTTTTGATTCTTTTGAACAACTCTCACACTCTTCTCTTAGATTTGAAATTATGCACAGGTTACCAACAATTTCTATGCTTTGTTTTTCAATACTTTCAGACTGTGATGACACACGTTTTTCCAGAGATGAGATGAGTTGTTCATTTTCTTTTATGGTTTGCTTGCAGGAGTCTAATTTGTGCACAGTGATTTTCATCTGATCAATTAAGGCTTTTTGGTAAGGGGCACATACCTAACATGGGGAATCACGATCATCATCATTAGTATCGGATTGTGTTGAGTGCTTGCCCATGAAACACAAGTGTGCTTCTGCATCATCTTCTTCATCAGATACATTTAGCCAGTGGTCATCTTCTGCCATGAGGGCCTTACGTGCTTCCTTTTCTTTAGCCAGCAACATCTTGGCTTTGTAGTACTCTGAGTTGCACACGACAGGCTTTCGACATTCTTTGGCAAAGTGACCCAATCGACCACAGTTATAACATTTGATTGGCTCCTCTTTTGCTTTCTCATCATGCCTTTTCTCAGTCTTCTTTCCTTCATCAACTCGTCTCTTTCCTTCATACTTCTCTTTATGATCACGTCGATTGAGAGGAGTAGTGGAGTATCTTTGCTTGTTTGATGAAGACTTGTTGAAGAACTTCCTTTTCTGGAACGCTTGAGATAAGAACAGCACTGCTTCTTTAATCTGAGTGTATTCTGGATCCGAGTCACTATCAGGGTCTTCGGGTTCAGAATCACTTTTCACTGGCTCCTTTTCAGGCGTACGACTGACAGATCGACCTCTTTTATCTGAGACAAGCGCTAACGGGTCAACCACAGGCTTTTCATCTGCTTTTTAATTTCCCATCAACTCAAGAACTTCCTCTTCATCCTAGAGAAGCATTTCATATAGTTCGTGTAGAGGAATTTTCTCCAGGGTTTTAGTATGACGGATATGAGAGACGAACGTCCTCCACTCTGGCTGAAGACTATTCATGAACTTGATGTTGTTCTCGGTGTTAGTCTTCATGATGTGGTTTTTATGCAGATCGTTCAGAAGCAGGTTGAACCGTTCATAAGTTTTCGTTAGCGTCTCGCCTTTTCTTGCGTTGAAGCCGTCATATCGGGTAATGCAGTTGGTGATCTTCAGCTGAGTGCTTATTCGGCTACCCATCATCATCTTCTCAATCTGGTCCCACATTCCTTTCGCAGTAGCCTTGTAACTGTCGATACAGGCATATATGTCGTTGGGTAGGCTTTGTAGAATATAGGACTTCGCATGCTTTTTAGCGTCATAGCGGCTCCTTTCTTGAATGGTAAACTCACTGAGATTTTTTTGAACAGAATGATCTGGTCGACCTTCGGCTTGGTCTTCAGGCAGGACTTTCATCGGCCAGGGTTGTGGCCCCTCTTCCAGGCACATCAAAATTTCCTCATAGTCTGGTTTCGCTTCGATAAAATTCATGAATCGATCATGCCATTGTGGGTATTCTCCCCGATAGAGCAGCGGAGGTTTTTGATCTGAACCAATGGCTAGAGCGTCTCTCGAATTCATCTTTACTCTTTAATCTTAAATGCACTTTTTTGGATCAAAATTTTTTTCTCTTTGCTCTGATACCAATTGTAGATCCCAGATACAGTGCAATCAAGAGATATAATCAATAATACGCAATAATTATTGAGTCACAACTTCTAGTCATATGATTAATAAACAATAAAGGTTTAGGTTTACAGAGAGAATTTCTGATAAACAAAAGTAAACCCTACGACTAGAATAAACTCAACTAAACCTAAAACACAATAATAAACCCCTTATATATGAGGCGTACAAGACCTCATGGGCTTTAGGCCTATTAACAAAACAACTATTTATTAATTACCAAATGCCCCCTGAACTTCTATTTAACAAACAAACTACCCTAACAATGTCTACTAGGCTCGACTGGATCCAGTATAGTCTCGACTGGCCCAGTCGAGTCTTCCAAAGAACGCCAACATTGGATCAACAGAGGTTGAACTTTGTCGTATACAGCTGAGCGTCTTCTACGTCTTGTTCGAATGGATCCAGTCGAGTTCGTCTATATCATCTTCTCCATCACTTGAATTCAAAGTGTTTCAATTTTTTTTGTCAAATGACATAGATTTTTAACGAAAATGGTTGTAGGCATGATTTTAGAGCTTTCTAAAAGGTTTTAAACAACTTAAATATCCTACATTTATATTTTCCGATCATTCAAATCAACAATGGTGAACTCTCATTTTCCTTTACTTCTTGTGTGCTTCAAGCCCACTTCTTATGATTGATATGAATGTTGTTTGGCTGGAAATTTGATATGAGTTCATGTAGCATTGAGTTTATAGAGTAGAAGAAAAGTAGTAAAATAGATTGAATGTTCTTTAAGAATGGAAGAGATTTTTCTTGGAGATTTCTCTTGGAGATTTCTTTAAGAATGGAAGAGATAGCAATCAATAAGAGGATCAATTAAGAAAAAGTCAATAGGCAGTTGTAAAAGATTCTAGGATTTTTTCAAAATTCGTTAAGGGTATTTTAGTAATACATTAATATTGATATTGTAGTTTATTTTTTTAAATAAGGGTATTATAGGAATAACACATTTATAAGGTCATTAAGTTAATTTCAGATTTTAAAAGGCTATAGAGTTAATTAAAACCTCATTTAAGGTTATTTAGCTAATTATCCCTTTTTAATGGACACCTTTAAGGGTTGTTAGTCTTAGGGACGAAAAGTGAAATAAATTACAAACCACATTGACTATCAACGTAATAAATAAAGACCGGGGACGAAAAGGGAAATTTTCAACAAACCATAGAGACGAAAAATGTAATTTACTCAAAAAGAAAGAACACCATTATTATGAACTATATATATACATATATATACTAGTTACATACCTGCGCGCAATGCGTTACGAAGCATCTTGATCCTTATTTTCTTATTTCCAACTGTGATAGCCCCAATGCTGCAAATATGAATGAGGTCAATTATCTAGTGACTTCCTTAGCTAAGATAACAAAAATTATATGTTTTTTATGTAGAACACATACCAAAAGAGCACAATACAATATAAATTAAAATTCCAAAAAACTTCAGAACCCGATGGTCTGACGAAAATGTCTAAAATGTCTTTAAAAGATAACAAACACTCTGGTCGAAAACAAGATTTATGATTCACTACCTAACGTACATAATTATCGCACTCTTTTAGAATGGAATGAGTTATGATCACAATCAACCATTTCATGAAGAATATGACTTTCCTAATAATACCTGAATCCTCATCCATTTCATAAGTTCTTGCATCATGAAAAACCAAGCGAAGGACACCAGCAGCCTTCCCTTTAGACAATACTTTTTTTATCTCTCCCAGAACAAACATCAGTTTTCAGAAATAGGAACACGTCATTACCTTGAAAACACAATGGTAGAGAGTAGAATCAAGGAGAAAATTAAATTTGGACAAAATGTTGAATATCAGTGTTACCAGTGAGGCAGTGATATACATTCTTTACCTGGACATAAGATTTAACCAACGATGATCTTTTTATCTATGGTATCAGAATGTCTGGCTCCTTATTCTCATCTATGACACCAAGGAATATAAATACCGAATGTATGGCTCCGTATTTTAGAATAACACGGCTATTGAGACGTAATAGATGTTATATACTTATATATTGTAAGTTAGTGATACAATTTGACTTCAATAGTTAAACAAGTTAATTTTAAATCTGAAACAACATAAATTTACTTCTAAATTTAAGAAAACATTGGTATCAATAGTAAATTTCATAATCCCCTCCATCCCAAAATAAATACAACTTTTTTTTTCTCTTTGGCAAAGCTCCAATCCAAAAATTGTCAATTTTCCTGCTATTAATCTTGGAGACCAATAACATTGATTTTGATTTAGAAAACTTAGATGTTTTGTCATCATTGAGGGGTATATTGAAAATATGACCAATCGTCTAACAATCTTCTTAAACCGCAGAGCTGATAAAACATTGTATGTATTTAGGGAGAGGGTGTATCATTTCCACCCTAGTTATCATCTAAACTATTGACTTTGGAAACGCTTGTTTCAGAATGGTAACAATTTAATATATATATATATATATATATATATATATATATATATATATATATATATATAGCCTTATGTTCATTTGAGAAATGGTAAATATATGAGAAATAGAGAAGTAATCCTAGCCATTCATACGGTCAAGATCGGATTTGACTGGTCAAATATTTCGGCTTTGACTGATCAAAAGTTGCGGCTTTGACTGGTCAAAAGTTGCGGTTATTCCAAAAATAGAAGGATACTTTAGGAATTTTTACAAAATACATGGGTTGTGTTCATATATGAACATGTATAATTCACATATGAACTATATGTTCATATGTGAATCAGTGTAATTCACATCTGAACTCTTTTAACCGATTCATATATGAACCTTTGTGATTCATATATGAACTAATTAACTGATTCACATATGAATTAATTAACGGTAAGTTGATATATGAATCAGTTGAACTAATTAACAGATTCATATATGAACTTTTGTGATTCATATATGTACTAATTAACTAATTATCATATGAACTAATATAGTTCATATGTGAATCATATAGGTTCATATATGAACTCGTCCCATGTATTTTACGAAACTACCCCTCTACCTTCTATAGACCATGCAAGGAATTATTCGGTGTTTCGCGATCAAAGCCGCAAATGTTGACCAGATGAATGGCTAAGATTACTTCTCTATTTCTCATACATTTACCATTTCTCAAATGAATCTCTCCCTATATATATATATATATAAACTAATGTAAGCTTGAACTAACATTTTGCAGTTATTGACTTATTCTGCAGCATTAGCACCAGAACTTTGTACTGATCCATGTAGAGGCAAAAGAAATGCAATCATGGAAATCATCATTCTCCTGCCATATAAAGTGGGATTATGATTCTCTCTGCATTCCCTATAAAATTTGGAAATTTAGAAAGAAAAAGAGCAGCAAGAAATATCGTTCATCTATAGTTAGGTCTAATTGTTATGCTACATCCAAAATGTAGTACTTTAACAGTGGATCTATCTTTCACCAATACCATAATAGTTTCAATATACAAAACACAAATGATTAGGCGCACAATATCAAACATAAATTAAGTAAAATATTATAGCACAAAACCTTGGTGCAACATATCAAATTCCCAATTTCCTAAAACTTTGGGAATAGAAAACTAAATAAACTTAAAATGAAATTTATTCCGAACTTCACAAGCTTTTTTCAAATCACAAAAGCTAAATCTTATACGCGGTTACGTTATACCTTCAACTTTAAATAATTATACACAAAGCCCTAATAGGATAGAGATATAATAATGAGTTGACATCATCTAAAATCGTGAAATAGAAAAAACAATTGACAAAAATATGTATCCGCTCGCGAAACATCTCGAAATCAAAATGACAACCATGTTTCATGTTAAGTTTGTAATATTCGTCATCATCGATACTTAGTCTATGAAAATATGGTGCTTGAGTCATTTAGTGCACATATATGTGAATCATGCATCGACTCTGAATTATTTTGGTATGCATTTTTATCTATTATGTGTACATCATCCATAAGATACTCTATAATACTACTAAATCAAGAAATATTAAAAAATAAGCTTATTTTAGAAATATTGACGAACAAATAATAATGGTGTAATTTATAATAAGAATGAAACGTATTTTTTAATTGCATTTTAGTTCATATACGATTATTTGTGTTAAAAATGAAAAAATAAGGAATATAAAGTAAATTAAATAACTAATTATAATGGTGGTAAATGTAACATTGAATTTTAATTTAACTGAATCAGGGAAGGGGAACGTGGGGAGTAAAAAATGGCTTCCAAAACAACTGTATAATTGCTTTAGAATTTTAAAATAGTAGTATAGACATAGATATAGATATAGTTATGTGCGATGCAGCGCGAAGCATCGTGAAATCGAAAAACAATTGACAAATGTATGTATCCGCTCGCAAAACATCTCAAAATCAAAATGTCAACATGTTTCATGTTAAGTTTGTAATCTTCGTCCTTATCGATACTTAGTCTACGAAGACATGGTGCTTGAGTCGCTTGGTGCACATATAAGTGAATCATGCATCGACTCTGAAATACTTTGGTATGCATTTCCATCTATTATGTATACATCATCCAAAAGATACTATATAAATGTCATTAGTAGTTGTAGTGCTTAATAAAGGTGAATTGTGTCTCCGGAGGATTGTAGACCTTCCATTAAAAATAAATCAATCATATTTCATTTTTGTCTTCTTTTTGTCTATACCAATATTAGTTGTATACTTTTACAATGTAGCTAGTTATACATTTTGAATAAATCTATTTAATAAGAACTAATATATGTATGTATAGATTTGTACACCTAATTTTCTTTTTACAATAACCGTTATAAATGTTTATCGATATGCTATAGATATATATAGTAAAATTACTACGTATTTATTCTATTTTGTAATACTACTATATCATAAAATATTCAAAAATAAGCTTATTTTGAAATATTGACGAAAAAATAACAATGGTGTAACTTAAAATAAAAATGAATGTGTTCTTAATATATTTTAGTTGGTCTATTATAATGTATATTTAATATGCTAAAGGTGAAAAAAATAAAACGTAAGGATATAAAACAAATTAATTCGTAGATATTCATGATATTTAATAGTACGGTTAAATTAAAAAGTATTCAATATTGAGCTCGTTTTGAAGGTATTGACGAGACGATTATAATGATATAATTTGTAGAAAAAGAAAACGTATTTTTTCATTTCATTTTTGTTCATATACGATTATTTGTATTAACATGATAAAAGTGTGAAATGAAAAATGAAAAAGTAAATGACATAAACTAAATTAAATAACTAATTATAAGGGCGTTAAATATAATATTGAATCTTGAAAATAACCCTTTTGCCATTTTAATATAATAGTATAGATAAGGATGTAAAATGAAAAATGAAAATATAATGAATATAAAACAAATTAATTCTATATATATATATATATATATATATATATATATATATATATATATATATATATATATATATAGAGAGAGAGAGAGAGAGAGAGAGAATTGATACGTATTTATTCTATTTTGTAATAGTACTAAATCAATATATTCATAAACAAACTTAATTTGAAAATATTGACGAACAAATAATAGTGGTGTAATTTATAAAAAAAAATGAAACAGTTTTTTTTAAATATTTTAGTTGGGCTATTATTATGAGTTTTCAATATGCTTAAAATGAAAAAATAAAAATAAAGTGTATGGATAGAAAACAAATTAATTTGTAGATATTCATAATATTTAATAGTACGGTTAAATTAAAAAATATTCAATATTACACTCATTTTGAAGGTATTGACGAAACGATTATAATGGTATAACTTGGAAAAAAAACATATATTTTCATTGCATTTTTGTTCATATACGATTATTTGTGTTAACATGATAAATGTGTAAAATGAAAAATGAAAAAGCAAAGAATATAAAGTAAATTAAATAACTAGTTATAAGGGTGCTAAATGTAATTTTGAATCATAAAAATGGAAGAAAGGTGGAGCTAAAATTTTGGCTTTCAAAATCTTCCAAACAAACTAATTAACCGTATTAAAATTTTAATAATATAGTAGAGATAAAACCCAAAAAATATTCAATAACAAGGTTATAATAAAATTATTGACGAAAAAATTATAATAATATAATTTATAATAAGAATTGAAACGTATTTTGAATATATTTGTGTTGATCTACGATTATGTATTTTTAATATGCTAACGGTTAAAAAAATAAAACGTATGGATATAAAACAAATTAATTCGTAGATATTCATGATATTTAATACTACGGTTAAATTAAAAAATATTCAATATTGGGGCTCGTTTTGAAGGTATTGACGAGACAATTACAATGGTATAATTTGTAAAAAAAGAAACATATTTTTTCATTGCATTTTGTTCATATACGATTATTTGTATTAATATGACAAAGGTGTAAAATGAAAAATGAAAAAGCAAGGGATATAAACTAAATTAAATAACTAATTGTAAGGATGTCAAATGTAATACTACAATTTTAATATAATAGTATAGATGGGGGCGTTTCAAAGGAGATCTTACTATTTTGTGGTAACTATGAGATCCAATCTCATCCATCCATTTTAATAATCAATGGTGTAAAATAATTAAGAGAAATAATAATTGTAAATTATTATATGCCCACGACACGTGTCACACGGAGATACTACTAAAGAGTATGTAAACCTATAGGGTCACACACAAAGAATGCGTTTGTTTCCATTATTAGAAACCTGGATTGAATCAAATTGATTAAGGAAATAATTATTCTTAAAGGATAATTATGAAAATATGTGTTAAACTGTAATTATGATAATTACGGGGTAAAAATATAATTATGTTAATTATGTGGTGTTATCTGTAATTATATAATATAATTATATTTAAAGTTTAAAAGATAATTATATATATATATATATACATATATTTGAATTTGAATATTACAGATAATTACTGAAAGTCCAAGAATCACTAAATCTGTAGAGAGAGAAAGTATACGCTCCAAATGTAAACTTATATTCAAATGTAAGGTTCCAAAGTTACAAAACAAAGACTAGAAAGGGACTTAAATACCCCTAGTCTTAACACAACAGATAATACCACTAAACACAGTTTAGACAAGGGAAATAAATACAATGATTACTACAAAATTAGACTTAACAATCTCCCCCTTAGTAATCATTGGCGCAGTGGTCTTCAAAAATAATCTTCTGAATCATCATTGACCATCTAAGCGACTTTGGTGAATCATTGACGCTCTTCTCTTTGACGAAGTCTATTCAGTCCAATTAACACTTCCAAACGTCGCAGAGTGGAGCGGAAATTCAATTTCTCTTGAATAGAATCCAAAGTCTTCTTGAGGAGACGAATTTCATCATTATCAACCAAAAATGCATTACTTCTTGTTTCCCAAAATTTTCTTTTAGCCTCTTTCAGATGTTGCTCCAACTGAAGCTTGATCACCTTTAATGTTCTATCAGAGTAATGAGCAATTTCTTCAAATCTGAAAAAGCATTTTTCATTTGAGCCATTTTTGTAGACAACTCCATAAGGATCTTGAACAATGGTGAGTAGAGGATAAGACTCTAAGTTTGACAAGCTTCGATTGGGCCTTTGAAGATTTACAACCGGCTGAAAGCTTTCAATGGCCATCTGGAAATCAAAAACTCTGAAGAATCGGATTTGCCGTTGAATGAATCTTTTTATAACGAACAAAGCCTGAGAAACATCCTGATTTCTATGATAGAGATTCCTGAAATGATCATATAAGAACTCAATATCATCAATGGAAAGATCAGTAAAATCTGCCTCTGAGAATTTATACCGCCTGCAATCTCTTCTTTCAACTTCAAAATCAGGATACCAGATATTCACAAACTTGTTGATCGTGACACTGATGACTCGAACAATCAAGTGTGGAGAAGAAACGGTATTATTCCTTTTGTGTTGGCACTTAATGAACATTAAGTATTCATACTGATAGGCATCTGACTCTTTCTCAACTCCAATGTCAGGATCGAATTCTCAACAAGAATTAATTCTCAGAAACAATATCAAAGAAGTTTGCGGAATAACACTTTGATATTCAATAAAATCAACACAGTAAATATGAAGAACAAACTGTAAACTTGTATTGAATGCTTTGAAGTTACAAGATTACACACTCAACCTCAATATTGATGAACAGACTCACCAATACGAATTCTACTTCTCTAGAATTAGGATCTATGCCTTGAGGTTGTTTTTCTCTCTAGTACTTAGAATTAATTACTTCTAAAACTATTCTGTATCTTCTATACATATACTAAACAAAAAGATAATTACAAAAAAAATAAACATATCTTCAGTATATCTTCCATGTATATCTCTAAGCTTCCATGTATATCCTTTCATGCGAATCTTCATCATATAAGCAGTATTAATCTTCAGCAGCATTAAATTTCTTCTAGCAGCATTAACTACCAAGCAGCACTAACCACTAGCAGTACTAACTAGCTAAGCAGTACTAACTTTGTTCAAGCAATACTAACTTTGACTAGCAGTATTAATAGTACTAGCAGTAGTAACACTCAGCAGTATTAACTTTTAAGTCTTCTAGCAGTAGTAACTTTGAACCAGCAGCATTAACCATACTTGATGAATTCTTCAGTTCCCAACAATCTCCCCCTAACTTGACTTTTAGGAAGAGAAGTCAAGTTCTTCAAATTTTCTTCAAGATTCTTTTCAAGATGCTCCCAAAACTTCATAATGGTCTACATCCCAGTGTTTGCATCCAATCCCAAACTCTGATTGATGGTTCTTTGAATCAAATATTTAGCCATTTCTGAATCTGGAACACATCTTAACTTTTTCTTCAGCATGGCATGAAGCTTCAATCTGCTATGATTGTACACTCTATCCACTAGGAAGTATTCAGTGTGATTTAAATCCAAAGTCACTGTATATACTCCACTAATTTCATATAGAGTCCAACTGTTGACTGATTTGAATACATCCTTGATCACATGCTTTACTTCTTCAGGTTTGAACATCATACACAGATACTCCATTATCAGTTTTGTAATTGAAATTCCTGGAGCCTTTAGAATATCTGCATACAACTTCATTCCTATCTCAAACATCTCTTCAAGATCTGACCTGGAGCATGTTCTGACAATTTTTGCCCATGTGTTGAACACTTCATACTTTTCATCCTTTCTTTTCAGCCTTATGTATTCCTTTCCATCCACTGTCAATGTATCTCAGTGAATGACCTCAGGAGGCTTAACTCCTACAGGTTCTGCTGAAATTGGTTCAGGCACTTTGTCCATCACTACCATATACAAATTTACATCATCAGTGTTTGATGGCACTTTCTGTTTAGATGACTCAGGTGCCCCTTCTTCTTCAGCAACCTTCTCAGCCTCTTCTTCAGATACTCTAGGCTTCGTGATTGTCTTTCTCCTTGCCATCATCTTTGTTCTCTTTAAAGTCCTTAGACTTTCTCCCAGAGTGGACTCTTTCTTAGGAGGTGTTTCTTGCTCATCTGGTAATGGCTTTTGACAATCAAAGTCATTACTTTCTTTTATCCTCTTCTCCATCTCCACCCTAGCAGTTTCATTTCCCTGAAGCTTTAACATCTCTGACTCATACAGCTCTTTGATCTTCTCAAAAGACATTTTGGAGAACATCTCCTTTTTGACTCCTACAGCACCTTTGAGAAATATAATCATCTTGGTTCTCTCTTGGGTACCTAGGAATGTCTTTGAGGGTTTTCTCTTCTTTGTAGCTGCTTTTACTACCAATGCTTTCTTCATAGCTGCAGCTTTCTTCTGTGCAATTTCAGTTGCCAAACTCAGTTGATAAGCTTCATTCAGTTCAGCAGCTAGAGCTTTTGCCATCTCCCTGTCCTTTTCCATCTGAACTCTTTCTTCCTCTTCAATGTCATCTTGCATCTTTCTAGCTAAAGTTTCATCTGATTCAACCAACCTTTGCTTTTTGATTGGTTGATCAGATTCCACCATTTTTGCTTTTCCTTTGTCTTTGTTCATTGCCTTCTTGCTATTATCTTTCTTGATCACTTCACCTTGTTCTTTGATGATTACTGCTTTGGTCTTTGAAGTGACCTTGGGAGTATCATTCTTGGCTTTAAGTAAGGTTTCTACAATCTCAAGATCTGTTAAAACTTCTTTCACAGTTTCTGCTGCTTTATTAATGTCAGCAGTAGTAATTGTTTATGTTGCTTCTTTTGTTTCTTTTGGCACTGAATCTCTTTGTGTTTCTGCTTGCTGCTCCCCCTCAACATCAAGTTTCTCTCCATCAATCTCCCCCTCTCTTGTGGCTTCTTCCATGTTGATCTCCCCCTTTTTGGGAGCATCATTTTCAGATTTCCTTCTCCTTAGTTGGAATTGCTTTCTCTTCTTCCTTTGTACCAGACTATTCACCATCTTCTTCAGCTTAGCAATCTGTACTTGTTGTGACAGAATGACTAGCTTCATTTCTTCAATTTCTTTGCCTTGTTTGAGAACATCTTGATTGATGTTCCCCATTGTTTCCATCAATTCATAGTACGTATATCTGTCCTCACCCTCTCCAGAGGTGTTACCCTCCTTTGAAGGATCATTGGATCTTTTAGTAGTGGAAGTCTTCTGCCTTGCAGAAGCACTATCCACCCCTGTGGTTTCTTGGCAGCAGGGACCTTTGAATGATTGCTCATTCAAAGTTGCCATGGGGGAGGTCTTATTTATGTTACCACTTTCCTCCTCTGTACTAGCAAGAGTAGTGGCAGCCTCATCACCCATATGCTCTACCTCCTCCTCAGAGAGCACCTCCTTTGGGTTGGGAGACACCCTTGTGGATTCCCTTTGAATATTCTCTACTGGAGAATGCTCCAATAGAGGGCTTAAAGGCTTGGGGGATGATGGTACAAGAAGGGAAGGAGCCTTCTTTACCTGTTTCCTCTTGTAAGTTTGGGTGATAGGAGAGGTTGGTTTTTCAAGAAGGGACTGGGGAATAGATTTTGAGAGGGAAGGTTGGGATTGGCTAGCAGTGGGTTGGTCTAATGGGGGCCTTGACCCTGCTGCCATAGCTTCATTGGTTTGGGACACCACCATCATTGTAGAGAACAATGGGGTGTCAACTCCTTCAGAGTCCCCAGCAGATCTTCTCATATTTGAGAAAACCTTGCCTTTGGGGGGTTTAGGTACATATACCCCAACAGGTTGAGATATATCCGTTAATTCATGAGTAATAACTTCTTGAACAAACCTGGGATACATAAAGAAGCTCTTTTTGTTTCCCATGTTTGAGACAAGATCACTGAAAATCATTTTAGAAAAGTTATACTTTCTGGCAGTGGCCAAGAACACCAAAGCATAAGCAATAGTGCTGCTGAACTCACTCCATCCAGTAGTCTTTTTGGAGATACAGTGCATGAGAGTATGGACAAAGAAATGCCATTGGGGTGAAAATTTGGCTTTTGAGAATTTGAAAACACCCAATGGGCCTCCATACCCCATTCTTGTAAGATTTGAAAACAGTTCATCGTTTGGGATAGAAGTTATACCAGAGGCATCGTCTAGACGTAGACTGATGCGAATTACCTCTTCAGTAACTGTTAGTGATTGATCACAAATTCTTGTCTTGATCATTTGCACACCATTCTCCACAACAATGGTGGCATTAGCCCAGAACTGCCTTTGATGCTCGATATAGATTGTAGGGGATACAATAAGAGCATGAGCAATGTGGCTTGACTTGAGGAAATCCACAATCTGATGAAATCCTGCAGCTTGCTTTGGCTTTTGTAGCATCGCAATCTCATTGTGCTCGTCGATGAATGTCATGGATGCCATTGATCTTAGTGAAAAGCTTGCCTGAAAACTTCGAACTTGAGAGAGAAAGGGTTTAGAGCGCAAGTGAACAGTATGCAAAGAGTCGTTATGAACTTTTAGGCGGGCAAAGAGTATTTATAGTATTCGGAACATAAGCAGTATTAACCTAGAGCAGTATTAACTACTAGCAGTATTAACTGAAAGCAGTATTAACTACTAGCAGTATTAACTGAAAGCAGTATTAACTACCTAGCAGTATTAACTGAAAGCAGTATTAACTACCTGGCAGTATTAACTGAAAGCAGTATTAACTAACTAGCAGTATTAACTACTAAATAGCAGTATTAACTAACTAGCAGTATTAACTACTAAATAGCAGTATTAACTAACTAGCAGTATTAACTACTAACTTACTCCTTTAAGCTTGTGAAACACTGAGTACTGCTATGCATAGCCTGGAAAAGAAGATTAGTAACACCAAGAATAAAAATATACAGGTATAAAACCACTTTTTGAGAAGGGGGCTTATTCAGAGTTGATCATTCCCACACTAGTTACCAAGAAAGTGTATCTACCCACATCAAAGGCTTTAGTGAATAGATCAGCAAACTGATTATCAGTGTGGACTTTTACAACTTGAATAAGTTTCTTTTCATTACAGTCTCGTATGAAGTGATACCTGATCTCAATGTGCTTTGTCTTAGAGTGCTTGACAGGATTATTCACAATGCTGATAGCACTGCTATTATCAATAAAAATGGGAGTGTGTAGAAAGGTTACCCCATAGTCCAGCATTTGATTCTGAATCCATAAGACTTGAGAACAGCAACTTGCAGCTGCTATGTACTCTGCCTCTGTTGTAGATGTGGACACTGTGGTTTGTTTCTTGCACTGCCATGAAACTAGTCTAGCACCCAAAAACTGACATCCTCCAGAAGTAGATTTTCTGTCCAAGTTTGCTCCACCTAGATCACTATCTGAGTATGCTATTAGGTCAAAGGGTGAGTCATGAGGATACCAAAGTCCCAATTTGGGTTGCCCTTTGAGATATCTGAATATCCTCTTAACAGCTTGAAAGTGAGATTGCTTTGGCCTAACTTGGAATCTTGCACATACACAGACTGGAAACATTATATCTGGCCTTGATGCTGTGAGATACATGAGAGAACCAATCATGGATCTATAATGATGCACATCCATATCCTCCCCCTCAAGATCTGCTGTTATTTGCTTGTGTGTTTCCATAGGTGTGCTAGCAGGTTTTGACTCTGAGAAACCAAACTTGGTTAGAATGTCCTGCACATACTTGGATTGACAGATGAAGATGCCATCTGACTTCTGTTGAACTTGGAGTCCAAGGAAGAAAGTAAGTTCCCCCATGGAACTCATTTTGAACCTTTGATGCATTAGATCCTCAAACTCCTTGCACATATTGTCTCTTGTAGATCCAAAGATAATGTCATCAACATAGATTTGGACCAGCAAGATATCATTCTTCTTTCTCTTGATAAATAGAGTCTTATCAATGATTCCTCTTTCAAAGTCATTTTCCAAGAGATAGGATGACAGAGTGTCATACCATGCTCTTGGAGCTTGATGTAGCCCATAAAGTGCTTTCTTTAATTTGTATACCCTGTCTGGATAGCTTGGGTTTTCAAACCCTGGTGGTTGACAGACATATACCTCTTCTTCAATTGAGCCATAGAGAAAAGCACTTTTTACATCCATTTGATAGACTTTGAAGTTCATGTAAGAAGCATAGGCTAGGAATAATCTGATTGCTTCTATCCTAGCCACAGGTGCAAAAACTTCTTCATAATCTATACCCTCTTCTTGAGTATATCCTTGAGCCACTAGCCTTGCTTTGTTCCTTATGACAATACCTCTTTCATCTCTCTTGTTTCTGAAAATCCACTTTGTGCCAATTGCTCTGTGACCTTTAGGAAGGTCTACTAAATCCCATACATCTTGTAGCTTGAACTGTAACAGTTCTTCTTGCATTGCTTCTATCCAGCTAGATTCTTTCATAGCATCATGTGCCTTTTTAGGCTCAAGCTGGGATAGAAAACAAGAAAGGACTGTATGCTGTTGATCTTGCATTTCTTGAAGCCTGCTTTGATATCTAGTCATCATAGGAGAAGAGATATCTCCTATTACCAGCTGTGGAGGATGATTCTTTTGAACTCTGGTGTTATGACTAGGTTCTTCATTCAGTCCAACCTCTAGATTAGAGTCATGCAACTCAACTGAAGTGTTTTCAGATGCCACTTCTGATTCTTTATTTTCTTGAGTCTCCCCATCTCTAGTTTCTTCTTCACTCTGATTTGGTCCAGTAAATGATTCCTTTTCACAGTCTTCAACAGAATTCACTGTGGGTATGGGAAATATCACAGATTTAGATATACTTTCTGAGACTTGTGTGATCCCTGATCCTCCACTTCCTGTTCCTGTATAATCATCACTACTGAAACCAAAAGAATTAGTTAGTGAATCAATGTCAAATAGCCATTGAGGTCCAGACCCAACAGGATTTGGTGTGTTCTCATTGCATTTGACATTGTCACTTTCTTCAATTATTCTAGAAGATGAGTTAAAAACTCTGTAGGCCTTACTCTGAGATGAATATCCAACAAGAAATCCATCATCTGCTTTGCTATCAAACTTACCTAAGTGAGATTTGGTATTGAGAATTGTACAAGGACACCCAAAAGGTTTGAAGAAACCAATGAAAGGTTTTTTTTTATTTAAAAGCTCATATGGGGTCTTGTTCTTTTGCTTGACCACTAGAACTCTATTTTGGACATAACAAGCAGTATTAACTGCTTCAGCCCAGAAGGTAATTGGCAATTTTGAATCTGCCAACAGAGATCTAGCAGCCTCTATTAGTGTCCTATTTCTTATTTCAGCAATACCATTCTGTTGAAGAGTCCTAGGAGCACTATATTGCCTCTCAATACCTTTCTCTTCACAAAAGGTGTTTAGATCATGTTTTTTAAACTCAGTTCCATTGTCTGATCTAATGACTTTTACTCTTTGATTAGTTTGGTTTTCAATTCTTAGAATAAAGGATTTGATAAGTCCACTTGTCTCATCCTTAGTCCTTAGAAAATATACCCAAGTAAATCTGGAGTAATCATCAACAATAACCAAGCAGTAAGATTTCTTGCCTATACTCATAACATTTGTAGGACCAAACAGATCCATATGCAGTAACTGGAGACAAGAAGAAACAAAATTTAACTCTTTGGTCTTATGAGAAGTTTTGTGCTGTTTGCCTTTAAGACAAGCAACACAATGATCATCACATGAAAAGACTTTTGAAGGTAAACCTCTTACAAGGTTGTTTTTAACAAGTTTGTTCATAGTCTTGAAATTCATGTGACACATCCTTCTGTGCCAAAGAGAGGATTCATCTACAGAAGCTTTTGAAACAAGACAATTTAGAGATGAATCACTATCAACATTGTCCATATCTAGACAGTAAACATTGTCCTTTCTTGGAGTTCTAAGTAGTATCATGCTTTCATCAACTACCTTGAACCCTGGAGCAAGGATCATACACTCAGTATTTGTAAATAATATACTATGTTGTTTGTCACAGACCTGTGATACACTTAACAGGTTGTACTTTAATTGATCAACATAGTAGACATCCTCAAATGTCATCTTACCTTTGGTGACATTACCTTTTCCACTTATCTTACCACCAGTAAGATTATCTCCAAATGCAACATGTCCTCCATTGATATGCTTGAAATCCTGAAGGCATGACATGTTGCCTGTCATGTGCCTAGAGCAACCACTATCAACATGCCATATGCTCTTTCCCTTGAGCTGTTGGTTGCCCTGCACATAAGATAGGTCAGTTAGTATGAATTAGGAACCCAAGCCAAAGTGGTCTTGGGTACCCCTTTCTCATCAAAATACTTGCATTCTTTCTTGACAAGATTTTTGAACTTTAACTCCTCATACTTGGAGTACTTTGTTACAATAATAGGCTTGGAAATATTTTTGCTAGAATCAGTACTGGTTTTAGAAGTACTAACTGCCTTAGCAGCACTTGCATGCTTAGCAGTACTAACTTTGTTAGCAGTAGTAACTGTGTTGGCAGCAGTAACTGTGTTGGCAGTATTAACCTTTGAAGAGGTACTAACAGTATTAGCAGCATTAATATTTTCAGCAGTACTAACACAGGTAGCAGTAGTAACCATGTTAGCAGTACTAACAATTTTAGTGCTTCTAACCCTGTCATCAGTACTAACAGATTCAGTGTTTCTAGGCACCCACATTTTGACACTTTCTTTTAAAATCTTTTTCTTCATGGGGCCTTTCCTTTCATCATGTTTCTTTATCACATGTTTCTTTCCAGCCTTCCTATAACCAACAGGTTTTTGCACAAATCTTTGAAAGTTCATCTGTTGGTTAATAGGGTTAAAGTAACAATACTTAGCCAAATGATTTAGCTTGCCACATATGAAACAAGGTTTTGGTCTATTGATTTTATTCAGATCAACTCCTTGTTTCTGAGCCCATTGATTATTCCAGTTTCTTTGATTTCCTCTTTTTAAACCAGAATTTAGGCTTTTGGCTTTACTACAATCACACTGTGCACAAGATCCAGGATTCACAACTGTGGTTTGTTTGTAATGGACCTTGTTATCCTTTCCTTTTGTCTGCTTTATCTCCTTGGACTTGACCCAGATTTTCCCACATCCCTCATTGGTGATAATATTGTTTTCTAATGGTATCTTTTTACTCACATCATTATCCCTATACTCACTGGCTTCTTTCTCAGTTAAATCCTTAATTACTACTTCATCCAAAGGATCTATCTTAAAGGCTTTCTCAGATAAGTCCTTTTTCTCCTTGGTTTCTAACAAGTCTGAAGTAGGAGAGATATAATTGTTATTGTAAGGAGGAGGTGTATTGTTGTATCCAATACCAGGCTTCATCTTGTCATGAATCTGAGCCTTTAGAAGAGAATCCATTGCTTTTGAAGCATATGAAAACTTTTCTATGTCAAGTTTAACTTTAGACAGTTCCTCTTTCAGCCTATCATTCTCTTCTAAGGATTTAGACAGTTTGATCTCTAACTCATTCTTTTCCCACTTCCAATAATTTGTGTCATAAGAGTGTTGAAGTTCATTAGCTTGAAAGCCTTTGATTTGCTCTTCAAATCTCTCTACTATCAACACATACTCTCTTCTGTCCTTTTCTAATCTTTTGAGGTCATCACACATACTTTGATTGTGATCTCTGTATCTTGTGACAGTGTCAATGCAAGATTTAGTACAAAGATTAGGAATTACCTCAGAGGGAAGATCAGACACTTCTGCCATAAGAGCTTGATTCTGAATGGCTTCCTCCGCTTGATCACTCCAGTCAAATCCCATTCCTTGTTGAGAAACAAGGGCTTGAGCAGGATTCTTGTTTTGATTGTAGCCTCCATTCTGAGCTTGTTGGTGGTTGTTGTTTGGAATAGCACTCCTGCATTCTCTAGCAAAGTGTCCTTTCAAGTGACACTTATAACATTCCACCTTGGTCTTGTCAAACCCAGCTCCATCTTCTCTTCTTTGAGTGAAGTTATTCCTTCCAGTTCTTTTAATGAACTTCTTCACCCTCATGGATAACATGGCCATCTGCCATTTAATATCCATCTCCTCCAGATCATCAGGGTGAATTTGATCCAGATCATCATTAATCAAAGAATTGCTGCTATAACTGGACAAAAAGGCTTCAAAGATAGTTTCAGTGCCTTTTTCTGAACTTACTCCACTGGCAGTACTAACTGCTTCAGGGTTGGCAGTAGTATCAGTGGATGCTGAAAGAAGTGCAGCATTGTGAATATAACCAGAGGGCTTCTTCTTGGTTTCTACCTCAGTTTCAAAAACTCTTAGATCATTGTATAGATCATCAAGTTCTTTCTCTTCCAGATTGTCATTCTGTCTATATGAGACAGTGTACATAGTCCATTCATCCCCAAGAGATCTGAGGAACTTTCTGTTGATATCATCTTGTTCCATCTTCACCCCTACAGTAGCCAGTTCACCTATGAGTTTGTTGAACCTATCAAAAGTTTGAGTCATAGACTCATTCTTTGAGGAAGTGAAATTCTCATACTGCTGCTTTAGAACATCTCTTTGGTTTCTTTTGATGCTTTTAGTTCCAGCAAATCTTTTCTCTAGAGCATTCCAGAGAATCTGAGCATCAGTGCAGTTGCAAAATTGATGCTGATATTCATTGGGGATGGCCAAGAGCAGAGTGCTCAAGGCCTTCATCTCTGTCTGTCTGATCTTCCTCTCACCATCTGTCTTTGGTGGAGGTCTTTTTCCATCTGCTCCTATTCTTCCAGCTTCAGAAGGACCATTCTCAATGATATCCCACATTGAGAAGTCAGTGAGAAGAATATATTGTCTAATTCTGATCTTCCACATGTCAAACTCACTGGGTTTGAGCATTGGAACCTTAGAGACCAAAGTACTGCTTGATTCTGTAAGATTTTCCATGATGAATAAATGTTTCTGAGAGAGTTTGGCTCTGATACCACTTGTCAGGATCGAATTCTCAACAAGAATTAATTCTCAGAAACAATATCAAAGAAGTTTGCGGAATAACACTTTGATATTCAATAAAATCAACACATTAAATATGAAGAACAAACTGTAAACTTGTATTGAATGCTTTGAAGTTACAAGATTACACACTCAACCTCAATATTGATGAACAGGCTCACCAATACGAATTCTACTTCTCTAGAATTAGGATCTATGCCTTGAGGTTGTTTTTCTCTCTAGTACTTAGAATTAATTACTTCTAAAACTATTTTGTATCTTCTATACATATACTAAACAAAAAGATAATTACAAAAAAATAAACATATCTTCAGTATATCTTCCATGTATATCTCTAAGCTTCCATGTATATCCTTTCATGCGAATCTTCATCATATAAGCAGTATTAATCTTCAGCAGCATTAAATTTCTTCTAGCAGCATTAACTACCAAGCAGCACTAACCACTAGCAGTACTAACTAGTTAAGCAGTACTAACTTTGTTCAAGCAGTACTAACTTTGACTAGCAGTATTAATAGTACTAGCAGTAGTAACACTCAGCAGTATTAACTTTTAAGTCTTCTAGCAGTAGTAACTTTGAACCAGCAGCATTAACCATACTTGATGAATTCTTCAGTTCCCAACATCCAAGAATTGCATAAATGTTGATCGGTCTTCTTCTAGAAACAAAGATGTTACTCTGAGTATCTTCTAGAAAAGTTGATCTTTTCCTGGAAGCCAAATATCTACGTTACAAACTTCTTTGTCTCTGTTGTCTGGTCAAAGCTGGTCCTTCTTCCAGGATAGTCGGTGGAATCACGGGTTCAGAGAGAGGAACATCATCTTGTGCTCTAGACGACTGACCAACTTCAAATGAACTTGAAGGAACGGTGGTAGTCGGAGCTAAACTAACAACAGGAGTAGAAGTAGCTGCAGTTTCATGTACTTGAGTTGCTTGATTAACTGGAGATGATTCAGGAACCTCATCATGAGTAGGAAGATCACTGTACAACAAGTTGGCAATTTCTTCGTCCTTTGCATCCAAAAACACAAAATCATCTTCTGTATCAGAAATGACAATTAAGTCATCACACTCCTCTTCTTTGACTTGGCAAATTTTCTCAAATCTGACATCTTCATCATTGTTTGAATATATTTCTATGAAATTCGCAAAGAATGATCTCATATCATTAGCTGCCTCTGAATCTTCAATCTCTTGGGCCCTTGCTGAAACATCTGGATCCACATACACAACAATCTGCATATTATTTTCAATATTGTGCTCAGAAATGTTCAGTACATTAGGCATAGAAGACAAGTCCGCATTTTCTATCATAACATTCACAAGATCTTGAATGCTACGGTCTTGAACGTTATCAGTACTCTTCTCTTTATCAACTGCATCTTCTTGTGGCTGATCCTCTCTAGCAGACAAACCTTCCACCCGTTGTCTCTTATTCATCTCCGCCTCATGACCATGAGGATCGGGATCATCCTGGTCATGTCGGCGTTTAAGAGACGGGCCAGCCTCAGTTCTGCAACTCTGTTCAAGATGATCAACCTTGTTAGAAAGTTCAGAAAAAACTTGAATCATGAAAGATTTAAGATCAGCAAAGCTAGTTTGAACTTCAGATATGAAAGCATGAAACTCGTCAGATAAAGCAGTAATTCCGTCAGAATCAGTCGAAGGAACTGGAGGCGGCGAAGGCTAGAAATTCTTTAGAAGAGAGATCAAATCTTGATCTTGATTTTCAGGCGGTGACATTGAAAGAAGGCGAGCATAGAGTAAGTCTGTCAACTCGGTAATTGAAAGATCATGAATAGAAGATCGTGAAGATGGACCAGGAGGAACTGTAGTAGATCGATGAGGCATAGAAGTTGATGTAGAAATACCAGCTGTCTGAGTAAATAGTGGAGGCAGAGGAATAGACATGATTGCAGGAGATGTGGTGACAGTGGAAGATGGTTCTCTAATGACAACCCCAGAAGGACGTCTGAACGGAATTACTTCAGGAATAGATGATGTATCAATTTCCGGCATTTTTCCCTTGAAGAAAGCACGCAATTTCTGAATTTCTGCTTGCTTGTGCTCTTCAAACTGCTCACTCATCTTTTGAATTAACTCATTCAAAGTAGAGAATTTAGCCGTTGTATCTCGTACCTCGACTGAAGAAGTCTCAACACTTAAAGTAAGAGATACTGATGCATCTTGAACTTGATGAGAAGTTGAAGCATTGACAAATGCTAAGTCAAGTTCATCAACATGAACATTTGCAACTGCCGCGTTAATTGGAATAGACTCGTCATCAGACTCAACCTCTTCTTGAACAACCATTTCTGATTCCCTGAATTTTCTTTCATAAACCTGAATACTCGGTTGATCAACATCATCACCATCACCATCATCATCATCAGAATCACCATCATCTCCATTTTCATCTTTATCAACAATAACATCATCATCAACAGCAGTATCAACATTTTTACCATCTTCAACCTCAAAGTCAAGATCAGCTAGAACTTCATCAACTTGTTGAATTGCAACTGCTTCTTGTTCTGCAGAGACTTCTGCTTCTTGCTCAACAGCTGTTTCGATTTCAATCTCTTTATCAGCAACAGTTTCTTCAACTTCAACCTCTTGAACAGCAGCAGCTTGTGTGTCATGGGATGGCTCATCTTGTGCAGCTTCCATGAATTCATTCTCCATGCAGTACTCAATAATGCTTTCATCGGTCATATCAGCGTAGTTCGCAATTAAAGCATATGGAATAGTCATAGAGTAGTTGAATGACTGCTTCTGTTTCTGAATATAGAGCATTTCTGTATCCGAAACCTGTGGCCAAGATAATCTGCGTGGAATATCTGGATTGCTTCTGAGTACACTTCTAACGATCAGCTTCAAGAATCTGATAAAAGGAATGAATTTGCGCTTCTTGTTTGTAAGCTTGTCTTGTACGCTCTCCGAGAGTTCTGTCCAGAAAATGAAAGTGTAGTCGACATGCAAGTCATAGATGACTGCATGGAACAATCGGAGATACAGAAGACTAGAACTGTCCGTTCCAGAATGCTTTGCCGTAAGACATCTGATAAGAACAGAGAAAAGAGCATACCAAACTGGAGGAAGATGTGACTTGTCAAAGTCACTAGCATACCAAACTGGAGGAAGATGTGACTTGTCAAAGTCACTAACTCTGTTTAATCTGCCAGTATATCCAAGATTTCTAATACCGGCAAGAACATCTTCTTCAGACGGAAAGTTGTCATATGTAGTTCGGCCTGGTCTGGAGTTGGGCTCAGGAAGCTCCAGAATAAGACGTAGATGCTTGTAAGACAGAAAAGAATCGAACTGGTCAATCTGAAGATCAAAGCGATGCGGGCGTGCAAGCTCATTCTTGGTAATTGTATGCCAGGCTTGCTGAATGTAGACTTCTGGAACATCAGCACATGAAGTAAGAGCCTGTGCAAGAGGATGACCTCTGAGAATCGCTCGAATCACCGGATGTATTTTGATTCTGTCAAAATCCACAAAGTAATTGTTCGGCTTGTATGGCAGAATATACAACATGACTGGGAAGACATCGTTCGGCGTTCGGCGTGATGTAGACAGATTTTCCCCTACTGAAGAAACAGACGGCATCGGCGTCTCATGTGAAGCTTGATCAGATGGATCCTCGAGAATGACATTCTCGTCTTGTATCATGGGATCAGTATGGGTGTTAGAAGTCATTTAGAGACCTGGAAAAGAAAAACGAAGAAAAGTTAAACAAAGTAAGAAAACTGAAAAATTGAAAAAATTTCTAAGTCTGGTTTGCGCATCTAGTTAGAAACGCAAAGTGAGGTTTGCACAATGAACGGGATACGCAAAGGTAAGTTTGCGTGTCAGGCATGATACGCAAAGGTAAGTTTGCGTGTCAGGCATGATACGCAAACTGAAGTTTGCGTATTCCATTCATATCGCAAACTATGGTTTGCGTGACTAACATGGTCCGAAAACATGACCTGAATTTTTTTTTAACACAATACAAAAGGTTTGCGTATCAAGTAAGATACGCAAAGTACACTTTGCGTGACCAACAGGTTACGCAAAGTAGACTTTGCGTGTCCTAAGCGTTTCGCAAACAAACCTAAACATAACAACACAAAAACTTCGAGGTTTGCGTATCAAGTGTGATACACAAAGTACACTTTACGTGTCTAACAGGATACGCAAACTGGACTTTGCGTGTCCTGTTGGTTGCGCAAAGTACACTTTGCGTACAACCACTTGATACGAAAACCCTAGGTTTTCGGGAGTTCAAAACAAAAAACATAAAAACACAAAATTAAAGCTATAAAACTTCAAAATAATTGAAGAAATGACATACCTGATGTTCGAAATTACGAACAAATCAAAACCCAATACTCAATTTGAACAAAGAAGAGCTCGAATCTGATAAATCAGAGACGATGAACAGTAAAAACTCGAGAATCACACAGTAAGAAAAACGAACTATTAAAATCGAAATCAAACAATGTAATACTAAACTAAACATTCTACAAAACTAATAACAAAATAAGAACACATACCTGATCGAAATGCAAGACTGAAATCACAAAAGTAATCGGCGTACAGGGATGGGATGAAGCGAGGAAGATGAACAGTGCAAAGGGGCTTTCAAAAGTGAAAAAGGAGCGAAAAAGAGAAATGAAACACATATAACATATTTATACTACTTAAAAAAAATACTAAAGAACACATAAAAAAATAACACTTCTAAAAAAAATAACAGTAAAAAAAATAGAAAATTAATACTACTAAAAAATAGACAACATACTTGTCGAACTCTGTTACTCCCCCTACACAAATGCACAAAATTTATCAAATCAAATCAGCATTTGCACAAAAATATCAGAAATACTTACCTGATTAAATTCTGATCAGCACTTGAAGTAATTTATCAACTATTTTCACTCCCCCTCAAAAACAGACTATTTTTCAAATTTGTAGATAGATATTCTCTCCCCCTCGAAAATTGCACAGACCAGATTTGACAAAAATATGGATACACAACCATATAAACATCAGTGTAAAAAGAAAAATAATACTGAAAATAAATTTTGAAACAACTGAACATATAAAATTTTAAACACTAAACAAATTAAAATCTACCCAGTAAAATTTCACAGATTTATCAATCAGTTGAAATCCAGCATATGTTGTTGGATTCAAGAACAAGTTTCATTGCATATCAAGTTAAGACATGTTCAGTTTCAAAAATTTCCATCTATCTATTCAGTGTGCTTGCATGTGAACTTCGATTAGCTTCAAGAAAAATGCAATTCTAAAAATATTATAGAAAAATTTGCATATACTAACACTAAGCCATCAAAAATTAAGATTTTCACAAATTTATAGATTTATCGCAACTCAAACATATCACCAAGTATCATGAGATGTGTGCTCATTGGCATCTTTTTAGCAGTGTGCACATTGGCATCTTCACATGAGTGTGCTCTATGGAATCTTTTAAACAAAAAGTTCGGTAAGTAAAGAACATGCCGTAAACGTAAATTTCTATCTGACCCTATTGCAGGATTTGGGTCAGCCACTCCCAGACCAGATGGCCTTAGGGGACTAGGTGTCAAGCACCCCTTGGAACTTACTATCCCGGATCTGAAAGGCTACATCGACACATTCTAAACCCATTCATACCAGTAGGACATGACTTTCGATCTGGTTCTATAGAAGGATTTGGGTTCGATCACTCCCAGATCAATTGACCTTAGGGACCAGATGACGAGTATCCCACGGAACTTACTTTCCCAAACCAGAAAGGTCACAGGTACAAACTTTTAAACTCAGAGATTTCTGTATTTTAAGAATATATTATTCATCTCAATCACTCAGATCAACGTCTAAATGCTTAGCCCATATTTTCATTCTGATCTATAATTCTGATCATTTAGGTAGTATAAGCAAAGTAACCTATAAATATTTCGACTCACATATCTTTAAAGCAGAATCAAAAGCTACAAACATGTTGCTGACTTTTCGACTTTTGTAATACTTGAAAGTTGAACATATAAAACTTTAATATAAACAAAGAACTTGTAAAAAGATCCTAGACACACATTTTATTCAAAAGAAAGAAAATCTGTAAAATTTTACTTTATAGAATAAAATTTGTGAAGATTTAAACTTTTAAATTCATCATGCCAAGTTTTGAAAGCAGAAAGTTAAAACGTTTTTCATCTAAGGCTTTTGTAAAGATATCAGCAAGTTGATATTCAGTTGGTACAAAATATAATTCAATAGTACCTTCTTCCACATGATGCTTTATGAAATGGTACCGCATATCTATGTGTTTGGTCTTAGTGTGCTGAACCGGATTAACTGATATTACGATCGTGGATTTGCTGTCACAATAGATTGCCACTGTCTTGTATAGCATCCCGTAATCGCGAAGTTGTGTTTTCATCCAAAGCACTTGAGCACAGCAACTAGCTGCAGCGACGTATTCAGCTTTGGTTGTTGATATAGACACGTAGTTTTGCTTTTTCGACGCCCAGCTTATCAGTCTGTTACCCAAAAATTGAAGGTGACCTGAAGTACTTTTCTGGTCCAATTGATTACCGCCAAAATCTGCATCAGAATAAGCAATCAACTTATAGTCAGAACTCTTAGGATACCATAAACCTAAATAAGGAGTTCCTTTAATATATCTAAAAATGCGTTTGACTGCTAATAGATGAGATTCTTTAGGCTTTGCTTGGAATCTGGCACACAAGCATGTAGAAAACATTATATCCGGGCGACTTGCTGTAAGATACATCAGTGATCCGATCATTCATCGATATGTCTTTAGATCAACAGCTTTTCCATCTGGATCAAGTCCGATTTTGGCACCGTGAGCCATCGGCGTGCCGATTGAAGTAGATTTGTCCATATTGAATTTCTTCAAGATGTCAAATACATACTTTGACTGGTTGATGAATATTCCATCTGGAAGCTGCTTCACTTGTAAGCTGAGGAAGAAATTGATTTCTCCCATCATGCTCATCTGAAATCTAGAAGTCATAAGATCAGAAAACCAAGTACATAAAGATTTGTTAGTCACACCAAAAATAATATCATCTACATATATTTGTACTAAGCAAATATCCAAGTTAGATCTATAAATGAAAAGAGTAGTATTAATTGATCCTTTGGTGAATCCAGATTTGATCAAGAAGGCTGACAGCTCATCATACCACGCCCTCGGTGCTTGTTTCAGGCCATATAATGCTTTATCGAGAAAATATACGTGATCAGGACGGTCTTTGTCAACAAACCCCTCTGGTTGAGATACATAGACTTCTTCTTTCAATTTCCCGTTGAGGAAGGCTGTCTTTACGTCTATCTGATACACGGTAAAGTTGCGATAAGCAGCAAAAGCAAGAAACATACGAATAGCTTCAAGTCAAGCGACCGGCGCGAATGTTTCATCGTAGTCAATTCCTTCTTCTTGTCGATATCCCTTGGCTACCAATCTTGCTTTGTTTCGAATAACGATACCATTTTTGTCTTTCTTGTTCTTGAATATCCACTTGGTACCAATTATGCTCTTTCCTTTCGGCCTTGGTACAAGTCTCCAAACTTTGAGTGCGTCAAATTGATTGAGCTCCTCTTGCATTGCTATAATCCAATCCGGATCTTCCAACGCTTCAGAAACTTTTGTTGGTTCAATCTTGCTTAGAAAGCAAGTGAAGAGACATTCGTTGGATGTAGCCGTCCTGGAACGTGTAGACACACTAGCTTGAGGATCTCCAATAATTTGATGAATTGGATGAGATCTTGTCCATTTTGTGGTATGAGGGAGAGAATCAATAGTTTCTTGAACAACTTCTAATTGAAAAGGGAGAGGTTCAGGAGCCTTTATTTCAGATGAAGATATGGATATTGTCTCAACAGGAGGAGGGGGAAGTTCAACAACTTCAGAATCAGACTCTGGAAGTGTTGGTTGAACATTAACAGTTTGTTCTTCATTCTGAACTTGTTCTTCTTGAACAGATTGATCTTGAGCAAATTCTTCTTAAATAGGTTCAGTGATCACATGTTCCGGTTCTGATTGCTCATTTTCTGATTGTACTTGATCAGATGCAGAAATACTGGTTTGAATGACAGGAGGGACTGGAACATCATCAATGTCAGAGATAGTTGCAGCGGAATTGGATGTAGATGCGCTCGCAGTATCCTGATTCAAAACATTTGAAACATTATCAGAATTAGACTTGGGAGCATCATCATAAAAATTCTCAAAGAGAAAATCTAAATCAGAAAGATTAAGAATAGAAGAAGGAGGATCCTGATTTGTCTGTTGAAGTGCAGGTTCTGAACTATGTTGTTCAAAAGCTGAATTTCCAGTAAGAACGGGTTCTGAGTCTGGTTGACCAGAAACCAATTCGGCAGCTTCGTCAAATTTGACATTTACGCTCTCTATCACTTTTCTTGCGGAGATCAGAAAGACTCTGTAAGCAGCAGAGTTAGAAGAATAACCCAGAAAGATACCCTCATCTTCCTTCGGACTAAATTTGTTCAGATTGTCTCTGTCATTCAGAACGTAGCATTTACACCCAAATGACTTGAAATATTTGATGTTTGGTTTGATACCGTTCATCAGCTCATATGGTGTTTTGTTGAAACGACGATGCAGAATTGAGCGGTTCTGAGTATGACAAGCAGTTGACACGGCTTCAGCCCAATGAGACAAAGAAAGACCTAAATAAGCAAGCATTGATCTAGCAGCCTCTACAAGCGTTATGTTTCTTCTTTCAACAACCCCATTATGTTGTGGTGTTCTGGCAGCAGAAAACTGTTGTTGTATACCTTGATCCTCGTAGAATGCTTGAAGAGTGTTGTTCTTGAATTCAGTACCATTGTCTGATCTGACAACCTTGACTTGCTTTTGCTTATTTGTCTGAATAGTTTTGATGAGGTTGATGAGGACTTCAGGAGTCTCGTCTTTTGACTTGAGAAATTTTACCCATGTATATCGAGAGTAATCATCAACAACAACCAAGACATATCTTTTCTTACCAATGCTCTTTGTCTTCATCGGACCGCATAAATCAACATGCAGTAAGTCAAGTATGTCTGAAGTACAGGGTTCAGGCTTTGGTTTGTGAGAAGCTTTCTTTATCTTTCCTTTCTCACAATCCTGACAGAGGTGGTCTTTCTGGAAACGGAGAACTGGAAGACCTCTCACTCAATCATTCTTGACCAAGCGATCCATATACTTAAAGTTGAGATGTGCTAGTCGTCTGTGCCAAATCCAACTTTCATGAACAGAAGCTTTAGATAGCAAGCAGATATCTGAAGGAATTTTGATCTTGGAAATATCAATGGTATCTAAGTTGGATCTTCTTTTTCCCACCAGTAAATCTCTGCCACTATCATTCTTTACAGCAACTCTTTTGGATTTGAAGTTGACTTCAAGATATTTATCACAAAATTGTCCGATGCTGAATAAGTTGTGGCTTAGACCTTCGACGTAGCTGACTCTCTTGACAGTTATATTACCTTGAACAAGATCACCATAACCAAGAATCGGAGCAATCTCACAGTTTCCAAACTTAACACGACCGCAACATTTTTCTTTATAATTGGAAAGTAGTGATTTGTTGCCAGTCATGTGTTTGGAACACCCCGAGTCCAGATACCATAAATGACTAAGCTGCACATACAGAAACTACACAGATTTAGGTACCCATATGCTTATGGGTCCCTTCTTGTTAGATTTGTGTCTTTTACTTTTTGAGAAAAAAAAATTTATAATTCTCATGAAAGCAATCATCAATATAGGAATAAACATAATCATTAAAATCAGAACTAGAAGAAGATGAAATATGCTTTGCAATGTGAATCATTTGCGGAATTGAATATTTTGTATTTTTATTACAAAAAGCAAATGTATCATTGTCACAAAGATTCACTACATAAGTATCTTCTAACAGTTCAGACTCTATAGATTTCTGCTTTATTCTCCATATCAGCTTTTGTGATCTCTTCACAGTCCGATCTGAAACAGAAGAATCAGAAGAATTAGAATTTTCAGACAAGACACTATCATGTTTCCTTGACTTCTTTGACCTTCTTCTTTTACACTTTGTTTTTGTTTTATAATACTGATCATTTAGCATTAAAGAATCATCAACAATTGAAGTAGAAGAAGAAACTTTATCTAAGAAATCAACCTGAGCATTCGACATAGATGAACTTGCTTTGGAGTGAGAATTTTCAGAAAAACACAAGTCAGGAGGAGGTTTGCGCATCCCATTGGTTGCGCAAACTGAACTTTGCGCGATCAACGGCTTGCGCAAAGTGTCGGTTTGCGTAACCAACTGGTTGCGCAAATGCACATTATTTTTAGAAACTTGAGTATTTTCATTAGAATCTTTAGAAAATCCAGAAGAAATTTTGTCTTCAATACTTGTTTTCATTATAAAAAGAAATAAATCGTTTTCTAAATCAGTTTGAAGACTTTGTTCTTCCAATTTATCTTCAAGATCAACTATTTTGCCTTCTAACACTAATGGGGGAATGTATCTCCTAGAATCATACGACACCGGAGATGCATTTTCCTTATCAGTGTTAGCATATATATCAAAATCAGTTGGTAATGAAGATTGATTAGAAGACTTGACATTTAAAACATTTTTGGAAATTCTAGACTTCTTCGTTTTCTCAGGAAAATACTGGGCATTTTCAGACGTATAAACAAATGACATTTCCATTTTCTTGTTATGCATCCTCTTTTGATTTTCAATTTCTAAAACTTGCTTTTCATTCAACCAGTCAATTTTAAATTGAGGAGCATAATTCGCAAGAGTTAGATAATCAAAATTATATAAGGTTGGGGTTTTTGAAATAACATTGTTTAGACAATGAGGATTTTCAAAACCAAGTCCCCACCTTTCTTTTATAGCCTCGTCACTCCTAGGCTTATTCATATATATAGTCTGCTCAGTTTGTTTTCTCTTATACAATTTTTCTTCTAACACAATTATTTTATCAGATAAACTTTTGTTCAAATCAGTCAATTTAGTCAAAGAATCATGATAAGTCTGATTTGATAATTCTAAGTCATTCAAATTCTTTTGAAATTTCTCTTTTGTGTCTTTTAAAATGATCTTTTCATCTTTCAGAGAAATTTTCAACTTTTCAATCAAAACAGACTTTTCTTGATTATCAAGCTTTTCAAAATGAACTTAGAACGAAAATCATGTAAAGCATTGACAATAACGTTCAATTGAGAAGAAACAAAATTAACATGAAATTCAGAAATTACCTCAGAATCATCAGTTGAGGTGTCATCTTCTTCATCATCACTCTTGTCGTCCCCTATGAAGAACATGGCTACAGTTTCTTCATTCTCAGCCTCGTTATCAGAGTGATCCAACCAGTACTCTTCTTCAGCTAATAGGATTGTTCCATTCTCTCGCTTCTCTGCCAGTTCCATCTTCTTTCTGTAGAAAGTTGAATCCTTTACCACCTTCACTCTACACTCCTTGGCTAGGTGCCCGGGCTTTCCACAGTTGAAGCAGTCCATGACCTTCTTTTCCTCCTTTTTCTGATCAACCACTTTCACTGTATCATACTTTGGAGTATATTTCTTTGAAGAAGCCCCGGGTTCTATTTTCTTTGAACCAGATGTGTAACGGAGATTATTGGATCCAGTTCTACGCTGAAACTTTTTCTGATAGTGTTGCGATAGAAGTATCATTGCTTTCTCCAAGGCTTCACCATCATCTTCTGTGGAACCATCATAAGCATCATCTGTCAAGGCTTGTTCGGCTAACTGACTTGCTAAGAGAGCAATTGGATCCACGGTCTTTAGCTTGTTCTTTTTATCCAACTTTTCTTTCTTCTCCAACACCATGGATTCATCGGTCATCAGAATTTCATACAATTCCTGAATGGGCATTGTAGAAATCCTAACATTATTTCTCATTCTATGACAGGACTTGCTCCATTCAGGTTGGAGTGCATTCAGGAACTTTAGGTTGGCTTCTAACTCAGTCTTTGTCACCTTGATCTTGTATAGATCATTAATCACAACCCAAAATCTATCAAATACATTCTTCAGACTTTCTCCATCCTTAGCTTTGAACTCCTCAAAATTATTCATGTATCTGGTCTGACGCAATTGAGTTGACACAGCTGTACCAAGCATGATATTTTCCAATTGAGTCCACATAAGCATAGGATTCTGTTTGAAGCAATCAATTCTGTTGTAGATCGAATTTGGTAATGCAAGAATCAGATTGGACTTTGCCTGACTGTCAGCTTGATATCTCAACAATTCATCAGCATCATACTCCCTCAGAGACTTCTCTACAGTTGAAGTCAGAGTAGTTGCTTTAGCTGGTATAACTTTCATCGGCTTCTCCATAGGACCCTCAGTCATAGATTTCATCATGTATCCCCATTCGGTTGTCTTTCTATGAAGTTAATAAATCGGTTCTGCCACTGTTCAAATTCATTCTCATTGATCAGAACAGGAGGACGTGTGTTAGACCCCAATGACATCATCAGGTCATTCTTGTACACTTGAGCTTGCAAAGACATCTTTGAGAAAATCAGAAAGTCAGAAAAATAATCCAAGTCTGGAACACACGCAAACTAGGCTTTGCGTAAGCAATGAGATCCGCAAGCTAGACTTTGCGTAAGCAGTGAGATCCGCGAACCGAGCTTTTCGAAACAAGAAGATTGCGCAAACTAAACTTTTCGGAACACGAAGGATGCGCAAATTGATCTTCGCGTAAGAAGAAGGATACGCAAACGATACTTTGCGCAATAAGCTTGAGACACGAACTAGACTTCTCGAACTGAGATATGAAAACTGAGCTTTTCGGAAGCTTGATGATACGAGAACCTTAGTTCTCGGATAACACTTGATACGCAAAATGAACTTTGCGTATATAGCTTGATGCGAAAACCTGAAACACTAACACAGAAATTAGAACACAATGAACTTGCGCAAAGTATTAAGAACTTGCGCAAACCTATATGAAACTTGCGCAAATCTACAAGAACTTGCGGAAACCAGGGAACAACAAGAAAAATTCGCAAGAGCAATTATATCTATGAAATTAAAGCAAGAAAATCACACACTGATGATCGAAAAACACTTTCTAACAACTTTTGACCAAAAATGTCGATTAAAAACAACTTAATCACAAAATCGATGATGAAACAGTACGTGAATGAGTTTTTCCAGAAACCTTTTAAAATTCAAAATCGAGGATCAAAACTTAGTTTTCTTGCAAAACAATCTGAAACAAATATGATCGATTATCAAACACGAATCTAACAAAACCAAATTCACACAAAATTGACCAGAAACCTATCCAAATTTGATGAATCAAGCAAAAAACGAGATTTTCTTGAAAAATCAAGAAAATCAATCAAATTTTCCGCTTAATCTACAAATTCAATATCGAAAAACGATTTCTCTCAATCCTCTCAAGATCTAGAAAGCTCTGATACCAATTGAAAGTCCAAGAATCACTAAATCTGTAGAGAGAAAAAGTAGAGAGAGAAAGTATACGCTCTAAATGTAAACTTATATTCAAATGTAAGGTTCCAAAGTTACAAAACAAAGACTAGAAAGGGACTTAAATACCCCTAGTCTTAACACAACAGATAATACCACTAAACACAGTTTAGACAAGAGAAATAAATACAATGATTACTACAAAGTTATACTTAAAAATTACTAAACCTTATTTAATTCTCAGTAGAATTATAGTCTACCTGTAATTCTTCTAGTATAAATAAGGCGTTAGGCTAAACCATTTGATATACGATTTGAAATCAGAATTAGCCTTTCAAAGAAATACAGAAAAGAAACCTTTTTATTTCTGTAAAACACATATAGATCTAGGGTTCTTGGGCTAGCATCCTGTGGAGGTGGGAAACGTGTTCATGTGTGGACTACCGATAGAGGAAACCTACTTTGGTTTCTGGGTGCTCCGTTTCAACCCCAACAGATCTTAAAAGGTACATATTCTAAAACACCATATGGTGTGTTTTTTTAATTAAATGCATCATTTGATCTGATTGGGTTTTAAGTTTTATTTACAAAAGTTTTCTATATAATATTTTGTAACCAAAATTTTAATTTCCGTTGCGTATAACGGTTACAAATTGTATTAAAACCCAACAGTGGTATCAGAGCCACTTTGATCGCATTTAATTTAAAAAGGGAACAAGATATCATATGGCAAATTTAATTGAACTCTAAATTTCTAAATTGGATTTAGAATTTTGATTGTGCCTCAAGTTGAAGCCTATTTGATCCCAAAGCTCAAAAGTTTTTTTTCTTTGTTAACCCTAATTAAATTTAAAAATAAAGTAAAAATTAAGGGGTTAAGTCAACCAGAGTAAAAAAGGGGGGGGTTTGAAAACCCTAGTTCACATCCCACCTTCTATCCCCTTCCCTAAGCTGCCTGTGGCCTCTTCATGGTCGTCGGTTTCTGCGATTGACCATCGGTCTTCTTCGTCGGCCGACCATGGTTGTTGCCATTGATCCTCGTCGCTAGAATACTCCTTCCCAACGATTGTTTCTGTCGGTTGATCGCCCAGGCTACTGCCCCTCATAAGTGGTGTTGCAGTTTTGTTTTTGGCCCTTTTTTGTCATCGACTGTCATCGGCCATCGTCGGTTGCTACCGTTGATTCTCATCTTTGGCTAAGAAAAGGGGTTGTAACCCTATTTCAATCGGCCACTCTCTTCTATCGTTTCAAGCGGCTTCTGTCAAGACTACGATCATCGATCTCCAAGGGTTTTAACCCTGTTTTAATTGTTGCCCTTCACTAACAAGGTGACAAGCCACCATCACCGGTGGTCATTTGCGGTTGGTGGTTCTATCGGCGGTCGTTTCCGGCTGGTGGCTCTATCGTCGCCCTTAACCACGACCCAGACTGTGGGCAAGGGTGTTGTCTCCTTGCACACCATTTTTTTTTCGGGTGAAGGTTTGGTTTCTCGGTCGTCGTCCCTGGTCACCGTGATAAGGGATTATTTTTCTTAACGGTCTCATCAGTTGGGTGGGTTTTTGAATTTTTGTCAAAAGCCTTGTGATGACCTTTTTGTTGTGTTTTTCCGACTGCTACCGACGTCACAAGCATCACCGGTTCTAGCATATTTTACTTCTCGTCGGCCATGTTTCCCGTTGATACGATTATGGCATTATTTTAGACTAAGTATTGGTATGATTAGTCTTTGGGCATGCACAAAAGTCCTTTATGTTATGGGTAGTCGGTTGGAATGTCTTTACCAATTTTGTGTTGATCGATTTGAACCGGCGTTTTTTTTTGGTTGTTCATTGGCACCGACTTCAGTTGTGTTGTGTGTCTAATCCTTGGTCACCGTTGGCTTAAAGTCGAATGGTTTGGGCTGTTGCCCTAGTGGTTATGGACTTGGACCAAAAAGATCAATTTATGTTTGGGTCGTTTTTCCAAAGGTGATTCGGTTTTGGGTTTTCTTTTGGACCTCTTCCCAAATTGTTTTTGGGTCAAAGGGTTGGTAACCCGCGTTTTAGAATATGAGGTCAATTTCAAATTTGATTTGCCATATAATAATTCGTTCCATTTTATTTTGGCCTTTTTAATTATGTTAATTATAATTTGGCCAAGTTTTGTATTTATTTTATGTTTAGAATAAATAAAATAGTATATGGTTTGCCCCAAAAGACCCGTGGTTTGGATTGTTTATATTTTTATTTTGGAAAATTAAAATGTATTAATTGCAAGGGTTGTAATTTTAATTTTCCTAGATAGGGGAAATTGTAAAATAGATTAGGATATGTTATCTTTCTATTTTAAATTGTAAATCAAACGAAGATGGAGTTCCAAGAGGTCGAGACGGAGTCCTTGGAGTTCACCAAGATGGCGAGGCCAGTGGAAGCTTGAAGACGTCCTTAGAATTGACCGTGGTTGTTGTGTTGGCTCATAACACCACATTAGGGGCAAATCAATATATTATTGTTTTGGTTGTTTATTTTGTGCTTGCTTTTATTTATTGATTTATTATTGTTATAATAGTTGCAAACGTTCTAAAATATAATCAAATGCAAAACAAATTTTAAATCGGTAAATAAAATATGATATTTTAAAATTGATATGTTTATCAAAATCAAACCGATTTAATAAGACAAACTTTTAAAACAATATTTTATAGATAAAATCAAACGTTTTAAAAGGAATTAGAATGATTTCTAAAATTAAACCTTTTACAAAATGTAAATGTAACGCCACCCGTTTAAGGTACTTGTCGAGCATACAGGATTCTGGTGTGGTCAGTGCTTAGCCAATCATGCTGATTGAATGTAGTGTTAGACAAGGAGCAAAAATATTGAGATTTAAGTGGACAGGTGTGGTCATTCACTTAAATAGTCGTATTTTGGACGATTGATCCCAATAAATCCTAAGTCCAGTATTTAGGTGGGATCACAATACCTTATTATGGTTTGTTTACTTGAGAATATCATAGACAGTTGTTTGGTCATTTGTGAGTATTTTCAAGGCGTTGAAGTGGGATTAAACATGCCAATTTCAATATATGATATATTGAATAGGATCCCACGACATTTAAGAGTTATGTTGAACATAATTGGATGATGCCTACCTAAATAGCCTAATTCCATAGACAGTTGCTTGGCCATTTATGAAAATTGGTGAAATATGGATCTTAGCTCAAATCAAATGATTTTTGAAAGTTTAATCCATTTATTTGAGATATTAAAGTTACTAAAATTAAATCATGTTTTGTAGATGTCTACCTCAGATTCAAACTCAAACAACTTATCCTAATTCACACTACGGTCAATCCTATATAAGGAAAAATTGGACAGAACGAACTTCATCGAATGGTTTTGCTTCCTAAGGGCAGTACTTAGGTATGAAAAGAAGTTCTACGTTCTTGAAAAAACCCTCCAAATGCTCCTAACAGAAATGCTCCAACTGAAGTCAGAACTGCTTATGATAAGTACCAAGATGACTCTCTGATTGTTGGTTGCCTAATGTTAGCCACCATGACTCCCGAATTATTATGGAACCATGAAAACATGACTTCTTGCTATATGATATCTTCACTGATGTAACGCCCCCAGAACTCGTGGCACGATATTGTCCGCTTTGTGGATACCCTCTGCATAAGCATGCCGGCACCACTCACGGTTTTCTCCTGGCGTGGGCATGGACAAGGTCCGTAACCCACCCAAAAGGCCTCATACCAAGTGAGGTATCCATCCCCCTTATAAGGAAGACTTCGTTCACCTCACCAACCGATGTGGGACGAATGTTACACCACTCGCAAAGCAAGGTTGTAACACCCTCTCCCCGTTAGGACACAACGTCCCCGTTGGGCCACATCTATCCGGGTCTGGCTCTGATACCATTTGTAACGCCCCCAGAACCCGTGGCACGATATTGTCCGCTTTGTGGATACCCTCTGCATAAGCATGCCGGCACCACTCACGGTTTTCTCCTGGCGTGGGCATGGACAAGGTCTGTAACCCACCCAAAAGGCCTCATACCAAGTGAGGTATCCATCCCCCTTATAAGGAAGACTTCGTTCACCTCACCAACCGATGTGGGACGAATGTTACACCACTCGCAAAGCAAGGCTGTAACAACTGAAGTCTATGTTTCGGTTACAAACAAAGCGGGAGATATTTGATACAGTTAAAGCATTGAGTGCCTGTAAAATGACTGAGCGTTCGTCAGTTAGTACCCACATTTTAAAAATGAAAGGATACTTTGACCAACTAACCCGTCTTGGTTTCCCACTGGGTTAAGAGTTGGAAATCGATTTGGTTCTTAACTCTCTACCTAAAACATATAAGCAGTTCATAAAGGGCTATAACATGAAAGGTTTGAATAAAACTCTCACAAGGCTTCACGGCATACTTAAAACTACCGAGAGGGATATGAAATCCAAGTTGGGTTCAACCAAACCAAAACATGCTTTGATGATCAAACCTAACAGTGGGATAATCAAGAAAAAGGGGGAGATAACCATGGGTAAAACATATGTTGGAAGATCCAACATAGATAAGGGCAAAGGAGAAATTCCTGAGGTTGCAGTATGGTATAATTGTTTTCACCATGGGCACCACATGAGAACTTGTCCAACCCGATTGGCAGAAATCAAGAAGCAGAAGCCTACCAAAGTCGGACCTTCAGATATGTTTACCATTTGATTTAATTCATTTCTGATTAAGTGTTACATATTGAGTATGATACTCATATTAGTACTACTTTTCAGGAAATAAGAAGTGAAGACAATATGAAACCAGACCAAATGGAGCTAAGTTAGTTGTTGTTGCTCAAAGGGACATATGATGTGAACTTTCTAGATGGTCTTACATTAACACTTGGCAAGTATCTTCATGTACCTAGTGCTACTAGGAATTTAGTTTCATTTTCTCAATTACAACGAACCGAATTTATGTTTTCCGAAATAAATTTTCGCTTTATCTTAATAAATGTTTTATGAAATTAATAGTTGTAATTATAAATCAATATAACGAATTAAGCATGGCTTAAAACTGATCTATTTGTGACATTTAAAAAAAGAAACACATAGCCAAACTCCAGGTGAACAGAGAGTTGGAATCATATGATGATTCATATGATACATGTGTATCTTGTTAGTCAAGATGACAAAAGTGCCTTCAAAGAGTAAACCTTTAGGGGCTACAAGAACTATTAGGGGTTAACCATACTAATGTATGTGAGACTTATAGTTATTGTTAGGTCTGATTTTATAGTAATCATTGTATTTATAGGGTATTTAAGTCCCTTTGGTCTTGGTTTGTTGTAAGATACACACGCACATCTTTGAGAAATAATACTTTGCGCTCCATTGTTACTCTCTCTCTCTACTTTCTCTCTCTAAGGATTTAGAGATTCTTGGACTCTCAATTGGTATCAGAGCAAGCTAGATCTTGAGAGAATTGAGAGATTGTTTTACTGAATCTGAATTAGTGATCGAAATCGAAAATTTGATCGATTTTCTTGAATTTTTCAAGAAAATCTCGTTTTCTTGATTTCTCACAAATTTTGGATCTGTTTCTGGTTAAATTTGTGCGATTTTGATTGTTTTAGATTCGTTTTGATTAGTCGATCAAGTTTGATTCATACTGTTTTGCATAAAATTCATCTTTTGATTCTTGATTTTGCGAATTTGTATTTTTCTGAAAAAAACGTGTTTAGCTACTGTTACATTCTAGTTTTTGAGATTTAGTGTTGTTTAATCGAAATTGGTTATTAATTGTTGTTAGAATTGTGTTTTCGAAAATCAGTATGTGATTTTCTTGGTTAAATTTCTTGATTTGATCTGATTTTGCGAAAATTTTCGAGTTTTTGAACTTTGCGTTTCATTCATATAGTTTGCGGGTCATTCATATTGCTTTGTGTCTCATTCATCATCTTGTTTTTCAGGTTTTCGCTTGAAGCATCAAACGCAAAGTCTCAGTTTGCGCTTCTAGCCTAACCCGCAAAGCTCAACTTTGCGTTTCCCACTACACCCGCAAACCTCATTGTGCGTTTCCCATTGCAAACGCAAACCTCTGTTTGCGTTTCTCTCAGCACCCGCAAAGCTCAACTTTGCGTTTCCTTCCACACCCGCAAAGCTCAACTTTGCGTTTCCTTCTAGACCCGCAAAGCTCTTGTCTCCCAGACTTAGTTTAAAAAAAAAAATTTGGAATTTTTTTTTTTTAGTGTGTCATCTTTATTTTTTTACACTTTGTGTCATAACAAGTGTTTTTCAAATTTACAATTTTTAATATTTTTCGAATTTTTTCAATACAATCTGATTTTTGATTTTCAGATTTACAATTGCAATGGATTCTGCCAAGTTTGCTTTCCAAGCTAGGTTCTACTCAAATGATCTGATGATGCAATTGGGAACAAATACTCATCCACCAGTCTTAATCAACGAAGATGAGTTTACACAGTGGCAAGATAGGTTCATAAATTTCATTGAGCGTCAGAGTAACGGAGAATATATGATGAAATCTTTTACTGAAGGACCGTTTGTCAGGCCGAAAAATGACATTCCTTTGAATGCTGATGAAATCAAACGAGAAAAAGCCGATAGAGAAGCAAAGTCCAATTTGATGCTAGCACTGCCTAACTCAATCTACAATAGAATTGATTGTTTCAAGCATAATCCAAACATGATGTGGACTCAATTAGAAAAGATCATGCTTGGGTTATCAGTTGCTACTCAGATTCGCCAGACACGCTTCATGAACAACTTTGAGGAATTTAAGGCGAAGGACAATGAATCTCTGAAGGCTATCTTTGACCGATTTTGCGCTGTGATTAATGATCTTAGAAAGATTAAAGTGGAAAAGACTGATCTGGAGACGAATCTGAAGTTCCTTAATTCTCTTCAGCCTGAGTGGAATAAAGCATGCCATAGATTGAGGAACGATGTCAGAATCTCAACTATGCAGATCCAAGAGCTGTTTGAGATTTTGCTTACTGATGAGAGCTTGGTAATAGAGAAGAAGGCCAAGTTGGATAAAAAGAAGAAAACAGTAGACCCGGTTGCTCTCCTCATGAAGCAACTGACTGAACAAGCGTTGTCTGATAACGCTTACACCGGGTCAACTGAAGATGATGGCGAGGCTTTACAGAAAGCTATGATCCTTCTTTCTCAGCACTACCAGAGAAAATTCCAACCAAAGTCGGGTTCCAACTCTTCTCGCTTCACTTCCGGTCCTAAAGTGAAAGTACCCGAGCTAAAGAATGCTGCTTGCTACAACTGCGGAAAGCCGGGTCACATGTCAAAGGAGTGTAGAGCAAAGGTGGTTAGGGATTCGGCATACTACAGAAAGAAAGTGGAATTGGCTGAAAAGAGAGAGAACGGAACTGCTTTATTAGCCGAGGAAGAATTCTGGCTGGATTATTCCGATGATGAAGCATCGAACGTCGAGATCGCCCATTTGTGCTTACTCAGAGATGACCAGTCAGACGATTCTGACACTGATGAGAATGAGGTATATTCTGAATTTGACTACAACTTTATTACCTCCCAGTTTAAAATCATGATTAATGCTTTATCTGATTTGCGCTCTAAACTCTTATCTGAAAAGAATTTAAATTCTGAAAAGTCAGATTTAATTGAAGAAACGAGATACAGTTCTTTCTGATTGTTCTAATTCTTCTGATATAATTCTTACAGATAGGGCTTTGAGTGCTCGATCAAAGAAGCAAATCTGGAGAGCGAGGCGGACATCTGATGAACATATTGTTGATGGGGATAAATGTGTAGACAAAATTTGTAACAGTGATTCATTTGCTAAATGTAATAAAATTTCCAAATACTCTATAAAGCAAATGATTCGAATTTCAAAACATGTCTCATGTTCTTCCTCAGATTCTAGTTCTGATGATTATGCTTTCTCTTCTGATAGTTGTGATTATTTCTCTGATCATTTTCCTCGTGCTTTAAATATTAAATCTACTTATTGTTTCCCCAAAAGAACTGCAATTAACAAACATGGGCCCAAATTCAAGTGGGTACCCAAATCTTTATCTGATTCAAAGTTGCAGGCATCACATGTTAAGGGGGAGTAATAGAATTTTGGCTTCTGAGTAATTCAGCTCAGGACCCGCACTTCATAGACATCGACTTCTAAACACAACAGTTTAGAACTCGTTCTTCAATGATTAAGCTTCTGACTTAATGAGATACTGTGAGTACATCAATTTTAATTCCGCTGCATTTATCTCTGGTAATGATGGTATTCCAGTTTTTCTCAAAGTTTCAAAGAATTTGAGCTTGTTTATCTATCTCATGAATTTGTATTACCCAAAATTTTCTTTTAATATGAGACACAAATTTATTTTCTTCAATGTAAAAGATGAAATAGTTGAATTTTATTTTGTTCCAACTAAATATCTATTAAAAGTTTAAATTTTTACAAATTTTATTCTATAAAGTAAAGTTTTTACATTTTTTCTTTTCTTTGAATAAAATATGTGTCTAGGATAATTTTTCAAGTTTTTTTGTTTATATTAAAGTTTTTATATGGTCAAATTTCAAGTCTTACAAAAGTCGAAAAGTCAGCAACATGTTTGAAACTTTTATTACTGCTTTAAAGTGGTGTGATTCGGAATATTTATAGTTTAATTTGCTTAGACAATACTAAACGATCAAAATTTTAGATTGGAATGAAAATATGGGCTAAGCATTTAGACGTTGATATGAGTAATTGAAATGAATAATAAATTCTTAAAATACATAAATCTCTAAGTTTAAAAGTTTGTACCTGTGGCCTTTCTGGTTTGGGAAAGTAAGTTCCTCGGGATGCTCGTCATCTGGTCCCCTAAGGTCATTTTGTCTGGGAGTGATCGAACAGAAATCCTGCAATAGAACCAGATCGAAAGTCATGTTCTACTGGTATGAATGGGTTTAAGATATGTCGATGTAGCCTTTCTGATCTGGGAGAGTAAGTTCCAACGGGTGCTTGACACCTAGTCCCCTAAGGCCAACTGGTCTGGGAGCGGCTGACCCAAATCCTGCAATAGGGTCAGATAGAAAGTTACGTTTACGGCATGTTCTTTACTTAATAAACTTTTTGATCAAAAGATGCCAAAGTGCACGAGCTTAAAAGATGCCAAAGAGCACACTCATGTTAAGATGCCAATGTGCACAATGCTAAAAGATGCCAATGAGCACACATCTCATGATACTTGGTGATATGTTTGAGTTGCGATAAATCTGTAAATTTATGAATATCTTAATTCTTGATGGCTTAGTGTGAGTACATGCAAAGTTCTCTATAATATTTTTAGAATTGCATTTTCTTGAAGCTAATCGAAGATTCGCATGTGAGCACACTGAATAGATTGCTGGAAGTTTTTGAAACTGAACATGTCTTAACTTGATATGCAATGAAACTTGTTCTTGTATCCTACAACATATGTTTGATTTCAAATGTTTGATAAATTTGTAAAATTTTACTCTGTAGAATTTAATTTGTTTAGTGTTTAAAATTTTATATGTTTAGTTGTTTCAAAATTTACATTCAGTATATTTTTCTTTCTACATTAATTTCTGATCATTGTGTTCTCATAAATATATTTTAATGGGTTTATGCATTATTCAAGGGGGAGTGAACAAAGAGATGTATTTCAAAGATTATATCTGTTTTTGAGGGGGAGTGTCTGATTTTCTTTACATGAATGCTATCTCGAATTGTCTTATCTAATGCATTTGTGTAGGGGGAGTCAAAGAGCTTAACAAGGTAAATTTTTTCTAAGTCTACTTTGCGCTTCAGGCATGACACGCAAAGCTTGTTTTGCGTTTCCTTCATGAACCGCAAACCTTGCTTTGCGCGTCACATGTGAACCGCAAACCTTGCTTTGCGCGTCACACATAGAACGCAAACCTTGTTTTGCGCTTCCTGCATGGAACGCAAACCTCCTATGTTTTCTCTGTTTCTTTGATTTTGCAGATCTTACGTTGTCTCGTCTCCAACATTTACATGACCAAGTTGATCAAGATCATCAAGGTCATGAGGGGGAGAAGTCAAGGAGAAGTTAAAGAGACAAAGAGTTCAAAAGATTATCTGCTGATCAAGATTCGCTTAAAGATTCCATTCACTCAGGTATTTCAAATTCTTTTGCTATTCTTGCTCCGAAAACCACAATTCATTCAAGATCATTCAAAAGAGGTGTATCGTCTTGAGCTTAAGCAGCAAAGAAAATTTTCAATCTGCTAGATGCTGAGAAGAATTTTTTTTCTTAAAAGTCAGAAATTTCAGGATCGAATTCTCAACAAGAATTAATTCTCAGAAACAATATCAAAGAAGTTTGCGGAATAACACTTTGATATTCAATGAAACAGTAAATCAACACATAAAATATGAATAACAAACTGTAAGCTTTTATTAAATGCTTTGAAGTTACAAGATTACTCACTCAACCTCAATATTGATGAACAGGCTCACCAATACGAATTCTACTTCTCTAGAATTAGGATCTATGCCTTGAGGTTGTTTTTCTCTAAAAGAATGAAAACTCAGAATTATCTAACTATTCTAAACAATACAATATATATATACTGAATACAAAGATAATTACAATAAAATATCTTCAGTATATCTTCTATGTATATCTCTAAGCTTCCATGTATATCCTTTCATACGAATCTTCATCATATAAGCAGTATTAATCTTCAGCAGCATTAACTTCCTTCTAGCAGCATTAACTACTAAGCAGTACTAACCACTAGCAGTACTAACTAGCTAAGCAGTACTAACTTTGTTCAAGCAGCACTAACTTTGACTAGCAGTATTAATAGTACTAGCAGTAGTAACACTCAGCAGTACTAACCTTTAAGTCTTCTAGCAGTAGTAACTTTGAACCAGCAGCATTAACCATACTTGATGAATTCTTCAGTTCCCAACAATCTCCCCCTAACTTGACTTTTAGGAAAAGAAGTCAAGTTCTTCAGATCTTCTTCCAGATGCTCCCAAAACTCCATCATGACCTAAATTCCAGTATTTGCATCCAATCCCAAACTTTGATTAATTGTTCTTTGGATCAAATATTTAGCCATTTCTGAATTTTCACCACATCCAAGCTTCTTCTTCAACATTAAATGAAGTTTCAATCTGCTATGGTTGTATACTTTATCCACTAGGAAGTATTCAATGTGATTTCTATCCAAAGTCACAGAATATACGCCACTAGTTTCATACAAAGTCCAATTGGTAACTGCTTGAAAAACACTCCTTATGATCTCCTCCACTTCATCAGGTTTGAACATCATACACAGATACTCCATCACCAGTTTTGTAATTGAAATCCCTGGAGCTTTCAACTGATCTGCATACAACTTCATCCCTATATCAAACATTTCTTCAATATCAGACCTTGAGCATGTTCTGACAATTTTAGCCCAAGTACTGTAGACTTCATACTTTTCATCTTTTCTCTTCAGTCTGATATACTCCTTGCCATCTACTTCCAAAACATCCCAGTGAATGACTTCAGGAGGTTTAACTCCTACAGGTTCTGCTGCAATTGGTTCAGGCACTTTGTCCATCACAACCATGTACATCTTGACATCCTCAGTACTTGCAGGTTCTTTCATTGTAGATGACTCAGGTGCCTCTTCTTCTTCAGCAACCTTTTCAGCCTCTTCTTCCACTAATCTAGGCTTCTTTGTAGGCTTTCTCCTGGCAATCATCTTTGTTCTTTTTAAAGTCCTTAGACTTTCACCAATTGTTGTTTCCTTCTCTGGAGTTTCTTGCTCATCAGGGAATGGTTTTTGTAAGAAATCATTGCTTTCTTTCATTCTTTTCTCCATTTCAACCCTTGCAAGATCATCCCCTTGAAGCTTTATCATCTCAGCATCATACATCTTCTTGAGCTTCTCAAAAGACATCTTTGAAAACATCTCTACCTTGACACCTACTGCACCCTTGAGGAAAGTAATCATTTTCTTTCTCTCTTGAGCACCCAGGTATGTCTTTGAAGGTTGTCTTTTCCTTGCAGCCATTTTGATCTTAGCAGGCTTCCTCAAAGATGTGGCTTTCTGCTTGGCTTGTTCTGTTGCTAAGCTTTGTTGATAGGCTTTGTTTAACTCTGCAGCCATTGCTTTAGCTATCTCTCTATCCTTTTGCACTTGCATGGTTTCTGCTTCTTCAAGTTCAGCCTGTATCTTCCTAGCTAGAGCTTCATCTGATTCAATCAGCTTCTGCTTTTTCATTGGTTTATCAGATTCAACTAGCTTTGCCTTACCTTTCTCTTTACCCATCACCTTCTCAATGCTAGAGTTCTTTGCTGCATCGCCTCTTTCTTTTATGACAACTCCTTTGGCCTTTGAGGTGACCTTGGGAGTATCATGTTTGGCTTTGATGAGTGTTTCTGCAATCTCAAGCTCTGTAAGGACCTCTTTTACTGTTTCTGCTGCTTCTTTCAGCTCAGCAGTATTAACCATTTCTGCTGCTTTACTTGAACTGGCAGTATTAATGGTTTCTGCTGCTGGCTCTGTTTCTGCTGCTTGCTCATTCTCCCCCTCAACATCATGTTTTTCCTCTTGCTCCCCCTTAGCTTTGGCATCAGCTTCTGACTCCCCCTTTTTGGGAGCATCAGTCACTGGTTTCCTCCTTCTGAGCACAAATTGTTTCTTCTTCCTTTGCAGAATCAGTTTCCTTACCATTTGCTTCAATTTGATGATTTGTTCTTGTTGTGACAGAACTATGAGTTTAAGCTCTTCTATATCTTTGCCCTGTTTGAGTACATCCATGTTGATGTTGCCCATGGTTTCCATCAATTCATAATAGTTATATCTGTCCTCACCTTCTCCAGAAGTGTTACCCTCTTTTGAAGGATCATTGGATCTTTTTGTAGTGGAAGTCTTCTGCCTAGCAGAAGCACTATCCACCCCCTTGGGTTCTTGGCACCTGGGACCTTTGGATGATTGCTCACCCAAAGTTGCCATGGGGAAGGTCTTAGAGATGTTATCACTGTCCTTCTCTGTGCTAGCAGAAGTAGTGGCAGCCTTCTCACCCATATGCTCTTCCATCTCCTTAGAGAGCACCTCCTGAGGGTTGGGAGACACCCTATTGGATTCCCTTTGGATATTCTCTATTGGAGAATGCTCCAATAGAGGGCTTAAAGGCTTAGTGGGGGATGGTACAAGAAGGGAAGGAGCCTTCTTTACCTGTTTTCTCTTGTAAATTTGGGTGATGGGAGAGGTTGGTTTTTCAAGAAGGGACTGGGGAATTGATTTTGAGAGGGAAGGTTGGGCTTGGCTAGCAGTGGGTTGGTCTAATGGGGGCCTTGACCCTGCTGCCATACCTTCATTGGTTTGGGACACCACCATCATTGTAGAGAACAATGGGGTGTCAACTCCTTCAGAGTCCCCAGCAGATCTTCTCATATTTGAGAAAACCTTGCCTTTGGGGGGTTTAGGTACATATACCCCAACAGGTTGAGGTATATCCGTCAATTGATTAGTAATAACTTCTTGAACAAACCTGGGATACATAAAGAAGCTCTTTTTGTTTCCCATGTTTGAGACAAGATAGAAAATCATTTTAGAAAAATTGTACTTTCTGGCAGTGGCCAAGCACACCAAAGCATAAGCAATAGTGCTGCTGAACTCACTCCATCCAGTAGTCTTTTTGGATATACAATGCATAAGAGTATGGACAAAGAAACGCCATTGGGGTGAGAATTTTGCTTTAGAAAATTTGAAAACACCCAATGGGCCTCCATACCCCATTCTTGTAAGATTTGAAAACAGTTCATCATTTGGGATAGAAGTTATACCAGAGGCATCGTCTAGACGTAGACTGATGCGAATAACCTCTTCAGTAACTGTAAGTGATTGATCACAAATTCTTGTCTTGATCATTTGCACACCATTTTCCACAACAATGGTTGCATTAGCCCAGAACTGCCTTTGATGCTCAATGTAGATTGTAGGGGATACAGTAAGAGCATGAGCAATGTGGCTTGACTTGAGGAAATCCACAATCTGATGAAATCCTGAAGCTTGCTTTGGCTTTTGTAGCATCGCAATCTCGTTGTGCTCGTCGATGAACGTCATGGATGCCATTGATCTTAGTGAAAACTTGCCTGAAAACTTCGAACTTGAGAGAGAAAAGGTTTTGAGCGCAAGAGAACAGTATGCAAAGAGTCGTTATGAACTTTTAGGCGGGCAAAGAGTATTTATAGTATTCGGAATATAAGCAGTATTAACCTAGAGCAGTATTAACTACTAGCAGTAGTAACTGCTAGCAGTATTAACTAACTAGCAGTATTAACTGAAAGCAGTATTAACCACTAGCAGTATTAACTGAAAGCAATATTAACCACGAGCAGTATTAACTGAAAGCAGTATTAACCACTAGCAGTATTAACTGAAAGCAGTATTAACCACTAGCAGTATTAACTGAAAGCAGTATTAACCACTAGCAGTATTAACTGAAAGCAGTATTAACCACTAGCAGTATTAACTGAAAGCAGTATTAACTACTAGCAGTATTAACTACTAGCAGTATTAACTATACTTACTCCTTTTAAACTTGCTAAACACTGAGTACTGCTATGCATATCCTGAAAAAGAAGATTAGTAACACCAAGAATAAAAATATACAGGTATAAAACCACTTTTTGAGAAGAAGATTATTCAGAGTTTATCATTCCCACACTTGTTACCAAGAAAGTGAATCTACCCACATCAAAAGCTTTAGTGAATAGATCAGCAAACTGATTATCAGTGTGAACTTTGACAACTTGAATAAGTTTCTTTTCATTACAATCTTTTATAAAGTGATACCTGATTTCAATGTGCTTTGTCTTTGAGTGCTTGACTGGATTATTTACAATGCAAATAGCACTGCTGTTGTCAATAAAGATTGGAGTGTGTAGAAAGGTTACCCCATAATCCAACATTTGATTCTGAATCCATAAGACTTGAGAACAGCAACTTGCAGCTGCTATGTACTCTGCCTCTGTTGTAGATGTGGATACTGTGGTTTGTTTCTTGCACTGCCATGAGACTAGTCTAGCACCCAAAAACTGACATCCTCCAGAAGTAGATTTTCTGTCCAAGTTTGCCCCACCTAGATCACTGTCTGAGTATGCTATTAGGTCAAAAGGTGAGTTATGAGGATACCAAAGTCCCAATCTGGGTTGCCCTTTGAGATATCTGAATATCCTCTTAACAGCTTGAAAGTGAGAGTGCTTTGGCCTAACTTGAAATCTTGCACATACACAGACTGGAAACATTATATCTGGCCTTGATGCTGTGAGATACATGAGAGAGCCAATCATGGATCTATAATGATGCACATCCATATCCTCCCCCTCAAGATCTGCTGTGATCTGCTTGTGTGTTTCCATAGGTGTGCTGGCAGGTTTTGATTCTGAGAAACCAAACTTGGTTAGAATATCCTGCACATACTTGGATTGACATATGAAAATGCCATCTGACTTCTGTTGAACTTGGAGTCCAAGGAAGAAAGTAAGTTCCCCCATGGAACTCATTTTGAACCTTTGATGCATTAAATCCTCAAACTCCTTGCACATGTTGTTTCTTGTAGATCCAAAGATAATGTCATCAACATAGATTTGGACCAGCAAGATATCCTTCTTCTTTCTTTTGATAAATAGAGTCTTATCAATGACTCCTCTTTCAAAGTCATTTTCCAAGAGATAGGATGACAGAGTGTCATACCATGCTCTTGGGGCTTGATGTAGTCCATAAAGTGCTTTCTTTAATTTGTATACCCTGTCTGGATAGCTTGGGTTTTCAAACCCTGGTGGTTGACAGACATATACTTCTTCTTCAATTGATCCATAGAGAAAAGCACTTTTTACATCCATTTGATAGACTTTGAAGTTCATGTAAGAAGCATAGGCTAGGAATAGTCTGATTGCTTCTATCCTAGCCACAGGTGCAAAAACTTCTTCATAATCTATACCCTCTTCTTGAGTATAGCCTTGAGCCACCAGCCTTGCTTTGTTCCTTATGACAATACCTCTTTCATCTCTCTTGTTTCTGAAAATCCACTTTGTGCCAATTGCTCTGTGACCTTTAGGAAGGTCTACTAGATCCCATACATCTTGTAGCTTGAACTGTAACAGTTCTTCTTGCATTGCTTCTATCCAGCTAGATTCTTTCATAGCATCATGTGCCTTTTTAGGCTCAAGCTGGGATAGAAAACAAGAAAGGACTGTATGCTGTTGATCTTGCATTTCTTGAAGCCTGCTTTGATGTCTAGTCATCATAGGAGAAGAGATATCTCCTATTACCAGCTGTGGAGGATGATTCTTTTGAACTCTTGTGTTATGACTAGGTTCTTCATTCAGTCCAGCCTCTAGATTAGAGTCATGCAACTCAACTGAAGTGTTTTCAGATGCCACTTCTGATTCTTTACTTTCTTGAGTCTCCTCATCTCTAGTTTCTTCTTCACTCTGATTTGGTCCAGTAAATGATTCCTTTTCACAGTCTTCAACAGAATTCACTGTGGGTATGGGAAATATCACAGATTTAGATATACTTTCTGAGACTTGTGTGATCCCTGATCCTCCACATCCTGTTCCTGTAGAATCATCACTACTGAAACCAAAAGAATTAGTTAGTGAATCAATGTCAAATAGCCACTGAGGTCCAGATCCAACAGGATTTGGTGTGCTCTCATTGCATTTGACATTGTCACTTTCTTCAATTATTCTAGAAGAAGAGTTAAATATTCTGTAGGCCTTACTCTGAGATGAATATCCCACAAGAAATCCATCATCTGCTTTGCTATCAAACTTACCTAAGTGAGATTTGGTATTTAGAATTGTACAAGGACACCCAAAAGGTTTGAAGAAACCAATAAAAGGTTTTCTTTTATTTAAAAGCTCATATGGGGTCTTGTTCTTTTGCTTGACCACTAGAACTCTGTTTTGGACATAACAAGCAGTATTAACTGCTTCAGCCCAGAAGGTAATTGGCAATTTTGAATCAGCCAACAGAGATCTAGCAGCCTCTATTAGTGTTCTATTCCTCCTTTCAGCAATACCATTCTGTTGAGGAGTCCTAGGAGCACTATATTGCCTCTCAATACCTTTCTCTTCACAAAAGGTGTTTAGATCATGATTTTTAAACTCAGTTCCATTATCTGATCTAATGACTTTTACTCTTTGATTAGTTTGGTTTTCAATTCTTAGAATAAAGGATTTGATAAGACCACTTGTTTCATCCTTAGTCCTTAGAAAATATACCCAAGTAAATTTGGAGTAATCATCAACAATAACCAAGCAGTAAGATTTCTTGCCTATACTCATAACATTTGTAGGACCAAACAGATCCATATGCAATAACTGGAGACAAGTAGAAACAGAATTTAACTCTTTGGTTTTATGAGAAGTTTTGTGTTGTTTGCCTTTAAGACAAGCAACACAATGATCATCACATGAAAAGACTTTTGAAGGTAACCCTCTTACAAGGTTATTTTTAACAAGATTGTTCATAGTCTTGAAATTCATGTGACACATCCTTCTGTGCCATAGAGAGGATTCATCTACAGAAGCTTTTGAAACAAGACAATTTAGAGATGAATCACTATCAACATTGTCCATATCAAGACAGTAAACATTGTCCTTCCTTGGAGTTCTAAGTAGTATCATGCTTTCATCAACTACCTTGAACCCTGGAGCAAGGATCATACACTCAGTATTTGTAAATAATATACTATGTTGTTTGTCACAAACCTGTGATACACTTAACAGGTTGTACTTTAATTGATCAACATAGTAGACATCCTCAAATGTCATCTTACCTGTGGTGACATTACCTTTTCCACTTATCTTACCACCAGTAAGATTGTCTCCAAATGCAACATGTCCTCCATTGATATGTTTGAAATCCTGAAGGCATGACATGTTGCCTGTCATGTGCCTAGAGCAACCACTATCAACATGCCAAATGCTCTTTCCCTTGAGCTGTTGGTTGCCCTGCACATTAGATAAATCAATTAGTATGATTTAGGAACCCAAGCCAAAGTGGTCTTGGGTACCCCTTTCTCATCAAAATATTTGCACTCTTTCTTGACAAGATTTTTGAACTTTAACTCCTCATTCTTGGAGTACTTTGTTACAATAATAGGCTTGGAATTATGTTTGCTAGAATCAGTACTAGTTTTAGAAGTACTAACTACCTTGGCAGCACTTGCATGCTTAGCAGCACTAACTTTGTTAGAAGTAGTAACTGTGTTAGCAGCAGTAACTGTGTTGGCAGTATTAACTTTTGAAGAGGTATTAACAGTATTAGCAGTATTAATATTTTCAGCAGTACTAACACTGTTAGCAGTAGTAACTGTGTTAGCAGTACTAATACTGTTAGTACTTCTAGGCACCCATATTTTGATACTTTCTTTTAAAATCTTTTTCTTTAAAGTGCCTTTACTTTCAACATATTTCTTTATCACATGTTTCTTTCCAGCCTTCCTATAACCCACAGATTTTTGCACAAATCTTTGAAAGTTCATCTGTTGGTTAATAGGGTTAAAGTAACAATACTTAGCCAAATGATTCAACTTGCCACATATAAAACAAGGTTTTGGTCTATTGATTTTATTCAAATCAACTCCTTGTTTCTGAGCCCATTGATTATTCCAGTTTCTTTGATTTCCTCTTTTTAAACCAGAATTTAGGCTCTTGGCTTTATTGCATTCACATTGTTTGCAAGGAATAGGGTTCACAACAGTGGTCTGCTTATAGTGAACCTTCTTGTTCTTTCCCTCAGTCTTTTCTATCTCTTTGGACTTGATCCAGTGCTTTCCACATCCCTCATTGGTGATAATATGATTTTCTTTAGAAATCTCACCACTCACAGTATTGTCCTTATCCTTGACAACTTCTTTCTCAGTTTTATCCTTAACAACCACTTCATCTAAGGGATCTATTTCAGTGGCTCCCTTAGGTAGATCCTTCCTATCCTTAGTTTCTAACAGCTCTGAACTAGGAGGGATGTAGTTGTTGTTATAGGGTGGTGGTGTGGTATTGTACCCTATACCTCTTCTCAGTTTATCATGAATCTGAGTTTGTAACAAAGAATCCATTGCTTTGGAAGCATTAGAAAACTTTTCTACATCAAGTTTGACTTTAGCTAGCTCTCCTCTTAGCTTTTCACTTTCTTCTTTAGATCTGGTCAGTTGAAGCTCTAAGTCATTCTTCTCCCACTTCCAGTAATTTGTGTCATAAGAGTGTTGAAGCTCATTAGCTTGAAAACCCTTAATCTGTTCTTCAAATCTCTCAACAATCCTCACATAATCTTTTATGTCTTTTTCCAATCTCTTAAGGTCATCACTCATGTTCTGGTTGTGATCCCTATACCTTTTAACAGTGTTAATGCAATTTTGAGAGCAAAGATTGGAAGTTACCTCTATAGGGAGACTAGACACCTCTGCCATTAGGGCTTGATTCTGAATAGCCTCTTCAGCTTGATCACTCCAATCAAACCCCATACCTTGTTGAGATACAAGGGCTTGTGCAGAGTTTCTGTTGAAGCTTCCAGATTGAGCTTGTTGGTGGTTGTTATTCTGAGACATTCCACTTCTGCATTCTCTAGCAAAGTGTCCCTTTTGATGGCATTTGTAACATTCTACCTTGGACTTGTCAAATCCTGCTCCATCTTCTCTTCTTTGGGAGAAGTTGTTCCTCCCAGTTCTTTTGATGAACTTTTTAACTCTCATGGAGAGCATGGCCATCTGCCATTTAATATCCATCTCTTCAAGATCATCTGGATTGAGTTGTTCCAAGTCATCATTAATGAGAGAAGAGTTTCCATGACTTGCCAGAAAGGCCTCAAACACAGTTTCAGTGCCTTTCTCTTGGTTTGTTCCATTGGCAGGACTAACTGATTCAAGGTTGGAAGTAGAATCAGTTGATGCTGAAAGGAGTGCAACATTGTGAACATACCCAGAAGGCCTCTTTTTAGCCTCTATCTCAGATTCAAAAACTCTTAGATCATTATAAAGATCATCAAGTTCCTTTTCTTCCAGTTGATCATTCTGTCTGAAAGACACAGTATACATGGTCCATTCATCACTCAAGGACCTTAGAAACTTTCTGTTCAGATCATCTTGATCAATTTGTACTCCCACTGTAGCTAGTTCACCAATAAGTTTGTTGAACCTGTCAAAAGTTTGAGTCATGGACTCATTCTTGGTTGACATAAAGTTCTCATATTGTTGTTTCAGAATGGCTTTCTGATTTCTCTTGGTACTTTTGGTACCAGAGAATCTCTTCTCCAGAGCATTCCAGAGCATCTCTGCATCAGTGCAGTTACAGAACTGATGTTGATATTCATTGGGAATAGCCAAGAGCAAGGTGCTCAAGGCTTTCATCTCTGTCTGTCTGATCTTTCTTTCTGCATCAGTTTTTGGTAGAGTTCTCTTTCCATCTGTACCAATCTTTCCTGCTTCAGAAGGACCATTCTCTATGATGTCCCACATAGAATAGTCAGTGAGGAGTATGTACTGCTTGATTCTGATCTTCCACATATCAAATTCATTGGGTCTAAGCATTGGAACCTTTGAGACCAAAGTACTGCTTGATTCTGCAAGATTTTCCATGATGAATAGTTGTTACTGAGAAATCAAGCTCTGATACCACTTGTCAGGATCGAATTCTCAACAAGAATTAATTCTCAGAAACAATATCAAAGAAGTTTGCGGAATAACACTTTGATATTCAATGAAACAGTAAATCAACACAGAAAATATGAATAACAAACTGTAAGCTTTTATTAAATGCTTTGAAGTTACAAGATTACTCACTCAACCTCAATATTGATGAACAGGCTCACCAATACGAATTCTACTTCTCTAGAATTAGGATCTATGCCTTGAGGTTGTTTTTCTCTAAAAGAATGAAAACTCAGAATTATCTAACTATTCTAAACAATACAATATATATATACTGAATACAAAGATAATTACAATAAAATATCTTCAGTATATCTTCTATGTATATCTCTAAGCTTCCATGTATATCCTTTCATACGAATCTTCATCATATAAGCAGTATTAATCTTCAGCAGCATTAACTTCCTTCTAGCAGCATTAACTACTAAGCAGTACTAACCACTAGCAGTACTAACTAGCTAAGCAGTACTAACTTTGTTCAAGCAGCACTAACTTTGACTAGCAGTATTAATAGTACTAGCAGTAGTAACACTCAGCAGTACTAACCTTTAAGTCTTCTAGCAGTAGTAACTTTGAACCAGCAGCATTAACCATACTTGATGAATTCTTCAGTTCCCAACAAGAAAGCTTCTGAAAGTCGCTTTGTTGGTCCGTGCTATTATAGAAGACAATTTTTGAAGACCAAAGTGCCAATGATTACTAAGGGGGAGATTGTTAGGTCTGATTTTATAGTAATCATTGTATTTATAGGGCTTGGTCAAATACTGTGTTTAGAGCTTAACTGTGTTGTATTGACCAAGGGTATTTAAGTCCCTTTGGTCTTGGTTTGTTGTAAGATACACACGCACATCTTTGAGAAATAATACTTTGGGCTCCATTGTTACTCTCTCTCTACTTTCTCTCTCTAAGGATTTAGAGATTCTTGGACTCTTAGTTATGTCACAAGATACGGTCATCACTACTTCATTACATCTTACTGATGACTTCAGTAGACATAGGTATGTTTACCTAATAGAACAAATATAAAAGCTTTGAAATTTTCATAGAGTTTTAGAAAAGAAGTAGTGAGTATGCTTGGCAAAGGATAAAGATGCTTCGGTTAGATCGAGGTCATTAATATTTGAGCCAATATATCATCCTAGAGATTTTTGGGATTGTGTCCCAGTTGACTCCTCACGGAACAATGCGGTGTATCCAAGAAGAGAAATAGAACCCTGTTGAACATGGTTCACTCTATGATGAATCTCACCACTCTGCCCAAATGTTTATAGGGTTATGCCCTAGAAACAGTTTCCTAAATATTAGTTTATGTAGCAACCAACAAGGACCAATAAAACTCACTCTCTAAAATGAACTGGGAAGATCCTAGTGTTATCATATTTGAGAATATGGGGTTATAATGCTTAAGCTAAGCATAGAGCTTTTGGAAAGCATGATTCAAAGGTCTGAAAATTACATCTTTATGTGATATCCAATTGGATATTATTTCTAAAGGTCTAGTGAGAACAAAAGTTTTTTTAACGCACCCTAGTGAGTTCATAAGAAAAACAAAATTTTATGTCCAGAATCACAAATGGGGACACAGTAGATCTTGAAGAAATTCAAGAACCACAAAGATGGGACGATGGTTGAAATTGACATTCAACAAGATGTTGAGCTTTAATAAACTGTTGAAGATAATAAACGAGATACAAAATAATTCGAAGATCGGATTACTGATAAATGGCAAGATGCCATAAAGACTGATGTCAAAAGCCACATTCCTTATAAGGAATTTTGAGTGAGGACGTATACAAGGCTTTAAAACATCAAACCTAAAATTGCAAGTTGCATAAGTCCATTTATAGACTAGAACAATCATCTTGTAAGTGAAATCTTGTATACAAGAAGGTCAGTGGGAGCATAACAGTATTCTAGATCCTATATGACATCCCAATGTTTGAAGGTGTAAAATCATGGATTAGAATAGTACTTCGCGATGAAGGATCTAGAAGAGACAAAGTCCTTGGTATAAAGATCTATCGTGGTAGATCAAAGTGCTTAATTAGATTAAGCAAAAGTACATACATTGACAAGATCTTGAAACACTTCAAGATGAAGGGTTCCAAGAAAGGAAACTTGCCAACAGTACATAGTATACATCTGAGCGAAACTCAGAGTCCTATCACTAAAGAGGACATGAACCGTATGAAGGGTGTTCCCTGTGTTTTCAGCCAACTGTTCAAATCATGTACGCCATGTTAATGTACTAAGACCGGACATCTCGTATGCCCTGAGCATGACGAGCAGATTTTAGTCAGACCCAAGTGATGCTCACTGTATAACAGTGAAGAACATTCTGAAGTATCTAAGAATAACTAAAGATATGTTCTTACTATACAACGGTTATGAAAGAGATCTGTGTGTTTAAGGATACACAGATGCTAGTTTCCAAACTGACTGTAATGACTTGAATTGTAATAGGGATATACATATTGAACGGAGGTACTATGAGCTGTAAGAGCTTACATACAAATCTACTTGTCAAGCCTATGTCTCAAAACAAACATGATGTTCATGTTATAGGCTTGAGGATTTTTATATTGAATAATAATTTTAGTAAACTTTAAACTTTCTGGAACATTAAAACAATTATATATTTATCTGATATGGCATACTAGATATGAGTATATACATTAAACATTTATGTGTTCTTTATTAGCATGTTTAAGTATCCTTAAATAAATATGATGATCATATTATTTAGAATTGTCCTTGATCGATTATTGCTAGGGGACTAGTAATAAATCAAGATCATTGTGAAGTCTGATCATAGTCCAAGTTGGAAGTGCACTAGGTGCAACCAGAGTTACATGCACTTGTCGGTGCATAAGGAGTTGGACAAGACCCACGGTTAAGATCATCTCATAGATCGGCGTCATAAGGTGAGTCCTGAAATAGTAAACATTATTTATCCTCATACCTGATATGTGCATTGGGATCTAATGAACAAGGAGTGTTATGCTTTGATATAGTCTAACGTTACCCTTAACCGAGCAATCATAAGGGCTATGTTAGGTATAACATGAATTGTGTAGTTAGTCGTGTACATGCAATATGGGATTTGCACCTTTCAAGATGAAAGAGATATTTCTGGTCCCCTCGATTACATAGTTTGATTTACATGCATGAACAAGTGGATTAGTTGGACTAATGGTACTTGTATAATCAAATATGTTGGGATCGAGAAACATATTCTTTGAACTATAAAGGATGAGATAGATCTATGCCTTAAGTTCAAAACAAAATATCGTGAAGCAAAAGGATTATGAATGATTATACTATATGATTGATTGGATCAATCAAATTGCTCGAAGATAAAAGCACATTTACATAGCCTTGGGAGCGGTGACGTGTTGCTAGACGCTTACCATCGTCTGTGTTACTGTGTATCGTGTGCAAGTGGGAGAATGTAAGTTATTATATGCTCACGACACGTGTCACACAGAGATACTACTGAGGAGTATGTAAACCTATAGGGTCGCACACAAAGAATGTGTTTGTTTCCATTATTAGAAACCTGGATTGAATCAAGTTGATTAAGGAAATAATTATTCTTAAAAGATAATTATGAAAATATGTGTTAAACTGTAATTATGATCATTACAGAGTGATAAATGTAATTATGTTAATTATGTGGTGTTATCTGTAATTATATACATAATTATATTTAAAGTTTAAAAGATAATTATATATATATATACATATTTGAACTTTAATTTTAATTTGAATATTACAGATAATTACTAAACCTTATTTAATTCTCAGTAGAATTATAGTCTAACTGTAATTCTTCTGATATAAATAAGGCGTTAGGCTAAACCATTTGATATACGATTTGAAATCAGAATTAGCCTTTCAAAGAAATATAGAAAATAAACCTTTTCTTTTCTGTAAAACACATATAGATCTAGGGTTCTTAGGCTAGCACCCGGTGGAGGCGGGAAACGTATTCGTGTGTGGACTACCGATAGAGGAAACCTACTTTGGTTTCTAGGAACTCCGTTTCAAACCCAACAGATCTTAAAAGGTACATATTCTAAAACACCCTATGGTGTGTTTTTTTTTAATTAAATGCATCATTGGATCCGATTGGGTTTTAAGTTTTATTTAGAAAAGTTTTCTATATAATATTTTGTAACCAAAATTTTAATTTCCGCTGCATATAACGGTTACAAATTGTATTAAAACCCAACAGTAATTAAAAACACAAATTTAGGCCATTAAAATAGGTAAAAGGGGTAAAAATGTCAAAAAAATATTATAATTAAGTGTGATCTAATTTAGGCGGGTCCGATAATTTTGGCATGGAATCAATTGGCGATAATCTCAAAATATTGAAATTGTATACATATTTTCTTGGTGATATAATAAACCGTGTTACACTGTGGTCTTACAATTTTAAAAGGAAACGGGTTTTGTTACAGCAAATGGGATGTGATACACTATGATCATCTTGCAAAAATTGGATCTCCTTGATGATACAATGATGAGAAAATTGTTGCTAATTCAAAAGGTGGTGATACGTTGTGATCAGTGCTCACATTCACTACAAATTTACCCATTATACCACTGTGATGCACTCAAAGAACATTGTGTTACACTGTGATTAACATCGTGTTACACTGTGATTACTATTGTGATGCACTCAAAGAACATTGTGTTACACTATGATTAACATTGTGTTACACTATGATTAACATTGTGTTACACTATGATTAACATACAAATGTGACACCCATTATGATACAACGGTAATACCAACTGTGGTACCACTATGATACCAACTGTGTTACATTGTGATTACCATACAAAATCATAATCAATGGTAACTGTGAGAACCGACTACTTTGTGGTTTCTATACCTGTTTATCGAATAAAGACATCACAATATGAATCGAAATGGGATGCAGGGGATAATCACAGTGAACCACCATGGATGTCAAAATGGGATTAATAAGATGATCACATTGAACCACAAACCAACTAATGGGAGCTAACTTCGACAAACACAAGCAACAACCTTTTTTGAACACGGTCCTTCTTCCTCCAATCCAACAGCTTCTTATCGTTGAGCAGTTCTTCAGACCTGCAAAAAAAATTGGAAACGTGAATGTTGAATAGGTTTGATTTTGATAAATCAATTAGTTGAGTATTATTAGGAAACGTAATCTTGATTGATTTTGATTGATATAAATCTGTAAAATAAAATAATTATTTATTAAACAAAAATTAATCAAATTACCAATATACCCTCAACAATTAATATATAAAAAACAGTAAATAAAAAAATAATTGGTTGTGGTTGGATCTCACGGTTACCACAAAATACTAAGATCTCATATGATTAGACCCCTAGTATAGATATAGATATAGATAGTATATATAAGGGTGATGTTATCCCTACCCCTCCTAACTCACATACCCCCTCCTACCTCACTCACATACCCCCTATAGGAGGGGGTATGGATATAATTCACCATATATAATGTTACACATTTATGCTACGCATAAAAATATTCAATAATTAGTTTATATTAAAATTATTGACGAAAAAATTATAATAATATAATTTATAATAATAATGAAATGTATTTTTAATATATTTTAGTTGATCTACAATTATGTATTTTTAATATGCTAACGGTGAAAAAAAAATAAAACGTATGGATTAAAAACAAATTAATTCGTAGATATTTATTATATTTTATAGTATGGTTAAATTAAAAATATTCAATATTGGGCTCGTTCTGAAGGTATTGACGAGACGATTATAATTGTATAATTTGTAAAAAAACGTATTTTTTCATTGCATTTTTGTTCATATACGATTATTTGTGTTAACATGATAAGGATGTAAAATGAAAAATGAAAAAACAAATGATATAAAGTAAATTAAATAATTAATTGTAAGGGTGGTAAATGTAACATTGAATTTTAATGTAATTGAATAGGGGTGGAACAAACCACCCAACCATTTAAAAACTTTAATAATATAGTAGAGATTATATATATATATATATATAGAGAGAGAGAGAGAGAGATTCAAATAAAAACTCATTTATTATTGTGCATGTGAGGACAAATCTCAGTCACTCAATATCTTTTGATCCAACAACTCATATTAAATAGAATTTTTAATTTTAAAATGTTTAGGGGTAAAAATGGAAGAAAATTTAAACACATGCCTACCATATTTGACTTTTTATTTTCTTTTTTAATTAAAAACTTTTTACCCTATTAAAGTTTAAAATAAATTATCTTAAAAAATATTAATATTTTAATCAAACAAATTACATCAAAAAAACAAGGATTTCGTGCTCTTCGATATGACATCCATCTCGATATAGTTTTTTTGTCGTTTTAACTGTTTTTTACGTGAAATGTTATATATGTGTTATATTCATTATGAATATTTATGTACGTTCAAATTTGTACAACGTCTCGACACCGTAAGTATGTAACTCGACATCACCTTCTTCAACACTTTCTTTAACGTCGTAAGGCATAACGTTTCTTCAGCACAGTAACCCAACACCCATCAAGATGAATCGAGAACCTATCGAGTAATTCTGTTGTGAATCATGGAACAAAAGAGAGTGCGTCACGTCTCCACATCTTCACAGGTCATTCATGTGTTATTCATCATGAATAATATATCATTCAGGATGAATAATACAACATTCAGGGTGAATAATTCACGATTCATGAATTCGTGCATTATTCATCATGAATGTTGTGTAATTCATCCTGAATACTATATTATTCATCATGAATAATGAATGAACTTTCACATTTGTTATTCATATTGAATGTGGGACATCCGGGGAGGCGCATACATATTCATAATGAATTAAACCAAATTTCGGTTGTGAACTGGGAAACAAAAGAGAGTGTGTCATGTGTCTACACCTTCACGGGTCATTCATATATTATTCATCATGAATAATGTAGCATTCGGGATGAATAATACATTCAAAGTGAATAATACACGATTCATGATAAATAATACATGAATCATGGATTCGTGTATTATTCATCATGAATAGTGAATGAACGTTCACCTTTGTTATTCATACCGAATGTGGACACCCGAGGACGTGCATGCATATTCATAATGAATATAACACATATATAGACTTTCACGTAAAAAACGGTTAAAACGAAAAAATTCTGAATATTGTATTATTCATCCTACATACGGTATTATTCATCATGAATAGTGAATGAACGTTCACCTTTGTTATTCATACTGAATGTGGACATCCGAAGATGTGCATGCATATTCATAATGAATATAACACGTATATAGAATTTCACGTAAAAAAAGGTTAAAACGGAAAAAAAAAACTATATCGAGATGGATGTCATATCGAAGAGCACAAAATTCTTGTTTTTTTGATGTAATTTGTTTGATTAAAACATTAGTAATTTTTAAGATAAATTATTTTAATGTTTAAGGGGGTAAGTTTTTTTTAATTAAAAATAAAAATAAAAAAGTCAAAGAAGGTAGGCGTTGATTCAAAATTACAATTTTGTTCTTAATCACTTCCCAATTAATCTTATTATGTATTAACCATTGATTAGTTTTTAAGATTTGATCAATAGTTAAGATTTATCCTCATGTGCACAATGAAATATGAGTTTTCATTTGAACTCACCCCTATATATAGGGTCAGGTTCACGTGAGACCAAACTGTTTTCGTGAGACCGCGTGAGACCAAGCCTTAAAACATGAAACTTCACACCGAAACACTGTGAAGGTAAAAAACATTCGAACCTTCATAATGTAATCACACTATGAAGATAAAAAAACCTAAACCAAGTTTAAAAAAATCAAACATTCACAGATAAAAGACTGTGAAGGTATATCCGAACCTTCACAGTAAAGACGCTGTGAAGGTAAAAAAAAACGAACATTCACAGCGAAAAACACCGTGAACGTAACATTTACGGTGTTTTCCCTATGAAAAGTTCGATTTTTTTTACATTCACAGTTTTTTAGTGTGAAGTTTCATACCTTAAAACTTGGTCTCACCGGTCTCACGGAAACTGTTTGGTCTCACACGAACTTAAGTTTATATATATATATATATACTACCTTAATATGCATTTAAGTAAAAGTCTTAAAGCATAATGTACAATATCTTAAAGCATTAAAATCAAAAATCTCTTAATTACTACCCTTAAAGCATAATGTACAAATATCTTAAAGCATCAAAATCAAAAATCTCTTAATTACTACCCTTAAAGCATAATGTACAAATTGTTGATGCAAGGAATTTAAAAATCAACCGAACTCCAGTGCCTTTTTCTGATCGACCACCATCCCATACCTCCATCCTTTCTGACCTGCCCCTTCTACCTCTACACGCTTCTACCTTCTCCCCTCTCCCATCTCCACTGATAATTTTGAATTTCTTCATCTCTTTGTTCCTGCAGTTGCGATGGTCATCTTTTTGACCTATGGAAAGCTGTAAAACCAAAAAAAAATAAATCCAATACTCACTTTAAGCCCTCACTCCAACCACACATAGATGCCGATGAACATGAAGATCTGAGCTGCTTCTCAAACAAGAACAAACACACAGATCTTAGAAAACCTCTTATCATCAACGGCTTCCTTCCATCCATTTACTCGCTTCAGGTATGTTATAATCTTCATTTCAAATCACAAATTTTTGTGTGGTATGCAGTATATGAACTTATAATAAAAATCGAAGTAGAATCATACCTCTTCTTGGAGGGTTGATATTTTTTCCATCATCAACTGCATCAAACAGAATTGTAGTCAATTTAGAAACTTAAAAACAACATTTTGTCCTTATTGTTCAAAGATGAGTCGTTCATACGATTTTCCCATATAAGTAACAAATTTACTCACCACAAGAAGCCCCTTGGGATGTGTTTTCTACGAAAACCATTGAAGAGGAGAGGACATGTGGGGCCATAAGATATCCAGTAAAATTTTAATTACAATAGTGAGTTATATATTAGTTATGATAAAGATGTTGTATGAAGGTTGTTCATATGTTTGGTTTATGGGAGTTCTCATTAGTATATTTGTAGCAGTTAACATTATATCTGATTCTAATGTCTCATAAGGTTGTGGGTATGTTCTGTCTCACCAATAATGCTTGAAAGGTCTCACCAATAATGCTTCAGGTATGTTATAATCTTCAGGTTTGGAGGAGTCCGTTCATACTCCTGATGGCATCATCAAATCATTGAGTTGAGATGTTAGGTCCGGCTCACATAGAAGATTCACGTAGAGATGTACTCACAAGCACTTTCCTCTCCAAGCATTTCATCGTGATTTTTTCTATACTTTTAATTTTGCGTTGGTTATGACTTATGTTCAAGCTTCACCCCTGAAATCCAAACCCTATTCGAGGTTAATTTCTTCCCCTTCTTCTTTTCCTGTTTTGTATGGATTTTGTTCTCAAGGTAATCATCAATTTCATGTTCTCCATGTTCTGTGATGATTTTTTAATTCTTTTGACATACAAGTGTGGTTGCAACAAGGTGGTGCATCTTACATGGGTCAAAGTCACAGTCACGGTCACATGGGTTCTTGGCTTTAATTCAAGTCGGAATGGTTTTTCTGATCAGCCAGGTTTGGTAAGCCTAAGCAAGAAGCGATTTTGGCCACGACTTGAACCTCATAACTCACAGGTTCTTCCCTTCTTCCGGTGATATTGGTCGCTGGAGCTTCTATTCTTCATTTGGGTATGACCATCAGCTTCTATTCTTCTTCTGCTAAAATATTATGCTATTAATTCTTCATCGTTGTATAATACTCTACTTTCACATATTTTAGCATAAAATTGCTGTCATAGTCCTATTTAACAATGACCTGTTAACCACTTAATCTCTAAGACTCTAAGGTGCCGTTTGTTTTTTAAGAGGTCTAAAGTCTGAAGTCTTATTTTAGTTATGATTAATAAGAGGTGGTGTGTAAAAAGGTCTGAACAATTCAGATTTAAGAGCCATTAAGAGATTTTTTTTTAAAACAAACAACCCCTAACTTTGTGAGTTATTTGGGTTCTCTAAGTTAAGTAAGAACCCATTTCAGAAGTTTTTTCAACAGATTAAACAGAAGCAACTAAATATTGTACTTTTATTGATCTGTGGTGGAAACCCAATAAACCGATTAAAATATAGCCATTAAGGGCTACAGTTTTGGGGTTGTGTGCAGCCTTGGCCTTACCTGTTATCATCCATGGACGGGGACAACTTAGACCTGTTTTAGAGTCCACACAAACAGCAGCTAGAAGTAGTTTTGGTTCACGATCTATGCAGGCTTAACGAAAACAGCTAAGAGGTTGTTTTTTAGTGCAGGATTGATGGCAACAAACCTTGTTAGTGTTGTCCATCGAGTAGCAGCTCTTAGGGTCTGTCTAGTTGTCATTTCGAGATCATTTTGATGCTATCTAGAGGGTTGTAGGACCGAGTCGAGGGCTGAATATTGGTAAGCCATAAAACCAGTTCCAACAGCAACAACTTTAAATGGATTTTGGAATTCTTTCTTATGGGGCCTTTTTGATGCTTTTATGAGTTTGCCATTAGTTTACTTGGAAACTTGGGCTATCTGGCTCCAATCTGGGTGGGATATGGTTGGTTGTGTTATGCCAATGGCCTATGGCCAAATTGGCCTATATCTGATTTTGCACATATTCTTAGCCTTAATGATCCATTTGATGATCATTAAATTGTTGATCCTTGTCTCAGTTTGGTTTCTATTTTGCTGTCTTATGGTTTTTGGCATTTTGTACAATACAAGACTTGGATGAATAAGGATTTTAGCGTGTGGGGTAATTTTGATCAGACCTGTGTATGTCCTTCTTGTTGGGGTTGATTTAGTCTTCAAGTACCAAATAAAAGTTTGATTTTTAGGAATCTGCTAAGTTTGTTTTAGTCGTCTGTTTTACCGAGTCTGTAGGAGTAGTGGGTTTTTTTTATCTGTAGTGGGCTTTTTTATCGTTCTTTCTGTTTATGTATTGGCTATATATACAGCCTTTGTTTTTCCTCAATAAATCAATGAAGTCGTTTGATACTTCTGTGTGTTTATCTGTTTTGAGTTTCAACATCTGGTATCAGAGCTCCAAAAAAGCCCTGGCCTGTGAAAGAAAAAAAAACAGAGAGGAGGAAGAAAGTTGAGAGCAAAGAGAGATGGCTGAGAAAGAAAGCTGGCAGCCTACCATTCCCAAATTTGATGGCGATTATGATCATTGGAGTTTGATTATGGAGAATCTCCTTAGGTCAAAAGAGTATTGGAGTGTCGTTCAAAATGGCTTTGTCGAGCCTAACAATGAAGAAGGTCTACCTCCTGCCCAGAAAAAGAGTCTTGAAGATGCGAGATTAAAGGACCTTAAAGCTAAGAACTATCTGTTTAGTTCAATTGACAAGAGCATTCTCAAGACCATTACCCAAAAGAAGACGTCAAAGCAATTGTGGGACTCGATGAAGACTAAGTACCAAGGGAATGCTAGAGTTAAGCGTGCCCTACTTCAGTCTTTGAGAAGAACCTGGGAACTGTTGGAGATGAAGATGGGAGAATCGGTGACAGATTACTTTGGAAGGGTGATGGTGGTTGCAAACGATATGAGGAACTGTGGTGAGGACATGCAAGATGTGAAGATTGTGGAGAAAATTCTACGAACCCTCACTGATAATTTCAACTACATAGTGTGTTCTATTGAGGAGTCCAAGGATATTGACAAACTATCGGTCGATGCTCTTCAAAGTTCACTTTTGGTACACGAACAGAAATTTAAGAAACCTTCGAATGGCAGCAGCGAAGAACAGGTGCTGAAAGTCACAGAGGATGAAAGAGCAGCTAGGGGCAGAGGCTACGTGGTTCATGGAAGAGGAAGAGGAAGAGGAAGAGGTCGAGGCAGGCCATTGAACAAGGACACTATTGAGTGCTACAATTGTCACCAACTGGGTCACTTTGCATATGAGTGCCCAGGATGGAACAAGAAGGGCTAATTACGCAGAAATTGATGAAGAAGACACATTGCTTATGGCCATTGTGGAAAACAACAATGCAAAGAAAGATAAAGTTTGGTTCTTAGACTCGGGGTGTAGTAATCACATGTGCGGGAACAAGCTGTGTTTTTCCTATCTTAATGAAGACTTCAGGCACAAAGTGAAGCTAGGAAACAGTGATCGTATGCAAGTGATGGGAAAAGGAGAGGTACGTCTAAAGATTGATGGCAATATACACACAGTCACTGATGTTTATTATGTGCTAGATTTATGCAATAATCTAATAAGTATAGGCCAATTGCAAGAAAAGGGGATGGGAATTCTTATTCAAGATGGAAGTTGCAAACTTTACCATCCAAAGAAGGGGCTTATCCTTCAAGCCTGGATGACTGTCAACAGGATGTTTCCATTGGTAGCTGTCAGGGCAGAAAAAGGGCCAAAGGAAGTTCAATGCTTGCAGACGTGTACCGACGATGGAACTCAACTGTGGCACAAGAGGTTTGCTCACCTAAACTACAAAGGGGGTTTGAGGACTCTAAAGTTCAGAAATATGGTGCGTGGAATACCTCTACTAAAAGGATCAACAAGCTCGTGTACAAGTTGTCTTGTAGGCAAGCAACATCGACAAGCAATTCCAAAGAAGAGTTTATGGCGTGCTACGAGGAGACTTCAACTAATTCACTCAGACATATGTGGACCTATATCTCTGGCATCCAACAGCGGGAAAAGATACATGTTGACCTTCATTGATGATCACAGCAGGAAGGTATGGACTTATTTCTTGACAAAAAAGGATGATGCATTTAATGTTTTTAAACATTTTAAAGCCTATGTAGAGAAAGAAAGTGGAATAAATTTGAGTTGTTTGCGTACTGATAGAGGAGGAGAGTTTACCTCCGATGAATTCAACTTGTTTTGTAAGGATTCAGGAATAAGGAGGCAGCTAACAACAGCCTACACCCCACAACAAAACGGAATAGCAGAAAGAAAAAATCGCACTATAATGAACATGGTGCGTTGTATTCTGAATGAAAAAGATGTTCCAAAAGAATTCTGGCCGGAGGCAGCTCGATGGGTGACACATGTACTGAATCGAAGTCCAATTTCAGTTGAAAAAGATAAAACGCCGGAAGAATTATGGAGTGGGAAGAAGCCATCTGTGGACTACTTCAGGGTGTTTGGATGCTTGGCATATGTCCACGTACCGGATCAGAAAAGGAAGAAACTTGATGACAAAAGTTTCCCATGTGTTCTACTTGGAGTCAGCAGCGAATCTAAAGCTTACAGGTTATTCAATCCCATCACTTCTGAACTTGTTACCAGTCGTGATGTTGTATTTGAAGAAGATAAAGGCTGGTCGTGGGAGAAAAAAACTGAAAAAACGCAATTGATTTGGGAAGGCTATGAAGATACAGACGAAGAGGAACAAGAGGATGGAGAGGAAATTGTAGAAGACATGGAAACACTCAGCCCAACTACTTCTTCTTCTGAGACAGATGTGCCTGGTCCAAGCACTCCTTCCGTGCCAGACACAAGTGACAATGTTGAAGAGTCACGCAGGTCTACGAGAGTTAGACGACCTCCATCTTATTTACAAGATTACTCAACAAGAGAAGATTTCCCTCAAGAAGAAGGCTCCAGCAATAATGTCATGGTGGATAACTCTGAAGATCCAAGCACGTTTGAGGAAGCAGTAAAAGATGAAGTATGGAGAAAAGCAATGGAAACCGAGCTGAAGTCGATCGAGAACAACCAAACCTGGAAACTTACGGACCTGCCTCCAGGAGCAAAGAAAATTGGCGTGAAGTGGGTCTACAAGACAAAATTCAACGAACGAGGAGAGCTCGATAAGCATAAGGCAAGACTCGTAGCCAAGGGCTACGCCCAACAACATGGTATTGATTACAATGAGGTGTTTGCACCAGTGGAACGGTGGGACACGATACGTATGTTGTTGTCATTGGCAGCACAAAAGGGGTGGAAAGTTTACCAATTAGATGTGAAAAGTGCGTTTTTGCACGGCGATCTAAGTGAAGATGTGTTTGTAGAACAACCTCCCGGGTTTGTACAAGTTGGGGAGGAGCACAAAGTATACAAACTGAGCAAGTCGCTATACGGACTGAAGCAAGCTCCACGCGCGTGGTTCAGCAAAATCGAAGGCTACTTTATGCGGGAAGGATTTCTAAGGTGCGAATCAGAACATACACTCTTCGTCAAAATAGAAAATGGTAACAAGATAATCATTGTTAGCCTATATGTTGACGACTTAATCTTTACCGGTAATGATGCTACTATGATCGAAAGGTTTAAGTTGTCCATGAAAGAGAAGTTCGATATGACTGATTTAGGCTTGATGAAATACTTTCTTGGTGTTGAAGTAACACAAACTCAAGAAGGTATATTCATCAGTCAAAAACGATATGCCGAAGAGTTATTGAAGAAATTCAACCTGCACAATGGTAATTCAGTTAAGAATCCAATTGTGCCGGGAACTAAACTTTCGAAAAAAGGAGGAGGAGCTGCAGTGAATGAACTTGTGTATAGACAGCTGGTTGGTAGCCTCATGTACATCACAACTACATGACCGGACTTGATGTATTATGTTTGTTTGCTAAGCAGATACATGACAGCACCTACTGAACAGCACATGCAGGTGGCTAAAAGGGTACTTCGGTACTTGAAAGGGACGATGACAATGGGTTTGTTTTATAAAAAGAAGGCTGATGGAAAGTTGTATGCGTTCACCGATAGCAATTATGCGAGAGATACAGATGATCGAAGGAGTACGAGTGGATATGTCTTCCTACAAAATGGAGGTGCAGTGGCATGGTCATCCAAAAAGCAACCCGTTGTGACCCTGTCCACTACTGAAGCGGAATTCATTGGAGCAGCCTCGTGTGCTTGCCAATGCATCTGGATGAGAAAGATCTTGGAGCAATTTAGCCTGGAGCAATCAAAACGCACTTCAATAATGTGTGATAATGACTCAACGATCAAATTGTCAAAAAATCCGGTACTTCATGGCAGAAGCAAACATATAGATGTCAGATTCCACTTCTTAAGAGATCTTGTAAGGAATGGAGTTGTTGAGCTGGTTTTTTGTAGAACGGAGGATCAAGTAGCAGACATAATGACCAAGCCATTGACGCTCGAAGTGTTCACAAGGCTGCGCGACAAGTTGGGACTACGTGAATGTTAAACTGTAGGTTAACCTTCAGTTTAAGGGGAGGCATTGTTGGGGTTGATTTAGTCTTCAAGTACCAAATAAAAGTCTGATTTTTAGGAATCAACTAAGTTTGTTTTAGTCGTCTGTTTTACCGAGTCTGTAGGAGTAGTGGGTTTTTTTTATCTGTAGTGGGCTTTTTTATCGTTCTTTCTGTTTATGTACTGGCTATATATACAGCCTTTGTTTTTCCTTAATAAATAACAAAGTCGTTTGATACTTCTGTGTGTTTATCTGTTTTGAGTTTCAACACTTCTTGGTGGATTCCTCTAATTTGCAGTAAATATGTTGTTTTGATATGGTTTTCTGAGGGTAAAATTTGGCCTTTGGCCATTTCATTGTGGGTCTGCCCAACACTCTTCACCAATACAATAACATCACCTTTTGATTTGGGTGTGTGGAGCATAGAGGGTTCAAGGATGGATGTATACAGTTTACAGGTTTTGGATGGTGTATTAGCTGCTGTCAGTTTAAGCATAATCTGGTTTATCAGATTTTTGTTGGCACAGTACTTGAAAATTGCTTCAGGTTGTGATAAGGTTGATTGTTGTGGCATGTGCTGGGAGAAATTTGTTTTAAATGGCCATGCTTTCTCTTTCACTGATTTTCTTTCTCTGTTGGATAATTCTATGATTATTCAACCTTTGCTTCCCATCGGTTTTATTGATTGGTTCTGCGTGATGGGTGTTCTGTTGGCCTATGTTGATGCTCGATGCGTACTTGGATCACTGATCAGATGTTGCATATGGAGTTTGCTGATTTGGTGTGATCCTAACTATTCCTTGCTTCTTTGCTTGTTGAAAATCATAGTGATTCTTCAACTTTTGTTTCTCACCTCTTTCTTTGGTCAAACACATAATTTGTCAATGGCCTTTGGTGTGTGGGCATTAATTCTTTTAAAGAAAAGGTGGATTGGTGTGTGGGCCGTATTCTTTATTTCCTATGTTTGGGATGAAGTCATTTATGGGGATAAAGATCTGATGTCCACATTAAATGTGGATCGTGGGCTTCTTTATACAATTGGAACTTGAGCCGTAAATTGCTTCACAATATTTTCGTGGGCCTTGGTGTTTGGAATTATTGGGATATGGACTATTATGTTAAGATGGGCCGTGATTTTTACTTCTCTCATCCTTTCTTGGTGGATCATTCCATGGGCCAAGCTTTGAAGGTGTTTTTGGTTTTTCATGTATGGGATTGTTGGTTGTATTTTACTATTTTGGATAGGAAGAGTAAACCATTTATTTGGTTTTTTCCTAAACATATTTTGAGTTCTCAAATGTACAACCTGGGGTATGCCCCTCGTATCTTGTAATTTTTCTTTTTAGTCAATAATTTGTTTTTCGGGGGTCCCGTCCCCTTTTCCCAAAAAAAAACTTTAAACTGCTATCGAGCCATTTAGGGGTTGTTTTTAGGTGATCTAGGACTGTTTTGAGAAACATTCAGACCCTGTCTCGAGCCAATTTTATTAACAAGTTCATTCACGTAATCTTTTTTCTTTATGTTTTTCTAGGCTTAATGTTTCATTTTGGATGCTTTGGTTTCAATTAATTTTCTTGCATGTTTTCATGGTTTATTATCTTGTGTTAATATTTTTTCTGTTAATCTATTTGTTGTGTATGGATGCGAACCAGGTGTTTGAAGTTTGTATCCTTATCAGATGTGACCCAATTTTTTTAACAAGTTATTGCTTTGGTTCTTGTGAAATTAGACTTGGCTATAATTGTACTCCCAACTATATGCAAAAGCCTTTGTTTCTTATTTGGGAGGTGTTCAATAGCTTATTACAATGATTATGATTTAGTCCAACTTACTGTTGTGTGGATTAAATGTTTTGCTAATATATTGGTGCTAGCTAATTCATAAGACTTATATGTTGTTTTCCATAATTATAATCTAAATTTCTTTTCATGCCAATGATAAATTCTGATGGCGAAAATCAATGGTTTAGAGTTGATGTATTGGTCAAGTTAACATATAATTTTCTTTGGGTGTTACCAAGTACATCGTTGATGGTGGTGGTTATAGAGTGACGTTTAGATGACTTTTCTTTTATCGAGAGGGATGGAGAATAGAACGAAACAAAAAAATCACGAACCATGTTATTGCTTCAAAATTGTGGAAAAAAAGGCTATGCACGTATTTTAATTCCCAGGGATGGAAATTATGTGCTCTCTATGTGCCAAAAATGATTACACACTTTTTAGTGCATTTTAAATAAATAGAAGGTCGCGCACACGAGGAGTGGACCGTGCATTTTCAAATTGGTTTAAGAAAGTTATCCAAAAAAATTATAATTGATCGATAAATCATGTATTAGGTCATGATTAGAGGTGATCATTTGCGGGCTTGGGCCGGGCCCGGGCCGGGCTTAACTTAATTTTTTTGTCCAACGAGCCTAATATAGCAACCCAAGCCCGTTTTTGCGGGCTTATGGACTTGCCCGTACCCACCTTTATAAACGGGCTGGGCTTGCCCACGGGCTAGCGGGCTTATTTTTTTACATGTGAAAAACAAAACTTATATAAAATCATAAATGTAAAATCATTTAAATTGTGTAAGTTCTTTCGAGCATAAAATAAGACGTAAAATATATCAATGTACATAGCGTATGAAAAATAATTGTTTCACAATATATGAATCATGGACATTTTCTCTCTAATGAGTTATCAAATTTCAAAGTTCGAGTTTTTTCAATAACAAATATTCATCCACCTAATATTTACAAGATCGAAATTCGAGACGTACTATATAACACAACACATATTATATATGTTTGGGTGACGGTTGGTACAAAGCCACTTATAAATATTTTGAATAAAATGATTAAATTATTAATTATAAAAAAACATTAATCAACTATAATAATATAACGGGCCGGGCGGGCTTGTCCGAGTTCTTTTTTTCATTGCCCAAACCCGCCCATTAATTTTAGCAGTCCAACTCGAGCCCACCCATTTTTTCAAGAATGATTGTCCAAGCCCACTTTTCTAACGGGTCGGGCGGGCCGGGTCTAGCGGGTTGTACCGCCCGTGAACAGCTCTAGTCATGATGCATCATGGTTCGAATTATAATACAACAAGTTGAGTTATAATAAGGGGTGGACCTCTGAAGGCCTAATGAGGTCCCGTATACCCATTCAACCGATTTTTGTAAAAAGATATTTTTCGCGGTATAAAAGTTGCACACGCTAAACTTTATAGGGTGTTCCGGGGTATAAAAAAAATACAAGAATGATCAACAAAAAGAATCAAAAAGTCCCTTCAAATCAACAGAAAAACCGAAAAAGGTGTCGAAATCAACAAAAAAGTCCTTTGGAATAACCAAAAAACTTACAAACTCGATATTAACCAAAAAAACTAGAAAAGTCAAAAGAAACTATGGAATTTGGCTAAAAACACAAAAAAAATTCCATCAAAACTGAAAAACCGTTTACATTTATTGTTTCCGCCGCATTGCGCGGGTACACAACTAGTATATATATATATATATATATATATATATATATATATATATATATATATATATATATATATATATATATATATATATATATATATATATATATAGGGGAGCGATCATTTGAAAACCACCCTTATGCAACAAACTTTGCAAACCCATTTAGACCAATCACGTAATTTTCTTTTCTTTTTTCGGTTTTATTTATTGTCAAGGGCTTATACGTAATTTCATTATAGAATATTTTATTTATGGTATTTATCATTATATCTTTAATTTTGGAATTGTTAATTTATTAATTAATGACGAGTATCATTTTGAAAAATTATTGATATTTTATGTTATTCTTCAACGTCCATGCGATATTAATGGGAAGATCGATTGGCTTCATCTTTTTGAGCATTTTCTTCTTCTGTTCCATTTTCGTTGAACACTGTTTTCATTGTTGCTACCGTGGATGAAGATGGTGTTGAAGTCATATCACTCAATGAAATCCATGCGAACATCGTATTCAACAACAATGATGTCTTGATTTATATCTCTATTCATCGCCGGAGAAAAGGGTGGTCGTCGGTTTTATAGGTATTCCGTTCATTGGCGATTTCATCTCCGTTCATCGCCGATTCCATCTCCGTTTATCTCCGTTCATCGCCGATTTCATATTCCTTCATCTCCGTTAATTGTTCATCAACCGACTGGTTATGATGAAAGTCTGATTAATGAGTTGGTAACAAATGCAATCAACATATGCCTAAATAATTACCTCCTCGTAGACAAATCATTGTTGAAATCAAACACCAAATTAATTGCTTCCTGTTTGCTTTTTGATTATGATACCTGTTAATTTGGGATTTCTACCAATTTCCTAAATTATGTGGTGATGCAAAAATACCAGAGTGCCCTTTCATCAATTTATTTTCAATAAAAAGATCAAAATTATTTCATTAATTCCATAAATACATCAATCAAATCCTGGCCATTGACAGTTCTAATCCATGGTTTAAAAGTGGGTTTCGCAGTTTGCTACATAAGGGTGGTTTATTAGGTTTAAGAAATAATGGAGACATTTTGGTTGAGCAAATAAACTAAATCTTGTAGCTGATGATGGGGGACCGAAGAGATGAGAAAATCCTCAAACTTGGTGAGGGTGGTGAAACGATTAAGGATGTTGAAAAGCAACGACAACGACTTCTCCAACAACATTCTTATGGTATCGCACAAAGTCGTTTTAAGGTGACTTTGGTTTAGACCCGAATATGTGGACAACTTAGAATTTGGGTGGAACACAAATAGACTTGATTACTTTGGAGACGATAGAATTGCTAATTATGGTGGTGGTCCACAAATTCCGTTCGGGATTTCTTCTAATGTTGCCGGTGACGGTGGTGGAGAAGATCTATCTATCTTGGCAGCCCAACGTTGAAAAGGGCTGGCTAATAAGAGCTGGTGAAAACGGTCCACAGTTAGTGGCCGTCATCTATTACCGAAATTTTGAGCAGGAAGGTGGTGGTGGTTCCATTTCAACTTAAAATAATATATATATATATATATATATATATATAGTCAGTAACTACGCTGTTGATTTTAAAATAATTATCTGACAAAATAAGTGGATATAATCCAAGTTCACTTGGAGGTTATAGTATAACTAGATTTGAATGGTAGAATTTAGTCTTGTTGAGGACAACCATTTGGAGAAATGGGAATCAAAGTTATACTAATAAACAATTAATTCCCCAAATTCGAGTAATTTTTTTTCTCAAGTAAATAACTTTGGCAGCTTTCGAGGGACTTCTCCTGCGAAGGAGGCTTTCAGTTAGAGATGGTAATGAGGTCGGGGGTAGCGAAAACCCCAATCTCCGATCCTCAATTCCTACACCATTATGTTTGATGTAGTAGTAGTAGTAGTAGTAGTTGCCCTCTTTTTCTACAACCACAATCGCCTATAGAATTCGACTACCATAAATTGCTCTGGAAATACATATTACTAGAGGGAGGTCAATGATACTCCTCAAAATTTTCTAAAATCCAATCAAAAATATCAACTCGAATACAAGTGACTCCATCATTACCTACACATCTTGTAAAATAGGCCACCCTTTTCGTATAATTTCATTGATCTTGCCATCTATCCGGCTTTGAATCCTTGGCGGACACAGCTCTGCTGCATATCCGTTCAGCTTCGCTGCCAATCTTGATTTCTCCAGTTCTTCTTCCACCAAGTTACCAATCAGCTGAAGAAGGAGAGGGTTTCGTTTTAGCTCGAATTTCTGCATTGTTCACACCATCAAATCAAAGTCTGTAAGTTGCCTTCATGTCTCAATTACAACCATCTAAATTGCGTGAGGTGTGGTCAACTATTCAAGGCGTAGCTTAAGCCAGCAAGTCTGTGTATTATATATATAATTATAAACTTATATACATATATGTTTTCTACTATTACTCAATAATATTAACAATTTATATTCATATAAAAAGAAGAATAACCATATGTAGATATACAGGTAGGTTCAAGAAAGAACACTAAAAAAGGAGAACAAGAAACCCATCCAGGCCATCCATCTATTTCAATCTTACGGTTCGGTTACATTTTGCCAAAACTAAATCCATGATTATAGGGACGGTTACATTCAAATCTAGGTTATCTATTTTTTAGATATGGTTACCCTTAATCTCTTTTTTTGTTCTCTCTCTATACATAGAGCTTAAAAATGCTATATCAAAAGCTCACAACAAAAAAGGTTACACTAATGATAAGAAGTTAAAAAAAGTTTAACCAATGGTAAAAACTAAAAAGTAAAAAAGAAAATGTTCACCAATGGTAGAAATTCAAAAGAACGAAAATTTTAAAAAAGTCAAACAAAGTCAATATCGCTTCAAAAAGATGTGCGCAATAACACGGATCAAAATGTCACAGCACGTGTCTTCCCTTACACAACCACTACAGGAGTTAACGTGGCATTGGAGAAGCGTCTTGACGCCATGGCGTGCCTTTTAGAACCCTGTTCGATACTAATTTTGAATGGTTTTTACAACAACTAGGCAAGGTCATTCGGGTCATGGGATCAAACCATTAAGCATGTACTGATGGTGCTCGATGCATTTGTAAGTGTATATTATCTTTTATTCTATTACTAATTTACTTTTATGAAGAAAAAAAAAACCATCACCAGTCACTATACAAGCAGCAAGCCTAATAATTTCCATCACTTGACTGCAGAATAGAAGACTTCAATTGCTTAACTGTAGATACCATGTAAAAGTTCAATCATCAAAATGTATATTTTTCGCTCTATTATTAGTCCATAGACGCTAGAGGCCAAAGAGGAAGGAACATAGCTGCAGTTATCTTGTTCCTAAAATCGGTTTAACTGCCATATATACTTGTCGTTGCCGGGGAAATTCATTTAGGAACCATAAATATTTTGTGAGCCATAAGAACAAACTATTCATGAATTATTCGTGATGAATAATGCCTAAATATTCATGAATATTATTTATCATAATTCCATTATTCATGATGAATATCATGAATATCGATCATGATATTCACCATGAATAATTAGTTCTCACAATTCTAATATACTTGTTTATGGAACAACGGTAGAGTGTAAATACAACCTCTAAATCATTGGAGACTTGGTTTAGAAACCACAGAGAAAATTGAATCAATAATAACAAACCTGATGTTCAGGCTCTGCAGGATAAAAGGTTCCAAGCTGTTGAATTTGGGTAGTTACAATGCTACTCCTCGACTTAGTTTGCTCTCTTTCTTTGCTCACGGCAGCCAATCTGGACTCATCAGTTCCATTAGTAAAAATAATAGACCTGTTGAACCAAAAAAGTACATTGGGGAAGTTTAGAAATTGAAAAACAAAAAATTATGAAAAAGAAATTACAAAAAAGCGCTATATATATGCCACCTGTATTGGTTGCCGACATCAGGACCTTGCCCAAACACTTGCCTAGAGTCGTGGCTAGACCAGAAGACCTCCAAAAGTTGCCTGAAATTAATCAGCCGAGGATCATATTCAATCTGCACAGAGTTCATATGACGCAAGTTCCCTTAAAAAAATTCAACAAATCGTCTCAAAGTGTAATTTGCATTTGTAAAGATGACATTGTAATTGACAATACAATTGTTTCTGAATGTGAAGATATATATTCAGCTAAACACTATGCAACACCTGAAAAAAGGTATAAATAATTGACTGCATATCAAATACATATTGGAGGGTGGAAAAGGTTAGCCAGTCCATCAAAAAGTTTAGCGAACACAAAACATGCCTCAGGCTTGTCAGCTGTAAGAGCCTAAATGAAGAGCCCATTTGTATCCTTTAGCCTGCCAGCATCTTTAAATAATTTAATTGTAATGTTTTTAAGCGCAAAATGCATCAAAACATGTAAAGTTTGTATTGGTTCCTATTTAGTGTAGTGATGAATTTATTTCTTAATTAATGTAACATATGCTCAATTCTTCCTAATCTGTACCCAATTACCTTAAAAATGGGTTTTCAACCTATGTGGCATTGGTTGATTTTGACGTGCATTTTTCCACGTAATCAAGAATTACGATATAACTTGATAACTTGACATTTGCATCATTGATAACTACATGTACCGATAACCAGTCAAAATGGGTACAAAATAGAAAGAATTTGAATGTTTGCTACACTGATTGAGAAAAAAAAATCACCTTCACACTAAATAGGAACCAAGGCAAACTGCATTTTGGGCAATTTTTAAATATCATTTAGTTGTAATTTTATTTGAAGCAATTAATTTTAATTTTATATGATCCCATATTAAAGTAGCCCAAAACCTGTGTTAACAATATGAAATCACTCTCAAGTCACATAAGCAAAACAAATCATATTTCAGAAATCTGCATAATGATACGAAATCACTCTCAAGTAGCCCAAGACCCGTGTTAATGAAGATGATTCTTTTTAAAAGCATCTTAAAGTTTACAACAGAATACCAAAATCAGAATTACCTCCTTACAACCCAACTTCTCAAGTCCCAAAGAAAGGTTTCTTTTCAAACTTCCAATATGTTCTAGTTTTAGGAATGTTTCTTTCAGCCAATTGATGTTTAATGAGGCATGGCACTAACTGCATAAAATGTAGCAGAAATCTGCTTGTCTGCACTCCACAGGCTCTGGCCAGATCAGATAAGCTAAAGGGCTTAATCGTTCAGATGCATCTAGGCAGACAAGATATGCAATCAATGATAACAGAAACTCAGAGAGACACACATGGTAAAGATCCTAAAGTAGGAGAGGTTATCAACAGTTCAGATGATATTGGACACTTTGGTGGTGTGCCCTCAAGGACCAAGGTAATTCACTATGTACTGCCAGTTCTTCACTGAGTGTGATCCTCATTCCCCTTCGTGTTCTCTCCTAGTCTCCTACTACATTGCACTTCAATCTTCCATAGAAAGAAATTCCTTTTCAACTTGTGTTTCCCATATTCATCTTTTTGGAAGCCCATACCCATCCTTCACTTACTCGTCCAAGGGAATTGATTACATCCGATTTAGGAAAACCAACTTACCCTCTATTTGCACATAACTTAAATAATAAAGGTATAAATTCCCTCCAGTGGTTCCGCCCTATTAAGAGATAGCCTATGTCAAACCAAAGTTGTCAGATTTCTGCAATTAATGATCCAATTTATTCTCACTTGCTCCACCATCATCCTTACTGACTATAGTATCAATTTTTATGAAGCATAATTAATGAAGCCTTATGCTTGTCCAAAAGAGCTAAATCAACACTTCTTTTTAATTTTTCTGAATCAACTGATATTGCTTTCTTTCTCCTCCAGATCTATTCAAAACCATTTAACGATCTTATTCCTACCAAACAACTTTTAACCATATTGATTCTCTGTTCCACATGCAACCCAATAGATTGAGAAACGGTGACCTCTATATGAGAAGCTATAAACAAAGTCCCCAAACACTTAACTGTCACCAAATCATATTAGAAATACAGTAACGTCATTCTCACAATCAAACTGAAGGCTTTTACAAGAACTTATCATCAAGACATACAAGTCTTTCAGAAATTATAACAAAGAGAAGAAAAATCTTCATTGAAAACACAAACAGATAGTGTTATGGACCTGCAACAATAATCTCCTTTGCCAAAATCAAGGCCGATGTCTTGTAAATCTATTTCCTTATAACTTGCATGTTTTCTTGCCTTCGACTAGTAATGCTTCGTATTGCTGGAATTCTCCATTCAGTAAATCTCTTACAAGTTCACTCAAGAGGGAGAAGTTTTGTAATTTTGGTTTTGATGCTTCATGTGAGCCATTACAGTGGTTATCTCTTGACAAAACAATATAAGCAACCAGCGGCTTATACCACATGCAATTCAAACAATTTCAAGCAAACACGTCTCCATTGCTTATTCGATTAGCGGAAGAGAATCAACCGTATGGTGACTCTAATCTAGTAATATCTAGTCACGAATAAATCTCCCTAAACTAAATCCCATCACTCCTCACACAAAAAAATTGATCATATCCGACACGAAAAAGTTTTCCCTTTCGCAAAGTATACACCAAAACCTTATCTCCCTTAACTCCTAACTATTCTATGTAAACAAAACTAACCAAACGATTCATAGGGTTTGGGAGGGTAAGATGTAACCTTACCTCTATCTGAGAGTGAGAAGTTGTTCTCGTCAAGACCCATAAAAAGTGTTAGAAAAAGGTTTTTGCGATAAAATTTTGGTCCCAACTATTCAATGTGAGTTAGGTAAATAGCAATGACCATATCTTCCTATAATGTTAACTTTGTGAACAATTTTTCATCGACCTTACGAATTAACGATAAATAAGCTTATAGTCATTATAATATTGATTATAAGAGTCACGTTCCCAATCATATACCAATCTTCACAGTTCATAGACCTGCAATCTTCACAGTTCAAAGGCCCTAATTGCCAGGATTAGTCTGGGTCATAGGCCCAGGATACCTTTCCAAAAAAAAATTCTGAAATGAACTTGAGATCAACTATAAACTTAACTTAAAATTCGACCGATCCAGATTTGCAAATATTGATTACAAAGGTAGCACGAAGTATGAGCAAAAAATACATACCTGTACAGATTCGGCGTGATCACCCAAGCTTCGGTACTCGGGATTGGATTTGGATCCACCGGCGTAACCAACAGTCGTCCTCACAACTCCATCCAAGCAACCAAACACAGATTCCGACCTCCAGAAGCTTCCGAAAGCGAAAACCGCTGTCTTGAGAAGCTCATCGGGAGGATTTCCGCTGACTTGAGAAATCGGATTCGGAAATCTAATCCCAAGAGTTACATCAGCCGACAATATAATGCCAAGAAAAAAATATGACAAGATTTGATGAAGGCGATAGAGCTTCATTAGGTTTCTACTTGGTTCTCCGGGCGAGTGACCGGCGATAAGTTCCGATCGATTTGGGCCGATCTCCGATTAGGAACGCGGAATGTTTATTAATTGCGTTAAACGGAACAATACGCTTCATAATTCCTTTTGTATCGGAATTCAATAAATTACAAATAGACCCCTAGACTTTTATATTTTATAGAATGGCATAGTATTTTACAATCAACTCTATGGGAGGTATTGCTCAATGCTCATGATGGTATTTGTCATTATTTGTATACATTGGCTTAGAAAATGTTAATCGTACTTCTTATATATTGTTCAACTAAATACATGAATACACACATATTATTTGTATACTCGCGTGGGATGCTCGAGTCACGGTATAATTCGGGCGATTATGCCTAACTATCGTGCCCAAGGCAATCTCGCCTGGGCAATGTCATGGGCGGATTGCAGCGGTTATAACCCAGCCCATTTTGTTAGTAAATCAAATAATTTTCAAATCAACTTTCAAGAACGACATCTCTCTCTACCTAGGCCGATTTTCTTCTCTTCTACTTCTCTCTCTCTCTCTCTCTCTATCTATATATATATATATATATTTATTGAAAACGCTTTAAGTGCTTGGCAAACTTCAAGTCACAAACTTTATTGTTAGGGCCTCAGTATCTTTCTAGGGTTTCACCACTTTTAGGTTTTCTCTTACAAACCTACTAGGTGATTTCATTTCTTATGTATCTTTATAACTACACTTATTTCATGAAGTTATTAACTATTATGTGATTTTAACTTGATGTTTTGACCTAAAATGGTATTCGTGAGTTTTGGGTGATATTTGACCTAAAACAGTTTCTAATATTTGAGTATGATAAAGATTGATATATTTGGGTGTTTGATGCATGCGAGAACTCTAAAATGGTATGAAGTAAATGTGGTGGGTTTATTTTGTTAGCTAAACTTGAGTCATTTAGGTATTTAAGTTATATCGGGATAATGTGGAATATCTATGTGTTATGAAACCTTGGTGTGTTCTGACCATGTAGTTAAGAGTATATGAGTATTTTGGATCCAAATCCTTATGCATGAGACTTTGGTGAGTTGTATATTGATTTTGAGAATGTCCATTGTTTGGACAATGTATGACCGATTGAGTTCTTGAGGTGAAACTCGTCTAGAAATGGGTAGGTATTAAGGTTCAATAGTCATTGAGGTGTAACTCTTTAGAGTAGACACTAAAAGAAATGAGAGGGTTTGAGGTGATACCAAAGAGGTATGTGCACTCAGGGTCGTGCCTGGGGGAGGGCGGGTCGGGCGTACGCCCAGGGCCCATGAGAAATAGGGGCCCAATTTTTTTGAGTATATAGTAGTAGTAAAAAAAATTAGTAAAAAAAATAGACAATTTTTTTTAGTATCTAATAGAACCCCAAGAATTTGATATTATACTAGGGCCCAAACACGTATTAATTAATTACATTAGAAAAGAAAATATGTTAAAAATTAATTGGTCGTATATTTTATAGTATTGTTTATTGTTTATCTAAGTTTTTTATCTAGTACCAAAGTCTAAAACTACTTGCCTAAAAAACTTTGATATATTCTCCATCATTCATCTCTCACTTGTCCACTCACTTAGAAATCCAACGTCTAATGGGACCCAAAGAATTTTATATTATATTAAGGATCCAAACATGTATTAATTAATTACATTAGAAAATGAAATATGTAAAAAGTTAATTAGTCATTCATTTCATAGTATTGTCTATTGTTTCTCTAAGTTTTGATATTTATCTAGTATCAAAGTCTAAAACTACTTACGTAGAAAATATTGATATACTATCCATCATTCATCTCATATTAACTTTCTTAATTATTTCATATGTATGAATTCTATATTTGTATTAGTATATAGTAGATTTTCTGTTATTAACTAAGAGAGCGCTCCTAACTTTTGAAAAAAATTACCAACCATATGAGACGGTTCAATTTATATCTATACCCTTGTTTTTTCAAACATTATTGACTACTTATTACATACTATTGAATGCATGAATCTTGAGTACACTTTTATCTCTCTAACAATAGTAAAATCTTAAGCTATAACCAACATGAGTTTTGATTCTAGGATTGATGGTTCTGAAAAAGTTTGTTTCAACCCTAAAGTTCACGATAATGAATATCATTAACCTAAGATGAGATGGAAGCACAACTGATTTATATTGATTTACATATAGTATTACTCCGAAGAGTCAACATTTTGACCCAAAATTATGCCATTTTATATATTAAATGTACATCATAAGGATGTTTTTTACGGTGAACAGATTAACAATGTTATGTAAAATTGATATGACAAATAATATTAATTTATAAATAATGATTGATTGATTTTGCGTCTAGAAATATTCGGAAAAAACTATTTTATATGAATTATTAGTACTTCTTGAATCCAATTTTATTTCTTATAATAAAAACAATATATCAAAGATTTTTTTCCATAATTATCGAGGGCCCTTCTGTCAGGGCCTATAAAATGTCAGGAACGGGCATGTGTGCACTAAAACCAAGAACATGAGGTGTAGTCCCAGTAACATCAATAGATGACCACACTCACGTGTTCTCGCTCCCTTGATGGAAACGGGTCTCCTCTGTCATCGAAAGATGAAGCCGGTGTATATGTTCAGATGTGGAACATCATGTAAAACTATGGCTCATGGTAATGTGATACGATTGCAGAACGGGTAACATTAAATTATGTATTATCGTCTTCACAAGTATATATTTGTGTATGATCTAACTAGGCTTCTAGCCTAACACTTGTTCTCTGCGTACATGGTCTACAGGTCCTACTAGTGGTGGGATCTAGGGCTGTTTGAGATGTCGACCGGTGCCGTTAGGAGCATCTAAGGCATAAGCTTGTGTGAAGCTTTTGAGAGAATGATTCTTTTGAAGACATAGTCTTCTACTCCAATCTCTCTCAATCAGGAAATAAAGGTTGATAAACTCTAGAGATCATGCTCAATTGGTCTAGTATCTCTTAAGGCTTGAACGGGGAAACATAAACTCGATCATCTCTTCAATCGTGATACCAAATCTGAACGATCCTTCTTGTTGTTCTCAATCGATCTCAGTATCTCAATCCATCCTTTCTCGGTCATAGATTCTCTCAACTAGGTAGTGTTCGACACTTTAAAGTTTTATTAGACTTTAGTTCTTGTGTACATGTATCTCTTTGTTATACATGTTTTATTAGACTCCTTAACAATTACTTGTATATTATCCTTGTATTATAGAACCCGTGTGAGCTCTTTTTTCAGTTAGGGGGCATTTTCTTGTGCTATTTTTTTGCAAATGTTTTATTCAAGAACTGTGAATTCTCTCTTGAAGTTAATTTCGTCAATCATCTCTAGCTTTTAACAGGTTTCAAACGGTCTAGTTTTGTTCTAAGAGCATTGGATATTACAGTCGTAATGCCTTTGTGTTGGGTCTAGAAGCCCCATTTAAATGAAAGATTTATAAAGTATTTTGTGAAGTCAAACATTCAATTGTAAAGTCATTTGTATTTTACGCTTTGGAGGTAAATGGGCTTGAGCCCTTCACTTGTAAATGGACCTATAAATTGAGGTCTTGGTCTAATTTGTTCATTTGAGACTTTGAGATATTTGAGAGAGACTGGAAACACAGTGAGTTTGAGAAAGACGTATGTCCAATTTCTCCCTTCATTGTAATTCAATCCTATAATGAGATCATTCAATAAAATTGATCTTCATGCCTATCTCTACTCTAATTCTATGGAATATTTCTTGTTTGTTGCTAAATACGTGATTAACACTTTGAAAGGATTTAGCTCGTTCAAGATTCTTTTATGCACATGTTTACAACAGGCTAGCAGTAGTGGAACCTGCTAATTTTAGAAGTGTAGACAGATGTTATGATAACTATTCTTCATCTACAACTCAAGTGGCAATATGTGCATGCATTTTCTGTTTTTGCATTCGACAAATACAAGGTATAAAATCTACCCTTCTTGTTTTAGTAGTGCCACCAATGAGTATAACTAATTCCAAATCTCCTTGATCTATGTATTTGAGCTGTAAGGAGCTAGGAGGCTTAAAATTCTTATAAATCTAAGAAAAATACCAAGAAGTTGTACTTCACAACTTAGGAGTTATTTTCACAAAGATTGAACTTGTTGAGGTACTTTGATTCAATTGTATCTATAAACTCTTAAAATTCTATCTTGGCTCTATGTAATATTGCACCCTTATTACGGGCCCTTATAGCAAATCTTGTTGGTTATACACGGATTTATGGTTATTTGTATAAACAAAAAGTTGCGATTTAAGAGCTTGAGATTAAAGAAATGTTGTATTGTACCATCTCCATTTCATTAGCCGAATATTCTACAATCATCAATTGACAAGTAGTTTAATACCCAAAATGCACTTTTAACTTTCCTATATTCAAAATTGAAGTAAATTGTGGACCAAAATGAGTAACAATAGTAGTTGAGTATTAGCTTAAAGAGCCCAAAACACCCTTGGATCTTTCTCCGAAATTCAAAGTTGTGACCAACTTACAAAATTTCCCATCAAAATGAATATATTGAGAACTTGTGACATCCCAAAAAGAACATGTATTTTGTGGTTTTGGACTTTGTTTTTGTATGACGAAGTTTTGATTTACAATGTAATAATGTTTGTAATTGTATTTCGAGTTTATTGATGGGTTTCGACATTATTTTGTTAACTAAGTAGATGTCATTGTCCTATATTTGTGGCCATCAAATGTTTGTTTGATCAGGAAGCCATAACTCATGGATAACTTGTAACACCCATAAAATAGAGGTAAATTTAAACTTGCATTTAAATAAGTAATTGACATCTATATAAATAATATCACCCAAGACGGGGAAATTATAAAGCATCTCCATCAAATAAATACGGATAATAAACAACAACCTACTAATCTAAGCTAGTCTAAGTTTAGATTATAGACGGGTGTCGTTATCGTCACCAAAAGAATGCTATCTTTGAGCAACACCCACTAACAAAAGCTACCGACCAAATGCTTATGATGACAATTAGTCGCTCTGCTAAGAGAACATGATATACATGTCATTTGAGAAAAGTGTTAGACTTAACGCCTAGTGAGTTCAAGCAATTGTGAAATAAAGTTATAAAGTATTAAAATAAAAAACATAGCTTTAATACGATCATGTCACATATTTCAAACCTCTTTCATCCTTGGAAGGACATGGAATTTCATAAAATGATGGGGATACCGATTTACCATTGACAGTGACGGAACACGAAAGTAGGTCACATTACAATGTTATATAACATTGGTCATCGAGTTCAACCATCCACGGTATGTAGTTCGAATCTCCCAATGAACCAAGAAATGCTCATTCGCTAGAAATCAAATGTCAAGGGTCTCACGGTCATCGAGTTCAACCACTTACGATCTATAGTTCAAGTCCCCCCCGTGATATAGTTCCTATGTCTAGCCAAGATGTGGGGATAATTACCCCATTCTATCAACAAAGTCGACTATTATGCCTATGGATCCATTACATTCTAGTCTAATATTTTGAAACTTCAAGATATATCAAAATATACCTAACATAAATAGACATTTGCCTACATAATCCATCAAATGAGCAAATCCCATAATTTTGTCATCACAATCATAAATTTGTCACTCACCCATTGGGGTTTCCAAAAACTCATCCAACTAGAAATAATTATCATTTATGAATGTAAAACCAATTTATATAATTATTTCATCATAATACCCAAAAATCATAAAACTCAGTTTTGACCTAATTTTTCCAAAATGAATCAAATGAAGAGAAATGTGATAAAAGCTTTGAATGAACATTGAAATATCATTTTAATGTGTATATAGTTTAGAAGAGTTGTAGAATGAACTCACCTCACTAGATTTTGATGAAAACCTAGAAATTGACCAAAACCCCTTTTGAAGATGGAGAAGAAGATGAACCTCTTGACCCTAGAGTTAGGATCCTAGCTAGATGCTAATTCTCTTAGAAATCCTTGGAGATGATCCTTAAATGACATTCCAACCACAATAAATGAAGTGGGGGAGAAAAAATAGGTGAGGAGAAGAGCAAATGAGAGTCTCCCCCAAGAAACCCCAAAATTCGACTTTAAAAAAGACCAAAGGTACTCCCACGACTTCCCACGTGACTTAAGGTCGCCGGGAAGGTTGTGTGCTATGTTAGTCAAAACCATAGAGGGTTGCGCGTGGCTTCCCACGCTACTTCCAATTGCGGGGAAGGTCGTCCAAATTGCTGCTTTCTCCCGATTCTTGTGATTTCGACGATTTCTCATATAGGTTTCTCCCAACACTTGCACCAAGTAATACTTGCCTTCTTAATTGGATTTTAAGGATAAAAGAAAACAATTACAAAGTAAAATGTAGGGTATTACAATCCTCCGACCTTTAGAAATTATTTCGTCCTCGAAATCTAACGCTACGAAAATAAATGAGGATAATGTTTCTTCATTTCCTCTTCTGCATCCCACGTCATGTTAGAAACCCGATGATGCTTCCACTGGACCTTGACCCTAATGATCTCTTTCTGGAACAACCTCTTGGACTTTTTCTCTATAATTACTTCTAGTTTCTCAACGCAACGATTAAGATCATCCACTCGAATCTCCGAGGGAGGAATCACACTTTCCTCTTCCGCGAAACACTTGCGTAAGTAGAAAACATGGAATGTGTTGTGAATTCTCAATTATGGTGATCTCGGATGGCAGTTCTAATTTATAGGCTTGGAGCCTAGGCATGGGAATAGGACTCGACCCGTCGGGGAACCCGGTCCATCCGCCCCGATCGGGGATGGGGATTCCCCGCTAATCCAGGGATGGGGACGGGGACGGGTATTGCACTACCTGCCCCGCCCCGTCCCGTCCCCGTTATATATTTTAATTCATAATTAAATATATATTATTTATTTAAACTAAATAGGTAATTCATAATTTCCTATTTCCCAACTAGGTTTATAATATAAAATTTTTATTTTTTGGATGTTACTACGTATTTTGGATGTCAATCAAAATACAATTGCTCGATATGGTTTTGGAAATTACTCGATATCTTTTGGTACGTGTGACGTTGTGTGTCCCAAATTGTGCAGATTAGATCAAGATGACAAAACAATTTAATCCAAATGCTCCATGTTATTGATATTGATTACACAGTTTACATGCGTATAAAACTCTCTCTCAGAACAATATTTCTCTCACTAGAATATTTTCTATCATAGTGCCTAATTAGTCTACTAACATGAAAAAGTATTTATACTAAGGAACATTACAAAGGAAACAAAACTAACAACTAACAACACTTTGACTTTTCACTTAATATGCTTTGACTTTGACTTTGCAATGAGAGGCTTTGACTTTAATTCCCATGCTCTTGGATCCAACATATTTGTGCACTAACAATCTTCCTCTTTGGATTCAAGATCATCTTCAAAAAGAAATTTGACGATAACGAACAATCTCTTCCTTTCTGTCTGATCTTTAGCAAAATCAATTTTCCCACTTTATCATGAATACAGGAAATTTTCTTCTTAGAATCAATCTTCCCTCTTTTGGAAATAACACTGATCATCTTCAAAGTCTGTAACACTCTCTTTCTTTCTTTGGAAACTCTTCAAGTTTGCAGTATTCACCCCCAAAGTCTGTTATTAACTTCTTCAAGAATATTAACAATCCTCCCTAAGTTTTATAGCAATCCTCTTTCAGACTTTGGAAAAGAAATTATCTCTAGATTTAGCTCACTTTGCTTCGGCAAATAATCTTCAAAGAAATTTTCTGTAAACTTTAGTAAACTTTCTGAATTCATTGAACTTTGTCTTTCATTCTGTATATTCTCTCCATATTTATGAAATATAACATTCAAATATGTCATTTCTTGATCACTTCCTCCCCATAACTATTACAATCTGCTCTCCATACAACATTTCTTGAAATTATTTCTCCCCCCTTTTGATGATGTAGAGTATAGAAATCATCAAAAGTGTCTCCAAGAAATGTCATGTACCTAATCTATGACCTCTTTCAGTATATGATCTTTCCAAACGAACATATGAACCATCTGTCAATTCATAATGTATTCATCTGAATCTTTTCAAATTCAGAAAAATAAGAGTGAAAACCTGAATCAACAAATGAATCAGTTAAAATGGTTGTAAGCAGCACGAAGCTACTTAGTACAACGAATGTACTTTGGAAATGAGCTTTTTGATGTTCACTCCCCCAGGGCTTCCATTCAATCATCGAAAATCACAAAGAATTTTCTATGAACATTATGACAAGAAAACGTATTCCTTGTGTGCTCGTGCAAAGTGTAGAATGATTGAAGCTATTTAGGCTTTCAAATAAGCTCAAAGTGTGTAAATCATTGAGACAACAACAGTATTACATGGACTCAATGTGCATGAACGAAATGCGAAGGTGGGCAACTTTCCTTCTTTTTCAATATCCACATCTTCCAAATGAAGACGAGATAGAATATGTGTTGCTTCCCCAATAAAAAAATTGAAACATTTCTTTGTTGAGAAAGAAATGAGAAGCTGGTGGGGTTTAATTCAAGAGTTGGAATGGGCTAGTTCTTGTTTCAATGAAGGTCACCAAAGAATATGAACCAACATATTATGTGGTTGCCCGACTCAGAAAAAGTTGGTGCAGAGTTTTCATATTCTTTTAACTCTGTTCTCACAACCTCTTTCTTTTAATCTTTTAAGCTCACTTCTAACCAACCTCTCTTGTCATTTTACCTCAACACACACCCACACTCAGATATTGACGTCTCACCTATCGATCACTCAGGATAACTTCTTGGGTAGAAAACACTGGTTATCGTGAATCCGTAGAAGTTCATTAACGCTCACACAATTCCCATGTATTTTTTCCTAAAAGCACAAAGTCGCTCAATGACTTAATTTTGTTAGTTAAAGCACATGAAAATGTAATACATGTTAGATAAAGTTATGCTCAATTAGATAATCATGAAGATTTGAGCATTTTAATCATGGAAGATTTTCTCAACAAGTAGATGAAATGAATACAAGTAACTTATTTGAAAATCTGACAATGTATCAAAAGATCAAATATGAATGATTTATCAATAAAAGCTTAGGTCATGAAAAATTGGATGTTGTCTATATGAACAAGTATAGACATTCTTGAAAGAAACGCTTTGGATGAAATAACGCTCAACAAAATTTGAATGTACAAAAATGAGTGTCTTACCATCGAAAAATAGTTTCAATATGAGACATGGTAAGAACATAATCAAAAGAAATACTAAACCGGTGTGTGTGAATGCTTGACAGTATATGAAAAAGATAATACACGAGTATTTATCTTTGGAAACACACGGTTAGTTAATCATGAAAGCTTTTCAGTTTATGAGCTTTCATCACAAGTGAAAACATTTAAAATCACACTTTTCAATTCATGAAATCTTTTTGAGAATAAGAAGTGGTTTGAACATTTAAGAACATGTTTTCATGTGTGAAAGTCGTCCTTCTTTCAAACATGTATGAGATTAAGGTTAGAATATTCCTTACGCTCATCATTAATCTCAAAAAGTCAGCTCCAAAGTCATGATAGATATGATTGTGTAAGCTCCCCCTCAAAATTTGCAAATAGTCAAAAAGTCGTCAAAGCAACAAAGTCTTATTGAAAGTAAAACATTTATTGAAAAATAAAGACATGAAAAGCAAAGTAAAACGTTGATAGTACGAGTTCTAAACTGAGTGTTTATAAGTCAATGTCCTTCTCCCCCTGAAAAATATGCATCATGAAATTTGTCAGTACAAAATATATGCAGAAATTTCTCTAACTCCCGCTAAAAAGTATGATCTTCTGATCTTTATTTCACACTTCCCCTGAAATCATGAACATAACCTTTTAATCCAGATATCGTTCAGATTAAAACATAAAGAAATGAAGAAAAATAACAAAAATAAACTGTACTAGGTAACTACAAATTATGTCTTGAGATTCAACAAGCCAAGTTTTGAAATGAGAAAATTAAATCTCTTTTCGTCCAATGATTTGGTAAACAAATCAACAAGTTGATAATCTGTATTTACAAAGTAAAGTTCAATTGTACCTTTTTCAACATTGTCTTTTATAAAATGATACCGCACGTCTATGTGCTTGGTTTTCGTGTGCTGAACAAGATTAGCTGATATGGCTATGGCACTTTTCGAATCACAATATATTGGAATTTTGTTGAAATGGAATCTATAGTCTCTAAGTTGTGTGCACATCCACAATACTTGAGAGCAGCAACTTGCAGCAGCTAAATACTTTGCTTCAGCGGTTGATGTGGAAACACATAGTTGTTTCTTTGACGCCCAGCTTACGAGCTTTTCTCCAAGAAATTGAATGTGACCCGATGTACTTTTCCTGTCTAGCATACAACCTGTATGATATGCGTCTGAATATGTTGTTAGCTCAAAACCAATATCTTTAGGATACTACAAACCAAGATCTGCGGTTCCCTTCAAATATCTAAATATCCGCTTAACCGCCGAAATATGGGATTCTTTGGGCGAAACTTGATATCTAGCACATAAGCATGTAGAAAACATAATATCTGGCCGACTAGCCGTCAAGTACATTAATGAACCTATCATGCCTCTATAAGTCCTAAGATCAACAACTTTTCCTGAAAGACCAGCTCCGATTTTAGTACCTGGTGCCATCGGGGTTGATATAGGAGTACAATTTGACATATTAAATTTCTTTAAAATGTCAGTAATATACTTTGATTGATTTACGAAAATCCCCGTTGAAAATTGTCTTACTTGTAATTCAAGAAAGAAACTCATCTCTCCCATCGTACTCATTTGAAATCTTGACACCATGAGTGCAGAAAAGTTCTTACAGTATTTTGGGTTTGTTGAACCAAAAATTATATCGTCTACATATATTTGAATTAAGATGATATCAACTTTTTCCTTTTTAATGAATAAGGTGGTATCGATTTTACCTTTTCAAAAACCGGACTTGACTAAGAACTTTGAAAGAACGTCATACCAGGAGCGAGGGGCTTGTTTTAAACCGTAAAGAGCCTTGTCAAGGATATATACATGATCTAGTTTATCTACATTGACAAAACCTTCAGGCTGCAAGACGTAGACCTCCTCCTTAAGAATGCCATTCAAGAAAGCAGTCTTCACGTCCGTTTGGTAGACGGTGAAGTTCTTGTGTGCAGCGTAGGCTAGAAACATCCTGATTGCCTCAATATGTGCTACTGGAACATATGTCTCGTCATAATCTATGCCTTTCTCTTGCCGATATCCTTTAGCAATAAGTCTTTTTTTGTTTCTTACAACGATACCATCCTCATCCTTCTTGTTCTTGAATACCCAATTCGTGCCAATGATAGTTTTTCCTTCCGGTCGGGGCACGAGTCTCCAAACTTTAAGCGCATCAAATTGGTTGAGCTCTTCTTGCATGGCTGTAATCCAATCTGGATCACGAAGAGCTTCGAAAACTTTTGTCGGTTCTATCTTACTAAGAAATGAATCAAACATGCATTCATTTGTTGTTGCAGACCTAGTTTGCACCGGCTTTGACGGATCTCCAATAATTTGATGAACCGGGTGCTCTTTGGTCCACTTGTATACATGAGGGAGTGGACTAGATGTTGACCGATCATGTTGATCATCTAAATATCCAATATCTTCTTCTTGGTGGGGTTCAGTTGAAGTAACTGGTGCAAAAGTCTCAGTTGGTTGGACATTTGATGTCTATTGAGTGGGTATGACAGTGCATCCAACTGATTGTGCAACTTTTGGCTCTTCGATATCATGTGCAACTTCAACTGATTGAGTAGGTGTTTGAACTTGAGTTTCATTCTGAATCAGGGAATTTGATTCAGTTGAGACATCTGATGTGATTGGATGATTTGCACGTAAGTCTTCTGTTAGAGCATAAATCTGTTGGATACAAGATCAAGATTGCTGAAGGTCAAAGGTACAAGAAGTCAAAGCTGAAAGTCAACTCTCATTAAAAAGTCAAAGTCTTGTTGTAATAAAATGTCAAAGTCAAAGTTATTGTATTTGTTGTTGTTTCCTTACATTTTGTAATAGGTATAAACAGTTTTTCTTTTGTTGTAATAGTTAGATGGTTTTAGATTTCAGATACGATTCAGAGAGAGAGATTTAGAGAGAGAAAGAGAGTTCTAGAGAGAGAAAGAGAGAAATACAGTTTGTAATCGTTTGAATTGAAATTGGAATCAAAACAGGTATTTGAATCATATCTTATTTGTTTGAATAATTGCAATAGGAATCTTGATTTCAGGACTCACATCTTCGAATTTGTCAATCATAACAGGTTTAGTCACTTTAGATCCTAGAAACTCATCGTAAAAATGTTCAAACAGTAAATCTAATTTTGTTAGATGTGATGTAGATGTAGAAGCTTTATCAGAATTAGTAACACTAGAAATAGGTTCTGGACTGATTTGTCCAGAAGATAAAACTCTAGTTATAATGGGTTCTAAACTGATGTGCTCAGAAGCCAATTCTTCATCAAATTTCACATTAACGCTTTCCACAATGATCTTCTAGCTCTTCAAATAGACTCTATATGATGCGGATTTCTGAGAATAGCCAATGAAGATCCCTTGTTCAGCTTTAGGACTGAACATGTTCAAGCTCTCCTTATCGTTCAGCACATAACACTCGCATCTACAAATATGAAAGTGTTTAATGCTTGGTGTTCTGTTGTTAATCAAAGCATAAGGCGTTTTACCGAAGCGACGATGGATGATAGATCTATTCTGTGTATAACAAGCAGTAGATACAGTAGATACAACTTCACCCACAAGAATAAGGGTAAGTCTGACTAGCTTAGCATCGTGTGCGCAACCTCGACTAACATTATGTTTGTTAGAGCATAAATCTGTTGGATACAAGATCAAGAAGTCTGAAGGTAAAAGTTCAAGAAGTCAAAGCTGAGAAAGTCAACTCTCATTAAAGTCAAAGTCTTGTTGTAATAAAAAGTCAAAGTTTTCTTGTATTTGTATTTTGTTTTCTTTGTAATTCTTGTAGGTATAAATACCTTGTATTTTCTGTTATTTGTAGTAACTAGAGAGTGGTATCTTGAGAATCTGAGATTGCATCTAGAGAGAGAATTGTAGAGAGAGAAAGAGGAGTTCTAGAGAGAGAAAGTTGTAATCATTGAATTGAATTGAAATCAACCAGGTAATTGAGATAATATTGTTTGTTTGATTGTTTAATTGTGATTAGAAACTAGATTCAGGACACACAATTGGTATCAGAGCAGATCCAAAACTGAAATCAGACCAAGAAACATGTTCGACATTGTGTTCATCAATTTTGATTCGATTTCTGTGATTTAGAGTGATTTTGGAGTAGAAATCGATTAGGATTTATATGTTGAGTGAATTCGATCGAGTCTGTATGGTTTACTTAGACAATTGCACTGTAATTGATCTTGATTTATTGATTTTGTATTTTTCGAATTCACGAGTTTCATATGCACTGTAAATTGAGTCAAATTGTATCAATTTGTGTTTGTTAGCAAAATTCAGAGTTGTAATAGTGTTTCGTTTATAGTATTAATGAAATTGTACAAGTTTCAGGTTCAGAAATCAAGTTCTACTTGATTTTTGATCGATCAGATCAAGAACACGCAAGAAAAATCCAAGAACGCGCAAGATCCAAGTTTCGCGCTAGTTCATCTGAAGAACGCGCTAACAGGCAAACACGCAAATAGTGCTTTGCGCGATCTAACAAACGCGCAAACCCTTGCGAGTTTAAAATTCTCGAAAATATTCTAAGTGTTGAAACCCGCTACCTACGTCTAGCGAGTTCTGAGAAACGCGCTACCTTCATCTAGCGAGTTCTGAGAAACGCGCTACCTTCATCTAGCGAGTTCTGAGAAACGCGTTACCTTCATCTAGCGAGTTCTGAGAAACGCGCTACCATCGTCTAGCGAGTTTGTGTTTCGCGCTAGTATCGTTTAGCAGTTTCAAGCTTTGCGCCATCAACTTCTAGCGCATTTCTAAACTTTGCGCGAACAGTGTTTAGCGCGTTTTGTAACTTTGCGCGTTCAGTATCTAGCGAGTTTATTAAAACGCGCAAGCTGTGGTTAGCGAGTTCTACAAACGCGCACGTCTATATTTACGAGTTTCATAGTGAACAGTCACTTGCGAGTTTCAATGATCTGCGAGTTACAGTGATCTAAGAGTTTTATCAAAACATGCAACTCTTTGCTTGCGAGTTTCACAAACACGCATGCTTAAGCCTGCGAGTTTTTCTGTGAATAGTGCCTTGCGAGTTTTAACACTTAGTCAAAATTACTGAGTTTCTGAATTTTCTTATTTCTTGTGATTTCATATTTGGACTAACGATCAATTTCTAGTTTCTTAGTGTATATCTTTTCAAATAGGTACATACAAGATGACTTCCAGAGACGCTCTTTCAATTGGCACGGATGTCAAGCCCCCGGTTCTGTTTAAAGGGGAATATGAGCAGTGGAAGGACAGATTTCTGGATTTTGTAGATAGGCATGCAAATGGAGAAAACATTCTGCTTTCAATTACTGAAGGTCCTATGGTACCACCTACTGTCCAAGTACCTGATGACAAATCATCTGACAGTGAGGATGGTGATGAGGACAGAGAACAAAAGATGAGAACCGTTCCAATGGATTATGCACAGTATTCTGAGGAACAGAAAAGCCGGTTTAAAGAAGATAAGCAAGATAGATCCCTTCTAATTCAGAGCATTCCGAACGAGATATACATCAAGATAGATAGCTACAAGGCAAATGCAAAGAAAATGTGGGATCAACTTCAAAAAATGATGATGGGTTCCAAAGTCGGAAATCAGATGAAAGTGGCTAACTGCATTAATAGCTACGAAGAATTCAAAGCAAAAGAAAATGAGAGCCTAGAGGAAACCTATGAGAGGTTTGTACTTCTTCTGAATGAACTTTCAAAGAACAAAGTGTAGAAGAAGCAAATAGAAAACAACGTCAAGTTCCTAAGCATTCTTCAACCCGAATGGAAGAAACATACACGGAGAATGAAGCAGATGAAGGACTTGAGCGACATACCTATTCATGAAGTCTATGAGACTTTGCGTCAGAATGAAGAAGAAGTGGAAGAGAAAAGAGCTGAGAAAAAGAAGATTGAGAAAGTTACAGACCCCATAACATTGGTAGTCGGAGAGAAGAAGAAAGAAAAGACAGAGAAGAAGAAAAAGAAGAAAGTGCTTACCAGTTCTGAATCAGAATCCGAATCTGATGGAGATGATGGAGAAAGTCTCAAACAAGCTATGCTTTTACTGACCCGAGCTTTCCAAAAGAAATTCTACAAGAAGCCGGGATCAAATTCACAGAGATACTCTTCGTCCAACTCCAAGAACCATGAGCGCAGAGAAAGAGTTGAATGAAAGAGATATGAAGAGAACCGGCATGTGGAAAGAAAGCCGGAAGAAAAGAAGAAGTTTGTGAATGACTACACCAGTACTGACAAGAATACTGCTAATGATCTGATCAAATGCTACAACTGTGGCAAGTTCGGACATTATGCAAAAGAATGTCGGAAGCCAAAGGTTCGCAACTCAGAGTATTATCAGAACAAATTGCTCTTAGCCAAGCAACAAGAAGCTAGTAGGGCATTAATGGCTGAAGATGAATATTGGTTAGACCATTCTGATGAGGAGGAAGAAAGAGAAGAAGCTGCTCACCTGTGCTTAATGGGCAAAGAGGTGAAATATGATGATTCAGATGATGAAGCAGCTGATGAGGTAATGAACTTAACTGAAAAAGATTTTCATAACCAAAATGGAAGCCATGATGGTTGAGCTTCAAGACCTTCAAATAAAACTGAAAAAGGAAAAAGACAGAGTTGCTAAAAGAAATAACAAGATCTTTGAGCTTAATAAGTCTGTTATTGGGAACAAAGATCTAATTGATTCTTTACGCAAGTCTGCTTCTGATTCTAAAATTCAAGTAGATTGTTTTGAAAAGAAGATTTCTGTTTTTGAAGCTAAACTTTATAAGTCTGATTTAGAAAAGAAAGAATCTGCACTAACTATTCATAAATTGCAGGTTGAGAACAAGAGCTTAAATAAGAAGGTAAATGGGCTGGAAGCCAAACTTTATGCAAGAGGCCAAACAGATCAAACTATTTTTCTTAATGCACCTAATGAAGAGGCTGATGTTAAGGAAAAATGGGGACTTGGTTTTCAAAATCTTCATTACTTAAAGAAAGCCATCAGAAAACAACCAGGACTATATAATTTTGATTTTCTTGCTGTTGTTGGTAAATATACTCATTTAAAACCCAAATTTGTTACCAAATTACCAGAAGAAGTTGAGGCCAAGGAAACTGAAAAGAGAAAGAATGTTAAGAAAATGCAACTACCATTTAACTATGAAAAGGTAAATGATAGTTATCTTTCTGAAACACCAAAAGTTCTTTCAAACGACTATTTTGCTAGTTATTCTGTTTCTGAGATGGAGGCAAAACCTAAAATTGCAAAAGTTTATGTTCCTCCACTCATTCTTGAAAGCAAAATAGTTGAACTTGAAAATGTTTTATCTGATGAAAGACTTTTGGTAGATATTAAACAAAGTGTATTTTCTACTGTTTTAAAGAACACAGTTTTTCAATCTAAATCTACAAAGTGTTCTAAAGTTTCAAAGGCACATCAAACTTCGACTGATAACTTTGATGACTTATTTGAGTCTGCAAATGATTTTCTCAATTCTGATGATGGGTGTATAGAGGAAATTGATATGTTTGATTTTAATGCTTCTCTTCCGGATCATTCTACTTTTCTTATAAACAGAGAAGTTTTACCAAGTGTTTTTAAAACTGGTGAATCATCAACTAAGGTTGGTGAACCACTTTCTGTGACTGCTGATTATTATTCTAAGGGTAAGAAACATAAGAGAAAGCAATCACAGAAACAGATCAACACTGGTAAACAAAAGAAAAACCAATCTCAGAAATCTGATTTTCCTAATCAATCTAAATCTTTTGTTTCAGATGTAAGAAAGAAAAGGTCGGAAGAAAGAACTGAATGGCGACCAAAAAGGAAGAATGATGAGACAGTTGAATCAATTTCTGATAACTCGTGTAATAGATCTGATAGTAGTGATACTTATGTAGTTGATCAATTTGCTTTTCCTAAACAAAACCTTGTAACTTCTTACAAACGTTATTCAATAAAGCAATTGATTCAATTATCTCCTACTACTAATAAATCTTTTCATTATCGGAGAAATGATTTTTCTTATCATCATACTTCTAATGATTGGTTTGGATCATATCATGTATATTCTTCTAAATCTAATTTTTCAAAGATTTTTCAAAAGAAAAGAGGATCCATATTCAAATGGATACCAAAATCTTGTGCTAATTGTTAGGACCTGTTTTTAAATGGGTACCTAAAATTGTTATTTCCTAATTTTTCTTGCAGACCCGACATATGTGGTACTTGGATAGCGGCTGTTCCAAGCATATGACCGGGCAGAAAGCTTTATTGTCTAATTATACAGAGAAATTCAGCGACAATGTGCGATTTGGGAACGATCAACTTTCACCAATCTTAGGATATGGTGACATCATTCAAGACAACATAACGATTAAGAAGGTGAGCTATGTCGAAGGCTTAGGGCACAACTTGTTTAGCATCGGTCAATTCTGCGACAAAGGGTTAAGAGATGTTCAGTTCGTACTGAAGACGGAAATGAACTCTTAGTCGGCAATCGAAAGACAAATCTCTACACCATTAATTTTTCAAAGGTTCAGAATGACAATCAGGTTTGCTTACTGGCAAAAGCCTCGATGCAGCAAAGTTGGCTTTGGCACCGACGACTATCACACCTGAACTTTCGTTACATAAACAAGCTGGTCAAAGGAAGATTAGTGAATGGACTTCCAGAACTGAAATATGAGAAAGAACACTTATGTGCAGCATGTGAAAAAGGAAAAATGAAGAGAGCTCCGCATAAACCGAAGCCTGAACCAAGTACCAGCTCTCCGTTAGAGTTGTTGCATATGGATTTGTGTGGTCCAATGCGAACGCAGAGCTTGGGTGGAAAGAAATACGTGTTGGTTATTGTGGACAATTACTCAAGATACACATGGGTCAAATTTTTACGATCAAAAGATGAGACGCCGGAAGTACTCATTACATTTATGAAGACGACCCAGGTGAATTTGCAGAAACAAGTCAGGATTCTTAGAACCGACAATGACACAGAGTTCAAAAACAAGATTGTTGAAGAATATCTCGAATCGGTCGGAATTTCACATCAATACTCTGTTGCTCGTACGCCTGAACAAAATGGAGTAGTCGAAAGGCGAAATCGGACACTAGTCGAGGCCGCTCGTACTATGCTTAGCCAATCTGATCTACCTCTATTCTTGTGGGAAGAAGCTGTGTCGACTGCATGTCATACTCAAAATTGGTCCATGATACATCGTCATTTTCAAAAGACTCCATATGAGTTGATCAACAACAGAACACCGACAATCAAGTATTTTCACATATTTGGGTGTAAGTGTTTCGTGCTTAACGACAGAGAGAGTCTGGACAAGTTTAGTGCCAAGGCGGATGAGGGCATGTTCATTGGTTATTCTTCGACATCTGCTACATATCGTGTTTATCTGAAGAAGTCAAAGACAGTCGTCGATAGCGTAAATGTTTCATTCGATGAAGAAATGGCTTCTGAACAACTCAGTTCAGAACCCGTGATAACTGGAGTATTAGCTTTTGGGTCAATCAGTCCAGAACCTGTCCCTGAAAAGAACAAATTAGAAGGCGCTTCTACGTCTTCTAGTCATTTATCTGATTTAGATTTGTTATTTTAATTCTTTTATGATGAGTTTCTAGGATCTAATTTGCCTAAATCTGCTGTGACTGACAGGTCTGAAGACACAAGTTGCATTCATCCAGTCACTTCAGAAGTCATAACTGAACGTGATCCCCCAGTTCAGTCAGAAACTCAAATTGAAATAAATACTCCTACGGTTGAAGAGGTGCAAGATATTGCTGAACCAGAAGTATCTATATCAGTTGGTTGTGTTACATTGTCTACTCAACAACCAGATTCTGCTGTTCCAACTGTAACTTCTGCACCAACTATTTCAGCTGTACCCCCAACAAGTATTGAACAAGAAGAGACTGACATTGGATATATAGATGTCAACTATGATCAATCTGCATCTATTCCACTCCCTCATGAGCATCGCTGGACCAAAGAGCACCCTTTACACCAAGTAATTGGAGATCTTAACAAGCCGGTGCAAACTAGGTCAGCAACCTTAAACCAGTGTCTGCATGACTCATTCCTCAGCAAAATAGAGCCTACTCGCGTATCCGAAGCTCTTGCTGATTCGGATTGGGTGTCTGCTATGCAAGAAGAATTAAATCAGTTTGAAGCCCTGAAGGTCTGGAGAATAATTCCAAAACCAGAAGGAAAGACCGTGATAGGAACTAAATGGGTATTTAAAAACAAGAAGGACGAAGATGGTATTGTCATAAGGTATAGCAAGACTTGTTGCCAAAGGTTACCGACAAGAGGAAGGCATAGACTACGATGAGACATATGCTCCAGTAACGCGTATAGAGGCAATCCACAATGTTTTAGCCTACGCAGCTCACAAGAATTTCACAGTCTATCAGATGGACGTGAAAACGGCCTTTCTAAATGGCATTCTTAAGGAGGAAGTCTACGTGTCTCAACCAGAAGGGTTTGTGAATCCAGATAAGCCAGATCACGTCTACATTTTGGACAAAGCCCTGTATGGTTTGAAACAAGCCCCTCGCGCATGGTATGATGTTCTATCTAAATTCTTGGTCAAGTCAGGTTTTTCCAAAGGTAAAGTCGATACCACTTTGTTCATCAAAAAGGAAAAAGCTGATATCATACTTATTCAGATATATGTTGATGATATAATATTTGGCTCTACAAATCCTAAATACTGCAAAAACTTTTCTAACCTCATGGTGTCACATTTTCAAATGAGTATGATGGGAGAGATGAATTTCTTTCTTGGATTACAAGTAAAACAGTTTTCAACGGGGATTTTCATTAACCAATCTAAGTACATTTTGGATATTCTTCGAAAGTTCAAAATGGAAAATTGCAAACCAATTGGAACCCCGATGGCACCAGGTACTAAGATTAACACTGATCCTTCAGGTAAAAGTGTTGATGTTAGGACTTATAGAGGTATGATAGGGTCTTTATTGTATCTTACTTCTAGTAGTCCATATATTATGTTTTCAACATGCTTATGTTCTAGATATCAGGCTGCTCCTAAAGAATCCCATTTGGATGCTGTCAAACGGATTTTTAGATATCTGAAGGGAACTGCAGATCTTGGTCTGTGGTATCCTAAAGATACTAGGTTTCAACTAACTGCTTATTCAGATGCAGATCATGCAGGTTGCATGTTGGACAGGAAGATTACTTCAGGTCACATTCAATTTCTTGGAGACAAGCTCGTTAGCTGGGCGTCAAAGAAACAATTATGCGTTTCCACATCGACTGCTGAAGCAGAGTATGTAGTTGCTGCCAGTTGCTGATCTCAAGTCCTGTGGATGCGAACACAGCTGCGATACTATGGATTCAAGTTTGATAAAATTCCAATATATTGTGACTCGAAGAGCGCAATCGCGATATCTGCTAATCCTGTACAACACACTAAGACAAAGCACATTGATGTCAGACATCATTTTATCAAAGATAATGTAGAAAAAGGTACAATAGAACTTTATTTTGTAAAGACTTATTATCAACTTGCAGATTTGTTTACTAAAGCTTTAGATGAAAAGAGATTTAATTTTCTTGTATCTAAGCTTGGTATGCTAAATCTAAAAGTCTAATCAGTAATTACCTATTAAAGTTTCTTTTATTGTAATTTTTCTTCATTTTTTTATCATTAATTCTGAAAAGATATCTGCACTTTAACATGTTGTTCATGATCTCAGGGGGAGTAAGAGAAGATTTAAGATGATCATTATTCTTTTGAGGGGGAGTTTATCTAATTTCTGCATTTACTTAACTGACAAAATTTTTGTGATGCATGATTTTAGGGGAAGCATATAAGTCATATCAACAAGGAGTAAGAATATGATTTCTGATCATTTCATAGCAGAACTCGTATTTTAATCGTTTTACTGCTTTATGTCTTTTACATTTGAATAAATTTTGTGAATAAAGTTGCTTTGACTAGACTTTGAGACTTTTGCAGCATGAGAGAAGCTATCAAGATTATATCTTTATGACTTCAGTTGACTTTATGAGATTTAAGACTGCATAGAAAGGTTAATTTCTTATCTTAATCTCATATATGGTTGAAAGAAGGACAACTTTCAGTCATAAGAAAACATGTTCTTAAATGTTCAAACCACTTCCAGATTCTTAAACAGATTTCATGAATTGGAAGTGTGATTTTAAATGTTTTCTTCTTATTGTGCTTAATTGTTAACAAACCGTGTGTTTCCAAAGATAAATACTTGTGTATTGTCTTTTCTATATACTTTCAAGTATTCAGACACACCGGTTTGAATTTTTGTTCAAAATATTCTTACCATGTCTCAAATTTGAAACATATTTTTCGATGGTAAGACACCCCTCTTGTATTTCAAAGAATTTTGAGCGATAATTCATTTCTAAATGTTCATTTCAAGACTGTCTATATTTTGGTTAATGTAGACAATATTCATTATTCTTGACCATAAGCTTTGATTGTTATATCATTCATTTCTGATCATTTTCATACAATGTCAAATTTTCAAACAAGTTTCTTGCATTCATATTCATTCATTCAATATACTTGTTTGAAAATACTTCATTGTTTCAAAATGCTCAAATCTTCATGATTATATTATGAGCATATACATATCTGACTTGTATTTGAGCTTTAACTGATAAAGTTAAACCATTTTGAGCAACATTATGCTTATATAGGAACATATGGGTTCTTTGTGCTAGGACTTAAATGAAACTTCTATGGATTCACGTTAACCAGTGTTTCCTACCCAAGAAGTTAATCCTTAGAGATTGAGTGTGTGGAGTCTAAAATAAATGAGCGTGGGATGTGTGACGAGGTAAAATGGAAAAGAGAGTTTGGTTAGATGTGAGCTTAATGATTAAAAGAAAGAGGGTGTGAGATCAGAGTAAAAGAATATTAGACTCTGCACCAACTACTTTCTGAGTCGGGCAACCACATTACTAATGTTTCACAATTCTTAGTGAACATTATTGAAATAGGCAACTAGCCCATGCCAACTCTTGATAAAACCCCACCAGCTACTCATTTTCTTCTTAAAAAGAAAGTGTTTCATATTTTCTGGGGACGCAACATATAATCTATCTGATTTTCATTTGGAAATCTGGATATTGAAAAAGAAGGAAGTCTGCCCCACCTTCGCACTTCAATCATGCACATTGAGTCTGTGTTTATCTACTGTTGTCTCAATGGTTTACACAATGTTGAGCCTTTATAAGCAATCATTTGTGCTTAATTCTTTCTACACTTGCACGAACACACAAGAAATTTGTTTTCTTGTCATAACATTCATAGAAATTTCCTTTATGGTGTTTCGATGATTGGATGGAAGCCCTGGGGGAGTGAACATCAAAAAGCTCCTTTACAATGTGTATTCGTTACACACAGTGATTTCGTGTTACTGACAGGCGTGTTAACTGATTCATTTGTTGATTCAGGTGTTACATTCCTATTTTGTCTAGATTTGAAAAGATCTGGATAAATACATTGTTCGAATTGGCAAAGAATCAGAGACTCTTGAACAGATCAAATTGGTCAAAGACATTTCTTAAAGTAGATTTGATAAAAGTTTTGATGATACTGATGCTCGTTTCATCAAAAAGGGGGAGATGAATTTAAAGAAATGTCAAGATCAGAAATTTCAGAGTTACATATTTGAAGAAGATAAAGTTCAAAGTTTGAGAGTTTTAAGGTTTGTTTGAGCAAAGTCAAAGTTGTTTGAAGATGTGTTGATTCTCTGAAATTTTCTTTGGAGATTATTTTGCTGAAAAAAGTCGAGCTAAATCTGATGATAATTTCTTTTCGAAGTCTGAAAGAGTTTTGTGAAAGTCTGAAGAGATTGTTGAAGACCTTGTTTATCATATTTGGGGAGATTGTTATATTCTTCGAAGATAGACTTGAAAAGATTACAATGTTAAAGGGAGAGATTGCATTTGACAGAGCTTAAAAGAGAAGACTGAATTGTAAGATCTTTTAACAGTGATCTTGAATCCAAAGGGGGAGATTGTTAGAGCATAAATCTGTTGGATACAAGATCAAGAAGTCTGAAGGTAAAAGTTCAAGAAGTCAAAGCTGAGAAAGTCAACTCTTATTAAAGTCAAAGTCTTGTTGTAATAAAAAGTCAAAGTTTCCTTGTATTTGTATTTTGTTTTCTTTGTAATTCTTGTAGGTATAAATACCTTGTATTTTCTGTTATTTGTAGTAACTAGAGAGTGGTATCTTGAGAATCTGAGATTGCATCTAGAGAGAGAATTGTAGAGAGAGAAAGTTGTAATCATTGAATTGAATTGAAATCAAACAGGTAATTGAGATAATATTGTTTGTTTGATTGTTTAATTGTGATTAGAAACTAGATTCAGGACACACAATGTTTCTTCTTTCAACTACTCCATTCTGTTCTGGCGTTCTGGCAGTAAAAAATTGATGAGTTATCCTGACCGATTCGAGATAATCGTCTACTATTTTGTTCTTGAATTCCGTGCCATTATCAGTTCTGATCAGTTTTACTGTCTTTATGCAAGCTCACTTGGACACTTTTCAGAAACGAGAAAACGATTCAAGAATATCGTATTTTGATCTCAGAAACTTGACCCAAGTGTATCTGGAATAATCATCCACAATCACTAGAACGTACTTCTTGCCATTGATGCTTTGAGTTCTCATCGGACGACAAAGATCCATATGTAACAACTCTAAAGGAGTACTTGTGCTCGGTTCAGGTTTTGGCTTATGTGATGCTCTCTTCATTTTGCCTTTCTCACATGCATCACATAGATGTTCTCTTTCATATTTCAACTCTGGAAGACCTTTGACCAAATTCTCAGTCACCAACTTGTTAACGTATCTGAAGTTGAGGTGAAATAACCGTCTATGCCATAACTAGCTTTGTTGCATATAGACCTTCGACAGTAGACACACAACATTATCTGGTTTAACATTGAACAAATTAATTGTGTAGAGGTTTGATTTTCGTGTGCCGACCAAGATTTCTTTGTCGTCTTCAGTTCTAACACAACACCTCTTGGCCTTGAAATTTTCCTCCAAGTCTTTATCGCAAAACTGACCAATGCTGAACAGATTGTGTCCTAATCCTTCAACATAGCTCACCTTCTTAATCGTTATGTTCTCTTGCACGACATCTCTATATCCAAGTATTGGTGAAAACTGGTCATTACCAAATCTGACGTTGCCGCAAAATTTCTCTGTATAATTAGATAAAATATCTTTCTGCCCTGTCATGCTTGGAACAGCCTGAATCTAAGTACCACATATGATGGGTCTGCACATGAGAAATCAGACAACAATAGGTTTAGGTACCCATTTATAGATGGGTCCTTTCAAGTTAGCATCAGATTTTGGCACCCATTTGAATTTGGGTCCTCTTTGTTTTTCAAACCCATTAGAAGAATAAACATGATATGATCCAAACCAACAATCAGAATATTGTTAAGTCACAAAATCATTTCTACAAAATATGGAACTCTGAGTAGTAGAAAGAGATAATTGGATCAATTGCTTTATTGTATAAGTCTTGTAAGAAGTTATAAGTTTTGTTTTATGAGAATCAATATGACCAACAACATCAGAATGACTAACATTAGTCCTATTACATTCTTTATCAGAAAATGATTTTGTAGTCTCTTCAATCTTCCTATTTGGTCTCCAGTCAAGCTTTGCCTCAGACCTTTTACTTTTCAAATCTGAAACAGAAAATTTAGATTTGTAAGAACCATGAGATTTAAGAGTTTGTACTTTCTTATTCTTACCCGTGTTGGACCGTTTCTGTGAGCGTCTTTTCTTTTGCTTCTTACCTTTAGCATAATAGGTACTCACAGGAACTGATTCATCAACCTTGGTTGATGATTCACCTTTTTCAAACACACTAGGTAAAACATCAGGATTGATAACAAAATCAGAATGATCTGGAAGTTTAGCAGTGAAGTCAAAGTTCTTAACACATCCATCATTACAATCATCGGAATTTGAAAAATCAAATCCATCCTCAAATAAGTCTACACCATCATCATCAAATTTAGGAGTTTTAGAAGATTTTAAATCTGTATTGAAAATCACAGTGGAAAACACAATCTTTTCTAAATCTGCCAAAATTCTCCCATATTCTCAAGCTCATAAATTTTACTTTCCAAGATGAGTGGAGGTACAAAATTTTTAGCTTCAACCGGTGTAGCCTCCAATTCCTCAGTAGAATAGCTTTGAAAATAGTCATTTGAAAGAAATTTAGGTTGTTCAGTTAGATAACTATCATTCAACTTATCATAGCATAACGGTAGTTGCATTTTTGTTGTGTTTTTCCTATTTTCATCTTCCTTGGCTTCTACCTCATCAGATGATTTAGTGATAAATTTGAGTTTTAAATGAGGGCACTTGTCAGCCACTTGTAGAAAATCAAAATTGTACAAAGTTGGCTGCTTTCTTATAGCTTTCTTTAAAAAATGTGGATTGTCATACCCAATGCCCCAATTATCTTTAAAAGCTGTAAATTCCTTCCCAATATATGCGAATTCCCTCTTTTCGCACACCGTACGATGCGAAATCTTCACTTTACGTACGGGGAGAGATGCGAATTCTTGACGTGGCACTTTTTCCAACTTGAACTTTTCGCACACTAAGATGATGCGAATTTCTCACTTAGCAAAATTCAGCCCTCTCAACTTCACGTATTGATGCGAAATTCGGACTTAGAAAAAAATTCTTCTTTTGGATGCGAATTCCTTAAATTTCGCACACAAGGGGATGCGAATTTAAGCTTTCGCACACCGTACTATGAGAATTTCACCCTTAGTAATTTCAACAAAACACTTTTCTTACACCACACTGTGCGAGTTTCTGCTTTTCGTATACAATGCGATGCGAAATCCTTTCTTCTCGTACACAAGCTCATGCGAAATCTGTACTTAATCTTTCTTTAAACACAATACTATGCGAGTTTTTCACTGTCGATGCGAATTTCTTAGATCTTGGCCCAAAAACTTAAACTTCAACCCAAATTCAATCCAATCCTTCAATTCAATCCATGAAACTTTGTCAATTTGACCTCGTACACTGTTAGAATGGATTACAATTGAACAATTTCACCAAAAATAATAAGACTTACAAAATTGAGCAAAATACAATGCGTTTTACAACTTCGATCGAAAATCAATTAAAATCCAAATTCACACAATTTTGTTGTGAATTAGACGAAACAACTCAAATCAAAGCTATTCTATACACTAATTCAATCACAAAGCAACCAAAATACAACCAAAACAACACAAAACAAAGAAATTGATCCAGTGAGATGTGCGAGTTCTTCAAATTTCGGCCATTTTTCAGATTCTTGATTTGATTCTCTGATTTTGTGCTTGCTCATATACCAATTGTGTGTCCCAAATTATGCAGGTTATATCAAGATTGTCAGTGCACAAAATATATTGGATACAAGATCATGAAGGCTGAAGTTCAAGCTGAAGATAAAAGTCAAATCAAGCAAAAGCTCAAGTCAACTCTCATGCTAAGTCAAAGTCATTTATAATAAAGAAAAGTAAAAGTCAATGTTTAGTGTGGTGTGAGTGTTTTAGTGTTGTAAGTGTTTTAGTGTTGTAAGTGTTTTAGATATAAATAGGTTTTTCGTTTGTAGACTCATATGACTAAGAAACTAGAAGCGTGTATCATTTTATAGAGAGAAATACTGTGAAAGCATCATCTTGTAATCGAAATTGAGATTGTAATACAAATTGGTTTTGATCTTAATTCATTGTCATCTTGATTGATAATTCTGAATAAGAACACATTGTGGGACACACAATTGGTTTCAGAGCAGAAAGTTCAATCGAATTCGAGAAATGCTTCGCACCACTGTTCGTTGACTTTTGGATCGAATTTTGAACTTTTCTCTGTAATTGTGAGTTTAATTGAGTCTACTTTGCTCGTATGATGTATTAAACAAGTTCTATATTGGTTTGTATCGATTTTGCACTGTAATCCTCATTCAATTTTGAGATTTTGTAAGATTTGGAGTTCACGAGTTCTGAGCACTGTATTAAATCTGATTTGTTTGATTAAATGAATTTCTTTGAACTTCATTGTTTGTAATCAGTTCATACATTGATCGAGATCAAATCTGCAAAGTTCTATCATCAAATTCAAAGCTTTGAATCGAATTCAGGTGCAAAAAGTCAGTTTTTGGTCGAAGTGGTGAAGAACTCGCATAGATCCTTGAAGAACTCGCAATATCTACAGAGTTCCCATAGAAGATTTCGCATAAAAGTGTAGAAAAATCACAAGTACAGAATTCACATAAGACTTGTGTGCGAATTGATCAGATTTCGTATAACTCACATATACGAAAAGTTGTTTCAAGGAAAGATTTCGCATCAGAGTGTCATACGAAAAGTAAGGTTTTCGCATAAGGGTATATGCGAATTGCTCAGATTTCTCATGGAAAAATGAAAAAATTTCTAAGTCTAGATTTCGTATCGATACAAATTGCTCGAGGTTGAAAAAGATTTTTAAGTACAAAATTCGTATGTCCCTGTAGTGCGAAAAGCTCATGCGAAAAGCTTATGCGAAAAGTTGAAGTTCTGAATTTTTTATAAGTCTAGATTTCGCACATAGTAGTGTGCGAATTCTTAGAACTTGCATCTAGGCACGTGAGAATTCTTGGTGTGAGAAATTTAAAGTGTACGAATTGGTGAAGTTCTGCGAATTGTGATTGTGTGCGAATTGTTTAGTGAATAGTGTTGTGAGAATTCCTTCTTTAGGAAATATAAAAAAAATTCTAAGATTTTTCTGATTTCTGATTTCTTTTGAACTAACGATCATTTCAAGTTCTTATTGTACAATTTTATTTGTCAGGATGACTTCCAAGGATGCACTCTCTATCGATACAGATGTCAAACCTCCGGTTCTGTTCAAAGGCGAATATGAACAGTGGAAAGACCGATTTTGGAATTTGTGGACAGACACGCCAATGGAGAAAATATTCTGACGTCCATTATGGAAGGACCAATGATACCTTTAACCATGGAAATCCCAGATGATGAATCCTCTGACAGTGAAGATGGGAATATGGAAAGAGCACAAAAGACAAAGACACTACGAAAGGATATTTCTCAGTATACTGAAGAGTAGAAAAACATATATAAGGCTGACAAGCAAGCTAGATCTCTACTCTTGCAAAGCATACCAAATGAGATCTACATCAAAATAGACAACTACAAGGCAACAAATAAGAAGATGTGGGATCAATTGCAAAAAATGATGATGGGATCCAAAGTTGGTAATCAAATGAAAGTGGCCAACTGCATCAATAGCTATGAGGAATTTAAAGTGTGAGTGTATTATTGTATCCAAGATTTAATAGGAAAAGTCAAGTCAAGATAAGTCAACAAAGTCAAAGTTTATAAAGTCAATATGAGTTTACTTAGGTGTTAAGCATGTAGTTTTAGTCCTTGGTATAAATACCTTTAATCCTTTGTAATTGGTAAGAGACTTCATTGTAAATCATTCAGACTTGTGATAAATACGATTGTTACTTTCTCTCTCTACTCTCTCTCTAGATCTTTGAATGTTAGATCTTGTTTAGATTGTTTGATTGTGATTGGGATTACATTATCAATTGGTATCAGATCATACCAAACAAATTCAGAAAAGATCAGATCACAAATTGAATTCAATTTTCGAATTATTGAACTTCACGAACTCATTTTCTTGAAAATCACCGTTTGATCAAAATTTTGTCGAATTTGTTGTTCTTTGATTGTTAAATCGATTTTAGTATGATCGATTAGTGTAAGTGAATGTTTTGTATTCAAAATTGTACACGATTTGATTACCAGATCGTTTGGATTTTAAGTTTTTTTGAGTTTCTTGAAAACACGAACATAAAGTCTGTAATAAGATCAATGCACTGTAATTTCATGTTTTTAGTGATCTTAGATTGATACAAAAGTGCTTAGTTTTAATTTTTGAACATACTGATGTATTTTGAGAATCAATTGTAGGTTTAAATCGTTTTTAGATCGATCGTGTGAAAAATCTTGAAAAACGCGCAAGATTCAAGAAACGCGCAAGCTTCATCATCCAAGAACACGCAAGATTCAAGTTGAATAACGCGCAAGCTAAGCCTGCGAGTTCTAAGAAATGTAAATATTCCGAATCACACAACTTTAAAGCAAAAACAAAAGTTACAAACATTGCTGACTTTTCGACTTTTGTTAGAACTGAAATTTGAACATATAAAAACTTCAATATAAACAAATCAACTTGAAAATTTATCCTAGACACACATTTTATTCAAAAGAAAGAAAATTGTAAAACTTTTACTTTATAGAATAAAATTTGTAAAGGTTTAAACTTTTAAAACAACATGCCGAAATTTTAAAAATAGAAAAGTTTGATCGACAAGTTTATATTTAGTTGAAACAAAATATAATTCAATAATATCAACTTCCATACAATGTATAAAGAATATGTGTCTCAATTTTTATTTTATTTTATTTTATTTTTGGTTTGAACAAAAGTAGGAGTTGAAGAAAAATTGCTCAGATTCTTTAAAACATTTTGAGAAAACTGGAACAACATCATTATCAGATATAAATGCAGCGGAAATTAAGTAGATGTACTCACAGTTTCTCATTAGTCAGAAGCTTAAAGCATTGAATAACGAGTCCTAGACTGATTTGTCTAGAAGTCGTAGTCGTTGAAGTACGGGTTCTGAGCTGAAGTACTCAGAAGCCAAAGTCTTGACATTTAAGACCGGGTTTTGAACTGCTGTGTTCAAAAGCCATTCTTTCTCTTACTCCCCCTTAACATGTGATGCCTGCAACTTTGAATCAGATTTAGACTTGGGTACCCACTTGAATTTGGGCCCGTGTTTGTTAGTTGCAGTTCGTTTGGGGAAATATTTATAATATTTGACAGTTACAGCATGAGAAAGATGATCAGAATGATGGCACAATCTTCAGAAGAGAAAGCATAATCATCAGAACTAGAATCTGAGGAAGAACATGAGACATGTTTTGAAATTCGAATAATTTGTTTTATAGAATACTTTGAAATTTTATTACAAGAAACAAATGAATCGCTTTTATAGAATTTGTCTACACATTTATCCCCATCAAAAGTAGGTTCATCAGATGTCCGCTTTGTTCTCCAGATCTGCTTCTTTGACTTGCTCAAAGTCCTATCTGAAAGATTAGAATTGGAAGAATTAGAACTGTCAGAAAGAACTATATCTTGTTTCTTCGACTTCTTTGACCGTCTTCTTTTACACTTAGGTTTATAATATTGATCATTGAGCGTAAAAGAATCATCAAGAATTTTAGATGAAATATTTAAATCAGAAGAATTAATTTTATCCAAGCAACCAATCTGATCAACTAATAAATCTGAATTCACCTCGGAGTCTGAATTATTTTGAGAAAAGATTTTAAAATTTGAAACTTCCTTTTTATTTTCCTTAAAATCAGAAGAAAGGTTAGAAATAGAATCTGATTTTCGAGAAAATAAATTTTCTTCAAGACTAGACGTTATGAAAGAAATATAATATCAGATTCAATTTTCTTTAAAATATTTTGATCTTCTATCTTATCTTCAAGATTGATGATTTTGCTTTCTAATACTAACGGAGGAATATATTTCTTAGAATCATAAATGATTGGAGAAATATTTTCCTTATCTGAATTAAAAGCATAAGGATCTATAAAATCATCAGATATTGAAGATTTGACAGGAGATATATCATTTAAAACTCTTCTTCCTCTCCTTGATTTTTCAGGAAAATATTTTGCATTTTCACTAGTGTAAACAAAAGGAATTTCATTTTTCTTGTTATTTGTCCTTTTCTCATTTTCGATTTCTAACACTTGGTTCTCATTCATCCAATCAATTTTAAACTGAGAAGCATAATGAGCAAGAGTCAGATAATCGTATTTATATAAAGTTGGGGATTTTTCAATCGCATTGTTTAAACAATGAGGATTTTCAAAACCAAGTCCCCACCTTTGTTTTAAAGCTTCTTCACTCCTTGGTTTGTTCATAAAAATTGTTTGTTCAGATTGATTTATCCGATATAATTTTTCTTCTAATTTATTTATTTTATCTAAAAATTCATCTTTTAAAGTAGTCATAGTCGTCAAAGACTCAAGATAAGTCTTATTTGAATTTTCCAAATCATCCAATTTCTTTTGAAAGATATCTTTTGTATTTTCCAAAATAGACTTTTCATCTTTCAAAGAAATCTTCAATTTTTCAATCAAATCTGACTTTTCAGCATTTAAATTCTTTTCAGATATTAACTTAGAACGCAAATAAGAGAAAGCAGTAATTAAGATATTCATTTGAGAGGTAATAAAATTGTAATCAAATTCAGAATATACCTCGTCTTCATCAGAATCAGAATCATCTGACTGATCATCTCCAAGCAAGCACATCTGAGCGATCTCTACGTTTTCCGCTTCATCGTCAGAGTGATCTAGCCAGAATTCCTCTTCGGCTAGCAAAGCTAATCCACTCTCTCTTTTCTCGGCCAGTTCCATTTTCTGTTTATAATATGCCGAATTTCTGACCTTCTTCACTCGACACTCCTTTGAAATGTGACCTTGATTTCCACAGTTGTAGCAAGCATCAGTCTTTGGCTCGGGTACTTTGGCTCTAGACATAGAAGTGAAGCGAGAATAGTTGGAATCCGACTTTGGTTGGAACTTTTTCTGATAATGCTGAGAGAGAAGGATCATCTCTTTCTACAGAGCCTCTCCATCATCATCAGTTGACCCGTTGTAAGCGTTATCAGACAACGCTTGTTCAGCCAGTTGGCTCGTGAGGAGTGCAACCGGATCTACTGACTTCTTGTTCTTTTTCTCCAGTTTGGCCTTCTTTTCTAGCACCAAGCTCTCATCAGTCATCAGAATCTCGAATAGTTCCTGAATCTGCATTGTGGATATCCAAACATCGTTCCTCAGTCTGTGACAAGATTTATTCCATTCAGGCTGAAGAGCATTGAGAAATTTCAGATTTGTCTCAAGCTCTGTCTTGTTCACATTTATCTTTCGCAGATCATTCAGCACTGTACAGAATTTGTCGAAGACACTCTTTAGAGACTCAGATTCCTTGGCTTTAAACTCCTCAAAATTGTTCATATAACGTGTATGACGGAGTTGAGTTGCGACTGAAGAACCAATCATGATCTTTTCCAATTGTGCCCACAACAGATTTAGATAATCCTTGCAATGATCAACCCGGTTGTAGACAGAGTTTGGTAAAGCTAGCATCAGATTAGCTTTTAATTCTTTATCAACTTTCATTCGCAAAACCTCTTCAGTTGTTGCAGGTGTCTCTTTATTAGGCTTTATGAAAGGTCTTTCAGTTAGAGATTTCAACATGTTATCTCCATTAGCTTGACGTTCTATGAAGTTTAGGAACCTATCTTGCCATTGAGTGAATTCATTTTCGTCAACTAGAACTGGAGGACGAGTGTATGTTCCCAATTGCATCATCAGATCACTCTTGTAAAATTGAGCTTGGAAAGCAAACTTTGTAGGATCCATAGATTATAAACAAAAAAAAAAAAATTCCAGACTCTTTTTTTTTTATATTGAACAGATATGGCGCAAACTAGAGGTTTGCGTGAGAGGCAGGAGACGCAAACTGAGCTTTGCGCAAGCAACAAGAAACGCAAACTGGACTTCTCGTGACAAGATGAAGGCGCAAAGTGAGCTTTGCGTTATGCGAAGGAAACGCAAACTGAAGTTCTCGCGAGTAGCTAGAGATGCAAACCAACTTTGCGTGAGTAGTGGGAGACGCAAACTACACTTTGCGTGAGGCACTGGAGACGCAAACTTAGGTTTGCGTGAGCTAAGTAAAACGCAAACTTAGCTTTGCTTGATCCAAGGGAGACGCAAAGTTGCACTTTGCATGATGTACTGAAAGAGAAAACCTGAAAGAAAAACAATTGAACACTAAGACAAGATTAGTAGAATGCGCAAACTAAGATGAACTCGCGCAAACGCATATGAACTGGCGCAAAGTAGATATCTAGCGCAAACCGAAGAAAAACAATTAAAACTTCCAAAAACTCGATTTCAAGACTAAAGTTGATAAAATTTTCTTGCACAAATACGATCGAAAACTATTTTCTGACAACATTCAAGCAAAAAATTCGATCAAAAACAATAAACTCAAGAATTCGAGAATGTAACAAAACGTAAAACTCGAGTTTTCCAGAAAATGAAATTTCTCAAAATCGACAATCAAAACTTGAATTTATTGAAAAACATTGTGAATTAAAGATGATTAGCAATCAAAAACGAATCCAACAAACCAATTTTCAATGAAATTCATTCAAAAACAGATCTGAATTTGATGAAAAAGCAAGAAAACGAGATTTTCTTGAAAAATTCAAGAAAATCGATCAAATTTTCGATTTAAACCACAAATTCAGTTTTTGAAAAAACAATCTCTCAATTCTCTCAAGATTTAGATTGGCTCTGATACCAATTGTGAGTCCAAGATCAATGAATCCTAGAGAGAGAAAGTAGAGAGAGAGAGAAAGTAGAGAGAGAGACTTGGAAGCGCAAAGTATGTGTATTCAAAGAATGTGCGTGAAGTTCTTACAAGTAAACAAGACCAAAGGGACTTAAATACCCTTGGTCAATACAATACAGAATATGACATTAGACACAGTATTTGACCAAGACCTATAAATACAATGATTACTATAAAATCAGACTTAACAAAGTGTCTGAAGAACGCGCAAGCAAAGCGTGAGAGTTTGGGTAAAATGCGCTAACAGAGGCAAGCGAGTTTCATAAACGCGCAAGGCGTTACCTGCGAGTTTGAGTGAAACGTGCAAACCGTGTCTTGCGCGAAACGTTAAACGCGCAAACCTCGTCTTGCATGAGCCGTGAAACGCGCAAACCTTGCTTTGCGTAAGCCGTGTAACGCGTAAACCTCTTTAACGCGTAAACGTCATAAAACGCGCACGTAGCGGCTAGCGAGTTCCAGAAACGCGCAAGTGCCTACTAGCGAGTTTCAGTGTGAATAGTCCTTTGCGCTTTCAGTGCCTTGCGAGTTTTGATCTTTGCGTCTCCAGTGCCTTGCGAGTTTCATCCTTTGCGTGACTAACGACTAACGCGTTTCAGTGGTTAGCGAGTTTGATCAGTGAATAGTGACTAGCGCGTATAGTGACTTGCGAGTTTCAAGACTTAAATTTTTTTTGAAAATTAAATTTTTTTTGTGTGATCCAACTTTGACTTTTTAGTCAACATCTCTGATTTGTTTGGGAACGATCATTCACATCAAGCTAATAATTTCTATTCAAGATTCCAAAGACAGACGAGAGAGGAAATACTGTACTTTCAGCTAGAGATATGGCAGTCTTGTACATGCCTAAGATACCGAAAATAGAAGCAGAAAGAGACAATATGAAAAATCAGAATTCAAAGCTTTTTAAACAGATTCAGGAGTTGAAATTTAATTTGTCAAACTCTGATAAAACTCCTGACTGTATAAAGTGTACTAATACTGTTAAATCTAATATTGCAGGTATCATCAGTGCAAAAGAGGAAGAACGAGAGAAAGAGAAAGAGATTAAAGAGAAAGAGAAAATGATTTCTTTAAAAGAAAACACTGTTAAAACATGTGAAAAAGAAATCAAACTCAAAGAGAAAAAGATTGCGTATCTTCAAAGCCAACTAAAGACGACTGAACAGAAATCATTAGAATTGCAAGATGAATCAGTCAATGTTTCAAAACAAGTTGAAGGCTTTTGAAGATCAGATATCTGTTCTGGAGAAGAAGAATGCTGAACTGAAAACAAGCCTCCAAGCAGAAAAAGAAAAATCAAATGTGAAGATATCTTCTACTCAACAGACATCTGAAATTTCCAAGAAAACTTTACAAGAGAAGAAGGATCTTGAGCTTAGATGCCTCAAACTTTCCAAGCAAGTGTCTGATTTTGAAAAGATAATAATCACTGAAAGAGACACATTTGCTAAGGAAAGAAAAGTTCTTGAAGATAAAACTGCTGAATTTCCCAATCAGATTTCTACTTTACAAGACTTGCTTGAAAAAGAAAGATAGATTTTCAAAGAAAAGAAGCAGTCTTATGATCTTGAAAAGAAAAATACTGAAAAGAGAAATTCTGGGATTTTCAATGAAATCTCTGATAAAACCAAGAACTTACAAAACGATTTTGAGCTTGAACGCTTACATTTTAAATCTGAAATATCAAAGCTCATATCCAAAATCACTGTTCTATCATCAGATGTCCAAAATGAAAAGAAGGCCAGATCTGATTTGAAACAGAAGTTTGACACACTTAATGTTGAAAGAAACATTTTAACTAAAAAGATAAATGAGTTGGAAGCTGCAAACATTGAATTGTCAGATAAAGTAACAGCTGATGTGATTAGTCAATCACTTGTTGATAACTCAACAGAATCAGTCTATTCTTTCAAAACAGCTTCAAGTTCTATTCATGATAAAATTGTTTTCAAACAGAACAGTTTCAAATCACAAACTGTCAAATCAAATTAGATCAGACCATCAAATCTATTTTATGACAAATCTGTTGATGGTTCAGCGAGATATTATGTAAAATCTCTTGGAAAGCAATCAAAGAAAAATCAGATGGTCTGGAGAGTGAAGAGTTCTTCAGAAGAAGAGAAGAAGAAGGACAAAGCATCTGCTTCCACAACCAATGCCAAAAAGAACAGAGCACACAAAGGTAAATCTTTTGATAATCCCGATATGTATTATTCTACTAACCATTTGATTAGGGTTGCTCAGAAGAAAATATGTTGTTCTTACTGTGGAGCACTTGACTTTGTAAGTAAAAATTTTGTCAATTACTGGTATGGTTCTTATTATGTAAACCCCACAAGAACTGCAACTAACACATCAGGACCCAAATACCAGTGGGTACCAAAAGATAAAACTATGTTGCAGGCACCCAAAGTTTAAGGGGGAGCATGATGTTTGATTTCTAGATAAAACAGTCTACGACTCGTTCTTCAAAGTTCAAAGAACGATGGCTTTTGAACAAAACAGCTCAAAACCCAAACTTAAGTGTCAAGATTGTGGCTTCTGATCACATGACAAATCAGGACCCGTTCTTCAATGTTCAGATAAGGATATTTTGCTAAATATCCAAGGGGAGCTTATCTGATCTAAATCATTCTATCATGATTTGAGGGGGAGCTTAAAGGTAAGTATTTTCTGATCTTAGATCTCTGATTGTTTGAAAGAAGAACAACTTTCAAGCATGAAAAACAATTTCTTAAATGTTCAAACCACTTCTCTATTCTCAAAAGATTTCATGAATTAAGAAGTGTGATTTTAAATGTTTTTCAATATTGAGCTTTAATGTTTAACTGACCGTGTGTTTCTAAAGATCAATACTCGTGTATTATCTTTCCTATATACTGTAAAGTATTCATACACATCGGTTCAGTACTTCATTTGAATTTGTTATTACCATGTCTCATAACGACCAAATTTTTCGATGGTAATACTCCCGTTTGCATTCAAATGTTGTTGAGCATCAATCATCATTTCTAATTTGGGCTTTCATTGTTAAATTGTTTATATTCGTTCATAGAAACAAACCATCAATTTCTTTGATACCCTAACCATTTTATTTGATCTGATTGATACATTGTCAGATTCTCAAACCAATTCTCTTGATTTCATTTCATTCATTCAATATCTTTGTTTTGAGAAATCTTCAAAGTTCAATTGCTCAAATCTCATGAGTATACATTTTGACACTGTTATCATTTTGAGCTTAACTGTTCAAGCTAAATTGTTGAGCCACTATTCTTTCTAGGACTTATGATATTCCCAGATTCTAGTTTCTAAACAAGATTATTCAAACAAGATACAAATACGAATCAATTACCTGTTTGATTTCACTTTCAATCTCAAAGATTACAGAATTCTCTCTCTATAATCTTTCTCTAACGAACTCTCTTTCTCTCTGATATTTCTCTCTCTAAAATTACAACTGAAAAAAAAATGCTTCAATTAATTTTTTTTTTAATTACAAAGGAAAGAAAACTATTTATACTTACAACATATACAAGGAAAACACAAATAAAAAAACAAATACAAAGACACTTTGACTTTTATTACAAAAGACTTTGACTTTAATGAGATTTGACTTTCTCAGCTTTGCTTTCTTGAACTTTGACCTTCAGTCTTCTTGATCTTGTATCCAACATATTTATGCTCTAACAATCTCCCCCTTTGGATTCAAGATCACTATTGAAAGATCTAGCAATTCAATCTTCACTTTAAACTCTGTCAATACAATCTCCCCTTTTTCTTTGACGGTATTCTTTCCAAAACTATCTTCAAACGATTAACAATCTCCCCAAAACATTCACAACATACTTTCAGACTTTGGAAAGAAATTATCTTCAGAATCAGCTCGAATTTGCTTTAGCAAATAATCTTCAAATAAAATTTCTTCAAATCTTCAAATCTTTACTTTGAACTTTTCTGACTTGGATATTTCTGAAAATCATCTCTCAAAACTTTATCACTTCTTGATATCATCTCTTCCAAACTTTAAAACTTTAACATTTCTTGATATATCATCTCCCCCTTTTTTGATGATTTGAGCATCGATATAATCAAAACTTTTCTTCCAAGAAATGTCGTTGACCATTCTGATCTGTCAAACTGAGCCTCTAATTCTGTGATCCATAACCAAGTATTCATCTAGATCTTTGCAAAACCAGACAAAATAAGAACAGGTAACTACTGAATCAACAGATGAAACAGTTAAAATGCCTGTCAGTAACACGAAGTCACTGTGTGTAACGAATACACAATATAAAGGAGATTTTTGATGTTCACTCCCCCAGGTCTTCCATCCAATCATCGAAACACCACAAAGTCAGTTTCTATGAATGTTATGACAAAGAAACGAATTCTTTGCGTGTTCGTGCAAGTGTAGAAAGAATTAAGCACGATGATTGCTTTTCAATAAGGCTCAAAGTTGTGTAAACCACTGAGACAACAGTAGATAAACACAGACTCAATGTGCATGATTGAAGTACGAAGGTGGAGCAGACTTCCTTCTTTTTCAATATCCAGATTTTCCAAATGAAAACCAGATAGATTATATGCTGCGTCCCCTTGAAAATATGAAACATTTTCTCTTTAAGAAGAAAATGAGTAGCTTGTGGGGTTTAGTCAAGAGTTGGCATGGGCTAGTTGCCTGTTTCAATAACGTTCACCAAAGATTTGTGAAACGCTAGTAATGTGGCTGCCCGGCTCAGAAAGTAGTTGGTGCAGAGTTTGATATTCTTTTACTCTGATCTCTCACCCTCTTTCTTTTAATCATTAAGCGCACTACTAACCAAACTCTCTTTTCCATTTTACCTCATCGTACAACCCACACTCATTTCTTTTTGACTCCTCACACTCAATCTCTATGGATTAACTTCTTGGGTAGAAATCACTGGTTAACGTGATTTCATAGAAGTTCATTTAAGTCCTAGCACAAAGAACCCATATATCCTATAAAAGCATAAGGTTGCTCAGATGATTTAACTTTATCAGTTAAAGCTCATATACAAATATCAGATGAATGTAAGCTCATAAAATATAATCATGAATATTTGAGCATTTGAAACATTGAAATATTTTAAAACAAGTATATTGAATGAATGAATATGAATACAAAAAACTTGTTTGAAAATCTGACATTGTATGAAAATGATCAGAAATGAATGATATAGCAATCAAGGCTTATGGTAAAAAACAACGGATATTGTCCATACGAAACAAAATATAGACATTCTTGAAATGACGTTTCGAAATGAAATATCGCTCAAAATTCTTTGAAGTACAAGCGGGGTGTCTTACCATCGAAAAAATTGGTTCCAATTTAGAGACATGGTAAGAACAATTTTGAACAAAGTCAAACCGATGTGTGTGAATACTTGAAAGTATGTAGAAAAAACAATACGCAAGTATTTGTCTTTGGAAACACACGGTTTGTTTATCAATTAAGCACAAAAATAAAATGAAAACATTTAAAATCACACTTCCAAATTATAAAATATGTTTAAGAATCAGGAAGTCGTTTTAACATTTCAGAACATGTTTTCTATATCTGAAAGTTGTCCTTCTTTTAGATACATTTGAGATTAAGATAAGAAATTTACCTTTTCGCTCAATCTTAATACTCATAAAGTCATGCTTAAGTCAAAAATGATATGATCTTATCATCCTCTCTCATCCTGCATAAGTCTCAAAGTCTAGTCAAAATTTATTCACAAAATTTATTCGAAAGTAAAAGGCATAAAACAGTAAAACGATTAAAGAACGAGTTCTGATCTTAAGTAACCAGAAATCATAGTCTTACTCCTTTTGACTTGGCTTATATGCTCCCCCTAAAATCATGCATCACAAAAATTTGTCAGTTAAGTAAAATGCAGAAATTAGTTATGCTCCCCCTCAAAATAATGTAGATCATCTAAAATCTTCTCTTACTCCCCCTGAGATCATGAGCAAACAATTAAAGTGCAGATATCCTTCAGACATAAAGATAAAGAAAATGATGAAAAATAACAATACGTATCTTTATTAGGTAACAACCGATTATGTCTTAAGATTTAACATACCAAGCTTAGAGACAAGAAAATTAAATCTCTTTTTCATATAAGGGTTTGGTAAATAAATCTGCAAGTTGATAATCTGTTTTTATAAAATAAAGTTCAATTGTTCCTTTTTCTACATTATCTTTTATAAAATGATACCTGACGTCAATGTGTTTGGTTTTCGTATGCTGGACAGGATTAGCAGATATCGCGATTTCACTCTTCGAGTCACAATAGATTGGAATTTTATCAAACTTGAATCCATAGTCTCGCAGCTGTGTTCGCATCCACAAGACTTGAGAGCAGCAACTGACAGCAGCTACGTACTCTGCTTCAGCAGTCGATGTGGAAACGCATAATTGTTTCTTTGATGCCCAGCTAACGAGCTTGTCTCCAAGAAATTGAACATGACCAGAAGTACTCTTTCTGTCCAACATGCAACCTGCATGATCTGCATCTAAATAGGCAGTCATTTGAAACCCAGTATCCTTAGGATACAATAGACCAAGGTCTGCAGTCCCCTTCAGATATCTAAAAATCCGTTTGACAGCAGCCAAATGGGATTCTTTAGAAGAAGCCTGATATCTAGAACATAAACATGTTGAAAACATAATATCTGGTCTACTAGAAGTAAGATACATTAACGATCCAATCATACCTCTATAAGTCCTAACATCAATACTTTTACCCGAAGGAACAGTGTTAATCTTAGTACCTGGTGCCATCGGGGTTCCAATAGGTTTACAATTTTCCATTTTGTATTTCCGAAGAATATCCAAAATGTACTTAGATTGGTTAATGAAAATCCCCGTAGAAAACTGCTTAACTTGTAATCCGAGAAAGAAGTTCATCTCTCCCATCATACTCATTTGAAAACGTGACACCATGAGGTTAGAAAAGGTTTTGCAAAATTTTGGATTTTATATCATCAACATAAATTTGAATAAGAATAATATCAGCTTTTTCCTTTTTGAAGAATAAAGTAGTATCAATCTTACCTTTAGAAAAACCGGACTTGACCAAGAATTTAGATAAAACGTCATACCATGCTCGAGGGGCTTGTTTTAAACCATAGAGGGCTTTGTCCAAGATGTAGACATGATCTGGCTTATCTGGATTGACGAACCCTTCTGGTTGAGACACGTACACTTCCTCTTTAAGAATGCCATTCAGAAAGGCTGTTTTCACATCCATCTGAAAGACTGTGAAATTCTTATGAGCTGCGTAGGCTAGAAACATGCGGATTGCTTCTATACGCGCTACTGGAGCATACGTCTCATCGTAGTCTATGCCTTCCTCTTGCCAGTAACCTTTGGCAACAAGTCTAACTTTGTTTCTTATGACGATACCATCTTCATTCTTTTTATTCTTGAATACCCACTTAGTTCCTATTACTGTTTTACCTTCTGGTTTTGGAACTAATCTCCAAACCTTTAGGGATTCAAACTGATTGATCTCTTCTTGCATAGCAGATACCCAGTCCGAATCAGCAAGAGCCTCGGATACTTGTGTTGGCTCAATCTTACTAAGAAATGAGTCATGCATACATTGATTAAGAGTCGCTGACCTCGTTTGTACATGCTTGTCAAAATCTCCAATTGCTTGATGTAATGGATGATCTTTGGTCCAGCGATGCTCATGAGGGAGTGGAGTAGATATTGATTGAACATGATCATCATCTAAAAATCCACTATCAGAATCTTCATTTTGAATAACAGGAGGGGGGTTTACAATTGAAGTTTCAGGTGCAGAAGTATCAGTTGAAACAGCAGACTCTGGCTGTTGAGTAGACAGTGTATTACACCCAACTGAAACATTTACTTCTGGCTCAGCATTTACTTGTACATCTTCAACTGTAGGAGTAATTGTAGGAATGTGAGTTTCTGACTGAACAGGGGATGATTGTTCAGTTATGACATCTGAAGTGACTGGATGATTGCAACTTGTATCTTCAGACCTGTCAGTCACAGCAGATTTAGGTATATTAGAACCTAGAAACTCATCATAAAAGAATTCAAATAACAAATCTAAATCAGTTAAATGTGAAATAGATGTAGAAGCATTATTCGAATTATTGGCTGTAGAAGCAGGTTCTGGACTGATCTGCCCAGAAGCTAACACTCCAGTGATAACGGGTTTTGAACTGAGTTGTTCAGAAGCCATCTCTTCATCGAATGTTACATTAACGCTCTCGACGACTGTCTTTGACTTCTTTAGATAAACACGATATGCTGCCGATGTTGAAGAATAACTAATAAAGATGACTTCGTCCGCCTTAGCACTGAATTTATTCAGACTCTCTCTGTCGTTAAGCACAAAACATTTACCCCTAAATATGTGAAAATACTTGATTGTTCGTGTTCTGTTGTTGATCAGCTCATATGGAGTCTTTTGAAAACGGCGGTGTATCATGGATCGATTTTGAGTATGGCATGCAGTCGACACAGCTTCTGCCCACAAGAATAGAGGTAGATCGGATTGGCTAAGCATAGTACGAGCAGCCTCGACTAGCGTCCGATTTCGCCTTTCGACTACTCCATTTTGTTCAGGCGTTCGAGCAGCAGAATACTGATGTGAAATCCCGACTGATTCGAGATATTCATCAACAATCTTGTTCTTGAATTATGTACCATTGTCAGTTCGAAGAAACTTGACTTGTCGCTGCATTTTCACCTGGGTCGTTTTTAAGAAAGTAATGAGAACTTCGGGCGTCTCATCTTTTGATCGAAGAAATTTGACCCATGTGTATCTTGAGTAATCGTCCACAATAACCAACACGTATTTCTTTCCACCCAAACTCTGAGTTCTCATTGGACCACACAAATCCATATGTAACAATTATAACGAAGAACTAGTACTTGGTTCAGGCTTCGGTTTATGCAGAGCTCTCTTTATCTTACCCTTCTCACATGCAGCACATAAGTGTTCTTTCTCGTATTTCAGCTCAGGAAGTCCTTTTACCAATTTCCCACTAACCAGCTTATTGATATAACGAAAGTTCAAGTGAGATAAACGTCTGTGCCAGAGCCAACTTTGTTGCGTTGAAGCTCTTGTCATCAAGCATACTTGATTGTCAATCTGTACTTTGGAAAGATTGATGGTATAGAGGTTTGTCTTTCGATATCCACCTAAGAGTTCTGTGTCGTCTTCAGTACGAACTGAGCAACTCTTAGAATTGAAGTTGACCTCTAACCCTTTATCGCAGAATTGACCAATGCTGAATAAGTTATGCCCCAAGCCTTCAACATAACTCACCTTACTTATCGTTATGTTGTCTTGAATAATTTCACTGTATCCTAAGATAGGTGAAAGCTGATCGTTTCCAAATGTGACATTTCCACTGAATTTCTCTGTATAGTTAGACAATAAAGCTTTTTGCCCAGTCATATGCTTGGAACATCCACTGTCCAAGTACCACATATGCCGGGTCTGCAAGAGAAATCAGGAGATAATAGATTTAGGTACCCATTTAAAAACGGTCCCTAACAGATTAGCACAAGATTTTGGTATCCACTTGAAAATGGACCCTTTGTTCTTTTGAAAACCTTTAAAAATATTTGATCTTGAAGAGTAAACATGATAAGATCCGAACCAATCAGAAGAATTATGAGAATAAGCAAAATCATTTCTCTGATAATGATAAGATGTAGTAGAAATAGGAGATAATTGAATCAATTGCTTTATTGAATATCGCTTGTAAGAAGTTACAAGGTTTTATTTATTTGAAGCAAATTGATCAACTACATCAGTATCACTACTAACTGATCTATTACAAGAGTTATCAGAAACTGATTCAGCTATCTCATCATCCTTCCTTTTTGGTCGCCATTCAGTTCGAGCTTTCGACCTTTTCTTGCTTATATCTGAAACAACAGATTTAGATCTATTAGGAAAATCAGATTTCTGAGACTGAGTTTTCTTTTGTGTACTAGTGTGTTTCTGTTTCTGTAATCGCTGTTTCTTATGTTTCTTATGTTTCTTACCTTGAGCATAGTAATCAGCAGTTACAGAAACTGATTCACCAACTTTAGTTGATGATTTAGCAGTTTTAAGAACACTTGGTAACACCTTTTGATTTATAAGACAAGTAGAATGATCAGGAAGAGAAGCATTGAAGTCAAACATATCAATTTCTTCTATGCACCCACCATCAGAGTTTAAAAAATCATTTGCAGATTTAAATAAGTCATCAAAGTTATCAGTTGAAGTTTGAGGTGCCTTTGAAACTGTAGAACACTTTGTAGATTTAAATTGTAAAACAGTGTTCTTTAAAACTATAGAAAACACACTTTGTTCAATATCTACCAAAAGTTTTTCATCAGATAAAACATTTTCAAGCTCAATTATTTTGTTTTCAAGAATGAGTGGAGGAACATAAACCTTTGCAAAATAGTCATTTGAAAGAACTTTTGGTGTTTCTGAAAGATAACTATCATTTAACTTTGCATAGTTAAATGGTAGTTGCATTTTCTTAACATTCTTTCTATTTTCAGTTTCTTTGGCCTCAACTTCTTCCGGTAATTTGGTAACAAATTTGGGTTTTAAATAAGTATGTTTACCAGCACAAGCAAGAAAATCAAAATTATATAATGCTGGTTGTTTTCTGATGGCTTTCTTTAAGTAATGGGGGTTTTTAAAACCAAGTCCCCATTTTTCCTTAACATCAGCCTCTTCATCAGGTGCATTAAGAAAAATGGTTTGATCTGTTTGTCCTCTTGCGTAAAGTTTGGCTTCCAGACCATTTACCTTCTTATTCAACAACTTATTCTCAATCTGCAGTTTATGAACAGTTAGTGCAGATTCTTTCTTTTCAAACTCATACTTAGAAATTTTAACTTCAAAATCAGAAATCTTCTTTTCAAAACAATCTACTTGAAGTTTAGAATCAGAAGCAGACTTGCGTAAAGAATCAATCAGATCTTTGTTCTCAATAACCGACTTATTGAGTTCAAATATCTTATTGTTTCTTTTAGCAACTCTGTCTTTTTCTTTCTTCAGTTTTAATTGAAGATCATTAAGCTCAACCATCATAGCTTCCATTTTGGTTACAAAATCTTTTTCAGTTAAGTTTAATACCTCATCAGCTGTCTCGTCATCTGACTCATCATACTTCACTTCTTTTCCCATAAGACAGAGATGAGCAGTTTCTTCCTTCTCTTCCTCTTCACCTTCTGAATGATCCAGCCAAAATTCATCCTCTGCCATTAAAGCGATGCCTGCTTCTTGCTGTTTGGCCAATAACAGCTTGTTCTGATAATACTGAGAGTTGCGAACTTTTGGCTTTCTACAATCTTTTGCAAAATGACCAATTTTGCCACAGTTGTAGCATTTGACTGAATCACTTGCTGGCTTTTCTACAACAGTGTAATCGACATACTTCTTCCTGTCATCAGGTTTCTTCTCAACATATTTGTTCTCTTCATATCTCCTTCCTTCGACCCTCTCTCGGTGCTCGTGGTTCTTAGAACTTGATGAAGAATATCGTTGAGAATTTGATCCCGGTTTTTTGTAAAATTTCTTTTGAAAGGCACGGGTCAGTAAAAGCATGGCTTGTTTCAGACTTTTGCCATCATCACCATCTGATTCAGATTCAGACTCAGAACTGGGAATCACTTTCTTCTTTTTCTTCTTCTCTTTATTTTCTTTCTTTTTCTCTCCAGCTACCAAAGCAATAGGATCGAGAACTTTTTCTGCCTTCTTCTTTTCAGCTCTTTTCTCTTCCACTTCTTCTTCATTCTGCCTCAGAGTCTCATATACCTCATGTAACGGTATGTCATTCAGATCCTTCATCTGTTTCATCCTACGTGTATGCTTCTTCCACTCTGGTTGTAGAATGCTCAGAAATTTGACATTGTTCTCAAGTTGCTTATTTTTCACCTTATTCTTGGACAACTCATTCAGAAGCAAGACAAACCGTTCATAAGTATCTTCTAAGCTTTCATTCTCTTTGGCTTTGAATTCCTCATAACTGTTGATGCAATTAGCCACTTTCATCTGATTCCCGATCTTGGATCCCATCATCATCTTTTGCAATTGATCCCACATCTTCTTAGCATTTTCCTTGTAACTATCAATCTTGATGTAGATCTCATTCGGAATGCTCTGAAGAAGTAAGGATCTTGCTTGTTTATCTGCTTTGTATCGGCTTTTCTGTTCTTCAGAATACTGAGAGATATCCACTGCCACTGTTTTCATCTTTTGATCTCTTTCCTCAGTACCATCTTCACTATCAGAAGAGTCATCATCTGGTATTTGTACCATGATTGGTACCATAGGACCTTCTATGTTTGACAGCATAATATTCTCTCCATTTGCATGTCTGTCTATAAAATCAAGGAATCTGTCTTTCCACTGTTCGTACTCTCCTTTGAACAGAACAGGAGGCTTGACATCAGTGCCAATGGAAAGAGCATATTTGGAAGTCATCTTGTTTAACCTGTTTGAGAAATATATGCAATAAGAAACTGGAAATTGATCGTTAGTCCAAATGAAACAATCAAGAAAATACAGAAAACTTGAAATATAAAATCAGAAAATTTTGATCACAACCAGAAATATTTCCCCCTCGGCAGACTTAGCACGGGGGAAAAATTTCTCAGAAAAAAAAATTCCAAGTCTTTCATGCTTTGCGCTTCACACAGGAAACACAAACTTCCACTTTGCGTGTCACACGGGGAACGCAAACTTCTACTTTGCATGTCACACTGGGAACGCAAACCTATACTTTGCGTGTCACACTGGGAACGCAAACCTATACTTTGCGTGTCAAGAAGCAAACGCAAATCACAAGTCTCTGAACTCAACCACTTCTATTTTGCGTATGTCACTTTGCGTTTGTTTAAAAACGCAACCCTTACTTCTCGATTCTTGATTGAAACACAAACCTGAACTTCTCGATTCTTGATTGAAGCGCAAACCTGAACTTCTCGTTTCTGAGCTTTCTCAATGAATCATGCGCAAACTTTGATGAAACAAACGCAAACCTTGTTGAATGACCCGCAAACTTGATGAATGAAACGCAAACTTCTAAAATCGATCAAATCACACCATTAACTCATTTAGACCTAGAAAATCAACTCTATACTTAGACAATTCACTCGTATATCCAATTCGAACACAAAACTAACACAAAAATTCGATCAAATATGCAAACAATACAAATTTGATATACATACAGTGCGTGACAACTCGTGAACTCAATCTCCTTCAAAAATCAAAATTACAATTCGAATACAGTGCAATTCACGAATTAATCTATACAGACTCGATCGATAGCACTTAGTAAACAAAACCTAATCGATTTCAACACCTAATTTGCACTAAAACTCGAAATTCGATTCTCGCTCAAGAACACAGATACAAACTTTTGAATTTTCTTGATTTTTCGATTTGGATCTGCTCTGATACCAATTGATATTCCCAGATTCTAGTTTCTAAACAAGATTAATCAAACAAGATACAAATACGAATCAATTACCTGTTTGATTTCACTTTCAATCTCAAAGATTACAGAATTCTCTCTCTACAATCTTTCTCTAACGAACTCTCTTTCTCTCTGATATTTCTCTCTCTAAAATTATAACTGAAAAAAAATGCTTCAATTAATTTTTTTTTAATTACAAAGGAAAGAAAACTATTTATACTTACAACAAATACAAGGAAAACACAAATACAAAAACAAATACAAAGACACTTTGACTTTTATTACAAAAGACTTTGACTTTAATGAGATTTGACTTTCTCAGCTTTGACTTTCTTGAACTTTGACCTTTAGTCTTCTTGATCTTGTATCCAACACATTTATGCTCTAACAACTTACATGGGATTCATGTGTGAGATTAAACAGAACTTCCATGGATTCACGTTAACCAGTGTTTCCTACCCAGGAAGTTATCCTAGAGTGATTGAGGGGTGAGGGGTCATAAAATCAAAGAGTGGGGGAGATAACTCATCCGATTGAGTTTTTCTCATTGTGCTGAGCAGTAAAATGGAAATGAGAGTTTGGTTAGAAGTGACCTTTAATGTTAAAAAGAAAGAGGGTGTGAGATCAGAGTTAAAAGAATATCAGAACTTTGCACCAACCACTTTCTGATCCAGGCAGCCACATCTTCTGATTGGTTCACATTTTTTGGTGACCATCATTGAAACAGGCAGTGAGCCCATGCCAACTCTTGCATTAACCCCACCAACCACTCGTTTCTTTCTTAACAAAGAAATGTTTCATTTTCTTTGGGGACGCAACATATCTGCTATCTAGTCTTCACTCGGAAGATTTAGATATTGAAAAAGAAGGAAAGTTTCCCCCACCTTCGCACCTCTTTCATGCACATTGTGTCCGTGTAATATCTGTTGCTGTCTCAATAGTTTACACAATTTGATCCTTATGAAACACAATCATTGTGCTAAATTCTTTCATACACAAGCATGAGCACACAGAAAATTTGTTTTTCTGTCAGAACATTCATAGATAAACCTTGTGTTTTTCAATGATTGAATGGAAGTCCTGGGGAGTCATCATCAAACCAGCTCCTTAAATTGTACATTCGTTGTACACAGTAACTCCGTGTTACTGACAGGCACTTCTAACTGTTTCATTTGTTGAATCAGGGTTACCAAGTTCATTATATCTGAATTTGAAAAGATTCGGGTATATACAGTTCATGATTCAACTATTCAGATCAAAGAGCGGAGAATGTCAAATGTATCTCAAAGGGGGGAGAATATTTGAAAAAGGGGGAGATTCAAAGAAAGTGCTGAGATTGAAAAAGTTTTGATGATCATGATGCTCACAATCATCAAAAAGGGGGAGACATTTACAAAGATCAATTTCAAAATCATCAAAGTTTTGTCAAAGATTTCAGAAGATTCTGAAGATGATTTCTGAAGAAAGATGATTATGAAAGTCCAAGCCAGATGAAAAGAAATCATTCCGAGATTATTCAAAGTCAAATTAGAAGATTCGTGAAAGTTTGTTTTTCCAAAGACCATCAAGAGATCAGAGTGATGAAGATAAATTTTTTTGAAAGATTCCTCGAAGTTTCTCAAAGGCAAAAGATTTCAAAGAAGTTTAAAGAAGTTTCAAAGATGAAGTTTTCATAGTATTGTTTCAAGACTTTAAATGATTCGTTTTCAAGACTTGTTGACTTTCCAAAGCTGCAAAGTGTTAAAGATTTTTCTAGATTCTTCAACAACTTCAGAAAGAGCTTCAAAGTTCATAGCCGTCAGAGTTAAAGATTGAAGAATCAAAGCGCTGAAGACAAGTGTCAATTTTTTTTAAATCTTGAATACAAAGGGGAAGAATGTTAGTGTATTATTGTATCCAAGATTTAATAGGAAAAGTCAAGTCAAGATAAGTCAACAAAGTCAAAGTTTGTAAAGTCAATATGAGTTTACTTAGGTGTTAAGCATGTAGTTTTAGTCCTTGGTATAAATACCTTTAATCCTTTGTAATTGGTAGGAGACTTCATTGTAAATCATTCAGACTTGTGATAAATACGATTGTTACTTTCTCTCTCTACTCTCTCTCTAGATCTTTGAATGTTTAATCTTGTTTAGATTGTTTGATTGTGATTACATTATCATAAAACAAAGGAGAATGAAAGTCTTGAGGACACTTATGAGAGATTTGTTCTGTTGTTGAATGAACTTGCTAAGAATAAAGTGAAAAAGAAGCAGATTGAAAACAATGTTAAGTTCTTAAGCATCCTTCAGCCAGAATGGAAGAAACATACTCGAATGATGAAACAAATGAAGGATCTCAGTGACATTCCCTTGCATGAAGTATATGAGACACATAGGCAGAATGAGGAGGAAGTTGAAGAGAAAAGAGGAGAGAAGAAAAAGTATGAGAAAGTTGCTGATCCTATTGCCTTGGTAGTTGCAAAGAAAGAGAAAGAGAAGAAAGACAAGAAGAAGAAGAAGAAAGTTGTGGTTTTTGAGTCTGCGGATTCTGAAGATGGTGATGGTGATTCTGATTCTGATGATGGGGAAAACTTAAAGCAAGCTATGCTACTGCTGACCCGTGCATTCTAGAAAAAGTTCTACAAGAAGCCGGGATCTAATAGCCAGAGGTACTCATCAGGATCGAGAAATTATGATCAAAAAGAAAGAATTGAAGGTAGAAGGTATGAGGAGAAGAAACTTGTGGATAGGAAACCAGAGGAGAAGAAAAGATATTTGAATGATTACGGAGAGAAGAAATTTGAAGAGTTGATCAAGTGCTATAACTGCGGTAAAATGGTCATTATGCCAAGGATTGTCGGAAGCCAACAGTGAGCAACTCGAATTACTACAAGAATAAGATGATTTTGGCAAAGCAAAAAGAAGCTGGAAAGGCATTGATAGCTGAGGACGAGTATTGGCTAGATCACTCAGATGATGAAGAAAAGGATGAGACTGCTCACATTGCCTCATGGGAAAGGAAGTAAAATATGACGAATCTGATGAAGAAACTTCCGATGAGGTACAAAATTTTTCTGAAACCGATTTCTTAAAGAAAATGGAAGCCATGATGGTTGATCTTCAAGACTTACAAGCAAAACTCAAAAAGGAGAAGAGTAGAGTTGCTAAGAAGCGTCAAACAATTTTTGATCTCAACAAGGAAATTGTTGGGAACAAAAACTTGCTTGATTCTTTGAACAATTCTACTGTCGTGGTCAAACGGATCAAACCATTTTTCAAAATACACCAAAGGAAGAAGATGATTTTAAAGAAAAGTGGGGTCTCGGTTACGATAACCCACACTATTTGAAGAAAGCAATAAGAAAACAGCCATCTTTATACCATTTTGATTTTCTACAAGTGGTTGATAAACATCCTCATTTGAAACCCAAATTTGTTACCAAATATTCTGATGAGGTTGAGGCCAAGGAAAACGAGAAAAGAAAGAACACAACAAGAATGCAACTACCATTCTGCTATAAAAAGCTGAATGATAGTTATCTATCTTTACAACCAAAGCTTTTGTCAAATGATTATTTTGAAAGTTATTCTACTAATGAGTTGGAGGCAAAACCTGTTAAAGCCAAAATTTATGTTCCTCCACTCGTTCTAGAAAGCAAAATTGTTGAGCTTCAAAATGTTTTAGATGATGAAAGAACTTTGGTTGAACTTGAGAAAATTGTGTTTTCTACAGTTCTGAAGAACACTGATTTTAAGTCTGAATCTAAAAAGTGTTCAAAATCTTCCAAGGCACCTCAAGTTCCTGATGATGATATTGATGACTTATTTGCGGATGCAAATGATTTTTTAAATTCTGATGGTTGTGTTGATGAAAGTGTTGAGATGTTTGATTTCACTGCAAAACCTCCAAACCATTCTGATTTTATTATCAATTCTGATGCTTTACCTAGTGTGTTTGAGAAAGGTGAATCATCAACTAAGGCTGGTGAATCAGTTCCTGTGAGTACCTATTCTTCTAAAGGTAAAAAGCAACAGAAAAGGCGCTCACAGAAACGGACTAACACAGGTAAGCAAAAGAAAAGACAAACTCAAAAATCTCATGTTCCTAACAAAGTTAAATCTTTTGTTTCATAATTGAACAAGAAAAGGTCTGAAGTGAGGTTTGAATGGCGACCTAAGAAGAAGGTTGAAGATCTTACAAAATCATTTTCTGATTCTGACTGTAATAGGATTTCTGTTAGTGATACTGATTTAGTTGGTGATATTGCTTCTTCCAAAACAAATATTGTAACTTCTTGCAAGACTTACTCAATAAAGCAATTGTTCCAATTATCTCCGTTTACTACTCAGTTGTCTACACGTGGTCGAAATGATTTTGTGACTCGACAATATTCTGATGATTGGTTTGGAACATATCATGTATATAATTCATTTGTCTCAAAAGTTTTTCAAAAGATCAGAGGGTCCAAATTCAAATGGATGCCAAAATCATGTGCTAACACTGTAGGACCCATCTATAAATGGGTACCTAAACCTATTGTTTCTTGATTTCTCTTGTGTAGACCCATCATATGTGGTACTTGGATTCTGGTTGCTCCAAGCATATGACCGGGCAGAAATATATTTTATTTAATTATACAGAGAAATTTTGCGGGAACGTTCGTTTTGGAAATGACCAGTTTTCACCGATATTGGGCTATGAAGATGTTGTGCAAGAAAATGTCACAATGAAGAAGGTGAGTTATGTTGAAGGCCTAGGACACAATCTGTTTAGCATTGGTCAGTTTTGCGACAAGGACTTAGAGGTGAATTTCAAGGCCAAGAGGTGTTGTGTGCGAACTGAAGATGGAAAAGAACTCTTGGTCGGGACGAGAAAGTCAAACCTCTACACGATCAATTTGTCAAAAGTCAAGACTGATAGTGTTGTGTGTCTACTCACTAAAGCCTCTATGCAACAAAGTTGGTTATGGCATAGACGACTATCTCACCTCAATTTTTGGTACATCAATAAACTGGTCACTGGTAATTTGGTGAAAGGACTTCCAGAGCTTAAATATGAAAAAGAACATCTGTATGCGACGTGTGAGAAGGGTAAGATGAAAAGAGCTTCTCATAAGCCTAAGCCTGAACCGAGTACAAGTTCCACATTGGAATTGCTACATATGGATCTCTGTGGTCCAATGCGAACTCAAAGCATCAATGGCAAGAAATATGTTTTAGTGATAGTGGACGATTATTCAAGATACACTTGGGTCAAGTTTCTAAGATCGAAAGATGAGACGCCCGATGTCATCATCTCATTTTTAAAGACCATTCAAGTGAATCTGCAGAAGACAATAAAGCTTCTTAGAACTGATAATGGCACAAAGTTCAAGAATAAAATTGTTGACGATTATCTCGAATCGGTCGGGATAACACATCAATTTTTTGCTGCTAGAACACCGGAACAGAATGGAGTTGTAGAGAGGCGAAACAGAACTCTAGTGGAGGTTGCTCGCACGATGCTGAATCAGTCAGATCTACCTCTATTTCTGTGGGCTGAAGTTGTGTCAACTGCATGTTATACTCAGAATCGCTCCATTATTCATCGCCAGTTTGGTAAAACGCCATACGCTTTAATTAATAATCGAATACCTAGCATTAAACATTTTCATATCTTTGAATGCAGGTGTTTTGTGCTGAACGATAAGGAGAACTTGAACAAGTTTAGTCCTAAGGCTGATGAAGGCATTTTTATCGGCTATTCTAAGGGCCGGTCCTGAGATTCCGGATGCCCATGGCGGAATGCCAAGAAAATGCCCCTAATATAAAAAGAAGCTAAAGACATGTACAAATTTAAGGGCTTTGGAACCTAATCAAACTAGGGCTCTTCAGAACACCCATTTTTTTTTAAATATAACAATATGATATGATGGAGTACATAAACCAAAACCCTGAATAACAAAATATATAATCCATCCCCAAGTCTCGGTCTTAATATAAAACAACTGCTATGTTTTTCTCACATAAACTGGAGAGATTTAAAGTGAAAACCATAGTTATTGAAGGGGTACTGTAACAATTTTATGAGATCATCCAGGAAAAAATGAACACAAAATGTCTCAACTTGTGCAGACCACCATCCGAAAAAATTCAGTGTGTAAAGATACTATCAATTAACTGATTAAAGATTCATGAAAGGTCCAAACATATGTTATTCTTGATGTTTCCAATAACCCCCGAGTTCCGTTTCTTCTCCTGCAGAACACCCATTCAGTTTAGGAAGACAGAAGAAAGGCCAAAACTATATATGTCTGGTATCACCCTGATTTATGGAGATGGATTTTAGGCATTGAAAATTCCATATCTAATGAAATATCATTTGGGGTTACAAGGCCCGGGAAACATTATTTCAGAATCTTAATCTTTCATGACTTCTGTGCTCTTCAACTAATATTGGATCATAGCCTCAGCTCATGTTTTATGATTAAGTTCCACCCATTGTTAAACTTTTCAATGATTAACCTTCACTTGGTTTGTCTCCTTTTAAAGGACATTATTTGGTTGGCCTAGTCTTTTAGATGTTTTGTGCTTTGGTTAATTTATTTCTTAGTTTTGGTATCTCTTTCTATATTTTTCTTAACAGAAAGTTGCGGATGGCGCTTTCTAGTCTTCATCGATCTTAAATTTTCCTTTCTTCATTCTCTTTCTTTTTTCATGTTTCATCTTTATATTTAAAACACCTATAGGGATCAGTGTAATCCAAATTAAGGTCCTAGTGTTGCTATTATGTAATATACAAAAGACATTGACGTAGAATATATGTCTCTACTTGGTAAAAACAATTAATTGGGCATTCCTTTATAAGCTAATTGAAGAATTATAAATTCAATAAACAATTTATAGAAACAATCATAAACTGATACTTCAGTAAGATTTCCAAAACCCAAGCAATTTACAGAAAATGAAATGATGCAAAGAATAAGACAAAGAGAGGGCAAATCGGAATCAGGAAGAGGGTTTACCGCATATGATATTGAGATGATAGAATGGTGCAGATCGATAGAGAGAGAGTCGAGAGAGCATCGATCTAGGGCATGAAAATGAAACCGTGTTCTTTTCTCTTCCTCAACTGACCCTACCTCAATGAAAATTGGGTTGGGCCGATGATGCCCTTTGGAGATCTGATGCCCATGGCGGTGGCCCTCTTTGCCGGCCCTGGCTATTCTCAAACGTCTGCAGCTTACAGAGTTTACTTGAAGAAGTTAAAGATAGTTGTGGAGAGAGTTAACATAACATTTGATGAAGAGATGGCTTCTGATTAAAACAGTTCAGAACCCGTGATTACCGGAGTTTTAGCTTCTGGGCAAATCAGTCCAGAACCTGCAGTTAACATTAATAAACTGATAAAGCATCAACGTCGACATCACATTTAATAAATTTAGATTTACTGTTTGAATTTTTCTACGATGAGTTTCTTGGTTCTAATTTGCCTAAACCTGTTGTGATTGACAGACCTGAAGGTTCAAGCATTCATCATCCAATAAGTTCAGATGTCTCAACTGAATATGTTCCCCCGATTCAGGAAAAAACTCAAATTCAATCACCTAACTCCATCAGTTGAAGATGTGAATTGTTAGAGCATAAATCTGTTGGATACAAGATCAAGAAGACTGAAGGTCAAAGTTCAAGATGTCAAAGCTGAGAAAGTCAACTTTCATTAATGTCAAAGTCTCTTGTAATAAAAGTCAAAGTCTTTGTATTTGTTTTGTGTTTTATTTTTCTTTGTATTGTAATTGTAGGTATAAATAGTGTTCTATTTTTCTATTTTGTAAGGAGTCTCGAACAGAATTGAATTAAAAGAGAGAGAATTATAGAGATAGAGAGATATCTAGAGAGAGAAAGTCAAGAACACTGTTTGTAATCGTTTGGATTAAAGTTAAATCAAACAGGTAGTAATTCAATCTTATTTGTTTGATTGTTTGAATGATTGTGATTAGAAACTAGAATCTGGGAATAACAATTGGTATCAGAGCAGATTCATTTGAAATCAAATCAAGAAAAGAAAGTCGACACTGTGTTCTTCAAGTCCAGATCTGATTTCGAGTTTTAGTGTGTTTTTGGAATAGAATTTGATTAGATTGTGTTAGAAAAGCATAATTGATCGAGTTTGTATAGATTAATTCTTCAATTGCACTGTAATTTTCTTGAATTTTTGGATTTTGTTGAGTTTGTAAGTCACGAGTCCTATGCACTGTATTTGAATCAATTTGTATATTTTTGTGTTGTAGATCGATTTTAGTTGTTAGTAATGAGTTTTCGATGATAAGGTGAGTAAATTCTCAAAATTTGGTGCTGAAATTCAAAGTTTAGATTGAATTTTCGGTGAAACAAATGAAGAACACGCAAGAAATCTGAAGAACGCGCTAGATCTGCAAAACGCGCAAGTTCTTCGTTAGAACGCGCAAGCTGAAGAATCTCAGTTTTGGTCAAAACGCTCAAGGCATTGTTAGCGAGTTCTAGAAACTCGCTGATTGAAGTCTGCGAGTTTTGAAAGTTGGGAAATTTTTCTAAGGACCAGAACACGCACGTAGTGGTTAGCGAGTTCTACAAACGCGCTAATCGAAGGGTGCGAGTTTGAGCAGGAACAGTGATCTGCAAGTTCGTTCATCTGCGAGTTTGAAAATCTTAGAAATTTTTCTAAGTGTTGGAACGCGCTAATCTTGTTTAGCGAGTTTATTCAAAACGCTCTAGTATTATCTTGCGAGTTTCTGAAACGCGCACGCCTCAGCCTGCGAGTTTCTTCGGAAAAGTAATCTGCGAGTTTGGTCGATCTGCGAGTTTGGTTGATCTGCGAGTTTGGTTGATCTACGAGTTTGGTCAAAATGCGCTAGTAGTGGCTAGGGAGTTTCTCAAACACGCACGTCGTAGCCTGCGTGTTTATCAGTGAATAGTGATCTGCGGGTTTAGGCGTTAGCGAGTTTCTTCGAGAACAGTCTCTTGTGAGTTTCTACGTCTAGCGAGTTACAGCGACTAGCGAGTTTCTCAGAACACGCAAGTCTTTGCGTGCGAGTTTCACAAACGCGTAAGCCTTAGTCTGCGGGTTTTTCAGAAATAGTGACTTGCGAGTTCTATAGTGACTTGCGAGTTTTGTCACTTAGTCAAATTTTTCGAAATTTCTGATTTTTCTATATTTCAAGATTTTTCTTGTGATTTCATATATGGACTAACGATCAGTTCTAGTTTCTTATTGCATATATTTTTCAAACAGGTTTAATCAAGATGACTTCTAAAGATGCTCTTTCCATTGGCACTGATGTCAAGCCTCCTGTTCTGTTCAAAGGCGAATACGAACAGTGGAAAGATAGATTTCTGGATTTTATAGATAAACATGCTAACGGAAAAAATATTCTGCTTTCAATTATCAAAGGCCCAATGATTCCACCTACTGTTGAAGTACCTGATGATGAATCATCTGATAGTGAAGATGGTGATGAGGACAGAGAACAAACGACAAAAACAGTTAAAATGGATCTATCATAGTACTCTGAAGAACAGAAAAGCCGGTATAAAGCAGACAAGCAAGCAAGATCTCTTTTACTTCAGAGCATTCCTAATGAGATTTACATCAAGATTGATAGCTACAAGGATAATGCTAAGAAGATGTGGGATCAACTGCAAAAGATGATGATGGGATCCAAGGTTGGGAATCAAATGAAAGTGGCTAACTGCATTAACAGTTATGAGGAATTTAAAGCCAAAGAGAATGAAAGCTTGGAAGATACTTATGAACGGTTTGTCTTGCTTCTGAATGAACTGACAAAGAACAAAGTGAAAAAGAAGCAGCTTGAGAATAATGTCAAATTTCTGAGCATCCTACAACCTGAATGGAAAAAGCATACGCGTAGGATGAAACAAATGAAGGATATAAAGGAAATTTCATTACATGAGGTCTATGAAACATTGAGGCAGAATGAAGAAGAAATAGAAGAGAAAAGAGCTGAGAAGAAGAAGGCAGAAAAAGTTCCCGATCCTATTGCATTGGTAGTTGGAGAAAAGAAGAAAGAAAAGATAGAGAAGAAGAAAAAGAAGAAAGTGCTTACAAGTTCTGAGTCGGAATCTGAATCAGATGGCGATGATGGAGAAAGTCTGAAACAAGCAATGCTTTTACTGACCCGAGCTTTTCAAAAGAAATTCTACAAGAAGCCGGGATCAAATTCTCAGAGATACTCTTCATCCAGTTCTAAGAATCGTGAGCACCGAGAAAGAGTGGAAGGAAAGCGATATGAAGAGAACCGGTATTTGGAAAGGAAGCCGGAAGAAAAGAAGAAGTTCATGAATGATTACAATGGTGCTGAAAAGCCAGCAAATGATCCAATCAAATGCTACAACTGTGGCAAGATTGGACATTTTGCTAAAGATTGTAGAAAGCCAAAGGTTTGTAATTCTCAGTACTATCAGAACAAACTGTTATTGGCCAAACAGCAAGAAGTGGGCATAACATTAATGGCTGAGGACGAATTTTGGTTGGATAATTCTGATCAAGAGGATGAAAAAGAGAAGGAAGAAACTGCTCATCTCTGTCTAATGGGCAAAGCGGTGAAATATGATGAGTCAGATGATGAAGCGGCTGATGAGGTAATGCACTTAACTGAAAAAGTTTTCATAACCAAAATGGAAGCTAGGATGGTTGAGCTTAATGACCTTCAAACAAAACTGAAAAAGGAAAAAGACAGAGTTGCTAAAAGAAACAACAAGATCTTTGAGCTTAATAAGTCCGTTATTGGGAACAAAGATCTAATTGATTCTTTACGCAAGTCTGCTAACGATTCTAAACTTCAAGTAGATTGTTTTGAAAAGAAGATTTCTGATTTTGAAGTTAAATTTTCTAAGTATGAGTTTGAAAAGAAAGAATCTGCACTAACTATTCATAAATTGCAGGTTGAGAACAAGCTTTTGAATAAGAAGGTAAATGGTCTGGAAGCCAAACTCTATGCAAGAGGCCAAACAGATCAAACTATTTTTCTTAATGCACCTAACGAAGAGGCTGATGTTAAGGAAAAATGGGGACTTGGTTTTGAAAACCCCCATTACTTAAAGAAAGCCATCAGAAAACAACCAGCACTTTATAATTTTGATTTTCTTGCCTGTACTGGTAAACATACTCATTTAAAACCCAAATTTGTTACCAAATTATCATAAGAAGATGAGGCCAAAGAAACTGAAAATAGAAAGAATGTAAAGAAAATGCAACTACCATTTAACTATGCAAAGTTAAATGATAGTTATCTTTCAGAAACACCAAAAGTTCTTTCAAACGATTATTTTGCTAGTTATTCTGTTTCTGAGATGAAGGCAAAACCTGCAATTGCAAAGGTTTATGTTCCTCCACTCATTCTTGAAAGCAAAATAATTGAGCTTGAAAGTGTTTTATCTGATGAAAAACTTTTGGTAAATATTGAACAAAGTGTGTTTTCTACAGTTTTAAAGAACACTATTTTTCAATCTAAATCTACAAAGTGTTCTACAGTTTCTAAGGCACCTCAAATTTCAACTGATAACTTTGATGACTTATTTGAGTCTGCAAATGACTTTCTTAATTCTGATGACGGGTGCATAAAAGAAATTGATATGTTTGACTTCAATGCTTCTCTTCCTGATCATTCTATTTGTCTTATACCTGAAAAAGTGTTACCAAGTGCTCTTAAAACTGATGAATTATCTACAGTTTATGTGACTGCTGAATATTATTCTAAAGGTAAGAATCATAAGAAACAACAATCACAAAAACGGATTAACACTGGTAAACCAAAGAAAACTCATTTTCAGAAATCTGATTTTCCTAATAAATCTAAATCTTTTGTTTCAGATATAAGGAAGAAAAGGTCGAAAGCGAGAACCGAATGGCGACAAAAAGAAAGGATGATGAGATAGCTGAATCAGTTTCTGATAATTCTTGTAATAGATCAATTAGTAGTGATAATGATGTAGTTGATCAATTTGCTTGTCATAAACAAAACCTTGTAACTTCTTACAAGCGTTATTCAATAAAGCAATTGATTCAATTATCTCCTATTACTACTAAATCTTTTCATTATTGGAGAAATGATTTTGCTTATTCTTATAATTCTATTGATTGGTTTGGATCTTATCATGTTTATTCTTCAAGATCAAATGTTTTTAAAAGTTTTCAACGAAAAGGAGGATCCATATTCAAATGGATACCAAAATCATGTGCTAATCTATTAGGACCCGTTTTTAAATGGGTACCTAAAGTTATTGTTTCCTGATTTCTCTTGCAAACCCGACATATGTGATACTTGGACAGTGGATGTTCCAAGCATATGACTGGGCAAAAAGCTTTATTGTCTAATTATACAGAGAAACTCGGTGGAAATGTCAGATTTGGAAACGATCAGCTTTCACCAATCTTAGGATATGGTGACATCATTCAAGACAACATAATGATTAAGAAGGTGAGTTATGTCGAAGGCTTAGGGCACAACTTGTTTAGCATTGGTAAATTCTGCGACAAAGGGTTAGAGGTCAACTTCAAAGCTAAGAGATGTTCGGTTCGTTCTGAAGACGTCACAGAACTCTTAGCAGGCAAGCAAAAGACAAATCTCTACACCATCAATCTTTCAAAGGTTCAGAATGACAGTCACGTTTTCTTATTATCAAAAGCTTCGATGCAACAAAGTTGGCTTTGGCACCGACGACTATCACATCTGAATTTTCGTTATATCAACAAGCTGGTTAGTGGAAAATTGGTGAAAGGACTTCCTGAGCTGAAAATTGAGAGAGAACATTTATGTGCTACATGTGAGAAGGGTAAGATGAAGAGATCTCCTCATAAACCGAAGCCTGAACCAAGCACCAGTTCTCCACTAGAGTTACTGCATATGGATTTGTGTGGTCCTATGAGAACACAAATCTTGGGTGGAAAAAAATACGTGTTGGTTATTGTTGATGATTACTCAAGATACACGTGGGTCAAATTTCTTCGATCGAAAGATGAGACTCCTGAAGTTCTCATTACTTTCTTAAAGATGACCCAGGTGAATATGCAAAGACAAGTCAAGTTTCTTCGAACGGACAATGGCATAGAGTTTAAAAACAAGATTGTTGAAGAATATCTTGAATCGGTCGGGATATCACATCAGTACTCTGCTGCTCGTACGCCTGAACAAAATGGAGTAGTCGAAAGGCAAAATCGGACGCTAGTCGAGGCCGCTCGTACTATGCTCAGCCAATCCGATCTACCTCTATTCTTGTGGGCAGAAGTTGTGTCAACTGCATGTCATACTCAAAATCGATCCATAATACACCGCCATTTCCAAAAGACTCCATATGAGCTGATCAACAACAGAACACCGACAATCAAGTATTTTCATATATTTGGGTGTAAATGTTTTGTGCTTAATGACAGAGAGAGTCTAAATAAATTTAGTGCTAAGGCGGACGAAGGCATCTTCATTGGTTATTCTTCAATATCTGCAGCATATCGTGTTTATCTGAAGAAGTCAAAGACAGTTGTCGAGAGCGTCAATGTCACATTCGATGAAGAAATGGCTTCTGAACAACTCAGTTCAGAACCCGTTATCACTGGAGTATTAGCTTCTGGGAAGATCAGTCCAGAACCTGTTTCTACAGCGAATAATTCGAATAACGCTTCTACTTCAATTTCACATTTATCTGATTTAGATTTGTTATTTGAATTCTTTTATGATGAGTTTCTAGGATCTAATGTACCTAAATCTGTTGTGACTGACAGGTCTGAAGACACAAGTTGCAATCATCCAGTCACTTCAGAAGTTGTAACTGAACTTGTATCCCCCGTTCAGTCAGAAACTCCCATTCCATTGAATACTCCTACAGTTGAAGATATACAAGTAACTGATGAGCCAGAAGTAACTTTATCAGTTGGGTGTGATATACTATCTACTAAACAACCAGAGTCTTCTGTTCCAACTGTTGCTTCTACACCTGAAACTTCAACTGCAAACCTCCCTCCTATTATTCAATCTGAAGAACCTGATAGTGGATTTCAAGATGATGATCATGTTCAATCAGTATCTAATCCACTCCCTCATGAGCATCGCTGGACCAAAGAGCATCCATTAAATCAAGTAATTGGAGATCTCAACAAGCCTGTACAAACTAGGTCAGCGACTTTTAATCAATGTATGCATGACTCATTCCTCAGTAAGATAGAGCCTACGCGAGTATCAGAGGCTCTTGCTGATTCGGATTGGGTATCTTCTATGCAAGAAGAGATCAATCAGTTTGAAGCCCTGAAGGTCTGGAGATTAGTTCCAAAACCAGAAGGTAAAACCGTGATAGGCACTAAATGGGTTTTCAAAAACAAGAAGGATGAAGATGGTATCGTCATAAGGAACAAAGCTAGACTTGTTGCCAAAGGTTACCGGCAAGATGAAGGCATAGATTACGATGAGACATATGCTCCAGTAGCGCGTATAAAGGAAATCCACATGTTTTTAGCCTACGCAGCTCACAAGAATTTATAGTCTATCAGATGGACGTGAAAACGGCCTTTCTGAATGGCATTCTTAAGGAGGAAGTCTATGTGTCTCAACCAGAAAGGTTCGTAAATCCAGATAAGCCAGATTATGTCTACATCTTGGACAAAGCCCTGTATGGTTTGAAACAAGCCCCTCGAGCATGGTATGATGTTTTATCAAAATTCTTGGTCAAGTCAGGTTTTTCCAAAGGTAAAGTTGATACCACTTTGTTCATCAAAAGGGAAAAAGCCGATATCATCCTTATTCAAATATATGTTGATGATATAATATTTGGCTCTACAAATCCTAAATACTGCAAAAACTTTTCTAACCTCATGGTGTCACGTTTTCAAATGAGTATGATGGGAGAGATGAATTTCTTTCTCGGATTACAAGTTAAACAGTTTTCAACAGGGATTTTCATTAACCAATCTAAGTACATTTTGGATATTCTTCGGAAGTTCAATATGGAAAATTGCAAACCAATTGGAACCCCGATGGCACCAGGTACTAAGATTAGCACCGATCATTCGGGTAAAAATGTTGATGTTAGAACTTATAGAGGTATGATAGGATCGTTAATGTATCTTACTTCAAGTAGGCCAGATACTATGTTTTCAACATGTTTATGTTCTAGATATCAGGCTGCTCCCAAAGAATCCCATTTGGCTGCTGTCAAACGGATTTTTAGGTATCTTAAGGGCACTGCAGATCTTGGTCTGTGGTATCCTAAGGATACTGGTTTTCAACTGACTGCCTATTCAGATGCAGATCATGCAGGTTGCATGTTGGACAGAAAGAGCACTTCAGGTCACATTCAATTTCTTGGAGATAAGCTCGTTAGTTGGGCATCAAAGAAGCAATTATGCGTTTCCACATCGACTGCTGAAGCTGAGTATGTAGCTGCTGCCAGTTGCTGCTCTCAAGTCTTGTGGATGCGAACACAGCTACGAGACTACGGATTCAAGTTTGATAGAATACCAATATATTGTGACTCGAAGAGTGCAATCGCGATATCTGCTAATCGTGTCCAGCATACGAAAACCAAACACATTGATGTCAGGTATCATTTTATAAAAGATAATGTAGAAAAAGGAACAATTGAACTTTATTTTGTAAAAACAGATTATCAGCTTGCAGATTTATTTACCAAACCATTAGATGAAAAGAGATTTAATTTTCTTATCTCTAAGCTTGGTATGTTAAATCTGAAGACATAATCAGTTGTTACCTAATAAAGTTAAGTATTGTTATTTTTCATCATTTCTCTTTATAATTATTTCTGAAGGATATCTGCACTTTAACATGACTGTTAATGATCTCAGGGGGAGTAAGAGAAGATTAAAGATGAATCATTATTCTTTTGAGGGGGAGCATATCTAATTTCTGCATTTTGCTTAACTGACAAATTTTTGTGATACATGATTTTAGGGGGAGCATATAAATCACATCAAAAGAAGTAAGACTATGATTTCTGATTATTTCAGATCAGAACTCGTACTTTAATCGTTTTACTGCTTTATGTCTTTTATTTTTGAATAAATTTGTGAATAAAATTGTTTTGACTAGACTTTGAGACTTATGCAGGATGAGAGAGGATGACACGATCATATCTTATTGACTACAACTGATTTCATGAGAATTAAGATGAGCGAAAAGGTAAATTTCTTATCTTAATCTCATATGTATCTGAATGAAGGACAACTTTCAGATATGAAAACATGATTTTCTTAAATGTTCAAACCACTTCCCGATTCTTTAACAGTTTTCATGAATTGGAAGTGTGATTTTTAAATGTTTTCATTTTATTTTTGTGCTTAATTGATAAACAAACCGTGTGTTTCCAAAGAAAAATACTTGCGTATTGTCTTTTCTACATACTTTCAAGTATTCACACACAACGTTTTAAATTTTGTTCAAATTGTTCTTACCATGTCTCATATTGAAACATATTTTCGATGGTAAGACACCCCGCTTGTACTTCACTGTATCTTGAGCATCATTTCATTTCGAAGCGTTCATTTCAAGAATGTCTATATCTTGTTTCATATAGACAATATCCATTATTCTTGACCATAAGCCTTAATTGATATATCATTTCATTTCTGATCATTTTCATACAATGTCAGATTTTCAAACAGGTCTTTTGCATTCATGTTCATTCATTCAATATACTTGTTTGAAAATACTTCAATGTTTTCAAATGCTCAAATCTTCATATTTTATGAGCATACATTCATCTGACATTTGTATATGAGCTTTAACTGCTAAAGTTAAATCATTATGAGCAACACATTCTTTTAGGATCATATATGGGTTCTTTGTGCTAGGAATTAACTGAACATCTATGAAATCACGTTAACCAGTGATTTCTACCCAAGAAGTTAATCCATAGAGATTGAGTGTGAGGAGTCTAAAATAAATGAGTGTGGGTGTGATGAGGTAAAATGTAAAGGAGAGTTTGGTTAGTAGTGAGCTTAAAGATCAAAAGAAAGAGGGTGTGAGAACAGAGTAAAAGAATATCAAACTCTGCACCAACTACTTTCTGAACCGGGCAGCCACATTACTAGCGTTTCACAATTCTTTGGTGAACGTTATTGAAACAGGCAAATAGCCCATGCCAACTCTTGACTAAACCTCACAAACTACTCATTTTCTTCTTAAAAGGAAAATGTTTCACATTTTCAAGGGGACGCAACATATAATCTATCTGGTTTTCATTTGGAAAATCTGGATATTGAAAAAGAAAGAAGTCTGCCCCACCTTCGCACTTCAATCATGCACATTGAGTCTGTGTTTATACTATTGTTGTCTCAATGGTTTACACTATGTTGAGCCTTTATAAAAGCAATTATTCGTGCTTAATTCTTTCTACACTTGCACGAGCACACAAAGAATTCGTTTCTTTGTCATAACATTAATATAAATTGCCTTTGTGGTGTTTCGATGATTGGATGGAAGCCCTGGGGGAGTGAACTTCAAAAAACTCCTTTATATTGTGTATTCGTTACACACAGTGACTTCGTGTTACTGACAGGCATTCTAACTGATTCATTTGTTGATTCAGGAGTTACTTGTTCTTATTTTGTCTGGATTTGCAAAGATCTAGATGAATACTTGGTTATGGATCACCGAATCAGAGGCTCAGTTTGACAGATCAGAATGGTCAAATGACACTTATTGGAAGAAAAGTTTTGATGATATAGATGCTCAAATCATCAAAAAGGGGGAGATGGTATCAAGAAATGATAAAGTTTTGAGAGATTATTTTCAGAACTGTCCAAGTCAGAAAATTCAAAGTCAAGATTTGAAGATGATCAAAGAATTTCTGAAGATTTGAGGAAATTTTCTTTGAAGATTATTTGCTAAAGCAATCCGCGCTGATTCTGAAGATAATTTCTTTCCAAAGTCTGAAAGTATCTTGTGAAAGTTTTGGGGAGATTGTTAATCGTTTAAAGACAGTTTTGGAAAGAATACTATCAAAGAAAAAGGGGAGATTGTACTGACAGAGCATAAAAGTGAAGACTGAATTGCTAGATCTTTCAACAGTGATCTTGAATCCAAAGGGGGATATTGTTAGAGCATAAATCTGTTGGATACAAGATCAAGAAGACTGAAGGTCAAAGTTCAAGATGTCAAAGCTGAGAAAGTCAACTTTCATTAAAGTCAAAGTCTCTTGTAATACAAGTCAAAGTCTTTGTATTTGTTTTGTGTTTTATTTTTCTTTGTATTGTAATTGTAGGTATAAATATTGTTCTATTTTTCTGTTTTGTAAGGAGTCTCGAACAGAATTGAATTAAAAGAGAGAGAATTGTAGAGAGAGAGAGATATCTAGAGAGAGAAAGTCAAGAACACTGTTTTAATCGTTTGGATTAAAGTTGAATCAAACAGGTAGTAATTCAATCTTATTTGTTTGATTGTATGAATGATTGTGATTAGAAACTAGAATCTGGGAATAACATGAATGTTAGTGAAGAGACAGAAGTAACACAATCAGTTGGATGTACGACAACGCCTACTCAACAGATTTCATGTGTCCAACCAACTAAAGCTTCTGCATCGGTTACTTCAACTGAACCCCTTACTAATCAACAAGAAGATGAAAGTGGATACTTAGATGATTCTCATGATCAATCTACATCTAATCCACTCCCTCATGAACACAAGTGGACCAAAGAACACCCAATACATCAAATCATTGGAGATCCATCCAAGCCGGTGCAAACTAGGTCTGCGACATTGAACCAGTGCATGCATGATTCATTTTTGAGCAAGGTAGAGCCTACGCGAGTATCTGAAGCTCTAGCTGATTCAGATTCGGTAACTGCAATGCAAGAAGAGCTTAATCAATTTGAAGCGCTTAAATTCTAGAGACTCGTGCCACGTCCTGAAGGTAAAACAATCATTGGTACGAAATGGGTTTTCAAAAATAAGAAAGATGAAGATGGTATCATCATAAGGAACAAAGCAAGACTTGTTGCTAAAGGATATAGGCAAGAGGAAGGCATATATTACGACGAGACTTATGCTCCAATTATGCGTATAGAGGCAATCAGAATGTTTTTAGCCTACGTTGCACACAAGAACTTCACAGTATATCAAATGGATGTGAAGACTGCCTTTCTGAATGGCATTCTAAAGGAGGAAGTCTATGTCTCTCAGCCTGAAGGTTTTGTCAATCCAGATAAACCAAATCATGTATATATCCTTGACAAGACTCTTTATGGTTTAAAACAAGCCCCTCGCGCCTGGTATGACGTTCTATCGAAATTCTTAGTCAAGTCGGGTTTTCTAAAGGTAAAATCGATACTACTCTTTTCATTAAAAAGGAGAAAGTTGATATCATCTTAATTCAAATATATTTGGATGACATCATATTTGGCTCCACTAATCCAAAGTATTGTAAGAATTTTTCAAACCTCATGGTGTCCAGATTTCAGATGAGTATGATGGGAGAGATGAATTTCTTTCTCGGATTACAAGTCAAACAATTTTCTACGGGGATTTTTATTAATCAAGCGAAGTACATTTCTGATATTCTGAGAAAATTTAAAATGGAAAATTGTACTCCGATTGGAACCCCGATGGCACCTGGAACTAAGATCGGAGTTGATCTTTCGGGAAAAGCTGTCGATATTAGAACCTATAGAGGGACGATTGGTTCTTTGATGTACTTGACGGCTAGTAGGCCAGATATTATGTTTTCTACGTGCTTATGTGCTAGATATCAGGCTTCATCTAAAGAATCCCATCCTTCAGCGGTCAAGCGTATTTTTAGATATCTGAAAGGCATTGTAGATCTTTGTCTGTGGTATCCTAAAAATACTGGTTTTGAGCTCAAAGCATTTTCAGACGCAGATCATGCAGGTTGTATGCTTGACAGGAAGAGTACTTCGGGACACATACAATTCTTAGGCAATAAACTCGCGAGTTGGGCTTCGAAGAAACAACTCTATGTATCTACTTCAATAGCTGAGGCAGAATATGTAGCTGCAGCTAGCTGCTGTTCTCAAGTGCTGTAGATGCGAACACAACTCCGAAATTATGGTTTCAAGTTTAACAACATCCCGATCTATTGTGATTCAAAGAGCGCCATTGCAATATCTGCAAACCCTGCTCAACATACGAAAACCAAGCACATCGACGTGAGATATCATTTTATCAAAGACAATGTTGAAAAAGGTAGAATCGAACTTTAATTTGTAAACACATATTATCAACTTGCGAAATTGTTTACCAAGCCTCTTGACGAAAAGAGATTTAATTTTCTCATTTTAAACTTGGCATGCTAAATCTCAAGACTTAATCTGTTGTTACCTAGTACAGTTTAGATTTTGTTATTTTTCTTCATTTCTTTACTTTTTAATCTGCAAGATATCTGCACTGAAAGGTTTGTTCATGATTTCAGGGGGAGTGTGATACAATGTTAAGATGATCTACATTTTAGGGGAAATTAGAGAATTCTGCATATATTGTTTTACTGGAATATCATATGATGCAAATTCTCAGGGGGAGTAAGGACAATGACTTCTGATTACATCTGATCAAAACTTGTTCTTAACAAGTTTTATTGCTTTAATGTCTTTGTTTTTCAATAAATTTTGTGAATAAGACTTGGTGCTTTGACGATTTTTGACTGAATGCAGATTTTGAGGGGGAGCTTAAATGATCATATTCAATATGACTTTCGAGCTGACTTTATGAGATTTAAGTTGAGCGTAAGGATCATTCTAATCTTAATCTCATACATGTCTGAAAGAAGGACGACTTTCAGATATGAAAACATGTTCTTAAAATGTTCTGTTAGATCACAGATTTATTGGATTCAAGATCATCAAGATTTAAGATGAAAGATTCAAGAAGTCAAGGTTGAAAAGTCACTCTCAATAAAAGTCTAGGTCCTTTGTAATAAATAGTTAAAAGTTATTTTCCTTGTATTTTATGTTTTTGTCTTTTCCCTAAATAGGTTTTCTAGGGTGCTAGGGTTGGTGTGGTGTAAGGGTGTGCCAAAATAGAATACTGCAGCCACCAACTAGAGAGAGAGAGAGATCTTAGAGAGAAAAACCTTCAAGAGAGAAAACCTTGTAATCCTTTGATTGAGAAATCTAAAACAGGTTTGATTAAATCTCTTGTTGTGTGATTATATCTTGTTTATGTGATAAGAAACTGCTTTTATTTGGGACAATCAATTGGTATCAGAGCTTATATCCAGATTAAAATCAAATATTCCAAAAAATACTGTTCGAACACTGTTCATCGTCTTCCAGATTCGATTTTTGAGTGTTTGTGTGTTTTTCGATTAGAAATCATTTGGGTTATGATCGAAATTAGTATTAGAGTGAGTTTGTATTTATTTTATTGAGTATTGCACTGTAATTTATTCACATTTTGATGTTGTTGGTGTTTTGGTGTTCACGAGTCCAGTGCACTGTTCTATCGATCGAATCTCACTTAGAGTGTTTAATTATGAAATTACTTGATTGTAATCAGTTCTAGATGTGTTTATGGTTTTTCTGTCAAAGTTTCGAGTTGTAAATCAAAGTCTAGATAGGTTTTTGGTCGATTCAGAATCGTATTTTGGAAGAAAAGGTGAAGAACACGTCTTTGCGCCAGTTCATAGTCGGTTTGCGCCAGATTCAAGTGGTTCGAAGCTCTTAGCGCAAAGTTTCTTTTGCGCCATCAGCTCTTCGCGCAAATCTATAGTTTGCGCCACCAGATCTTCGCGCAAAGTTTTTCTAACCAGTTTTTCGCCATCAGTTCCTCGCGCAAAACTTCCTTTGCGCCATCTTCTCATCGCGCAAAGTCCTTCGTGCGACCCGCTTCTCGCGCAAAACTAGATTGCGCCAGCTTCACTTAGCGCGAAGTCCCTTTTGCGCCAGCTTCTTTTAGCGCAAAACTTCTTTTGCACCATGTTCACTTAGCACAAATCTTTAGCGCATTTCTGAGTTTTGCGCAAATTTCACACTTTTCCATACTTAGACAATTTTTTGCAAACTGTAATATGGCCTTTAATTATAGTGCTAAGTCTGCGGAGGGGGACATTGTCCTGATTGTTATCAAAATTCCTGAATTCCTATTTCAAGATTTTTGAATTTTATTTGATTTTATCTGGACTAACGATCAATTTCGAGTTTCTTATTGCATATTTTCAAGTTCAGAATGACTTCCAGCGAAACTCCTTCAACTAGTACGGATGAGAATCCACCAGTACTTTTCAGAGGAGAGTACGAACAATGGAAAAATCAGTTCCTGGATTTCATTGACAAACATAAATTAGGGGATCATATTAGATTATCTCTAAGAGAAGGGAGTATGACAACTCCAAGGAGAGTTTTTACTGTTATAAAAAAGAATGGAGAAAGAGAAAAACAAGAGCTTTCATTACCACTTGATATGTACTCAGACGAGCAAAGAAAAAGACATCAAGCTGACTGTTTAGCCAGATCTTTTATATTGCAAGGAATTCCCGAGGAGATTTTAAAGGAGATTTCTATCAAGTTAGAATGCAAAAAGGCTACCGGAAAGCTGTTATGGGAACATATTGAGAAGATTATGATAGGATCACAGATTTCATCAAGAGTTAAGTTTTTGGAAACTAAGAACTTTGAACACAATAAAAGAATTGAAGAAGAGAAGGAAGAGACATCACACTTGTGCTTGATGGGTCAGATGAAGACAGAAACCGAAGTTGATTCTGATGAAGAGGATAACGATGAGGTATGTGATATGACTGAATCAGATTTCTTGAATCAAATGCATGCCATGATGACTAAACTCCAAGAATTAGAGTCTAAACTTAAGCGTGAAAGAGGTATTATTAATGATAAAAATCAATCTATACAGAAACTTAGCAATGATATTGCTGAGAAAAATGTGTTGATTGAAGCGTTGCATAAAAACATTGACACCACCGCAAAAGAAAAGACTATAATTCCCAAAGAGTTAGCTGAAACAACTTCAAAATATAGAATGTGTGAGTTTGAATCAAAAGAGCTTTCTAAAATGTATTCTTCGCTTTCAAAAGAAAAAAAATCTTTAATTGAAAAAGTGAATGCTTTGGAAGGAAAATTATATACTTTGGGTAAAACTAAACAAACCATTCATCTAAACAAACCTAAAGAGAATCCTGAGTGTTGGGGACTTGGTTACAAGAACCCACACCACCTCAAAAAGGGTATATCTGAAGCGCTTGCTCTTTATGATTTTGGATTTATGAAACTGGCACCTCAATACCCTGAACTCAAAGTTTTCTGGACTAGTCTGTCTGAAGAGGATAAAGCCAAGGAATATGCTAAAAGAAAGAACACAACTAAAGTTCAACTTCCGTTTCGTTATGAGAGGTTGAATAACAGTTATAGTTCTGATAAATCAAAGTCTCTATCTAATGACTATTTTGAGAGTTATTCTGTAAAAGAAATGGAGGCTAAGCCCATCGAAGGTAAGCTTTACGTTCCTCCTCTCATTTTGGAAACAAAAAATTCTGAACTTGAGAATACTCTCACAGAAGAAAGGATTTTGATAGACTTAGAACAAACTGTATTTTCTACTGTGTTCAAATATACTGAGTTTTCTAAATTATCCCAGGCTTTAAAATCTGATGATAGGTCTGGTTCACTTGATAATGAGTTTGATTTTCTAAACTCTTATGGTGGTTTAGATGACCGTGTTGGTGATTTTGACTTTAATGCTAAACTTCCTAATCATTCATCTTATGTTGTTAATTCTTTTGGATTACCAAGTGTGTACGTAAAAGGTGAAACATCAACGAAAGTTGATAAATCAGTTCCTGTGAAAAAGAAAGTTGCCAAAGGTAAAAAGAAGAAATCTGGGCATTCACAGAAACAGATCAACACTGGTAAGTCAAAGAAGAAGCATTTGTTTGATTCTCACCATTCTAACTCTAAAGTTTCAAATGTTTCGGATCTGAGAAAGAAAATGCATGGAGTTAAGTCTGAATGGCAACCAAAGCAGAAGAAAAATGAGAATGTTACATAATTTTCTAGTGCTGATTGTAATAAGAATACTCCTAGTAAAGATGATAAAATTGTGGATGTTGCTATTTCTAAACCAAAACTTGTTGATTCTCACAAGAAATATTCAAGACAGCAATTATTCCAGTTATCTTTATCTGCTAGAAAGTTTTCAAATTATGATAGATATGATTATGCTTCTCAAAAATATTCTGATGTTTGGTTTGGCACATATCATGTGTACTCTTATCGTTCTAATTTTTCAAATGGGTTTCAAAAGAAAAGTGGGCCCAAATTTAAATGGGTGCCAAAATCTTGTGCTAACACAGTTGGATCCAAATACCAGTGGGTACCAAAGAAAAGGGATGAATCTGTGTTGCAGGCACCTTTTGTCAAAGGGAAGTAAGAGAACCAAGGATTCTAAGTAAATCAGCTTAGGACCCGTACTTCAACGAAGTTTGACTTCTAAACACAACAGTTTAGGACTCGTACTTCAGTGATCAAAAGACCTTACTCCTGTGCTGATTAGAGATTGTACTCCAATACTCGAATGAGGAAATCAACCATCAAGGGGGAGTACATATTTTTCTAAAATATTTTGCATCCGATAGATATGATGAACTACATTTCAAAATAGAATTGTAGATCTCTATCATGTGCTTTTTCACTGACATATTTTAGATGCATAATTTCAGGGGGAGTAAAAGTGATGATTTTTGATTACTTCAGATCAGAACTCGTACTTTAATTGTTTTACTGCTTTATGTAATTTAATTTCTGTGAATAAATTTGCTTTGACTATGACCTTAAGACTTTTGCAGTTTGAGAGATGCTTACAAGATCATATCTTTATGACTTTAAGCTTGACTTCATGAGATGTAAGATTGCACGCAAAAGGTATAATTCTTTATCTTCATCTCATATATGGTTGAAAGAAGGACAACTTTCAATCATAGAAAACATTATTCTTAAATGTTCAAACCACTTCTCGATTCTCAATCTGATTTCATGAATTGGAAGTGTAATTTTAAATGTTTTCATTTTTATTTGTGCTTTAACTGTTAAAGTTAAATCATCTGAGTAACACATGCTTTCTAGGAAAACATGGCATTTCTTTGTGCTAGGATTTAAATGCAACTTCTATAGAATCACGTTAACTAGTGATTTCTACCCAAGAAGTTGATCCTTTAGTGATTGAGTGTGAGGCTTCAAAAAGAAATGAGTATGGGATCAGTGATGAGGTAAAATGGAAAAGAGAGTTTGGTTAGCTATTCGTTTAATGACTAAATAAAAGAGGGTGTGAGAACAGAGTTAGAATAATATCAAACTCTGCACCAACTACTTTCTGAGCCGAGCAGCCACGTTACTAATGTTTCACACTTCTTTGGTGAACATTATTGAAATAGGCAACTAGCCCATGCCAACTCTTGTTAAAAACCCCACCAGCCACTCATTTTCTTCTTAACAAGAAAATGTTTCATTTTTTCAATGGGGATGCAGCACATTTACTATCTGATTTTCTTTTGGAAAATCTGGATATTGAAAAGAAGGAAGTATGCCCCACCTTCGCACTTCAATCATGCACATTGAGTCTGTGTTGAACTTACTGTTGTCTCAGTGGTTTACACATTTTGAGCCTTTATAAGCAATCATCCGTGCTTAATTCTTTCTATCACTTGCACGAACACACAAAGAATTTGTTTCTTTGTCATAAAGTTTATAGAAATTGCCTTTGTGGTGTTTCGATGATTGAATGGAAGCCCTGGTGGAGTGAACATCATAAAAGCTCCTTTATAATGTGTATTCGTTACACACAGTGACTTCGTGTTACTGACAGACATTTTTAACTGATTCATTTGTTGACTCAGGGGTTACATTCCTAATTTGTCTAGATTTGAAAAGATCTAGATGAATATCTTGGTAGGTTGACGATGAATCAGAGGCTCAGTTCAACAGATCAGCATGGTCAACGACATTTTTTGGAAGAAGTTTTGCTGATGTCGATGCTCCTTTCATCAAAAAGGGGGAGAACATGTTGTTTGAAGAAATTTCCATTACAAGTTGTATTTAACATGTTGTTTGAAGAAATGTCCATTACAAGTTATATTTCAAGAGATGTTTGTAAAGAGAAGAAACGTTAACCAAGAAATGGGTGAGAACACAAGCTTAGAGAAAGTATTCTGAAGATATGCTGAATTGAGAGAAATTTTCTTTGAAGATACTTTGCTAAAGCATTCTGAACTGAAACTGAAGATAATTTCTTTCCATCATATGAAAGAGATTTTATCTACATCTTTTGGGGATATTGCTATATTTTGAAGACAAAGAGGGATTACATCTTTCTGAGCTCAAAGAGAAAATTGGATTGCTAAATCTTTTAAATAATGATCTTGATCCAAAGGGGGAGATTGTTAGATCACAGATTTATTGGATTCAAGATCATCAAGATTGAAGATGAAAGATTCAAGAAGTCAAGGTTGAAAAGTCACTCTCAATAAAAGTCTAGGTCCTTTGTAATAAATAGTTAAAAGTTATTTTCCTTGTATTTTATGTTTTTGTCTTTTCCCTAAATAGGTTTTCTAGGGTGCTAGGGTTGGTGTGGTGTAAGGGTGTGCCAAAATAGAATACTGCAACCGCCAACTAGAGAGAGAGAGATCTTAGAGAGAAAAACCTTCAAGAGAGAAAACCTAGTAATCCTTTGATTGAGAAATCTAAAACAGGTTTGATTAAATCTCTTGTTGTATGATTATATCTTGTTTATGTGATAAGAAACTGCTTTTATTTGGGACTATCATGTTCAAACCACTTCTCTATTCTCAAAATGAATTTATGAATTTATGAATTTAGAAGTGTGATTTTAAATGTTTTCATTTTCATAAGCTTAAATGTTAAGACTAACCGCATGTTTCCAAAGATAAATACTTGTGTATTATCTTTTCTATATACTTTCAAGTATTCACACACACCGGTTTAGTGTATTATTGACCAAGTTCTTACCATGTCTCATATTTGAAACTAATTTTCGATGGTAAGACACCCCGTTTGAAATTATTTGCTATTTGAGCATGATTTCATTCAAAACGTTTCTTTCAAGAATGTCTATATTTGATTCATATAGACAACATCCAATTTTCATGACCTAAACCTTGGTTGTTAAATCATTCTTATTTGATCTGATTGTATCATTGTCAGATTCTCAAAACACTTCACTTGAATTCGTTTCATTCGTTCAATTTCGTTGTTTTGAGAAATCTTAAATGTTCAAAAGCTCACACATTGATAATGTTAAGCATACAACTCTGACTATGATATCTTATGCTTAATTGTCAAGATAATTGTTGAGCAACATATTCTTTTAGGACAAATGCATGGGATTCAGTGTCTAAGCTTAACAGAACTTCTATGGATTCACGTTAACCAGTGTTTCCTACCCAAGAAGTTATCCTTGAGTGATCGAGAGGCGAGGAGTCAAAATATCTGAGTGTGGGTATGTGTGCTGAGATAAAATGAAAAGAGAGTTTGGTTAGAAGTGAGCTTAATGTTAAAAAGAACGAGGGTGAGAGATCAGAGTAAAAGAATATCAAACTCTGCACCAACTTTTTCTGAGTCGGCCAACCATATTTATGTTGTTTCACAACTTTTTCATGAACATCATTGAAACAGGCAACTAGCCGATGCCAACTCTTGACTTAACCCCACCAGCTACTCATCTTTTTCTTAAAAAGAAGATGTTTCAATTTTATGGGGATGCAACACATAATCTATCTGATTTTCATTTGGAAAATCTGGATATTGAAAAAGAAGGAAGTCTGCCCCACCTTCGTATCTCGATCATGCACAATTGAGTCCGTGTATTACTATTGTTGTCTCAATGGTTTACACATTTTGAGCCTAATCATTAAAAGCAATCATCATGCTTAATTCTTTCATACGCAAGCACGTACACACAGGAAATTCGTTTTTCAGTCTAAACGTTCATAGAATAATCTTGTGTTATTCGATGATTGAATGGAAGACCTGGGGGAGTGAACATTAAAAAACTCCTTTCCAATGTGTATTTGTTATACACGGTGGCTTTGTGATACTGACAGGCATCTTAACTGATTCATTTGTTGATTCAGGTGTTACATTCATATTTGTCTAAATTTGAAAAGATTCGGATGAATACTTATGAATTGACGGATGATCAGAGGATCATATGATAAAGATTAATGGTCAGAAATGATTGAGGACATTTCTTGGTGAAGTTTTGATGATTTCTGTGCTACATCATCAAAAAGGGGGGAAAGACTCAAGAAATGGAGAAGTTATTTTCAAGAAAGATGATTTGAAGAAAGTTCATTGCAAGTGTTGTCAAAGAATGAAAGTTATGTGGAGATTGTACAGAGTTGAAAGAGATAGTTCAAAGAATTCAATAAGTTTGTTGAAGATTTCTGAAATTTTCTTTGAAGATGATTTGCTAAAGCAAAAGAGAGCCATGTCTGAAGATAATTTCTTTATGAGGTTTGAAAGAGGCTTCTACAACCTTTTGGAGAGATTGTTAAAGCTTATTGAAAAAGATGTTGTTCAAAGATTTTGGGGAGATTGCAGAATTTTTTGAAGTCTACTTATTCAAAGAGGGAGATTGTGGTTCAATGCTTATTTTTCTGAAGATGATTCTTATTGAAAAAAGTTTACAAAAGGGGGAGATTGTATTGCAAATCTTTTTGGAAGATGATATTGAATCCAAAGGGGGAGATTGTCAGTGCACAAAATATATTGGATACAAGATCATGAAGGTTGAAGTTCAAGCTGAAGATAAAAGTCAAAGTCAAGCAAAAGCTCAAGTCAACTCTCATGCTAAGTCAAAGTCATTTGTAATAAAGAAAAGTAAAAGTCAATGTTTAGTGTGGTGTGAGTGTTTTAGTGTTGTAAGTGTTTTAGATATAAATAGGTTTTTCGTTTGTAGATTCATATGACTAAGAGACTAGAAACGTGTATCATCATTTTATAGAGAGAAACACTGTGAAAGCATCATCTTGTAATCGAAATTGAGATTGTAATACAAATTGGTTTTGATCTTAATTCATTGTCATCTTGATTGATAATTCTGAATAAGAACACATTGTGGGACATACAAAGACGACAACAACAATTCAATCTAAATGCTCCATATTATTGATATTGATTTCACAGTTTACATGCGTATAAAACTCTCTCTCAGAACAATATTTCTCTCACTAGCATATTTTCTATCAGAGTGCCTAATAAGTCTACTAACATCAAAACTATTTATACTAAGGAACATTACAAAGGAAACAAAACTAACAACACTTTGACTTTTCACTTAATATGCTTTGACTTTGACTTTGCAATGAGAGGCTTTTACTTGGGCTTTGATTTTAATTCCCATGATCTTGGATCCAACATATTTCTGCACTAACAGACGTTAAGTTTTTTTTTTGGATTAGGTTAAATTTCTTTTGGTTTTAGATTATTAATTATTATATGATGTTGTGATCTTTTAATACTAGATTAAATTTCTTTCGATTTTAAGTTTATTGGAAAAATGTGAGATTAAAACATGAACGGTGTCTCATATATTTAATTTAAATAGCTTACATAATTGGAAAAAATTCCTCGTTTCCCCGTTGGGGATCCTCGTTCCCCATTAGGGATGGGGAAGGGGATGTGATCATATTCCCCAGTGGGGATGGGAACGGGGATGAAGATGAAGACGAGGGATTGGGGACGGGGATGGGGATTGAGGACCTTGCCCCATCCCCATGCCTATTGGAGCCCCACTCTACTCAAGATCTTAAATGGTCAAAGGAAACGATGACTAAGCTTTCCGCACTTTCCAATCCGAGTTATATCTTTCTAAGGGGATACTTTTAACATCACTCAATCGCCAACTTGAAACTATCGTTCTTCTTTTATTGTCAGCATAGCTCTTTTGACAATCTTGAGCCGCTTTCAAACGTTTGCGTATTCCCTTCACTTTATCGGATGTTTCTTGAACGAAATCTGGTCCGACGACTGTTTCTCACCCGCTTCGAGCCAACACAAGGGAGTCCTACACTTTCGTACATACAGCGCTTCAAACGGTTCCATTTCAATACTGGAATGGTAGTTGTTGTTGTAGGCAAACTCCACAAGTGGTAGATGAGAATCCCAATTTCCACCAAAATCAATGATGCAAGATCTAAGCATGTCTTCGAGTATTATAATGGTTCTTTCACTTTGCCCATCGGATTGAGGTGATAAGTTGTACTCAATTTCATCCTTGTACCCCAACTCTTTCTGCAATCCATCCCAAAAGTTGGAGGTAAATCAACTGTCTCGATCAGACACAATCGACAACGGTACCCCGTGCCTCGAGATGACTTCGTCAATGTACAACTTAGCGAGCTTATCAATCGGCAAGGTTTCTCGCATCGCCAATACGTAAGCACTTTTCATCAAACACTCCACCACTACCCAAATTGTATCATGACCCTTCAAAGTATTGGGCAACTTGTAACACCCTGAAATTTGTAAAGAGCGACTAATTTAAAATTTTCAACAATACCTTAAAGTATAATAAAATCTCTTACGACAAGTCCATACTTGAAATACAATTCTAGGTTGAACCATCAACAAAATAAATAAAGTCTTACATAAAGACTAATTGAAGTCGGGTGTTACTAAAACCCAGTAACAGTCGCTATATCCAAAGTAAACGCGGAATACTTCACCAAGCTAATCACTTTTTCGAGCACACAACTAGCACTCATCTCTTCACAGTGTCGCTAGAACTAATCCCGAAATGGAACCTGATGCACATGCTGAAAAATAAAAAGGTTAGGCTAACGCCTAGTGAGTTCAAGAGTTTTCGTCATGATTATAAAATCGCTAAACGAAAATAATGCAACTTAAATCATGATCCTTCAAAAAGAATTACTTTAAATGTAAGAATGGTCTATTTCCAATAATACGCATTTTGTAAATGAATGCCTCAACACCAAAACATTGTTTCATGTAGTGATGCAACTCAACACTTACTCAAACGTGAATAATGGTAAATGCCCAAATATTGAAATTTGAAAAAGACTTTATAAACCAAATGACCAAAATATGATTAAACTCAAGCCTCCAAAATTATAACGAATGGGGAATAACTCAAACTCAAAACGTCACTGAAAAACAAGGATAAAACTGAATACCCAAAACAACACCTCTAGGTGACGGGGGAGACCCGAATTCCAAGGTTAGTGGCGAAACACAAAAGTAGGCCACATTCCAAGTTATTGAGCTCACCATAATAGGATCAAGGCCACGAACATGCCAGCTCGTACTAAGATATGGGGGAGGGCACCCAATGATTCCTAGTCATGCTCATTCACTAGGATTACATTTACGACCCATGGCTAGTATCTGGTCCCACATAACTGTACCAAGTTGCCACCCTGGGGTCCAATGTCTCAACTAACTACAAATGGGAAGTGACTATCCCAAAAAAATAGACTCAACAATTACATCACGGGTCTAGGACCAAATGTTAGACTCCACGAGCCCGCACCATAAGGCCCTCGATAATCTCACGACTAATTCTGGTCCCAACATGGAAACAATAGCCCTTTTTCTTAAAATGATAAAGATCGACTCATATGCCTATGGATCCATTACATTACAGTCTATAACAATACATGACTCCAATTGAATGACCAACGCACTCAAAACATGTAATTCTCAAATGACACGTAATAAACGTCATTATACTCAAAACTCCACGGTCTATTAACACCAGACGAATGTTCCCAAGACTCATTTTAGTCAAAACTGAGCCAAAAACTCAACAATTTACTTTATCGTACCATAAAAGTCAGTGTACACGATAAAACGCATTTAAATAATGGTTATGCAAATACAGTGACCAAAAGTATGATTAATCCAAAACTCATCGTTGGTTGAGATAACCCATTTTTTCCAAATGAACTCATACCCTTATATTTCCAAATGCCTCATAATATAATAATATGCATTTTTCAAATGGTTTATAAGATGAAATGCCCTAAGAAGACATTTACATCAAATGACCTCCATTTATGTATTAAATCATCAAGAAAACATATCAACATGATTTATTTATCAAAATGTCCAAAAATCCCCAAATGTGGGGCTTTTACAATATTTTTAAATACAAATACCTCGAATGATCAAAACCCACCAAGTAACTCAACAAGTAATAATTTCATGATAAACACGTAAATACTTTAAAATGAACATTTTGGCATGTACAATGTTTTCACAAATCAACTTAAACTTACCTTGCTAGATTTAGGCTAAATTTAGATTTTACCCAACTTGAGATCCTTTGAAGAACACTTGGATCTTCAAGCCGAAAACTTCCAAAAACCTAGATCCATACATTTCCAACCATAAATAATCATATTCAACCATATAAAATCGTTCCCCCCAACATTTTACATGAAGATCTCATCCATACCCAAAATACCCTAATTTCCATAGATGAAGGATTAGAAGCTTACCTTAACCAATAACTTGAATCCACCACCAACACACCTCTAGGCTACTAAAATAAACCACAAACTTCCCATCTCCAAAATAGATAAAAAGGTTGGGTGAAGCCCTAAGAAGTTTGCCGGAGAAGATGAAGATGGAGGGATGATGGTTCTAGCTTCCAAAACTTGCTAGATGGTGAAGAATCACTTAGATTTAGGGGGAAACTCTCAAAAATGGGTTAGGGTTCATTTTGGAGGTTGGAGGGTCGATTTGGGAGAGAAATGGGGAGAAGATTTGAGGTTTGGGTGAAAAATGGGGTTTGGGACCGGTTTTCTCTCTTTTAGATGCGCACAGAGGCTCCGTGCGGATGGCGGCGCGACCTAACCACGCGGAGAGCCGCACGGACCACTGGAGCCATGAGGCAGCAGATCCTCGCATGGTTCGTGGCGTGACTCAACCCGCAGGAAGAGTCGCGCAGGGCACTGTAGATGTTTTCTTTCGCTATCTCTTAGGCCAACGATTTTGGGGCGTTACACAACTGGTCACAAAGTCTATAGTAATGTGCTCCCACTTCCATTCTGAGATCTCCAAATATTGAAGGCTCACGTATGGTCATTGATGTTCTACTTTAACTTGCAAGCAAGTCACACATCTTTCCACATAGTTTGGCACATCCAATTTCATGATGGGCCACCAATATGTCAACTTCAAATCTCTGTACATTTTGGTGCTACCTGGATGTTAACAACATTTAGACTTGCATGCATCTTTTAGCAACAATTTTTGGTTGCCCCCGATCTTGGGCACCCAAATACGACCTTGGTATAACTTTAATCCACGACTGTCTTCGGTCAAAAGTGATTGTTGTTTCACCATTACCTCACTTTTGAGATTTTCTACAAGTAGAGCTTTTTTTGGGAAGCTTTTATCTGTTCGATTAAATTCGACACCAAGTCGATCTCGTAAGCGTAGCTCGAATACCGCTACCATACTCCTTCCGACATAGTGCACCCTCCACTACATTCGCTTTACCCGGCCAGTAGAGCAATTCGCAGTCATAGTCCTTTAGTAGCTCTAACCAATGTCGTTGCCTCATATTCATCTCCTTTTGATCGAACATGTATTTGAAACTCTTGTGATCGGTAAAAAGCGTGCACTTAGTACCGTAAAGGTAGTTGTCACCATAACTTCAAAGCGAACACCACCGCCGCTACATCCAAGTCACGGGTTGGATAATTCTTCTCGTGCTCCTTGAGTAGCCTTGATGCATAAGTGATAACTCTCATTTTTCAGAGTTATTTATTGTTCAATACACCCGTTTTTACGTAATTTTTATACCTATTTTGCTTCTTTCCTTTTCTATTGGTTTAAAATATTTTCAAAAAGGTAATAATCTACCAAAAAGTGAATTTTGCTTGAAAATCGTTGTTGTTGGACTGTGGCCATAAACTTACCACTGTGGACAGATTCATGAATATTTGGTAAAGATTTTTGAAAGATTTAAGGGATGGAGTATTGGTACAAAATCTGGAAAGGAGGATATGATTTTCCATTTGAATTAATGAAAGGACATTGGGGTCTTAAGAAGGGCTTAACCGTTGGGTAATAGGTGGGTGCACCACTTTTTTGCATCTATAAATTGAGGCCCTCCCCATTCATTGAAGACACAAAAGTTGGAGAGCTCAAATACTCCCAAAGGAAGGTTGGAGCAAAAAGAAGTTCTTGATTTGTAGCTTTAATTTATTGTATTTTTTATTTTCAAGGCTTAAATTATGTTCACTATTTCACCACCGTGGTGTCGGTTTTTATATTTCGTATTAATGCAAGTATTTCTTAGTTAATTCTTTACTTCCATTATGTTCTTTAATTTTATTATGAGCTACTCACCTTAGTGGGTGTAGGTGTGAGCCAAACTTAAGACTAAGTAAGCAACATTTGGTCTTGTCTCTTTTACTAAATCTTAATCTTGGTCACTTGAGTCGAACTTTAACTCAATGCGAACAAGTGTAACACCCCGAAACCTCGACTTTATGTTAATTGTTTCTTAATACCCCGTTTATATGCTTTCATACTAAAACTGTTAAAATCTCAGTAATTAGAACTGCATTGATAAGTATTATTATTTCGTTTGTCCTCACACCTATGTTGTTGAACCTTAGTGTTGATTGGTTGCATTTCGAACCTTAGAAAACGAAATTTCGGAGGCTGGAGGTTTGGCGTGAGAGTGTCGGCGATAGTGCCCATGGTCACTCTCGCGAAGGTCACAATCGCGATCCATGTACCACTCTCGGTACATTTGGCGCGATAGTGCCTAGCGAGAGTGCCATGATACTATCGCGAGTGTCACAATCGCGAATGGGGGCATTGTTCATCATTTGGCCGAATTTCTCACTTAAAACACCCCTTTTCTCATTTTTAAACCAAGACTTCCATTTTTACCTCTCAAGACCTGCGATTTTCTCCTACTTCTTCTCCACTCCATTAAATTCTTAACCTACAATCACTCTCATCATTTATTAACCTCCAACTACCTCAAACATCTCAACTTTACTACCATTCTTGTGTCATTAAAGCTTCAAGGGAACTCACTTTCAACCTAGGGTTTCTTCATTTTAGGGTTTTTACTCCACAAACCTTAAAGGTGAGTTTTATACCCACTCTCTCATGTTAATGCTTACTATTATATATATTAGATTCTCATGATTTCTAATTTGTTGATTTTGACCTAACTGCTGATAAGAATGCATATCATCCTAAAATGGCTTGTGAATATTGTTAATAGAGATGTTAAATGACCATGAAGTTATGATTAGTGACTATACCATGATGTCTATATGAGAAAGAGTGAAATAGTGTCATATGTGATGATTATCTTGTTGGGACCCAACTCTTGTGCACGGGAGTTTGGGTGATGTCGGAACCGTGATGTATGATTTGTGGGTGGACACTAAAGGACCGACATCCTTGAGGTGAAACCTTCAGAATCAAGGGATAGGCACTAACGCTCGGCTATCCTTGAGGTGTAGCTCGACGGAGTGGGCACTAAAGGTGGTTTAATTCACTTGAGGTGACACCGGTGATGGTGTGCACTAAAGTGAGAGCCTGAGGTGTAAACTCCCACCCTTGTGGACTTGTTATGTTTCATGTTATAATGTGTACAGGTTGTGTCGTTACCCTTTGTTGGACTATACTCGGATGATCTACGTGGTGCAGTATTATGGGAGTTTTCCTACTACTCTTTGTCTAATTTAATCATGTTTATATGTTTGAAAACTCACTAGGCTTCCTGGCCTAACACTTGATATTTCGGTTATCCTCAGGTTCCCCTAGCGGTGTGCAAAGGGTACCTTGACTTCCGGTTCGAGTGTAGGACGTCAGAGGACCGGGCTTTTGGGATGTCGTTGAGAACGTTTTGAAGATATAGAAACACCCACATTAATCTAGTTGTGTCTATGATTTAGATTGGTTAGGTTGTTGTAATGTATGTCTTATTTCCATCGCTACTATAATTGTTACAAACTACCCCGAACTGTTAGGTTTTAGTTGTTAATCCACAGGTAGAAGGGATTTATTGATATTTTAGACGTCATATTGCGATTTTTTTTAATTTTCTGGTTATCAGAATGTAGGGTGTTACAACAAGTCGATCACTTATAAGTGTTAATATTACATCTTTGACCCAGAGATGGGTGGATCCGAAAATACGGCTTGAGTGATGCAAGAAGATATGAGAAATTCTTTTATAACCACGTAGAGATACGGATTTTTGTATCATTTACTAAGGTTCAAATGTTGGACGAGATTTATATCACAAAGAGATTTGGGTATAAATCTTTATACTAATAGAACTTGATATTTTATCAACTTAGTTAAATCGGCAAGATTAAGATTTGGCAGAAGTGGGAACTTTGGGAGAATTTTGTGGCCACTGTCCATAACGATTCACTTTCGAGAGATCGATATTTTTATGAACACTTTCGTGACACAAAATTTATGACCAAGTGGCTATTACGACTGTCTTAAGAAAAACTCACACCCATATCCTCTCTTTAATGTAAAAAGTTCATTTCTTTACTCTAAGTATTTTCACCAAGAAATATTGACAATTTTCTCACAACTTAAACAAGCACTAAAAGTTCTTGAATGTATAGGATTCTGAGTTGATCGGTCCCTGTGGAAACGATATCAGTAGTACTACCACTTTATTACTTATAACGATCATAGTGTTCGGTGTGCACTTGCACCGCCACTGTGGTAACATTGTGGCCACTTTATGGACCTATACGATTTTCTGCTATCAAGTTTTTGGTGTCGTTGCCGGGGACTGGCGTGATTTTAAATCCTAAGATATTGACTTTCATTCGAGCCTGAGTCACTTGTTTCATTTTTAGAGTATTTTCCGTGTTTTATGCCATGGCTACAACACAGTGAACTTTTTTACCTCTCGACCTCGAATTAGTAAGAACCATTAGAAGACGAAGAAGAGGTAGAAGAGGTCGGAAAAATCGAACCACGACTGGAAATGGTGAAATTACACCACCACATGAAACTACGATCAAAATTGCTGATGACAAAGTAAGGGGAATATGGGTATCCAACACCTGAATTTGATCAATTAAAATTGGGGATTCTTAGACCCAACATTACGGCACAAAGTTTTGAAACCGAAACCAGTGATGTTTCAAATGATCCAAGCAATGGGTCAATTTGGAGGATTACCTTCGGAAGATCCGCACTCTCATTTAAAATCATTTTTAGAAATGATAGATCATTTGCGTATTCTCGGAGTTACTGTAGAAGCCTTACGGTTGACACTTTTCTCTTACACATTAAGAGATAGAGCCAAAGCATGGCTAAATTCTCAACCACCTCATTCAATTGATAGATGGACGAGTTTAGCTGAATGATTTCTAAAGAAAATACTTTCCTCCAACTAGGAACGTAAAATTTAGAAATAAGATTTTGATGTTTCGGCAAGAGGATGATGAATCGGTTTCGGATGCATGTGAGAGATTTAAAGAACTAATCAGGAAATGTCCCCATAATGGAATCCCTCATTGCATCCAATTCGAAACATTTTATAATGGTCTTTCTAGTGCCGCTAAAATCATTCTCGATGCTACGGCCAGTGGTGCTTTTACTTCTAAAACTTATAATGAAGGATATGACATTTTGGAAAAAGCTGTCAATAATAACACTTACTGGTCAAACCCTCGTACCATTGCTCCTACAAATGCATCCCTAGTTCATGAGATTGATGCCATCACCGCTTTAAATGCACAAATTATAGCGTTGACTAACTTGGTTAAAAATAATTTGAACATTAACGGAGAAAAGAACCAAGTGTAAGCTATAATGTCAAATCATTCCGTAAATGATTCTTGTGTATTTTGTGGTGAAAATCATGATTTTGAATGTTGTCCCGGAAATCCCGCCTCGGTAAACTATGTTGGAAACCATTTTAAAAATAGTCATTTTTCCCAAACATATAATTCGAATTGGCGAAATCACCCAAATTTCTCGTGGTCAGGAAATCAATGACTTCAACCCCCCCCCCGGGCAAGTCAAGTCAAAAACCGACCACCAAATCCCCCGAGATTTTATCAAGGTGCACATCACATGTTCCAAAGTGGACAATCCTCACAAACACACGCACCTCAGACACCTCAACCACAAAATACATCAGAAAGCAATAGTTCACTTGAATCTTTGCTTAAAGGTTTTATAAACCAAACCAATGCAACTTTGAGGAGTTTTGAAACCCAACTCGGCCAATTTGCTTCCGATCTCAAAAATAGGCCACAAGGGATCTTGCCTACTGACATGGAAAACCCTAGGGGAATTCACAAGGAATATGTCAAGGCCGTGACTTTAAGAAGTGTAGAAGCTACAAATACATCTAGCAAATCCAAATGACCATCTCCCGTGAAACCTTGTCATGAAGACAACAAACACCCGTTTGATAGATCAAAATTTCCAGGATTGTTCTCTCCCACTGTGGTGGCACAGAGACCATATTTTGTTCCTAACGCAACAAATGAACCCAGTTCCAGCACTGCCCAACTTCCAACATAGACTTCCCACAATGGGAAGATTGTGCCCACTGTGCAACATAAAAATTCAAGCCCAACGAACTTAGAGGAGACCTACCTTTTTCAGAAAGAATGAAGGCTAAAAATGTGGATGCGCAATTTAAGAAGTTCTTGGACATCTTTAAACAACTCCACATTAACATACCATGGGTAGAAGCTCTCGATCAAATGCCAAACTAAGTTAAATTTTGTAAAGACATTCTTAATAAATAAATAAAAAGGTTAAGTGAATTTGAAATGGTCACTTTGATCAAAGAGAGTAGTGCCCACATCACTTGCAAAATTCCACCGAAGCTAAAGGACCCGGGTAGTTTCACCATCCCTTGTTTGATAGGAGGTAAGGAAGTTGGTCATGCCTTGTGTGACTTTGGAGCAAGCATAAATCTAATGTCGTTGTCCATCTTCATGAAGTTAGGAATAGGAGAAGCCCAACCCACCACTGTGACCTTACAATTGGCTGATAGATCATTAGCTTACCCAAAAGAAATAGAAGACGTCTTGATCCAAGTAGAAAAATTCATTTTCCCAGCCGAATTTCTAGTTTTAGACTATGAAGCCGATAAGAATGTCCCCATCATTTTAGAACGACCATTTCTTGCCACGGGTAGAACCTTGATCAACATCGAAAAGGGTGAGTTAACTATGAAGGAAAATAACCAACAAGTGACATTTAATGTTTTCAAGACCCTTAAGTTCCATGATGAATTGGAGGATTGTCCGACCATTAATTTGTTGAGTGAAGACTTAGGTCTAGATATTGAAATGTGTGGTGAGAAATTTGAAGAAGAGAGTGAGAATGAGCTATTTGAGAGTCCAAAGATAATGCAACCATCAATAAGAGGGAAACCATGTTTGAAATAAGTAAGATTAAGTCACCATAGACACAAGAAAAAATATTTTTTGTTGAATGGTGTCTCGTCACCCTCCAAATCCTCTTGTTGAGTATCGAGAAAGCTAGAAATAGCCTTTTTAATAAAATGCTTTTTTCCAGTACTAACTGCTTCAAATTTTTTTGCAAAAAAAAAACCAAAGAAAAAAAAACAAATAAAAAAAAACATAAAGAAAAAAGAAAAACAAATCCACTCTTTTAGATTTTGGGCAGAAAACAAATTTCATGAATAAAAAAGAGTAACCTTTATTATCATTTTGTTATAAATAACTAAGATTACCACTAGATTAACAATAGACTAAGTGATTTATATATAGAAAGAAAGCAAGGTACATGGAGAGAATGAAAATACTTATGCAAGTATTGGTGTTTCTTTTACATTTACACAAAAGGGGTATTTATACTACATAACATACTATTCATCTACATAGTTTACTTGGATAATTATTGTACAATTTGATTGGACATGAAACTTGCATCCACACTCCATACTCCCTAATATACTCAATATTTACAATACTCCCCCTTGGATGAAATTTCAAATCGGAGTTCAACCTTGATGTACTGCCTCATTAAAAACCTTGCTAAAGAAAACCCAATGGGAAAAAACTTTAGCTAAGGGAAAAAGAGTGCAGTTGGTAGTTGACTCCCCCTGATATTGACATCCATAAATCATCACATGTTATGCGCGTGTCACATACCGATACTATGAACGTGTTTTCTGAAAAGTGCAGTAGGTAGTGCCTTTGTGAAAAGATCTACAGCGTTGTTGCTCAATTGAATATACTTCATTTCAATCTGATTATCTTTTATAAGATCTTGAGTGTATGAGAAGAACCTTGGAGGGATATGTTTTGTCCTGTCACTTTTGATATATCCTTATTTCATTTGTGTGACACATGCGGAGTTATCTTCATAGATCAATGTTGGAATTTTGCCCTTCTCTATTCCGCACGAAGTCAAAATGAGTTGTGTCATTGATCTCAACCAAACACACTCTCTACTAGCTTCATGAAGTTCAATAACTTCGCCATGATTTGAAGATGTGGCAACAAGTGTCTGTTTCTTAGAACGCCAGGAAATAGCAGTACTTCCGTTCATGAACACGTATCCAGTTTGAGATCTAGCTTTATAAGGATCAGACAAATAACCTGCATCTGCATAGCCAATTAAACCTTCTTTTGAATTGTTAGAATAAAATAGACCTAAGTCAACAGTTCCTCGAAGGTATCGGAATATGTGTTTGATTTAGTTCCAATGTCTCTTTGTGGGAGATGAACTGAATCTTGCTAACAAATTCACTACAAAAGAAATGCCAGGTCTAGTACAGTTAGTAAGATACATAAGAGCTCCAATTGCACTAAGGTATGGTACCTCTGGACCAAGAACCTCTTCATTTTCTTCACAAGGACGAAATGGATCGTTGTCGATATTGAGTGATCTAACAACCATTGGAGTGCTTAAAGGATTTGCTTTGTCCATATTGAAACATTTTAAGACCTTTTCAACATAATTTGATTGATGCACAAGTATTCCATTGTGCATGTGCTCAATCTGTAAACCAAGACAATATTTGTTTTTTCCAAGGTCTTTCATTTCAAATTCTTCCTTTAAAAGCACAATCACTTCATGGATCTCTTTATTTGTCCCAATGATATTTAGATCATCAACATAAATAACTATTACTACATATCCAGATGTTATTTTCTTAATAAAGACATATGGGCAAATAAGATTATTTGTATAACCTTTACTTATTAAGTAATCGCTTAAACGATTATACCACATGCGTCCAGATTGTTTTAACCCATATAAAGATCTTTGTAACTTAATCGAATACATTTCTTTGGGTCTTGTACTTAATGCTTCAAGCATTTTAAATCCTTCAGGAATTTTCATATAGATATCACTATCAAGTGATCCATACAAGTATGCTGTAACAACATCCATAAGACGCATCTCTAAATTCTTAGAGACTGTTAGGTTGATTAAATATCTAAAAGTAATTGCATCCATAACAGGAGAATATGTTTCTTCATAATCAATTCCTGGTCGTTGAGAAAAACCTTGAGCCACAAATTTGGCTTTGTATTTCTTTTCCGTACGAAAACCCATCTGTTTCCGACAGGTTTCACGACTTCTGGCATGAGAATGATAGGTCCAAAAACCTTTCTTTTATTGAGGGAATTTAATTCCATTCCTCTCTATTTTGACATTTGATGACAGACATGGGTTTAGGGTCATCATTTCCAAAAATATCACATGCAACAGCATAAGAAAATATATCATCGATATTTTTCATTTCATTTCTGTTCCATAACTTTTTCGTATACCCATGATTGATTGCAACCTCTTTATCGATATCATTCATTTCCTCTTCTGGGGAATTTTTGATATTTTGTATCTCTTCGGGAACACTTTCCTCGTTACCAAATGCAATTTATGTTCCTTTTTTCTTTCGGGGATTTTTATCTTTAGAGCCTAATGGTCTTCCACGCTTCAGGCGTAATTTAGACTCCTTAGTGAATTTATTATTTGTTTGTCCAACTGGTACTTCAATTTGAGTTGGAACATTCACAGCTGGTATATAGGATTTAGTCACTCTCTTTGTATCAGTAAATGCATCAAGTAATTGATTTGCAATTTCTTGGAAATGTATTATCTTTTGCACTTCTGTTTCACATTTTTCGTACAAGGATCAAGATACAATAATGACGGTTCACACCATGAAACATCTTTTTCCTGGATTTTCTTTTCTCCCCCTAATACTGGGAACGTTGTCTCGTTAAAATGGCAATCGGCAAAACGTGTTGTAAAAACATCACTCTTTAGCGGTTCAAGATATCTTATGATAGAAGATGACTCATATCCAACATATATTCTCAACCTTCTTTGAGGACCCATTTTTGTGCGTTGTGGTGGTGCAATAGGGACATATACTGCACATCCAAAAATTCTAAGGTGGGAAATATTTGGCTCTTGACCAAAAGCAAGTTGTATAGGAGTGTGTTATTCCCAGATAATAATGCGATCACAAGATAACAATCAATTTCATCAATCTTACTTTTTATTAATCTCTGATTTCAATTACAAATGACTCTCAACACTTTCTCTCTCTAACAATGGATCTCGCTCAATACTATCTCTGATGTTACAAGATTACACGCACACAACACCTATTTATACACACGCACACAAACTCTCTAAACACTGTTCACGCACAACACTAAAACGTGCAAACAACTAGAAAACAGAAATTACAACATTTGACTTTGACTTTTATTACACTAGAATTTGACTTTGATGCTTGAGAGTTGACTTTAGCTTTGACCTTCAGTCTCCAAACTTCTATCATCTTGTATCCAACATATTTATGTTCTAACAATCTCCCCCTTTGGATTCAAGATCATATTCAAAAGATTTAGCAAATTACAATCTTCTGTCTTTGATTCAATCTGTGCAATCTCTCCCTTTGTCAAATTCTATTAACTCAGATTATCTTCAAAACAATTGTATTCATTCCAAAATATGTCTTCAACAAATAGTAACAATCTTTCCCAAAAATGGTATAAACCTCTTTTAGACACTTGAAAGAAATCATCTTCAGATTGAACTTAGATTGCTTCAACAAATTATCTTCAAAGAAAATTTCTGTAAAATTCAGCATGTCTTCAGAAATCTTTTGAATATGCTCTCCTCTTTTAGTCTTGCAATCTTTGAAAACAAACATTCTTCAAATCAATCTTTATTCTCCAACTTTTCTTTATCAACACCAAAATTGTTTCAAATTGTTCTTTAGTCAACATTTCTTGAACTTTGTCATCTCCCCCTTTTTGATAATTGCAGCATGAAATCATCAAAACTTTGCAAGAAATGTCATATACCAAACTGTTCTAACCACTGATCTTTCAACAAAAACCTCTGATTCTCCATTGATTCAAAAGATATTTATCCGAACCTTTGCAAATTCAGTTAAATTAGGAATGTAACACCTGAATCAACAAATGAATCAGTTAAGACGCCTGTCAGTAACACTAAGTCACTGTGTGTAACAAATACACATTGGAAAGGAGCTTTGATGATGTTCACTCCCCCAGGGATTCCATTCAATCATCGAAACACCACAAAGGCAATTTCTATGAACGTTATGACAAGAAAAACAAATTTCCTTGTGTGTTCGTACAAGTGTTCGAAAGAATTAAGCACATGATGATTGCTTTTTATAAGGCTCAACATTGTGTAAACCACTGAGACAACAGTAGTATAACACAGACTCAATGTGCATGATCAAAGTGCAAAGGTGGGGCAGACTTCCTTCTTTTTCAATATCCAGATTTTCCAAATGAAAATCAGATAGATTATGTGTTGCATCCCCTTGAAATATTGAAACATTTTCTTGTTAAGAAGAAAATGAGTGGCTGGTGGGGTTTTTATCAAGAGTTGGCATGGGTTAGTTGCCTGTTTCAATAATGTTCACCAAGAATTGTGAAACATTAGTAATATGGCTGCCCAGCTCAGAAATTAGTTGGTGCAGAGTTTGATATTCTTTTACTCTGTTCTCTCACCCTCTTTCTTTTAATCATTGAGCTCACATCTAACCAAACTCTCTTTTTCATTTTACCTCTTCACACAACCCACACTCATTATTTGACTCCTCACACAATCGATCACTCAAGGATTAACTTCTTGGATAGGAAACACTGGTTAACGTGAATCCATAGAAGTTTCATTTAAGCTCACACAAAGAACCCATGTTTTGCTATAAAGAACATGTTGCTCAATATGGTTTAACTAGAATAGTTAAATCACAAATACAAATGTCAGATGTCTGTATGCTTGTAGATATAATCATGAAGATTTGAGCATTTTAAACATTGAGAATATTTCAAAAAATTATATTGAATGAATGAACATGAAGACAAGAAACTTGTTTGAAATTCTGACATTGTATGAAAGATCAAATCAAACGATTTAACAATTAAAGCTTCGGTCAGAAAAAATTGGATGTTGTATATACGAAACAAGATATAGACATGTCTTAAAAGAACATTTTGAAATGAAATCACGCTCAAAATTCGTTGAATAACAATCGGAGTGTCTTACCATCGAAAATTTGTTGCAATTTGGAGACATGGTAAGAACAATTTCAACAAAAATTAAACTGGTGTGTGTGAATACTTGAAAGTATATAGAAAAGATAATACGCAAGTATATATCTTTGAAAACACACGGTTTGTGGTCATTTAAGCACAAGTAAATGAAAACATTTAAAATCACACTTCCAAATCATGAAATCTAATTAAGAATCGGGAAACGGTTTGAACGTTTAAGAACATGTTTTCTATGATTGAAAATCGTCCTTATTTCAACCATATATGAGATTAAGAGTAGAAATAAACCTTTCCGTTCAGTCTTAAATCTCATCAAGTCAAGCTTAAAGTCATAATAATATGATCTTGTAAGCATCCTCTCAATCTGCATCAGACAAAAAATCCGTCAAAGTACAAAATTTATTCACAAAAATTTATTGAAAAGTAAATGACATAAAGCAGTAAAACATTTAATGTACTAGTTTTGATCTGATGTAATCAGAAGTCATCAATCATACTCCGTGCTTAAACTCTTATTCCCCCTGTATTTATGCATCAGAAAAATTTATCAGTGATAAGCATAAACTAAAAATATGAACTCCCCCTCAATTGAATGTAGATCATCTTTTCATCTTCTCTCACTCCCCCTGAAATCATGAACATACCTTAAAGTACAGATATCTTTCAGATTAAAAATAAATAAATGAAGAAAAATAACAATAAGAAAAACTTTAAAAGGTAATCACTGATTATGTTTTAAGATTTAACATACCAAGTTTAGAAATAAGAAAATTAAATCTCTTTTCGTCTAAAGCCTTGGTGAATAAATCTGCAAGCTGATAATTAGTATTTACAAAATAAAGTTCTATTGTACCTTTTTCAACATTATCTTTTATAAAATGATATCTTACATCGATGTGTTTTGTCTTTGTATGTTCCACAGGATTTACAGATATGGCAATGGCGCTCTTAGAGTCACAGTAGATCGGTATTTTGATAAACTGGAAACCATAGTCTCGAAGTTGTGTCCTCATCCACAATACTTGAGAGCAGCAACAGGTAGCAACTACATACTCTGCTTAAGCAGTCGAGGTGGAAACACAAAGTTGTTTCTTTGACGCCCAACTTACGAGCTTGTCTCCAAGAAATTGAATATGACCCGATGTGCTCTTCCTGTCTAACATACATCCAACATGATCTGCATCTGAGTAAGTGGTCAGTTCAAAAACAGTATCTTTAGGATACCACATACCAAGATCTGCAGTCCCTTTCAGATATCGAAAGATCCGTTTGACCGCGGACAAATGGGATTCTTTTGGACTAGCCTGATATCTTGCACATAAACATGTAGAGAACATAATATATGGCCTACTTGAAGTTAAATACATTAAAGAACCAATCATTCCTCTATAGGTTCTAACATCGACAGGTTTTCCCGAAAGATCCATGTCGATCTTAGTTCCTGGTGCCATCAGGGTTCCAATTGGTTTACAAGTTTCCATTTTGAATTTCTGAAGAATATCAAAAATGTACTTAGCTTGGTTTATAAAGATCCCCGTTGAAAATTGCTTAACATGTAATCCAAGAAAGAAGTTCATCTCTCCCATCATACTCATTTGAAATCTTGACACCATTAGATTAGAAAAGTTCTTACAGTATTTAGGATTTGTAGAGCCAAATATTATATCATCCACATATATTTGAATAAGAATGATATCGGCTTTTTCTTTCTTAATGAATAAAGTGGTATCGATTTTACCTTTGGAGAAACCCGACTTGACCAAGAATTATGATAGAACATCATACCAGGATCGAGGCGCTTGTTTTAGACCATAAATAGCTTTATCCAAGATGTATACATGATTTGGATTATCTGGATTTACAATGCCTTCTGGCTGAGAGACGTAGACTTTCTCCTTAAGAATGTCGTTCAGAAAGGCAGTCTTCACATCCATCTGGTAGACAGTGAAGTTCTTGTGAGCAGCGTAAGCTAGAAACATGCGGATTACTTCTATAGGAGCTACTGGAGCATAAGTCTCATCATAATCGATGCCTTCCTCTTGCCTATATCCTTTGGCAACAAGTCGTGCTTTGTTTCGAATGACGACACCATCTTCATCTTTCTTATTTTTGAATACCCATTTTGTGCGTATGATAGTCTTTCCTTCCGGTTTTGGCACAAGTCTCCAGACCTTTAGGGCTTCGAACTGGTTTAACTCTTCTTTCATAGCAGACACCCAATTCGAGTCAGCTAGAGCTTCTAATACGCGAGTTGGCTCTATCTTACTCAGGAATGAGTCATGCAGACATTGATTTAAAGTTGTTGACCTAGTTTGCACCGACTTGGTTGGATCTCAAATGATTTGGTGAATAGGGTGCTCTTCGGTCCAGCGATGTTCATAAGGAAGTGGATTAGATGTTTATGATCATGATTATCATCTAGGAATCAACTTTCAACTTCATCAGTTTCAATAGTATGAGGGAGTGGTTCAGTTGAATTAGCTTGTACAGAAGCTTTAGCTGGTACAGCTTGTTCACACTGTTGATTTGTCTCTATTATACACCCAACTGATTCAGTAACTTCTGTCTCTTCGTTATTTTTCACATCTTCAACTATCGAAGCAGATATTTGAACTGGAATTCATTGCTGAACCGGGGAGTTGGATTCAGTAGATAACCCTGAAGCAGTTGGATGATTATTCATTGAGTCGTCCATCCTGTCAATCACAACAGATTTAGTTACTTTAGAAGCAAGGAATTCATCATAAAACAGTTCAAATAATAAATCTAAATCAGATAAATGAGCATTGGAAGTTGATGCTTCATCTGATTTCTTCTTTGTCGGTACAGGTTCTGGACTGATCTGCCCAGAAGCTAGCACTCCGGTAAGTACGGGTTCTGAACTGCTTTGTTTAAAAGCCATCTCCTCATCGAATGTGACATTAATGCTCTCGATTACTGTTTTTGACTTCTTCAAATATATCCGGTATGCAGCCGATGATTGAGAATAACCAATGAAGATTCCTTCATCTGCCTTAGCACTGAACTTGTTCAGACTCTCTCTCTGTCGTTAAGCACAAAACACTTACAACCAAAAATATGAAAGTATTTGATTGTTGGTGTCCGGTTGTTGATCAAAGCATAAGAAGTCTTTCCAAAACGGCGATGTATCATGGAACGATTCTGAGTACAACACGCAGTCGAAACAACTTCTGCCCACAGAAATAGAGGGTGGTCAGATTGACTAAGCATAGTAACGAGTGGCCTCGACTAGTGTTCGGTTTCGCCTTTCTACTACTCCGTTCTGTTCTGGCGTACGAGCAGCAGAGAATTGATGTGTTATCCCGACCGATTCGAGATCATCTTAAACGATTTTGTTCTTAAACTCTGTGCCGTTGTCCGTTCTTAGAAGCTTGACTGGTTTTTGAAGGTTCACTTGGGTAGTCTTCAGAAAAGTGATGAGTACTTCGGGCGTCTCATCTTTTGATCTCAAAAGTTTTACCCATGTGTACCGCGAATAGTCGTCCACGATAACTAAAACATCTTTCTTGTCGCCTATGTTTTGTGTTCGCATGGGACCACAAAGATCCATATGCAACAACTCGAGTGGAGAACTGGTACTTTGTTCAGGTTTCGACTTATGTGAAGCTCTCTTCATCTTTCCCTTTTCACATGTTTCACACAAGTGTTCTTTCACATATTTGAGTTCAGGAAGTCCTTTTACTAACTTTCCAGTGACCAATTGGTTTATGTAACGAAAATTCAGGTGTGACAGCCTTCGGTGCCAAAGCCAACTTTGTTGCATCGAAGCTTTTGTCAGTAAGCAAACCTCACTGTCAGTCTGGACCTTTGAAAGATTGATTGTGTAGAGGTTGGATTTTCTAGTTTCGACCAAAAGTTCTTTGCCATCTTCAGTACGCAGAGAGCAACTTTTGGCTTTAAAGTTCACCTCTAATCCTTTGTCGCAGAACTGGCCAATGCTAAACAGGTTGTGCCCTAAACCTTCAACATAACTCACCATCATTATCGTTACCTTGTCTTGAATCACATCACCATATCCCAAAATTGGTGAAATGTGGTCGTTTCCAAATCTAACTGTCCCGCCGTATTTCTCTGTATAATTAGATAATAAATCTTTCTGCCCAGTCATATGCTTGGAACACCCGCTATCCAAGTATCACATATGACGGGTCTGCACATGAGAAAATCACGAAACAATTGGTTTAGGTACCCATTTATATATGGGCCCTACAGTGTTAGCACAAGTAGATTTTGGCATCCATTTAAAAATGGATCCTTTTGCTTTTTGAAAAATAGTTGAACCATATGAATGAGAAGAATATACATGATATGTACCAAACCAATCATTAGAATGTTGTCGAGAAGCAAAATCATTCCGACGATTATTAGAAAACTTTCTAGCATACGGAGATAACTGGAATAATTGCTTTATTGAATACTTCTTGTAAGGAGTTACAAGTTTTTGTTTATTGAAAACAACATTCTCAATTACATCAGAAGTACTATCAGTATTTCTATTACAAGAAAAATTAGGTAATGATTTCGCCTTCTCGTCAACCTTCTTCTTTGGTAGCCAAATTGATTTAACTCCATTCTTTTTCTTCCTCATATCTGAAACATTTGAAAGTTTAAAATTAGAACTGTGAGAATCAAGAGAAAGCTTCTTCTTTGGCTTACCAGTGGTAGTCGGTTTCTGTGAATGCCCAGATTTCTTCTTCTTACCTTTGGCAACTTTGGTTTTCACAGAAACTGATTTATCAACTTTCGTTGATGTTTCACCTTTTTCATACACACTTGGTAATCCAAAAGAATTTATGACAAATTTTGAATGATCAGGAAGTTTAGCATTAAAATCAAGTTGAGCAACATAGTCATCTAAAACACCATCAGAGTTTAAGAAATCAAACTCATCATCAAATAAACCAGACATATCATCAGATTTTGAAGCCATAGATGATTTAAAAAAAATCAGTATATTTAAACACAGTAGAAAATACAGTTTGTTCAAGATCAATCAAAATCCTTTCTTCTGCTAGAGTTTGCTCGAGTTCAGAAATTTTTCTTTCCAAAACGAGAGGAGGGACGTAAAGCTTACCTTCGATAGGCTTAGCCTCCATTTCTTTTAAAGAATAACTCTTAAAATAGTCATTTGAAAGAAATTTTGATTTATTAGAACTATAACTATTATTCAACCTCTCATATCGATATGGAAGTTGAACTTTAGTTGTGTTCTTCCTTTTCTCGTTTTCCTTGGCTTCATCCTCTTTAGATAGTTTAGTCCACTCAACTTGAAGTTCAGGGTATTGTGGTGCCAGTTTTAAAAATCCAAAATCATAAAGCGCAGGCACTTCTGATATACCCTTTTTGAGATAGTGTGGATTCTCATAACCGAGTCCCCAACACTCTTTGTTCTCTTTGGGTTTGTTTAGATGAATGGCTTGTTCAGTTTGACCCAAAGTGTATAATTTTCCTTCCAAAACATTCACTTTTTCCAGTAAAGATTTGTTTTCTTCTGAAAGCGAAGAATACATTTTAGCAACCTCTTTTGATTCAAACTCACACAGTTTATATTTTGAAACAGTTTCAGATAATTCATTATGAAGTATAGTCTTCTGTTTTGCGCTAGTATCAATGTTTTTATGTAAAGCTTCAATCAATACGTTCTTCTCAGCAAGATCCTTGCTAAGTTTCAGTATTAACTGTTTGTTTTCTTTCATGATACTTTTCTCGCGTTCATGTTTAGACTTTACTTCTTGGAGTTCAACCATCATGGCTTGCATGGCATTATGAAAATCAGATTGAGACATATCACATACCTCTTCGTTGTCTTCATCATCTGACTCAACTTCATCTACACCTTAATCAACAGCCTTTCCCATGAGGAAAATATGAGTTGGTTCTTCTTTCTCAACTTCTTCATCTGAATGGTCGAGCCAGAACTCGTCCTCTGCCATTAATGCCTTGCCAGCCTCTTGTTGCTTTGCCAAGGGCATTTTGTTCTTATAATACTCGGAGTTTTTTACTTTCGGCTTTCGGCAATCTTTTGCAAAATGTCCGATTTTGCCACAGTTGTAGCATTTTGTCGGTTCTGGCTGCTTAATCAGTTCAGCTCTGTACTTCCTTTCCTCAGGCTTCTTTTCTTCTATTCTCTTTCCTTCTACCCTCTCTTTATGATCATAGTTCTTTGATCCCGAAGAATATCTTTGACTATTTGAGTCAGGCTTTTTGTAAAATTTCTTCTGAAATGCTTTGGTCAACATAAGCATTGCCTGCTTCAAATTCTCACAGTCATTAGAATCTGAATTTTCATCACTTTCTGCCTCTTCGGACTCAGAAACTATCACTTTCTTTTTCTTCTTGAGGCTTACACTCTTCTTCTTCACAACAAGAGCAATCGGATCAGCAACTGCTTTATCAGCCTTTTTCTTTTCCTCTTTAATCTCATCTACTTCCTCTTCATTCTGCCTTAAGGTTTCATAAACTTCGTAGAGTGGGATTTCATTCAGATCTTTCATTTACTTCATCTGTCTAGTGAACCTTTTCCATTCTGGTTGGAGGATACTGAGAAACTTGACATTCAACTCAATTTGTGACTTCTTCACTTTGTTCTTGCTTAACTCATTCAGTAAGGTCACAAATCTATCATAAGTGGTTTCCAGACATTCTCCTTCTTTGGCTTTGAATTCCTCGTAATTGGTGAGGCAGTTAAAGATCTTAAGTTGGTTGCCAATCTTCGATCTTAGCATCATTTTCTCCAGTTGATCCCACATTTGCTTTCCGGTATCATTGTAGCTATCAATCTTGACATATATCTCATTTGGTATGCGTTGAAGAATGAATGATCTGGCCAATCTATCGGCTTTTGTTCTATCTTTCTGCTCTTGATTGTATTCCTCAATTGGAAGTGGGTACTCTCTCTCTCTCTTCATTTCCAACAGTACGAATCTTTATTGGAATTTCCATAACACCTTCCTCCAATGACTTTCTGATATAAGCTCCCAAGTCATTTCTGTCAATGAAATCCAAAAATCGATCTTTCCATTATTCATACTCTCCCTTGAAGAGTACTGGTGGTTTAACATCGGTTCCGATAGCAAGTGTTTCTCTGGAAGTCATCTTTGATCTACACTGCTTTTATGATCGTCAAAATTCAGAAAATAAAGTTGGATCTACAAAAATCAAACTTAGTTAAATTTCAGAAAAAAAAATTCAAAAAAATTCACTAAGGACAGAACACGCACAATACTGAAATAAAGATACTTCGCGCAAAACTCTATGTGAGAGTTTCAGAAACGCGAACACCAAAGCTTGCGTGAATTGTACTTCGTGCACAAGGAGTTGTGCGAGTTTAAGATTCGCGCACGACAAGGCTTGAGTGAAACAAGGTTCGCGCACAAGCTTTATGCGAGTTCGTAGTTCTCGCACACCACTATGTACAAGTTCTAGAACTTCACGCACACAACTATTTGCGAGTTTTGCACTTCTCGCTAAAGCTTGCGAGATCGAGACTTAGACAAATTTCGAAAAATGAAACTCGCTAAATGCAAACACGCAAGAACAGGGACTTGCGAGTTTGGGACTTAGAAAAATTTTGAACAAAAATATTTCTCGCAAAAAAAAACACACAAACGCGCAAGATTACACTTCTCGCAGGATCACACTTCGCGCACAAGGAAGTCACGTGAACAGTAACAACTCGCACCTAGTGATGTGCGAGTTCTATCTTCCCGCACGACACTATTAGCGAGTTCTTGGACTTCGCGCAGAACACTTCTCGTAGATGCTTTGCGAGTTCTTCGTCTGCGAGTTCTACTAGTGTGCTAGTTATTCCTCTAGCGTGTTCTTCGTTAGCGAGAAGTTTAGATCTAGCGAGTTCTTCACTTGTCAGTTGAAAAACTCGAACTTTCAAACTGAAATCGATCTAATCCTTCTTCAATTAGCTTAAAAATTTGCATGGATGCTTAGAAACACATTTCGAACTGATTACTATCAAACAATTACAACTAAAAACACTAATAGTTCCAATTTGATTCTAAAATAGTGCAAATGACTTTCTCGAACAAAAATCAAGAAAATTTTCAAAATTCACCCTAACAAGTGTGAATTAGTCTATGAGATACAAATGAAATCGATTACAATGATATCAAAATCAAGTCAAATACATCACTAGAACTCAAAAATTGATTTTGAACAGTGAATGGCGAGTTCTTGAAAAATGTCGATCATAAATCTTGAATTCAATCCATGTTTTCTGAACTTTGGTTGCTCTGATACCAATTGTTATTCCCAGATAACAATGCGATCACAAGATAACAATCAATTCCATCAATCTTACTTTTTATTAATCTCTGATTTCAATTACAAATGACTCTCAACACTTTCTCTCTCTAACAATGGATCTCGCTCAATACTATCTCTGATGTTACAAGATTACACGCACACAACACCTATTTATTTATACACACGCACACAAACTCTCTAAACACTGTTCACACACAACACTAAAACGCGCAAACAACTAGAAAACAGAAATTACAACATTTGACTTTGACTTTTATTACACTAGACTTTGACTTTGATGCTTGAGAGTTGACTTTAGCTTTGACCTTCAGTCTTCAGACTTCTATGATCTTGTATCCAACATATTTATGCTCTAACAGAGTGTATGTATGATATGCACTTGGTCTCATGCGAATTAATGATGCATCATGTAAAATTGCATGACCCATATAGAAATTGGAAGTTTTGTTCTCATTATTAATGGTCTAGCTATTAGTTGGAGACGTTTAATTAATGATTCAGCTAAACCATTTTGTGTGTGAACATGAGCTACTGGATGTTCAACAACAATTCCTACAGACATGCAATAGTCATTAAACGCTTGAGATGTAAATTCACCAGCATTATCAAGTCTCACTTTTTTAATAGAATAATCTGGAAGATGTGCTCTTAATTTAATAATTTGAGCAAGAAAATTTACAAATGCCACATTACGAGTTGATAAGAGGCAAACATGAGACCATCTACTTGATGCATCTATTAAGACCATGAAGTATCTAAATGGTCCACATGGCGGATGAATTGGTCCACATATATCACCTTGAATTCTTTCGAGAAACATAGGTGATTCTTTTTCAATTTTAGATGGTGAAGGTCTCACAATTAATTTTCCATGTGAACAAGATGTACATGGAGTAACTTTACCTGTTTGAGGGAGCTTCTGGTCCTTCAATTGATGTCCATGTGTATTTCCAATTATCCTGCGCATCATTGTCGATCATGGATGGCCTAACCTGTCGTGCCATAAACTAAATATCGCAGGATCACAATATTTTTCTTTAACTACCATATTTTTTTCAACCACATTTATATATGTATAATGTAAATCAGAATGAAATATTGGTAGTTTTTTCTAATACATGGTTCTTATCAGTAATATACATATATTTCTCATTTCCTGAGGTCACTGTTCGAGTATCATATTCATTAAGATATACGTCATTGAAACTTAATAGATTTCTTTTCGATTTTGGAGAAAATAAAGCATTATTTATAAGGAACTTTGTACCATTCGGTAATAGGAAATGAGCTACTCCTATTCCTTCTATCATGTCTACAGAACCTAATATAGTATGTATGGTACCTTTTGTTGGTTTTAATTTAGAAAAATATTTCTTAGCTTTCAGGATGGTATGTGTGGTACCACTATCCGGTATACAAAAGTCTCCAACATTTGCTTGATGTTGTGCTCCAATGGAATTCATATCAAACTTCAAATATGAAACAAATTGTAAGTTTATAATAATAAAAATAAGAATCGTAATAATAGGACAATGTTATTATAGAAATATTTTATATGAAAAAGAGAATAGATAGTTATGAAAATGGAATACATAGTTGTTAGAATAAGAAGACCATAAAATTCATATAACATAAAAAGAGAATACATAGTTATGAGAACGGAAATACATATTTATTTAAATAAAAAGACCAACAACATTTTGTTAAACCCAGATATCAGTTGATAAACAATCACACAACACAATAAGAACAAGAGATGAATAGAAATCAAATCAATATGCCATAGATCTCTTGATAATCAGATGAATACATGTGTGTGTGTTCTTGGTGTACAGATCAATACCTTGTGTGTGTAAAACCTATTGAGTGGCCTCCTTTTTCACCACCGAAATCTAGAAACAAAATGCCTTTTATATGTAGGTCAACATGACCTAGGCATTACTAGATATCTACTAAAACACCCCCTAAGGAATTAAACACTATTACAAAATAGACCCCTTTTGACAATTTAATCTTGAATACAATTATTGATACAACAATCTCCCCCTTTGGATTCAAGATTAAAAAAAATTGCAAATATCTCCGGGTCTTCACTTCTCTTGAAAACTGTAGCAGATATGGCGTTAAAAGCTTCAAAGCTTGTAGCTTTTCACAGTCTTCACAACTGTGATGAAAACAGATATCTTCCTCTTTTTTTAAATGAAGTGTCCTTCTGACGATCATCTTCAGTCAGACTTTTGGTAAATCAGATAGGTTCAGACACTTTGTTATCTTTGAATTCTTCAGCAGTCTTCAATCAATCTTACTTTCTTGAGCAAACAAACAAACTCGTATCTAACTTTTGAAATTCTTATATTCTCCCCCTTTTTGATGAGTGGTGAGAATCAGCATCATCAAAACATTTCAAAACAATCTAGGAATTTTATCTCCCAAATCAACAAATAAGCGCAGTCTTCATGTATAGATTCCTTTGTGGAAATAAGAGCAGTCTCCCCCAGATAGAGAGAGTGATTATTTCAATCTTTGCAGATTCAAATAAGTGATGAGTGGTAACCCTAAATCAACAAATGACTCAGTTTGCAGTGTCTGTCAGTAACACACAGTTACTGAGTAACATATAGTTACTATATAAGGAGCTGGTTTTGATGTAGGCTCCCCAGGGCTTTCATTCAATCATCGAATAACACATGGTTATCTATGGATGTTCTGACAGAAAACAGATTTCTGTGTGCTCGTGCATGTGTAGGAAATAAATTAAGCACAGATGATTGCTTTTCAATGTAGGCTCAAAGTATGTAAACTTGTTGAGACAAAAACAAATTATACACGGACTCAATGTGCATGAGAAAAGGTCGAAGGTGGGGCAACTTTCCTTCTTTTTCAATATTAGTATCTTCCAAGTGAAGAACCAATAGTGTATGTGTTGCGTCCCCAGAAAATGTGAAACATTCTCTTTTTGAGAAAAGAATGAGTAGCTGGTGGGGTTTTATGCAAGATATGGCATGGGCTAGGTGCCTATTTCAATGATGGTCACCAAAGAATGTGAACCAATCAGATAATGTGGCTGCCCGGCTCAGAAAGAAGTTTGGTGCAGAGTCTGATATTCTTTTACTCTGTTCTCTTACCCTCTTTCTTTTAAACATTTGAGCTCACTACTAACCCATCTCTCATTTTCATTTTACCTCTTCACACACCAACACTCAATCTTTTTACCCCTTTCCCCTAATCACTCAAGAAATGCTTCCTGGGTAGGAAACACTGGTTAACGTGAATCCATGGAAGTTCAGTTAAGCTCACACATCAAATCCCATGTATTTTCCTAAAAGAATGTGTTGTTCAACAGTCTTTTGTACATGAAAGCACAAAGAAGCACAGATACACATGAAGAATAAAGATTTGGAGAAGTCAAAAACATATGGTGTTTGACAAAGCAATTCTCCCCCTCAAAACAAGAGTATTTGACAATTAAGCTCCCCCTCAACATAATATATATATATATATATATATATATATATTTTAAATCAAATCATTGAAGTACGGGTTCTAATCAGATGTGATTAGAAGCCATTGTCACTTGAACTATCATGCACACAAAATAAATCGTGGTAATCATTTGTGAAAGTGATTCCTCTATCGTTAGCAACAGTAGAAGAATCAATACATAAACTACAAGATTAAGATCCAGAAGACTCCCCCTTGAATCATGAGTAAGGTCTAAGAATACATGTTCAACATTCCAAGTTTGCTTATTAGAAACTGGAACCTCTTTTCATCCAACGGCTTGGTGAAAAGGTCAGCTAACTGGAAATCAGTTTGAACAAAGTGCATTTCAATATCACCTTTTTCTACATGATCTTTGATAAAGTGATAGCGTACATCTATATGCTTGGTCTTTGAATGCTGAACCGGGTTAGCTGTTATGGTGATTGCGCTCTTGTAATCGCAATAAATAGGCACGCGCTTGTAGTTGTACCCAAAGTCCCTTAACTGAGTCTTCATCCAAAGGACTTGCGAACAGCAGCTAGCAGCAGCTACATATTATGCCTCAGCAGTGGACGTTGAAACACAGTTTTGTTTCTTTGAGGTCTAACTCACAAGTTTGTCACCTATAAATTGACATGATACAGAAGTACTTTTCCGTTCTAGCTTACATCCTGCATGGTCAGCATCTGTAAAGGCAGTTAGATCAAAACGAGAATCCTTTGCATACCAAATGCCTAAATTAGGAATGCCTTTGAGATATCTAGGGATTCGCTTAACAGCATTAAAGTGCGACTCTTTGGGATTAGATTGATATCTCGCACAAAAACATGTGGCAAACATTATATCTGGGTGACTGGCAGTCAGATAAAGTAAAGAACCAATCATGCTACGATACACCTTTTGATCTGTAGGTTTACCAGATAAATCTGCATCTAAGAGTGTACCAGTAGCCATTAGTGTTTTCATGACTGAACTGTATGACATATTGTACTTTCTTAACATATCTTTTATGTATTTGGCTTGATTAAGGAAAATGACTTCTGGTAATTGCTTTACTTGTAAACCAATAAAGAAATTTAATTCACCCATCATCGACATTTCAAACTTTGTTTCCATGATTTTAGAAAAGTTCTTGCAGAGTTTCTTATTTGTCGACCTAAATATTATGTTGTCAACATAAATCTGAATGAGAATCAAGTCCTCACCTTGCCTTTTGATAAATAAGGTAGTGTCAACTGTACCTTTCTTGAAACCAGAAGCAAGGAGAAATTTGGTAAGAGTTTCATACCAGGCTCGTGGTGCTTGTTTGAGACCATACAGCGCTTTGTCTAACACGTAGACATGATCAAGGTGATGAGGATCAACGAAGCCTTCAGGTTGTGCGACATAGACCTCCTCATGCAGAACGCCATTTAAGAAGGCTGACTTTACGTCCATTTGATAGACTGTAAAGTTTTTGTGCGCTGCATATGCTAAGAAGATTCTGATGGCTTCGATCCTCGCAACAGGGGCGAACGTTTCGTCATAATCAATGCCCTCCTATTGACAGTACCCTTTTGCAACCAATCGAGCTTTGTTTCTCACAACTACTCCAGCCTCGTCTTTCTTGTTTCTGAATACCCACTTAGTTCCAATAACAGTTTTACCTTGAGGTAGTGGTATCAAGCACCAAACCTTGTTCCGTTTGAAGTGTAGAAGCTCGTCTTGCATAGCAGAAATCCAGAAGGAATCACGTAGAGCTTCTGATGCTTTCTTTTGGTTCTAGGGAACTAAGGAAGCTTGAAAACATTTAGAAATTTGCTGACGCAGACCGTGTCTGGACACCAGATTGTACGTCACCTATCACGTTATGCAGGGAATGATCCTTTGTCCATCGGTGTGTGCTTGGCAAGGATTCAACCATTTGTTGCGTATTCGATTCATTGTATTCATCATGAACTGCAGGTAGATCCACAGATGTGCTTGGGACATCTTGTACAGAAGTTTCTGATACTGAAGCTTCTGGAATAGCAGTTGAAGTACTCGGGACTTCATTTCCAGAAGGAATATCTGCAGAGACTGATTCAGCATTAGTAGAGTCAGAAACTAACGGTGTAGTTGTACCTGATGGAGATGCAGTTTCAGTGACTTCTTCGAACGGTCCAGACATGTCTTCAGAAAGAGTGGGGACCTCCGAGCTTGGTGTTGATGTTGATATGCCTTTGTCAAAGTCTGCACAAATTTCATCGAAGGCATCAATAAACAATAAATCTAACTCAGATGTGATAGAGTTAGTTATAGAATAAGTAGATGCTTTAGACGCTGGTTCTATTCCGGATTGAATAGAAGCTTTGTTCTTGAGTCCGAGTTCTAAACAGTTGTGTTCAGAAGTCCGAGTAGAATTCTCATCAAAAGATACATTCATGCTTTCAACAATCGTCTTGGTTCGAGTATTGTAAATTCGATAGGCTTTGGATGTCACCGAGTATCCAACGAGATATCTTTCATCCGCTTTCTTATCAAATTTTGATAGTCCTTGAAGCTCTCATAGAATGTAACACCTGCAACCAAAGACACGAAGAAATTTGATATTAGGTTTAAGATTATTGATCAACTCATATGCTATTTTATCAAAGCGTTTGACCATAATGGTACGATTCTGAGTGAAGCAAGTTGTCGCGACTGCCTCAGCCCGAAGATACATGGGTAGATCAGCATAGGCAAGCATAGTACAAGCAGCTTCAATAAGAGTGCGGTTCTTCCGTTCAACAATGTCATTCTGCTGTGGAGTGTAGGCTGCGGAGAAGTTGTGTGAGATTCCCACAGAGATGAGATAACTCTGCAAGATGTTATTCTTGAACTCCGTGCCGTTATCACTGTAAAGGGTTCGGACTGGCAATTGAAGACGTACTTGAATACGCTTAATAAAAGCGATAATCAATTCTGGCGCATCTGACTTGTTGCGAAGAAACTCGAGCCATGTATACCTTGAATAGTCATCTATCATTACTAAGACGTATTTCTTGCCGTTGATAGACGCTGTTCGCATTAGGCCACAAAGGTCCATATGAATAAGTTACAGTGCAGATGAGGTTGATGATTCAGTTTTGGACTTGAATGAGCTTCGCTTCATTTTGCCTAACTCACATGCAGAACATAGTGAGTCTTTCTCAAACCTCATTTCTGGTAGACCTTTGACCAGACCTTGTCTCTATAGCTTAGCTATTGATTTGAAATTCTGATGAGACAAGCGACGATGCCACGTCCACGATTGTGCTTTAGATGCTTTGGCTAATAGACATACGGGACGTGTGACGGACAGTGTCGGAAAATCTACATAATATAGATTTCCATGTCGTTCAGCTCTGAAGATTTCGTAACTATCTGGGTCCTCAAGATAGCAATGAGATGTTGTGAAGCGAACTTGGTATTTCATGTCACAGAAGTGACTGGTGCTAAACAAATTATGATCAAGACCTTCAACATGTAGCACCCTCTGTATCTTCACAACTCCATTATCAAGCATTCCATATCCTCTGACATGTCCTTCTACTTCTGAATTTGCAAATCGAACTACTCCAGCAGGCTCCTCCACATAGTTATGTAAGAGGTGCTTGAATCCTGTCATGTGGCGTGAACATCCGGAATCTATCACTCACACTTGACAGGACTGCAAAAGAAACAATTAGTTTTGCTTTGGTACCCATATCAAAATGGGTCCTTCGCTGTTAGCTTCAAGCAGTTCAGGAATATCAGCAGGTTTGACTTTCACTCTCCATTCATATCGGGGTTTTGGAACCCATTTCCAAACCATTTTAACATTTAATTCCTGAAAATGCTTTTTAGATCTTGGATGAGTAACCTTAGCACGAAACACTTTGGGTTGTGTGGAAAAATTGGAATTAAGATTCAGTTTAGCTTTTCTTTTACTCTTCTTAGACTTAGGAGCGGAGTAGTATTTGAAAGAATTGTCCCAGCAGTGTTTGCAATATAAATTCTTTCGAGCAAATGTCATAAATTTAGATTTATCGGAACAAATCTGGCATTCATGTCCATCAAAAGAAGTACATTTCAAAACATCACTGTCTGTAGTACAACTGTTTGCAACAGAAGTTTCACAAAAATTCAAACAATCATTTTTATTCTTCTTACTCCTCCCAACTCCATTTCCTTTCATATCTGAAACAGAAACAGGAACCTTGTTAGTCTCTTTCTTATAAGGTAATTCTTTTCGTGAGATACTTGAAGTCTCACCCTTCTCAAAAATACTAGGTTGATATTCAGGACAATTAGAGTAAATAACTGGAGGTTTTGCAGGAGCATCAAATTTTGGATTAAATCTTACCTTCCAACTTGGATCATTAAACATCTGTTTATCATTTGAAACATTCTTAAACAATGTTACTTTCAAATCATTGATCTCTATGCAAAGCTCTTGATTATCTTTCAAAGATTTTTCAAGTTTAAATTTGAGATCAAAGTTTTCATCTTCAATTTCATCAACAGACTGTTGCAACATATCAATTTGTTTCATCAATTCAGATGTATGATCACTCACAGAATTTGACTCCTTTGAAATAGAAACATGATCAGAGTCTAAAGCATTCATTATTTCAGAAAACATTTCTTCAATCTTGTTCTCAATAAACTCCATTTTGTCATTTTTTAAACAAGATCCATTTGTGATGACAGTTTCTTCTTCAACAAGTAAAGGTTTAGGAGCAATGGGATTTGAGACTGATGGTATAATTGATGGATCGACATATGATTCATACTTATCGTATTTGCATTCAGTCTCAGGTGGGATTGTGTTATTACTGACTGATTCTTTTGAAGGTGTGGTAAACAGTGATTCAGACTCAGCAAATTCGATCTTTCGAGTCTCGTAGCTTTTGTTCAAATCACTATATTTGAAACCAACTGATTTAAAAGAATTTTGAGAATCAGTGCCACAAGACTTGTCCTCTCCCATTTCTACTTTACCTTTGGTCTCTGTAAAAGGTTTAGAAGTACTTGCTTCAAGAAATGTTGCACGAATGTTAGGAATGGGTCTGACTGTGGAGCCAAGTTTATCAAAATTATATAAGTGCTCCGGGGCCTTTTTCAAAACATCGTTAATTAGCAAACCCAAACCTGGTTTAACTTTATAGAATCTTTCATCTTGGAGTTTATTGGTCAATAGATTTAATGTCTGCTCAGTCTGACCTCGTTTCATGTTAATATCCTCCAATTGCTTAATCTTGGTGTAAGCTTCATTTCTTTCTTGAAAACAGACTTCGAATTTGATTTTGAAATCACCCTTTTCAGCATTAAGATTTACAAGATCCTTTTCTAAACCAGATATTTTTCCTTTTAAAGATTCTTTTTCAGCTTTTAAACTTTGTTTCTCTTTTTCTTTTTCTTCCACAACAACTTTCAGCAAAGCGTTTTCATTACGAAAACTCAAGATTGTTTGATGTGCGGAGCTAAGTTTACCTTTCAACAATTCAAACTCATCTTCCATATTGTGGATTTGGACCATCAGAGTTCAATAAGTTCAGAATTTTCATTTACCTCAGAGTTGTCATCTTCGGAATGAGCCTCAAAAGCTTCATCATCACCATCAAGTTTTGCCATGTAGGAGACTTGAGTGAAATGCGTCTGCTCCTCTTCATCAGAACTTTGGAACAACCAGTTTTCCTCTTCACCCATAAGCACACCTTTCCCTCTTCTTCTTTATTGGCAATTAGACACTTCCTTGCATAGTATTCTGAGTTCTTGACTTTCTTGAACTTACAGTCTCTGGAAAAGTGTCCAAATTTTCCACAGTTATAGCATCTACCTGGTTCATCCTTTTTCTCTTCTTTTGTTGGGAACTGAAGATGTGAACAAGTCTTTAATGCTGCTAGTTCAGAATTACTACTGCCAGAGGACTTCAAAGTTAATACTGTTGAGTATTACTACTGCTAGTAGAATTAATACTGCTAGTCAAAGTTAGTGCTGCTTGAATAAAGTTAGTACTGCTTAGCTAGTTAGTACTGCTAGAAGTTAGTACTGCTAGAAGTTAGTGCTGCTTAGTAGTTAATACTGCCAAGCCGATTAGTGCTGCTTATAAGATGAAGATTTGAATTAGAAGAATGACAGCTGGATATTCTGAAGATATTCATGGAAGATATACTGAAGATATTCTATTTATTGTAATTATCTTTTTGTTCAGTATATATATAGTTTTGACAGAATAGTTTTAATATAGATTTAAAAATATATGTTTATGTTCTAGAAAGAATCAACCTCAAGGTATAGATCCTAATTCTAGAGAAGTAGAATTCGTCTTGAAAGAGTCTGTTCTTCAAGATTGAGGTTGAGTGTGTAATCTTGTGATTTGATCATTGAATACAAGTTTACAAGTTGTTGATCATATACTGTTTGTTTACTGTTACATTGAATATCAAAGTGTTATTCCGCAACTTCTTTGATATTGTTTCTGAGTATTCATAATTCTTGTTGAGAATTCGATCCTGACAAGTGGTATCAGAGCTAGTATTCTCAGAAACCTACATTCAAAATCACATCATCATGGCTAAAGGTTCAGAGTCTTCAAGCTCAGAAATTCCTACAGAGGTAACATCTAATCTTTGTTCTAAATCCTGTATTGAAATTGTTACAAGGTACAGGGATCACAATCAGGGTATGTGTGATGATCTTAAAAGATTAGAGAGAGATATAAAAGACTATGTAAGAATCGTTGAGAGCTTTGAGGAACAGATTAAAGTTTTCCAAGCCAATGAACTTCAACATTCTTATGATACAAATTACTGGAATTAGAGAAGAATGACCTAGAACTTCAGCTGAAAAAGTCTAAAGAGGAGAATGAGAAGATAAAGAGTGAGTTTGAGAAAGCCAAGCTGGATATTGAGAAATTTTCCAATGCTTCAAAAGCAATGGACTCTTTGCTTCAAACTCAAATCCATGACAAACTCAGAAGGGGAATAGGCTATAACACCACACCACCACCATACAACAACAACTACATTCCTCCTATATCAGACTTACTAGAGACCAAGGATAGGAAGGAATTGCCTGTTGGAGCCACTAAGGTAGATCCTTTAGACAAAGTGGTAGTTGAAACAGACTCTGAAGAAAAGAACTCTAGTGAAAAGAGTAAGGAGAACACTGGGAGTGGTGAGATTCCTCTAGAAAATCATATTATCACCAATGAGGGATGTGGAAAGACTTGGGTCAAATCTAAGGACATAGAGAAGACTGAGGGAAAGTCTGAGAAGGTCCATTATAAGCAAACCACAGTTGTGAATCCTGTCCCTTGCAAACAGTGTGCTTGCAATAAATCTGAGTCCCAAAAACATGATAAACCAAGGGGAAATCAGAGAAATTGGAATAACCAGTGGGCACAAAAACAAGGGGTTGATCTGAGTAAAATCAATAGACCAAAACCTTGTTTTATTTGTGGAAAGCTGAATCACCTTGCCAAATATTGTTATTTCAATCCCATTAACCAAAGAGTCACTTTTCAAAGACAACCACAAAACTCTTTTGGTTATAGGAATCAGAGAAGGAATCATATGGCTGAGAACAGAGCACCTATAAGATCACATGCTCAGAACAAGTTTGCTAAACCAAAGAAAAATACTCCAAATAAGCCAAGGAGTAATTTAAAGACAAAGAAAGCAAACAACTTTGTTCAAGTTTGGGTTCCAATTGTAAAGAAACCTGTTAGTACTGCTATCCCAGATAGTACTGCTAACAGAAATAGTGCTGCTGCAACCAATACTACTGCTAACAAGGATAGTGCTTCTACTAGTATTAATGTTGCAAAGCCTATAATCTTGACAAAGTATTCCAGCCATGAGATTCCTAAACAACTCATCCAGACCAAACTGACAGATTATATAAATGAGAAAGGACAACCCAAGACCACCTTGGCTTGGGTTCCATCCAAGACTAACTGATTTATCAAGTGTGCAGGGCAACCAAAAGCTCAAGAGGAAGAGAATTTGGAATGCAGATAGTGGTTGCTCTTGGCACACAACAGGTAACATGGACTGCCTTCAAATTCTTCAAAAGATTTGATGGAGGACATGTTGCATTTGATTCAGAGGGAAGTAATAATAAATGCTCAGGGCATGAGTTAAAAGATAAGTTGCCCTTGGAAGATTTCATTGAGCATGATACTACTAACCTGTGTGTTTAAGTGTTTCAGGTTGAAGTTAGTAATACTTCAGAGGAAGTAATGATCATGAAGGATCAAGAAGAAAAGGATCAGGGGATGAACAAAGCAATAAAAAGTATGAGTAAAAGGATGGTGTCAAAAAGTGTAAGTATAGTAAATGCTTCCAGTGCAGTTTTAATACTGCCAGTGCAGTTTTAATACTGCCAGTGCATTTTTAATACTGCCAGTGCATTGTTAATACTGCCAGTGCATTTTTAATACTGCCAGTGCATTTTTAATACTGCCAGTACATTGTTAATACTGCCAGTGCATTTTTAATACTGCCAGTGCACAGTTAATACTGCTAAGTAGTTAATACTGCTAGTTAGTTAATACTGCTAGTGGTTAATACTGCTAGTTAGTTAATACTGCTAGTGGTTAATACTGCTTTCAGTTAATACTGCTTTCAGTTAATACTGCTTTCAGTTAATACTGCTCTCAGTTAATACTGCTAGTTAGTTAATACTGCTAGTGGTTAATACTGCTTTCAGTTAATACTGCTTTCAGTTAATACTGCTTTCAGTTAATACTCCTTTCAGTTAATACTGCTTTCAGTTAATACTGCTTTCAGTTAATACTGCTTGTCCGTTAATACTGCTCTAGGTTAATACTGCTTATGTTCCGAATACTATAAATACCCTTTCCCCGCCTAAAAAGTTCATAACGACTCTTTGCCTACTGTTCACTTGCGCTCTAACCCTTCTCTCTCAAGTTCAAAGTTTTAAGGTACGAAACTTCAAGATCAATGGCATCAATGGCATTTATAGACGAGCACAATGAAATCGCGATGCTACAAAAGCCCAAACAGGCCGCTGGTTTCCACCAGATTGTGGATTTCCTCAAGACAAGCCATATTGCCCATGCTCTCACTGTGTCGCCATCCATCTATATCGAGCATCAAAGGCAATTATGGGAAAATGCCACCATTGTTACTGAGAATGGTGTGCAAATGATCAAGACAAGGGTGTGTGACAAACCCTTGACAGTTACTGAAGAGGTAATTCGCATCAGTCTACGTCTAGACGATGCCTTTGGTATAACTTCGATCTCTAATGATGAACTGTTCTCTACTCTTACAAGAATGGGGTATGGAGGCCCATTGGGTGTGTTTAAGTTCTCAAAAGCTAAATTTTCACCTCAATGGCGTTTCTTTGTCCATACCCTTATGCATTGTATCTCTAAAAAGACTACTGGATGGAGTGAGTTCAGTAGCACCATAGCTTATGCTTTGGTGTGCTTAGCCACTGCCAGAAAGTATAATTTTTCTCAAATGCTTTTTAATGATCTTGTCTCAAACCTGGGAAGTAAAAAGAGTTTTTATATGTACCCCAGGTTTGTACAAGAAGTAATAACCCATGAATTGACGGATATACCTCATTTTGATGGGGTATATATACCAAAAATTCCCAAAGGTAAGGTCTTTTCAAACATGAAAAGATCCCCTCTGGACTCGGAAGGAGTTGACACCCCATTGTTCTCTACAATGATGGTGGTGTCCCACACTGATGAAGGTATGGCAGCAGGGTCAAGGCCCCCATTAGACCATCCCACTGCTAGCCAATCCCAACCTTCCCTCTCTCAAATTTTCCCTCAGTCCTTTGCTGCTAAACCCACTCCCATAATATCCAAGACTTATGTCAAGAGAAAGGTACACAAGGCTCCTTCCCTTGGTGTACCTACTATTAACCAAGAGCCTCAAAGCTCTCTATTGGAGCATTCTCCAGTAGAGAATATCCAAAGGGAATCCACTAGGGTGTCTCCCAACCCTGAGGAGGTGCTCTCAAAGGAGATGGATGAGCATATGGGTGAGAAGGCTGCCACTACTTCTGCTAGCACAGAGAAGGCCAGTGGTAACATCTCTAAGACCTTCCCCATGGCAACTTTGGGTGAGAAATTAACCAAAGGACCCCGGTGCCAAGAAACCAAGGGGGTAGTTGGTGCTTCTGCTAGGCAGAAGGCCACTACTAAAAGATCCAAGGATCCCTCAAGGATGGGCAACATATCCAAAAAGGGTGAGGACAGAGCTGAAACTGATGAATTGATGGCAAAACATTCCAAGGATCCTTCAAGGGTGGGTAAAACACCTAAAGAAGGTGAGGATAGATATACTTACTAAGAATTGATTGAAGCATTAGCCAACATCAATGTTGATGTGGTTAATCAAGGAAAGGAAATTAAAGAATTGCAGCAAGTGGTCATCTCCCAACAAGAGCAGATTTCCAAACTCAAACAATTGATAGGAAAACTCATTGCCAAGAAAAGGAGAAAGCAGTTTGTTCTAAGGAGGAGAAATGGGGCAAACACAAAGAAGGAGGAAAATGCTTCCAAAAAGGGGGAGATTTCAAGCTCAGAACAGATAGATCAACAGATTGAGGGGGAGTTTGTTGAAGAAAGGGCTGAATTTGTTGAAGAAAAGGAAGCAGCAGTAACAACCCCAGAAGCAGAAACTGTTACTACTGCTAAGCCAAAACAAGCAGAAGAAACTGTTAGTGCTGTTGAAACTACACAAGCAGCAGTAACAGGATTAACATCTGAAGAGGTTGAAGTAGCAGAGATGCTGGTAAAAGCAAAGAATGACACTCCCAAAGCAAAGGGAGTGGTCATAAATGAAAGGGGAGCAAAGAAATCAGAAAAGAAAGACATGGCTGCAGATGTAAAAAGAAAAGGGAAAGAAAAGATGATAGAAACTGATCAACCAACCAAAAAGCAAAAGATGATTGAATCAGATGAAGCATTAGCCAAGAAACTGCAAGAAGAGTTAGATCAAGCAGAGAAAGAGCAGGTTGAGAAAGACAGAGAGATAGCCAGAGCACTAGCCAATGAACTAAATGAAGCATTTCAGAAAGGGTTGGAAACAGAGAAAGCTAAGCAAAGAGCAATAAGCTTGAGAAAGGTTATGATGGCCAGATCAAGTGCAAAGAAGAGAAGACCTTCACAAACTTACCTTGCAACTCAGGAAAGGAACAAGATGATAACTTTCTTAAGAAGTGCAATTGGTGTGAAGAAAGAAATGTTCATAAAGATGACTTTTGATCAAGTCAAGGGACTATATGCAAAAGAAATGGGAAAGCTGAAGAATAATGAAAAGGACAGAGTGGAGTTTGAAAAGAAAGCTAAGGAGAGGCATGATGTGAATATCAATAAACCCTTCCCTGAAAGTGAAGAGGGAACTCTAACAAAGGAAAAGGAAGAGATTAAGGAAGAAGAGACTCTAGCTCAGAAGATCAAGAAGATAAAAAGAGTTAAGTCTATTGCTTCTAAAGGTCCTAGATCAGAAGAAAGGAAAAAGGAAGAAAAGAAGAAGGAAGCTACTATAGGGCAAGGGCAAAGGATACTGAAGAGAACCAAGATGATGGCCAACAGAAAGAAAGTTGACAAGAAGCCTAGAGTAGAAGAAGAAAAGAAAGTTGAATCTCAGGAAGAAGTACCACAGAGTTCAGATGTAAACATGTACATGGTAATAATGGATAAAATTCCAAAGCCTATCTCAGTTGAACCTGTTGGATTCAAACCTCCTGAAGTTATCCACTGGGATACTATGGAGGTGGATGGCAAGGAGTATATCAGATTAAAAAGAAAGGATGAGAAGTATGAAGTCTACAGCACTTGGAACAAAATTGTCAGAGAATGTTCAAGATCTGATTTGGAAGAAATGTTTGAAGTTGGTATGAAATTACATACAGATCAGTTGAAAGCTCCAGTGTTACCAATTGTGAAGCTGGTTATGGAGTATTTGTGCATGTTGTTCAATCCAGAAGCAGTAAAGCATTTAATCAGAGATGTGTTTGAAGCTGTCAGAGGATGGACTTTGTATGAAAGGAGTGGAGTCTATGAATTAGCCTTGGATACTTTTCACATAGAGTATTACTTGGTGGATAGGGTCTACAATCACACAAGTCTGAAGCTTCATGCCATGTTAAATAAGAAGTTGGGTTGTGTACCAAATTCAGAAATGGCAAAGTACCTAATTCAGAGAACTATCAATCAGAGTATGGGACTGGATCCTAACATTGGAGTAGATCAATGAAGATTTTGGAAGCATTTGAAGAACTTGACTTCTCTTTCTAAAAGTCAAGTTAGGGGGAGATTGTTGGGAACTGAAGATGTGAACAAGTCTTTAATGCTGCTAGTTCAGAATTACTACTGCCAGAGGACTTCAAAGTTAATACTGCTGAGTATTACTACTGCTAGTAGAATTAATACTGCTAGTCAAAGTTAGTGCTGCTTGAATAAAGTTAGTACTGCTTAGCTAGTTAGTACTGCTAGAAGTTAGTACTGCTAGAAGTTAGTGCTGCTTAGTAGTTAATACTGCCAAGCCGATTAGTGCTGCTTATAAGATGAAGATTTGAATTAGAAGAATGACAGCTGGATATTCTGAAGATATTCATGGAAGATATACTGAAGATATTCTATTTATTGTAATTATCTTTTTGTTCAGTATATATATAGTTTTGACAGAATAGTTTTAATATAGATTTAAAAATATATGTTTATGTTCTAGAAAGAATCAACCTCAAGGTATAGATCCTAATTCTAGAGAAGTAGAATTCGTCTTGAAAGAGTCTGTTCTTCAAGATTGAGGTTGAGTGTGTAATCTTGTGATTTGATCATTGAATACAAGTTTACAAGTTGTTGATCATATACTGTTTGTTTACTGTTACATTGAATATCAAAGTGTTATTCCGCAACTTCTTTGATATTGTTTCTGAGTATTCATAATTCTTGTTGAGAATTCGATCCTCTTCTTTCTTCTCCTCTCTCTTTTCTTCTCGTCTATCTTCCTTCCTTTCATCTTTCCTCTCTTCTCGTTTTTCCTCTCTTCTTCCATACCTTGGCTTGTATCTCATTTCAGACTTCTCTTTCTTGTACCCTTCATACTTTGGCTTTGAATAGTACTTCTTCTTGCCAAAGCTCTTCTTGAATTGACGTGTAATCAGGGCCAAGTTCTCAGAGAACTTTTGTATATCATCATTAGAATCAATCTCCAGTTCTTCATTACTAGAAGCAAAATCAGACTCAGTAAACTCCGTGACAAACGCTTTAGACACTTTCTTCTTTGACCTTGCAGAAGATACAGGACCAGAACTTGAACTTTTTCCTTTCCCAGCTATGAGAGCCACAAAGTCCTTCAAATTCTTGGACTCATTATTGATAGTTCTCACCTCTTCTTCATGCTGAGAAAGAGTAGAGAAGATATCAGTTACGTTCTCTTGAGCCATGTTCTTTGACATCTGAAGGTTGATGGCAAAGTTCTTCCATTCAGGGTTCAAGTTCTTGATGAACTTATAGTTTATCTCGGAAGCAGATTTAGAGATATTGTTCCTCCTCAGGTCATTCAGAATGATGTTGTATCTGTTGTAGGTATCAAGCAGTGTCTCTCCTTCCCTTGCATGAAATCCCTCATAGGCATTAATGCACAGATTTTGCTTGGCTTGAATTGAAGCTTCATTTCCCTCAAATTGTCTTGCTAGTTCATCCTAGACTTCCTTAGTTGAATTTCAACTGTCTACCCGATTGTAGATGTCATTTGGGATGGCCATCATCAGGTAAATGAGAGCCTCTTCATCTATCTTGTACAGATCTTTCTCCTTTTCTGTGAAGTATTCATACGGTTTGGGAACATATCTGTTAGGGATTTCGGGAGAGGTTTCAGTTTCAGCTTAACCAGGAAATGTGATCATTGGATTTACTGGACCAGTAGTGATTGATTCCATGTAATCTCTGCTTTTGTGATTCAAAAACTGAATCATTCTTTTCTTCCATTGCTGATACTCATTTGCTAAGAGGACAGGAGGTTTGGACTGAGAGCCCATAGAGAGAAGTTGGTTCGACATGTTTAGATGTATGATTAGAAAGCAAACTTATCTGTACAAAGAGAATCAACTAATAAGATCTTTTGAATCAAGAATTGGAAAAACTCTACACTCAAAAAATTTCAGAAAATAAATTTCCAAAAAGTTCAAGTGCAGAATTCACAAACAATAGGGATCACACAAAGAAATTCACAAAAGATAGAAAGCTTTCAGAATTCGCAAACAGAAATAGATAGAATTCGCAGATGAGTAAGATTCGCAATTTGATTTTCTGCGAAACTTACAAATTCGCAAACAACCTGCGAAGCCTTAAGAATTGGCAAGGTAGTATCCAGCTAATCCTTCCCTTAGAGAAAATTTAGAAAACGGGCTTTCACAAATAGAGTTCGCAACCAATAATGAGAAATACACTTTGAGATTCTTGCGAGTTTTAGACTTTCTCAAGAGGGATTCGCAGACTATGTCTTTGCGAATCCTGAACTTAGAAAATTTAGGACTTTTCTTTTCAACTTTCGTAAAACAACTCTCGCAACCTGAATGGGTAAACACAATTAGAAACCTGCAAATCCTGTACTTGGTGGAAATTTTAGAGTTAAGAACAACAAGGATTCTCAAACACTACTCGCGAATCTTATGGAATTCATAAGCCAAATATCTACGAGTTCTTCAGAATTCACAGACAAAGGTTCTGCGAAACTTACACTTAAACAAATTCTCAACTTTTAAGCACCCTGCGAATCCTAAACTTTAGTAAACAGATACTTTGGGAATACAGAAGTTTCGTAACATACATGCTAGCGAAATCTATACTTAATAAAAACAAGGACCTCTATGAACTTAGAGATATTGCGATTTTTCAAAGAACTAGCAAGCTCTTCATGCATCCGACCCTGTACTTCGATTTTTAGCCCAGAAACACACAGAAGGTTAAAACTCAGTGTAAAAATCATACAATGCATCCACAAACATACTATAAACAAACCTCAATCGAAATCGATGACCAAAAACAACTTGAATGCTCAAAATCGAATGAAACAATACTCGACAGTTTCAAGAACAAAACCTTCAAAAATCATCAAAATACCAATCGATTTGTGTTTTTAAATGCAATAGGGCAATCTAATGATGTTCTATAATAGTAAACACACCTATTCCAATGATTTTCAGCCTCAAAAACACAAGAAACTTTGAAATCGATTTTTACACAGTAACAGTTTTCGAAAAACACTGTTTCAATCCAAATACTTGATTCTTAGGCTCTGATACCACTTGTTAAACCCAGATATCAGTTGATAAACAATCACACAACACAATAAGAAGAAGAGATTAATAGAAATCAAATCAATATGCCATAGATCTCTTGATAATCAGATGAATACATGTGTGTGTGTTCTTGGTGTACAGATCAATACCTTGTGTGTGTAAAACCTATTGAGCGGCCTCCTTTTTCACCACCGAAATCTAGAAACAAAATGCCTTTTATATGTAGGTCAACATGACCTAGGCATTACTAGATATCTACTAAAACACCCCCTAAGGAATTAAACATTATTACAAAATAGACCCCTTTTGACAATTTAATCTTGAATACAATTACTGATCCAACACATTTATATAAATCAAAGGTCGATATCGTTAAGGAAATCAGAAACATTTAGCTCAGTGTTTGACAACTCCAAGTTGTCTATAAGGTTTACTTCCTTCTCTTTTCCATTGAGAGATTCTTTATAGAGCTAACAGAGATGTGGAGGTATGTGGCATGTCCTTGACCAGTGGTCTATGCTACCGCATCTGTAACAAGAACCTTCAGGATTCTGAGTATGACTTGTTCTAGCATCATGTTTTGACATTTTGAGCTTATTTTGTGATTGGGTCTTGTAGCCTTGTGAAGCATGATGACTATTTGCTCTTTGCCCACGACCACGACCGTAAGGGTGGCTTCGATCAAAATTGTTGTTTCGACCATAAGAATGATTTTGGCCAAAATGACCACGACCTCGTCCACGCACACGTCCATGTCCCCGTCTACGAAAATTATTTCTAGGACTATCATTGTTTATAGCATTTGCTTCAGGAAATGCTACTGAACCTGTCGGACGTGATTGATGGTTTTTCATTAAGAGCTCATTATTTTGTTCCGCAACAAGTAAACATGAATTCAGCTCAGAATATCTTGTGAATTTCTGCATTCGATATTGGTGATGCAAAGTAATGTTTGATGCATGGAAAGTAGAGTATGTCTTCTCCAACATATCCGCATCAGTAACACTTTGTCCACAAAATCTAAGTTGTGAACATACTATAAACAATGCAGAGCTATAGTCATTCACCTTTTTGAAATCCTGGAATCTCAAAGTTCTCCACTCATCCCTTGCAGTCGGAAGTAAAACTTCCTTTTGGTGATCAAACCTATCTTTTAGGCCTTTCCACAGAATGCTTGGATCACAGGTATTAAGATATTCAAATTTTAACATTTCGTCAACATGTTTACGAAGAAAAATGTTGGCCTTTGCTCTGTTTTGCGATGAGCATTTATTGGTTTCATTTAAAGCGTCTAAAATGCCCATAGACTCAAGATGCATTTTGACATCCATAATCCATGACATATAGTTCTTTCCATTTACATCAAGAGCCGCAAACTCAATCTTTGCAAGATTTGACATATTGTAACTATCAAATAACGAGGAAAAAATTAGAATCCATTTATGTCGATAAATATCGAAATACAAAGAAGTGGGAGCACCATAAGTACAAACATGCTTAAGAAAAGATAAAACTCATCAGGTGGAAGATTACTGACAGGAATGACTAGTAAAATAAGTATTACAATAACGAGAATTAGAACTGGATGTAACATCTTCGGAAAACTTTTCTTGATTAGATGAATTGGAGAAAGAAGAGTAAATATGTTGAGAAGAACTTAATGGTTAATTTATAGTGTAAAATATAGCCGTTGTAAATGTTTGTTACCGATATATATAGTCGTTGCAAATTATTTGTTACCGTTATATATATAGCCGTTGCAAATGATTTTGTAAATAAAAATGATAATTAATACATAAAATCAGTAAAGATTATTATATCAGTGATCGTATATATAAGATATAATCAGTGATTTAAAATAAAGAAAATAAATAAATGTTAGTATGCTTAGATAAAAATTAGCAAAATAATAAACATATGCATAAATAAATGTTGAGAGATTAGTATGACAATAAAATTAAGTACGCATAAATAAAAGTTAGTATAAGCATGGAAACATAAATAAGATTAGTATATCTATAAATAAAAATTGGAGTATTAGTAGTCATAATATCTATAATAAGAAGTCATCAACTTTCATGTTGTTTATTTTGGTATTTTACCTTCTTATAGTATTAAGGAAGTATATACCTTAATTAGAACTCTCATGTTGATAACGTGTAATAAATAACTAAGATTACCACTAGATTAACAATAGATTAAGAGATTTATATATAGAAAGAAAGCAAGGTAGATGGAGAGAATGAAAATACTTATGCAAGTATTGGTGTATCTTTTACATTTACACAAAAGGGGTATTTATACAACATAACATCCTATTCATCTACATAGTTTACTTGGATAATTATTGTACAATTTAATTGGACATGAAACTTGCATCCACACTTCATACTCCCTAATATACTCAATATTTACAATACATTTGAAATTTTCTAACAAAAGTAATTTTTTTTCACAAAAGTCCAAGAGGTACAAATCTCTTTAAATCTTTGGATAAAAAAAATCGGTTTGCAACATGGTGGCTGATTTTGGTTTCCGATGCATGAATAGGAAAAAGCATTGTTAACCTTTGGATCTTTATAAAGAAAATAATTTGTTTACAAAAATCCAATGGTTAAAAATCTTTTTCTGAAAAATCTCTACATAATTTTGGGAATTGTGATAGTAGAGTGGTTTTTATTATTTTAAAAAGAGTTTTCTTGAAGTAGATAAAAAATGTAATAATTTAAAAAGGGGGTTCAAAAAAAAGTAGAAGTCTCATGAGTGGTAGAAGAAACAAAAAGAGAAAAAGTAAATATCAATTTTGAGAGTAGGTTTTTATTTTTGTATTGTTTTGAAATCTCTAACAACTCATCTCTTTGTCTTCCTCACTACACCACCGGAGAACCACCATGACTAGAGCCAAGCGGTTGGTAACCGACCCAAATCTCGTTCGTCGGTTATCTTGACGCCGAAAAATGCCTGTTGCCGACTCTCCTTCACTCGACGATGTCCCCACCACAGAAGTCGACATTGGCCACTCCTCATCTTCAGTTGCCGCCAAGTCCTCAATTGCCTCAGCCGCCGGCACACCACCGTTGTCCTCTCAGGCGACACCACCTCCGGTAAACCCTACTACACTCCCTCATACCTCTTTCCCTCCCGTAACTTCCTCTCTTATCGCCCTTCAAACCACCACCACCGACGATCATACCTCCTCCCCCGATAAACACAACCGGCGACTATCAAAACCCTCACTTCCTACAAACTCAACTAACCCCTAACACGAAACCAACTGAATTCCCTTTGACCTTAACAAAATCAGGGAAAGAGAGGGGGAACTCGAATACCAGTTCCTTGCCAGCACCCTATCGTTGGTACCACCGATCTTCCTTCTTTGTCATCCGGTAACCAGATTCACATAGCATGATTAGCTCTTTGGTTTGTTCGAGCATCTTCAACAACTTTTCTAAAATAGAAAAAAATAGGTTTTTGTTCTCTAAACTTCTCCAACAGCTTTGCTATCTTGTTTGCTATAATAGAGAAAACTTGAAATTTTTCCAAGTTTAGAGAATTCTCGAAAACTTGATGGTAGGAGAGAGAAATTATTATTTTATTCAATCCACCAATGAGATTCAATTTTTATCATTTTATATTAAGTTTTTTTTAAAGTATATTGGGATGATAAGTTGTTTTAAAATCTCTAAAATAGCAAATCTATTGGAGTTGAATGTAACATTTTTTAGAGATTTTCATTCTTGGTTCTCTATTTTAAAAATTATAGGAAAGTTGTTGGAGATGCTCTTATTACCTTTTCTTTGAACATTGATTTTTCTTATCCTCTGTTGGCTATTATATCTTTTGGTTAGTCTGTGTATTTTGTTAATCCTCTCGATAATTTGCCTTTTGTATACTTTATAGTGAATTTATCATTTCATGTAGTTTTTATAATTGGTGTTGAATTTCTTTTGTTCTCTACGTTTTATTATTTCAGGTACAACTTTCTTTGATGAATCTTTGTGGATTTCCATGGGCCATCTTTGTCATTTTTGAGCCCATACACTATCCATTCTTCGCCTAAGCCGACATATGGAACAAACCCGTCCAATGGGGATATTGTTCAATATAAGTTTGGGGGGAAAGTAACATCACCACCCCATTCCAAAAAAGTCAAAAAGAAAGGTCTTCAGAAAATTGGAAAACGATGAAAATAAATCAAACTCAACACCCGAGTTGGTTTACTAAAAAAAAAGCAAGACAAAAATACCACCAAAAATAAACATCAAACTTATTTCAAACCTTTTTATGGCATGATATAAGTTTGGGGGAGAGTAGTATTTTATGAGCCACAAAAACACGTACCCAAAAAGTCCTACCAATTAATCGCGAGTCCGAAAGATTCAAGAAAGAAAGTCGTACATCTTTCAAGATAGTGGAATTTTCAACACTTTCTCTGTAAGTTCGTTTATTTTCGTTTTCTTTTTCTTTTACTTGAGGACAAGTAATACCTCAAGTTTGAGGATATGATAACTCTCCTTTTTTAAAGTTATTTATTGTTCAATACACCCGTTTTTACGTGATTTTTATACCTGTTTTGCTTCTTTCCTTTTCTCTTGGTCTAAAATGTTTTTAAAAGGTTAATAACCTACCAAAGAGTGAACTTTGCTTGAAATTCGTTGTTGTTGGATTGTGGCCACAAACTTACCACTGTAGACAGATTCATGAAGATTTGGTAAATATTTTTGAAAGATTTATGGGATGGAGTATTGGTATAAAATCTAGAAAGCAGGATATGATTTGCCATTTGAAGTAATGAAAGGACCTTGGGGTCTTGAGAAGGGCTTAACCATTGGGTAAAAGAATGGTGCACCACTTTTTTGCATCTATAAATTGAGGCTCTCCCCATTCATTGAAGACGCACAAGTTGGAGAGATCAAATACTCCCAAAGAAAGGCTGGAGCAAAAAGAAGTTCTTGCTTTTTAGCTTTAATTTATTGTATTTTTATTTTCAAGTCTTAAATTTTGTTTACTGTCTCACCACTGTGGTGGCCGTTTTTATATTTTGTATTAATGCAAGTATTTCTTAGTTACTTCTTTACTTCCATTATGTTCTTTAATTTTATTATGAGCTAATCACCTTAGTGGGTGTAGGTGTGAGCCAAACTTAAGACTAAGTAAGCAACATTTGGGTGTTGTATCTTTTACTAAATCTTAAGCTTGGTCACTTGAGTTAGACTTTAACTCAACACGGACAAGCCGATCACTTGTAAGTGTTAATATTAGATATTTGACCCACAGATGGATGGATCCGAAAATATGGCTTGAGTGATGCAAGAAGATTTGAGAAAGTCTTTTATAACCACGTAGAGATACAGATTTTTGTATGATTTACTAAGGTTCAAATGTTGGTCGAGATTTATATCACAAAGAGATTTTGGTATAAATCTTTATACTAATAGAACTTGATATTTTATCAACTTAATTAAATCGCAAGATTAAGATTTGGCAGAAGTGGGAACTTTATGGAAATTTTGTGGCCACTGTCCATAACGATTCACTTTCGAGAGATCGAGATTTTTGTGAACACTTTCATGACACAAAACTTCTGACCAAGTGGCTATTACAATTGTCTTAAGAAAAAATGACACTCATATCCTCTCTTTAATCTAAAAAGTTCATTTCTTTACTTTAAACTTTCACCAACAAATATTGACAATTTTCTCACAACTTAAACAAGCACTAGAAGTTCATGAATGTCTTGGATTCTTAGTTGATCAATCCATGTGAAAACGATATCGGTAGTACTATCACTTTATTCATTATAGAGATCATAGTGTCCGGTGTGCACTTGCACCGCCACTATGGTAGCACTGTGGCCACTTTGTGGACCTATACGTTTTCCACTATCAATTGACAATCACTTTGCCTCATTGCATTAAAACGCAACCCAAACCCTTCTTGGACGCATCGCTATATACTACGAAAAGCCTTCTGGCAATGACAAAATTGGAGCTCCACACAACTTCATTTGGAGTCTGAAAGGTCTTTTCTTGCGTCTCGGTCCAAACGAATTTCACATTCTTCCAAGTTAAAGCCGTCAAAGAAGAAGCGATCTTGGAGAAATCTTGAATAAATCTCCTATATTGGCCGGCCAAACCTAAGAAACTTCGAATCTCAGTCGGGATTTTGGGTGGCTCCCAATTCATCATCACTCCGATCTTAGACGAATCTACCTTTACTCCATCGCAGTTGACTACGTGACCCTAGAATTAGACTTCTTCTAACCAAAAGTCACACTTGGAAAATTTAGCGTACAATTTCTCCCTTCTCAGCACTTTAGGACTTCCTAGAGGTGTTGCTCATGGTCAACCCATTATTAGAGTAAATGAGTATATCGTCGATGAACACGATCACCGACTTGTCAAGGAAGGGTCGGCATACCCGATTCATCAAATCCATGAAAATCGTCGGCGTGTTTGTCAAACCGAATGACATCACTAAAAATTCGTAATGACCATATAGTGTCCTAAAGGAGGTTTTTGCCACATCGTCGTCTTTCACTTTTACTTGATGATACCTCGATCGAAGGTCGATTTTCGAGAAACAACCTGCTCCTTGAAGTTGATCAAATAGGTCATTGATTCTCGAAAGCGGATACTTGTTTTTCACGGCTACCTTGTTCAACTCTCGGTAATCAATGCACATTCTCATAGTGTCATCCTTCTTCTTCACAAATAAGACCAGAGCTCCCCACGGCGACAAACTCGGTCTCACGAAACCCTTTTCTAAAAGTTCATGCAGTTGCGACATTACTCTTGCATTTCAGATGATGTCTATCAGTAAGGCACTCTAGAAATAGGAGCGGCCCCCGGAACAAGATCGATTTGGAAAATCCACTTGTCGGTCGGGTGGCAAGTCGGGTAGGTCTTTGGGAAACACATCAGGAAAGTCACGAACATCCTTGACATCTTCGAGTTTCTTCTTTTCTAACTTGGCATCCAACACGTATGACAAGTAAGAAGAACACTCATCACTAAAAACTTGTGTGCCTTTTCCATGGATATGATTACGACGTCACCCTTTCTCTTTTCTCCATTGACAAGCACCGAGTCACCGTCCGACAGTGGAATCCAGATAAGCTTTCTTGGAGCATAGAATCTCGGCTTGGTTTTTTTACCAACTAGTCCATTCCAATTACAATATCAAATCCACCGATAAACATCGGAAAAAGGTTCATTGGAAATTTATTTCCCTTTATCTCCAAAACACAATCCCTATAGACCTCGCTAATAAGCACTCGACTACCATTCATTATCTTTACTACCAAAACATCTTCTAAAATACTAGTAGGATCAACCATTCTTTGACAAAAAGAAATCAATACGAAGGAATAACTTGCACCAGAGTCGAAAAGAACACGTGTAGATACAAAGTTAACAAGAAACGTAACTGACACCACATCTGTCGATGCCTTTGCCTCCTCGGCCGACATCTGAAATATTCTCCCGAGCACTCTTGGTGAGCTTTATTTCTTCCCGGAATTTCCTCCCAACTTAAGCCTTGGGCAATCATTACGAAATTGGCTCAGCTCCTTATATTTGAAACAGATTAGTCTCTTCACCTGGCAATCCCTTTGAGCATGACCGAACTTCCCACATTTGTAACAAGCCTCAAACTTTGAGTGACACGAACCAAAGAATTGCTTGGTTTGTAAATGAAAAAAGGAAAACAAAAAAAGAAATTACGTGATTAAATGTATAAAAAAGCAAAACAAAAAAGAAATTACGTGATTTGGTTCCAATTTCATCGACACAACATTATCCCTACTGTGCATGATAGCACGGTTTCACGGGACAAATGTTGGTTACTATATTGTATCCAGAAAGAATTACCAATTGATGTGAGTCCGATAGCCCACACCTCCATTGCGGCTGCCTGTTAGAACAATAATTGTATTCAAGATTAAAAGTGAAGGTCTGTTGTGTAAATGTTGTATAGTTCAAAGGTTTGGTTGTAAAGTCAACTAATGTTGACTTAGTATAAATAGTTTGTGTCTTGTAATATGTGGTAAGAGCTTTGATAATGTCATATATGTACAGAGAGAATACGTATGAGTTTCTAGAGAGAGAAATTGTTTTGTAGAGAGAGAAAAATCATGTTCAAGGTGAAGTTGACTGAGCCAAAGACGCCAGAATCAATTCTTCAATCACCAAGAGATGATCAAGTTGATTCAGAATGTTCATTCAAAACAGCTTCGAGTTCACATTTTATGAATGTTTCTAATAATCCTTTATTTGATTCATATGATAATCATACTTCTGAACAAAACGATCACATTCGTTCTTCTAATCTTTTCTATGTTCGAAATGTTGATGGTTCAGGTAAAACTAAAAAGACAAATAGCAAAGAAAAGTGGATTTGGAGAATGAAAGGTTCCTTGGAGGAGAAGAAGGAAGAAAAGTCATTTGTGCATACACCTATTGAAAAGAAGAACAATGTTCCGAACGGTAAAACTTTTGGCAAACCTGATTTGGTTTACACTGTCAGTCAACTAATCAGATTAGCTCAAAAGAAAATTAATCGTTCTTACTGCGGTTCAAATGATTTTGTTAGTAAAAGTTATGAAAATTACTGGTATGGTTCTTATTACATCTCTCCTAATAGAACTGCAACTAACACATCAGGACCCAAATACCAGTGGGTACCAAAAGCTAAATCTGTGTTGCAGGCATCCAAGGTTTAAGGGGAGCAAGAACTATGGTTTTTGAACAAAGCAGTTCAAAACCCGGACTTAAATGTCAAAGAACCATGGCTCTTGGATAAAACAGTTCAAGATCCGTTCCTCAATGTTTTAGAACTTTCTGGTTATATCAGATCAGGACCCGTTCTTAATTGGTAAATTTGTACATTACTATTCTCACCGGAGAATAAGTAATCATTGCATCTGAATACTCAGTTCAGAACCAGATCTCAAATGTTTTCTTCTGATGGATGCTTTATTGATAACATCGTTTCTATAAGTTTTTTGATTTGAGAGGGAGTTAGTGAATTAAACTGTTATATCTTTTAGGGGGAGGAGATATTAGCTAACTGTACTTTCATTGTTATATTTTTCTAATATCTTGAATTTTTACAGATATTTAGGGGGAGGATATCTGATGTTTTGTTAAGGATACTTAAACTATGATATTCATTCGAGGGGGAGTTGAGATACTATACATTACAGGTATATCTTTATATATCTCTAACTCTATCACTTGTTGAAAGAATGACAACTTTCACTTGTGAAATATGGTTTCTTAAATGTTCAAACCACTTTCTATTCTTAAAAGATTTTCATGAATTGAGAAGTGTGATTTTAAATGATTTTCAGTTGGATACTTTGATGATTATCTGACCGTGTGTTTCTAATGACAAATACTTGCGTAATTGTCATGTCTTTATACTTTGTCAAGTATTCATACACACATCGGTTCAGTACAATATTTCTTGACTTTGATATTACCATGTATCAAAAGATAAATCTTTCTATGGTAATACTCCCGTTTGTAATCTACTTTGTTTGAGATCAGACGTCATTTCTATACTGAAATGTTCTATCATTGTTACAATGTTTATATATTATTCATATAAACAACATTCGTCTTTGATTTCTCAAAATATTATTCTTCATGAATTTTGATCTGATTTTAATCATTGTCAGATTCTCAAAACATTTCTTTTCTTTCATGATTATTCATTCATACTAAGTTTTTGAGAAATCTTAAATATTTCAAATGCTCATCAAAATCAGAGAGCATACATATACTGACAAATGATTTCTTGTGCTTTAATGTCAAGAAAATCATTGAGGCAATACATGCTTTTAGGAAAATACATGGGATTCAGTGTGAGAGCTTAACAGAACTTCCATGGATTCACGATAACCAGTGTTTCCTACCCAAGAAGTATTCCCTGAGTGATTGAGGGGAGAGGGGTTAAAAAGATTGAGTGTTGGTGTGTGAAGAGGTAAAATGGAAATGAGAGATTGGTTAGAAGTGAGCTTAAAAGTTTAAAAGAAAGAGGGTGAGAAATCAGAGTAAAAGAATAATAGATTCTGGACCAAATCTTTTTGAGTCGGGCAGCCACATTACTGTTGTTTCACATTTCTTCGTGAACGACATTGAAAAAGGCACCTAACCCATGCCATCTCTTGCAAACACCCCACCAGCTACTCATTCTTTTCTTAAAAAGAGAATGTTTCACATTTTCTGGGGAAACAACATATAAGCTATTGGTTCTTCACTCGGAAGATACTGATATTGAAACAGAAGGAAAGTTGCCCCACCTTCAACCCTTTTTCATGCACATTTGAGTCTATGTATAACCTTTTTTGTCTCATTGGTTTACATAATTTTGAGCCTAAACAGCAATCATTGTGCTAATTCTTTCATAACACAAGCACGGGCACATAGGAAATCTATTTTTCTGTCAGAACATTCATAGAAAATACCTTGTGTTTTTCAATGATTGAATAGAAGTCCTGGGGAGTGAACATCATCTCAAGCTGCTTACATCGTACATTTGTTGTACACAGTGGCTTTGTGCTACTGACAGGCATTCCTAAGTGTTTCATTTGTTGATTCAGGGTTACAACTCTTAATTTGTCTGAATTTGAAAAGATTCGGATAAATACATTCATGAATTGACGACTCATTCAGATCAGACAAAAGATTCTTTCCTATTACTCTTTGGGGGAGATTGATCATTTATTGTCAAAGGGAGAGATTGTTCATATTTCATCACAAGGGGGAGATTGTTAATCATGGAGACTGTGTGTATCAGATGATTTGGGGGAGATCTTTCAAAGACTATGCTGACATTGAAAAAGTTTTGATGATTCTGATTCTCAAATTCATCAAAAGGGGGAGATATATCAAGTTTTCAAAGTCATACCAGAGTTGATATCATCAAGAAGGGGGAGAATTTAAACGTTATATACAAAGTTTCAGTTGTTAAAGTTCAAGTTTGTTACAAGTTGTTTGACAAAGCTGAAAAGAAAGAAAGAGCAAAGTTCGAGGTTTCAAATATGATTCTTTTGGAATAAAAGGGGGAGATATTCAGATCAGATAGATGGTTGATTGAGAAAGTGAAAGATAGTTTAAGTTTAGAAGTTTAAAGTTTCAGAGTTCAAGACATAAAGATAAATTTTGAAGAGAAAGTAAAGTCATGAAAAGCAGAAAAAGGGGGAGATAATTTGATCAAAGTGACATAGTTTGTTGAAGATGTCAAAGCTTTCAAGATTTAAAAGTTGAAAAACATTCAAAGCTGAAGATTATTCTGAAGATAAGAAGACTTGAAGATTATTGTCAAAAAAAATTTAATCTTGAATCCAAAGGGGGAGATTGTTAGAACAAGAATTGTATTCAAGATTAAAAGTGAAGGTCTGTTGTGTAAATGTTGTATAGTTCAAAAGTTTGGTTGTAAAGTCAACTAATGTTGACTTAGTATAAATAGTTTGTGTCTTGTAATACGTGATAATAGCTTTGATAATGTCATATATGTACAGAGAGAATACGTATGAGTTTCTAGAGAAAGAAACTGTTTTGTAGAGAAAGTCAAGATTCAATAAATAAAGTTGAGATTTGTGATTGAAATCTGTGTATTTGGGTATTACACTGCCTCTAATCGAACTAGTAGCCGGCTGATTTTTTCGACCCTTATTACAAAACTCATGAGGGCAGCTAAGGTTCCAGTTTATGAGGCGGATGAAATTGTGTCTATCAAATATCCCATCACCACGGATACTTTGGAACGTCGTCGGCATGCCATCCGTGGCCGATCAAACAATGTGCAGGTTTCCCCCACACCACCCACTGAAGCACCTCATGCATTGTCGGTGATCCCCACTACGGCTACCACCGCTGCTGGATCGTCGGCCCCTCCCAAGCATACTTGGCCTTCCACCAGCTACGGGAGCGAGACATAACTGACACTTCTGGCTGGCCAGAACGAAGAAACAATGCTGAAGTTAGATGCTATTCTTGGCAAATGCAACGAGTTTGATGCCCGTCTTACTGGTCTGGAGTGGAAGTGTGAAAAAGTTTAGGTGTATCAAAGAGATTGGAATCGTGTGCACCGCAAGTTCCTTGTTGATGACAATATATTGTATGTTGCGAGTCTACCACGTTTTCCAGGCGGGGTCTGCCCTCCTCAAGTCTGTCATGCAAGGCCAGCTCCTACCATTCCTACTACTGCAGTACTCACTGTGACTACTATTGTTCCCACAGTGACCACAGATGTACGAGGCGAGCCCACAACGGAACCTAGCCAATCGAACGTTTGAACAAGGTTGAATCATTTTAGTTATTTTATCTCGCCATTAAAAACAATTCTTTTGTGTTCCTTTTGGGTGATCTTTTGATTTAAACTCTTCCCCACTTTTGGGTACTAACTTTGTGGGTAATTTAATATGAATGCATGGTGTTGATATGCTTTTGTTTTTCTCTATTTCACTTTCCTTTTCAGGTGTCATCTTCTGGTTGTTGATTTTGGTTGGTTATTTAATTAAAAGGATGTGGGTCATTTTTGTTTATACGGCTCATACACGTTTCCCTTTGTTGCCAAAACCTAAATTTGTAACCTTGTTTCTACAACAATGCGGACATTGTCATTGCCAAGTTTTTTTTTTGGGGGGGGGGCATTACGGTAGTTTATGATCATCATAAATAAGTGATCATATATATACAATATATAATAATAATAATAATAATTTTGGTCTTCAAAAAATTGGAAGACGATCTTCATATATAAAAGGGAAAATAGTTGAAACCCAATGACCACTGACACTATTAAAAAATACATCATATGACGGGTTTTTAGGGGTCAAAAACTACTAAAAAGGAATAAAGTTCAAGAAATATCAAAATCCTTTTTGTAGTTTACCTCAAGTTTGGGGGAAATGGGTGGTGTGTGTGTGTGTATATATATATATATAGGCCTAATCAAATGAGAACTAGGTAATTTGTGATGTTAACCACACATTTAGGATAATTAATATAGATTTTAAATAAATAGAAAAGGGTATTTTAGTAAATTTGTTTTTAAATCTAATTAAATTAAGAATTTCTAAAATCTCTCCTTCTTTCTCTCTCTACCATAAACATAATTCCCAAAATTTCCCCTTTTTTTCTCAAGATAAAATTGATTGCATCTCCATCACTCCCACCCTCACCACCGACCACCACCACCGCCCCCATCCTCACTCTCACCACGACCACAGTGTTTATCAGATTGGGTATCACAATGTTTATCACAATAGGTATCACAATTGGTGTAATAGTGGGTATCACAATGGGTTTAGTAGTAGATATCACAATGGGTATCACAATGGGTATCACAACAGGTATCACAATCATGATTGTTTGTATGTATCTTTTTTTTAACAGAAGGTATCATAATGTTTATCACAATAGGTATCACAATAGGTATCACAATTGGTTTTATAGTGGTTATCACAATGGGTTTAGTAGTGGATATCACAATGGGTATCACATCGGGTATCACAATCATGATTGTTTGTATATATCTTTTTTTTAACAGTGCCTTTTTTTAGGTATCACATTGTGTTGATCCCAGATTTATGTTCTTAACTCGTTTAATTATCTCACTACGTGGTAAACTAAAAAATATGAGTGCGGAAGCGTTTCAATATGTAGTGAAGATAAGTTTATAGAGGTAGTAAACACACAAGCATATAGTATGAAAAGCACAATAAGTAACAACGTTTTCACTAAGTCATATGCTTCATTAAATCACTCAAGAACACCAAGAACACGCACAAGTGTGTGCTAATATGCTCAAGGATTATACAGACTGCTATTTGTGTGTGCTCGCTCCACTTTACAAAACAGGAGGTGCTCCCTTCATATAGGAAGGGGAACATACAATAGTACAAGACAAAATCTGATAATCCATAAAAGGAATGCCACCTGGAAAGTAAAACATCGTGGGACGCCCATTAACAATCTTCAGAATCTTCGTACAGCAGGCATCACGTGAATTGCACGTGATTTTGTCTTGAACCATCTTTGCGAATAACTCCAACACTGACCTCCAGAGGTTAGCCTTCACAGAGGCTCTGTGAGTGATCACAAAGGCTCTGTGATCTGAGTATCATCATCAGGTTTGACCTCGAGTACGTCTTTTGTGGAGTAACATCTGAGCTTTGTATCCTCTATGGTGACTTGGACGATCTTGAGCAGACACCAGAAGTTTCTATACTTAGCCTATTTTTCAACACTTCTAAACTTGGCAGATGGAGCTAACAATCTCCCCCTAAGTGTTGAAAAATAAAATTTTAGAATTTGAGGTGTTGGCTAAGCTAGAAAAAAAAAGAGGTGAAAGGAACTCAACCTCTGAATACTGATTTTCATTCAAAAAGGAAAATGCCATAAGGCAATTACATTTCATAGCGAATACATGTATTAAAAAAATTACATAAGTCATTGAGGAAAATCATCTATCGGATTGGTAAAGCTTTCGGCTAGAGTTTTCTTCATCGATAGAATGAGTTCCCTGTACTTCAATTGAGCATCAATCTGTCCGATCATCCTCTCTGCAGGACCTGCCTGCACAGTCTCAGTGCCCTTCTTCCTCAGAATCGTGTTCTTTATCTTCAGCAGAGTGTTGTTCGAGTACTTGTGACTTTGATTTGGCATGTACATCTTCTTTAGCCCATCATCGTCTTTGAAAATGAATCCGAACTCAGGCTCTGTGATTAAAGAGTTTGATGGAACATTTTCGATTCCGGGGAATTGTTCATTTGGTTTGGTGATCGACGGCTTCTCGACTCCGGGTTGTAGAGCTACCTCAAAATCCATTTTGCTATGATATCTGACATGTTCGCGCATCACCTCCTTGATCTTGCCATTTGCTATCATGTACTCCTTTCGCTTTTCAAGTCTTTGCTCTGTGAAGGCATGTAGTTGAGGAAGGTCATAGGCGCAGAGGTTCTTTAAGTCTGCATCTGTGAATGTGTACTGCTTCCCATCTTTTCTCTTAACTAAGTATTTAGCAAACATGATTGACTTTTTGGCGAAGGAGTGCAGAGAGATCCTCATTACAGTCTTGATATCTTCTGTAGAGAACACCTCATTCTTATCTTGTGTAGTTTGCTCGAAACGTCTTCTGATGTCTTGTTTGATTAGGGGATGCAAATTTGGTGCTAAGAAGACGGCCTCGGGCTCTGCGCTGTAGAGATAGGTGTGTATGTTCTCTTGGAACTTAAGTTCTTTTGGTGGAGGCCTTGGGATTGGAGTTCTCATGGCATCCATCGATTGAACGATCTCTTTCACCCTATCCTCTTGTTGTTTCTATTCTGAGGGCTTCTTTCTGTCGGGTTCACAGGCTTTATGTTCTTTGTTCTGTAAAGGGGTCTCTGATGTATCTTCTGTGTTTACGGGATCAAGACTCTGAAACTGTACAACAGGTGTGGGTGCAGTGGGCATAAGTTCAGAGCTTGAAGGTTCTACGAACTTTGTGAGCCCTTTTGCAATGTGTTTAGAGCCAACACTCACCTTTCCTTTCGGTGACACTGCAGAGGTTGTGCCATGGACAAATGGAGCAATCGGTTTTGTATCCTCAGAGGCACATGACTTGAGGTTTTTCATTTTGTGTACCTCTGAGGATGTTCTCTGTAGGGCTCGAAGAGGAGTTGCGGCGATGACAACTGCAGAACTTTTTGTTGCTGAAGCCTTCTCCCCCTCATGATGGCCAGGGCCAGAGGCATCTGGATCCTGATCATCATGGTGAACCCTCTTCTGTGATGCCTGATCTTGGCAAGTCGCAGGTGCCTTCCTTTTTCTTCTCTTGCAGAGGTGTTCGTCGGCATGCCTCGTGATCTTCTTTAGAACATCTTCTGTAGCCAACGACATTTTGTTGACCTCCAGATCAGACTTGAACCTGATCGTGGCTACAGTTTTCTTCAAATCGTCTGCCACTTTTTTGCCCTGTTGAGATATGTCAGAGCCAATGAGGTTGAGGTTGCTTAGAACCATTCTCCCCATTGTTTCTAAGTCCGTTTTTGTTGCAAAGGCAGAGAGATCATTTGCATAGGTTGAAGGTGGGGGTGCAAAGGTGGACGCCTGTGGTTGGAATGGGACTATAACACAGCGAGTTATATCCTTGATCTCATCTCGAAGCTTGGTCAGGTCATCCACCCCTGATTGAACGGTCTTGGTTGCAAAAGTGCCCATTTCATTTATGCAGATATCCCCTAGGGTCTTAATTGCATCAGTCTGAATGTTGATTGAGCGTTCACAATCCCGAATGCCTGTTCTAGTTACAGGGTGCTCTGTCAGCTTCTTGATATCTGTTGTATATTGCAGTGAAGTTTAATGAAGAGCTTTCAGAGCGTCTGTATTGGCTTTGAGAGCCTCTGCAAGGACTTGAGAGTTGGCTTGAGAATCCATTGCGACAGAGCTTTTCAACTCGTCGAGTTTTTGGAACACCATGTCAGCAAAGGCTTTAAACTCGCCCTTTGTGACAAATATGTCAGAGGTGACCTCTGGAACAACACATGTTCCAGATTTAGCCAACGAGTCTTTGGCACCTTCAGAGCCTATGATTAGGTTAAGCTCTGGAGGATTTCCTTCCAATCCTCGATGTTCCACAGAGGAAGCATCTATGGAAGTTCTGTCAAGAAGTTTCTTGGAGGATGGTTCAGAGACTCCTTCAAGATCCTTTTTGAATGAATCCTGTGGTTGTTCTAGAACCATAGAATCAATGTGTTCTCGCACTACCAACTCTGAGGTTGTTTGGGGGTCACTCTTGTGTGTGGTAGAGGCAACGAATGCTTTTGCGTGCGTATGTGTCGTGTCCTTGGGCGAATGAACACTTTTTTCTGCACCAACATCCTGTTGAGAGGATGGGGTGGATTTTGGTTTCCTAGATATAAAGGGCACAGAGGATGAAGGAATATCCTCTGTCCGGTTAGTTAGGGCTGGGTTCAGACTGTGCGGTCCTTCTTCAATACCCTTCTGCACTAGAACTGTAGGGGTAGTAACATGGGTTGCACAGGAAGTTGGTTCAGGTTGTGTGCCTATGGCATCTTTTTCTCCTATCTCCTTCTCCGAGATTTTCACACCCTCATCACCAGAGCTTGAAAGCCCCGTAATGTCCTGTACCTCAACGTCTGTGGTTTCATCTAAGTCTACAGAGTGTAGCTTCTGTACTTCCTTAGCTATGTCCATTGCGACATGGAGAGGACTAGGGATTCTATCTTCAGAGCTTTCAATGATGTGGGCTTTTCGCCTTCTCCTCTGCAGAGGTTGTTCTGATTCTGCAGGTTCACTCACTTCTGGTGTAATGACATGTTCAGAGGTTGCTACTTTGGTTAACTTCTTAGCCTTCTTTATTGGCTTGGCAACCTCTAAGGGTGATTTTGGAGTCTCTTCTTCTGCGACTCTCTTCTTGGGTTTCCTTTTCTTGTTGAGCTTCTTTTTCCCCACCCCACTCTCGTGAACTATAACCTCTATCCCAATGTGGGTGTCTTCTGCTATATCTACTCTAGCTCCCTCACCCACTTCTGTCCTAAGGTAAACAGCTATGTCTCCCACTTGGAATCCTACACGTGGGGGGGTTGCAGGACTCGGTGCAGGAGTCCTGTGCCCACGAATGTAAGTTCTAACCGCATCTTCACTACCCAGGTAAGCTAAAATACTGGTTGGCAAAGGTCTTGCTCCAGGATATCCAGTCTTTAGTACGGTTGGCTTGTGCGACTTCATGTCGTAGACTTTGATCATTTTACCTTCTGCGGGTAACTTCCCTTCTCCTATCAGAGCATCTCCTAACAGAACTGCAAAGAATCTGTTGAACACGAGATTTTTGGGTTATGTGCCTCGAGCTTGGTCCTCTTGTTTGGCTATGACCGCGTTTCTGATCTCCCTGAAAATAAGTGTTTCATAGTCCAATGGCATATCATAGTACATGCCATACATTATTGCAAGTATGGTATGGCTAGATTGGTCAGGACTTCCTACTTTGCAAGTCAAGCAGCGATTGAGAATCGAGAAGAGAATATTCCACAGAGGTGGAAGGTTCTGGCGTCTGAAATCAGTTCTCTTGGAAATCGGTGCAGCGTACCCTATGAACCTGAGAAACTCTAGAATTTCATCATCTGAGGGCTCGTCAAAGAATTTTGTCAGGTTCAATTGGGTCTTGGTAGGAAGTCCGAATACCTCTGAGACTCTTCTACGGTTTATGCCGAGGTCCAATATTTTAGCAGTGGAGGGATGAGAGCATTACCCATGACATATTAGCCATAATGGTCCAGTTTTTCATGCTTAGCACTCAACCAGAATTGTTGAATGTAAGTTTCTGGGATGTCAGTTCTTTTTAGGGTTAGGGCTTTGGTGAGGATGTGGTTTTTCAGGATTTGAAGTAAAGGAGCAGCTTCCTTGGGGTATCCCTTGGGTTCCAAGATGACATAATGATTGTTAGGCTTGAGGTTTAGTTGTCTGGGGTGGTAATCATGGTGTGTGAAGGAGAGCATTCTGCTTGTGAGGACATGTTCTTGTTCAACAGAATGGGAATCGGCCCTTTTAGCCTCAAAATGCATTGAGTTGTTCGATGCAGAAGAACACTTAGAGTTCTTGGAAGAAGCAGATTGAGATGCCATGGAAAGAGATGAAGAAGGGAGATTCTTTGCAAAGGAATTCTTGAGAGAAAAAATTTGCAGGTAAAAAGAAGATGTATGGTATGAGAGGGGTTTATATATATACAGAGAGAGGGTAAAAAGATTAAGCGGTAAAAAATAAAATTTGAAATCCGAAATGAGTGGTAACGGATAAGAGGTCGTTTCTGAAAAACGACGGTACAGATACGAATCAATCAAATATTTCCACGTCAGATGATGGCGGTGCACGATCTAGGACGTGCGCCTCCCCCTACTCTCACGCGCGTGGCATTTACTATTCCCACATGACAGTGAGTTTTAAAAAATAACCCGCAACAAATGACCTGAATAACTTCTCAAGTGATGGGAATGACAGAAGCTTTGTGGATAAGAGGCTTCTGAGGTCATAGGCAAGGTTTTGATCAAAAGAGCATTTTAAGAGGGAGGAAAGTGCGATGAAATGATCAAGTTCCTTTTAGAGGAGTGCATCGGTCAAATATCCTCAGTTTTGAGGTGCAGAGGCTCTGTGATAGATCGCAGAGGCTCTGTGGTCGACCCCAGAGGTTCTGAGACCAAAAATTTTCTTTTAAGGAAAGATTTTCAAAGTTTTGATCATTTCAAAGTTTAGACATAAAACTAGGTACAGAGTAGGATCTTTCTGAGGGCATAGTGCTCGAGAAAGAGTTTTGACCCTTGGTTCAGATGGACTAACCTCACTCTGTAGTCTGTGTTGCACAGAACTATCTTGCTCCCCCTGGAATAGTCAAGATCGGTCTTTGTTGGTTCGGTCTGCTCCCCCTTCAACTATGCTTGGATCATATAAAGATGAGACTTGTACAAGACATAGATTCGAAAAAGAATAATAAAGAAAGCTTAAGAAGCTATTTACAAACAAGGAATAAGTTGCAGAAAGGTAAATATGTACAACAGCGGCTCTGTGGTCAACCCATGTTAAGCATACCAATCTTGCCAACTAGAAAAGTGAATCTTTTCCCATCCAATGCCTTCGTGAAAAGGTCAGCAAGTTGGTAATCTGTGGGCACAAAGTACATCTCTATTGTCCCATGCTCCACATGGTGTTTCAAAAAGTGATACCTGATATCGATATGCTTGGTCTTGGAATGCTGCACAGGATTGGCGAAGATCGCAATGGCGCTTTTGGAGTCGCAGAGGATAGGGATTTTCTCGATGTCAAATCCATAGTCTCTAAGTTGGGTTCTCATCCACAGAACTTGTGAACAACAACTGGCAGCGGCAACGTATTCCGCTTCGGCCGTAGAGGTTGAGACACAATTCTGCTTCTTCGAGGTCCAACTTACCAATTTCCCTCCAAGGAATTGACAACTCCCAGAGGTACTTTTTCTGTCTAGCTTGCATCCTCCGTAATCTGAATTTGTATAAGCCACCAGATCAAAGCCAGAGTTCTCCGGATACCAAAGCCCAAGATTTTTGGTCCCTTTCAGGTATCTAAAGATTCTCTTTAAAGCATATAGATGAGATTCTTTGGGGTTAGCTTGAAATCTTGCACAGAGGCATGTGGCAAACATTATGTCGGGTCGACTTGCGGTTAAGTACAATAGGGAACCTATCATACCCTTGTAGAGTTTACACTCCACAGACTTGCCTTCTAGATCTGCATGTAGCTTGGATCCAGTGGCCATAGGAGTCTTCATTTATGAAGAGTCAGAGAGCTTATATTTTTTAAGTATGAGAGACATATTTTGATTGGTTTATGAAAATCCCCTCTGTGGTTTGTTTGACTTGCATCCTAAGAAGAATGTAAGTTCTCCAATCATGCTCATCTCAAACTCACTCTTCATCAATGATTCAAACTTTTTGCAGTATAAATCATTTATAGACCCAAAAATAATGCCATCAACATAGATCTGTACAAGTAGAATCTCACCTTTTCTCTTCTTATAAAATAAAGTAGTATTAGTTGTACCTCTTTCGAAACCATTGGCAAGGAGGAAGTTTGAGAGTATATCGTACCAGCCTCTGGGAGCTTGCTTGAGTCCGTACAGAGCCTTGTCCAAGAAATATACGTGATTTGGGTACTTAGAGCTCTCAAACCCTGGTGGTTGTTGGACATATACTTCTTCTTGAATCTGCCCATTTAGAAAGGCTGACTTGACGTCCATTTGATATACTTTGAAACCTCTGTGGGCTGCGAAGGCAAGAAAGATCCTTATAGCTTCTAGTCGTGCCACAGGGGCAAAGGTTTCTTCATAGTCAATGCCTTATTCTTGACAGTATCCCTTGGCTACCAGTCTTTCTTTGTTCCTGACCACCACACCATCTTCATCCTTCTTGTTCCTGAAGACCCATTTGGTTCCTATAGTCGTTTTGCCTTTTGGCAGAGGCACTAGGGTCTATACTTCGTTTCTTTCAAACTGCAGAAGCTCCTGTTGCATAGCTTCTACCCAGTTTGGGTCTTCAAGAGCTTCAGATATCTTTTTGGGTTTGATGATACTTACAAAATTTGTATAGTAACAAAAGTTTGCAGTACTTGATCGAGTTTGGACCTTGTCAGATGGGTCACCTATAATTTGGCTCTGTGGGTGACTCTTGGTACACTTTGTCATGCGAGGCAGGTGATCATTTGAAACTTCTGTGGCTAACTCAGGAGCACGTTCATCTTGATGTAGATCATTCTCTGTTGAAGGAAATTAATCGTTCGTGCTTGCCACAGGACTTGGTTGTTCACCATGAGTTGAAGTAGAGAGCTCTGCGGAGCCTTGATCAGAGTTCTCTGATTGTTCTGATGTTGACCCTTCAGAGATATTTTGAAGATGACCATGATCTTTATTGAGCTTGGGGCCTTGATTCGTATTGTCCTCTGAGTGCTCCCCCTCGATAGTTGCACCTGCAACAGTAGTGGAAGAGGGTGAAGCATCACTAGGACCAGTCAGAGAAGTACATGTTTGGTCCTCAGAGGGTTCGGCTTTAGAGGCTCTGCGGTCTCCTTCAGAGGGTCTATCATCATTGAACATCTCTTCAAATAGATGATGAAGATCATTTGTTCTTGATGAACTACCAGAATCTTCATCTTGAAGTTTGAGTCCTGAGCTGATTTGCTCAGAAGTCACCTGAAAAGAGTCATCAAATGAAACATTAATACTTTCAAGTATATGTTTGGATTTGAGTACACAGACTCTGTATGCCTTGGAGTTTGATGAATAGCCAACAAATTTGGCTTCATCGGCTTTGGGACTGAATTTCCCTATCTGCTCTCTGTCGTTCAGCACAAAACATCTGCAGCCGAAGACATGGAAGTACTTGATGTTCGGCTTCCTCTGGTGTAGTAAGTGGTATGGTGTTTTTGCATGCCTCTTCACTATCAAGGATCGATTTTGGGTGAAGCATGCGGTTAAAATGGCTTCTGCCCAGAAAAAAATAAAGAGCCCTGAAGCAGTAAGCATAGTTCTTGCGGCTTCCACTAGTGTTCTGTTCTTTCGTTCAACAACACCATTTTGTTGTGGAGTCCTTGCAGCAGAGAAGTTCTGTGATATGCCTTCTGTCGAAAGATAGGCTTCAATGGTTGAATTCTTAAACTTTGTGCCATTATCACTTCGGATTCTATGTACCCTGCAATCATAAAGAACTTGTATTCTCTTGATAAGATTGATTAGTACTTCAGGAACATCAGATTTCTTTCGAACGAATTCAACCCAAGTATATCTAGAGAATTCATCTATGAGTACAAGGATGTACTTCTTGCCACCAAGACTCTGCACAGATATAGGACCACAGAGGTCAACATGAAACATCTGCAGAGGTCTGGTGCAAGATATGTCTGACTTAGTTTTGTGGGCAACCCTTTTAAGTTTGCCCATTTCACAAGCAGAGCATAGATGATCCTTGTCTAATCTAATACTTGGTAGTCCACTTACCAGGTCTAGTTTCACAAGTTTGTCAAGTGTGTGAAAGTTTAGATGACAGAACCTGTTGTGCCAGAGCCAAGCTTCTTCATTCTTACTTGAGACTAAGCAGAGCTTTTCTTCTTTGTTAGTTGATTATAAATCCATGAGGTACAGATCACCTCGTCTTTTGGCTCGCAGAAGCTCTGTGGTGGTATCTTCATTCAACAGAGAGCAATACTATCTTTTGAACATCACATCGAGTCCATTATCACAGAGTTGACTTACACTCAGTAAGTTGTGCTTGAGGCCATCCACATAGGCAACTCTGTTGACATCGATGTCTCCTTTGGCAATGACTCCATAGCCTTTTATTTGACCTTTCTTGTTATCTCCAAAAATCACAGATCCTCCTCCACGTTTTTCTTTATAAGAGGAAAGCAACCCTCTGTCTCCAGTCATGTGTCTTGAGCACCCAGAGTCTAGGTACCAGATGGGCACATGCTGTTTCTTCTGTGGATATATTAGAGAGTTTTAGGTACCCATTGCCAAATAGGTCCATTTTTGTTAGGAGGCTTAGAAGATGCCTTAGCACCTTTGGTTTTGGGTTTATCCTCATTGGCCGAGGTACCAGATTGTCTCTTCTCACCCTTGAATTTTGCATTCTTGGATTTGGGGTGAGATATAAGACAGGAGGGCCTCGAGAAATGTTGATTTAAAGCATGTATAAGATCAAGACATTTACAATAAGGAACATTAGAGGCAAACTTCTTGAAAATTTCATTAAAATTGTCAAATGAGGGTACAGAGCAAATTTTACTACAAACCATTTTAGATTTGGGTTTCTTTTTACAGAAAGCTTTGTCTAATCTAGGTTGAGTTTTTTCAAAAACTCCTCTTGAGTGGCTCTGAGATTGTACTCTCCCTTGATCTTCTTTCCTTGCTTTCACTGCAACAGAAGCATCAAGTTTATCAATTTTGGGCCATTTACCCTTCTGTTGCCAAGTGAATTTTTCTTGAAATGGTTTTAATGGTTTTGGAGATTTTGAAACATGAGAGTTCTTGTCCTTTTTAGATTTTTCAAGCTCAAGAGAAGTCTTTGCTTGCAATCACATGTCCAAGAAATCAGGACATATAGGTATACCTGTGGTTTTCCTTTTGGGAAGAATTGTTCTATTAAGAATGCCATAGGTAAGTTTACTTTTCTCTGGACCACAAGGGACTATCTCAAGTTCCATAGAACTTGTCTCATTGTATACAGAGGACTCTGATTCTGACTCAGAGTCTGAATCGAGAAAGTCTCTGTGAATGAGAGCCTGACCTTCTGTAAGTGCCTTGCATTGTCCATTGGTGTCCTCTGAAATATTTATATCTTTTGAAAAACATGGAGTTATTTTAGGAACACTTAGACAACTTAGAAGATCTTGCTCAAATATTTCTTTTACTTCAGGGATAAGATCAGGATGACTAAAAAAGTGATTTTCATAGGTATTTCTCAAGTCATTTTTCAGAAATCTTTTAAAAAGTTTTTCTTCCACAAAGGCCGGAACAAACTCTGGTGCTTTAGAGGACAATTCCTTTTCAGGAGTCATCATGCATACAAAAGCCATTTGAGTTTGTGTCTCTGGATGACCAAATCTGAAGACTCCAATCTGTTTCTGAGACAGATATTTCTTTGGACCAAAATTTCTCTTTGATGAGAGCGTAGATGGCAAGTCATTTTTTTCATACCATGTATTTTCCATCTGCAGAGGATTTTTCAGATGTGGTCCTTCAGAGGTTTTTCGCCTCTTAAATGTGGATAGAAGGTTTGGAAGACTTGGTTTTAGAGACTTCCCAGGGCAGAAGATGTTTGCTAAAGATTTGTTTCTTTTATTTCCAGTGTAGGGATCGACATCATCGAACCCTATACCTCTTCTGCCAATTTGGGTGTTGACTTTTTCATGGACTTTTTGAGCATCCTGATACTTCTTTATTTTAATATCTCTTTTGAGCAGATCTTGATGAAGAACTTCTCTTTCTTTTTGAAAAACGTTTTTCAAAGAAATGACATTTAATCGATCACTCTCACTTTTCTTTAACTCGTTGACCTTTTCTTTCAAAGATTGGTCAAGTTTTGAAATTTTCTACTTGAGACCCTTTTTGTTCAAAATATGCTAAAAGGTAAGAGTTTTTCTTTCAAGGTAAAGATTATCCTTCTCTTGGGTAAGAAGTCTAGTTTCTCTTTCAAAGAAGGCAAGCTTTTTCTCAAGTTCTGAGCATGTGTTTTTATAAGCAAGAAGATCATTTTGTATTTCAAGAAGTTTGTTTTCAGAGTTCGAGTTGTAAGAGTCAGAAGTGGATACCTCACTCTTGTCGTCAAAAGAGTGGACTTCTGCCATTCCACAGAAGAGTGCGTTGTCTTCTCCTTCATCAGAGGATTCATCGGTCACAAGGTTCTGTTGTTCTGCCATTAGGGATTTCTGAGTATAGTACTCTGCTTTCTTTTTGTAGAAAGCAGCGTCTCTTGTGGGTTTCTCTTTATTGGCAGAAGACCTGCACTCTGCGGCGAAGTGGTCTGGTTTCCCACATTTGAAGCAGCCTTCAGTTTGCTTTGGGAATTTGTCACCACCTCTGCCGTCTGACTTCTGTCCACTCCTTTCTTCTTGCCTTTGCTCCTCAGACTCTTCTCTTCCATGCTTTCTCACCTCACCATATTCTCTGCTTCTGTCATCTCTTTCTTCTCTCCCTTTGTACTCTGGCTTCTTCTTGAAACCACGATTGAATTGTCGAGTCATAAGTGCAAGCGTTTTGGCCAGAGCAGCCATATCAATCTCCTCCTCAGATCCTTCTTCACTTTCACTCTCAGCTACAAGCACCTTCTTCTTTTTCTTCCTCTGCGCATCCTCAGCTGCCTTTTATTTCTTTCCCTTGTCTTTGCCTTCTGAGGCACTTCCTACAAGAGCCAGAGGACCTCCGACATAGGTTATCAACTTGGAAATTTTGTTCTCTTAGCTAATCAGTGTTCCAAAGAGATCAGATATGGACCATACATCAAGATCCAATGTGGCTTTCATGGACATGGTTAGATGAAGTCATTCATCATTCAGGCTCTGAAGGAATCTGACATTGTTTTCTTCAGAGGTTCTGTGGATCCCATACCTCTTGCACTTGTTCAATAAGGAGTTGTACCTGTTGTATGTGCTTTGAATGGATTCACCCGACAGAGCTTTAAATGCAAAGTATTCATTTATGCATAAAGCCCTATTGTTCTTGAGGGTTTTGGCACCACCTTCAAGCTGTTTTTCAAGCTCTAACCATAGATCCTTTGATGTTTCACAGGAATCAAGAGACTGGAAGATGTCGTTTGGAATAGCCATTATGATTAGTCTTTTGGCTTTCTTTGCAAGTTCATGCAATGCCTTTTCATCTTCAGTCCATTCGATGATTGGTTTGGGATGTTGATACTCAGGAACTTCCGGGGTATTTGCAGTGGCAGGAACACGAGGAACCGTTGTCATTGGGATGAAAGGAGGATTGTGAAGAAACTCAACCAGACCAGGATCCACACCTTCAAGGAAGTGCACCATCCTGATCTTCCACTGAGGATATTCATCCCTTAGTAGAGTGGGAGGTTTAGGCTGAGATCCTGCACTGAAGTAGTTAACAGTGTTTGCCATTTTAGTTAGGAGAGAAAAACAGAGTATAACACGAACCAGAGAGAATACAACAGTAATGGTCTTAGAGATGATTAGTGTATGAACAGAGAGAACAAATGACCAACCAACGAGCTTTGAATCTGACTTTGAGTGTGAAGAGCACACTTGTACCTGTATCTATACCAAACTGGTTGATATAGCTTCAGAAAACAGAGTGTGATTGTGAATGGTGTTCAGGACGAAGAACAGACTCAAACTACTACCTTGAACACTGGAAACAAGTATAGAATAGGATCCTTTGATATTGAAAATCAAAGTTCGCTCTGATATCAATTGTTGATCCTAGATTTATGTTCCTAACTCGTTTAACTATCTCACTACGTGGTAAACTAAAAAATATGAGTGCGGAAGCGTTTCAATATGTAGTGAAGATAAGTTTATAGAGGTAGTAAACACACAAGCATATAGTATGAAAAGCACAATAAGTAACAACGTTTTCACTAAGTCATATGCTTCATTAAAGCACTCAAGAACACCAAGAACACGCACAAGTGTGTGCTAATATGATCAAGGATTATACAGACTGCTATTTGTGTGTGCTCGCTCCACTTTACAAAACAGAAGGTGCTCCCTTCATATAGGAAGGGGAACATACAATATTACAAGACAAAATATGACAATCCATAAAAGGAATGCCACCTGGAAAGTAAAACATCGTGGGACGCCCATTAACGATCTTCAGAATCTTCGTACATCAGGCATCACGTGAACTGCACGTGGTTTTGTCTTGAACCATCTTTGCGAATAACTCCAACACTGACCTCCAGAGGTTAGCCTTCACAGAGGCTCTATGAGTGATCACAGAGGCTCTGTGATCTGAGTATCATCATCAGGTTTGACCTCGGGTACGTCTTCTGCGGAGTAACATCTGAGCTTTGTATCCTCTGTGGTGACTTGGACGATCTTGAGCAGACACCGGAAGTTTCTATACTTAGCCTATTTTTCAACACTTCTAAACTTGGCAGATAGAGCTAACACATTGTGTATCAGCCAAAATCCGGAGAGAGGAGAGATAAGATTTTTAGAATACCTAAAATGTCATTTGATTAAATTTTTAGTCAAAATTACCAAAATTAATAATTTCCTAATTTATTCTTTAATATGTGGCTCACATTGGATCTTACAGTTATCACAAATAACTGAGTTCTCCCTTGAATGGCCCCTATATATATATATATATAGTGTTTGGTTCATTTGAGAAATGGTAAATGTATGAGAAATAGAGAAGTAATCCTAGCCATTCATATGGTCAAGATCGGATTTGACTAGTCAAATATTGCGGCTTTGACCGGTCAAAAGTTGCGGCTTTGACTGGTCAAAAGTTGCGGCTATCCTAAAAATAGAAGGACAATTTCGTAAATTTTACAAAACACACGGGTTGTGTTCATATATGAACATGTATAATTCACATATGAACTATATGTTCATATATGAACCAGTGCAATTCACAACTGAACTCTTTTAACTGATTCATATATGAACCTTTGTGATTCATATATGAATCAGTTGAACTAACTAACAGATTCATATATGAACCTTTGTGATTCATATATGAATCTGTATGAATCATAAAGATTCATATATGAATCTGTATGAATCACAAAGATTCATATATGAACCTTTGTGAATCACAAAGATTCATATATGAACCTTTGTGAATCACAAAGATTCATATATGAATATGTATGAATCACAAAGATTCATATATGAATCAGTTGAACTAATTAACAGATTCATATATGAATCTTTGTGATTCATACATATTCATATATGAACTCATCCCGTGTATTTTACGAAATTACCCCTCTACCTTCTATAGACCACACAAGGAATTATTCGGTGCTTCGCGGTCAAAGCCGCAAATGTTGACCAGATGAATGGCTAAGATTACTTCTCTATTTCTCATATATTCACCATTTCTCAAATGAACCTCTCCCTATATATATATATATATATATATATATATATATATATATATATATATATATATATATATATATATATATAGGGAGAGGTTCATTTGAGAAATGGTAAATATATGAGAAATAGAGAAGTAATCCTAGCCATTCACACGGTCAAGATCGGCTTTGACTGGTCAAAAGTTGCGGCTCTTCCAAAAATAGAAGGACACTTTCGTAATTTTTACAAAATACACGGGTTGTGTTCATATATGAACATGTATAATTCACATATGAACTATATGTTCATATATGAACCAGTGCAATTCACATCTGAACTCTTTTAACTGATTCATATATGAATCAGTTGAACTAACTAACAGATTCATATATGAACCTTTGTGATTCATATATGAACCAATTAACTGATTCATATATGAATCTGTATGAATCACAAAGATTCATATATGAATCAGTTGAACTAATTAACAGATTCATATATGAATCTTTGTGATTCATACAGATTCATATATGAACTCATCCTGTGTATTTTACGAAATTACCCCTCTACCTTCTATAGACCATGCAAGGAATTATCCGGTGCTTCGCGGTCAAAGCCGCAAATGTTGACCAGATGAATGACTAAGATTACTTCTCTATTTCTCATATATTTACCATTTCTCAAATGAACCTCTCCCTATATATATTATATAGCCATAAACACAAGCCCAAAATAAAGCCCTACCAATTATTTCAACAATGGAGGATGACACTGTATTCAAGCTAGAGAAAATATCAACATTGTCCGGGTAATATTCTTTTCCTTTTCTCCTTCTCTTCGTATAACATTCTTTTTACTTCTATTTTTGTCACTTGAGAACAAACAACACCTCAAGTTTGGGGGTATGATAACTCTCATTTTCGAGAGTTATTTGTTGCAATTTTCTAGCATTTTATTCCTATTTTCACCCACTTTGTTTACATCTTTTTCATTTAGTCAATAATGTTTGCAATATATGGTGAAATAACCAAATGATTTACTTTTGTTCAAAATTGTCCTTGTTGGAAGATTTGTGGGCACATTCTGCCCACTGTGGCACTTCTGTACTTTGTGCCACATAAATTTTGATATGGAAATCTCAGGACACTATTTGTAATCTTGGTGTACTTTTGCCCAAAAGATTTCTCTCAAAAGTTTATAGATTTATATCTATAAATACAATACTTGGGAAGACTTCTCCATCATTCATCAACCATCATCTCCATCAACATTTTAGCTTAGAATTTCCTTTCAAACTTCAAGCAAGTATTCCTTGGCTTAAAGTGTAGTGTAGAAGTTATTTATTATATTTAAATTCCATCTTTTACTTTCCGTCTTTTTTTCTCGTATTTACTTTCCGTACTTACCTTATTGCACTTAATTTTCGTACTTTACCCTCTAGTTACATTTGTAGTTTATCTTTAATGCAAGTAGTTAATGAGTATTTCTTTCTTTATATTATGTCTTTTATTAGTATTATGAGTTAAGCACCCTCTTGGGTGTGGGTGTGAACCGACTTAAGACTAGTAGGCAACACTTGGGTGTGGTCATCATTACTAGCTCTTATGTTTGGTCACTTGAGTCGAGACTTCAACTCAACGAAGATAAGCCGATCACTTTGAAGTGTTAATATTAAATCTTGACCTCGAGAGGGGCAGATTCGAAATACGGCTTAAGTGATGCACAAAGATTTGAGGGAGTCATTGGTAACCACGTAGCGATACAGGTTTTGTAGGATTTAATAAGGTTCAAACGCCAGTCAGGATTTATATCACATAGAGATTTGGGTATAAATCTCCATATTGGTAGAACTTGATTATTTTATCAACTTAGTTAAATCGACAAGATTAAGAGTCGGTAATAATGGACGCTTTACGAACATTTTGTAGGAGTGGTCTATAAAAATCCACTTTCCAGAGATGGGGCTATTTATAGACATTTCGTACTACAAAGTGTCTGACCATTCTATTACTACGTCTCTCTCAAGAAAAGTTTATACACATACCCAATCTTATAAAGTACACTTCGCATTTTTCTAAGCATTATTCAACCATCAAAAAGATAATATTCCCACAATCATAACTTGTGTAAGAAGTTCATGAAAGTCAATAATTCTTAGTAATATAGTCCTTGTGGAAACGTACTCGGTACTTTTACCATTATATTACTTGTAGCGATCTCGGTGTTGGAATATACTTGTGCCCACGTTGAGGAACATGCTGCCCACATTTCTGGATACACGATAATTAGCTATCAGATAACCATCAATATCTATCAAGTAAAAATAATGGGATTTTAAAGATAATTTCATGCTTATCTCTTTCTATCTCTTCTATCTCTGTATTAACATGCACTTCGTGCACACAAGGTGAAGACATTGTGCACACAATGTAAACAACCTTAATAAAATTTTACTAGGGTGTTTATAACATAAGGTTCACATTGTATGCACAAGTAGTATGTTTAGATTTAGTTTGTGCTCACCATATGTTCACAAACGATATCAAATCTCGTAGATTTAGTGTGTGTTCACAATGTGGTCACAAACTATAATAATATTTCTAAGAAAATGTTTACATTGTGTTCACCTTAAGTTTATATTCAAATATGTATATACGTGTATGTTTTGGAGAGAGGAGAGGAAAAATTGGAGGGACAAGAGAGAATATGATGCAGGAAGTCATGATCCTAATCTTTTCTAGTTTACAAGTTTATCTCTATTTTAAAAGCTTTATCCTCTAGATTTTGTTGGGAGTTTTTTATGATTTTTTTCCTTTCTTTAGTTGTTATCTTTTAGTAAGGATTTCCCTTATCCTTTCCTAAAGTGTCGTAGGCGTTCCTTTTTAATCCTAGCTAGACTATTGTTTGAGGCATTGTGTTTTTTCTGATTAAAACTTAATAAGAGATTATGTTGAAGAATTCCTCCAATTCTCGTTATTTTGTGAACGTGCTGATTCTTTCCCGTCACCGCATCATTTGGTATCAGAGCACTGGTTCGAATGGCAGGACGTGGGAGACCCCGTGGTGCTGGTAACCGTCGTGGAGGCCGTGGAGGCTTTCCACATGTCAATGATGTACCAGACCCACGAGATGTGGAAATTGAGCAGTTACGTCAACGGATATGAGAACTCGAGCTCCAACAGGACTCACCGGCAGAAGAGACCGAATCCGATGCGGGTGTTTGGGACGACGCGGAAGATGATGTCAATCCTTTTGGCGGAGAACCTCGTGGTGTTCACGGTGGCTATCGTGATGACCCATTGAGAAATTTGGGGATGAAAGTCGAGATTCCTGGGTTTACCGGGAAAGCCCACCCCGATGACTTCATCGACTGGTTAAGCACGGTCGAGCGTGTCTTTGACCTTCGAGACGTACCTGACAATCTGAAAGCCAAGCTGGTGGCAATCAAGCTTCGAAAACATGCCTCTCTTTGGTGGGATCACGTGAAAAAACAACAGTACCTAGAAGGGAAATCGAAGGTTAATACATGGGAGAAGATGAAGAAGTTGTTAAAAAGGAAGTTCTTACCGGATAATCATAGGCAAGAAGCTTTTCTCGACTATCACAATTTAACCCAACGTTCTCTATCTGTTGCGGAATTCATCGATGAATTCGATCGACTCCGAATGTGGTGCGATGCAAACGAAGAAGACGAGCAACTCGTAGCAAGGTTCCTAGGCGCACTTCGACCTGAAATATCAGACGTGGTAAGCCTACAACAATATTGGTCTTATGCAGATGTTTGTCGCCTAGCTTTGAAAGTCGATAAACAACTCAAAGGTAAGACTAAAATTAGCGGAAACCAATTCACTCCTATACCAAAAACTAATGGGCCTGCAACGGCCAAAGGAACTATTCCTAAAGCCAATCCATCCGTCGGTAATACCGAAAGTGGAAGCAATACTTGCGTACCACATTGTTTTAAATGTCAAGGGTTGGGACACTTGCTGAAAGATTGTCCAAATCAGCGGTTGGTCTCCTTTGTAGAAGAAGAACCCGACCCAACCTACGATTCGGATAACGAGCAAGGGCCAATGGGCGATGAAAACGAGGTGGTATATGCCGATCACGGGGAAGCTTTGGTGATCCAACGGGTTTTGAGTGTCGCGGTTTCGAAATCCATTGACGACGACTCGTGGATCCGAAACAACATATTTCGCACCAAGTGTACCGCGAAGGGTAAGGTATGTAATATGATTATCGATGGGGGTAGTTGTGAAAACGTGGTATCAACCAACATGGTGGAAAAGTTGGGTCTAAAGGTCAAAGATCATCCCGAGCCATACCAATTAACATGGTTGAAACGGGGCAACATTGTGAAGGTAAATAAACGATGCTTGGTTCAATTCTCTATAGGAAAAAAATATCACGATGAAGTGTGGTGTGAAGTTATTCCCATGGATGAGTGTCACATCCTCTTGGGTAGGCCATGGCAATACGATCGTAAAACCAAGCATGATGGGTTTAAAAATACATACAGTTTTCGAAAAGATGGGGTGAACATTACGTTGGTTCCACTCGACACACGCCAATCATCGGACGACGGGTCTGCCTTATTTCTTAAAAGGACCGATTTCGAAAACATGGCAGCCATTAGCCCAATCATATTTGCTCTTTTGGTGGCAGAGGAGAACGAAACAGGGCCTTCTGTATCAACACCAGTTCAGGCCACACTCGAAGAATTTACAGATGTCTTACCAGAGGAGATCCCGCCCGGGTTGCCTTTAATGCGACATATTCAACATTCTATCGATCTTATTCCAGGTTCCTCCATCCCGAACAAGCCTGCTTATCGAATGAATCCAAAGGAATACGAGGAGCTACAACGCCAAGTTACCGAGCTTCTCGAGAAAGGATTGATACGGGAGAGCCTAAGTCCGTGTGCAATACCCGCATTACTAGTTCCAAAACACGGAGGAGCTTTTCGGATGTGTATCGATAGCCGAGCTATTAATAAGATCACAACTAAATATCGTTTTCCCATTCCTCGTTTTGATGATCTACTTGATCAATTATACGGCGCCACATTTTTCTCGAAAATTGATCTAAGAAGCGGGTATCATCAAATCCGAATGGGGCCTGGGGACGAGTGGAAGACGGCCTTCAAGACACGCGACGGATTGTACGAATGGATGGTCATGTCGTTCGGCCTATCTAATCCTCCTAGTACTTTCATGCGACTAATGAACCAGGTTTTCAAGCCTTTCATTGGTAAATTTGTCGTCGTTTACTTTGATGATATTTTGATCTTTAGCAAAACCATTGAGCAACATGTATCTCACCTCCGTCAAGTGTTCTCTGTTTTGAGGGAACAAAAACTATATGCTAACAAGAAAAAGTGCAGCTTCCTTGTCGAAGAAGTAACATTTCTCGGATATGTTATCTCAGGCAACAGAATAAAGATGGATAAAGCAAAAACTGAGGCCATAGTTAATTGGCCTACACCAACAACAATCCATGGCATCCGTAGTTTCCATGGGTTAGTCTCTTTTTATCGACGCTTTATCCGGAATTTTAGCACCTTTATCGCTCACATCACGGAATACTTAAAGGGTGGACGTTTTAGTTAGACAGATGAGGTTAACAAGGCGATTGCTATTCTAAAAGAAAAGGTGACCCAAGCCCCTGTTTTAGCCTTGCCCGATTTTAGCGACGTTTTTCAGGTAGAATGTGATGCGTCGGGAGTCGACATCGGTGGCGTTTTGAGCCAAAATCGGAGGCCAATAGCGTTTTTTAGTGAAAAACTAAATGAGACACGTCGTAAGTATTCCAGCTACGATAAGGAGTTCTATTCTATAATTCGGGCGTTAGATACTTGGCACCATTATTTGCTTCCCAACGAATTTGTTTTGTTCTCGGATCATGAGGCACTAAAGTATATCAACGACCAACACAAGTTGAACCCAAGGCACGCTAGATGGGTCGAGTTCCTTCAAGCTTTCTCTTTTATAACAACCCAACCAAAATTTAAGTCTTTAATTAAATCATAGTAATATTCTAAGCCAAAACGACCCCAAGCTTACAATTTAAATTCAAAGTTTGCAACTGCAACCTATACACAACTGAGATAAAATGTAGAAAGCTAAGGTGACGGTCTTCTATGCACTCCCGCTACACCTTCTCTTTACCCTTACTAGCTCTATCTGGTTCACGTCTGCCTGAAAAGTTTTTTTTAAAATTTGAAATAGTGAGGGTTAGACCGGAGGTGTAGTGAGTCCCCTCTAACAAATAAGAAACAATATAACATTCCAAGAAAAATTTTAAATCAACAGATTTATAAACAATATAAGAGTAATTCACGCTACTGACCACACTACCGTCGAAGACGGTGTGTCTAACTCGCACTGCCTTAATTTTGGGACACACCCCCAATGGCATAAACGGGCCACACTCCCCGGTACGAGCAGGCGGGCCACACTCCCCGACTTAGGTCACAACTTCCACAAATAGTGTATGCATACATTTAAATATCAACAATTTATAACACACTTAAATAATTTCATCATGATCATGTCATCGTAATAAATCAAAGTTTAAAATTTGAACCTTCATATGCTTTCGTTAACAAAATTTTTAGTTCAGAAAAACTCACCTGGTGTCCTTCGCTTAAATCTTTGCGTCCGATTTTACGGTCCGACACAAATCCTATAAGAAAAGACATAAACCGATAAACTCTCGATATCCTCTAATCTAATACGGAACTGACCTTAACACACTATAAATCCCGAATGGTTGGAAAATTTAATGACCGCTAATCTCGGCTTTTTAGGGTAATTAATACTAAGTTTACCTCAATGGCCAACGATAATCCATAAGAAATCTGATCCACTACAATTTAATTACCGACTAACAAAGAATTGTTATCTGACCTACCCCTTACTGCCGAAGCCCACTTCAATCAGATGGGAGAACCTAAGCCATAGGCTACGGCCCAAACATAAATCGTCCGGGGGTTTCGGTCCTACGACCGGGGCGTGACCGGAAGTGGTCACCCGGTACCTTACTCCTCTACCGGGGCCTGACCAAGGGTGGTCGCCCGGTGCCATGTTCCTCGACCGGTATCACCTTCTCGACCGGTACCTACTTGACCGGTGTCTACTACTCGACCGGTGCCTACTTGACCGGTGTCTACTACTCGACCGGTGCCTACTTGACCGGTGTCTACTACTCGACCGGGGCCAGACCTAAAGTTGTCGCCCGGTATCTACTATTCAACCCTAACAACGGCGATTGCCGCAGAGCAAAATCGACCAAGGTCGATTGGGTAGATCGAGACAGAGACCATCAGACTCCTTACAATGAATCGAAGCAGGTTCAATTTCTTATAACGAGACAAGCAACTCACACTAACAAGAATGAATCTAAATACCCAAAATCCCAACTTACAAGAACATCATATTCAACTATTTACTCAACCAACAACTTAAAAACAAGAGATTGCAATCTTCCCATGAATCAATATACACAAAGGAAAGAAACTCACCTTGAAGAAGACCACACAACACCCAGAGCATCGATCCTTTTCCTGCTTTCTCCAAAATCACCTAAGTCTCTCCTTCCTCTCTCAACCGCCGATCGACTACAATAAGAGGTTGCTAGGGTTAAAACTCTTTTATTTCAATATTACATCTAGCCCCTTCATCTTTGAGTCTTGGTCAACAAAACACCAAATTTTAAAATTTCAGACTTAACCCGGTTATTACAATTGTCATTAAGCATAAGGCCGGATCCCAAAATCAAGTAGCCCACACACCCTTGCATTGACCGTAAGTGTAAAATCACATATGATTTTGCAAGTGATTTGATCGTTTTCTTATTTTCTTATTTTGTTAACATGCTCGTTTGAATGTCCCCCCCTCTATATGTATATATATATATATATATATATATATATATATGGATCGGTTTAAATGAAAATTCATTTTTCATTGTGCTCGTGAGGACCAATCTTAGTCATTGATCAAAACTTTGAAAACTAATCAATGGTTAAAACATAATAAGATTAATTGAGAAGTGATTAGGGACAAAACCAGAAATTTGAATCATCGTCTACCTTATTTGACTTTTTATTTTCTTTTTTAATTAAAAAACTTTTACCTCCTTAAAGTTTAAAATAAATTATCTTAAAAATTACTAATATTTTAATCAAACAAATTACATCAAAAAAACGAGAATTTCGTGCTCTTCGATATGACATCCATCTTGATATAGTTTTTTTCTTCATTTTAACCACTTTTTACGTGAAATGATATATATGTGTTATATTCATTATCAATATGGATGCGCGTCCCTGGGTGTCCACATTCAGTATTAATAACAAAGATGAACGTTCATTCACTATTCATGATGAATAATACATTATTCATGAATACAACATTCAGGATGAATAATACACGATTCATGATTCATGTATTATTCATCATGAATCGTGTATTATTCACCCTGAATGTTGTATTATTCATTTTGAATGATACATTATTCATTATGAATAATATATGAATGACCCGTGAAGGTGTAGACACACAACGCAGTTTCCTTTGTTTCCTGATTTACAACCGAAATTTGGTTTAATTCATTATGAATATGTATGCGCATCACCGGACATTCACATTCAATATGCATAACAAATGTGAACGTTCATTCATTATTCATAATGAATAATACACTATTCAGGATGAATTATACAATATTCACGAATTCATGAATCGTGTATTATTCATCCTGAATGTTGTATTAGTCATCCTGAATGATACATTATTCATGACAAAAAATAATACATGAATGACCCGTGAAGGTGTGGAGACGTGACACACTCTTTTTTGTTCCCTGGTTCACAACCAAAACTCGATAGGTTCTCAATTCATCTCTATGGGTGTTGGGTTACGGTGATAAAGAACGCGATGTCTTACGACGTTGAAGAATGTGATATCAAGTTACAGACTTACGTTGTCGATGTGTTGTATATACTTGAACGTACATAAATATTCATAATGAATATAATATATATATATAGCACTTCTCGTAAAAAACAGTTAAAACAACAAAAAAAACTATATTGAAATGGATGTCATATCGAAGAGTACGAAATTCTCGTTTTTTTATGTAATTTGTTTAATTAAAATATTAGTAATTTTTAAGATAATTTATTTTAAACTTTAAGTCGGTAAAAGTTTTTAATTAAAAAAGAAAATAAAAATCAAATATGGTAGACGTGAGTTTAGATTATCTTCCATTTTTACCCCCGATCATCTTAATTAATAATTTTAATTAAAAAACTCTATTTAATATGAGTTGTTGGATCAATAGAGATGAAGAGACCGAGATTCGTCCTCACGTGCATAATAAAAATTGAGTTTTTATTTGAATTTTCCTATATATATATATATATATATTGTTAATTATATAGTGTAAACTACGATTTTCGTCCTTGTGGTTTATTGTTTATAACCATTTTGGTCCCTGACTTTAAAAGTTATTTTTTTGGTCCTTATGGTTTACAATTCTCTTACCTTTTCGTCCCTGGAACTAATATTCTCAGGGATTAAAAGCGAAAATAGTTGCAGACCACAATGACCAAATAAACAATTTTTAAAGATCAAAGACAAAAATAATTATAAACTACAAACCACATGGACGAAATAGTAGTTTTCTCTTATATATAAGAGTAAATTGCAATTTTGGTTCATGTCATCATGTGGTTTGTTTAGGTGGCGTTTGTTTTTTAAGTGGTGCTGAAGTCTGAAATCTGATTTCACTTCTGATTTTTAAGTGATGGTGCTGAAGTCTGAAATCTGAATAAAAAAAACTGTTTGTTTTTGTAAGCCGAAAACGTCTGAAAACCAACTCCATGAGGAAAACAAAATGATCAAGTTTTCAACTTTGAAAATGAACAAAAACAAACAATATAAATTATTAACCAAAACTAGCAGATTATCACATATTGATAAAATAATCTAACCATATTGCAGAAGGCCAAAACCTGATTTACAGAAGACTATAATCTCTATAATCCTCAAGCATCAAACCAACAAAAGTGCATATAAAACCTTTAATCAAGTAACCATGTATCTAAAATACATAAACCTTATCATAAACAAAAACCCACAAATCAAAAGGTGAATCAAGATGAACCACAGGACGAACCCTGTTTGGATGATTTTCATCCACTCCCAAAATTGCTATTCTCAAAATTTTATATCTTAGCATAAGAAGTTCTCGAAGTAAAGTATTGCAAGTAGTGGCGGTATGTGCACTAGAAGGATCTCTGCCAACATTGCTCTTTAATTCCCCACTTTCTCCCTCAAAAAGAACAACTTTTTGATGAAAATAAACACAGAAAAAAAAAAAGAAAGAAAGAAGAAGATGTGTGGGTCACTTTCCATTCTTTCTTGCTTGTTTCTTTTCACCACCATCAGAAATACCCTTTTAAAATTAAACCTGAAAAACCACTAATTACCACCACCAACAATAAGAAGATTGAAACCGACAACAAAAATCCAAAAAAATCGACAACAGAAATCCAAAGAAAAGATGAAATCGACAGCAAAACAGAAGCAAGAGATACCGATTATCGAACTCGTGTAGATGGTCGCTGCTGGAGAGGAGATCGATGGAGTCCTTGGTCGAACTCGAGGATTGAAGCAGGTGAGTTTGAAGCAGGTGTGAGATCGATCGATTGAAGGAGATGAAGATGAAGGTGTTAATAATCTGATGGAGGGCGTGAATCTAATGAAAAAGTGAAAATAAGTGGTAACCCTATCACTTTTTCGGTAAGACCTAATTAAGTGAAAAGTATATCTGAAACAATTGAAAAAACAAACAATCTTAATTTACATAGGTCTGACCGAATAAGTGAAAAGTGGTGCTTAAGTACTTATTTTAAAAAAAACAAAGAGGCCCTTAATATCTATAATCTTAAATGGAAAATAAAAAAGAAGTGAAATGACTTTTATACCCTCTCATGCAGCCAACTGAGTGGGATTAACAGCTGCAAATTAACAACGTAGCCTAGAGACCCAAACCAAATATTTTTACATTCCACAAGTGTTCTTTGCATTAAATTTTATTTATAGGGACCAAAAACAAAAAACTACAGGGAGTAAAATGCAATTTACTCTGATATAAATTTGCAATTTGCGTTTGTGATTACCTCAAAACGTAAAGGAGGGTGGCGGCTAGGGTTTGTTTTGATAATTTGCCGGTGCGCAACTCCTTGAATCACCTCATTATTATACGATGCCGGCGACTCTTAAAGCTCAGAAAGACATCGTCGGTACGGATGTGTTTTTTTTTTCCGGCGCACGGTGTCTTTCTGAGTTTTAGAAGCGCCTACACTCGTAATCAATTCATCTCCCGTTGTTAATGATCTTCGTTGTTTGGGGCTTACTGGTAATCGATAGTCAAGATTTACCTGTATGTATTTGATTCTTCACACAAAATTGCTTTTGAGATTTGACGGAATCGAGGTTTGCTTTTTGTGATTGTTTCTTCTAGATCTATAGATTTAGAGCTTTTGATTAATTTCAACGAGTTTTCATCAATCGTCTTTGTTAATTTATGAATAATTTTCGGTTTTTGGATTTTAAGTGATTAGGAACATCATTCTAGTGACATTTGAAATTCGTCTTGGAATTTATCAGTGATTGTTGCTTATTTTTGTGTGTAAGGTTTGGGATTGCTTATTTAAAACAACTTACACTCTTTATTAACTAATGCCATGACAAAAAGGAGATTTATAAAAAGTGTTTTGGATTAGCTTATTGTGGTACCAAAACGTAATAAGTTAATAAGTTTATTTAGTGGTGTTTGGGATTGCTTATACATACAAAAATAAAATAAGTTGTTATTTAATGGGGTTTGGGATACAAAAATAGTTACAAACACTTTTCAAATAAGTTAGAATTGTGAAAAAATGTTTATCTCCGGTTTGACACTGTTATAAGTACTATTTTATTTTTCTTCATCCAAACACTAAAAATAGTTTTATTTTCGATGTCATACCGTAATAAGCTAAAAAGTCTCCTTAAAGAGTAGATTGGCCACCATTTAATTGATTTGCCAAATAGCAGAGATCGGGACTTCCGAAGACTATCTCAGATCTGATTCCCCCTTTGCGAGAAAAAAGGAAGAATTTTCTTCTATTTAGAAATGCAATGTTGTTCATTTGTTATTGGCATATGGTGGTGGTGTCCCACATCGGCTCAAACGATGTTTCACTCTAAGATGGATGTAGGACACTTATAGGCGTTTGGTTTGTAGAATGTTTTTGGATGGAATGGAATGTGTCTGTTTGGTTCACATATTATAGCACTCTAAGATGGATGCAGGACACTTGGGGGTGTTTGGTTTGTAGAATGTTTTTGGATGGAATGAAATCTGTCAAAGGAATCTGTATGTTTAGTTCACATATATAGCACTCTAAGATGGATGCACGACACTTAGGGGTGTTTGGTTTGTAGAATGTTGTTTTGATGGAATTGAATCTGTTAAAGGAATCTGTCTGTTTGGTTCACATATTATAGTTTCGGAATTGGAATAATGACCAAAATTCCCTGTATCCGAATCAAATTTTGGAAACACAAGTTGATAAAACAGAGGCAGAGGTTAATTTGTTTCTAATTGTGGCTCTTTTTAGAACAGAGACAGGGTTTTTTTTTACTTGAATCAACCCAAATTTGCAATATCCATCCACCAAATAAACTAATTAAAACACTTTTCTTTGTATAGGCTGAGTACTTGCAGGTATATCAAGAAACCTGTACATATGGAGAAATCGGGAGAGGGAGAGAGAGAGATTGAAAAGCTGTGTTGCTGCAATGGAGAAAACGAGAAAGCAGATCGATGGAGAAGGAGAGAGAGAGAGAGAGAGAGAGAGAGAGAAAATCTGTTCTGCAATGGATAAACGAGTGCTGGATCGATGATGGAGAAGACGAGAGCTGTGGAGAAGTTGAGTTTATGTCGGGTAATGAACAAAAAAGTAGGGTTTAGTTGGGAGTAAAGGCTAACTTTGAAATTATCAAAATATGAGATTCCATTTCATTGAAATCCTTGGGTTTTACGATGAAATGTTAAAATCCTATATCTATGGAATTTGTTGGAATTTAAAGAGTCCATCCATTGAAATCCGGTCAAAGGAATTCAACATTCCAATTCCACCAGATTTCATCACATTCTGCGAACCAAACGTCCCCTTCGGTGCTTGTTTAGACTTTTAAAAAAAACTCTTTAGGTCATACCTTTTTATGTTTAGACTTTTTTTTCCAATTTTCAAAACCTCTTTAATGCTTAAATACATCTGAAATAAGAGGTCGTACTTTTTTATGTTTAGACTTTTTTTTTTTCCAATTTTCAAAACCTCTTTAATGCTTGACCAAGTGGTGAGCCAATTTCTTTTTAAAACCTCATGATGTCGTTTTAGTTCATATGTTCTCCTTTCTATCAAGACGCCTTTAAATGTTACAAAAACAAATTGTCTTATTGATTTAGATTTTAGACTTTTAACACCACCTCTTATTAATCAGATCTGAAATAAGACTTTGGATCTCAGACCTCTTAAAAAACAAACGTCACCTTAACCGTTTAAGAGATCTGGATTCTTTGATTACTTTTAATCTGATCCCCAACCATGAATTAGGCTTGTTACCGAAATTGATCCGGTGCATCTAAATGCATGGGTGGTTAGTCTTCTCACCCTAACTTTCATTCTTACCGGAACCTAATATTTCTCTTCCATATATGTAAAGGTCGACCTCTAGAGACTCGGACACTATATCTGTAACATCTAACCCCTCAACCATCTATTTGTATCCACCTAACCTTCATTAGAGGGTGTGTATATTTTTCATTTTTGTTAACTGTAGCTTAGCGGATGCGCAAAAAATCCCCGGTGGCCTTGCTGCTTCCGGTGACTCTACATTGGAATTGAGTTCTAATTTTCCTTTTGTTAATGTCTGGTTGAAGTATATACTTGAGAAGACCAAATGCTTATGATGTCAAACAATGGCTACAATTACATTCAGAAGTTCATGATTTTCCTTTATGCATTGCTTGAAAATGTCATTTTACTGAAGGAGATTAAGGGGTTGTTTGTTTTTTGAAAAAAATCTCTTATTGACTCTTTAAGTCTGAATCACCTCTTATTAATTATAACTAAAATAAGAATTCAGACTTTAGACCTCTTAAAAAACAAACGGCATCTAAGTTGGTCATCAATTAGAAGTGACATGCATTTTTTGGTGTCATATATTCTGATAACCAAGTCTCCTATGTTCAAATATGTTAAGAGTATACTAACCTTCAAAGTTACATTTACCTTTGATGGGACATCATATACTATGGAATATTATCTTGTAGATGAAATGCCTTAAGGAATTGGCTTACAAAGGTAAAAGTTTTTCAAAACCCTATGTTGCAAATTACAACATAGTTTTACTTAATTCCCTATTTAGTGTAATGAATAAACTCTCTCTTTTGACGTAACTTTCGGTGTGTCCTATTATTATATCCGTTCTACCTATTAAATTGGTTTTCGCCCTTGTAAAGGTAAAAATTGAAATTGAAAATCTTGAGTTTTGAAAAAAGAAAACCTTTGATTATACTTTGTAATCCATGTAATTAATTTCACAATATAAATAATAATTGAAAATTTGACATGTATGTAATCAATTGTTACGTCATTGAAAAGATTAAATCAAACTTTATTGCATATGTATCTTGTCCAAATCAGACAAAGAAAAAAGAAAATGAAGTTCAAGAATATGCAAGAAAAGACGTCGAACAAACGTCAATTATTCAAGGGGCAGAGTAGGAGTGTCAAATTTGTACCATGACAAACTCACCAACTCCTTACCAATCGTACCAATTCAATTGGTACCAACTAAATTGATACCAATTAAATTGGTTGGTACTACCGTACCAACTTCAATAACTTGGTCGGTACATGGTATTGAAAATCGTGTACCACGGTAATACCGTACCGTACCAACTTATATATATATATATATATATTATTTTTTATAAATTATTAAATAGAAAATGAAATAATATATATTTAATTCTTATAATTTTAAATTTTAAATCATCTAATTGTTTTTCTTTTAATGGCCCATATATAGTGAGTGGACTTTAGTGGGCCTAATTAGCTACTAGTTAGTGGACTAAGACTTTAGAATTTGGATATGTTTGCTGACTAAATTAGCGTCTTCACATAACAGTGTGAGTCAACGAATGCAAAACCCTTTTTTAGTTTTTCTTTTCTTCTCTTCAGAGTTCAATCTACTTACGAGTTACGAACCCTAAGTCTCTGTCTCACGCCTCCAGTCTGTTCCTCTCTTTGCAATCGACACTCCAGGTTTGTATTTTCAATTGATAGGTCTCATCTCTTCTATTATTGGCATAACTGAAATATGAATATGAACCCCTAACTCCATGTATCCTCTATTCTATTATAGCCATCATTGAAAGAGAGTGTCAAGCAATACAAGTAATTGTTCACTTCTGTTTCTTACTTTATATGATGTAGTTCACTTCTGTTAGATTCTATTCACTTCAATTTGGACAACATGTTTGAACTTTGTCGTTTGTATTATCAATTTGAAGCTTTGAATATTTGTATTATCAGTTTGGGATGTTGGTACAAATTTTGAGCAACATATTTGTAATTGTAACTTCAAAATTTGAGCAGCAACTTTGAACATCAGCTTTGAACAGTAGCAACTTTGAACACCATATTTAACTTCAAATTTTGTGCAGCAACTTTGGACAACAGGTTTGAACATCAGGTTAGTAATTGTAACTTCAAAGTTTGATATGTTGGTACAAAACCGTACCAACATGTACCAACCGAAAAATGTTGGTACCAATTAAGTTGGTACCAAGTAGAGTTGGTTGGTACACGGTATAATTTTTAGCGTACCAATTATAATTGGTTGATACACGGTATTGAGAAAAAAAACATGGTACCGTACCATGTTCACCCCTAGGGCAGAGCTCTGTGGCCTACAGAAATGTTAAAAGATGATGCATCATATTACATGATATAATTATAGAAAATAAGGAAAATTTACACCAATAATTTCTTGATCAACATACATGTTACAATATCTTTCTAAAAAACCAATTTTACTTAAAAAGATATATCTATATTATATTATAAAAGAGACATAAAAAACTTTTAATTACAACATTTTAAGCACAAAATACAACTAATTAAAGACAATTACTTAATCTACAATTTCATAATGTCTTGGTACAACTTATCCAAGCACAGTATCTCACATCATCATCTATTTGTGGAATGGATACCCATTTATTAATATAAATATTTGTTTTTTATATTTAATGGACGATTTGATCAATATTATCTACTATTATCAATATTTATTTTTTATATTTATTGGACGATTTGATCAATGTTACTATTATCAATATTTATTTTTTATTTTATGATTTGATCTTAATATATCTATATCTATATTAGTTATAATCTCATAACTAATATATCTATACTATATTATAAAAACATGCATTGATCTAATAAATATATTTTAATAAAAAATAAAACATGTAGTTTATCTCATAATGTTTATCCTGTATTTAATATGTTTATTTACAGTTAGTTATACAAATAAAAACATGGGACTTTAATAAGTTATAATTGTGTTTCATTAACTTGTAATTTTGAATTTTAACTAATATATCTATACTATATTATAAAACATTTAAGCTAAACTCTTAAAAACTAATTTTTATGCATTAGGTACCACTTATTAACGCATATTACTTAAAATCCAAAAGTACAAATTGATTAAACATAAGTACAGCTTATAAAAGCTCAATGTTTGAATTTGTGTAACTAACTGCAGATAAGCACTTATTTCTATTTTCTAAAATATCTAAATTTTTTAACTATTGATATAACTAACCGATAAATATAAGAAAATTCGAGATAAAACACCTTATTTTTATTTTTTATTGAAGTATGTTATCTTTTTAATTTTAAATATAAAATATCTTAAATATAGTTATCATTTAAATTAAACATTTTTTGACCCGTAACAAAATACTTTATTATTATTTTTTATAAAAAACCATAATTAAACTAAACTAAAATATATTTTTGTTTTAAATCTAGGTTTCTCAAAATCGTAAAATAAAATAAAAAAAGACTAACAAAAAGTATGAATAATGATCGAGGGTTCGAGTTCTAGATTTCGGAAACCCGCTGCATTACGAGGGTACTATCTCTAGTATATTATAATATCAAGAAACTTATAATTATTTAAGTGATGATCATGAATTGAAGTGGAATAGCATTTGATTTTACCATAAGGATGAGGCCTGGGTCCTTGACATGGGCGTTTTTAATTTCAAATTTAGAGTGAATTACATAAATGGTCCTTCGTGAATGCCTGGATTTCACTAATCGTTCATTCAGTTCTAAAAGTACATTGATGGTCCCTAAAAGGGAGTTTTGGAGCCCAAATTCGTCCCTGACGCTAACGCCGTTAAGGCATGCTCCGTTAACCCCATCACGTGCCCCTCACGTGAGGGGCATTTTAGTCTTTTTTTTAAGTCATCTTCATCTTAACAATATTGATGACCAAGAACAAAGAATTTCAAGAACAAAGAAATTCAAGATCAAAGAAATTCAAGAACAATGATTCAAGAAACATTGGAAACATTTCTGATGAACCAACCAATACTGATTTCTCAAACCATAAATGAAAAAAAATAAGAACAATGAAATTCAAGAAACATTGGGAACATTTCTGATGACCCAATACTGATTTCTCAAACCCAGAAATGAAAAAAAAATCCTAACAACATAATACTGATTTCTCAAACCCAGAAATGAAAAAAATCAAGAACAATGAAATTCAAGAACAACAAAACCCTAATAGTTATGAAATCAAGAACAGTGAAATTAACAATCAAATCCAGAAATGAAAAGCATCTGATTCATATACAAGAACACAACCCAAATACAAATACACATCCAATCTCTAAAATTACAAACAAAAATAGAAAGCCAAAACCAATTTAATCTAGATCTCTCGATCGAAGCCCTAAACAAACGTTAATCACTAAACAAAAAATTGAAACCCTAACCAAATCTAACCAGAATGTGGATCAAAACCCTTGCAGACGAAGGGACTGTTTTCAACTTTGAGTTCACACTTGCAGACGAATGGTCTAGATCTGAATATCAACTTCGGCTTCCATATCTGGTCCATCGTTCCATATCGAGTCCATCGTTCGAGTCCCAGATCTGCTTCCATATCTGGTCCATTGTTCACGAGTGGTTGTTTGTTCGTTCACCGCACAGAGGAAGAGGGATCTCGTTCGATTGTTCACTGCACGGAGGAGGTCTTCTTCGTTCATCGGAAAACGAAAAGAGATGCATCAAAAAAACCAAAGGAAGTCGCCATCATCATGGGAGGGAGGGGGGAGAGTTTAGTCGCCGGAGAAAGGAAGTCGAAGGGGGTGGAGGGAGGAGATTCATGGTGGGTGGAAGGTTCATAGGTGAGAAGAATGGTTTTAATCTGATGGACGGTTCATATGGGTGAGAGAAATGGTTTTAAGGTTCATTAATTTATCATTTATTTCTACAATAAATATATTGATATAAAATTTAATTTTCAAAATAAATTAAAATTACCCAAAAAGACTAAAATGCCCCTCACGTGAGGGGCACATGTGACCTCTAACGGCAGCTCAGTGAACGGCGTTAGCGCCAGGGACGAGTTTGGGCACCATATCTCGCTTTTAGGGACCGCCAATGTACTTTCAGAACTGGAGGGACGATTAGTGAAATCCAGGCATTCACGATGGACCATTTATGTAATTCACTCTCAGATTTATTATGTTTCTAAAAGATTTGCAATAACAATACTCGAACTAACCACCAAACCAATATTGATTTTGTGAAAAATATCTCTATACTCGTTTTGTCTCTTATAACCAAATGGTGCCACCATTTGAAAAAATTTCTAGCTCCGTCCCTGGTCTTTAACCTCGCCAAAGATGAGGAAGACATAAGCTTTTTGTGTTACATTTGCCGTATAAAATTATTTGCCAAATCCAAGGTCACTGAAACAGGATTGACTTACATTTGACTATTTTAAGTTCAAGAACTAAAAATTTGATTTTACCGTAAGGAACTTTGGCTGCCCTTGGCCAACACCATCACATAACCCACATGAAAACTTAAAACACATATTTTTCTTGACTTTACATTCAGAAAGAAAAAAAAAACAAGGAACAGATTTACCATTAGATTCGATTTCGATAGAAATGCAGCAACATATTCCCCTTCACATTAACGAAAAAAAATTCACAAAAAATGGGCGTTTTCGACTACATATTTTCAGCAAAATTCAACAAAGTGTACAAAGTTAGATGCTGGAAGCATTGAGGGCCATTACCTTGCATTGTTCGCTCATGGCCACGAGTTGGGCCTCTTTTTTGTCGAGAAGAGCATTCAACCTCATATTCTCGTCCATAAGTTTTTGGACTTCCGCTTCTTTCTGCTTCTTTTCGGTCTCTAGTTGTGTCGTCTTTACAACTAACCTGTTCACACAAGAAGGTAAACCTACCTAAATCACACAGCAATCCTATAAAACTACGAATCACAACAGCTACAGTTCTGTAGGTTTGGCATCACCTCCATCCTAAAAAAGTCAACATTTGACTTTTGAATGACAAATGAGTTACAAAAAAACTAAACTAAGGGGTCGTTTACCTAGGGGCCGTTTACTAAACACTTACCTTGGTAAGCACACCTTAGCGGGTGAAGATAACAAGGACCGATAATCTTATCTGGTGAGAGGATAAACAAGGATCAAAAGTCTTACCTGGTAAGCGAGGGTGATGACTCTTACTAGGTAAGTGCTTGCAAGGTTATAAATGTTTACCATACCATCAATCCATTTTGATGCCTGGGAATGTTGCCCCATAAGGTAAGTGAGAGTGGTCACTCTTGCGGCTAAGCTCTTACCCGGTAAGCATTTGATAAACGACCCCTAAGACGAGGATTTTGATGCATTTTGCCCTAAAACTAAATGCATGTTCCATACTCAAAGCATGTGCTCGTAGCAAGAAAAGAAACTAAAGCAAAAAACGTATCATCTCCGAACTAGAAGTAATCAGCATAATTTGATTTGTTAAAAAGGCCGCTAAAGAAGAAGTAAACAAAACACAAACTGACCTTTCAAAGAGCTTCTCAATGGTTTGAAACTGCTTTTCTGACGAAACAAGTGTTTCTCTCACACTGATGAGGCTACTAACATAGGATTTTAACGATTCAAAATCCCGTTTAACACGAATAAGCTCCTCCTCGTTCTCCGTTGCACGCTGCCTCTGTCTAGATGTTTCTTCAACCAAATCATCAACCCACTGCCGCATTTCATTCAGAATACAGTTTGTATCCACGGCAAATCGATCCATCTCATCTAACTTCTCAGACATGCTCTCAATCTGGATTTCCTTCTTAATTAACTCTTCCTGACTCAATGTTACCTTCTGTTTCTCATTAGCAGTTTCAGATTCTGCCATTAATACCCTTTTGAGAAGAGACTCCATCACATCTGTGATCATTTGCACACTATTGAGCACTTCACTGATATAAACCCCATCTTGTTCATCATGTTGGTTATTAATACCGATCCATGTTTCGACATCTGGGCAATCAAAATTGGAAAAATCGAGATTTCTTGACCAATTAGACATGGGTGTGCCATTTCTATCAACAAAACCTGCGCCATCCGAGTATGTGATGCCACAGGAGGTAAGGGCTAAATGGGGAATAGTCATTATTCTTGCTTTTGATTTCAAATACGTCAATAAAGATGCCGTTGTCTTTACTCTCCGCCAAAGTACCTCCAATTCCGTTTTAGCATCTCCGCTAGATTCACGAGTGCATGAAGTAACCTCACCAAGTTGTCCTTGTAATAAATCTAATGGAGAATTATTATGCTCCATCTCATGTTCCGATATTGATTGTGTTTGGCTTGATTGAGAGTTCAAAGTTGAAATGTCAACATCCTCCCCACCTGCCATCATTTCTCTAAACAAGAAAACCGAATATAAGAACCAAAATGCAACAAGGGTTAAAAAAGAATTTGATAAGAATGGTATAGGAGACGTAATGGAATGAGAAAGTAAACGAATGGTTCATAACCCTTCTATTTGCATGTTTTGTATACTTCTTTTACTTCTAAAATGTAGAAATGGGTGTATTTGTGATATCATTTCATTCCTGAATGAAGTGTGAAAAAGAAAAACATCTTCCTTACAGGGAAAAAAACAAAGGATTTGACGGAATGGTTTCCTTGAGGAATGGTCCATTCTGTCATGAACATACAACCAAACAACATTCTTTTTATTCGTTGTAATAACTCATTTCAATCCAACACACATTCCATATTACCTAAAGTATAAACCAAACCAATCCAATCCAAACGTAACCCTCACTTGAAAGTAAGGTCAAATTGGTTGGTTTTATTTCATACTTACATGGGTATGTTTTAGTTTCATTCTTGGATGGAACAGAAAAAGAACAACCCTCCCATAAGGAATGAAAAACAAGAAATTTGACGGAATGAAAAACCTGAACAGAATGCTCCAATCGATTCCACACATGTAACCAATAACAATTTTCATTCCCTCGGAATGATTCTTTCCATTCCATCGTCAATTCCAACTTGCCAAACAGATTCAAGGCATTTAGTGTGTGAATATCAAAATTCATGTAGAAGCCAACTTGTGTTCAGACAATCATAAGTTTTTATATAAGCATATAAAACATATCCACCATCAGTTCACCATGATTTCTACATTACTCGCAATAATAGAAGTATTGAGGGAAACTTTACATGCAAGCATGTGTACCACTATCAAATTCTCTTCAAAACAAGCTAATATAGATCCTGGATCAGCCTATTCAAAAAAGGCAACGACCCTTTGGATACAAATTTATTATATCAAGTCATCAAACAAGTAAAGGCGATTGGAACTTGAAATCCCAGCTTACATCAGATTCTTTATTACGCTAAATTTGACCATGTTTTCACAAATTCCTAAAAGAAGCATCGCGTGCTTGCAAAGACACTCAAACGATACTGACCCAAAGCAACTAGACTGGCATCAGAATTAAAGTTTACAAGCAATTAAGCCAAAAGTCTGAATTTGTCTCCCAACTTGCATGAACAAACGTAAACAATATAAAGCTAATTTAAACCGATAAATGTATCAACTTAAACTCCTGTTCCCTTTCAATTTAAAGCAACAATAGAATATTATTTTCTATTATTGAAAACGCAAAATCAACGTTCTTTGCAGACTTAGAAAGTAAGAGCGATTAACATTTCAAATCACCGTAATTTTCACTTCAATGTTAAACAACCAATAGTCAATTTTGGCCTAAAATAGCAAACACAACCCTAGTTTCCAACTAGTGAACGGGCGTTCTCTTTCTAGCGTTTCTTGTTATTTTCTGCCAAATTTAAGTGTTATTTTCGGCATTTGCAAAAGTATGTTGAAGCCCTAATTATTCAGAAACAAATGGTGGTGATTTTAATGTCACGGGGCATTTAAGTGTAATTGGAATTAACACGAGTGCCAATGAGATTTTCAAACTGTGATCTAATACAAGTTAGGCGGTGCGAAGTGCACACTTGTATATAAGACGAGTTTGATCTCGAACACGACGAAATGGCGTCAGGGGGCTGCGCCCCTGGCGGTGGTCCCGCTGAACGGGGTTTGGGGCAGCGCCCAAAAACCTCTACAGAATTTTGGACTGGCAATGCAGTGGAAAAACGGGATCAGAATGAAGAAATACTTCAGTTCTGATTAGTTTTGGACTACGATCAAGTGGTGTGTTTTCAGACTTAGGTTCTAAAAAACTTAGACCAGAAAGAGGTAGGACGTAGGACCCCTAGTTGGTCATGGCCTACCTCTAGTTGGCTACCTCTGATTGGGACTATCTCTGGTTGCATTCTGAGATGTATAAGTCAATTCTTTGGTCATGTACAGAGCCCTCTGGACCTGCACATCCAGATGTCTGATGCAGTTGTAACCAACCTGTGATCTTATCCAAATACGGTTATAACCGTCTGGAACTGCTAGTAACTTGCCAAAACCGCCATTTCAGTATTTTCCTCCTTTTTCAAAGGGAGTAAGTATATATATACGAGATATATACGTCATTTGGAAATTGGAACTCACAATTTTGATTAGCTTTCAAATATTCTCCGGTAATTTGGCTTTCATCTTTGTGCCTAAATTCCAAAGTGTTCTTGAGAATTATCCCAAGTTGAATTTCATGATACACAGGCATAGGGTCAAAATATCAATACGGAAAGTGAAATTTACACGATTCTCAAGATATCCAGATTCTTGATCACCAATTCCCTATTAATTTTTCTAACAAAAAATACATAAGCAAGAGCTGGATAAGACCCAAAAAGACAGAGGAAATTGAAGATACAAAAACCATATAATTTGCAAAAATATACAATATCTTAACTAATCTAAACAATATAAACTACCGAATCATTTGAGGCTTTAAAAATTAAAATAAAACAATAAAAAACAATTAATCCAAACAGTACAAAAAGAAAGCACATGCCATGGTTGGATTTTTTGCCCAATTGAGTATTCTTTTTGGTTTCTAGATATTAACAGGTATATTGGTTGTTTAACAACGACGGGCGAATTACAGTGGCTTGAAATGCTAATCACTTAAAACCCAAAAAAGAAAACCTGATCAAACCCTAGTAAATCAAAAAGAATGAAGAAAAATAAAGGACCGAACCAGTCTTACGAAGGAAAATACATTCATCTACAAAAATTCAGAAGTGCAAGAACATGCAATCGAATAGCAAACAATTGGGAAATTTTCAAAAGCAGACGAAACAGAAAAGGAGGAATTTCAGGATTACCTTTTTTTTTATCCGATTAAGAACCTTGGGAGGATTTGATTTGAAACGGAGTTTTGGTTCAGACGATTATCGGGAAGGAGGCGGCCGAGATGATCATAATCGGCCGATGACGATGATCTTCGCAGCTCCCCCTCACAATTCAATGTGTTTTTTCCCCTCTTCAATTTTTTTTTTTTGGTAATTTGATCAGATTACACGATTTTAATGTTTATTTTTATTTTTTGTTTTTTTTATTGATTTACAGTACGATTTTGGATGGTTTTTATTGAGTGATAATGATTTTTTATATATAAATTTGTTTAATTTAGACTTAACAATATAATGTTTTTTATATAAAAAAATTAAGTAGTTTGTTAAAATTCATTAATTATCTTATATTTAAATTGAGATTTTATCCTGTTTTGATTATGTTTATCAGAATTCAAATTTCATAATTTTAGGGTTTGGGGATTAGAGATAAAGATTTTGGGGGATAAGGATGAAATATATTAATTATGGTTAAAAACTTTACAGGTAGTACATTAGGCTTTAGTAGTTATTTTTAAAAGATTTTAAGTAGATAGCTTTAAATGATAGTACATAAAGTTTAGTGAGTTGTAATTAAGAGTTTTTTATGTCATCTTTATAATATAGTATAGATATATATATATATATATATATATATATATATATATATATATATATATATATGGATCCAGACGAGTCAACCGTTTGTTGATTCGATCTGGACCGTTTAAGTTCATCCAACTTTTTAATCTAGACTGTTCAAATTCATTTTAAGTATAACTACCCAACTACTCCCACCCACCCCTTAATCTTCTCACCCACATCCCTCTATTCCTCTCCCCCTTTAAACTATGGAAAAAGAAAAGAAATAAAAGACATAAATTGTCATCGTCTCTTCCCCCTTGTCCGACAGTCCCTCCCCCTTTGCTTTTTGTAGATCCTTCACCTCTAAACTGTAATGAAATCCTGCAAAAAAAATTGATAATCTTGAATACCTATTGTGATTCCATCGTTTTTTTAAGATAAAAATCAGAAATTTGAGTGACAAATGGAGATCATGGTCCATGATTCTCCGTCCTCATCTCCGGTGAGGATCACAGTCTCTCTCTCCGGCGGATTTTGTAATATCGGATTGACGAGTCCGGTGCAGTGGACATCCATTTCGAATTCTCCACTCATCGGTGGAGAAATCGGGCGTTTGAGTGGCGGAATACGAGCTTCCGGCGTTGGCGACAACGGTGGTGGTGGTGGTGGATGGTATCTTTCGATGTCGAAAGATGGAGCTGACGTATACGGCGGCACCAGACTTTTCCCTCATCACCCATACCATCGGTCGTCAACTACACAACGTTGCTTCCTTTCTTGCTCCACGGCCACAACCTTCTAATTCTTCACCTCAGCCTCATGATGTTTCTACTTCCTCTTAGGGAGGTATGAAGAATGATCTCGCTGAATTTGGTGGTACCTTCAAGATCGGCCTCTCTATCTTCTCATCCAATAATTTCTAAATTCACTTCCAATTTACTTCAATTTGATAAAGGGGGGGATGAGATTGAGGTTGTGGGGATTTCCACCAGTCCTCGTTCATCAATTTCATCTTGATTTTACCTTAGATATAGCCAAAAAAAACAACTTTGGGTTTTGTTTGATATCGGTTAGGTTTTTATTCTAAATGATTGCAAAGAGTTCTCCAACATGTAAAATAGAAATCTCAATCTCTAATTTGTTGTATGTATTTTGATTTACCTTACATATTACTAAATATTTCAAGGTTTTGTTTGATGTTGATTATAGGTTCTTATTCTATATGGCGTTGCTAAGAGCAAGGAAAAGAGGCAAGGTCGAAAAGGTGGGAGAGTTTAAAATGCCTTTGTAGAATCTTTACATACGAGTGACATTTTATCTCAATTCCTTATTTGTCGTCTTCATTGTTTGTTGTCTTTGCAGGCTTTTCTCCAAGATTGTTGTGTTTTCAGTTCTTCTTCAAGATTTGAAGCGGGTAATCATCATTTTTTTCTATGTTTACTCCATATCTAATTGGTTTTAGAGTTTGTTCATTGTTGCTTAAGAATTTTCCCATTTTTTATGATTTGTGATACTACATTTTTGCAATTTTAGATTTTTTATTTTGGATTCTATAGGATTTGTATTTTTTTTTTCAAATTATTATTTTGCTGTGTTTTTGAATCTAGTAGGAAGAGGTTCAAGGTTTCTGATATGGCATCCATACAACCAATGTCAAAATATATGTCTTCTACAGGCAAATTAACTGGAATGGCCTTTCGTGTCCCAACCGTGGATGTTTCTGTTGTGGACTTAACCGTAAGGCTTGAAAAGAAGCCTACCTATGAGCAAATCAAGGCTGCCATCAAGTAAGTGTTGGAGTACATATTCAGTTGAAATACCAATATTAACACTGAATATTCATAATTTACAGTAACTTTTGGTGATGCAGGGTGGAATCAGAGGGCAAGCTCAAGGTTATATTTTGGAATTTATACATCTCAATTTTGATCATCCTCTTCACTTTGATTCCATTAACTCATCGATTAACCCAACATAGACATAAACGAGCTAATCGCAAGCAATTGATTTAACATTTGTATGGTTTTAAACTTTTTCTTATTATGATCAACCCATGTGTTTTTTGGTTCTGCTCCTAATTTGGACTCAATCTTATCATCAACCCATGTGTTTTTGATTGAAAATTTGATGCATATCAGATGCAGTTTAGGTCTCGATTTACAATCTACAGGTGTATAGGGTGTGTTTTCTTGATATCCTTCTCTACTTATCTTAACTCGATATTAATACACTCTTGATTAAACCAAAGTTATGTGTTCTAACTTGGATCAAATCTTCTAACTTTTACAGCTGCAGAATTGGCACAAAGTTATGTGTTCTTAAATTTAAAGGCTTTTCTTTGATTTGGAATGTATAAATGCTTCTTTTTTTTTCTTATTTACATGACATGATGTGCCATTTATAGGTGAGAATCCAACTGGGTCAAGGATCTACACGCTCGGTAACGAAGACTATGCTGAAAAACGAGGGTATCAGTGCCTTCTATAATGTTTGTCCTTTTCATATTTGTCTACGGTCAATCCTTTGGTTTTTGGAATAATCTAAGATGCTTGGATTTGTGAAACACATTGTGATATAGCAAGATTTTATATCGACATAGAGTTTAATTGATTTTATATGCTTTTAGAGTTGCATTCGTCGTACTTTTGATGACGTTTTTTGAGAAGGGTCTGTCTGCTGGATTGCTTAGGCAAGCTACGTATACGACTGCCAGACTTGGTACATTCATGTACTACCATTAACGTTCATATACATGATACATCCCATGAATGTGTTTGGATCAATCTTTGTTTTATCAATACGGTGAACTTCTAATTTGTTGTTTTCAATTACTCGATAGGATTCTGAAAAACAAGGCACTAGAGGCGAGCGAAGGAAATCCCCTGCCTTTATATCAATAAGCTTTGTGTGGGCTGACTGCTGGAGCGATTGTTGCTTCTGTGGGAAGCCCGGTTGATTTGGCATTGATTCGTATGCAGGCTGATGCAACCTTACCTGCTACCCAACATCGTAACTACACAAATGCATTCCATGCTTTGTATAGGATTAACGTAGACGAAGGAGTGTTGGCTCTATGGAAAGGTGCAGGCCCAACGCTCATTAGGGCTATGAAATGCTTGCTTCTTATGATCAAAGTGTCGAGTTTTTTAAAGATAATCTTGGTTTTGGTGAGGGTGCTACAATTCTAGGTAAGATAAAAGCTGCATGATTTCCAACTGTATTCTTATGATGGTGCTTTATGGATCGAGAAACGTGTTAATGGATGTTCGACTTTAAAGTTTTAGAATTAGTCTCACTTTTGAGAGTTGAAAACATGTAATAACAAAATTATCTTTTTGTTTTTTAACTCTTTTGTTGATTATTGTTTTCAATGAGGTACCAACTCGTGGTCACATAACATGCTAGACCCCTCCTCCGGGTTGTTAGTAACCATTAAGGGTTCGTTTACCTGGTAAACGCTTACCAAGTTGTATTACCTTACCGGATGAAATGACAAGGATCAAAAATATTATCCGGTAAGAACGATGGTATGGACCAAAAGTCCTACTTGGTAAAGTGTGACAACTCTTACCTGGTGAACACTTATCGTGTAAATTGTTACATATGAAGCCGTTTTCATGGAGTAAAATTCTTACCTGCCAAGGTAAATCTTGGTGATAAATCTTGATGGTAATCGTTTACTGGGTAAATGTTAGGATAAATGGCCTTAAACCTCAAAATAAGGAAAAAAATGATGAATAAAAGGCCAAAGGTGTTTGTCTTTATTGTCTTTCACGTAAGCTATTTCTTGTGGATGGATATTTGAAATCTAACATAAATACAAAGATAACATGAATTACAACATTTTGAAAAAAAAAAGTTGATACAAAAGGCCAAAATCAAAACAAAAGGCATAACTCGAAAAATAATTGGTTACATATACTTGCTAGACCATGCCGATCGCGAAATGATTCGATTAGCTTTAGGGCTGATAATTTGATCCAAACCTGATACAAAAGGCCAAAATCGAGCTCAATTTGGTCACGAAACCAGTTCCTTTGCCTCCAATATTGTGATTGCTTCAACTTCGACCGATTTTGCATCCAAATCAACCCTTTTTGTCTTACAAATCCCATCCCCAATGCCGTTACCATATCCGAATATGGTTTATGATGATTGTAGGTACCAAAATCAAGATTTTTGTATAGGATTAGGAGCTCAATTCGAACATTTTAGTCGAGAAATCACAAGTTTTTCAGAAGATTGTCATACCCCATATGGGAATTTTGGATTAGGAGGAAGAAGAGATGGAATACCGTCAAAGATTGACCATTATTTAAATAAAGGGCATTGTAAAAATGGCAATAACTGTAAGGGAGCGTTTGGTTTGCGGGAATGGATTGGATTTCAAGTAAGGATTTGGATTTGGAGGGATTTGGTGGGATTTGAAATCCCGACCCATTGTAAAGGATTTTCAAATCCATCAGGTTAAGGATTTTAAAGAGGTCAAAGGATTTCAAATCCTATCAACAAATTTCATTCCTACAAACCAAACACAGGATTGGAATGGATTTGAAATCCAAATCCCTCCAAATCCATTCCAATCCCACAAACCAGACAGACCCTAAGTTCTTTCATGCACAATCGATATCGGATTTTAACTCGAATTAACTTAATGATCAAGCTGCGTTTTCACCCGGTTCGCTTGAAAAACTCGACTTTGAGACCACAAAAATCTTGAAATCAAGCAAGGGTAATCCGATTTCGATCACTTATTTGCCTATGATCTATTATGAAAGACACGGAAAGACCCTTCAAGCCAAAGGTACCTAACCGAGAGTCAAAGGCACGGAAAGCCGGTTATAGTTTGACTAAGCTTCTTGCTCGATTGAAAAAAAAGCATTCGACAATGATGCAAAGAGTGACCAATCAAATAACTGAATCTAAATTAAAGTCATGATGTATACCCGACCAACGGACGGGTATAACACTAGTTATATATTAATTTAACAATGTGATGTATTAATATAAGCAAACTACAATTTTGGTCCCTGTAGTTTACACACAACTACGAACACCGTTCCTGATAAAAAGATAAAAATACCCCTCATTTAACGGACTTTTTTTTAATAAAGTTGACAAAAGGGACCATTTTCAAAGTAAAATGTAAACCCCATAGACGTTAACGAAACTTATTAAAGTCTAGGGATAGTGTTCATAGTTGGCTGTAAACCACATGAACCAAAATAGTAGTTTAGCCTATTAATATATTCATACGAAAAAAAAAAATTCAACTGCTAGCTTGTAAACAAGTATTCCTTCATGAAAAAAATTATTAAATATTTTCATTTGAATGTGTTTATCTCATAGATTGCAGAAAGTCGCCTTATAAAAAAGTTGTATGCATGGTGTTAAGTCTAAATATTGTATCTAAGATTTAATAGGAAAGTCAAAGATGTAAAAATCAATATTGTCTATGTTTTAGGAAAGTCAAAGCTAGTTTAGTTTACTTTGTCTTTAAGTCTTGTATTAGTTGGTTGTATAAATAGGGTTGTCTTTGTTAATCATGTAAGTACGTAGATCCAGATTTGTAAGACTTGTGATGGGTGATATTCAAGATCTACTTTCTCTCTCTACTCTCTCTCTACTCTCTCTCTAGACTTTCATGTTGATTTTATGAGAATTGCTTGATGTGATTGGGATTTATTGATTAACAATTGGTATCAGAGCTGAACCAAACTTTTCAGGAATGATTTGATCTTGTTTTGAATTGAAATTAGTGTGTTTTGGATTTTTCGAAAATTTTTCAAGAAAACGAGTTCTTCACTGTTACATTCAAATTTCTTGTGAAAAATCGTTTTTAGTGAAAGAAAATAGATTCTTTGAGTTCGATTTATGTTTAGGATCAATTCTTGTTTGGATTACATCTTGTAAATTGAACATTTTCGATCTCAATTCCTGAATTTTTGAGTTTTCTTGAAAACGAGTTCGTTCTCTGTTCTTGATCGAATTCGTGTGATTTGATGTTTTTAATTGAAATTTGTTTGTATTTGTGTGTTTAGTATTGTTTTTCGATGATACTGATAAGTTCTTGAGTTCAATTGTGCAAATTTTGATCGATTTGAGAAAGATACAGCCAAGAACACGCTTTGCGCAACATTCATATGCTTTGCGCAAGTATCATCTGATTTGCGCAAGTATCATCTGATTTGCGCAAGTATCATCGTGTGCCGCCATCGTTTATACGTAAACATACTTTGCGTATCACTCGGGTTTCGAAAAGCTACTTTGCGCTTCAAGGCTAATACGCAAAGTTCACATTTGCGCATCCTTCATCATACGCAAAGTCTCACTTTGCGCATCTAGCCCCATACGCAAACCATACTTTGCGTATCCTACGGGTTCCGAGAACCATACTTTGCGCATCTAGTTGGATCCGAAAACCTACTTTGCGCATCAAGGCCATTATACAAAGCTCATCTTGCGCTTCAAGACCGATACACAAACCTACTTTGCGTATCACGTTGCTTGCGCAAAGCTCCATTTGCGCAACTCTCTACTTACGAGAAATTCAACTTTGCGCATCCTGTGACTTATGCAAACTTTCTTTGCGTATTCAGTGTGACACGAGATTCATACTTTGCGCCTTATCTTTCATGATCTAAAAAAAAAAAAAAGTCTGGAAATTTTTTTTAGTGTGTCATCTATATTTTTTTAAACTTTGTGTCATAACAAGTGTTGTTCAAATTTTCAATTTTTAATATTTTTCGAAAATTTTCAATTTGATCTGATTTTTGATTTTCTGATATATAGTTTGGGAACGATAATTTTTTTATCAAGTCGTTTCCCAATCAAAGCTTTCTGAGAGAGAACATTTTAGATTGTCTAAATTTTGTTTTTGAATTCATTTCAACTAACGACCATTTTTCAAATTATGTTTGAAACATGATGAGTTCTCCAATTTTGCTTAGAGGAAGATACGAGCAGTGGAAAATTGATTTTTTTAAATTTGTAGATACACATGAGCTGAGTTGCTACATCAGACTGTCATTGACTGAAGGCGAGATGAAATCTCGTACTCCAACAGAAGATTGTACTGAGGATCGGGAGAAAAGAAAGAATGTTGATAATATGGCTCGAATTTTTTTGTTGAATAGTATTCGTCATGAGATTAATGGTCACATAAATATCTATCAGTTGACAGGAAAAGATTTATACAAGTCAACAGGAAAGGAGATATGGGACTATATTGAATGGACGATGTTAGGGCCAACGGTTGTGTCTGAGCTAAAAGGACAGATTTCTGAGATAGAAGCTAAAATTCAGCAGACAGTCTCTGTTGAGAGCAATGAACAAAAAGTTAAGCAATTGGAATCTGAAAATGCTAAGCTTCAAAGAAGAATATCTGACTTGGAACAAACGATGGTCAGAGAAAAATCTGATTTTGAAAGTAAAAAGAAAGAGTTCACTAAGAAGTTTTCAGAGTTTTCCAGGAAGAGTGCTGAAGAGAAGAAGACAGTGGAGCTCAAATGCATTAAACTTTCTCAACAAATATCTGATTTTGAGAAAGTACTGATTTTGGAAAGAGAGAAGTTTGAGAAAGAAAAGAAGGCCATAGAACAAAAGAATGTAGGATTATTCAAAGAACTATCAGGCCAGAGAAATAATTCAGAAATAGGGTTTGAAGAAGAAAGATCTATATTTGAAACTGAAATCAAAAGGCTAACTTCCAAGTTGTCTGAACTGTCTGCTTCTGCACTGAAAGAGCAAAAGACGAAGTCTAAGTTCTCAAAGAAGATTGACCAACTTGTGAAAGAAAGAGACATCTTTGCATCAAAGATCAAAGAGCTTGAAAAGTCTCTTTCAAGTTCTACCCAGAAATCTGTCTCTTCACAAAGGTCAGTTAAATCCTTTAATCAGATTCGTCGATCTAACATTTTCTTTGATGAATTTTTAGATCGTTCAGATACATCTTCAAGAAGAAAAAGCTACAAGAAAGAGAAACTGGTCTGGATGAAGAAACCAGTCAAAGATGACAAATCAGATGAGCTGAATGGAAAGACACCATGTGTACATGTTCATAAAGCAAAGAAGAACAAAGAGTATAAAGGTAAACCTGATTTGAAATACTCAAAAGATCAATTACTCAGGTTTTCAGGTAATAAATTTTATTGTTCTTACTGCTGTACACATGATCCTATCCACAAGACCAGTGATCATTTCTGGTATGGTTCTTACTCCATAACCCCCACACGTACTGCAACTAACTTTTCTGGACCCAAATACCAGTGGGTACCAAAGAAGAAAACTGTTTCTGTGTTGCAGGCACCGCAAGTCAAGGGGTAGTAAGAAGACAATGGCTCTTGAGTAAATCAGCTCAAGACTCGGACTTCAAAGCTGAAAAGATTATGGCTTCTAAGCACATCAGCTTAGGACCCGGTCTTCAAAGGAGTTTGACTTCTAAACACAACAGTTTAGGACTCGGACCTCAACGATCAAAAAGACCTTACTCCTGTGTTTGTGCATCCGACAGATATTGATGGTCTCCATCCCAAGTGAATTGATCTGATCTCTATCCTATACTTTTTCATTGCTAGATTTTTCTGATATTAATGGTCTATCAATTCAAAAGGGAGTGTTTGATCTCTATCCTGTTTTATCTGACATATTTCAGATGCCTAATTTAAGGGGGAGTAAAGGTGATGACTTCTGATTACTTCAGATCAGAACTCATACTATAAACTGTTTTACTGCTTTCTGTCTTTTATTTTTGAATAAATAATGTGAATAAAGTGGCTTCTGATCACATGACAGATCAGGACCCGTTCATCAATGATCAAAGACGGATATTGTGCTAATATCCAGGGGGAGCTTAAAAGATTAAAATCTTTATATCATGATTTGAGGGGGAGCTAAAAAGGTAAAAATTTTCTGATCCTAGATCTCAGATTGTTTGAAAGAAGGACAACTTTCGAACATGAAAAACAATTTCTGAAATATTCAAACCACTTCTTATTCTCAAAAGTTTTATGAATTTAGAAGTGTGCTTTTAAATGTTTTTTAAAAATCTTTGAGCTTATTGTTTAACTGACCGTGTGTTTCCAAAGATCAATACTTGTGTATTATCTTATCCATATACTGTCAAGTATTCATACACACCGGTTCAGTATTTTATCAATTTGTTATTACCATGTCTCAAATCGAAACAATTTTTCGATGGTAATACTCCCGTTTGAAATTCAAAGTTGTTGTGCATCATTCATCTTGTTCATATTTGTGCTTTCTTTGATAAATTGTTTATATTCGTTCATATAAACAAATTTCCAATTCTTTGATACCCTAACCATTTCATTTGATCTAATCTTAATCATTGTCAGATTCTCAAAACATTTCTATTCTTTCTTGATTATTCATTCATATAAAGTTTTGAGAAATCTTAAATGTTTAAAATTGCTCAAATTTCATTTCTGATTTTTGATGAGCTTACATACACTGACATATGATTTCTTGTACTTAATATCAAGAAAATCATTGACCATCATGTACTTTTAGGAACATGGGATTCAGTATGAGTGCTTAATAGATCTTCCATGGATTCACGATAACCAGTGTTTCCTACCCCGGAAGAAATCCTTTGAGTGATTGAGGGGAGAGGGGTCTAAAAGAATTGAGTGTGGGAGTGAACTGAGGTAAAATGGAAATGAGAGATTGGTTAGATGTGAGCTTATATGTTTAAAAGAAAGAGGGTGTGAGAACAGAGTTAAAAGAATATCAGAACACTGTACCAAACATCTTTCTGAGCCGGGCAGCCACATTACTGATTGGTTCACATTTCTTTGGTGACCATCATTGAAATAGGCAAATAGCCCATGCCATCTCTTGCATTAACCCCACCAGCTACTCATTCTTTTCTTAAAAAGAGAATGTTTCACATTTTCTAGGGAAGCAGCACATAATCTATTGGTTCTTCTCTTGGAAGATACTGATATTGAAAAAGAAGGAAAGTTGCCCCACCTTCGACCCTTTCTCATGCACATTGGGTTCATGTATAATCATTGTTGTCTCAGTGATTTACATACTTTGAGCCTTTATGAAACACAATCATTGTGCTAATTCTTTCAAACACAAGCACGAGCACACAGAAAATTTGTTTTTCTGTCAGAACATTCATAGAATTACCTTGTGTTTTTCAATGATTGAATGGAAGTCCTGGGGAGTCATCATCAAGCAAGCTCCTTACAATGTACATTCGTTGTACACAGTGACTTCGTGTTACTGACAGGCACTTCTAACTGTTTCATTTGTTGATTCAGGGTTACCATGTTCATTATGTCTGAATTTGAAAAGATTCGGATATATATATATATATCTTTCATGGATTGACGGCTCTTTAGATCAAAGCGCGCCTATTGTCAAAGGGGAGATTGTTATTTGGTTACAAAAGGGGTGATCAAAGTCTATGCTGAAATTGAAGATGTTTTGATGATAATGATGCTCACATCATCAAAAAGGGGGAGAATGTTACAAAGATTCAATTTCAAAAGTTCAAGTTCAAAGTTCAAGTCATAAATTCAAAATGCTTCCGCTGATTTAAAGTTCAAAGTCTGATGAAGAAATTCTGAAAGTTCAAAATGCTTCCGCTGTTACAAAGATAAATGTATCTGAAGAAGATTGTTCAAAGTTAATTCAAGATGATTTGTGAAAGTCTGTTCTTCCAAAGATGGTCCAGAGATCAAAGAGATGAAGATACAGAATCAAGTTGTTTCAAAGAATTTTCAGAAGTTTCAAAGTTTGTTTCAAAGTTGTCAAAGTTTTTCAGAAGATTCAAGACATCTGTTTCCTGTTCAAGACATGTTGACTTTCAAAGCTTCAAAGATTAAAAAGACTTTTCAAGATTCTTCAAAAGGCTGAAAGAGTTCAGATTGTGAAAGCTTCAAAGAGACAAAAGCTAAAGAATCAAGAGCTGAAGATCAGTATAAATTTTTTATTAAATCTTGAATACAAAGGGGGAGATTGTTAAGTCTAAATATTGTATCCAAGATTTAATAGGAAAGTCAAAGATGTAAAAGTCAATATTGTCTATGTTTTAGGAAAGTCAAAGCTAGTTTAGTTTACTTTGTCTTTAAGTCTTGTATTAGTTGGTTGTATAAATAGGGTTGTCTTTGTTAATCATGTAAGTACGTAGATCCAGATTTGTAAGACTTGTGATGGGTGATATTCAAGATCTACTTTCTCTCTCTACTCTTTCTCTAGACTTTCATGTTGATTTTATGAGAATTGCTTGATGTGATTGGGATTTATTGATTAACACATGGCTTGGGGGAGATCTTTCATATTTCGAAATCCACATTACAATATGGGGTAAAAAGGTTAAAATAAATAATTTTAGCCCATACAAAAAGAAAACTAATTCTTGAACCATTTTCACTCTTATGTGATGTTGATTAGAGTTGTTCACGAGCGGTACGGTCCACTAGACCCGACCCTCTCGGCCCATTAAAAAAGTGGGTTTGAACAATCATTCTCGAAAAAATGGGTGGACTTGGGCTGGACCGCTAAAATTAATGGGCGGGCTTGGGTAATGAAAAAAAGAATTTGGACAAGCCCATATGGCCCATTATATTATTATAGTTGGTTAAATTTTATATTTAATTAATAATTTAATGCTTTTAATTATAAAGATTTAGAAATGGGTTTGGGTTGGATTCTGTAACACCCTCAAATTTGGAAAGAGCAACTAAACAAAAACTTCAATAAATAGCCCAAATAAAGGATAAAATCATTTATACAAATCCATCCTTGGAAATACTTCAATCTTAAAAACATAAAATTTACACCAACATTCAATAACCTAAGTTACATACTAAGGCTAAATAGGGTCAGGTGTTACTTAACTCAAATACAAGTTGTTATTCCCAAGATAACTGCGGAAGACTTCACCAAGATACTTACCCTCGTGCATATATTTGGTACTCATCTCTTCACAGTGTCGCTGGTACCATACCCCAACCGGGACCTGATGCACATGCCGACAAATAAAAATGTTAGGCTAACGCCTAGTGAGTTCAAGAGTTTTCAACATGAATGAATATATCTTTAAAAGGAAAGAATGCAATTTAAATCATAATATTTCAAAACAATTTACTTTAAATATGAGAACGACCCATTTTCCAATAACACACATTTTGAAAGATGAATGCCCCATTAAAAACATTCCTTCACGAAGTGATGCAACACAAAACTCACTCAAAACGTGAACAACGTATCAAACTTCCAAATAATATAAATAATAATAAAACTTTATTATGCAAGACATCCAAACACGGATGAGGCATAAAATGAAACCCATAAATCATGGAAAACAATCCATATAAACATAATATGTCACTGGAAACATGGAACTAAAGTCCGATACTCACGCGACCATATAATGGAATGAAATCCAAATATCGAAGTATGGACATTACAATATCTAAAATACTATTGGCCGACAACGGGGGAGACTCGTATCCATTGAGAATGGAGGAACACAAAAGTATGTTACTCATACAACGTTAATCGTATGACACTTCACGACATAAAAGCCCAAATGTCCCTACGACTCCTTTCAAGCTACAACCAAAGAGATAGCTAACCTTAGTGAATATTACCATGAATATCACCCAAAGGTCCGACACACTTAAGGACTATCTCCAAGGCATTACCTTCAAGCGGCGGAGGCCCCAAACGCCCTACAACACGATAGCACAACCGGATTCATACCTCCTAGTGTACACTTGAAAGGTTTAGGTCATAAAACATGGGTCCCGGTGTCCAACCCCGCAATACCTAATTGACTATCAAATAAAGATTGACTTACGTGCCTATGGATCCAATGCAATATAGTCTAAAATTACATGACTACACAAGAATGACCAACGCACTCGAGCATGTAGTTATCATTAATATACAACAAGATGCATTTAGATGCAAATCATAAATGGGGCTCTATATTGAGTCATTAAAAAGCAGACAAATGTCCTCAAGACTCTTTTATGTCAAAACCGAGCTAAAATGCTCAAAATCCATTTGGCCAACAATTAACAATCCCCAAATAATAAAACGTATTTAAACGACGTTTACACCGACACATACCTCAAAGATGGAATTAACCCAAAACTCATCACGAATTGGGACAACGATCACCAAGTGGGCTCATGCCCTACGTTTCCAAAACGTCTCAAAACACGTAGACATGCATTTTCCGAAAGGTTTATGAAATCAAATACACCAAAAACACATAAATCATTAAATAGACTTCAGTTGTACCAAAATCACCAAAAATGCATAAATCATGTTATTTACTTATCGAAATATCTAAATCCAAAATATGAGCATTTCATGATATCAAATTAACCCAAGTTTACCAAATATGAAAACTTATCAAAATACTCAACACATTGACAATTACCAAGTAAAACATATTTTTACTTCAAAATACACATTTTGGCATGTACATAGTTTTCACAAAGCAACTTGAACTCACCTTGCTAGATTTAGGCTAAATCTAGATTTTCCCCAACTTGAGCTCCTTTGAAGTAGGTCTTCAAGCCAAAACCTCCAAAAAACCTAGAACCACAAGCTTTTAACCATAAATAATCATAGCTAACTACTTAGAATCGTTCACCCAACATATTACATCAAAATCTCCATTTTGACCCAAAACCCCAATTTGACCTAACTCCTCCAAAATCATCTAAACCAAAATTGGAGAATAAGACACTAGGAAATCATCATTAGAGCATTTATAGCTCATAAAGAAGTTTGGAAATGGAGGGGATGAACTTACCACTTAGGTTTTGGTGGAAAACCTAGAAACCCTAGCCACAACCTTGAAGAAATGGATAGAGATGGTGAACTCTTGATCATAGCTTCCAATCTTTAACTTGATAATGGTTTACCCCCACAATACCCAAGGATTTGAGCCAAAGTGTAACACCCGGGTTTTTGGGTAAGTATCCTGAAGCGTACATCAACGTATATGTTTATATATATAGGTATGTATGAGCTATAAATTCGTATATTAGTGTGTTCGCCTATGTTTTAGGTGAGGCTAGCCCGAATACTCGTTTTAGACTTGAAACTTAACCCCTTGAACCATGTATGGGTGAACCAATTCGAAGGGGCAAACTAGGAAAGCTAAACACTAAATTTTAGGTCCCTGGACCGACGGCGTTACAATGCCCGGCGTCCGGCGATTGTGACGTATGTCACTATCACCAAGGTCAAAGTCGCTGGACTTTAGCACCATACGGTACATCTCGGGCGACAGTGCCCGACGACAATGCTCGGGTCACTGTCGCAGGTCAATATCGTGGGCTGTGTACCATAACCAGGGGAACACGGGCGATTGTGACTCGCAACTGTGCCCCTGGCATAATCGTCGTGTCAATGTCGCCTAAAGCTCTCAGGGTATAAAAACGCAACCTGATCGATTTTAGGCATAAATTCTAATTTGGAACTTATTGCTTGGACGATATTCTCCTGCATTTAAGGTGAGGTTCCTAACCCTAGCTTCTCTCCTCATTTATTTCAATTTGGGAATCTTCAAAGGAAATTTATTGTCTTGCATTTTAGGTTGTTGGACATTAAGTGAAAAGTGATTCCTTCTTTGATCAAGTATAAGAACAACTACCATTACTATGGTTTCACCCCACTTAGGTTTTTGTGTAAAAACCTAGCAAGGTGAGTCTTTCTTCCTTCTAAACTTCATATATGCTAAAATACTCTTTTATGAACTAAGATAACTTGTTCTATGTGGTGACTCTTGAGGACCTTTGGTATATAAATATAAAACAAGGGTTTCACCCATTTTGGGGGTCATGTGGAAGAAAGCTTGGAAAGTGTTTTAATAAACTTGAATGTCTCATATTACTTGATTTGCATACACTTGGAACTCTAAAAGGGAAAGGTGGGTATGATTTCTATATTGTTGATTTATAGAGTTACTTCCTAAAGTTTCCATTCCATAGAGTTTATTCTTTATCTTGGGTATTCACATGTGAATTGTTACGTAGGTAAGTTGGACCGTTGATATATCTCTATGAACATATGAGTCTTATCCTTGAGGGATCGTTATTGTTGGGAGAGTCTAATGCCCAAATGTACCAAGAAATAGGCATGGGATCAAAAAGGGTAATAGTTGTGGACTTCAAAGTCAGGCAACGACCAATGACCATTAATTGTAATTTCTTGTGAATGAGTGAAATCTAGAATTGATGGTTTTACCATTAGTTCGTAGTGGGGCTCTTAAACATGAGGGGTGACCTACTTTGTGTTCTGTCACCCACATGAAAAGTCGGGCTTGCCGTCATCGTAAGTTGTTTGTGTACGTGTCAACGTTGGTTAATAAAAGGAGTCCTATGGGAAAGTATTGAGTTTGTATTTTCCGGAAATTGCATTTATTATATTATCTGCCATAACTGATTGATCTCACTAGGCGTTAGCCTAATACTCCTTCTTGTTTGTGATGTATAGCAGGTCCTAAGAATAGCGGGCCATCAAGCTTGTGAGTAAGGGTGCTAGTTGCTGATAATGGCAATTTTTGGGAGCACATATGTGGGAAGAGACAATTGGAGATTTGTGATTAGAACCCTTTTTGGTGATCTTAACGACACCCGACCATAATATAGATTTTGTTAGTCTAGATTAGTAGGTTGTTGTATAAGTATCTGATGTATTGATTGTAACTCCTAACCACCACCATTCCCCATAATTGGGTGACTATTTATGTCAAGTATAGAATTTCTTGTGTTGATCTAGGTTTCTTCTATTTACAGACGTCATATTGCCGAATTTTCAAATTTTAATCTCCTCCAAATTTTAGGATATTACACAAAGATGCTCCAAAATCACCATAAATATGTTTGGTTCATTCTAGAGAGAGTTTGGGGAGGAATGGGAAGGAAATGAGAAGTGAGAAATGAGAAGTGAGAAATGAGAAATGGTTGATTTCCCGATTTTAACAGCAGCTCCTCCCCCTGGAGTGACATTACCAGGCGACTATGCCATGGTAATGTCGCCTAGCATAGTCGCCAACCTTCCCTAGGTTGTTGTTTGATAACACCAAATTTTGGTGTTATTCTGATACCACTATTTGAGTAATCTTGGCTTGTTTTCAAGCAAATCAACGTATTCTTATGCTATTTTCGAGAATTGTCACAACATTCTGAGAAAAGAACCATATTAGTGAAGAAGTAGCGCTTGTGGGTGAATCTAGAGAGTTTTCGGTGCATTGGAATACTCAAGGAAGAACAAACAGCGAGTTGGGTGGCTCAGCCCGCGATCTTCAACCCGCGGACACTTTTGGACACACGCGACCTACACCGCGACTTCCAAGTCGCGGGGCAAACCGCGAAACTCGCTGTTTCGCATTCTGTAGCTCTTATTCGAATTTTAAGCTAGGGTTGGGGGGGGCATTGTTTTCTAATGAACGACAGCTGTAGAGGGACGATTTTGGAGATAGAGAGAAGCGATTTTTGATCGAAAAAGGTGGGGAGATCTTGGTGGAAACACATATTGAAGCAATTTACAATACTTGTGATTGGAGAAGTTGAGATCTCAGGGAGTTTTTGTACTTTTGGGCATTTTTCCTTCTTTAGAACAATGTTTGAGTTTACAATCATTTCTTTGTGTATGTTGAATCCCAATACCCCCAGCATGAACTAATCCCTTCATGTTGGGGGTTGGTTGAATTTTAGGTATAATTTTGTTAAACATATGATTGGGTTTTGTATTTCTATTTGAGTAACTTAATGAAGCATATGATGCAGTTTGATTTTAGTCTATTAGCCTGATCATCTAATGGATTGTTTCTTGACCTTCTTAAATTTTGAGAAAAGTTTGATAAGGTTAGATGTAGTTGTTATATGCCTATGGTGAGAATTGGATAAAGATATACCAATTCCACCATAGAAGTTTTTAATCCTGTTCTGATAAAGCAGTTGATCTGATTGTTGAGATTGAGAGATAAAACATCACTTTCTAACTGTCAATGTTGCTATAGCCTGAGAAAGTATAGTAACTGTTTTTGTGATTAATTTCATTGATAATTGAGAAGAATACTTAACCCGTATATTGTGCGAATGAAATGAACCCAAAAGGATTCCAACCCCCAACTGTCTCTCCTAATTTGAATTCGTTTCTTGAATCGTCTTAGTTACAATTTAGTGTTTTTCTAGATCGCTTTAATTAATTAAACAAACATCCAATTTCCTGCAGTCTAGTTAATAATCGATATAGTCATTGAGGTATTCAATACCAAGTTCCTTTGGTTCGATACTCGTACTTACGTACATATTACTTGATTCGACCCTGTACACTTGTGGTCCGAGTAAGGAGGGTGTAAACCCGACTTATCAAGTTTTTGGCACCGTTGCCGGGGAACTTGTTTTGTGTTGATATCACTACTAGCTATAGAGATTATTGGATTAGACATTTTTATTTCAGTTTTATTATTCTCTCATTTTTGGAATCTAAGACTTGTGTGTTTTTTATTACAGGTGACTCTTTGGTTTATGCCAAGGAGGAGAATTTTCAGAGATCTTGAGCCACTTGATCCAGAAATCGAAAGAACTGCACGTCAACTGCGTAGAGAAGCCCTGTAACACCCTAAAAATCGGGTAAATTTAAAACTTAAAATTTTGGCAATATGACGTCTATAATGCGAGGGTTTATAAAACCTGTAAATCTGAATGACTAAAACCTAATAGAGTTGGGATATTTGCATCATTAAAGTAGCGGAAGAATAAGACATAATACACGACAACCTATGTTGATCCATACTCTCTCAGTGATTTGATAATGACCATTTTCTATACTTAGTGAAAATTACGTTTAACATTATGTATTAGCGTTTCATCATCAATGATCATACTGATTCTGTTCAGTTATCGCTGATGATCTCTCTTGTAAACATTCATATGTATTAGTGTTTCACCATCAGCGATCTAATACTGAGTATGTTCAGTATTGCTGATGATTTCTAATGTAAACAGTTAGACGTAACCCCTGAAGACAAGTTTCGCGACAAAAGATGTTCACTGCTGAATCGAAGACAAAGCTGCTGAACAAAGACAAGTCTACTCATGACCTGATGCGGATATCAGTGAAGCCAAGACAAGTCTACACACGCGAAGAAACCTGAGGAAAAGCTTCAGCGATAGCTGAACTTCTTTATATCTCTGAAGGAAGAGATATTCAGCGATTGATGATCACTTAGCTTATGCCTCAAGTCTCTTTTGTCTTAATCCTTGCACACATAGTACGATTGTCAGAAAAGACATACCTCTGCAGCAATTTGTACAACAACTCTATCAACTACACTGTTAATCATACGACCGAAAGCATGTCTCCTAAAGTCAGACTCATGCAACCAACCAATGAAGGACACGTGTAAAGTACTCTGCCATGCATTTAATGCATAAGGTATAAATAGAAAGATCAACACTCCATCTGAGAGTGGCCTTCATCTTTTTAAATATATAGAAACCCTTGTTTTCTATATTCTCCCAATCCCCTATTCTCTATTTCTAGTGCAACCTTCTTAGTGATTCTTAAGTTTGTTTAGATTAGGTTTTACTTAATCTCATTCTACAACAAACTTGTAAATTGTGATTTGATTTATCAATAAACAATTTATTAATCTTTAAAATTTTGTGTTTATATTCAACCCCCCCTTCTACAAACTTGTAAAGCACCTTCGGGACCAACAAGTGGTATCAGAGCAGGTTGTTTAATGTCATAAACAAGATCTTGTTTTATTCACTTCCTTTCTATTCTTAATATGGCACTCAACACAAACACAAACTACTATGATAATGGTTTTCTCTCAAAACCTCCTCGATTTAGCAAAGATAACTTTGCTCTTTGGAAAAATCGAATGATGCTATTTCTAGAAGGTGTAGATCCCACTATACCTGAATCTATAGCAAATGGCCTTTATGAACCCTACACTATTATAGCTGCAGTTCCAGCTACCACCACCACTCCTGCTATCCCTGAAAGATATGCTATTAAAGAAATAAGACAATGGAGTGATGAAGATAAAAAGAAAGTCGGTTTAGATGCTAAGGCAAAAACCATTATATCTATGGCGCTGTCTGATGAAGCCTTCCATTCCATCATGCATCTTAAAACTGTCAAAGAAATGTGGGACAATATATGTGTTCAATATGAAGGTATCACTGAAGTCCAAGAAACCCGAAAGATTAATTTGGTAATACAATATGAAAGTTTTATCGCTGGTAAGAATGAATCCTTATCTGATGTTCACCAGAAATTTAACTTTCTAATCAATGATCTAAGGACTTCTGGTAGGACCTATTCTAACTCTGAGGTCTTAACTAAATTCTTGGAATGTCTTCCTGAAAGTTGGGACAGTTACTCAATGTGTCTTAAGCCGACAAAAGACTTAAATTCTCTCTCTCTCTCTCTCTTAGCACCTTATATGGAATATTGCTCAACTATGAGTAATCAAATCTCCTGAAGAAGAATCTTGTAAAAGATTCTAAAGACTCCAAAAGCACTCCTGTTGCTTTAGTCTCTTTAGAGATCATTCCATCTCAACGATCTACTCTTACTATCACTGAGTTAGATTCTGACTCTGAGGAATTATCAGACACTGATCTTTCAGAGTTTGATGAATCCTTAGCACTCTTGACAAACTCTTTCAAAAGGTTTGCAAGAAAGAGCAATTTCAGAAGAAATAAGCCTCTTTCTCTATATCTGACAAGCCAAAATCAACCCATGTTGATAAGGCTACTGCTATATGCTATAACTGTGAAAAGATTGGACATTTTGCTAGTGAATGCAGATCAAAGAAAGTGTACAAAACCTCTACTTCCAGAAAGTCCAACGATAGCAAATACCTTAAGTTGAAAGAGAAATATCAAAAGTTGAAAAACTTTAAGCGCAAAGGTAAAGGTCTTATCGCTGAAGAGCATGACTGCGCTGAATCTGAAGAACATGGTTCTAATGAAGAAGAAGTTGCTAATCTATGTCTTATGGCTGAGATTAAAGAAGAAGTGGAAGAATCAACAGGAACTTCCATGAGTCACATCTCCTCTCAGGTATCTATCTCTACTAATCCCTCTCTTTCTGAAGCTGAGAGAAGTCGCGTTGTAGATGTGTTGACAATTGATCTGTACAATGCACTGAATGGCAAAACTCTAGCTGAAAACAAATATTGATTTAACCTGACAGCTAGAAAAATGTCATAAAAAGATCAGAGAACTGACTCTTTTAGAGGAAAGTTTAAAAGATCAAGTCATTGTCAATGAAATTATCAGCATTGAGCGTGAACAAGCCATCGCTGCTTTAAAAGCAGAAAAGGCAACTGTTAAGGGATGGTGTAACTCTTCTACCAAAATCACTGAAATCATCAGGGCTCAAATCCCTGCCAGTGATAAAACCAGTCTTGGTTTTTGGAAAGAACAATATGAACCTAAAGAAGATAGTTCCATGCTTAATTTTGGAATGTTTGCCTCTTCTATCCCTGACACCTCTTCTACTCAGTGCCCTTCTTCCTCTAATCCTATTCTTGAGGACTTATCAAAAGGCTCTAAGCTAGCTGATAAACGGAAATCCATTTCCCATCCTCAGAAGGCTACCAAGAAAGCAAAACTGAAAGTTCCTTCTAAACCTTCAGTAAGTCAATCTTCCAGCTCTGGAACTAAAATCACTGATATTTCTTAGAGATCAACTCCAAAGCTGAAAATTGATCTTAAGCCTAAGAAATCTGAAGAACTGAAAGTTCCTCCTAGATCTTATGCTAAAGGTATTCTTGGAGCTGGTCCTGCTCATCTCAAGTTTTCTAATCTTACTACTCATGGTCCTAAAGCCACCATTAAATATAGAAAATGCTATCATTGTGTACTTACTGACCATATTGCCAGTAAATGTCCTACTGCCATAACAGGTTATAATATAGCTAAAGTGAAGATGAATGCCCCCAAGGCTGAGAAGGTCACCAAAGCTGAGAAATCAACCAAGAGAAGAATACCACTAAGGTTAAACAATTAACCAAAATGAAGGTTACCACTGAAGCTGAATCTTCAACTGCCGTGAACATTGCTGAACCTTCCATCTCCACTAACACTGCTGGACCCATTAAAAAGTGGGTACCAATCAAAAATTAATCTTCCTTATGTTTGCAGGGATCGAAGGGTATCTGGTATCTAGATAGCGAATGCTCTCGATACATGACTGGACAAAAAGACCTGCTTACTGAATACAAGGAGGAGAAAGGTCCCTTAGCGACCTTTGGCGGAAATGGAAAAGGATATACCCGAGGGTTTGATGTCCTCAGCAATGGGACAACTACCTTCAGAATAGTCGCTTACGTAGATGGACTAAAGCACAATCTTCTAAGCATCAATCAGCTATGTGACAAAGACTACAAAGTTCGCTTCAATAAGAAAGCATATTCAATGATGAGTGAAAATGGAAAACTTGCTCTTAGTGGTTACAGTATGGAAAATGTCTATGTAATAGACATGGACTCTACTACCACTAAAAATGTTTGTTTTCTCTCTAAAGCCTCCTCTGATGTCAACTGGCTATGGCATAAAAGGCTTTCCATCTCAATTTCAGAACCCTGAATTCTCTCTCTACTAAGGAACTTGTCTCTGGTCTTCCTCAGCACTCATATACAAATGAATCTTTATGTTCAACATGTGAGAAAGGAAAACAGACTAAATCTAGTTTCAAATCTAAACAAGTTTCCTCTGTGACAAGTCCTCTTCAAGTCTTGCATATGGATTTATTTGGCCCTGTCAATATCCAATCTATAGCTAGAAGGAAATATACACTTGTCATCGTAGATGAATACTCTCGCTACACCTGGGTTATCTTTCTTCGCTGCAAAAGTGACACTCCAGAAGAACTGATATATTTTGTTAGAAAGATGGAAGTGCTGAATAATCTTACTGTTCGCTCAATAAGAAGTGATCATGGAACTGAATTCAAAAAATTTTCTCTGAACAACTTCTTTGAGTAAGGGAATTTCTCAAAACTTCTCCTCTGTAAGAACTCCTCAGCAGAACGGTGTCGCTGAAAGAAGAAATAAAATGATCATTGAAGCTGCTAGATCAATGCTCAGCGATTCTCATCTCCCTATTCATTTCTGGGCTGAAGCTGTCAACACTGCATGCTTTACTCAAAACAGATCTATGATAGTAAAGCGATTTGGAAAGACAACTTATGAACTATTTCACGGAAGGAAACCCTCTATCAGTTTTCTTCATATCTTTGGTCGTCAGTGTTACATTTTAAACAACAAAGATGCTCTTGGAAAGTTCGACCCAAAAGCTGATGATGGAATATTTCTTGGATATTCCTCTATCTCTAAGGCCTACAGAGTCTTTAATAAGAAAAGACAAAATGTAGAAGAAAAAATTCATGTCACCTTTGACGAATCCTGTTCAGTGAATTCTAAACCAATCGCTGACAATGAAGAACTAAATGCTTGGATGTTCTCTCATTATAGAGAAACATAACCCTTCTTCACAAACCATTAGCACACAGATCATTTAGTCGTTGATGATGATCCAAACATCATACCACCTAATGCTGAATCCACCTCATGGGTTTCAGCTGAGCCTCTAAACACACTCCCTCCATCAGATCTTCCCTCGTCTGAAAACCTCTCAGTGAACAATGGTCTGTCTGACACTCAACATTTAATAGATTATGAACCTCAAGCTTCTTCATCAGTGAACATCCCTATTGTTGATCCAACTCCTGAAGTAAGCGATCATGCTCCTGCTCAGCGATGGACCAAAGATCACCCCATAGATCAAATCCTTGGTGATCCCGATGCAGGTATTCAGACTCGACGAAGTTCAGGTAATATATGTCTCTTTGTCAACTTTATTTCTTTATTAGAGCCAAAGAAGACTGATGATGCCCTCAGAGATCCAAACTGGGTCAGCACTATGCAAGAAGAGCTGACTGAGTTTGCTCGAAACAAAGTTTGGAATCTCGTTCCCAGACCATCTGATAAATTGTTATAGGCACTAAATGGGTGTTTAGAAACAAATTAGATGAACATGGGACTGTAGCCCGCAACAAGGATAGACTTGTTGCTCCGGGATACAGGCAAGAGGAAGGCATAGACTATGATGAAACCTTTCCCCCTGTGGCTAGGCTCGAAGCAATTCGACTCTTCTTATCTTATGCAGTTTACAAAGACTTCAAAGTATATCAAATAGATGTAAAATCAATCAACATTCCTAAATGGAAAGCTGAATGAGGAAGTCTATGTTGAACAACCCCCAGGGTTCTCAGACCCTAAGCATCCAAATTATGTATATAAATTGGATAAGGCTCTCCATGGTCTAAAACAAGTCCCTCGTGTTTGGTATGACACTCTCTCCTCATTTCTTATCTCTGAAAAATTTGAACGCGGTAAAATTGATAATACCTTGATTTTTAGAAAGATAAAAGGTCACATTATTCTTATGCAAATATATGTTGATGACATTATATTTGGTTCTACTAACCCATCTCTGTGTAATCGTTTCGCTGAAAGAATGAAGAAAGAATATAAAATGAGTATGATGGGTGAACTAACTTACTTCCTTGGACTTCAGATCAAGCAAACTGATAAAGGTACATTTATTAACCAAGGTAAGTATGTTAAAGATATGCTGAAGAAGTTTGATCTCACTCAAACCTCAGCGATGAAAACTCCTATGGTACCTCCTCTGACATTAAACAAGGATCCAACAGGAAAACCTGTTAATGTCACTGCCTATAGAGGAATGATAGGCTCCCTGCTGTATCTTACAGCGAGCCGACCTGACATCATGTACTCTACATGTCTTTGTGCACGCTGTCAATCTGAACCCAAGGAATCCCATCTGATCGCTGTAAAGCGAATCTTCAGATATCTGAAAGAAATTCCTAACCTCGGTCTTTGGTATCCCAAAGATTCAGGGTTCGATCTAACTGGATATTCATATAGTGATTTTGCAGGATGCAAACTTGATAGAAAAAGCACCACTGGTGGATGTCAACTTCTAGGAAGAAAGCTGGTAAGTTGGACAAGTAAAAAGCAAAATTCAGTGTCCACTTCCACAGCTGAAGCTGAGTACGTAGCCGCTGGAAGTTGTTGTGCTCAAGTCTTATGGATGAGAAATCAACTATTAGACTATGACCTTCATCTATCAAAGATTCTAATCTATTGCGACAACACTTGTGCCATCGCTGTAGCTAAAAATCCGGTAATACACTCAAAGACAAAACACATCGAGATCAGATATCACTTTATCAGAGATCATGTGATGAATGGTGATATTGAACTTCACTTTATCCCTACTGACTATCAGCTCGCTGATCTTTTTACCAAACCTCTTGATGAGACAAGGTTTAACTTTCTCATTAGTGAGGTTGGAATGCTGAATCTTGAAGATTAAATTTTCAGCTTTCATGCATTATGTCAATGATAATATGTTACACTTCATTATGTAATCTATGACTAAAAATTCTATCTCTCAGGTATGTTTTCTCATTCTCTCTCACTGAATATCTCATTCATTAAGACATTTTCAAAAATCAAATCTTCAATCACTGAATTTCTTCAAGTGGTTAAAAGCTTTTTGATAAACAAACCTCATCACTGATATTTCTCGTCAGTGATCCTTTGAAAAGAAAAATTATCTCTGAATTTCTATTAGTGATACTTTCTAAAAACAAAACGTTTTCTCTCTCCTATGACATCATTCTAAACGATAATCCATGGCATGCCTTTTTCTGACACGTTCGTCCGTTGCACTTCTTGTCCAATCAATTTCGTGGGACGTGTCCGTGTCATGATGACCTCTTTTTACCTCTCCAAATTCCTTCTCTCTCCTCATATAAAAGGAATGCCATTTACATTTTTGCCTTTTACGCTCTCAAAAACTTCTAAGGCAAGAAAAAGCATTCTCGGAATTCAAGCAAACAAAAACACACACCCCACTCTTTAAATCTTCAAGATCATCAGGTTTTTGTTTCTTCACATTCCTTCCTCTTATAAACACTCTTGAATCTTAAATATCATCTTATTTTGGATTTAAAAGTGTTTCTTACATTAAAATCATTTCTTTTGATTTTAACTTGTTCAAAAACATTTGGTTTTTAAGATTGTTCTTTATTTTCGTAAAGAACATTGTTTTACTCTAAACCCTTTATTCTACTCTACTTCTCTATTCAGAAATGGCCCAAGCTACACTTATTGCTTCGATGAATGTCAAGTTCGCACTTACTGACTCTGAAATCCCTAAGAACAACCACATGGCTCGCTTGGATTTTGAAGCTGAAAAATACCCAGATCTGGTGGAAGTTGTTGCCTTTCTAAAACAATCATGCATAGCATATGCTTTAACTGTTGACCCCAAGCCATCCAAATCACTACTTCAGCAATTCTGGTTTACTGCTGATAAGAGCTCAGTGACCAACAAAAAGGGTGAAGTGGTCCCTGCCATCTCGTTCCAGACTGAACATGGCCCCGGAAATCTCACTGCCTTTGATATCCGCAAGGCTCTTCGATTCTCTGCCAAGACCACCAACGATTTCGACTCTCTTCCCACTGATGCTGAACTCATCCGATTTCTGGATGACATGGAATACACTTGGGACAACAAGTCTCGCTCCCAGATTCCCAACAAGAAGCTGACTAAAATCCTGAAGGCAAACATGCCTTCAGAGATCAACTACATCTTCACTCATATTGTTCAGAGTATGAGTGGAAAAATAGGATTGCTGGACCAGGCCAACAAAATGCAGCTACAAATGGGCTATTCGGTGCTTGCTGGAAAGCACTATGACTATGATGGAGCGATCTTTGACGATCTCTTATCAAAGACCGAGAATCCTGAAAGGGATCCCAAGATTCCCTATGTTCGTTTCATTTGTGCTTGTCTTCACTTTCTCTTTGACAATAAATGCCCCACAACAAATGATGGTAGCTTCTCACGAGTTAGCCAACGAGCGATGGATATCAAACCTGCTGAAAACGAGGTACATCTTTCTACTCTATGATCTCGTCTCTCTCTATTCTTCACTTCAGCGGCCATGAAGGAGGTTCCTTCTTCTGCTAACCCTGCCGCTACAACCCCTTCCAAGCGACAGTCTACAGCTCTTTCTGGCCCTGCTAAAAAGGCCAAAAAGACCAAGGAGTCAACCCCTTCTGGTAACTTACCTGAAACAGTTTCTCAAAAAACTACTTTGAATGGATTTGTGGGTCACTCCTCCACATCAGCTACTACAACAACAAACGTGTCAGTGACATCAATCGCTGTCACAACACCGGTGACAACCCCATTTTTCTCAGTTCCTTAAAACCCACCAACTAAGGTAATTTCCACTATCACCAGTGTTCCCTTTACTTCTATCCCCATTACTCCTTCTTCTTCTACTATTTCTTTGGTCATTAACCCTCCCAACATATCGTAGCAACCTCTTAACACTGCAACCATAGGACCTGGTACTCAAACACCTCCTCCAAATTTTGAAGGAGATATGAAATTCTTCAATATGTTTGATCTATCAGGTATTCCTAAACCAATATACACTTCTCACACCTCTCCATATAAGCTGAACATCTTTTTACTCAACCACTGACTTTTGTTTCAGGTCCTACTTTGGGAACTATTGACGTTAGAATCAACAAACTCGTTGACAAAGTAGACTCTCTCTCCACCTCACTCAACACCACCACCAGCACTGTCAACGAAGCTGGTGTGGAGCTGAAAAGACTCACTGCTGCTTCTACCTCCAAGGATGAAGATTATCAACTCACCGCTCTTCAAGAAGAGGTTACAAAAATAAAGGAGGACTTGGCTACCAATCACCAACAAGTACAGGTCCTACAGGGACGCATTGGCACTCTCACGACTTAGGTTCGAGGTCTTTCTTCCAATATTGACTCATTTACAAACCTGCTGACTCAGGCGCTGACGAAGATGAATGAACCAGCTCCTACTCCGACTCATTCCTTCACTGACAACAATCGTACTTTGCTGAATATCATTGTTGAATTCATTCATCAGGCTACTTTAGAGATCCCCAATATTGAAGGCCGTCTGGATAAGTTGGAGGCTAATGCCCGTCCAAAGCCTGCTGCTGAAGCTATCACTGTTGAACTCCCCCACGTTGATGATGTCAAAGAGGGGGAGAGATCAGATGAAAAAAATAACACTGCAGTTGAGGTTCATGTGACAGAAGAAACTCCCTCTCAAGTTGAGGGGGAGAAGATTGCTGAAGATCAAGCCCCTCCCTCTTTTTCCCTTGCTTTAAATAATGAAGAAGAAGAGAATGAGGAAGAAGAACTTGATCTCCCTGATCAAGAAAATAACAATGCCGCTGATGATGATGAAGATGATGATGAAGAGGATCAATCTCTCTAGTTCTCAACCACAAACATCTCATCAATGTCAGCGATGAAAGGCGTTTTTATCACTGAAGCAGGGGGGAGACAGAAAGATAAAGCTTCAGGTACCCCATCCCAAGGCAAGCAGAAGGGAATAGCTGCCGAGGGAAACCTAAAACTCATATCACCATCTAAGGGGGAGCATCCTTCTCAGGTATGCCTATCCATTGTCCAACTCTCCTTCTTTTCTTGCCAAACCCTCTCTCATTCTAGCCTTTATATTTCTTCTTCTATAATAAACACTAACTCCCTTTTTCAATTTTTGCTCAGTCAGTTCTCTCCCCCTGCTTAAGGGAACTTTACTGCAAATAATCCCAGCTCTCACAACTGATGATCAAATAATCCCAACCTCCTTTAATGAGGTTGATGAACTAGAAGAAGAAGAAGATGAAACCATGCTTCATCCTGGAAGGCCCTCTCGACCAGCTCAATGGTCAGAGGATGAACTCAAAAGAAGAACATAGATGATCTCTCACCTAGAGAGTCAGCGACTAAAGATCTCTCCTCAATCCTCAACTAAAGAGCTTGACTTCCTGACCCAAACTGAAATCGAAGAATCTGTCAGAGCTAAAAAGTTGATTGTTGAATGCCAAAAAGACGCTAATCTAGCTCTTGAGGTTCATTCATATCTATTCAAAGATGACAAGATGAAGAAGAATCCAGTGAAGGTTCAAGTTGCTTTGCTCAAAGAGATTGAAGAGGAGCGTTCAAAAGAAAAAACGGTCAGCGATAAAACTCTAGACTGGTACAAAGAAAAGATAGACTATCGTTCTGACCCAATGAAGATCATCGCTGTCACCATGTCTGGGAGAAAGAAGAAGGACCGAACTTCAGTGACTATGGAGATAACCAGAGAGGATGGAAGCGTCAAAGCTATGTTCGTATCAAGACTGGAACATTTTGGTTACTTTGAATGGCTAGAGTTCAAAGAAGCACTGAAGAAGTCTAAATCAACGTACAAAGGCTATGTTGAAGGAATCGTTGGAGCCCTCATCAACAAAGTCACTGCTATTTTGAAAGTTCCTTCAGCTCTTCCTCCAATTCCAAAACAAGTAAAGAGAAAGCTTGCCTCCTCCTCCTTTGATAACGTCGCAGTGATAAAAAACGACACCTCCATCAAGTTCTCAAAAGAAGCACTGTTCGGGCCACCTCCTGATCTCTCAGTTCTTGATCTATCCCTGCCTTCTGGTGGTCCATTCATCCCAGGGCAAGTTTTGAAGAACCCTTTTGGAATCTTCTTCAGAGATGATGAAGGTCAGCTCAGATTTCAAAGAGTCTCTGAAATCCCTCTCTATCCTCTAAGTCATCTCAAGGACCTTTTGTGCTTATGGTGTACTTACTCTCCTTCAACTGAACCGATCAAGACTCTCATCCGACAATAATCAGCTGATCGAAGACAAAAAGGAGAAGAAGTACCAGATTATATGATCAAGGTCCTGAAATCCTATCTAGATAGCTAATAAATTTTTCTTTCTTGTAATTTGTTAGTTAGACTTATAGTAGTTAGATCTTCACTTGTACTTATAATTTTCATCTCTCTTGTAATTCTTTTTTTGAATTAATGAAAATTTCAGTGAAGTACTTGGGACATGTATGTTATGAGTCCTGATTATCCTTTATTTTGACTTAAAGTAATTTTCTTCATAGTTACTTTGTCATCATCAAATAGGGGGAGATTGTTGATCCATACTCTCTCAATGATTTGATAATGACCATTTTCTATACTTAGTGAAAATTACGTTTAACATTATGTATTAGTGTTTCATCATCAACGATCATACTGAGTCTGTTCAGTTATCGTTGATGATCTCTCTTGTAAACATTCATATGTATTAGTGTTTCACCATCAGCGATCTAATACTGAGTTTGTTCAGTATTGCTGATGATTTCTAATGTAAACAGTTAGACGTAATCCCTGAAGACAAGTTTCGCGACAAAAGATGTTCACTGCTAAATCGAAGACAAAGCTGTTGAACAAAGACAAGTCTACTCATGACCTGATGCGGATATCAGTGAAGCCAAGACAAGTCCACACACGCGAAGAAACTTGAGGAAAAGCTTCAGCGATAGCTGAACTTCTTTATATCTCTGAAGGAAGAGATATTCAGCGATTGATGATCACTTAGCTTATGCCTCAAGTCTCTTTTGTCTTAATCCTTGCACACATAGTACGATTGTCAGAAAAGACATACCTCTGCAGCAATTTTTACAACAACTCTGTCAACTACACTGTTCATCATACGGCCGAAAGCATGTCTCCTAAAGTCAGACTCATGCAACCAACCAATGAAGGACACGTGTAAAATACTCTGCCATGCATTTAATGCATATGGTATAAGTAGAAAGATCAACACTCCATCTGAGAGTGGCCTTCATCTTTCTAAATATATAGAAACACTTGTTTTCTATATTCTCCCAATCCCCTATTCTCTATTTCTAGTGCAACCTTCTTAGTGATTCTTAAGTTTGTTTAGATTAGGTTTTACTTAATCTTATTCCGCAACAAACTTGTAAATTGTGATTTGATTTATCAATAAACAACTTATTAAACTTTAAAATTCTGTGTTTGTATTCAATCCTCCCCCCCCCCTTCTACAAACTTGTTAAGCACCTTCGGGACCAACAACCTATTTAATCTAGAACATTAATTAAAACTAGATTAATGTGGGTGTCGCTATGACTTCAAAACGCTCTTCTCACAAGATCCCAAAAATGCCCGGTCCTTCAAGGTTCCTAAGTGCACGCCCGGCGAATCAAGGTGCCCTATGCACACCACTAGGATGACCTGTGAGTCGATAAACACCAAAACAAGTGTTAGACCAAAGTCTAGAGATATTGTAAGAATTTAACAGTTTATAATGTAAACAATTACGATGTAATTAAATGTTACCGCCGAAGGTTGGACCAATGCCAACATTCAATTTGTAAAAGATGTTCCACACCTGCACAAATACACAAGAGATATCTCTTGAAAGACAGGGGAGACCCATTTCCATCTTGTGTGACGAGAACACGTGAATGGGGTCACTCGTGATGTTATTGGATTTCACCACATATCACGGTTCTAGTTCCCAAGCCATAACAGACATCACAATCCTCAAACCGTTTATACCTCTAGTGCCTACTCCGCCGAGTTACACCTCAAGGACTTACGGACATGGGTGTCAATCCAATCTAGACGAGTTGCACCTCAAGGACTTACGTCCCCTATTGCCTACCCGCTAGTGACCAAACGACCAACAATTATAACCACATATAAATATGCCATATAAATCCTCGTGCACAAGGAAATAGACATTACTTCACATTTAGGTCATGAATAAATAAAGATAGCATTTCTCATGAATAAAACATTCTATTCTAAAGCATGATAATACTCATTTCGTGATCATATTCATATACACAATTTATTTTTCATAAAAGACACCATTAAATTATTATGACAAGCTTTAACAACCGATGTCATCATTAGTAACCAAAACCCATTAACATGAAAGATGATTCTTTACCAATATGTAGTTCATTTTATGATTTTACATGCATATGACACCCCATTATAACATTAAATACCTTCTTCAAGAAAGAATACTCATATACTAGTAGATTCCCAAAACCCTAGTTTTTAGGGTAACTTCAAATTAACTATAATCATCACATTAGCAAATAACAACACATATTTATGGCAAATAGAGGTTAGGAGACTCACCAAATGAGTTTATGATGTAAAAACCCTAAAATGGAAAAACCCTAGTAATGGAGATGGAGTCTTGAGGTTGAAGATGAAGATGATGAGGTGGTAGATCTTTGAACCCTAGCCTTCCAAGCCTTTAGATAATGATTCCCACTTGAAGATTGGAGGGAAATGGTAGTAATAAATGTTGTAGGTCAAAATTAATGAAGAGGGAGAAGAAAAGAGTGTTTTAGGGAGGTGATTTTGGAGAATATGGGTCTTGGGGCCAATTTCCCCCTTTTTAATCGACCAGGTGGTCCGTGCGGATGCCCGCGCGGCTGAACCCGCGTGGAGAGTCGCGCCAAGGACTGGATTCGCGTGAAGGCAGAGCCTCAAACAGATGGCGGCGTGGTTCAAGTCACGCGGAGATCCGCGCAGAACACTGTTGTTCCCTTTGCCCTCATTTTCGGCTATAATGATCAACCCTCAAACAAGACAGGTTTCAAGGTAAGATCATGAACTAACACTACACTACAAGCGAAACATGGTAAAAAGGTAATATTTTCTTACTCAGAAATCAGGGTGTTATAAGCCCAAAACCACAATCCAAGGAGAATGGATGAGAACAACATGAATGGTGAGATTCTGATCAACAATAACCCACCACCACCACCACCAAATCAAATTCTCATGAGGAATTATGCAACACCAACAGTAGTGGTGGGACAAAGAAGAGTTCAAGTACCGACATGGCACAATCCAGCTAGTACAGGCCAATCAATTCGGAGGGGCACCATCGGAAGACCCTCATAGCCATCTCCGTTCATTTGAAAAAAAATATGCAACACATTCAAAATGAACAGGGTGCCAGACGATGCAATCAAGTTAAGGTTGTTACCTTTTTCCCCCTGAGACAGAGATGCTACATGGGAAGAGAATTTGCCACCGGGGCAAATTAGTAATTGGGATGAAATGGTGTCCGCATTCCTAAATAAGTTCTTCCCTTCGGGCCATACGGCTCAACTCTTGGCGAAAATTACCCATTTTGCTCAATGGGACCAAGAGTCACTATACGAGGCTTGGGAACGATACAAGCCAATGCTCAAAAGATGTCCTCATCATGGACTACATGGATGGGTGGTTATTCAAACTTTCTTTGGGGGGCTACAACCACAGTTTAAGAATGATATCACCACTGCTACTGGCGGAGCCCTTATGAACAAGACCTATGAGGAAGCATGGGAATTGATTGAGAACTTGTCAGAACATAGCTACACTACTCCACGATCAAGCATTAGAAAGGTAGCTAGTATCCACGACTCAGATGACTTGAGGCAGATTAAAGCGCAGTTAGCCGCCATCACCAACCAATTAAAGGGTACATCTATGCAAAGCCCAATTCCAATTGATGGGACATATGATTAGTACTCACAGTTTGAGTCGCCGAAACAAGTAAATTTCTTACAGAACCGCAACCGGCCAAGGAATGATCCCTTCTCCAACACTTACAACGAAGGATGGAAGAGACACCCTAATTTCTCATGGAGCCAACCTCAAAATGGTCCAAGAGAAACCATGGGACAACAACAACAACAGTTTGGTAATAATTCTAATTTCTCTTCTTCATCCAATAGTAACAATGTTTATCGTCATCCAGGTCACAACCAACGAAGATAAGAAGAAGGTCAAACTTCGGAGAAGAAGTTGGGTTTAGAAGAGATGATGATGAAGTTTGTTTTGAAAATGGAAACTAGCGTGGAGGGAATCACATCATTCGTGAGAACCTTGACAAACACGGTGAGTACGGTGAAGGCGGCAACTGATCAAAACACCGCATCCATCCACATCCTAGAGCGTCAAGTGGGTCAGATAACCGAGGTGTTACAGTCACGAATCCAAGGCCAATTCCCAAGCCAAACGGAGAAAAGTGCACGGGAAAATTGTAGTGCTATCCAACTGAGGAGTGGAAAGGAATTAAATCAAATTCCCACGAAAGAGCCTGATAGAGAAGAAGGAAAAATTCCTGAGTCAAGAATAGAGGAAGAGAAGGAAGAGAAGATGGACGAGGAGATAGAGATGGAGGAAGGAGAGAGCTCAAAGGTGAAAATAGCGAAGGAAGTGTCTAAAAATACGGAAGAACCAAGGATCCCTGTTATCCCATATAACAATGCAAACAAGATGACACAATCAATTTACTTCATTTTTATTCTTATTCAATCAGATTCTTTACAAATATGTTCTCTCAAAGACTTTCTCTCTCTAACACTTATGCGTACAATAAAATCTCAATCTGAATGGTACTACACGCTTACCACAAAGCCACAACTACTTATACAAAGACACAAAACACGCACACACCTAAAACTCCCAAACATTAGAAACACACAAACAACTAAACTAAAATACAATACTTTGACTTATTTACAAATGACTTTGACTTTGCTTGAGTTGAATTTCGAGCTTTGACTTTCTTGACTTTAGTCTTCAGCTTCCATGATCTTGTATCCAACAAATATGCTTTAACAATCTCCCCCTTTGGATTCAAGATCATCTCAAAAAGATTTTGCAATACAATCTCCCACTTTGTCAGTCTTTAGCAAATTTATCTCCTCCTTTGTTGAACTTTAGCAGAATGGACATTGAAGCTCAATCTCCTCCTTTATACTCAAAACAGTCTTCACAATTTTCTGTAATTTCCCCAACGTTTGTCTTCAAGTATGGTAAAAATCTCCCCAAAGATGATAGAAACTTATTTCAGACACTGGAAAGAAATTATCTTCAGATTTAACTCAGTTTGCTTCAACAAAAGTATATTCAAAGAAAATTTCTCTAAAATTAGCTTGCTTTTGAGATACTTTGAACTTGCTCTTTCATCTTTTCAACAAACTTTCTCAACATAAACTGTCTTGACATGATTTTCTTCTTTTAGTTCACAAATTTCTTGATCCTGTCTCCCATATTCATTTCTTGATTCAAACATTTCTTGAATTCTTCTCCCCCTTTTTGATGATTGGAGCATGAAATCATCAAAACTCTTTACAAGAAATGTTTCTGAAATCTGTTCTAACCATTGATGTTTCATACTGAGCCTCTGAACATCTATCGATCCAAAAAGATATTCATCCGAATCTTTGCAAATTCAGACAAATTATGAGTGTAACACCTGAATCAACAAATGAATCAGTTAAAGTGCCTGTCAGTAACACGAAATCACTTTGTGTAACGAATACACGTTGGAAAGGAGCTTTTGTGATGTTTACTCCCCTAGGTCTTCCATTCAATCATCGAAACACCACAAAGGAAATTCTATGAACGTTATGACAAGAAAACATATTCCATGTGTGTTCGTGCAAGTGTTTGAAAGAATTAAGCACATGATGATTGCTTTTATATATAGGCTCAAAATTGTATAAACCATTGAGACAACAACAGTTAAACACAGACTCGATTGTGCATGATCGAAGTGCGAAGGTGGGGCAGACTTCCTTCTTTTTCAATATCCAAAATTTCCAAATGAAAACCAGATAGCATATGTGATGCGTCCCCTTGAAATATGAAACATTTTCTTGTTGAGAAGAAAATGAGTAGCTGGTGGGGTTTTTATCAAGAGTTGGCATGGGCTAGTTACCTGTATCAATAATCTTCACGAAGAATTATGAAACACTAGTAATGTGGTTGCCCGGATCAGAAAAAGTTGGTGCAGAGTTTGATATTCTTTTACTCTGATCTCTCACCCTCTTTCTTTTTATCATTAAGCTCACTTCTAACCAAACACACTTTCACTTTTTACCTCATCACACAACCCACACTCAGTATTTTGACTCCTCACACTCGATCACTAAAGGATTAACTTCTTGGGTAGGAAACACTGATTAACGTGAATCCATAGAAGTTTTTCCTAAAAGAACATGTTTGCTCAACGATTTTCTTGACAATTAAGCACAAAATACCATAGTCAGTGTATGTATGTGTTACATTATCAATGTGTGAGCTTTTGAACATTTAAGATTTCTCAAAACAACAAAATTGAACAAATGAAATGAAGTCAAGTGAAGTGTTTTGAGAATCTGACAATGATATAATCATATCAAATAAAAATGATTTAGCAATTAAGGCTTAGGTCAACAAAAATTGGATATTGTCTATACGAATCAAAATATAGACATTCTTGAAAGAAATGTTTCAAAATGAAATCAACGCTAAAAAATTCTTTGAAATTCAATCGGGGTGTATCACCATCGAAAAATTTGGTTCAATTTGAGACATGGTGATAACATTGTCAACAAAAATTAAACCGGTGTGTGTGAATACTTGAAAGTATATAGAAAAGATAATACACAAGTATTAATCTTTGGAAACACACCGTTTGTATATCATTAAATTACAAGTAAACGAAAACATTTAAAATCACACTTCTATATTCATGAAATCGTTTAAGAATCAAAAGTGGTTTGAACATTTAAGAACATGTTTTCATATCTGAAAGTTGTCCTTCTTTCAGACACGTATGAGATCAAGATTAGAAATAAACCTTTTCACTCAGTCTTAAATCTCATCAAGTCAGCTCTAAGTCATATATGATATGATCGTTTAAGCTCTCTCTCAATTATGCAAAAGTCACAAAGTCGTCAAAGTGCAAAGCTTTATTCACAACAGTTATTGAAAAACTAAATGACATAAAGCAGTAAAACATTGAATGTGCGAGTTCTGATAAAAAATAATCATAATTCATATTCAGTACTCCTTATTCTTACTCTTACTCCTCCTGCATTTATGCATCAGAAAAATTTATCAGTTAAGAATATATGCAGAACTATGAACTTCCCCTCAAAAATATGTAGATCATCTTTCCATCTTGTCTCACTCCCCCTGAGATCATGAACAGATATTACGTGCAGATATCTTTCAGACTAAAAATAAATAAAGAAATGAAGAAAAATAACAATAACGAAAACTTTAATAGGTAATCACTGATTAAGTCTTGAGATTTAGCATACCAAGTTTTGAAACGAGAAAGTTAAATCTCTTTTCGTCGAGAGGCTTGGTAAATAAATATGCAAGTTGGTAATCAGTGTTTACAAAATAAATTTCTATTGTACCCTTTTCAACATTGTCTTTAATAAAGTGATATCGTACATCTATTTGTTTGGTCTTTATATGCTGCACAGGATTCACAGATATGGCAATGGCGCTCTTAGAATCATAATATATCGGGATCTTGTCAAATTTGAAGCTATAATCTCGTAGTTGTGTCCTCATCCACAAGACTTGAGAACAACAACTCGTAGCAGCGACGTATTCTGCCTCAGTCGTTGATGTGGAAACACAAAGTTGTTTCTTTGATGCCCAACTTACGAGTTTATCACCTAGAAACTGTATGTGCCCCGATGTACTTTTCCTATCCAGCATACAACCTGCATGATCTGCATCTGATTAGGTTGTCAATTCAAAACTAGTATCCTTAGGATACCACAGACCAAGATCTGCAGTGCCCTTCAGATATCTAAAGATCCTTTTGACCACAGACAAATGGGATTCTTTTGGATTAGCCTGATATCTAGCACATAGACATGTAGAGAACATTATATCTGGCCTACTAGAAGTTAAATACATTAAAGAACCAACCATCCCTCTGTAGGTTCTAACATCGACAGCTTTTCCCGAAGGATCAGTGCCAATCTTAGTTCCAGGTGCCATTGGTGTTTCAATAGGTGTACAGTTTTCCATTTTAAATTTTCTAAGAATATCGAAAATGTACTTCGATTGATTAATAAAAATCCCCGTTGAAAATTGTTTGACTTGTAATCCGAGAAATAAATTCATCTCTCCCATCATACTCATCTGAAATCTTGACACCATGAGGTTAAAAAAATTCTTATAGTATTTAGGATTTGTTGAGCCAAATATGATGTCATCCACATATATCTGGATTAATATGATATCGGATTTTTCCTTTTTGATGAACAAAGTAGTATCGATCTTACCTTTCATGAAGCCCGACTTGACTAGGAATTTAGATAAAACTTCGTACCAGGCTCGAGGTGCTTGTTTCAGACCGTAAAGTGCTTTGTAAAGAATGTAGACGTGATTCGGTTTCTCTTGATTGAAAAAACCTTCAGAATGTGAGACGTAGACTTCCTCCTTTAATATGCCGTTGAGAAAGGTTGTCTTCACGTCCATCTAGTAGACAGTGAAGTTTTTGTGGGCAGCATATGCAAGAAACATTCCGATTGCTTCGATGCGTGCCACTTAAGCGTAAGTCTCGTCATAATCAATTCCTTCCTCTTGCCTGTATCCCTTAGCCACAAGTCTTGCTTTATTTCTGATCACGATACCATCTTCGTCCTTTTTTGTTCTTGAATACCCATTTTGTGCCGATTATTGATTTACCTTCCGTTCTTAGCATAAGTCTCCAGACTTTTAACTCTTCGAACTGGTTCAGCTCCTCTTGCATTGCAGTTACCCAATTCGAGTCAGCTAGAGCTTCAGATACTCGTGTTGGCTCTATTTTGCTCAGAAAGGAGTCATGCATACACATGTTTAATGTAGCAGACCTAGTTTGCACCGGTTTTGATGGATTTCCAATGATTTGACTAATCGGGTGCTCTTTGGTCCACTTGTGTTCATGAAGGAGTGGATTTAATGTAGATTAGTCATGATTATCATCTAAGTATCCACTGTCTTGTTCTTGTTCAGGGAGGGAGTTAGTTGAAGTTGATGGTGCAGAAGTTTCAGTTGGTACAACATTCTCTGATTGTTGAGTAGTCGTTTCAGTACCACCAACTGAATCAACAACATCTATCTCGACAGTTTCAAGTACATCTTCAACTGAAGGATTAATTGTTTGAATATGAGTTTCTTGATGAATCGGGAGAACGAATTCAGTAGATACATCTGAAGTGGTTGGATGATTAGCCGTTGAATCTTCTGACCTGTCAACCACAACAGATTTAGGCAGTTTAGATCCAAGAAACTCATCATAAAATAATTCAAACAATAAATCTAATTCTGATAAATGAGATGTAGAAGTTGAAGCTTTATCATAATCAGTAGAATTGATCACAGGCTCTGGACTGATTTGTTCAGAAGCTAACACTCCTGTAAGTACGGGTTCTGAACTGCTTTGTTCAGAATCTAAATCCTCATCAAATGTCACATTTACGCTTTTGATTATTGTCTTAGACTTTTTTAAGTACACCCAATATGCAACAGATGTTTGAGAGTATCCAATGAAGATGCCTTCATCAGCCTTAAGTCCAAACTTGTTCAGGTTCTCTCTATCGTTTAATACGAAGCACCTGCATCCAAAAATATGAAAGTGTTTAATGCTAGGTGTACGATTGTTTATCAAAGAATAAGGTGTTTTACCAAACCGACGATGTATTATGGACCGATTCTGTGTGTAGCATGCAGTCGAAACAACTTCTGCCCACAAAAACAGAGGTAGATCGGATTGACTTAGCATAGTACGAGCGGCCTCAACTAGCGTTCTGTTTCATCTTTCTACTACTCCGTTCTGTTCTGGCGTTCTGGCAGCAGAGAATTGATGTGTTATCCCGATCGATTCGAGATAATCTTCTACAGTTTTGTTCTTAAACTCTGTGTCGTTGTCTATTCTAAGAAGCTTGACTGCCTTTTGCAAATTCACCTGGGTTTTCTTTAGAAAAGTAATGATGACTTCGGGCGTCTCATCCTTTGATCTCAGAAATTTAACCCATGTGTATCATGAATAATCGTCTACAATAACTAAAACATATCTCTTTCCATTAATGCTTTGTGTTCTCATTGGACCGTAGAGATCCATGTGTAAAAATTCCAGTGGAGAAGTTGTACTTTGCTCAGGCTTTGGCTTGTGAGTTGCTCTCTTCATCTTTCCTTTCTCACATGCTGCGCACAGGTGTTCCTTCTCGTATTTTAGCTCAGGAAGTCCTTTAACCAATTTTCCCGTTACCAGTTTGTTGATGTAACGAAAATTCAGATGAAAAAGCCTTCGGTGCCATAACCAGCTTTGTTGCAGCGAGGCTTTTGATAGTAGACAAACCTCATTGTCAGTCCGGACTTTTGACAAGTTGATCATATAGAGGTTAGACTTTCCCGTGCCGACCAAGAGTTCTTTACCATCTTCAGTGCGTAGAGAACACCTCTTAGCCTTGAAATTCACCTCTAAGTCTTTGTCACATAACTGGCCAATCCTGAACAAGTTATCTCCTAATCCTTCCACGTAACTCACCTTCGTAATCTTCACGTTGTCATTAATCACATCACCATAGCCTAAAATCGGTGAAAACTGGTCGTTTCCGAATCGTACATTCCCACAAAATTTCTTTGTATAATTAGACAATAAAGCTTTCTGCCCGGTCATATGTTTGGAGCAACCAGAATCCAAGTACCACATATGACGGGTCTGCATAAGAGAAATCAGGGAATAACAACTTTAGGTACCTATTTAAAAGTGGGTCCTATCGGATTAGCACAAGATTTTGGTATCCATTTGTATATGGATCCTCTGAACTTTTGAAAAATCTTTGAAACATATGGCTTATAAGAATAGCCATGATAAGTACCAAACCAATCATCAGAATATCGGTGAGAAACAAAATAAGTCTGTCTACAAGTAGATAACTTAGTAGTAGACCGAGATAATTGAAGTAATTGCTTTATTGTATATCTCTTGTAAGAAGTTACAAGGTTTTGTTTATTCGAAGCAACAGTACCAATTACATCATAATTACTACCAGTAGATCTATTACAATCTATATAAGGACATGATTCAGAACTCTCATCAATCTTCCTTTTTGGTCGCCATTCAGTTCGACCTTCTGACCTTTTCTTTCTTAAATCTGAAATACAAAATTTAGATTTGTTAGGAAAATCAGATTTCTGAGATTGTCTTTTCCTAAGCTTACCAGTGTTGTTCCGTTTCTGTGAGCGCCGTTTCTTTTGCTTCTTACCTTTTGCATAGTAATCAGTACTCACAGAAACTGATTCACCAACCTTGGTTGATGATTCTCCAACTTCATATACACTTGGTAAAGCTTCATTATTAATGACAAAAGTAGAATGATCTGGAAGTTGAGCATTAAAGTCAAACATATCAATCTCATCAACACACCCTTCATCAGAATTTAAAAAATCATTTGCAGACGCAAATAAGTCATCAAAATCAGGTTCAGAGGTTTGAGGTGCCTTAGAATATGTTGAACACTCATTGGATTTAGTTTTAAAAACAATGTTCTTTAATACAGTAGAAAACACATTCTGTTCAATGTCAACCAAAATTCTTTCATCTGATAAAGAATTTTCAAGATCAACTATTTTGCTTTCTAGAATGAGTGTAGGAACATAAATTTTAGCTTTAATCGGTTTTGCCTCCATCTCAGTAATAGAATAGCTAGCGAAATAATCATTTGAAAGAAACTTTGGTTTTTCTGAAAGATAACTATCATTCAGCTTTTGATAGCAGAATGGTAGTTGCATTTTCTTTAAATTCTTTCTTTTCTCATCTTCTTTGGCCTCAACCTCATCCGCTGATTTGGTAACAAATTTGGGTTTTAAATGATGATACTTACCAGCCGCAAAAAGAAAATCAAAGTTATATAGTGCTGGTTGTTTTCTGATGGCTTTCTTTAAGTAGTGGGGGTTATCATAACCGAGTCCACACTTCTCTTTAAAATCAGCCTCCTCATTAGGTGTGTTTAGGAAAATGGTTTGATCTGTTTGGTCTCTAGCATATAATTTCGCTTCCAAACCATTTACCTATTTCTCTAAGTTCTTGTTTTCTACCTGCAAAATATGAGCTTTTAGAACACATTCTTGTTTCTATAAATCAGACTTTGAAAGCTTAGAAACAAATTCAGAAATCTTATTTTCAAAACCATCCTTTTGCATTTTAAAATCAGAAGCAGATTTGTTCAGAGAGTCAATCAGATCTTTGTTTCCAACAAGTTCTTTGTTAAGTTCAAAAATCTTTTAACTTTTCTTCGCAACCCTGCTATTTTCCTTTTTCAGTTTAGATTGTAGGTCTTGAAGTTCAACCATCATGGCTTCCATTTTGGTTAGAAAATCAGATTCAGACAAGTTTATTACCTCATCGGATGTCTCTTCATCTGATTCGTCGTACTTCACCTCTTTACCCATTAAGAACATGTGTGTTGTTTCTTCTCTTTCTTTTTCATCCGAATGATCTAGCCAGAACTCGTCCTCATCCATAAGTGCCTTGCCCGCCTCTTGCTGCCTGGCCAAGAGCATCTTATTCTTATAGTATTCTGAGTTTCTGATTTTGGTCTTTCGACAATCCTTGGCGTAGTGACCAATCTTTCCGCAATTATAGCATTTGATCGGGTCATCTGTTTTCTTCTCAGCCCCATAATCATTCAGATACTTCTTCTTCTCATTGGGCTTTCTTTCCACATATCTCTTCTCCTCAAATCTTTTTCCTTCCACCCTTTCTCGGTGATCATGATTCTTTGATCTAGAAGAAGAGTACCTCTGTGAGTTTGACCCTGGTTTCTTGTAAAATTTCTTCTGAAAAGCACGGGTCAACAATAGCATTGCTTGCTTGAGGTTCTCCCCGTCATCACTGTCAGAATCAGAACTAGAATCATCTGAACTTGGGAGCACAATCTTCTTCTTCTTTTTATTCTCTTTCTTCTCTTTCTCTTTCTGTCCGGCTACCAAAGCAATTGGGTCAACTGGTTTCTCACTCTTTTTCTTCTCAACTCTTTTCTCTTCAACCTCCTCTTCATTTTGCCTCAATGTCTCGTAGACCTCATGAAGTGGGATATCTCTAAGGTGTTTCATCTGCTTCATTCTTCGAGTGTGTTTCTTCCATTCGGGCTGGAGAATGCTGAGGAATTTGATGTTGTTCTCGATTTGCTTCTTCTTCACTTTGTTCTTTGACAGCTCATTCAGAAGAAGAACAAATCTCTCGTATGTTTCCTCAAGGCTTTCATTTTCTTTCGCCTTGAATTCCTCATAGCTATTGATGCAGTTTGCTATTTTTATCTGATTACCGACCTTAGAACCCATCATCATTTTCTGCAATTGATCCCACATCTTTTTGGCATTAGCTTTGTAGCTATCAATCTCTATGTAGATCTCGTTAGGAATACTCTGAAGAAGTAGAGATTTGGCTTGTTTATCAGCTTTAAAACGACTCTTTTGTTCATCAGTGTACTGCGAGAAATCCTTCGGAACTGTCTTTGTCTTTCTGACTCTGTCCTCATCTCCATCTTCACTATCAGAGGAATCTTCATCCAGTATCTCAATGGTAGGAGGAATCATAGGACCTTCAGTAATAGACAACAGAATGTTTTCCCCGTTTGCGTGTCTGTCAATGAAGTTAAGGAACCTATCCTTCCATTGTTCATACTCCCCTTTGAATAGAACTGGGGGCTTAACATTTGTACCGATCGAGAGAGCGTCCTTTGAAGTCATCTTTGATCTACACTGCTTGTTATGATCGTCAAAATTCAGAAAATAAACCGGATAAACACAAATCAAACTTAGTCAAATTTCAGAAAAATCAGAAAAATATACTAAGTACAGAAATTGCATAACACAGAAAAGAACACTTCGCGCAAGACCTTTATGCGCGTTTAAGCTTCGCGCACAAAGAAGGACCAAGTGAACTCACTTCTCATACACAGAGTTGTGCGAGTTTGTGGTTCGCGCACGATACAGGATGCGAGTTCTTGGTTCTCACACAAAGAGATGTGCGAGTTCTGAGATTCGCGCAAGCAACTTTATGCGAGTTTTGAGTTCTCGCACACAACAACGTGCAAGTTCTATCACTTCTCGCAGAAGCTTGCGAGTTCAACACTTACGAAAAAAATTCAGAAACAAGTTCGCGCTAAATGCAAACGCGCAAGAACCACTTCTTGCAGGCCTCTTGCGAGTTTTGGACTTAGAAATTTTTTGACAAAACTACTTCGCGCAAAATGAAAACTTCTCGCAGGCTCTTCTTCGCGCACAATGAAGAAAATGAACAGTAAGAACTCGCATAAAGCCTCTTGTGAGTTCCTACTTCTCGCACAACACTGCGTGCGAGTTATTCATATTTTAACGAATTCTGTCCTTGTGTGTGTTCTTCAACCTTGCGAGTTTTACCCTTTACGAGTTCTTGAGATACGAGTTCTTCCTCTGCGTGTTCTTTAGATCTTGCGAGTTCTTGACTTGTAGTTCAAAAACTCGAACTTTCTTCACTGATTTCGATTCAAACCTTCTTCAATTGACTTGAAACTTCGCAGAAATGATCTTGAACATGATTCGAAACAATTACAGACAAATGATTTCAATCTAAAGCAACAAATATTCAAATTCGATCTAATGACAGTATAACTCGAACACTTCGAACAAAAACTCAAGAAAATCTAAAATTCACAATGATTGTTGTGAATTGGACAAATCAAATCAAACAAACATTGTTCTAAGTATCAAATCGAGTACAACAATACCAAATTCAAGTCAAAAAACAACACTAAAATGAAAAATCAATTTAGTCTATATCGTCTTGCGTGTTCGTGACCTGTCGATCCAAGAAAACTTCGATTTAGATCCAAATATTCTGAATTTCGTATGCTCTGATACCACTTGTTATCCCAGATAACAATGCAAACAAGATGACACAATCAATTTACTTCATTTTTATTCTTATTCAATCACAGATTCTTTACAAATATGTTCTCTCAAAGACTTTCTCTCTCTAACACTTATGCGTACAATAAAATCTCAATCTGAATGGTACTACATGCTTACCACAAAGCCACAACTACTTATACAAAGACACAAAATACGCACACACCTAAAACTCGCTAACATTAGAAACATACAAACAACTAAACTAAAATACAATACTTTGACTTTTGACTTATTTACAAATGACTTTGACTTTGCTTAAGAGTTGACTTTCGAGCTTTGACTTGCTTGACTTTAGTCTTCAGCTTCCATGATCTTGTATCCAACAAATATGCTTTAACAATCCCATATCCTAACCGTCTCAAATCACACAAGGATGAGGTTCAATTTCGTAAATTTTTAGATGTATTTAGAAAACTGCACATTAATATTCCTTTTGCAGATGCTTTAGCCCAGATGCCATCCTATGTGAAGTTGTTGAAGGATATCTTGTCGAGTAAGAGGAAAATAGAAGAGCACGCCACAGTTGTACTTACTGAAGAGTGCAACGCCATCATCCAAAATAAGCTTCCTTATAAGCTTAAAGATCCAAGGAGTTTCACTATCCCCATTCAAATCGGAATTTCTGAGTTTGGTAAGGTTTTATGTGATTTAGGTGCTAGTACTAACTTTATGCCCTTGTCCATTTTCAGGAAACTCGGGCTTGGGGAAGTACAACCCACTAATGTCACGCTGCAACTCATGGATAGGTCAATCAAATATCCGTACGGTGTTATTGAGGATGTGTTGGTGAAGGTGGATAAATTCTATTTTCCGGTGGATTTTGTTGTTCTCGGCATGGATGAAGACAAAGAAGTTCCATTAATTCTCGGAAGACCATTTTTAGCTACCAAGGGAGCTCTCATTGATGTTCAAGGAGGAAAGCTCACGTTGCGTATGGGAGAAGAAAATTAGTGTTTAATGTCTTTCGAGTGGCAAAAGAAAGAATGGGGAGTAATGAATGCTATCGGATTGATGTGATGGAATCATTGATGCAAGACACACCTATACAGCATGATGTAGATGATCAGTTAGGGGATGTGTTGACAGGAGTGGCTACAGATGAAGAGAGTGAGTGTGTGATGCAACTGAATGCATTACCGACATATAAGGGACAAAGAAGGCCGACAAAAGAAGATTTGGGTGAGCCAATCGCCAAATCACAACCATCATCAAAGGTATCACCCCAGTTAGAACTTAAACAATTGCCAAACCATTTGGAGTACACTTACTTGGGGGAAGAATTCAACACTACCAGTGATTATAGCTTCCAACCTCACAAGTTTGGAGAAAGAAAAATTATTGTGGGTGTTGCGGGCACATCAATCGGCAAGTGGGTGGACTATTGCAGACTTGAAAGGACTAAGCCCAACTTTTTGTATGCACCAAATCAATTTGGAGGAAGGGCACCAACCAATAGTTCAACACCAACGCCGGTTAAATCCGAATATGAAAGAGGTGGTTCGTAAAGAAGTATTGAAGCTTCTTGATGCCGGAGTAATTTATGCGGTAGCCGAAAGTTTGTAGGTGAGTCCCGTTCAAGTAGTACCGAAAAAGGGAGGTATAACCGTTGTGAAAATCAATCAAGGAATTAATACCTTCCCAAACGGTCAGTGGTTGGAGAGTGTGCATAAACTACAGAAAACCCAATGATTCCACACGCAAAGATCACTTTCCTCTACCTTTCATCGATCAAATGCTTGATCGATTGTCGGGTCACGCATACTATTGTTTCCTTGATGGTTATTCGGGTTATAATCAAATCCCGATAGCTCCCTAAGATCAAAGCAAGACGACGTTCACATGTCCTTACAGGACATTTGCCTATAGAAGAATGCCATTCGGGTTATGTAATGCTCCAGCAATATTCCAAAGATGTATGATGGCAATCTTCTCCGATATGGTGGAACGTTCAATAGATATTTTCATGGACGATTTTTCCATCTTTGGAGACTCATTTGATTCATGCTTAAATCACTTGGAAGCCGTCCTTCAGAGATGTCAAAAGACGAGTCTTGTACTTAACTGGGAGAAATGCCATTTCATGGTCACTGAAGGAATAGTTTTGGGTCACATAATCTCAAGAAATGGCATAGAAGTGGACAAGGCTAAAGTGGCGGTCATTGAGAATCTCCCATATCCAACATCAGTTAAAGGCGTTCACAATTTCTTAGGACACATGGGGTTTTATCGTCGATTTATCAAGGATTTCTCTAAAATTACTAAACCCTTGTGCTCTATGCTTTTGAAAGATGTTAAGTTTTATTTTACTAATGAGTGTGTTGTGGCTTTCGACAGGTTGAAGAAGGAACTCATATCTTCACCTATTTTAACTGCACCAGATTGGAGCTTACCGTTTGAATTAATGTGTGATGCAAGCGACCTAGCGATTGGGGCAGTCTTGGGGCAGCGGAAGGAGAAGAAGTTGCATGTAATTTACTATGCGAGCAAAACGCTAGATGATACTCAAGTGAATTATGCAACAACTAAAAATGAGCTCTTAGTTGTGGTGTATGCATGTGAGAAATTCCGGCAATACTTGGTGGGATCGAAGACCATCATTTACACTGACCATTCGACATTGAAGTATTTGATGACAAAGAAGGATGCAAAACCTCGATTAATCAGATGGATACTATTGCTGCAAGAGTTTGATATAGAAATCTGGGATAAGAAAGGCTAAGAGAACATGGTTGCAGATCATTTATCGATACTTGAAGACGATGGAACAAAGAAAAACAATGATCTACCAATCAATGAATTCTTTCCCGACGAGCAACTCTTTTCTGTAAGCTCTTCCGATCCATGGTTTGCTGACTTTGTTAATTTCTTGGCCAGTAACATCGTGCCACATGGACTCAACTCACATCAACGCCATAAAATTTTCGCCAAGATGTACTATTGGGATGAGCCATGCCTATATAAGCGATGTGGGGACGGAATGATAAGAAGATGTGTCCCGAAAGAAGAGAAAGAGGGAATCATGACGCATTGTCACACATTAGAATGCGGTTGGCACTTTAGTGCCGACCACACGGTTGCGAAGATATTACAATTTGGATTCTTTTAGCCAACAATGTTCAATGATTGCCGAAAGTTCGTGGCGGGGTGTGACAAATGCCAACGAATGGGGAACATCACAAAGAAGGATGAAATGCCCATGAACATATTTCTAGAAGTAGAGTTATTCGACGTATAGGGCATCGACTTCATGGGACCGTTCCCACCGTCTTTCAGGAATGAGTAAATATTGGTCGCGGTTGACTATGTCTCCAAGTGGGTAGAAGTTGTCGCCACACCGAATAATGATTCAAGCACAATGATCAAGTTTCTCAAGAAGAATATTTTTACAAGATTTGGAGTACCATGAGCCTTAATCAGTGATGGCATAACTCACTTCTGCAACAAATATCTAGAGGCGGTACTAAAGAAATATTCGGTGAAACACCGAATAACAACTCCATACCATCCGCAAGCAAATGGGTTAGCGGAGGTATCTAATCGGGAGTTAAAACAAATCTTAGGGAAGACGGTCAGTGCATCTAGAAGAGATTGGTCCTCGAAACTTGATAATGCTCTTTGGGCATATATAACAACATTCAAGACGCCCATCGGAACCACCCCATATAGATTGGTGTTTGGGAAATCTTGCCACTTACCGGTTGAACTAGAACACCGAGCGTATTGGGCAATAAGGATATTGAACATGGACCTTGGCAAAGCGGGGAAACGTCACCTACTCCAATTGAATGAGTTGGAGGAACTCCGACAAGAAGCTTACGAGAACGCGACAATCTACAAGGAGAGGACCAAGAGATTCCATGATCAAAGGTTCTGCGAAAAGGTACTCATTCCCGGTATGAAAGTGTTACTTTTTAACTCCCGTTTGCGTCTTTTTCCAGATAAGTTGAAGTCTCGATGGTCGGGTCCATTCACCGTAAAAGAAGTCATGCTATATGGTACCGTCGAGTTACAAGGAAAAGACGGGTCCACATTCAAGGTGAACGGGCAGCGGGTGAAGCCATGTGTAGGAGGTGAGTTGATAGAAACCTCAAGCATCAACCTTGACATCCCGAAGAAGTAATTGGAGAAGAAGGTCGTGCCACGACACTAAATAAGGCGCTGGGTGGGAGGCAACCTACTGAGGTTAGATTTCTTTTCAATTCGTGTGTTTTATTTATTTATTTTTCGTGAATTCGTGTGCTTTGTGTTTGTTGGGAACAGTTTGGAGTTGGAGAATTATTGTGATGAAAAGGGGGTAAGAAACAGCGAGTTGCGCGGGCTACCTCGTGGCTTCAAAACTGCGGGTAAAGTTGCGCAAGTCGCTGGAATTTTCAAGGCAGGGAACACCCACAGGATACCACGCGACATTCAAACCACGATATAAGTCGCACAACTCATTGGAGTTGCCAACAAACAGCGAGTTGTGCGGGATATTACGCAACATGCAAACCATAGAGAAAATCGCGCAACTCGTTGTGTCTCAACACTTTAGAAGACACGTACGGGATACATCGTGGCTTCCAAGCCGCGATATAAGTCGCGGGAAACTGTCGAGCATAACCCTAGTCGCTAAGTCGATTTCAGCCATTGTTACCCTCTCAATTCGAAAAATTCTCTCTGGTAAATCAGTTTTCTCCTCTTCAATTTTGTTCCCTTGAAGTTTTTGAAGGTTTTTCACTCCCGGGTAAGTTTTTCATCACTCTTTTTCAGTATTTCTTCTATTATCTGAGGTATGTTGTTATTTCCTTTTCTTCCCCAATCATACTTTGTGGTAGAATTTTGGTCAAAATAGTTGAAAGCAGGGTGTGATTTCTATGTTTTGATGCTTGATGAATGTTTTTATTTGTGATAAGGGAGTTTCATGCCACTCCATCTAGAGGAGTGAAGTTACTATTGTTCTACTTGACATAACTTGGGGATTTTGTATTTTGGGTTCAAATTGATTGTGTGTGATGATGATATGAGTCTTGGATTATGGGTTTAATACATCTGGGTTATCATTCTATAATGCATGCTTGTTTGGAACTTGTGAATTTTTAACCTTGATTTTTTATGTACATGTGAAATTCTTAGTTTATGATCATGAAATTATGGCTCTTATTGTATAAATTGAGTTATGTGATCTGAATTTGGGAAGATGCACTTTGGTGGAGCGTAAAATTGATATCATATTATTGATGTAGTTTGAGGATTGTGTGTGGTTGGTTAAAAGGGATATTGTATGAGAATAATGGGAGTCATTGATTTTGGGTTTCATATTTTGAATTGGAAATATGTATGTTTGGTTGAGATGAAATGCATAATTGTGGGTCAATTTATTATGGAACCTATCTGAAACCTTGGGTTCAATCTAGGTTTGGGGTACACCCATTTGTGGCATATTGGGTTCAATCTAGGTTTAGGGTGCCCCGTTTCAGAAATTAACTTCAATTGTGTTTCTCTTTTTGCAGACAACATGAGGAGCCACCCAAGTAATCCATTTGACTTCCCGGGTTATGACGACCTCACCGCCGCACAAAAGACGAGAATGACCAGAGAGGTGAACAAGAAAACACAGGACCAGCAAGCACGCATGGCACAAAAAAAGTGCCAACCATTTGCTGAGAGGGGAATAAAGTTGGTTGGACTCCCCGCCGGATCTAGAGTGGCTACAATTATCGCGCAACAGCAGTGGACTCATTTCATCCGAACACCCCCAAAGTACAATGAGGCGATAGTTCAGGAATTCTATGCGAATATGATCCCTCTAGTATACCATGAGCATTAGACAGTGATGGTTAGGGGGAGACAGGTGCGAATCTCTCTGGATGATATCTATGCATACCACCAAGTACCATGGCGACCGGATTTGGGCTTGACTTATGGCATGCCCGCTCATGATGCTTTCCACACACAATTGAGCCCTCTCATAGCCGGCTCCTTGAGACGGAATGGGGAAAATGGTTGGGATAGGACCTCAAATGAAATTCTGAAACGATCTACATACGGACTTGGCATTCTTAATGCTTTTCATAAAAAGCAGTCTAAAGCCATCTTCACACAACACCACTGCAGACCCACAAGCTGCATAGGTTCTTTTCTCTCTCCAACAGAACCTCCTTATGGATATTGGGCATATCATTTGGATTGAGCTTTTGGATGTCGGCATTACCCTCGATGGGGTCCTTCCATCCCCATGTATGATCACACATTTCTGCAAGGAGGCAGGCGTGGACGTAGTTGGAATTCAATCACCTAAGGCGGACTTTGCATTGAAACACTACCGTATTCAAATCCGCGAAGCCGAACAGTTAGAAAAGAAACGACGTGATGAGGTTAACGAGTGGCGTAGGAGACATGGAATGGAGCAATTGCCAGCCGAAGGAGAGCTTTCTAAAGGAGAATTAGATGACCAGGATTTCGACCCAACTGCACCACGGTCAACCATTAAAGATCACAGTGGAGATACACCACCTTGGGCTACTAGGATGATGAATCAGATGACTAAAGGATTTTCATCAATCAACAGTAGGTTGGATGGATTTCAAAGCATATTGGATCAGATCGCACCAGAGGCTTCGGGATCCCAGCGTGGTGGACGGCGAGTACGAGGGCGTTAGACTGGTGGTTCATCTTCTTCACACCAAGAGTGATCATGGGTTGGTAAAATCAGTTTAGACCTCTCTTCTTGAACTTTGTTTAATGCTTTATATTCGGATGATTGTACTTATTTGCATGATGATACTACTGTTTGTTGGTTAATTCCATTTACTTCTTTCACATTGAGGACAATGTGTTGGTAAGGTTTGAGGTTGTCTAATCGGCCACACATACCAATTGTTTTTCCATTTTCCATTTTATTTGTCACGTATATGCTTGTGTAGGCTTTTGAAGCTTATATTTTTTTTACACAAGTGACCTTAAGCCTCCTATTGGAAAACTGAGCCCGACCATTGTGCATAGAATTTTGAGGTAGTGAGGTAACTACTGAGGGAAGACCAATGAGATGTATGTTTAGGGACATTAGTGGAGACTACCGGAAAGAGCGTCTTGAGCCCATATGTTGATTCTTTTTTAATTTCTGAGTGTGATCTTTATTGCTAATCCTATACACTACTCACTATTCTGAAAGATTGATAATAGTTAATCTCACTATTATTGTTGTATTGAGTAGTAAAGACTACCACCCGGACAAATGGTAAATTTTAGTCGATCAGTGGTGTAGACCTTAAGAATCAAAGTCAGGTTTGAAGTCATCAAGTCCCTAAGTTAAATCCGTTATTGCCCATTGTTACCCGACAGTTCTCAATTATGTTGCGGGTAATAATAATAATATAAAAAAAATGCAATGATGGGTTTTGACTTAGGTGAATAAAGAAAAAGGGGCAACGATTAGAACTTAAGAAAAAGGGGAATTCAAGATAAAGCAAAGTACTTGTTTTCCCATTTCATGTATCTCTCCAAAACTCTAAATGCCTGGTGACTCTTTCGGAAAACATAATTGAGTAGACTGAATTTACTGTCCTCTATGTCTTACTGCTTGATTTCATTCCGAGATTATTTTGCACACCTCGAGCGTTGTTCAGTTATCTTATCATGCAGATCTTACTTTGAGTTTTATTGTTCATAAATTCTCTCTGCATGAATTGTTATGTGTGGAAGCCTAGGACTCGAGAGATGAGAATACACCGTAAGGTAGAGTCGAGGCGAAATGTTTTCCCTAGCGTTGTTTCACTGGTATACAACTTAGTATGCATTGAACTGCTTTGAATTCAACTCCCAATGGTCATGGTTTTCAGTTAACCGAAATGAGGCATTTAGGATTGGACTCCATTTTTTTCATCTTGTCAAAGTGGGAAATGTTGATTGTGGATGCCCGATTGTTTATCATGTAATTTCTTGTTTATTGTGATTGTGGTTTTGAGTTTATTTTATCACTCTTTTGCTTGGGGACAAGCAACACTCGGTTTAGGGTTGTTTGAGATCGAGAGATAAAACATCACTTTCTAACCGTCAATGTTGCTATAGGTTGAGAAAGTATAGTAACTGTTTTTGTGATTAATTTCATTGATAATTGAGAAGAATACTTAACCCGTCTATTGTGCGAATGAAATGAACCCAAAAGGATTCCAACCCCCAACTGTCTCTCCTAATTTGAATTCGTTCCTTGAATCGTCTTAGTTACAATTTAGTGTTTTTCTAGATCGCTTTAATTAATCAAACAAACATCCAATTTCCTGCAGTCTAGTTAATAATCGATATAGTCATTGCGGTATTCAATACCAAGTCCCTTTGGTTTGATACTCGTACTTACGTACATATTACTTGATTTGACATCGTACACTTACGGTCCGAGTAAGGAGGGTGTAAACCCAGCTTATCTCTGTTCCTTTTTGTGCTACTTTGCCAGGTGCGACTATGACATGTCATAGTCGCCAGACATTGTTGCGGGACCCTTACCAAACCCCAAAACCCGATTTTTTCAATGCCAAGACCCTCAACACTCTTAGGGACTTTAAGTAATGTTTTCCCAACATAAATCCCACCATTTACAAGTTGCAAATACGTCCGGGTGACATTTACTTACCAAAAATTACGGGTGTTACAGATTCCCTATGTTATATAGTATGTCTCAAATCTCGATTTTGAAACATTAGGTGGATAAATATTTTGTTATTGAAAAAACCTGAACTTTGAAAGTTGATAAATCATTAGAGTGAAAATGTTCATGTTCCATATATTATGAAACTACTTTTTTTCATATGTTATGTACATTGATATCTTTTTTACGTCTTATTTTATGCTCGAAATAACTTACGTAATTTAAATAATTTTACATAACTTATAATTTTATATAAATTTTGTTTTTCATCGTAAAAAAAATAAGTCCGCTAGCTCGTGGGCAAGCCCGGCCCGTTTATAGGGCGGGTATGGGCAAGTCCATAAGCCCGCAAAAAAGGGTTTGGGTTGTCTATATTAGGCACGTTGGACCAAAAAATTATGTTAGACGCATCCTAGGCCCGACCGAACCCGGCAAATGATCACCTCTAATGTTGATGTACTGTAGAAGAAAAAATTGTAAAATACTATCCAGTTTATCGTAATCGATTAAATTTTTTAAAATAGGTTGTATCAAATAAAACTGATTCAAAGTATGTTTCATTTCATTTTGATTAAATTTACACAAATTCACCAAAAAAAAAAAACTAGGGACCAAAAAAAAACTAGGGGAAAAAACTAAATGTTGAGGGTGAATGCAGATTTTTTTAACTTACCATTATCATTTTTTTTTGAACGGCACGATAACTCACACACACGTTCCCGAGGTATCCGGGCTCTCATTCGAGGCAACCCGACTAATCCTCGGCGGCCTGACCAACCCTAAGGCCGGCCCAACTAGTTGCAGCCCAGAGGACCTCCACAACTAGCCCCGAACCCCACCCCGAAGGATGAAGCCCAAAGCCTGATGACATTGAGTGAGCTTCACAAGATTCGAACTTGAGACCAATGGATACCATCCACTAGCCCCAAGCCTCCTCCCGCTAGGCTACCAACTCATTGTCTACCATTATCATATTGTTTTGTTCTTATTATGGTTTTTTTATATAGATTAATGAAGTGTAACAATGATAATCTTTGAAAAAGTATATACAAACACATTCTTATTAGCTGATTGGTTTTATTTGATGATTGATTCCTACTTTTCTATTTAAGTATGTATTGTTGTTTTCTACTCTATCAATTTTTTGGTAATTGACAAGCTGATTCATTCGCGATAAGTGATAACAAGCATATTTTCAAGTGTTTGTTGTTTTGTAACGTCTCAAATTTCAATGAGTGGACTAAAATGAAAGAATAGGCCAAAAACAAGGGCTAAAACCAAAAGTGAAAAGTGTTGAAAGTCATAGGAAATAAAGGACCAAATGTTATAATTTGAAAGTTGAAGGGTCTGAATGTCAGTATCTAGAAAAACTATTTAGAGTAAACTTATTTTTGATCCTTGTGCATTTTTTATTTTTCTTGATTTGATTTCGTATAAATTTGTCATTATAGTTTGTATATTTTTTTTTCTTTGTCTTTTGTTCATGTTGCTTAACATAGTTTTCTCTCTCTCTCTCTCTCCACTCTCGTTACCGCCCCTCCCTTCCAAACCCACTTCACCCACGAAAGACCGCCGAAGTCCAAAGATGACTGGCAAAGTCCGACAAGATTAGAACCTTTAATCTAAGACCTCTCTCTCTTTCCCTGCCTCGGTCTGAGACCTCTCTCTCTTTCTCTCTTCCGGTATAGCATGAACAAGACAAAAGAATCAAAGTATACATTATATCACCTCTCTCTGATAGCAACATCTAATTTGCAACCTCTTCTTCGACAATCAAGAGCAGAGGTAGAATTTTTTTCTAAAGGGTGCCTAGAAAAAAATGTAAGAAAATTCATGATTTCAAGGTTGAGAAACCCTTTTTAGTATATATGATTGTTAATAAATAGTTGTAAGAAATAGTTAAAAAGTATAAGTGACCTAAATAACATAATTATATCTATATTTATATTTTATACAAACAAATAGATGAGACATTTGTTTTGTTTTTGTGAAATTGTTGATATTCGGAGAGGCGGAAAAAAAACAAATACATAAAAACTAAGAACATTATTAAGGGGAAAATGGACACAATCCATTACATCTTAAAAATTGGACCTTAAAACTAATAAATAAAAAATAAAATTAAATGGATGAGGAGATATCACTGCACCTTCTGGTGCCAAGATGGCTCCGTCCCTACATTCTTCACTCTCTGTGTATAACTCTCTAATGGTAGCATCAAGAACCAGTAGATTCATTTGGTAAGTACCATTTTTCTAAAAGGTTATTTTTTTTTTAGGTTTTTCATTTTAATTTAATTTTTTCAATTGGATTTTGTATTTTGATTATTACTGAAACATTTAGATTTGTTATTTATTATTGTGACAGGGAGAATGAGAAAGAAAACCCACTATTTAAAAAATCATTACAATCTCTCAAACCACTTATAATTACACTCAACCTTCAAGATTTTAACTTACATTTCTACGTTCCATAATAATAATAATAAAACAATGACAAAAATATCAAATACTTGAAATGAATTTGATTTCGAAGCAATATTTGGACCTCTTTTATAAATCATGTCTAGCTCAGTTGGTTTCCCCAAGGGCGGTAACATCCTGGGAGGGGTTGTGGATGGTATCCCAATCTACCTGGGTTCGAATCCAAGGGGAGTCATTTTGAGGGCATGAGGAGTACCCAGTCCTTGGACCGGTCCAGTTGTTGACTGGGCTGCCCCCCAGCCCAGTCTTAAGACTGTGGTTGGGCTCTAGGTTCAGCGTAAGCTGGGCCGGGACAGCGGCGGATTAGTGGGCTGCCCGTGGATGCCCGATACCGCCGGGGAGGTGTGCGTACGTGTGTTTGTGGTAGTCGTTCGTTGGTTCGATGCCGCTATACCTTTCAAAAAAAAAATATTTGGACCTCTTTTATATACAAGGGCGGAAGCCTTATGTGGCTAAAGGGGCCAAAGCCCTTGTGTTTTTTTCAAATTAGGAGCCCAAGCATATCCGATGATAGTTTTTTCAAAGACTAATTACTATTTCAAAAACTCTTTTTAATAAGTTAAACCATTAGAGCAAAGACTTTTTTAAAGGCTTATTCTACAATAATAAGTGGTTGAACAAATAGTAATTTCCAATTAAACTTTCACATTTCCCCCCTCAAATTCAATCTTGTTTCATTTTTATTCTTTCTTAGTATTAATTAATTAATTAATCTAATCTATACTATATTATAAAGCACGGATAAAAAACTCTTAAATACAAATTATTACGCACAAGGTACCATCATTTTATGCAAGATTTTAAAAATCTCTTAATTTACAAGTATCAAAGCACAATATACATATTACTACTTCAGACTTCTAACACCCACCAATTTGGTATGTGCAGGTCTTTCTTTTATGCAGACATTTTCATGTGTCATTATTAATTAATATATTATATTACTATAATTTTGTTTAAATTATATTATTATATATGTAATTGGTTATTTTTTCTAGATGTCATTAAAATATATAAGATAATTATTGAATTATAACAAAATACATAATTTTTTTATATAAAAAACATTATATTATTAAGCCTAAATTAAACAAATTTATAAAAAAAACATTATCACTTTCTCAAAACTATCCAAAATCGTATTGTAAATCGACAAAAAAATAAAAATGAAACATTAAAATATCTCGCTGCATTGCGCGAATACACTTCTAGTTTATTAAATATGTAAAAAAAGTAAATATTAGTGAAAATTATTCTTATCTTATGACTTAGAATAAATGGTTCTCCGTGAAGGATTATAAGAAAATATATTATTAACATATTCTCGACCAGACAATCAAAATAATACCAATATTGAATATTGAAAAAAAAATATATAAACATCATATAATAGTACTATGGTATTTTTGTTTTTTTTAATTACACAATTGATTTTTTTTAAATATATTTTCGATGCCATAAAATTGTATTAATGAAAATTGAAACATTGCAAATAAATATAGATAATTTATGTATATTTACAAAAGTTAATTATTAAATACAAAAAGCTTTTGAAAACATCGATTGCATTGGATAAGATTTTTAAAGATAGGTTTTTGTAAGATAGAATTAGTGAAAATCTGATGTGGCAAAAATGAAAAGTAATTAAATAACTTATGCATTGGGGATGTTCTTAGGATGGGTTCAAACTTTTATATATATACTATATTATAAAGCGGGGATAAAAAACTCTTAAATACAAATTATTAGGCACAAAGTACCATCATTTTATGCAAGATTTTAAAAATCTCTTAATTTACAAGTATCAAAGCACATGATACATATTACTACTGCAGACTTCTAACACCCACCAATTTGGTATGTGAAGGGTCTTTCTTTTATGCAGACATTTCCATGTATCACTATTAATCTATATTATATTATAAAGCACGGATAAAAAACTTTTAAATACAAATTATTAGGCATAAGATACCATCATTTTATGCAATATTTTAAAAATCTCTTAATTTACAAGTATCAAAGCACAAGATACATATTACTACTACGAGGTGAGTTATTGTGCAACCTTTTTAATTGTGCAACCTTTTTAATGGTGCAACCCATACAACCCACCTATCTACCACTCATTTTATTTTCACTTTTTTTAATTAAAAAGGTGAAACAAAATGAGTGGTAGATAGGTGGGTTGGATGAGGTTGCACCATTAATACGGGTTGCATTTGAACACCCCTCTTACTACTGCAGGCTTCTAACACCCACCAATTTGGTATGTGTAGAGTCTTCCTTTTATGCAGACATTTCCATGTATCCCTATTAATTAATATATTATATTACTATAAATTTGTTTTAATTATATTATTAAATATGTAATTGGTTATTTTTTCTAGATGTCATTAAAATATATAAGATAATCATTGAATTCCAACAAAATACTTATTTTTTTTTGTATTAAAAACATTATATTATTAAGCCTAAATTAAACAAATTTCTAAAAAAAACATTATCACTTTCTCAAAACCGAAATCGTACTGTAAATCGACAAAAAAAAATGAAACATTAAAATCGTGATGTATCTCGCATTCTCGCTGCATTGCGCGAGTACGCTTCTAGTATATTATAAAGCATCTATAAAAAACTCTTAAAAATTGTTAAAGTTTAATGTACCGTTATTTACTGTTAATTACTTAAAATCTCTTAAAAAGCAACCATTAAAGTTTTATCTACTAATTTTAATGCTCTTTAGTTAATTTTTAATACTTATCTCTAACCCCTTCAACTCTCCTAAAATCACTTCCCGCATAATTAAATACAAGATAAACATCATATTTTAAATATAAAAATATAAAATATTATTAAGATAATCATTGAAATCTGATAGAATATTTAATGATTAATTTATAAAAAAATTATATTATTAAACCTAAAATAAATTACATTATTATTAAATTTAAATTAAATTATACATAAAAATTAAATGAATTTTTTTTATAAAACATATTATAAAATCAATAAAAACAAAAAATAAAACGAAACATCAAGATCGATACGTATCCCGCTGCATTGCACGAGTACGCTATATATATATATATATATATATATATATATATATATATATATATATATATATATATATATATATATATATATATATATGGAGAAGTTCATTTGAGAAATGATAAATGTATGAGAAATAGAGAAGTAATCTTAGTCATTCATCTGGTCAACATTTACGGTTTTGACCGCAAAGCACCAGATAATTCATTGCATGGTTTATAGAAGGTAGAGGGTATTTTCGTAAAATACGCGGGATGAATTATATATGAACCTATATGATTCACATATGAACTATACGTTCATATGTGAATCAGTTAATTAGTTCATACGAGAATCAATTAATTAGTTCATATATGAATCGCAAAAGTTCATATATAAATTTGTTAATTAGTTTAATTGATTCATATATGAACTTACAGTTAATTAGTTCATATGTGAATCAGTTTATTAGTTCATATATAAATCACAAAGGTTCATATATGAATCAGTTAAAAGAGTTCAGATGTGAATTACACTGATTCACATATGAACATATAGTTCATATGTGAATTATACAAATTCATATATGAACACAGTCCGTGTATTTTGTAAAAATTACGGAAGTGTCCTTCTATTTTTGGAATAGCCGCAACTTTTGACTAGTCAAAGCCGCAACTTTTGACCAGTCAAAGCCGAAATATTTAACCAGTCAAATCTGATCTTGACTGTATGAATGACTAAGATTACTTCTCTATTTCTCATATATTTACCATTTCTCAAATTAACTTAAGACTATATATATATAGGGTGCGTTTCTTTTGCAAACCAAACAATTTGTACAAACTATGCAAACCACTATATTAGGAAACAATAGATATATTTATGGATAATGATTATGATTCATTAATAATGATTGTGATATATATAGAAAATGTTAAGTTTATTCATTATAATCATGATTTTAAATTAAGAAATGTTAAGTTTATTCATTATAATCATGATTTTAAATTAGGAAACATAATAAAATCATATATTCATTAGACTTGATGAACGACTAAGATTAGTTTGCATAGTTTGTACAAATTGCTTGGTTTGCAAAAGAAACGCACCCTACATATATATATATATATATATATATATATATAGTGTTTGGTTCATTTGAGAAATGGTAAATATATGAGAAATAGAGAAGTAATCCTAGCCATTCATATGGTTAAGATCGGATTTGACTAGTCAAATATTGCGGCTTTGACCGGTCAAAAGTTGCGGCTTTGACTGGTCAAAAGTTGCGGCTATCCCAAAAATAGAAGAACAATTTCGTAAATTTTACAAAACAAACGGGCTGTGTTCATATATGAACATGTATAATTCACATATGAACTGTATGTTCATATATGAACCAGTGCAATTCACAACTGAACTCTTTTAACTTATTCATATATGAACCTTTGTGATTCATATATGAATAAGTTGACTAACTAACAGATTCATATATGAACCTTTGTGAATCACAAAGATTCATATATGAATCAGTTGAACTAATTAACAGATTCATATATGAATTCATCCCGTGTATTTTACGAAATTACCCCTCTACCTTCTATAGACCACACAAAGAATTATCCGGAGCTTCGCGGTAAAAGTCGCAAATGTTGACCAGATGAATGACTAAGATTACTTCTCTATTTCTCATATATTTACCATTTCTCAAATGAACCTCTCCCTATATATATATAGGGACATGTTCAAACGAGAAGGTAGTCAATTTGCGAAAAGGCGAAAAACAATTTAGACCACACAACTAATTAAAAAATAACATAAATAAAAAAAATTACTTTTAGCAATTAAGACCATTATTATTTTTAATGGAATAAAATCTTCTACTAAGGGTATAATTGGAACAAAAAATAATTAAAAACCCTTAAATCTCGTTATCCTATGGAAAAACAAAATATTAGCACTTTTCGGTTGACAATTATCAAAAACAAGATTTTATCTTGTTCGTATCACAATAAAAAAGAAGTTATGAAAGAGATATTGAATGATTTTTTAATTATAGATTAAATATTTTAATATTATACTCATGCTCAAAAAATTATTTAATGATTAACTTAAATTCTGAGTATGAATATACTATTAAAATTATTAAATATGATGTGCAAGTGTTTTCATAATTTTTGTTACGTATAATATACAAGGTTCTAAATGGCGTGAGGCGTGGCGTGGCGGCGAGGCCAAGCCTCAAGCCTTAGAAGCCACGGTGAAGCTATGGCGTTTTCAAGGCGTGACTTATGACATCATTTTTCTAATTTATATATATATATATCATTATATATAAAAACATATGTTTTGTAGTGTTACTCAATGAGTCAATAGTAATAAGCAAGTTAAATTATGGTATATATTAAAAAACTTGCAAATAAGACGTTAATAATGTAAATAAAAATCAAATATTGCATTACGAAATTGTGCATTAGGCCATGGCGTGCCACGGACTTAACGTGGCGAGAGACACACGCCTTGGTGTCATGGCGCGTCATGGCGGCTGTGCGGCTTAGAACATTGATGATATATGATCTGTATGTATCATATATAATCCACTTTGTGAATTTTGTGATAAGATAATCAAATATCATATGTGATCCTATTAGGCATGGAAATGAGACTCGCCCCATTAGGGAACCCGGTGCACCCGCCCCGACGGGAATGGGGATTCCCTACAAAACCGGGGATCGGGGATGGGGACGGGGATCCCCGAAAGTTAACAACCGGGGATGGGGACGGGGAAGGGTAACGTGGTCCCCGCCTCGCCCCGTCCCCGCATATTAAATATATTATATAATGTTGGTCCCAAAGGTGCTTAACAAGTTTGTAGAAGGGGGGGGGGGGGTTGAATACAAACACATAATTTAAAGTTTAATAAATTGTTTATTGATAAATCAAACACAACTTACAAATCTGTTGCAGAATAAGATTAAGTAAAACTCAATCTAAACAAACTTAAGAAAACATTGAGATGGTTGCACTAGAAGATAGAGAATGGGAGATTAGAGAGTATAGAAAACAAGGGTTTCTATATGTTAGAAAGATGAAGGCTCAAGAGTACTCTCAGATGGAGAGGTAATCTTTCTATTTATACCCTATGATTTAAATGCATGGCAGGGTGCTTTACACGTGTCATTCATTGATTGGCTTTGAGAGTCTGACTTTGGGAGACATGCTTTCGGCCGTATCATGAACAGTGTAGTTGACAGAGTTGTTGTACGAATTGTGGTAGAGGTATGTCCGTTCTGACACATCGTACTGGGTGTGCAAGGGAAGATAAAAGAGACTTGAAGCATAAGCTAAGTGATCATAGATCGCTGAATATCTCTTCCTTCAGAGATACAAAGAAGTTCAGCTATCGCTGAAGCTTTTCCTCAGGTTTCTTCGCGTATGAGTAGAGTCGTATTTATTCACTGATATCCGCATCAGGTCACTAGTAGACTTGTCTTTGTTCAGCAGCTTCGTCTTCGATTCAGCTATGAACATCTGTTGACGCGAAACTTGTCTTCAGGGATTACCTTAACTGCTTACATCAGAAACCATCAGCGATAACTGAACAGACTCAGTATGATCGCTGATAGTGAAACACTAATACATATGAATGTTTACAAGAAAGATCATCAGTGATAACTGAACAGACTCAGTCTAATCGCTGATGGTGAAACACTAATACATATTAATAAACGTAATTTTCACTAAGTATAAAAAAGGGTCGTTATCATATCACTGAGAGAGTTTGGATCAACAATCTCCCCCTATTTGATAATGACAAAGTAAGTGAAGAAAATTACTTTATAATTCAAAATGAGGAATAATCAGGACTCACAACATACATGTCCCAATTACTATTTTGAGGGATCTTTTACAGTACTTATAGGGTTAAGTATTTCACTGAAATTTTCATTAATTCAAAGAAGGAATTACAAGATATGAAAATGTAAAGTACAAGTGAAGAACTAACTACTGTAAGTATAACTAATAGATTACAAGAAATAGGAAACTAAGCTATCAGCTATCTAAAGAAGAATTAGGAGGATTGATCATATAGTAAGGTATTTCTTCTCCTCTTTGCCTTCGATCTGAAGATTCTTGACTAATGATTGCTTTGATCGGTTCAGCTAAAGGAGAGAAGTCACACCATAAGCATAAGAGATCCTTGAGATGACTGAGGGGACAGATAGGGATTTCAGAGACTCTTTGGAATCTGAGTTGTTCCTCATCATCTCTGAAGAAGATTCCGAAAGGATCTTTGATTACTTGTCCTGCAAGATATGGACCACCAGGAGGCAGGGATAGATCTAGAACTGAGAGATCAGGAGGAGGACCAAACAAAGCATCATTTGAGAACTTGATGGAGGTATCATTTCTGATAGCAGCGACATTCCCAGATGAGGAGGAGACAGGCTTTCTTTTGAGTTGCCTTGGCTTAGAAGGAAGAGCAGATGACACCTTTAATACTGCAGCGACTCTGTTGATGAGAGCATCATTGATCCCTTCAACATAGCCTCTGTAGGTTGATTTGGACTTTTTCAGCGCATCTTTGAACTCTAGCCATTCCATGTAGCCGAAACTTTCAAGCTTTGAAACGAACATAGACTTAGAGCTTCCATCCTCTCTGTTTATCTCCATTGTTACAGAAGTTCGGTCCTTCTTCTTTCTTTAAGAGATTACAACGGCTACAATCTTCATTGGGTCGGAGCGATAGTCGACTTTATGTTTGCACCATTCGACAGAGTTATCGCTGACCGCTTGTTCTTTTGAGCGCTCCTCTTCAATTTCTTTTAGTAGAGCAGCCTGGACTTCCACTAGATTCTTTTTTAGCTTCTTGTCTTTGACCTGAGAGGAATGAACCTTGAGAGCTAGAGAAGCATCTCTTTGACATTCGGCGATCAGTTTCTCAGCTCTGATTGATTCTTCAATTTCAGCTTCAGTCAGGAAATCAAGCTCTGTAGAAGTTATTTGAAGAGGGACTTTCAGCCGTTGATTCTCTAGATGAGAGATCATCTCTGTTCTTTTTTTTTTTGCTCTTCCTCTGACCAGTGAGATGGTCTAGAGGGCCTTCCTGGATGGTGCAGGGCTTCTTCCTCTTTGTAACACCCTCAAAATTTGGTAAGAGCAACTAACTAAAATTTCAATAATACTTCAAGTAAAAGATAAATCTCCAAAATAAAACTTTCTATTCAATCTCAAACAAAAGAAAACTCCAATAATACATAAAGACTAAACCAAGTCGGGTGCTACTTAATCCTCAAACACAAGTTGCTCTTTCCGAAACAAGTGCGGAAGACTTCACTAAGATAACCACTTCTCGAGCATAGCACCAGCGCTCCTCTCAACACTGTGTCACTAGAGCTATTCCCAACCGAGAACCTGTTGCACATGCCGACAAATAAAAGGTTAGGCTAACGCCTAGTGAGTTCAAGAGTTTTCCACATGAGTAAATATATCTTTGAAAAGAGGTAATGCAGTTTAAATCATAATCTTTCAAAAGATATGCTTTGAATATGGAAACAACTCGTTTTCCAATAATGTGCATTTTGGGTAAAATATTCAGATAAACGTTTTCAAATGCAAACTACTTTGGGGACATGATCCCAATATAAAACGTTCTTTCGTAAATAAATTCCAACCCAAAACTCACTCAAAACCTGAATAGAGATCAAACTCTACATTTATGAAAATGCGGTTAAAACTTTATATCCCGAAACACCCAAAACACGGGTGGGGCATAATACTCAACCCATAAATCATAGATAAGACTCATTTATACGAAACATCACCGAAAACTTGGATAATAAAACTCAATACCCAAAAACAACACCTTTTGGTGACGGGGGATACCCGAATTCCATCGAATGTGGCGGGCACACAAAGTTAAGCCACGTATCAATGTTCTCGAGCTTCACATAAGACCATGGTTCCCCGTATACGGCTCCTCTGAGCTACCACCGTAAGACACCACTGATCCTAGTGTCTACTCGACCTCTAATGAGTGTCACAACCAAAGCCACAAGTCCCCGTATCCGGCTCATCCGAGCTACCACCGCAAGACTTAGCTCCGTATACGGCTCTGCAGAGCACCACCACAAGCTTACCTAATCAACCACATGACTTGGGGACCACTCACTAAAATTCAAACGCGGACACTAAATTCCACTATGAGTAACCAGACTGGATTACAAACGGGCATCGAGTTCAACCACCCACGATATCTACCTCGAGCCCTCAATAAAGGTTACACGGTCGTCGAGTTCAATCACCCACGATATCTACCTCGAGTCCTATCGCTAGCCATAACAACAGCCAGTCCCAAAACGGGGATAAAGTCCCCACTAAACCACACGACTAACTCATATGCCTATGGATCCAATGCATTACAGTCTAAAACGTTACATGACTCAAAAGAATGAACTAACGCATTCAAAACATGTAACTCTCAAATAAGATGCAACTAAGTACACCATACATCCAAGGCTCCTTAACGAGCTACCAAAACTGAACAAATGTTCCAAAGACTCGCTTGAGCGGAAACCAAGCCCCAAAAGGCATAATGAACGTTTGGCTAAAATACGAGAGCCAATATGGTTATATAAACCAAATTAAATCTTTCCCCAAAATCTTTATTTCTCAAATCACCTTTGGCCTTCGGCCCAAAACCCAAAAAGGATTATCATTTTCTAAAATGTTCTCCAAAGATGGAAATGACCCAAAACCAAAGGACTCACACCTTCGTGCTTTTCAAAATATCTCATTTCATGAGTGATGCATAAAACCCGGAAAACACTTAAAAGTGCATTTTTGACCAAACACCTATTTATGCAATAAATCACCAAAACATGCTCCTTTGTGACACATTTATCAAAATATCCCAAATATGGTATTTTACAAGGTTTAATAAGCTAAACGGTCAAATAAACGAAAGCTACCAAGTAACCTAACAGTTGATAATTTCATGTAAAACACATAAATGCTTTAAAATAAACATTTTGGCATGTACAACGTTTTCACAAATCAACTTGAACTCACCTTGCTAGATTTAGGCTAAATCTAGATTTTACCCCACTTAGAGCTTTCCTTGAAGAAACTTGAATCCACAAGCACGATTCTTCCAAAACCTAGATCCATACATATTCAACCATAAATAATCGTTTCCCAAACCTTAAACATGAATACCTCAACTGATACCGAAACCCTAACTTCCATAACTGAAGAGGATAGAAGATTACCTAAACCCATAGCTTGAATCACCAACCAAAACACTTGTAGACCTCCAAAACGAACTATAAGCTTCCAATCTTCAAATTGTGAAAGGTTTAGACGAAACCCCCAAGAACATGGTGAAGAAGATGAAGATGAAGGTGGTTCATGATCTCAACTAGTTAGATGATGAAGATTCATGTGGTTTAAGGAGGAAAAACCCTCAATATTGGTTAAGGTTCGACTTTGGGGTTTGGGGTTCGGTTTGGGAGAGAAAGGGGGAGAGAGTTAGGGTTTGGTTGAGAGAAATGAGGCTTGAAGGGCTGAAAATCACGTTTTGACCTGACAGTGGGTTTCAAGGGTTATGCCGCGACTTAAAGTCGCGGCATAAGTCGCCCGTGTCCTCTCAAGTTGCGAGGTTGGCCCTAAGTCGTGGCACAACTCGCGTAATGCACTGTTTGCCCGGTTTTCCACCCGTTCACTGTTTCGGCCGTAACTTCTTCGTTATAGCTCCGTTTTCGCTCCGGAAAGGACCGTTGGACTCGTAATTGAATCCTTTATCCATAAAGACTATAAAGTCTTGGATTAAAATCCAAAATCATATATCTTATTTTCCCCCCTTTGAAGCTACTGATTTTAGTATTAACTTGAAATGATGCTTTTCGAAATTCGGGGTGTTACAATCCTCCCAACCTTAGAAGAGATTTCGTCCTCGAAATTTAGCACCAACCAATCACCCAACATCGCCCTTGGCGAGATCAATTGATTCCTTATCCAAAAGGAATCCCTTCACGAAACCTTGCCTCATATACGAAACCGATTGCATCCCATTTAAGGCTGTCGACGCGTTTCTCATAACGACCATCACAAACTCAACCTCACCGATTGATATAACTCACTCATACCGGAATGAACGTTGAATATTTGCTTAATCACTTTCTTAACATTTAAATCTCGGTTTCCTCCCAACCTTAGATTGATCATATTACCCCAAAAGCAACTTACAACTTTATCTAGTCATTTCCACCAAGAATACCCCAAAGCAGCCGTTTCCCTTAGATACCTCTAATTATGACGCATCAAGGTCTCCTCGATAATCGATTTGTACTTAAAGTCTACCTCCACATTCTCACCAAAAGTCTCCAATAATCATCATCACTAAGAGTTATTGTCCTTTGATGAAATTTCTTAATGACTAGTTTGGTCTGATCCAACACAACCTTAACTCCGTTCCTCAAAGCTGACACAGACACGATGCCTGCAAGGGCTCCCAAACTTCCATAGATCCCAGCATTGGTCTGATATTTCCTCCAGAAACATACCAACGCACTCTATAGATATTCGCTTATTCCAAATTCCAAGGTTACACAACTCCCGCCATGCACTCAAGCATCGATAGCCAAATCAGCGAAAGTCTTGACAATTATCGAAACACCGATGATTGATTCTTAATTAACAACATTTAATTTCCTTAAGGTTACCGCTTGTCCTGCAGACACACCAAATCTAACGAAAGTACACTGAAGCACGCCAACACTTATTGTCCTCAAAATAGAGTGTCGACACCTATCCTTGGAATGACTATACTGCCACGTGGGTTTACTACAAAATATTCCATTCCCGATTAGCAAAGTCGATTCGAGGTTGACACCTACTCTTGGAAATAAAACCTCAAATCAAACAGCTTCACTAGCCAGCCATAACCTCATCAAAATAGTACCCCACCGACACATAATATACCATCGCACCAATGGCCCACAATTTCAAAACCAACCATACCCAAAAAACTGTACACGGTTTTAACCCAAAGGTTTATTGAAACATAAAGATCATCATTTAATTAACTGGAAGAGAGTATAAGTCTAACGCCTCATATACTTATGTGTGAACTAGTTCATGAGCTGAATTCCAAAGATTCAAAATTAACCATAAGTTAGGTCCTCTGACGCTTCAAACCCCGAGGACTCCTTTAGTCCTTAATCTCGACCTCTATCACAAGAGGGCTTACATCTACATCTCTATTGAGTTCAAGGTTTTTCAAACTACTATGCCAATTTAAAATTTTATAAAACCCCTAAATGTAAAAACTTTAAAATGATTAATCATATGAATAAAATACGCTACCTTTTTCTCGGTAGGTGTACAAAGTGGTCACAACCGCCACACATATAAAACCATTTCGGAAAAATATTTGGTCAATAATCAAACTAATACTGACACCAACGAAAGATATTTCAACAACCTTTTTCAAAGGGACCACTATGATCCCAACATGCATAAATTTACGTAATGAATGAGAAATATTTTTACGTACTAAAACAGTGTATAACAAAGCGTTTGTACAAAACTACAGAAGGGGAAATTCATGAAATCAAATTCCAGAAATTTTTGCATTAACCACATAATGTCATGTAATAAAATTTTCCAACGTGACTCACATTCATCAGTTTATTCCCCAAAACTTAGTAAAGACATATGCATGCGATTTGATCAAACGTAAGAGTAATTTAGTTTGATTCCAAACTTTAGGCCGTACAAATAAAATGCTTGCAAAACCCAAAACAACATTTTCATGATATTAAACTCTCAAAGATTTCGCAACAAAACTTGCATGCGGCCGTTATTTCGCAAAACGAGTAAGGTGATATGTGCATGCACTTTGTTTAAAACATAAAATAACTTATGTCGGTTCCAAGTTCAAAGACAAATAATAATATGCTCTCATTGGCTAAAGTGTTAGCTAAAACACTATGACTGAAATTCCAAATGGACATGTATGCATGCTATATGCACTCACACAAAGCTCAAGGAAAACGATACCACTTGACGCCATTAAAGCTATCTCCTTAAATCTACGAAATCGCATGAATTAAAATTCTCAATAAAATTCAAACACCAAAATAGTGGGAGATAACCTTTGTCCAAAACCTTAACATACGTGGAGGAGATCCAATGTTAAAGTCGTAAACCGCAGTTACTTATCCAAGTCCCCAAATAAACAACAAAATATGCATATCGCAAAACCCGAAATAACGTTGGACAACAATATGAATAAAGAAAATCTTCAACAAAGTTTTGAAACCTCATGTCATAAAACAATTTTGTACATGCACGAAATCATGGTTCAAAACCTTGGGTGTGCTAAAACATTGCTAAAACATTACTTCAAGATTTGCAATTTAACCCACATGACGATTTAGAAACATGAGAAATAATTAACGTAATTTATTCTAGAAATATATTTCATGCATGAATTTGATCGGCACTCAACACTTGGAACCCACGCTCCTCGATTTCTCAGTTACTCTATCGTCATCCAGATGCTCAACATCTTAAAGCGAAGATCAGGGATTTCATAGGTTCACCTCATAATTTCTCCTCGAAATATCATTAGTTCCAAAAGTCTATGGTTCTAATCCAACCAATAAATCCGACTCACAACTGTCCACTTAATGCAATCACCATGCTTGCAGTTACTCCAAGTAACGAATACTAAAATCATTAGCTCCTTTTAATGGCTACCCATATAGAAATCGCTTCACTACCCCAACGGTTATCGTACCAAGGCAGTTCAAGCATATACACGTAACTCATAAATTCACCATAACACTGGCCAGGTGCTATTATGAACGTACTGTACATGATCATCCTTGCCATTTTCGGTGTGACTTCCGTTCCTAGTGACTCCAACCACCTCGAATCATCCAATCTTAAAGTGCCTAATTGTGCAATCTCACATTCAATTACTTAAAATTACGCTAGTTTGAGTCTAGGCATCCAAAGTCAATACCTAATTCTCTCAAACTTAAGCTTTGATACCAACTTGTAACACCCTCAAAATTTGGTCAGAGCAACTAATTAAAATTTCAATAACACTTCAAGTAAAAGATAAATCTCCAAAATAAAACTTTCTATTTAATCTCAAACAAAATCAAACTCCAATAATACATAAAGACTAAACCAAGTCGGGTGCTACTTAATCCTCAAACACAAGTTGCTCTTCCCGAAACAAGTGCGGAAGACTTCACTAAGATAACCACTTCTCGAGCATAGCACTAGCGCTCCTCTCAGCACTGTGTCACTAAAGCTATTCCCAACCGAGAACCTGTTGCACATGCCGACAAATAAAAGGTTAGGCTAACGCCTAGTGAGTTCAAGAGTTTTCCACATGAGTAAATATATCTTTGAAAAGAGGTAAGGTAGTTTAAATCATAATCTTTCAAAAGATATGCTTTGAATATGAAAACAACTCGTTTTCCAATAATGTGCATTTTGGGTAAAATACTCAGATAAACGTTTTCAAATGAAAACTACTTCGGGGACATGATCCCAATATAAAACGTTCTTTCGTAAATAAATTCCAACCCAAAACTCACTAAAAACGTGAATAGAGATCGAACTCTACATTTATGAAAATGCGGTTAAAACTTTATATCCCGAAACACCCAAAACACGGGTGGGGCATAATACTCAACCTATAAATCATAGATAAGACCCATTTATACGAAACGTCACCAAAAACTTTTATAATAAAACTCAATACCCAAAAACAACACCTTTTGGTGACGGGGGATACCCGAATTCCATCGAATGTGGCGGGCACACAAAGTTAAGCCATGTATCAATGTTCTCGAGCTTCACATAAGACCATGGTTCCCCGTATACGGATCCTCTGAGCTACCACCGTAAGACACCACTGATCCTAGTGTCTACTCGACCTCTAATGAGTGTCACAACCAAAAGCCACAAGTCCCTGTATCCGGCTCATCCGAGCTACCACCGCAAGACTTAGCTCCGTATACGGATCTGCACAGCACCACCGCAAGTTTACATAATCAACCACATGACTTGGGGACCACTCACTAGAAATCAAATGCGGACACTAAATTCCATGATGAGTAACCAGACTGGATTACAAACGGGCATCGAGTTCAACCACCCACGATATCTACCTCGAGCCCTCAATAAAGGTTACGTGGTTGTCGAGTTCAACCACCCACGATATCTACCTCGAGTCCTCCCGCTATCCATAACAACATCCAGTCCCAAAACGGGGATAAAGTCCCCACTAAACCACACGACTGACTCATATGCCTATGGATCCAATGCATTACAGTCTAAAACGTTACATGACTCAAAAGAATGAACTAACGCATTCAAAACATGTAACTCTCAAATAAGATGCAACTAAGTACACCATACATCCAAGGCTCCTTAACGAGCTACCAAAACTGAACAAATGTTCCAAAGACTCGCTTGAGCAGAAACCAAGCCCCAAAAGGCATAATGAACGTTTGGCTAAAATACGAGAGCCAATATGGTTATATAAATCAAATTAAATCTTTCCCCAAAATCTTTATTTCTCAAATCACCTTTGGCCTTCGGCCCAAAACCCAAAAGGATTATCATTTTCTAAAATGTTCTCCAAAGATGGAAATGACCCAAAACCAAAGGACTCACACCTTCGTGTTTTTCAAAATATCTCATTTCATAAATGATGCATAAAACCCGGCAAACACTTAAAAGTGCATTTTTGACCAAACACCTATTTATGCAATAAATCACCAAAACATGCTCCTTTGTGACACATTTATCAAAATATCCCAAATATGGTATTTTACAAGGTTTAATAAGCTAAACGGTCAAATAAACGAAAGTTACCAAGTAACCTAACAGTTGATAATTTCATGTAAAACACATAAATGCTTTAAAATAAACATTTTGGCATATACAACGTTTTCACAAATCAACTTGAACTCACCTTGCTAGATTTAGGCTAAATATAGATTTTACCCCACTTAGAGCTTTCCTTGAAGAAACTTGAATCCACAAGCACGATTCTTCCAAAACCTAGATCCATACATATTCAACCATAAATAATCGTTTCCCAAACCTTAAACATGAATACCTCAACTGATACCGAAACCCTAACTTCCATAACTGAAGAGGATAGAAGATTACCTTAACCCAAAGCTTGAATCACCAACCAAAACACTTGTAGACCTCCAAAACGAACTATAAGCTTCCAATCTTCAAATGGTGAAAGGTTTAGACGAAACCCTCAAGAACATGGTGAAGAAGATGAAGATGAAGGTGGTTCATGATCTCAACTAGTTAGATGATGAAGATTCATGTGGTTTAAGGAGGAAAAACCCTCAATATTGGTTAAGGTTCGACTTTAGGGTTTGGGGTTCGGTTTGGGAGAGAAAGGGGGAGAGAGTTAGGGTTGGTTGAGATAAATGAGGCTTGAAGGGCTGAAAATCGCGTTTTGACCTGACAGTGGGTTTCGTGGGTTATGCCGCGACTTAAAGTCGCAGCATAAGTCTCCCGTGCCCTATCAAGTCGCGAGGTTGGCCCTAAGTCGCGGCATAACTCGCGTAATGCACTGTTTGCCCGGTTTTCCACCCATTCACTATTTCGGCCGTAACTTCTTCGTTATAGCTCCGTTTTCGCTCTGGAAAGGACCGTTGGACTCGTAATTGAATCCTTTATCCATAAAGACTATAAAGTCTAAGATTCAAAATCCAAAATCATATATCTTATTTTTCCCCCTTTGAAGCTACTGATTTTAGTATTAACTTGAAATGATGCTTTTCGAAATTCGGGGTGTTACACTCTTCTTCTTGTTCATCAATCTCATTTAAGGAGATTGGGATTATTGATTCATCAGCTATGGAAGCTGGGATTATTTGAAGTTCCTTTCCCTTAATCAGGGGAGAGAACTGTCTGCTCAGAAAGAGATAAAAAGAGTTAGTGTTTATTGGGAAGAAGAAAGATAAAGGCTAGAAAGAAATTGGGGTTGGGAATTTATAGAAAGATATAGGGACAAGTGAGAGGCATACCTGAGAAGGATTCTCCCCCTCAGATAGTGAGACATTTTTCAGGCTTCCCTCAGCAGCTGAACCCTTTGGTTTGCTTTGGGAAGGGGTTCCTGAAGAAGTTTCACTTCTCCCCCCTGCTGTGACAACTTCTTTCAAAGCTATCACTGATGATGTGTTCGCTGAAGAAAACCATAGAGACTGATTTTCTTCATCGTCTTGATGTTGCTCTTCATCTTGATCCTGAAGATCAAGATTTTCATCCTCTTCCTCCTCCTCCTCTTTTTCTTCTACTAAAACATGATCGTACAAAGAAGATGGAGGGGCTTTGTCAGCAACCTTCTCCCCCTCAACATGACAGGTAGGTTCTTCCGAGTGAACTTCAGCAGCAATAGCATCCTTCTCAAGATTTTCTTCAGAACGCTCCTTCTCCCCCTCTTTGTCATTATCAGAATGGGGGAGGTCAGAGATGGAAGGAGCAGCCTTTGAAGATGTCAGGGACCAGACTTCAGCCTCCAGACGGTCGAGACGTCCTTCAATCAGAGGGACGTCTAAGGTAGCTTGATGAATAAATTCAACAACTACATTCAGAGAGGTACGGTCATCCTCTGTGAAAGAAGGGGTGAGCGTCGGAGCTGGTGCATTCAACTTTTCCAGGACCTGCTGTAGGATTGATGTGCAGGAATTGATCTTGGTAGATAAATCCTTTACGTCCTTTCTGAGAAGTTGAGTTTGTTGATGATTTACGACTAAGTCCTCCTTGACTTTGACAAGCTCTCCCTGAAGAGTTGAGATTTGGGAGGCTTCAGCTTTTGAGGAGCAAGCAGTCATCAGTTTCTTCAGCTTTTCACCAGCGGTATTCACAGCGCTGGTGGTTTCGTTGATGGAGGAGGTGAAAGAATCCACCTTGACAACCAAACTGTTGACATGAGAGTCAACAATTTCCATATTAGGACTTGAAAGAAAAGTTAGCTTCTGAGAAACAGGCTTATATGGAGAGATGGGAGTAGTGTTTAGGGTTATAGAAGTACCTGAGTTATCAAACCATTTGTAGAATTGCATAGATTCTTCAAAAGTTTGATTGTCAAGTCCTATGGGTGCAAACTGTGGTTGCGTAGAAATAGATGTAGGGTTAGAGACCAATGAAATAGAGGGATGAGTAATGGGGATAGTATAAGTTGGGATTTGGGTGGTTACCTCAGGTTGTTGTTGAACTGAGATAGTTGGTGACGTTACTGATGTTGTGGCAGCGACAGTGATCGCTGGCACGGTTGTTGAGGTGACAGCTGAAGATGTGGAGGAGAGACCCACAAAATCATCCAAGGTAGTTTGTTGAGAAACAACCTCAGGCCTTGAGCTAGGGGTGATAGTCTCCTTAGTCAATTTGGCCTTCTTCGAAGGACCAGAAAGACTAGCTGATGGTCTTTTGGAAGCGGTTTTAGCGACAGGCTTAGCTGGAGAAGGAACCTATGGCATGACCGCTGAAGAAGAAGAATGGAGAGAGAGACGAGAGCGTAGAGTTGAAATACTTACCTCCTTGTCGACCGGCTTGACCTCCAACGAACGCTGACCCACTTTGGCAAAGGTGCCATCTTGAGTAGTGGGGTAAGTGTCAGGGTAGAGAAACTTCAGGTATGCACAGATGAACCGTACATAAGGATTATTTGGATCCCTCTCCGTCTTCTCTATCTTTGACTTGAGATCGTCAAAGATAGCAGTGGCATAGTCAAAGTTCTTTCCATCGATCACGGAGTAAGCTATTTGGAGCTGAACTTTGCTCGCCTGATCCAATGAGCCACTCTTCCCACTCATACATTGAATGATGTGTGAGAAGATGTAGTTCAGTTGGGAAGGCATATTGGCCTTCAAGATCTTTGTCAGCTTCTTGTTGGGAATGGTGGTGCGAGGCTTATTCTCTCAGCAGTATTCCATATCATCCAGAAACTGAATGAGTTCAACATCAGTTGGGAGGGCATTGAATCCACCTTTGGGTTTGTCAGGGAATCAGAGTGACTTCCTCAGGCTGTAAGCAGTCATCATGCCTGGTCCTAAATCAGTACGGAAAGAGAGAGTAGGACCAGTTCACCTTTCTTGTTGGTGATAGTGGTTTCGTCAGCAGTGAACCAAAACTGTTGTAGAAGGGTTTTGGATGGTTTAGGATCCACAGTGATTGCGTAAGCAAGACATGACTGCTTCAGGAATTGAGCTGCTTCCACCAGGTATGGGTATTTGACACCATCGAAGTCCAAGCGTGCAAGGTGATTGTTCTTGGGTATTTCAGATTCAGAGAGAGCAAACTTGACAGTCTTTGAAGCAATAAGAGCTGATTGTGCCATTTCTAAATATGGAAAGAAGGAGAAAAATATAGATATAAAGGTTTAGAATAAAAAAAATTTAACCAGTTTCTATTTTCAGAAAGAAACATAGGAAATTTTTTAATGATTTTGAGAATAAACAATGTTCTTGAAGAAGAAGAACATGAAGAAAACCAAAGGTTTGAATCAATAAAATAAAAAAAAATGATTTTAATGTTTAAGAAATCTTGTGAAAAACCCATAATAATATAACATATTTAGGATTTTGTAACAAAATGTACGAAGAAAAGAAGAACAAAGTAACCTGTTGATCTTGAAAGAAGAAGATGCAAATGCTTGAAGGAGGTGTTTGCTGGAAATGCCTTGAGAGAGAATTCTTGCTCGAAAATATTTCAGAAAGCGTAAAAGATAAGAATGAAAAGAAACATTCCTTTTATACGTAGAGAGAGAGAGAGAGGCGGGAAAACGAATGTTCATCATGACATGGACACGTTTTACGAAGTTGATTGGATAGAAGGGCAACGGGCGAACGTGTCAGAAAAAGGCATGTCGTGGATTGTCGGTTCAAATGACGTCATAGGAGAGAGAAAAACGTTTCATTTGTCCTTTTTGAAATTATCTCTGAAGAAAAGTCAGAGATAGGTTTTCCTTTTTGAAAGAATCCCTGATAAAAATTCAGAGATTGATTTTTTTTATTTCAGAAGGATCGCTGATGAGAAATGTCAGTGATAGATTTTGTTTTTCAAAAAGCTTTTAATCATTTGAAGAAAGAAAAATGATTAAAGTTTTATTTTTGAAAAACGTCTTACTGAAAGAAGATTCAGTGATTGAGAGTAAGAGAACATACTTGAGAGTCAGAAATTTATTCAGAGATTGAGTGATAAAGGGGAACTTAGAATCACTAACATAATGCATGAACGATGAAGAGTCACTCATCAAGATTCAACATTCCAAGCTCACTGATGAGAAAGTTGAACCTTGTCTCATCAAGAGGTTTGGTGAATAAATCAGCAAGCTGATAGTCAGTGGGAATAAAGTGAAGTTCAATATCACCATTCATCACATGATCTCTGATAAAATGATATATGATCTCTATGTGTTTCGTCTTTGAATGTAGCACTGGATTATTTGCTATAGCGATAGCACTAGTGCTGTCGCAATAGATTGGAATCTTTGATAGCTGAAGGTCATAGTCAAATAGTTGATTTCTCATACCTGAGCACAACAACAGCTGCTACATATTCAGCTTCAGTTGTAGAAGTGGACACCGAATTTTGCTTTTTGTTTGTCCAACTTACCAGCTTTCCTCCTAAGAGTTGACATCCACCAGTAGTGCTCTTTCTATCGAGTTTACAACCTGCAAAATCAGTATCAGAATATCCAGTTAGATCGAATCCTGAGTCTTTGGGATACCAAAGGCCGAGGTTAGGAGTCCCTTTCAGATATCTGAAAATTCGCTTAACATCGATCAAATGGGATTCCTTGGGTTCGGATTGATAGCGTGCACATAAACAAGTAGAGTACATGATGTCAGGTCGGCTCGCTGTAAGATACAGCAGGGAGCCTATCATTCCTCTATAGGCAGTGACATTAACAGGTTTTCCAGATGGATCTTTGTTTAGTGTCAGAGGAGGTGCCATAGGAGTTTTCATCGCTGAACTTTGTGTTAGATCAAACTTCTTTAGCATATCTTTAACATACTTACCTTGGCTGATAGAAGTACATTTGTCAGATTGTTTAATCTGAAGACCAAGAAAATATGTCAGCTCACCCATCATACTCATTTTGTATTCTTTCTTCATTCTTTCAGCGAAGCGAGTACATAGAGATGGGTTAGTAGAACCAAATATGATGTCATCGACATATATTTGTACAAGAATAATATGACCTTTTATCTTTCTAAAAAATAATGTATTATCAATTTTGCCACGCTCAAAATTTTCAGAGATAAGAAAAGATGAGAGAGTGTCATACCAAGCACGAGGGGCTTGTTTTAGACCATAGAGAGCCTTATCCAATTTATAAACATAATTTGGATGCTTAGGGTCATAAAACCCTGGAGGTTGTTCTACATAGACTTCTTCATTCAACTTTCCATTGAGGAACGCTGATTTTACATCTATTTGATATACAATGAAGTCTTTGTAAACTGCATAAGCTAAGAAGAGTCGAATTGCTTCGAGACTAGCCACAGGGACAAAGGTTTCATCATAGTCTATGCCTTCCTCTTGTCTGTATCCCTGAGCAACAAGTTGAGCCTTGTTGCGGGTTACAGTTCCATGTTCATCTAACTTGTTTCTAAACACCCACTTGGTGCCTATAACAGTTTTATCAGATGGTCTAGGAACGAGATTCCAAACTTTGTTGCGAGTGAACTCAGTCAGCTCTTCTTGCATAGCACTGACCCAATTTGGATCTCTGAGGGCATCATCAGTCTTCTTTGGCTCTATTAAAGAAATAAAGTTGACAAAGAGGCAAATATTACCTAAACTTCGTCGTGTCTGAATACCTGCATTGGGATCACCAAGAATTTGATCTATGGGGTGATATCTGGTCCATCGTTGAGCAAGAGCATGATCGCTCATTTCAGAGGTTGGATCAACAATAGGAATGTTCACTGATGAAGAAGCTTGAGGTTCATCAGCTATTAATTGTTGAGTGTCAGACACCATTGTTTTCTGAGAGGTTTTCAAACGAAGATAGATCTGATGGAGGAAGTGTGTTTAGAGGTTCAGTTGAGACCCATGAGTTGGATTCAGCATTAGGAGGTATGATGTTTGGATCATCATCAGCAGCTGGAAGATCAGAGTGCTGATGGTTTGAAAGGAATGGTTCTGTTTCTCTGTAGTGAGAAAACATCCAAGCATTTAACTCTTCATTGTCAGTGATTGGTTTAGAGTTCGCTGAGCGAGTTTCATCAAAAGTGACATGAATTGTTTCTTCCACAGATTGCCTTCTTTTATTGAAAACTCTGTAGGCTTTGGAGATGGAGGAATATCCAAGAAATATTCCGTCATCCGCTTTTGGGTCGAACTTTCCAAGTTGATCTTTGTTGTTTAAGATAAAGCACTGACAAACAAATATATGAAGAAAACTGATAGATGGTTTTCTTCCATGAAAAGTTCATAAGTTGTCTTTCCAAACCGCTTGTGTGTATTTCTTTCCAACTATTGATTGGATGTTGACAGGGCCAAACAAATCCATATGCAAGAGTTGAAGAGGACTTGTCACTGAGGAAACTTGTTTAGATTTGAAAGTAGTTTTTGTCTGTTTTCCTTTTTCACATGCTGAGCAGAGAGATTCTTTAGCATATGAGTGCTGAGGAAGACCAGAAACCAGTTCCTTAGATGAGAGAGAATTCATGGTTTTGAAGTTTAGATGAGAGAGCCTTTTGTGCCATATCCAGTTGACATCAGAAGAGGCTTTAGAGAGAAAACATATGTTTTCAGTGGTAGTAGAGTCTATATCTATTACATAGACATTTTCTTTACGATAGCCACTGAGAGCAAGTTTTCCTTTCTCATTTACCACTGAACATGCTTTCTTGGAAAAGCGAACTTCATAGTCTTTGTCACATAGTTGACTGATGCTCAAAAGATTGTGCTTCAGTCCATCTACATAAGCGACTCTTCTAAGGTAGTTGTCCCATTGCTGAGGACACCAAACCCTCGGGTATATCCTTTTCCATTTCCACCAAAGGTCACAGATGGACCTTTCTCTTCCTTGTATTCAGTGAGCAAGTCTTTTTGTCCTGTCATATGACGAGAGCATCCACTATCAAGATACCAGATGCCCTTTGATCCCTGCAAACATAAGGAAGATTAAGCTTTGTTTGGTACCCACTTTTCAATGGGTCCTTTAGGGTTAGTGGAGATGGAAGGTTCAACAATCTTCACAGCAGACGAAGATTCAACTTCAGTGGTAACCTTTACCTTGGTTAATTTCTTAACCTTAGTGGTATTCTTCACCTTGGTAGATTTTTCAGCTTTGGTGACCTTCTCAGCCTTGGAGGCATTCATCTTCACTTTAGCTGATTTATCAGCTTTAGTGGCCGTTGGACATTTACTTGCAATATGGTCAGTAAATCCACAGTGATAGCATTTTCTATATTTGAATGTGGTTTTAGGACCAGAAGTAGAAGGTTTTGAGAATTTAAGATGAGCAGGTCCAGCTCCAAGAATGCCTTTAGCATGAGATCTGAGAGGTATTTTCATTTCTTCAGATCTCTTAGGCTTAAGATCAATGTTCAGCTTTGGAGGACAGAGATCAAAGATTTCTATCACAGAGCTAGAAGATTGTTTAACTGAAGGTTTAGAAGGAACTTTCAGCTTTGCTTTCTTGGTAGCCTTCTGAGGATAAAGAATAGATTTTCCTTTATCTGCAGGCTTTGAGCCTTTAGATATTTCCTCAGGGACAGGATTAGAAGATGAATAAGAGCACTGATTATTAGAAATGTCAGGGATAGAAGAGACAAACGTTCTAAACTTAAGCATGGAACCGTCTTCTTTGGGTTCATCCTGTGGTTTCCAAAAACAAGACCAGTTCTATCACTGGCAGGGATCTGAGCACTTATAATCTCAGTGATCTTTGTTGAGGATTTGCACCATCCTTCAACAGTAGCCTTTTTTGCTTTTAGAGTAGCGATGGCTTGTTCGCGTTCAATGCTGATGATTTCATTAACAATGACTTGATCTTTCAAACTTTCCTCTAAGAGAGTCAGCTCTCTGATCTTTTCATGACATTTCTCTAGTTGTTCCGTTAAATCAACATTTTTGTTCTCAGCTAGAGTTTTGCTGTTTAGAGCATTGTATAAATCAATCGTCAGTACATCAACAACGCGACTTCTCTCTGCTTCAGATAGAGAGGGATTATTAGAGATAGATACCTGAGATGATATGTAGCTCATAGAAGTTTCAGTTAGTTCTTCCACTTCTTCTTTAATCTCAGCCATGAGGCAGAGATTAGCGACTTCTTCTTCATCAGAACTTGATTCTTCTGATTCAGCCCAGTCGTGTTCTTCAGCTATGAGACCTTTAACTTTTCTCTTGTAGTTTTTCAACTTTTGATATTTTTGTTTCAGCTTTAGGTATTTGTCATCGCTGGATCTTCTTGAGGTAGAAGGTTTGAAGACTTTCTTCAACCTGCACTCACTTGCAAAGTGTCCAATCTTTTCACAGTTAAAGCAAGTAGCAGTAGCCTTATCAACAGGGGTTGATTTTGGCTTATCAGTAAGAGAGAGAGGCTTATTTCTTCGTAAATTGCTCCTTCTTGCAAATTTCTTAAAAGAGTTTTTCAAGAGTGCTAAGGATTCATCAAACTCTGAAAGATCAGTGTCTGATAGATCCTCAGAATCAGAATCTAACTCAGTGATAGTGAGAGTAGATCGCTGAGATGGAAGTATCTCTGAAGAGACTAAAGCAACATGAGTGCTTTTGGAGTCTTTAGAATCTTTTATAAGAATCTTCTTCAAGAGATTTGATTGCTCATAGTTGAGCAATATTCCATACAAGGTGCTGAGAGAAAGAGAATTTAAGTCTTTTGTCAGCTTGAGACATATTGAATAATTGTCCCAACATTCAGGAAGACATTCTAAGAATTTTGTTAGGATCTCAGAATTAGAATAGGTCCTACCAACAGTTCTTAGATCAATGATTAAGCAGTTAAACCGCTGATTAACATCAGAGAGAGATTCATTCTTACCAGTGATCAAACTTTCATACTATCTTACCAAGTTAATCTTTTGAGTCTCTTGGATTTCAGTGGTGCCTTCATATTGAACGCATATGGTTTCCCACATTTCTTTAGAAGTTTTAAGATGCATGATGGAATGGAAAACTTCATCAGGCAGAGCCATAGAGATAATGGTCTTTGCCCTTGCATCTATACTAACCTTCTCTTTGTCTTCATCACTCCATTGTCTCATTTCCTTAACAACATAGCGTTCAGGAATAGCAGGAGTGGTGGTAGTAGCTGGAACGGCAGCTATGATTTGGACAGGTTCATAGGGTCCATTTGCTACGTATTCAGGTATAGTGGGATCTGCACCTTCAAGAAATAGCATCATTAGATTTTTCCAGAGAGAAAAGTTATCTCTGCTAAATCGAGGAGGTTTAGAAAGTGAACCATTATCATAGTAGTTTGTGTTTGTGTTAAGTGCCATTTTAGAATAGCAAGGAAGAGAATAAAGCAAGATCTTGTTTGTTAGATTAAACAGTCTGCTCTGATACCACTTGTTAGTCCCGAAGGTGCTTAACAAGTTTGTAGAAGGGGGGGGGGTTGAATACAAACACAGAATTTAATGTTTAATAAATTGTTTATTGATAAATCAAACACAATTTACAAGTCTATTGCGGAATAAGATTAAGTAAAACTCAATCTAAACAAACTTAAGAAAACACTGAGATGGTTGCACTAGAAGATAGAGAATGGGAGATTAGAGAGTATAGAAAACAAGGGTTTCTATATGTTAGAAAGATGAAGGCTCAAGAGTACTCTCAGATGGAGAGATAATCTTTCTATTTATACCATATGCATTAAATGCATGGCAGGGTGTTTTACACGTGTCATTCATTGATTGGATTTGAGAGTCTGACTTTGGGAGACATGTTTTCGGCTGTATCATGAACAGTGTAGTTGACAGAGTTGTTGTACGAATTGTGGTAGAGGTATGTCCGTTCTGACACATCGTACTGGGTGTGCAAGGGAAGATAAAAGAGACTTGAAGCATAAGCTAAGTGATCATCGATCACTAAATATCTCTTCCTTTAGAGATACAAAGAAGTTCAGCTAACGTTGAAGCTTTTCCTCAGGTTTCTTCGCGTATGAGTAGAGTCGTCTTTGCTTCACTGATATCCACATTAGGTCACTAGTAGACTTGTCTTTGTTCAGCAGCTTCGTCTTCGATTCAGCTATGAACATCTGTTGACGCAAAACTTGTCTTCAGGGATTACGTTAACTGTTTACATCAGAAACCATCAGCGATAACTGAACAGACTCAGCCTGATCGTTGATAGTGAAACACTAATACATATGAATGTTTACAAGAAAGATCATCAGTGATAACTGAACAGACTCAGTCTGATCGCTGATGGTGAAACACTAATACATATTAATAAACGTAATTTTCACTAAGTATAAAAGAGGGTCGTTATCAAATCACTGAGAGAGTTTGGATCAACATATAATTATTACTAAATATTATGTATATATATTTATTACTAAATTTATTGTATATCTATTTTTAAATATATTATTTATAAAGATTTAGATGTATCTTTCAGATTTAGACATGATATTTTGATCTTTTTGTTACGTTTCTTTTACTTGTCTTACTTTTTTAGATAAAAACTATGGAGAGTCGGAAGTGTTTGATCAAAAAATTACGTATGATGTTGTGATTTCGTTCACATGAATATTTGATAGTCAGTAAAAACAAAATTTGGAAATATGTGAGATTTAAACATGGACCATTATCGATCGAGTATATATAGTGCTCAATACATTTCATTTCAAATATATCACATAAATGGGGAAAATCCCCGATTACCTGTTGGGGATCCCCGTTCCCCATTGGAGACGGGGATTGAGGTCCCTGCCCCATTTCCATGTCTAGATCCTATCAATAATCACATGTGATAATATCACAACATCATATGTGATTACATTACATGTGATAGAATAATGGCAAAACATATATGAAGGTAATACCAAAGATCACATATGATAATATCAAACATCATATGTGATACTATAAAAAATTACATGTGATAATATCAATATCATATATGATTACATATGATAAATTAAACAATGGGAAAAGAAAAGAACCTAATACCTGATTATATCAAATATCATATGTGATAGTATCAAATATCACATGTGATAATATCAAATATCATGATACTATTAATGATTATATTTAATAATATAAACATCATATGTGATCACATGTGATTTACACTAACGTCGACTACAAAATGAATCATGGTCGTTATGAAAATGAAATTCATCAAGACGAGAACGCAGAAGCAATCCTCCAATTGTAAATTTGGCAACAATTGCGAATAACATGGTCTTGGTGGTGTTTTTGATACCCGTCCTTCATGATTTATTTGTTAGTACTTTCGTTTTGAATTAAATTTAGTGTTGACGAGAGATAAAGAAATTAAGCAAGAAAGAATACGTAATTGGATAATTTAGAATGATGAGGAGGCACGTGACAAAAGTTTCGGAAAACGTATAGATTGAATGGTGATGCATCCTTATTGATAAGATATAGTTTTTAAATTAGTTTAAAAATCAAATCAAATTTCTGATTTATTTAAAATTTAATTACCGTTAGAAATATGAATTTATTATAAAATGACATTGATATCTTTTATTAATTTAATTTTAGAGAATTTTATTTAAGTTAATGATTTAATAAGGTATATGGTTCATATTCCTTCTCACAAATTGTTTACCTTTTCGCATGATCCTCCATATATATATATATATATATATATATATATATATATATATAAGGGATGGATCAATTGGAAACCAATATTACATTGTAAATTTTGGAAACCGAAATTAACCAATCATTGAATTTCCTTTTTTTTAATTGATAAGGTTATTTTAGTCTTTTACATAATTTCATAATATATATGGTAAGTGTTATTATTATTATAATATTAATTATTTAATTTTAATGTATTTTATATATGGTAATATTGATCCTTTATTAATTTAAACATAAAACATTTAATTTAGGTAAACACAAATTGATTCATACGCAAACTACAAATCAAATTATTTTTTCTGGTTCTTATGAATCAGTGATTTATTCATCCAATGAATGAAAGTTTATATTCATATGAAATCTTCAATATTACCTCAAGGCACAAAATATTAATATAGTGAAACATAATTGATTTGATATAGTGAAACAAAATATTAATATAGTGAAACATGATGAAACATAAAATGTTGAGTGAATTGTGGATTTGGTCCCTGTGGTTTAGTGATTTCTTTGACCATGGTCCTTATTATATGTTTATTGTGGATATAGTCCATGTGGTATGCAATATATTGTGGTTAGGGTACCTAAACACTAACATTGTTAACTTTTAAGGGTTAAAGGCATCATGTGTCTTGCACACTATGGGTATAATAGTCATTTTACTTTTCACTTTTAATTTATTCTATAAACCTTTAAAACAAAGAATACTAAATTGTGTATTTGGTCCCTATGCATCACTCATCATCTTTAAAACATATTTATCATCTCTCTTAATTTTTTTTATCCAATCTTCATTGTCAAAGTACAAGAAAATTTTATTTGTTAAAGTGCAAAAAGACATTACTTGCATTTAAAAATAATAATTGTTTGAACCCAACACTATATCATTAGAAAAACAACCTATCAAAATAACAATTTTTTGAAACCAACATTACATCCCAAAAAAAACCCCATCAAAATGACAATTGTTTTATATCAACATTACATCTCGAAAAAGTAAACCCATCAAAATAACAATTGTTTGATATCAACATAACATCCCGAAAAAGAAAACCCATCAAAATAACAATTGTTTGATATCAACATAACATCTCGAAAAAAACAACCCATCAAAATAACAATTGTTTGACCTTATTTTTAGCTCCCACTTGTCTGTCCCTTACAAGTTATTGAGTTGTGACCTTGTTTTTTGCAGTTTACACATCTCACCGTCTTCCCAAGCCTTGATAGTTTACTTCCTTTCCCAAATGCTTGACTCAACTCTTTTGCTTGGGAAGAGGGTGAGATGTGTGAAATGCAAAAAAACAAGGTCACAACTCAAGAATTTGTAAGGGACAGACAAGTGAGAGCTAAAAACAAGGTCAAACAAATGTTATTTTGGTGGGTTATTTTTTTTTCAAGATGTTATGTTGATATCAAACAATTGTTATTTTGATGGGTTTACTTTTTCGAGATGTAATGTTGATATAAAACAATTATCATTTTGATGGGTTGTTTTTTTTGGGATGTAATGTTTGTTTCAAACAATTGTTATTTTGATGTGTTTTTTTAATGATATAGTGTTGGGTTCAAACAATTCTTATTTTTAAATGCAAGTAATGTCTTTTTGCACTTTAACAAATAAATTTTTCTTGTACTTTGACAATAAAGATTGGATGAAAAAAAATTAAGAGAGATGATAAATGTGTTTTAAAGATGATGAGTGATGCATAGGGACCAAATACACAATTTAGTATTCTTTGTTTTAAAAGTTTATAGAATAAATTAAAAGAGAAAAGTAAGATGACTATTATACCCATAGTGTGCAAGGCACGTGATGCCTTTAACCCTTAAAAGTTAACAATGTTAGTGTTTAGGGACCCTAACCACAATATATTGCATACCACATGGACTATATCAACAATAAACATAGAATGAGGATCATGGTCAAAGAAATCACTAAACCACAGGGACCATGTTAGGACTGAAAGTCCTGGTGCGTTAAAAGTTGTATAACGCATTTATAGGGTTTAAATTGTAATTAATTTAAAGTTGTTTTGTAAATGGGCCTCAAAGCCCATTAGGCTTATACGCCTTATATATATAGTTGCTAAACCTAGTTTTAGGTTTTTAGAGGTTTTAGTTGAGTTTATTCTAGTCGTAAGGTTTACATTCCCGGATCAGAAATTCTCTCTGTAAACCTAAACCTTTATTGATTATCAATCATATGACTTGAAGTTGTGACTCAATCTTTATTGCGTATTATTGAATATTATCTCGTGATTGCACTGTATCTGGGATCTACAATTGGTATCAGAGTGGGATCGAATTAATTTTTATTCGATACGATCAAAAGGTTTGTCTAAATCCCTATTTTTTTATCGATTTCTAGTTTAATACGGTACATCACTGTGTTCTTGAAGTTTCTTGAAAAAATCATTCAATCTTCTCATGTTTTGATCAAATAGTTTGAAAGGATTGTTTGATTTGTTGTTAGAAACGATTTGTGATCATCAATTTTGGTTTTAAAAGGTTGATTTTGTTTGATTGTTTGAGTTATTGCCGATAAAATCGAACGGATTTTTTCCAGTTGATACCGGTCCCCGAGTCCGGGTAGTGGTTTGTTTCGGGGTTAGAGCAATCCAGTCCCCGGTTGAAGCAACCTCGGTGGTCATCCGGAAGCTCGACTCGGCACCCTCGGCGATTGGTCGACTCTAGCCGTCGACCCAACAGATCTGCCTTGATTGTTCCCCGCTAACTTTGGACAATTCCTCCTTATGTGCCCCAGTTCCTGGCACTCATAACACACCGCCGGATGAACAATTCAGTACCGGTCCATATGGCCCTTCTTGCCACACCTGGCACAACTCACCGGACCCACATAGGTTTTGGAAGCACATGCGCCCGAATGTCTGGTTTTGCTCTTTGGGCACCACTGAACGCCTTTACGAGAGTCACCAGTTCTCCCGCTAACAAAAGGCTTCGACTGACGAACGGGCCTAGATGGCCCTTCCCACTTTCTCTTCTCACCCGCAACACCTCTTTCTTCCTTCTCAGCCAACCTATCATCTTCTACAAGAAAGGCCTCTTCAATGACTTCTTGAAGAGTCGACCCTCCGGCATTGCGTACGTCAGTCCGCATATCGGTCAGTAGGCCAAGATGAAAGGCCTTAATCTTCGATCTCTCATCTGGGACCAGATATCCCACCAAGTTCAACTTCTCCAGAAACAGCTTGGAGTAGTCGGCTACAGACAAATTTCCCTTCTTCAGATTCCGGAACTCGGCTTCCAGTTTGTCCAACGAACGCTCGCTGCAATACTTGTCCATTATCTTTTTCTTGAAGACTGGCCAGGTCAGCTTTGCTAGGACTTCGGGGGTGAGGGCGGACCGGGTGAGATTCCACCAGATCAATGCCTCTCCCCGGAGTAATTGAGAAGCAAATTTCACACGTTGCGAGACGTCGCACTCGCTAGACTCAAAGGCCATTTCCACTTCCTTGAGCCAGTACATACACGCAACCGGGTTGTCGGAACCCACAAACTCTTTAGGGTTGCACCCCAGAAAAGCCTTGTAGGAGCATCCCTTAGTCCTCTCTCGATCCACGTTGGTCGGTTGCTCTTCGGTCACAACCACTTTAGGTCTACCACCCGACCCAGCTATGATATTCTCCGCCATAGTCTCGGGTTGGCGGTTACTAGCATCTCGATCTTCTAGGAGTTTCATGAAAAACTCTTGTTGTTGGATTTGTTGTTGGGCCGTGGCAGAATTCATAGCCAACATCATGTTGTCCCGTAACCGGGTCTCCATAGTAACTTCCTCCATAATGGCATTATCCGCATTGAGGTTTCGGCGCGGAATATGCTCAGGTCCGCCTCCCAAGATTCTGGGTACGGGAATTCCATCGGAGGTTGCCCCCACCGGGGGTCGTACAGTTGCAGATTCCACTTCTGGTTGACCCTCTGGCATGTCTGGTAAGCTGCTTCGAGTGTTTACCATCACGTTCTGCCATACACGCACGAGAAGTAGATTGAGAAAAGACTAAGCGAGTTTAACTCATTGTACGTACTAATACGTTCATCAATTATCGCAATAACAGTAAATCAAGTATGCTCACGTAACAATGCATTCATAATAGCAGTAGCTAAGTGAAATTATGAACGAACCATACACAAGAATTCTTGTCACCATCATCACAACTCTCAATTAGTGTAATTCCGTAACCTAACACTCTCCCCACCTAGGATTTCTACCCCAAGAGGACAGTGAAGTCAAAACAGTCTAAAGCTGAAGCCTAGATATGCTACAACAATACCTAGCTCACTTAAACTAAAGCTCTGATACCAACTTGTAACACCCTAAAAATAGGGATAACAAAAACTTTCCAAAAGAGAAGAAGTGGTATAAAAATTGCCATAGCAAGAGCCTCCCAAAAATGGGGAAATATACAAATAACCTGTTTAATCACAATTTGTAATTTAACGGGTAAATAAATAACAACCAACTAATCTAATTTCTAAATCTAGAAAAGAGATTACAAAAGGGGTGTCATCTATAAACCCAAATCTTCCAGAAATAGTTCAAGTGCCAAAATCCCCAAGCTCTCGCCCAAAGCATCTAAACTCTCCTAGGAGCAGCGCCGCTAACACCTGAGATACAGATCGACAAAAAACAAGTGTTAGGCCAAAAAGCCTAGTGAGTTGCACAAGTAAAAACATACCAGAAACAGTTACAGTTCTTATCAGCAGTTAATTATTTAATCACGTAGATGTGGAGTCAACGGGAGCGACCCATATCTCCAATCAGGTTCACCCAAAGAGGCAATGCACCTTGAAGCCAATGAACAATGGCAACACAAAGGCCCAACACGCATCGAGGACTACCGCTTAGGAAATTCTCCGACGGCGGAGGTCTAGGCACATAGGGGACTACCGCTTAGGAAATTCCCTAAATGTCACCCACCTACATTCCTATAGTAAATCACTGACTTGGTTTGTCCACATTATACAAATAGGAGGTCTCAAGATGTGTGTTAACCCAACATATTCGGATATCAACCATGAACACAACATTACCATCCTAAACATGCAATTTTTAACACTTAACCCCAAATATCAACCAAATCCATCACGAGAAGGTAAGGTCGCCAAAAGGCATTCCAAGTAGGAATCATCAACATACCAAGATTTACACATATAAATCATGGTACTTTCATATATATAAATCAATGGAAAAACCCCCAAATACTTGAACAATAAACATGAACATTTGAGAAATGCATTAATATTAACAAGTAGTAGATAATGATGTGTATCTAGTTTTTAACAAAGGTTAGTAAACTCACAATCTAGGTTTTGAACCAAAACCTAGAAAAGATGAAAACCCTAGAAGTTGGAGGATGAACTTGGAGATGAGGAGTTGCCTTGAAGAAACCCTAGAAATCTTCTTTGAGGTGATTTATTGCAAGTAATCAATGATCCCAACCACTAAGAGGGTTTGGTATAAATGTGGATTAGGGTTTGGGAAGGGATGGACCAGTTTTCTTGGAGCCAAAATCGCCAAAGAGAGACAATGAAATGTGTTGTAAAATGAATTAAAATCGGCTGGAACTCATTTAAATGGAATTCCCCCGTCGACGATAGTGCCCGGCGATAGTGCCAAGGGCACTATCGCGAGTCACAATCGCGAGGAACTAGGCACCCGCGGTACCAATTCCGCGAATATGCCCGGCAAAAGTGACATTTGTCACTTTCGCGTGTCACTATCGCGAACTCCCCCCGAACTCTCGGTACAATCTCAGCGATTGTGCCTGGCGATAGTGACAATGTCACTATCGCGTGGCACTCTCGCGCCAAGCCCAAACCAGCCCGAAAACTTAACCAAATTCGAGAACGAGTGCGAGGTCTAAATACATGCATCTTTAATACTAACCAAGTAACATCATAACATAATAACAATGACCACATGCGTATATAAAGTCTCGTATTTTCAAATAAACACAGTTAACATATTTAAGGAAATAAATACTTACCTTGAGAATTTCTGGGTGTTACATACGAAGTCTAAACGATCGATTTCTATCGAGAAATTTCAACCCATGTTGAACTTGTAAGTTTTCGTTCGGTTTTCGGAAAAAAAAAAGTTCGGGTTGCTTCGTTTGAGAGTTTGAGACATTGTTTCAAGTTTAATTTAGTTGAGGGAGCTCAAGGGAACATAATCGATCGATTTTGGTCGAAAAGTTTGAACCCATACAGAATATTTGAGTTAAGGATCGTTTTTCAAAAAGTTTTCGGTTGGTTTGTTTGTGATCGTGGGTTGACCGTTTGAGATTTAATCTGTTAAGGACTGATCAGGGAGCTTTAACGATCGTTTTGCATTGATTATTTCTAACCGTTTTCGAGTTTTGCAGGTGTGTCACGATGGAGAAGATGATGAATAGTAATTTCGTTAAGTTTCCATTAAGTGACAGTTAATTCATTACTTTTTGGTCCTTTCTCCGTTAGTCCCGTTAGTTTGTTAGTTTAGTTAAGTTTTAGTTCAATTTTAGTCCATTTTCGTTAGTGTCCAGTTAAGTCCGTTGGAAGTTTTAATTTTTACACTTTTAGTCCCTCTAGTTAGTAGTTTCATCTTATGTCTTTTTTGGTCCTTCTAGTTTTAAGTTTAATTATTTGTCACTTTTAGTCCTTGTAGTTTTAAGTTTCAGTTTGTGTCACTTTTAGCCCCCGTACTTCAAAGTTTCTGTCGTTTGTCATTTGTGACCCCTACACTTTCAAGTTTCACTCGTTGTCACTTTTGGTCCTTGCACTTTAGAGTTTCATATTTTGTCAAGTTTAGTCCCTAGACTTCAAGTTTTTCAAGCAACAATGTCTCATCCAACTTATTCTGAGCTAGAAGAGAAAGTTTCTTGTTTAGAAGCTAGAGTTGAAAGACTACTTGACCAATATGATAATCAACGCATTGAAATTGCTGGCAACCTGTGCATAATTTCAAATCTAAAGGGAGAGTGTGAAAGTTTTTCAAAAGAGTCTGAAGAGTTAAAAACCAAAGTAGATGATCTTACGTACAAGCTCCGTATGTCAGAAAATGAGAAAATTGATATTGTGACTAAAAGTGTGGCTTATAAAAATGAAAATCAAAGGTTATCTACTCAGTTAAAGAATCTCGAACTGAAACTTTATAAAATGGTCAATCTAAACAAACGTTGAATCTAATTGCACCAAAAGAATTCAAATATTCAGAGACGGGTATCGGTTACGATAACCCACATTATTTGAAAAAGGCCTTAACCAAAGTTCCTACGTTATATGCGTTCGAATTTTTTGGAATAGACAAAACCTACCCAGAGTACAAAATCAATTGGACCAAACCACTTGATGATGAGGATACGGAACAGGACAATTTGAGAAGGAAGAATTCTACCAAAATGCAACTTCCTTTTGTATATGACTCATTGAATGCGTCATACAACACCGAAAAACCCTGTTTTCTGTCAAATGACTATTTTCGAAGCTATTCTCAAGCTGAACTTGCTTCAAAAACAGTTGAAACTGAGGAGGAACCCCTGGACCACAAAATCTATGTTCCACCTCTGATTTTAGAAAAGAAAATTGTTCAGCTCGAAGAGTCATTTGCACAGGAGATGATCCTTTTTCAAAAGGAAAAACAAGAGTTATTATACAAAATTGAGTGTCTCAATTCCGATAAAAAGGAAACTGGGTCGAGGGAGGAAAAAGAATATATTCAGACAGAGATAAATAAGCTTAATTCACAACTGTCTGCCTTGGCAACAGATTTGATGAAAGAGCAACTTCACAAAGCTGAGCTTCAAGCTAAGTTTGACTCACTCCAAGTTGAGACAATCAATCTGTCAGAACATTCTTCTCCACCCTTAGATACCTCTTCCTGTAAAGCTTTTCTGGGTGATGTTTCACCAAATTCTTCTAACAAAGGAAAAGAGCCTCAAAATTTTGACATGGATCATCATTCTGATTTTTAAAATGCTTCCGCTAATGATCCGCTTCAAGGCATAAATCCTTCCAGTTTCCTAAATCCTTCAAGTGATAAGGTTCCTTCTGATGAGGAAATGGAATTCTCAGCCTTTCTGAATTCTGAGGTGTGTTTAGACAGTCAGATAGACCAGTTTGATTTCGATCCTAAACTTCCAAGTCATGTTGATTTTTTGGATTCAACTGGTGAGCCACCGGTCAAATTTTATAAAGGCGAATGTTCAACATTTGCCTCTCAAAAGGTTTCTATGAACAAATCTTCAAAGCAAAAATCTAAAAGACGTTCACAAAAACAAAGAAAGACCGACACCTTAAACAAAAGGCATACTTACTACTCCAGTTCTTCTGATTGCGAGCTTAATGATTCTTCAGATAATCATTTTTTCAGAAAAGTAAAGATGGTTTGGAGAAAGAAACCAACTACAGAAGACAGTGAAGGAAACAAGTCTCATGATTCTCCTGTAGTTGATACAAAGTCATCTATTTTCAAGACTGATTCACTTACTTATGTTTATTCTATAGGAAAGTTGATCAGTCTAAATCGAGCAAAGATCTGTTGCACTCACTGTGGAAAGAGTGACTTTGTGGATTCAAGGTATGTTAATAATTGGTATGGTACTTATAGCATCCCCAATCCTCAGTTTAATAGCTTAAAAGCTAAGGCAACTAACCAACAGGGATCCATCACAACATGGATACCAAAACCAAAATCTTCTTAATCTGTTTTGCAGGAATGTCATGCGTGATTTAATTCAGATTATTCACGTCACATGACTACAATCAAGGGTTATGCCACTTTTGAGGGGGATTAACACGTTGTTTATTTTTCATATCGACTTCTGAACACTTTAGTTCAGGATTCGTTCTTAAATGCTTTTGACTTCTGATTCTCTCAAATCAAAAATTTTACTTCAATGTTCTATCTTGGTGAGTTAAAGGAGTGTTAGGACTCATAAAGTTTCTATGGTCAATCCAGAACCGGAAGGACTTACCCAAGAAACACATCCAATTCATAGATATCAGTGAGGGTCTAGATTGATAGATGAGTTCAGAGTGATTAAAAAAATTGGTGAGGATGTGACAGGACTTAAAATAATTATTGGTCCTTACCAAACCGAGTCAGTTATCCGGGTTACCACATAATCTATTCATTCTCGTTCTTTGGAGATGGATATTGAAACAGACATGGACCCAGTGTCGATAACTCGTGTCACCCCACCCAACCACTCAAGTATCTCTCAAAAGATATTTGTTTAATATATGCACGGAGATTTAGCACATAATCTATCTATTCCTCACTCAGAGGTCTTAGATATTGAAAAAGAAAGACATTAGCTCCGGTCTCCGAACTTCATATTCATCTCACTGTGTCTATTGATTTCTTAACCTGCATCCCAGGTTGAATCAATATTTGAGCCTAATCGATATGATTTATACTTCTTTCACACACGCACGAATCTTTGTGATTCCCCTTGCATATCTTTGTGATATTGCCGGAACAGTTTGAGAGGTAATTTTTAATATTTTTTTTGGGAAGGAGTATCCCAGACCACATTGGGCCCAGACTAATCTCCGGAAAACAGGCCTTTGGCCCGCGGGCATTCATCCCGTGGCCACAAGGATGACACCCGTGCCAATATTTGGCACAAATGCTGCGTGTGAGGCTCGAACCCGGGCAACCGCTATGAAGTCCCCAGGATCTTACCACCACGCCACACCCTTCGGTGATAACTGGAAGTCCTATCAGAGATACATCGATGCCAACTCTGAAAATAGGCCAAACAATTATTTTAAATTGTTGTGATAACAGTTACTATTGTGTTTCTGTATTAGCTGTTACCCTTGGTTACTAATCGCTTTATCTAATATTTTTCTAGTCATCCGATTAGTCTTTAAAGTTACATGATGCTTAGGATTCTCCTAATCATCATGAGGGGGAGCACGCCACACAATTCAAAGACACATATTATCATGTTGAGGGGGAGTTAGCAAAATCTGAGGGGGAGTAACAGAATTTTCTTAAATCTGAGGTTGAAAAGCCATTAGATTCAAAGATTGCATTTCTTCTATCCCGTATCATGTGGTGCCTGCTACAAGTTTGTTCCTCCTACGAGCTGATTGAAACAAGTTCTTAAGCTGAAAGTATATTCAACTCGCGGTTCAGAGACAGATTCTTTGTTTTAAAGTGAGGTTGCACCGTGGAATGTCATGTAACTCGCACATTATCTTTCTTGTGTGCTGATCCGATGTGTTGAGTTTTTACAGTTGAAAGCTGCTTGATAGTGCATTCAGTCGAGCCTATTGTACATTGAATGTAGTTACAAAGTTGAAACTATGAAGACCAAGAGATTTATTCAAGGGGGAGCTAGGAAATACATGAAGGCATGGAACACCAAAGTTCTTCAAAGATTTAAGAGGGAAAGAAGATCAATGCCTGAAGATTTCAAGATGAAAATGCCTTATTCAACTTTAGGGGGAGATTGTTAGGACTGAAACCTTCCTTTCCCAAATGCTTGACTCAACTCTTTTGCTTGGGAAGAGGGTGAGATGTGTGAAATGCAAAAAAACAAGGTCACAACTCAAGAATTTGTAAGGGACAGACAAGTGAGAGCTAAAAACAAGGTCAAACAAATGTTATTTTGGTGGGTTATTTTTTTTCAAGATGTTATGTTGATATCAAACAATTGTTATTTTGATGGGTTTACTTTTTCGAGATGTAATGTTGATATAAAACAATTATCATTTTGATGGGTTGTTTTTTTTGGGATGTAATGTTTGTTTCAAACAATTGTTACTTTGATGTGTTTTTTTAATGATATAGTGTTGGGTTCAAACAATTCTTATTTTTAAATGCAAGTAATGTCTTTTTGCACTTTAACAAATAAATTTTTCTTGTACTTTGACAATAAAGATTGGATGAAAAAAAATTAAGAGAGATGATAAATGTGTTTTAAAGATGATGAGTGATGCATAGGGACCAAATACACAATTTAGTATTCTTTGTTTTAAAAGTTTATAGAATAAATTAAAAGAGAAAAGTAAGATGACTATTATACCCATAGCGTGCAAGGCACGTGATGCATTTAACCCTTAAAAGTTAACAATGTTAGTGTTTAGGGACCCTAACCACAATATATTGCATACCACAGGGAGTATATCCACAATAAACATAGAATGAGGATCATGGTCAAAGAAATCACTAAACCACAGGGACCATGTTAGGACTGAAAGTCCTGGTGCGTTAAAAGTTGTATAACGCATTTATAGGGTTTAAATTGTAATTAATTTAAAGTTGTTTTGTAAATGGGCCTCAAAGCCCATTAGGCTTATACGCCTTATATATATAGTTGCTAAACCTAGTTTTAGGTTTTTAGAGGTTTTAGTTGAGTTTATTCTAGTCGTAAGGTTTACATTCCCGGATCAGAAATTCTCTCTGTAAACCTAAACCTTTATTGATTATCAATCATATGACTAGAAGTTGTGAATCAATATTTATTGCGTATTATTGAATATTATCTCGTGATTGCACTGTATCTGGGATCTACAAACCAAATCCACAATTCACTCTAAAATATTAATATAGTGAAACCTGATGAAACAAATTTGATATAGTGAAACATAAGGGAAAGATAATGAAACAAAATATTAATATAGTGAAACCTGATATAGTGAAACAAAATATTAATATAGTGAAACTTGATGAAACAAATTTGATATAGTGAAACATAATGGAAAGGTAATGAAACAATAATGGTAATGAAACTTAATTGGGTTTTACATACTGCATATTGATGAACATGTAATAAAAAATAGTCTTGTTATATTATTGTTATTTTTTATTAATAAACTAATTAATTTATTACCATATATAATTATTATGTTTTATTAATAAATTAATTAATTTATTACCATATTTCATCTTTGTTGCCAAATTTGAAACACAAAAGAAAAAGACACATTTACCTTTTTGACATATTATTATTATCTTTTATTAATAAATTAATTAATTTATTACTATATATAATTCAAATGAATCTTGACCATTGATCTTTGAAATTTGGTTTCCAAAGTTTCCAATGAAATTTGGTTTCCAATTGAAACCACCCCGGCCCTATATATATATATATATATATATATATATATATATATATATATATATATATATATATATATATATATATATATATATATATATAGTCTTATGTTCATTTGAGAAATGGTAAATATATGATAAATAAAGAAGTAATCCTAACCTTTCATCCGGTCAAGATCGGCTTTGACTGGTCAAGAATTGCAGCTTTCATTGGTCAAAAGTTGCGGCTATTCAAAAAATAGAAGAACAATTTCGTAACTTTTACAAAATACGCGAGACGAGTTCATATATGAACCTGTATGATTCACATATGAACTATATGTTCATATGTGAACCAGTGTAATTAACATATGAACTCTTTTAACTGATTCATATATGAACCTTTGTGATTCATATATGAACTAATTAACTAACTGATTCACATATGAACTAATTAACTGTAAGTTCATATATGAATCAATTGAGCTAATTAACAAATTTATATATGAACTTTTGTGATTCGTATATGAACCGGTGTAATTACCACGGTTAGCATTTACCGGGTAAATTGTTGCATATAATGCAATTTTGGTGGAATAAAATGAGTAAAATTCTACCCGGTAAATAAGTGATAGTGTTGAATTTCACCGATAAATACTTACCGGGTAAGTAAATAGGTAAACGACCCCTTAATTAACATTCATTTTCTTGCCTCAAATTAGTGTACATGTCATTTGAATTGCAATAACGGACTTGCTATCTTGCAACTCTTCTTCTAATGAAACTGACATCGTTGAATTGAAGGTCAATATTCCCGTACAAAAATCAACAACCGCATTTTGGTTCATTAGAAATATGTCCAATTCATTTGCAATGAAACTAATTGTGTTCATTGAGCATAAGATATCCACTCATCACACCTACAACAATATGCAATTAATAAATTCAACCATGCAGCTTGCTTCACTAGCTAGTTTCTTGTACAATGAATTTCTAGCATGCCTTCGTTGTCATTGTTATATATATGCATGAGTTTGGTTTCCATGCATGCACACCTATTATAACCTTGAAGCATTCATGGACCTCTAACAGCTTGATGGTTAAACGTTGTTTTGCCCATATTTTTTTTATATCGGCTTAAAATTTACTTGTTTTACGAGTATGATTTGTTTGTTTTTTTAGAAATTCATTCAACTATTATGATGCATTTTTTGTAATGGAACATATTTCATCATTTTCCATGAATTTTTTTTATAATGATGCATCATACTGCATCAAGTTCACTGTGTCATGAAGCAGACAAGGTTAGTTAATGACTCCGAACCTTTCATTATGCAACAAGTTTCACTATTATTTGCACAGACGATGAACCCTTATTTTTTGACATTCGCTTTAGTGTCAATGGGTGAAACCGATTCAATGTCAATCAGAACTAGGTCGTCCAACATATTCTTGAAGTTAGAAAAAGTTGTTTTCTTCATTATCCAATCACTTGGTCACCGAACTGATGGAACATTAAACTGCGTTAGAATGTGATGAAATTGAAGAGAAAATCTGATGAAACGATGGAATTGTGTACCTAGAACTGTAGGGTTAGCGAGATCTTCGTCGTTGCGGAATCCCATCGTAGGTTTTGTACAGATGAACTCTAGGTTTTTCATAAATGAAATCGCTCAATATTTTCATCGAAATCCCTACATATAATCGCAAGAAACACTTCATCAAAGTTTCTAACACGCTATATCCATATTTCAAAACTCTTCATCAAAGTTAGTCACATTTGCATATCTAATATCAATGCCTAATGCAACATATTTCATCAATATACTTCATCAAAATCTCCTTTTATGGTGAATCCATATCAAGTCAGTTAATGCAACATATTTCATCAAAATCCATATCCGAAGTCAGGCACATTCACATAGCTAATATCAAGACTTATTACAAAAGCTTCACTTACTTTAACAATCTTGCTCTGCACTCTTTCTCCAGAAAAGAAAACAACAAACATGTTTTTCTAAACATGTATGGCGGTAGTCATAAATTAATATAACTGTACAATATGAATCTTTTACCACATTTCTCTACGCAATCAAAACAGATGATGAATTATAGTGGCATAATGCTTATTTTAGAATATACCAAGTTCTTGGATAAGTTGACAACAGAACCAGAGATGATACACACGAGTCAAAATTTAGTAATAATCCCAACTATGTATATCTGATGATTGATATTTAACTAAGGCAAAAGTTCCTTCTCTATGCTATGTTGTGCACACCATTGCTAATTAGCAGGCCAGGGTACGTGCAAAATATGTAAACGATCACATTAATGAAAATCTAATAATATATCCCAAACAATTATGCTTTCACAAATCTAGAAATTTATTATATTTCACCTAACCAACACGGCTAACAATAAAAGAACAAGATTAAATGTGAACCGACAGTTAGTTCGTTTTTCTTTTCTTTTTGAACAGAGTGCAGGTAAAAGTAAGACAAAGGTGACATTTGACCTATGAGGGCCATAAATATACACCCATTCATCAAGGAGAACAAGAGAAAAGGTCCAAAAAAGGCTTCTAGTTATTACCATCCATAAGCTTAGACAGTGATTATATACTATGACTTGCAAAGTTAATGCCTCTGCCATTTTCTAATGCACTATATTTCATCATTTTGGAATAAAAACTTTATGATACCAATACCCGAATCATAATTGATCAAAATCTATAACATGGTGAATCCATATAAACGTAGGTAATGCAACATACTTCATTAAAATCCCTAATATGGTGAATCCATATAATTGCATCGCAAGTAGTACAACATATTTCATCAAAATTCCTAATATGGTAAATCCATATAATTGCAGGTAGTACAACATATTTCATCAAAATCCCAAATATGGTGAATCCACATAATCGTAGGAAATACTTCATCATGTTTCTAACACGCTATATCCATATTTCAAAACACTTCATCAAAGTCAGTCACATTTGCATATCTAATATCAATTCCTAATACAACAGTTTTCCTCAACAGTTTCTAACATGATGCAACATATTTCACTATCAATGAAGGCTTAGGTATTTTATGATGCAACATACTTCATCAAAATCTCCTTTTATGGTGAATCCATATCAAGTCAGGTAATGCAACATATTTCATCAAAATCCATATTCAGAGTCAGTCACATTCGCATAGCTAATATTAATACCTATTTCAACTTATTTCATCAGAACTTCTGACATGATTAATTCATAGTTACTCAGCAACATTTAATAATGATCCAACACGTCTGAATGGAAAAACATATCCTTTTAGACATTTCACCAAACACTTAGGGGTTGTTTGTTTTTTTTAAAAAACTTCTTAATGGCTCTTAAGTCTTAATCGTTCAGACCTTTTTAAACACCACCTCTTATTAATCATAACTAAAATAAGACTTCAGAATTTAGACCTCTTAGAAAACAAACGACACCTTAGTGTGCACTAAAATTTCAATTATCCAAAAAACATCTACTCATTTTCAGAAAATCAAAATAAAATGATAAACACAAATTAGAGCCTGGAAGGCTTTTTACTCATTATTCACTTACCTGTACTTCCTTCTTTGATGTTGGATATTATTTGCACAGACAATGAACCCCTATTTTTTTGACATTCGCTTTTAGTGTCAATGGGTGAAACCGATTCAATGTCAATCAGAACTAGGTCGTCCGACATATTCTTGAAGTTAGAAAAAGTTGTTTTCTTTATTATCCGATCACTTGGTCGCCAAACTGATGCAATATTAAACTGCGTTAGAATGTAATGAAATTGATAAGAAAACATGGTGAAACGATGCAGTTGTGTACCTCGAACTGTAGGGTTAGCGAGATCTTCGTCGTTATGGAATCCCATCGTAGGTTTTATACAGGGGGAATTTACACGAGGGGCGCACCAATTAAAATATAAATGTCACCGGTCCAGGAGCTTTGGTGACTGGTGGTATGTAAGGCGCATCAAGCGTTGAGAGGTGTGAGACTAGGAGGGATATACGTAGGAAGCGGTAAATAATAATCGTGAAATTCACCATGTATAAGGAAGCGGTAATCTCAAAATTTCAATAGGTAAAATTTTAGATGTAGAAAGCGGTAACAATGGGTCGTTTACTAAACACTTACCTTGATAAACGCTCATTGTTTCAATTACCTTATTGGGTGAACATAACAAGGACATAACATCTTACCTAGTCAGAGGAAGACAAGGATCGAGAGTCTTTCACGAGAAGTGAGAGTGATGGCTCTTTCCCGGTAAGTGAAGGGGATTGACTCTTACCCGGTAAACACTTACTAGGTTATAAACGCTTACCATCAATCCATTTTTATGGTCTAGAATATTAACCCATAAGGTAAATGAAAGTGGTGATTTTTGCTGGCAATCGCTTACCAAGTAAGCATTTGGTAACCAACCCCTAAGTAGGTCAATTTTTAGGAAGGTCCAATAAATAATAATAATAATAATAATAAAAAGATGGGTTTGGACATAATATCAAAGGATTGTTTCTACACTAAAAAAACATTTAAAAACTCAGGAGGCACCAAGGCCCCTTCTGGTACCTTAATTGCTTTGCCACTGGTTTTGTACAGATGAACTCTAGGTTTTTCATAGATGAAATTGCTCAATATTTTCACCGTTCCTCAAGGAATGTGGATGAGTGATTATAGCAGTAGAGATATTATGTTTCTGTTGGTCCCAAAAGTAAGCAATAAAGTAAAACAGGTATTGTAGAAGGGGGGGGGGTTGAATACAATACACAAAAAATTCACTTAATTTTAATTCTTTATTGATATAAATATCAAGAATTACACATAGAAAATTTTTAAGATTGTTGCGGAAAAGAACAAATAAATCTATTCTAACAATCTTTCACTTAGAAACTAGAAAACTAAACACAACGTGAAAATACAAAGATCAAAGCTATGAAGTTTTTGAGAGAGAGAGAGGTTGCCGACTTTTCTTGAGCACTAAGTTCTCTTCAAAAAGGTTAGCTTGCAATGAGACGTTCTTCACCTTTAAATACCATCATGTGCATTAAATGCAAAGGACACTTGTCATCTTGGTATTGGATACCAAATATTTTCTTGCAATATGAATAAAATCTTGATGTGACCTATCATAAAAGCAAAGTAGACTTTTACACCATGATAATACAACACCTCAATAAAATATATTTGGTACATGTCCTTTTTCTGATCTTTTGGAGAAAGTCTCCATCATTTCAGAACTTGGGTGAATATCTTATGTGCAATAGAAGTTTACATTCCTTTTGTCGGAATACATTGGGAATGAGGAAGTATAGTCAAATCATGAGGATTTGCTATAAGGATGTTACTGAATTAGGGAATGATTCAACAATGGGTTTATCTACCGAATCTTCAATAGGAGGATGTCGATATAGAGGAATCGACAAGGATGTCTTCTGTCGAATAGAGGAGAAATCGACAGAGGGAAGGCCTTCCGAAGATGTTGCATATCTTTCGGCAGATGTAGCTTAGTTCTTGTGAAGTTCATCTTGATCCGCATCAGTAGACTTACTTTATGTTGAATTTGGTTGGTCTTCGATTCACCGATCTTTTAAAGCACAACTAAGCTATTACAAATAACCATAAAATATTCTAAGTATGAAAGTGTACAACATTTTACAGATATACAAATACAAACCGAAAGAGGAGGTCATCTTCAAATCTTAGATGACCCAACAATCTCCCCCTATTTAATGATGACATCCTATACTTAGAAATTTTGAGTAAAAATATGAATAATACGGTTTGACCCTGTTTTACTCTTTTAGGTTCTTTTTCACATAGACCATTTTTTTATATATAATTTTTTAATATATATCTATGTACAAAATAATAAATAAATACAATGAATAAAGAATGAGAAAGTAAATACATATATACAAAGATACATAAGACAGAAGCCAAAATTGTTTGAACTTGAGTGGCTGGTTGCTCCCCCTCAACTTATGTCTGGTGGATTCGATCACACAGTCCATCGAAAATTAAGTTTCAACAGAGTTTAAACTTGAGTGGTCAATTGCTCCCCCTCAACTCATACTCCCCCTCAACTAATTTCCGGTGTCGAAAAGTAAGAAGTCAGAAAGTTTTCGGAATCCTCCGAACCTGCTCCTGGAAAGGCAAATTCATCATTGGATCGTGCAGAAGCATCGAGACTGAGAATCCCGGGTGATAGGTTGTGAGGTGGAGAAGAAGCACCTTGGATTGGGGAGGAGTCCAAGTCATCCTTATCAACCAAGGAAAAGGTTGATGAGGGAATAATAGCGGTCCCCGATTTTACAATTGTATCATTTTGAGAGGATACAAAGGAGGTGGCTTTAGGTTAGACAGATTCCCTGGGCCCAAAAAGTACAAATTCAACAGCCTTCGATTTTTGAGAATCGGTGACTGGTTGAATGGTTTGGCCCCAAAAGGTTTCCCGAGCCTCTTTAGTAGGAATGGCAACGGGCCGGTTTCGGGCCGGGGATTATGGTCCCCGTCACCGAAATCGAAAACCATACCAGTCCCCGTCTTGATCCCCGTCGGGGATCTTATCGGGGATCCTCATCGGGTCCCCGCGGTTTCCCCGATCCCCATTGGGGAACCCGTTAAGGCTAAAAAATCACCGTTACCCGTTGGTAATACCCGAAACCCGAACCCGAAAAATTCAAATTTCTTAAACATAATATTAAAGCAACAACTAAGTAGGAATAAAGCATATTGATACATAATTAACTAGGATCAAATACGAATTCACAAAAACATGGTCAAAATAGTTCATTTGACCACATGCACATAACCAAACATAATCAAACAAATGCCGACTAAAATTGTCTAAAACATCAACAACCCAATTACGAACAAAAGTTTAGACATAATCCGACTACCATCATGATTCACAAGACAAACAAACCAAATTACCAACTCGAAACTCCCCAAACGGCCAAACTCGTCAACCCAACACTTCACTTTCCTTAGTTTCCTACAAAATAAAATGTATGATATATAAGACTAAATAGATAAATATATCATAATAGTTCTCATAGTGATATAGTTACCTCTTCCAAGTCATAATCATATTCAATTGTACGGCAATATGCTTCGGTCTCATTAGAACACGTGTCTATATGAACAAAATAATTATTATCAATCAAAATAAAATAATTAAAATATATAACTAAAATAATAATTTATAATTTAAAACAAATATACGATTACCTTGTATTTCATTCAATAGCCAACTTTGAGCACACATTAAAGCCTCCAATGTTTTTGGGTGAAGTCGACTACGGTGTGGAGTTACCAATCTTCCACCAGTACTGAACGCAGATTCTGAGGCAACGGTAGAAATAGGAACGGCTAATATTGTTATAGCATAAATATGTTGGATACAAGATCAAGAAGACTGAAGGTCAAAGTTCAAGAAAGTCAAAGCTGAAGAAAGTCAAATCTCGTCAAAGTCAAAGTCTTTTGTAATAAAAGTCAAATTGTATTGTATTTGTATTTTGTTTTTAATTTCCTTGTATTTTAGATGTAGGTATAAATACTTTGTACCTTGTATTTTCTGTGAAGGATTGTAACTATCAGAGGGAGTTTAATTTGAGAGAATACGTTTAGAGAGAGAAACCTGTAGATAGAGAGAGAGAGAGTTCTAGAGATAGAAAGATTGTAATTGTTGAATTTGAAAGTGAAATCAAACAGGTAATTGATTCTTGTTTGTGTTTGTTTTGATTAATTGCATTTAGGAACTAGAATTTGGGAATATCAATTGGTATCAGAGCAGATCCAAATTGAAATCAAATCAAGAAACAGAAAAAAGTTTGGTTCAACACTGTATTCTTGAGCCGAGAATCGAATTTCGAATTTTTGTGTGAATTAGGAGTTGAAATCAGTCAGGTTTTGTTCGTCTAGTATAATCGATCGAGTGTGTATAGGAAATTTTATCAATTGCACTGTAATCGATTGTGAATTTCGAATTTTTGTGATTTTTCAGTTTACGAGTCGAGAGCACTGTATTCAAATCAATTTGTATCGTTTTGTGTATTTGATCGAAATTAGTTGTTAGAATTGTGTTCTAGATGTTTAGGCGAGCAAATTGTCAAATTTTTGTACTGTAATTCGAGGTCTAGAGTGGTATTTGGTGAAATCTTGTTCGATTTTTGAAGTTTGCGCAAGATCCAAACTTTGCGCATGTTCGTTGAGGTTTGCGCAAGTTCATCCGAAGTTTGCGCAAGTTTTATCGAGATTTCATCAAGTGTTCTTTATTGAGGTTTGCGCAATCAACGTGAAATGCAAAGTAAGCTTTGCGTATTCAACGAGTATCGAGAAATGAGTTTTACGTTTTCAACGTGAAACGAAAAGCTGAAGATTGAGTTTGGATCGAAAAGTCCACTTTGCGCAATCAGTGGGTTAAAAGAAGTACATGTTTGCGGGACCCCCGTGCTAAGTTTGCGGAGGGGGACATAGTTCTTTTTGTGATCAAAATCTTTGAATTTTTATTTCAAGTTTTTTCTGTATTTTTTTGAGATTTCATTTGGATTAACGATCAAGTTCAAGTTTTTTTTGTAACAAATAATTCAAGATGGAATATTTTTCTGATGATGATGAAAAGAAGATTGAAAAGCTCAAATTAGAGAACAAAAATCTTGCTTCCTCAGTTGATTACTACACCAAGAGGTCAAAGAAATATTCTGATGAAAGGAAGCTACTGAGCGAAGAGGTCAGTGTGTTAAAGAAAATAAATGAAGATCTTCTGAAACAGACTTCTGGGCTTAATGAAGAAAAGGTCTTGTTTTTGGAAGCTGAAAACACTGAGCTAAAGAACAAGATCTCAGAATTAGAAGATCACATTGTCAAGTTTCAACAAACAAGGTGTGCTAATGAAAAGAAGATTTTTGAATTAGAATTGCAAATTGTTGAAGAAAGATCAGTTTTTGAGAAAGAAAAGAAAGAATTTGCTAAGAAATTCTCAGAGTTTTCAAGAAAATGTGCTGATGAGAAGAAGACGGTTGAGCTTAAATGCATTAAGCTTTCTCAACAAGTTTCTGATTTTGAGAAAGTGATCATTATTGAAAGAGAAAAGTTTGTAAAGGATAAAAAGGAAATTGAACAGAAGAACGTTGGATTTTTTAAAGAGATATCTGATGGACGAAAGAATGTGGAAAAAGATTTTGAAGAAGAAAGAAATATATTGGAGGAAGAAATCAAGAAGCTTACTAAGAAGCTATCTGAGCTATCTACAAATGCATTGAAAGAGCAGATAACGTCTGAATTCAAGAAGAAGATTGACCTACTTATTGAAGAAAAAGACAGCTTATCTTTAAAGATAAAAGAGCTTGAAAAGATTGTTTTAAAGGTGGTGGTGACTGAGCATACGACTCCAGAGTCAAAAATCCACACACCTATAAATAGTTCAGTTGGTTCTAACAAGCCAACATCAAGCTCACATCAGCAAACTGTTTCTACAAACAGGTCAGTTAAATCTTCTGATCAGATTCGTACAACTAACATTTTCTATGATTGGAAAATAGATGGTTCAGGTACACATAGAAGGAGAAGAAAAAGATATGAAAAAGAGAAGCTAGTTTGGAAGGTAAAATCAGTTGAAGATGAGAAGAATGATGAGAAGAAGGAAGAAAACAAAGGAAAGAAGGAAGAGAAGACAGGTAACAAATCATTTGTATCTGCCTCAAATGCAAAGAAGAACAAAGAACTGAAAGGTAAACCTGATCTTGCTAATTCGAGAGATCAATTGATCAGGTTTGTTCATCCCAGTTATGATGTTCTTTAACTTGATTTAACCTTTTACTACACACAGATTAATAAGATAGAGTGCGGAAGCGTTTAAGATGTGTAGAAAAGATTGAACATGCAAGGTAGTAAACACACAAGTAATTAATGAACAGGAAGTAAAGTATTATATGAAAGTTACTCAAAGAACTGTTTCATTAATTACTCAAGAACACCAAGAACACGCACTGGTATGTGCAAATATGCTCAAGGATTATACAGACTGCTATTTTTGTGTGTGCTTTTGTACCTTGTGCTCTAAGGTGGTGCTCCCTTAATATAGCAGAGGGATGCACCCCTTTGTACAAGACAGAAACTGACATTCCATAAATGGAATGCCACCTGTAAAGTAAACATCGTGGGACACCCATTACTTTGATCTTGAGGATCTTCGTACAGCAGGCCTCACGTGTTCTGCACGTGGTCTTGTCTTGAACATTCTAAGAAAAGCTTCAACATTGATCTCCAGAGGTTAGCCTTCACAGAGGCTCTGTGAGTGATCACAGAAGCTCTGTGAGTGATCACAGAGGCTCTGTGATATGAGAATCATCATTAGGTTTGACCTCGGGTGCATCTTTTGCGGGGTAACTTCTGAGCTTTGCACCTTCTGTGGTGTACTTGGGTGTTCAGCGGCTGACTTCTGCGATTTCCATACTTAGCCTATTTTTCAATACTCTATACAATGAGAGTGGAGCTAACAATCTCCCCCTAAGTATTGAAAAAATAAAATTTGAAAATTGAGGTGTTGGCTAAGATGGAAACAAAAAGAGGTGAAAGGAACTCAACCTCTGAAAAGTGATATTCATTTGTAAAAGAAAAATGCCAAGAGGCAATTACATTAAGCATCGAAATACATGAATGAACAACAAAAGATTACAGAAGTCATTGGGGAAAATCATTTATCGGGTTGGTAAAGCTTTCAGCTAGAGTTTTTCTCATCGATAGAATGAGTTCCCTGTAAGGGTAGGGCTTGATTAAAGGATGCAGATTTGGTGCTAAGAAGACGGCTTCGGGCTCTGCGCTGTAAAGATATGTATGAATGTTCTCTTGAAACTTGAGTTCTTTCGGTGGAGGCCTTGGGATTGAAACTCTCATGGCGTCCATCGATTAAACTATCTCTTTTATTCTGTCCTCTTGACGTTTCTGCTCTGAGTTCTGCTCTGAGGACTGTTTCTTCCGTGGAGAGGTCTCTGAAGTATCTGCAGTGTTTACTGGATCAAGGCTTTGAAACTGTACAGCGGGTGTGGGTACAGTGGGCATAAGTTCAGGACTTGAGGGTTCTACAAACTTTGCGAGTCCTTCTGCGATCTGTTCAGAGCCCACACTAACCTTCCCTTTCTGAGACTCTGCAGAAGTTGTTCCTTGGACAATTGAAGTCGGTATTGGGTCCTTAGAGGCACAGGGCGTGAGATTCTGTGTTTTGTGTGCCTCTGAAGATGTTCTTTGTAAGGGTAGGGCTTGAAGAGGAGTGGCTGAGATGACAGGTGCTTTTGGTGTTAATGCCTTCTCCCCCTCATGAAGGCCAGGGCCAGAGGCATCTAGATCCTGGTCCTCATGCCGTGAAACCTTCTGCGAGGCCTCCGCTTGGCAAGTAGCTGGGGATTTTCTCTTTTTCCTTTTGCAGAGGTGCTCATCAACATGTTTATTGATCTTATGTAGAGTGTCCCCTGCGGCCATTGATAGCTCATTGATTTCCAAGTCAGATTTGAACCGAAATGTGGCTACGGTTTTCTTCAAGTCTGCAGCCACCTTTTCTCCTTGTTCATTGAAGTGGGATCGAAGAAGGTTGAGGTTGCTCAGAAACTGACTTCCCATTGCTTCTAGGTCGGCTTTTGTGGCAAAGGCAGAGGGGTCAGGCACAGAGGTTGATGCTTGGGGATTGAATGGGACCATAACACTGCGAGTTATGTCCTTTATTTCCTCTCGAAGCTTGGCTATTTCATTCACTCCAGTCTGAACTCCGTGTGTAGCATACTTTGGGAACTCTTCTGTGCAAAGATCCCTGAGTACCTGAATTTGATTGGAGTGTGCAATGATGGCTTGTCCACAAGCTTGAAGATCGGCCCTTTTCACGCAGTTTGTGTGTAGTTCATTGATCGCTGCCGAATGTTGAGTTGAGGATTGACGAAGAGCAGTCAAGGCGGCGGTGTTTGCTTAAAGAGCACCTGCGATGGATTGAGAATCCACAGAGACAGAGCTTTTCAACTCGTCAAGTTTTGTGAGCACCATGTCAGCAAAGGCTTGAAACTCGCCCTTTTTGACAAAAGTGTCAGAGGTAACCTCTGGAACAACACATGTTCCAGATTTATCCAACGAGTTTTTGGCACCCATTGAGCCTGTGGGGATGTTGAGCTCTGAGGGATTTCCTTCCAATCCTCGATGTTCCACAAAGGAAGCACCTATGGAAGTTCTATCAACACGTTCTTTGGGGGAGGGTTCAGAGACTCCCTTAAGACTTATGTTGAATAGATCCTGTGGTTGTTCTAGAGCCACAGAATCAGCGTGTTCTTTCACCACCAACTCTGAGGTGGTTTGGGCGTCACTCTTGTGTGTGATAGAGGTAACGAATACCTCTGTGTGTGGAAGAGATGTGTCCTGGGGCGAATGGATACGCAGAGCAACACTCTCACCCTTTTGAGAGGGTGAGGTGGGTTTGGTTTCCCCGAATGGTGGTACAGAGGATGAAGGATTATCCTCTGTCCAGATGGCTTGGGCTGGGTTCGGACTGTGCGGTCCTGTTTCAATACCCCTCTACACTAGAACTGCAGGGGTAGAAGTGTGGGTTGCACTGAGAGTTGGTTTTGGTGGTGTGCCAAGGGCATCTTTTTCTTCTATCTTCTCTGAGATTTTTTAACCCTCATCATCAGAGCTTGAAAGCCCTGTAACGTCTTGCACTGTAAAATCTGCGAATTCCCCTAAGGTTCCAGAGTGCAGCTTCTGTATCTCCTCGGCTATGGCCATTGCGACTTGGAGAGGGCTGGATGGCCTTTCCTTAGATCTTTCAATGACTTGGTCTTTTCTTCTCCTCTTCTGCAGAGGTTGTTCGGACTCTGCAGGTTCACTCACGTCTGGAGAGGGTACAGGTTCAGAGGTTGCTGCCTTGGTCAATTTCCTAGCCTTCTTCTTTGGCTTGGCAACTTCTGTTAGGGATTTTGGAGCCTCTTCTTCTGCGACTCTCTTTTTGGGAGTTCTTTTCTTTTTAAGATTCTTTTCTCGTTTCTCAACGACATCTTCTGTTTGCACTTCAGCTCCTTCAGCCTCCTCTGTTCTAACTTCAGCTCCATCACCTATCTGTGTCCTAAGGAAAACAGCTATCTCACCCACTTGGAATCCTACACGTGGGGGGGGGGGTTGCAGGACTCAGTTCAGGAGTCCTGTGCCCACGAATGTAAGTTTTCACCCCATCTTCACTGTTCAGGTAGGCTAAAATTAGGGCTGGCAGAGGTCTTGCTCCCGGATACCCAGATTTGAGAACTGTGGGCTTGTGTGACTTCATGTCATAGACCTTGATCATCTTACCCTATGTAGGTAACTTCCCTTCTCCTATCAGAGCGTCTCCTAACAGAATGGCAAAAAATATGTTGAAGACAAGGTTTTTAGGCTCTGTGCCTCGAGCTTGGTCCTCTTGCTTGGCTATGACCACGTTTCTGATTTCCCTGAATATTAGAGTTGCATAGTCCAAAGGCAAATCGTAGTACATACCATACATTATTGCAAGTATGGTATGGCTAGATTGGTCAGGACTGCCTACCTTGCAAGTCATGCAGCGATTTAGAATAGAGAAGAGAACGTTCCACAGAGGTGGAAGGTTCTGGCGTCTGAAGTCGGTTCTTTTGAAAATTGGTGCAGTGTACCCGATGAACCTAAGGAACTCCAGAATCTCATCGTCAGAGGGCTCGTCAGAGTATCTTGTTAGGTTTAGCTGGGTCTTGGTGGGAAGCTCGAATACCTCTGCGACCCGTCTTCGGTTTATACCAAGGTCCAATATTTGAGTAGTGGAAGGATGGGTGGCATAGCCCATGACACAGTAGTCATAACGGTCCAGTTTTTCATGATTAACACTCAACCAGAATTGTTGAATGTAAGTTTCAGGAATATCAGTTCTTTTTAGGGTTAGGGCTTTTGTAAGGATGTGGTTCTTTAGGATTTGAATTAAAGGAACAGCTTCCTCAGGATATCCCTTTGGTTCCAAGACAACATAGTGATTGTTAGGCTTGAGATTCAGTTGCCTGGAGTGATAATCATGGTGTGTGAAGGAGAGCATTCTGCTTGTGAGGATATGTTCTTGTTCAACAGAATGGGAATCGTCCTTTTTAGCTTCAGAATGCATCGAGTGGTTTGATGCAGAAGATCCCTTGGAGTTCTTGGAAGAAGCAGAATGAGATGCCATGGAAAGATATGGAGAGCGAGAATTCTTTGCAAAGGGATTCTTGAAAGAGAGAAGATAGCAGGTAAAAAAGAATTTGGGGTATGAGAGGGGTTTATATATAAGGAGAGAGGGTAATAAGAATGAGCGGTAAAAGATAAAATTTTCAAATCCGTGATGAGTGGTAACGGATAAGAAGCCGTTTTTTAAAAACGACGGTACAGGTTACGAACCAATCAAATATTGCCACGTCAGATGATGGCGGTGCACGATCTAGGACGTGCGCCACCCTATTCTCACGCGCGTGGCATTTACTATTCTCACGTGACAGTGAGATTCAAAAAATAACCCGCAGCACATGACCTGAATTTCTCAAGTGATGGGAATGATAGAAGCTCTGTGGATAAGAGGCTTCTAAGGTCATAGGCAAGGTTGTGATCAGAAGAGCTTTTTATGAGGGAGGAAAGTGCGATGAAATGATCGAGTTCTTTTTAAAGGACATTTGGTCGAACATCCTCAGTTGAGGTGCAAAGACTCTGTGATAGATCGCAGAGGCTCTGTGGTCGACCTCAGAGGTTCTGAGACCAAAATTTTCCTTTTTAGGAAGGATTTTCAAAGATTTGATCATTTAAAAGTTTTGAAGGAAAATATGGTACAGAGGGTGATCTTTCTGAGGGCATAGTGCTCGAGAAAGAGTTTTGACCCTTGGTTCAAATGGACTAACCTCACTCTGTAGTCTATGTTATGCAGAACTATCTTGCTCCCCCTTGAATAATCAAGATTGGCCTTTGATGGTTCGGTCTGCTCCCCCTTCAACTATGCTTGGATCACGTAAAGATAATATTTGCACAAGACATAGATTCGCAGAAAAAAATATACGATAAAGAAAGACGAAGAGATTATTTGCAAACACGGGATATGTTACATACAAATATGTACAACAGAGGCTCTGTGGTCAACTCATGTTGAGCATACCAATCTTGCCAACTAGAAAAGTGAATCTTTTCTCATCCAATGCCTTCTTGAGAAGGTCGGCAAGTTGGTAGTCTGTGGGTACAAAGTACATTTCTATTGTCCCATGCTCCACATGATGTTTCAGATAGTGATACCTGATTTCGATATGTTTGGTCTTGGAGTGCTGCACAGGATTGGCAGAGATCGCAATGGCACTTTTGGAGTCACAGAGGATGGGGATTTTTTCGATATCAAATCCATAGTCTCTGAGCTGGGTCCTCATCCACAGAACTTGTGAACAACAACTTGCAGCAGCAACATATTCTGCTTCTGCCGTAGAGGTCGAGACACAGTTCTGTTTTTTGGAAGTCCAACTTACTAGTTTCCCTCCTAGGAATTGGAAACTCCCAGAGGTACTCTTTCTGTCGAGCTTGCATCCTCTGTAATCTGAATCTGTATAAGCCATGAGATCAAAGCCAGAGTTCTCCAGATACCAGAGACCAAGATTTTTGGTCCCTTTTAGGTATCTGAAGATCCTCTTGACAGCATAAAGATGAGATTCTTTGGGGTTAGCTTGAAATCTTGCATATAGACATGCGGCAAACATTATATCAGGTCTACTCGCGGTTAAGTACAACAGAGATCCTATCATCCCTCTGTAGAGTTTACACTCCACAGATTTGCCCTCTGGATCTGCATGGAGCTTGGATCCAGTGACCATAGGAGTTTTCATTGGTGAAGAGTCAGAGAGCTTGTATTTTTCAAGTATGTCAGAGACATATTTTGATTGGTTTATGAAAATACCCTCTGTGGTTTGTTTGACTTGCAATCCTAAGAAGAATGTAAGTTCTCCCATCATGCTCATCTCAAACTCACTTTTCATCAATGACTCGAAATTTTTGCAATATAAATCATTTGTAGACCCAAAAATAATGTCATCAACATAAATTTGTACAAGCAGAATCTCACCTTTTCTCTTCTTATAGAATAAAGTCGTATCAGTAGTATCTCTTTCGAAACCATTTGCAAGGAGGAAGTTTGAAAGTCTGTCGTACCATGCTCTGGGGGCTTGTTTCAGTCCATACAGAGCCTTGTCCAGAAAATAGACGTGATTTGGGTACTTAGAGTTCTCAAACCCTGGTGGTTGTTGGACATATACTTCTTCTTGAATCTGCCCATTCAGAAAGGCTGACTTGACATCCATTTGATATACTTTGAAACCTCTGTGGGTAGCGAAGGCAAGAAAGATTCTTATTGCTTCGAGTCGTGCCACAGGGGCAAAGGTTTCTTCATAGTCAATGCCTTCTTCTTGACAGTATCCCTTGGCCACCAGTCTTGCTTTGTTTCTGATCACCACACCGTCTTCATCCTTTTTGTTCCTGAAGACCCATTTGGTCCCTATTGCGTTTTTGCCTTTCGGCAGAGGCACTAGGGTCCATACTTCGTTTCTTTCAAACTGCAGAAGCTCATCTTGCATAGCTTCTACCCAGTTTGGGTCTTCAAGAGCTTCAGATATCTTTTTGGGTTCGATGATACTCACAAAATTTGTATAGTAACAAACATTTGCAGTACTCGATCGAGTTTGGACCTTGTCAGAAGCGTCACCAATGATTTGGCTCTGTGGGTGACTCTTGGTCCACTTTGTCATGCGGGGCAGGTGATCATTGGAAACTTCTGTGGTTAATTCAGGAGCACGTTCGTCTTGATGTAGATCATTTTCTGTTGAGAGAAATTGATCATTTGTACTTGCCACAGGGCTTGGTTGTTCATCATGAGTTGAGGTAGAGAGCTCTGTGGAGCCTTGATCTGGTGTTGACCCTTCAGAGAGATTTTGAGAATGACCATGATCTTGATTGAGCTTGGGGCCTTGATTCGTATTGTCCTCTGAGTGCTCCCCCTCGATGGTTGCACCTACAACATTACTGGAAGAGGGTGAAGCATTATTAGGACCAGTTAGAGAAGTACCTGTTTGGTCCTCAGAGGGTTCGGCTTCAGAGGCTCTGCGGTCACCTTCAGAGGGTTCATCATCATTGAACATCTCTTCAAATAGAGGATGAAAATCATTTATTCGTGATGATCCACCAGAATCTTCATCTTGAAGTTTGAGTCCTGAGCTGATTTGCTCAGAAGTCACCTGAAAAGAATCATCAAATGAAACATTAATACTTTCAAGTATATGCTTGGATTTGAGTACATAGATTCTGTATGCCTTGGAGTTTGATGAATAGCCAACAAATTTGGCTTCATCGACTTTGGGACTGAATTTCCCTATCTGGTCTCAGTCGTTCAGTACAAAGCACCTGCATCCAAAGACATGGAAGTACTTAATGTTCGGCTTCCTCTGGTGTAGTAGGTGATATGGTGTCTTTGCATGTCTCTTCACGATCAAGGATCGATTCTGGGTGAAACATGCGGTTGAAATGGGTTCTGCCTAGAAAGAAATAGAGAGCCCTGAAGCAGTGAGCATAGTTCTTGCGGCTTCCACTAGTGTTCTGTTCTTTCGTTCAACAACACCGTTTTGTTGTGGAGTCCTTGCAGCAGAGAAGTTCTGTGATATGCCTTCTATCGAAAGATAGGCTTCAATGGTTGAATTCTTAAACTTTGTCCCATTGTCACTTCGGATTCTCTGTACCCTGCAGTCATAAAGAACTTGTATTTTCTTGATAAGATTGATTAGTACTTCAGGAACATCTGATTTCTTTCGAACGAATTCAACCCAAGTATATCTAGAGAATTCATCTATGAGTACAAGGATGTACTTCTTGCCACCAAGACTTTGCACAAATATAGGACCATAGAGGTCAACATGAAGCATCTGCAGAGGTCTGGTGCAAGATATGTCAGACTTAGTTTTGTGGGCAGCCCTTTTGAGTTTGCCCATCTCACAAGCTGAGCATAGATGATCCTTGTCGAATCTAATACTTGGTAGACCACTTACTAGTTCTAGTTTCACTAGTTTGTTAAGTGTGTGAAAGTTTAGATGACAGAACCTGTTGTGCCAGAGCCAAGCTTCTTCATTCTTACTTGAGACTAAGCAGAGCTTTTCTTCTCTGTTAGTTGATTTAAAGTCCATGAGGTATAAATCACCTCGTCTTTTGGCTCGCAGAAGCTTTGTGGCTGTATCTTCTTTCAACAGAGAGCAGTACTGTCTTTTGAACATCACATCGAGTCCATTGTCACAGAGTTGACTTACACTCAGAAGGTTGTGCTTGAGGCCATCCACATAGGCAACTCTGTTGACATCGATGTCTCCTTTGGCAATGATTCCATAGCCTTTTATTTGACCCTTTTTGTTATCTCCAAAAGTCACAGATCCTCCTCCATGTTTTTTTTGTAGGAGGAAAGCAACCCTCTGTCGCCAGTCATGTGTCTTGAGCACCCGGAGTCTAGGTACCAGATAGGCACATGCTGTTTCTCCTGTGGACATATTAGAGAGATTTAGGTACCCATTTCCAAATGGGTCCATTTTTGTTAGGAGGCTGTGAAGATGCCTTAGCATCTTTGGATTTGGATTTATCCTTATTTGCAGAGGTACCAGATTGTCTCTTCTCACCCTTGAATTTTGCATTCTTGGGTTTGGGGTGAGATATAAGACAGGAGGGCCTCGAGAAATGTTGATTCAAAGCATGCATAAGATCAAAGCATTTACAATAAGGAACATTAGAGACAAACTTCTTGAAATTCTCATTAAATTTGTCAAAGGAGGGTACAGAGCAAATTTTACTACAACCCATTTGAGATTTGGGTTTCTTTTTACAGAAAGCTTTGTCTAATATAGGTTGAGTTTTTTCAAAAACTCCTCTTGAGTGGCTCTGTTGTTGTACTCTCCCTTGATCTTCTTTCCTTGCTTTCACTGCAACAGAAGCATCAAGTTTATCAATTTTAGGCCATTTGTCCTTCTGTTGCCAAGTGAATTTTTCTTGAAAAGGTTTTAATGGTCTTGGAGATTTTGAAATATGAGAGATCTTGTTGTTTTTAGAATTTTTAAGCTCAAAAGAAGTCTTTGCTTGTAAGCACATGTCCAGGAAATCAGGACAGATAGGTACACCTGTGGTTTTCCTTTTGGGAAGAACTGTTCTATTAAGAATGCCAGAGGTAAGTTTACTCTTCTCTGGACCACAGGGGAGTATCTCAAGTTCCACAGAGCTTGTCCCATTGTCGACAGAGGACTCTGATTCTGACTCAGAGTCTGAATCGAGAAAGTCTCTGTGAATTATAGCCTGACCTTCTGTTAGTGCCTTGCTTTGTCCATTGGTGTCCTCTGAAGTATTTAGAATTTTTGAAATACAAGGAATGACCATAGGAACGTTAAGACAGTTTTGTAGATCTTGCTCAAAGATTTCTCTTATTTCAGAGGTTAAATCAGGATGGTTGAGAAAATGATTTTCATAAGTTCTTCTTAAGTCGCTTTCCACAAATCTTTTAAATAGTTTTTCTTCCACAGAGGCTGGAACAAACTCTGGTGCTTCAGAGGACAGTTCCATTTCAGGAATCATCATGCACACAAAGGCCATTTGAGTTTGCGTTTCTGAGTGACCAAATCTGAAGACCCCTATCTGTTTTTGAGACAGATATTTCTTTGGTATAGATTTTCCTTTTAATGAAGGTGCAGATGGTAAATCATTGTTTTCATACCATACATTTGCCATCTGCAGAGGTTTCCTCAGATGTGATCCTTCAGAAGTTTTGCGCCTCTTAAATGTGGATAAAAGGTTTGGAAGACTTGGTTTTAAAAATTGTCCATGGCAGAAGATGTTTGATAAAGATTTGTTTCTTTTATTTCCTGTGTAAGGGTCAATGTCCTCGAACCCTAATCCTCTTCTGCCGATCTGGGTGTTTACCTTTTCATGAACTTTTTGAGCATCCTGATACCTCTTAATTTGGAGATCTCTGTCGAATAGATCTTGATGAAGGACTTCTCTTTCTTTTTGAAAAAAGTTTTTCAAAGAAATGGCATTTAAACGATCAATCTCACATTTCTTTAGCTCTTTGACCTTATCTTTCAAAGCTTTGTCAAGATTTGTGATTTTCTCCTTGAAACCCCTTTTTGTTGAAATATGTTCAGAGATTAGAGATTTGTTTTCAAGGTAAAGCTTGTCCTTCTCCTCTGTGAGAAGCCTAGTTTCTCTTTCAAAGAAGGCAAGTTTTTTCTCAAGATCCGAGCATGTAATTTTATAAGCTAGAAGATCATTTTGTATTTCAAGAAGCTTGTTTTCAAAGTCCGAGTTACAAGAATTAGAAGTGGATACCTCACTCTCATTGTCAAAAGAGTGGACTTCTGCCATTCCACAGAAGAGTGTGTTGTCTTCTTCATCAGAGGATTCATCAGTTACAAGGTTCTCCTGTTCTGCCATTAGGGATCTCTGAGTGTAGTACTCTGCTTTCTTTTTATAGAAAGCAACGTCCCTTGTGGGTTTCCCTTTGTTGGCAGAGGACCTGCACTCTGCGGCGAAGTGGCTTGGTTTTCCGCATTTGAGGCAACCTTCAGTTTGCTTTGGGAATTTGACGCCACCTCTGCCGTCTGACCTCTGTCCACTCCTCTCTTCTTCCCTTGGCTCCCCAGACTTTTCTCTTTCATGTCTTCTCGCTTCACCATATCCTCTGCTTCTGTCATCTCTTTCTTCTCTCCCTTTGTACTCCGGCTTCTTGAGACCTCGATTGAATTGTCGGGTCATAAGTGCAAGTGTTTTGGCCAGAGCAGCCATGTCAATCTCCTCCTCAGAATCTTCTTCACTTTCACTCTCTACTACAAGTACCTTCTTTTTCTTCTTCCTCTGTGCCTCCTCAGCTGCCTTATCCTTTTTTCCCTTGTGTTTGCCTTCTGAGGCACTTCCCACAAGAGCCAGAGGACCTCCAACAGAGGTTGTCAGTTTGGAAATTCTGTTCTCTTGGCTAATCAGTGTTCCAAAGAGATCAGATATGGACCAAACATCAAGATCCAATGTGGCTTGCATGGACATGGTTAGATGAAGCTATTCATCATTCAGGCTCTGTAGAAATCTGACATTGTTTTTTTCGGAGGTTCTGTGGATCCCATACCTCTTGCACTTGTTTATCAAAGAATTGTATCTATTGTAAGCGCTTTGAATGGATTCACCCGGCAGAGCTTTGAATGCAAAATACTCATTTATGCATAAGGCTTTGTTGTTCTTGAGGGTTTTGGCACCACCCTCAAGTTCTTTCTCTAGCTCTAACCATAGGTCCTTTGAAGTTTCACATGAGTCAAGAGATTGAAAGATATCGTTTGGGATAGCCATTATGATTAATCTTTTGGCTTTCTTTGCAAGCTCATGTTGTGCCTTTTCTTCTTCACTCCATTCAAGGACAGGTTTGGGATGTTGATATTCAGGGATTTCAGGAGTATTGGCAGTGGTCGAAACACGAGGAACAGTTGTCATTGGGATGAAAGGAGGATTGTGAAGAAACTCAACCAGACCAGGATCCACACCTTCAAGGAAGTGCACCATCCTGATCTTCCACTGAGGATATTCATCCCTTAGAAGAGTAGGAGGTTTAGACTGAGATCCAGCACTGAAGTAGTTAACAGTGTTTGCCATTTTAGTTTAGAGAGGAAAAACAGAGTATGGCACGAACCAGAAAGAGTATAACAACAATGGTTTTAGAAATGATGAGAATATTAATCAGTAAGAACAGATGACCAACCAACTAGCTTTGAATCTGTCTTTGAATGAAGGACACACTTGTACCTGTTTCTATACCAAACAGGTTGATATAGCTTCAGAAAACAGAGTGTGACTGTAAATGGAGTTTGGGACGAAGAACAGACTCAAACTACAACCTTGAATACTGGAAACAAGTATAGAACAAGATCCTTTGATATTGAAAATCAAAGTTTGCTCTGATACCAATTGTTGATCCCAGTTATGATGTCCTTTAACTTGATTTAACCTTTTACTACACACAGTTTAATAAGATAGAGTGCGGAAGCGTTTTAGATGTGTAGAAAAGATTGAACATGCAAGGTAGTAAACACACAAGTAATTAATGAACAGGAAGTAAAGTATTATATGAAAGTTACTCAAAGAACTGTTTCATTAATTACTCAAGAACACCAAGAACACGCACTGATATGTGCAAATATGCTCAAGGATTATACAGACTGCTATTTTTGTGTGTGCTTTTGTACCTTGTGCTCTAAGGTGGTGCTCCCTTAATATAGCAGAGGGATGCACCCCTTAGTACAAGACAGAAACTAACATTCCATAAACGGAATGCCACATGTAAAGTAAACATCGTGCGACACCCATTACTTTGATCTTGAGGATCTTCGTACAGCAGGCCTCACGTGTTCTGCACGTGGTCTTGTCTTGAACTTTCTAAGAAAAGCTTCAACATTGATCTCCAGAGGTTAGCCTTCACAGAGGCTCTGTGAGTGATCACAGAGGCTCTGTGATCTGAGAATCATCATCAGGTTTGACCTTGGGTGCATCTTCTGCGGAGTAACTTCTGAGCTTGGCACCTTCTGTGGTGTACTTGGGTGTTCAACGGCTGACTTCTGTGATTTCCATACTTAGCCTATTTTTCAATACTTCTATACAATGAGAGTGGAGCTAACAAGGTTATCTAAAAAGAGGTATTGTTCTTATTGTCATATATATGATTTTGTTCATAAAGCTAGTGATCATTACTGGTATGGTTCTTATTCAGTTACTCCCATAAGAACAGCAACTAACAATTATGGACCCAAATACAGTGGGTACCAAAGCCGAAAAGTGAATCTGTGTTGCAGGCACTTACAGTCAAGGGGGAGTAAGAGAATCAAGGCTTCTAAGTAAATCAGCTTAGGACCCGTACTTCAACGAAGTTTGACTTCTAAACATAACAGTTTAGGACTCGTACTTCAAAGATGAAAAAGAGATGCTACTCCCGGGCTGATAAGAGAGTGTACTCAGATACTCTGAAGAGGAAATCAACCTTCAAGGGGGAGTACATAAATTTTTCTGGAAATATGTATTCGGAAGATATGACGAACTACACTTCAAAGGAAGTTGTAGACCTTTATCATGTGCTTTTTCACTGATAAATCTCAGATGCATATTTTCAGGGGGAGTAAAGGATATGATTTCTGATTATTTCAGATCAGAACTCGTACAATCAACGTTTTATTGCTTTATGTCTTTTAATTTTTGTGAATAAATTTGTCTTTGACTAGACTGTGAGACTTGTGCAAGATGAGAGAAGCTTAAAAGATCATATCATTTTGACTTAAGCATGACTTCATGAGATTTAAGATGAAGCTAAAAGATAAATTTCTTATCTTAATCTCAAATGTATCTGAAAGAAGGACAACTTTCAGATATAGAAAACATGTTCTTAAATGTTCAAACCACTTCCCGATTTTTAAACAGATTTTATAATTTGGAAGTGTGATTTTAAATGTTTTTCATTTTATTTTATTTTTTGTGCTTAATTGATAAACAAACCGTGTGTTTCCAAAGATAAATACTTGCGTATTGTCTTATCTTTATACTTTCAAGTATTCACACACACCGGTTTGACTTTTTGTTAACATTGTTCTTACCATGTCTCATATTGTAACCAATATTTTCGATGGTAAGACACTCCGCTTGTACGTTAATACATTTTGAGCGTTAATTAATTTCGAAACGGTTTTTCAAGAATGTCTATATTTTGTTTCGTATAGACACATATCCATTATTCTTGACCATAAGCCTTAATTGATTTATCATTCATTTCTAATCATTTTCATACAATGTCAGATTTTCAAACAAGTTTCTTGCATTCATATTCATTCATTCAATATACTTGTTTGAAAATATTTCAATGTTTCAAATGCTCAAATATTCATGATTATATTTTATGAGCTTACATTCATCTGACATTTGTACATGAGCTTTAACTGATAAAGTTAAACTATATTGAGCAACTTTATGCTTTCATAGGAAATATGGGTTCTTTGTGCTAGGACTTCAATGAACTTCTATGATATCACGTTAACCAGTGATTTCTACCCAAGAAGTTAATCCTTTAGTGATTAAGTGTGAGGAGTCAAAAAGAAATGAGTGTGGGTGTGATGAGGTAAAATGGAAAAGAGAGTTTGGTTAGATGTGAGCTTAATGATTAAAAGAAAGAGGGTGTGAGATCAGAGTAAAAGAATATCAAACTCTGCACCAACTACTTTCTGAGCCGGGCAGCCACATTACTAATGTTTCACAATCCTTGGTGAACATTATTGAAACAGGCAAATAGCCCATGCCAACTCTTGACTAAACCCCACCAACTACTCATTTTCTTCTCAAAAAGAAAATGTTTCATATTTTCAAGGGGACGCAACATATAATCTATCTGGTTTTCATTTGGAAAATCTGGATATTGAAAAAGAAGGAAGTCTGCCCCACCTTCGCACTTCAATCATGCACATTGAGTCTGTGTTTATCTACTGTTGTCTCAGTGGTTTACACTATGTTGAGCCTTTATAAAAGCAATTATTCGTGCTTAATTCTTTCTACACTTGCACGAACACACAAAGAATTTGTTTCTTTGTCATAACATTCATAGAAATTGCCTTTGTGGTATTTCGAGGATTGGATGGAAGCCCTGGGGGAGTGAACATCAAAAAGCTCCTTTATATTGTGTATTCGTTACACACAGTGACTTTGTGTTACTGACAGGCATTTTAACTAATTCATTTGTTGATTCAGGAGTTACATGTTCTTATTTTGTCTAGATTTGAAAAGATCTAGATGAATACTTGGCTATGGATCACAGAATCAACTGCTCAGTTTGACAGATCATAATGGTCAAAGACATTTCTTGGACAAAAAGTTTTGATGATATAGATACTCAAATCATCAAAAAGGGGGAGATGGTATCAAGAAATGATAAAGTTTTGAGAGATGATTTTCAGAAATGTCCAAGTCAGAAAAGCTCAAAGTAAAAATTTGAATATTTGAAGAAGATCAAAGAATTTCTGAAGATTTGAGGAAATTTTCTTTGAAGGTTATCTGCTAAAGCAAATTCGAGCTGATTCTGAAGATAATTTATTGTGAAAGCTTTGGGGAGATTGTTAATCGTTTGAAGACAGTTATGGAAAGAATACCGTCAAAGAAAAAGGGGAGATTGTATTGACAGAGCTTAAAAATGAAGACTGAATAGCTAGATCTTTCAACAGTGATCTTGAATCCAAAGGGGGAGATTGTTATAGCATAAATATGTTGGATACAAGATCAAGAAGACTGAAGGTCAAAGTTTAAGAAAGTCAAAGCTGAAGAAAGTCAAATCTCGTCAAAGTCAAAGTCTTTTGTAATAAAAGTCAAATTGTATTGTATTTGTATTTTGTTTTTAATTTCCTTGTATTTTAGATGTAGGTATAAATACTTTGTACCTTGTATTTTCTGTGAAGGATTATAACTATCAGAGGGAGTTTAATTGGAGAGAATACGTTTAGAGAGAGAAACTTGTAGAGAGAGAGAGAGAGTTCTAGAGAGAGAAAGATTGTAATTGTTGAATTTGAAAGTGAAATCAAACAGGTAATTGATTCTTGTTTGTGTTTGTTTTGATTAATTGCATTTAGGAACTAGAATCTGGGAATATCAAATATGTCTCTAGCTATCTTCTGAAGTGTTGGGTATTTAAACCCGTTTGTCTTCCACCAAAGTAGCAAATCAAGCTCCAAGTCTTTTGGCAAAAGTTTATCTTTCAAGTAATTGTCCAACTCAGTCGTAACACCTAAATCATTGTGCTGCTGATTGGCAATTGAAGCAATGTTGGATAAAAGTTTCTTAAATTCAACACGATGACTTGCTGAAGATCCTGAACTGGAAAAAGACGAACCACCAACACTTTCAGTATTGTTTCTTGCACCGGGATCACTAGATTCATATTCTTGAAACAAAGTGTAGACCGATTCTTTGAGCTTCTCAATTTCACTCGCTGATTTGTCTTGTCCGTACAACACAGGAAAAGTAACTCCACAAACTTAAGCTTATATCGAGGATCTAAAACCGCTGCCATTCCCATAATCCCATGTATAACAAACTAATACTTGTCAAACTTGATAAGCCTTTTGGAAGCCATGAGCTTAATGACTTCATTAGGAGAACATACTCAATCAACCAAAGAATATCTAATTTCACATATTGATGGAAAAAAGACATTTGCCGTAGGATACTTTGAACCAGAAAACATTATTGTTACCTAAGCATTGCCAAAGAAACAAAAAACTAAAGTTACCTCATATCAACAACACAAATAGAGTTTAGTAAAATAGAAAGTTACCTCATAAAACAATTGCAATCTATCACAAATCTCCTTTGCGAATTCCCAATCCCGCTCACTTGGCAAACTTTTATACTGAGACTCACGTTGCTTTAAGCGTCGGAAGATGTCCTTGTAAACTATAGCAACACTGACCATCAAATAAGTAGAGTTCCACCGAGTCTTACAATCAAGTGTCAGTTTCTTAGTAGATGATATTTCCAATTGGTGGGCTGCTTCCTCAAACCTTTCAATCCTTTTTGGCGATGCAGTCCAAAAGGCAACACTGTCTCTAATCCTTTCAATCCCGTCCCCAACAATAACTAGTCCATCCTGAACTATCAAATTAAGAATGTGTGCGCAACTTCACATGTGAAACAACCTCCCACCCATAATAAGTGAACTCAAAGGAAGCTTGTCCAACAACATGTTGATTATTGCATCATTTGTGGTGCAATTATCAACTGTTAGTGTGGACAATTTCCTATCAAGATTCCAATCAAGCAAACACTCATAAAGTACATCAGCAAGAACTTCAGAAGTATGTGGACAAGGCACATAAATAAACCTAATTCAAAATTTGATGCGTTAATAAAACAGAAAATAATCTATATAAATTAACATTACATATTTTAAGTAAATAGAAAAGATATACCTCATAATCCGGCATAAATCCTTTTTTTTTATTGCTAGCCGTCCACATATCAGTGGTAATTGCTACCCTACTGGTGTTCTTTTCTAACAACTTCAATGTTTTTGTCTTTCATAATTATAGATCTTCAATATGTCACTCTTAATGGTATTTCGAGACGGAACCTTAAATAAAGGTTGAAGACCTCCCACAAATTTTCGAAACCCATGATGCTCTACTATTGTAAGTGGATACTCGTGTATGATTATCATCTTCGCTAGATTTCTCCTTGATTGATCCGCATTAAAAGTGTAGTTAGAAACATATGACGAAGTACCATCGGCTTTCTTTTGCTCCCCGACTAAGATGTGTTGGCGTATATCTCGCATGGGTCGGTTTACACAAGATTTGAAATGATCATGTAGATGTCTTGTACCGTTTTTAGAACTCCCTCCTAGTTTCTTTTTGAAATAATTACACTGCGCCTTATCAATACCATCCACTTTCATCTTCTTAAAGTGGTTCCATACTACTGATCGTTCTTTCCTTTTTTTAGACCCCGATTCAACTTCATCATTATCAAAGGCATCATTAGTTTGAGTTTCATATTGAGTCATTGAATTAATTGCAGGTGACGACCCAATTGGTTGACTAGGATTGTTAGACTCGTTCATTGAATTAATCACGGGTGCCGATCTAATTGGTTGACTATGAGAATCATTACATTGCCTTTCGATTTCACCTATGCAAAGACAATTAGAGTAAATATTTAACCTACCAACACCCCCATACCATACACCCCAATTTTGTTGCTTCTAAAATCTAAATTATGAACACATACACAAAGTTAAGCGTGGTCATACAAAGTTACAAAATGGTAAGAACACAGATTTTAAGCTTGGTCATACAAAGTTACAACCTTCTACCAGCCAAATAAGAAATGGTCTATATATTAATCAATTCCCTTAAATACCCTCTTGATGATTACAAAATAACAGAATTTGATGGACCAAAATCAAATTCCAGATAAAATGAAGTACTAGCTAACGATTCTGCACTTTGACATTTTACTCTATGAGAGATCTATTATACCTCTTGCCACTCATAAAACTGCAATGTTTGACTATAAAAATACAAAATTGTTCAACTATTAGTCGAATTCCAATTCCCTCCAGTAATGACAAAATAATGGAACTTGAAGTACCAAAATCAATAGCATCAACAATAACTTACTTCCACATTGGTTACTGGTTAGACATAAAAGTTAAACTTCTAAATTTTCCACAATCAAAAGAACTGTTGCAAATTTCATGAACAACCCAAAATGGGAAGTGTTGCAATCTTCACACAAGAATCTTATTCACATCCATTTTGGTATTAGTTACATTAAACTTCAAAACAAACAAAAATAAAAAAATGTTGTGATGGATTAGTACCAGAAAACCTACCAAATTAGCAGTGGCAGATCCAGGAAATTCATGGACCCGGGGGGGGGGGGGGCACATAACAAATACCATATCATAAAAAATAAGTAGTTATATTTTACAACTGTTCTTTACGAGTTATCATCATTTGAAAACAAGTCATTACATAAATACGTGGAAGCATTTAGCAAAGTAGCAAACCATCCATTTAGCAAATAAACACCCTCTATCTAGCAAATAAATAAATAAATACATGGAAGCATTTAGCAAAGTAGAAAACCAGCCATTAAAATACTGAGCCTAGTTCCAAACCAATTTATAACCATGAAGCCTTTTCTAACATGTGGAACAATGCAGTAGCTTGAACTCTGAAGTGACTAGTGAGAGAGAATGAGTTTTGAGATTGAGGGATTTGACTCACTAGAAAGGGAAAAGAAGGGAAACATACCTTAGTGTGGGCTGTGGCAGCACCGGTGACTGGCGAGGCGAGGCAGTAGCAGCACCGGCGACTAGTGAGGACCGAGAAGTCGGCCGCTGAACTCTGAAGTGACAAGTGAGAGAGACTGAGTTTTGAGATCGAGGGATTTGAGAAATGAGGGTGATCTAATCAATGTAATCACTAATCAATAACTAAATTTAATTTTTCTTTTTTTTTCTTTTAGGGATTTGATATTTTGATTGGGTTTGGATGGATGATGGATTTGGGCTTTAATTGGTATCTAGTTATTTGTTAGCCCAATGTTTGAAATATATAATATATATATATATATATATATATATATATATATTATACTATCGGGTCGGGTCGGGTCGGGCCGGGCCGGGCCGGTGAGCACAATCCCCGTCCCCATTAAAATGACCGATCCCCGCCCCGTCCCCGATAAGTCGTCCCCGAACCCGACCCGAAATTTTCGGTTTTCGATTTTCCCCGTTGGGTTCGGTTTTTTTTTTCCATCCCTACTCTTTAGAGGAGACTTAGGAGGAGAAGAAAAGTACCTCCACTTTTGAGAGTGGTGGGAGACGAGGGCAGCTACCGAAGGGTTTTTCGGTGGTATAGTCTCAGAAGCGGGTGCGGAGGTATTGGTGGCTTTGTTTTTTTTAGTCCAGTGGTTTAGTGAAGAGGTCTGCAAGCTGAAGATCTGTAGTAATGAAATGAAGCTCAATATCACCTTTAGAGACATGATCTCTTATAAAGTGATATCTAATATCAATGTGTTTTGATCTAGAGTGCAGCACAGGATTATTAGCAATTGCTATGGCACTAGAGTTGTCACATAGGATAGGTATTTGAGAGTAGAACTTGTGATAGGTCGGGTTTACACCCTTCCCACACGGACTGCAAGTGTACGGTGTCGTATCAAGTAATACGTACGGAAGTACGAGTATCGAACCGTAGGAACTTGGTATTGAGTACCACAAGACTATATCAGCTATTAACTAGACGAACTGAAAGTTGGATTTAGGTGACAGAGTTTTAAGAAAACTAAGACAGAAAATTAGATCTGGAAAATGACTAGGAAACTGCTGAAGAGAAAAGCTGGGGGTTGGAGTCATATTCAATTCAATTCTTTTCAAAACCATGAATGGAATTGGGTTTTAACAAGTGGTTCAATGAATTTAATCACGAAGGATAACATTACACTTTCTCAAGCTAAAATGATAGTAGCACGTAACAGAGGCTTTTCATCTTTCGATCTCAAAATCGAGTTACAATACTTATGAATAACAAGATTAACACATCTATGGTGGGATCGATATATCTCTATCCGATTCGCACCATAGGTTTATGATAAACACATCTAATCATTTAACTCTTCTCTCAAAGATGCAAAATAATCAAGACATATCCAAATAGTTGATCAGGCCAAAAGGATTCCATAAAAACTCATCATAAACATTCATTGAATACATCATTCATCAATTCCCAAACTCAAATCATATGTTTAACAAGAACATCACCAAATATTCATCCAACCCCCAACATGAGAAGTTTAGCTCATGTTGGGGTTTGAAACAATCAGAAACATAAAATCAAATATAGGAAATAAAACTATTGTAGCCAAGATAGAAATACTAGAACTCCCTGAAGAAGGATTTCGATAGCCTCTCGTACCCGTCGCACGTTGATTCTTGCGTGTTAATCGTCGATTCCCTTTCTTCTCCTTCAGTCTCCTCTTGTTTCTCCCGAAAAAGTCCTCTGGTCTCCCTATTTCGTAGCCTCAAACTCTGATACCCTAGCCTCCACACGAATCCCTAGTTAAATGAATTGAAACGTAACAGTCAGGAGGTCCGCGCGGTCGACCGCGCGTCTGGACCTACGCGGCGACCCGCGCGCAACATTGGAGTGGTATCAGATTGAAGACCTGTGCGGTTTACTGCGGGTCTGGACCCGCGCGGCGATTCACACACAACACTGGAGTGGTATCAAATTGAAGGCCCGTGCAGTTTACTGCGCGTCTGGACCCGCGCGGTGACCCGCGCACAACACTGGATTCTTTCTATTCGGATGGTCCGCGCGAGTGTCCGTGCGGCTTGGCCCGCGCCTCCATCCGCGTGGAGCACTGTTCTTCCACATTGATTGATTTCTTTCTTTCGGCCGAACTTGCTACCATTCATCACCAAATTTCTCAGAATTGCTCAGCTTGATCCTCAATCCTCTTCCTATAGTTTCCTTTCCAAAAATGATTAGATTTATCACTATTCTACCTGGGATTAGGAAAAACTTTCCCGATTTTTGATTAAGAATAACGTCAAGAAATGACGTTATCAACAACCCCAAAGCGAGCGTTTCTTGTCCTCAAGCAAAGTAGCAATAAACTACAGCTAAAAACCAAGGATTCACATAACTTTTCCAAAACTGTCGGTGGTAACAGCGTGGTTACCCTATATCCATTAACCAACGGTCCAACACAATTAGAAAAAACTAGTTGTGCATTAAAGTGCTAATATTCATTGAGGACAGAACTATCGGAGACTACACCACATTGAATCTTGTCTTAGGTTGAACATGCTTAAAGAGTATTTCTCCATGACCCTACCTTGCTGGATACTCTCAATCACACTAGAACTTAGGTTTCACACAACTGTTCATGCTGAATGAGTTTATGTGCAAGAAATTATCGAAAAATTGCATGAACACATCATGAAATATGCATAAAGTGTAAGCAAAGTGATCTCTAAGAAACTCAACCAACAAGACTAGATATTACTGGGTGTTCTGCTTTCCTCCTCTACTCCTTCCAAGAGACTTATACCTTTAATTTCTGCCCAAGCCGCATTAATCTAGAACCAATTCTTGATTCTTCCTATTTCAGGTTAGAACCATAGCCTCTCTTCTTCTTCTTCTTCTTTTTTTTTTTTATCAACACTCGTTGTTTCTTGGCAGACGAGTTGTTATTGAAATCAGGATTCTTTGACTTCTGAAGAGTGGGCTTAGCAGAAAAAGGAATTAGGGCCTTTTGAAAGGTAGTTAGACTAAGAATTCAAGAGATCGGAAGCATATTTTGAACCCAGACTATCCTAATGCTGTCTTTGTTAGTTGAGACAATGTTATAGTGAGATCGTTCTATAACTACGAAGAAAACCAAAGGAATGTGTTTATAGGAATTTAGCTTGATCCTCTCACAATTGAAGTACACATTGGCTCAAAGTTCTCTCTCAGGTTGGTCTCCACTAATGTCTCTAAGTCATGTAGCTCCCAAGCTGTCCTCTTTGCTATGTTATCCCCTAAATAGCTCTTACGTCAATGACTACCATTTAGCACTTGTAGGTACAACAAAAATTCAACAAACATGTTAACCCTGGTTTCATCAAAAATACGATATTACTAAACACATGTTAACACCGACACGCAACCCCAAACCAAAAATTCACATTGTCCCCAATGTGATCAGATACATTATCAAATAAGCGCAACAGCAATCAACAGTTATGTGAAATTTAGTACAGTCATCCACAAAAGGTTCGAAGACTTCAAAGCTTGAATAAAAAATAATGGAGTACCAAGAGATTTGAAAAACCAAGCCCTCAATCGTTCCTGCTGCGACGACGGGATGAAGAGCCTCTAGGTGGATTGCGCCTTTGCCTCCTTGGGGGTGGTTGATTGGAAGGGACCGGCCTCATTTGGATCAGCTTCACCAGTAATCAACCGACGCAACTGGAATAAGTTTTGGTCCATTCTGCTATAAATTCTCTCTTCAGCTATCTCTATTCTGCTGTTGAAGTAGGTAGCAAGCCCAGGGATGTCAGTGGGTAACGGTTCCTCTCTATGCTCGCGCCTTTCTACTCCGGGGTGGTAATCAACATCATCCTCCTCCTCAGCTTCTTCATCATCCACTCCTTCCGGTATGTCCAGGTCTTCATTGCGTAAAGCCTCCACCCTGTCTAATCTGTTGGCTGCTAGGACACATGCCTGATATGTATGCTTATCGAATGCTGGTCGTGGTGCCATAGTGGGTCCCACATTGCATCCAACTTCCCTGCACATCCTAGTTATTAAAGAAGGGAAAGGAAGTATACCGGTGGTGTTGGAGTCCGAAGCTGCATCAATCATTTGTAAATGGATGATATGGCCGATATCCAATGGAAGGTTGAACTGGGCACAATAAAGTAACCATGCAACAACAGGGTCAACGGTCATTTTGTGAGTAGAAGGTACCAGATTACTTTTCAAGAATCTCATCCAGAAAGTAATTTCGGGCAACAATTTGCTCTTTTTAATTTCACAGATCTTTGAGACCCATCTACCTTCCCCATTCTTACGCAATGACGAAGATAACACTTCACTGCGCTGCTCATTCCGTCCCACACCAGGTATTGGTGAAATTCCCCACGTCATACCCAGATTGCCCGGCCTTTGAACTCCATAGTGATTACATATGTCGTCCATCATTATTCTGACGAGCTTGTCCTGAACAATCACGGAGTAAAACTCGTTAAAAGTGGGCGGCCTCATAGCAGCATAAAATTCCAGTACAATGCTTGGGTCATAAGGTTAGGGTTCTGCTATATACGTCATCCAACCCCTTTCTTCAGCTATTTCTCTCACACGAGGATTATTTATCCCATTCAGGATGGCTCCTCTTTCTGAGTGAATGGGTCAGGAGGCGAACCGGGAGAGACGCAAGTTGATTCTCTCGTTGGTTGTTTCCGTTAACGCTTCCCTCTCGCGGTTGCTGAGATTGTAATAATGAAACCATCTCCCGGCGGTATCGGGGTTTGTGTGAACCATTGTACCTGTAAAAGAGCAAGTGTTACTACCTTTCATGAATAAATCTCACACACAACCCCAAACCAAAGGTTTGGCATGATAACAAATAGTTAGAAATTGAGCACAACCACAACCCAAGGTCAAAGTTATCAGCAGTTCAACTATGCTCTTTACTCTAGGATGCATCTAATGAACCTAAAATGCCCTCATCAACCATCAAGGAGAAATTTATTGCATTCCAAATAAGAAATCAACCCTCAACAACAAATACTTTGCAACAACCCCAATTTCCCCAAGAAAAATTTAGAGAGAAATAGACATTCATGGATTTAACCACAAGAGTCAAAGTAGAGTTGAGAAAGTGACAAGAAGTACATACCTTGAAGGTTGTTGGGAGAGATGAGAGATTAAAACCTTGATAAGATGAGTGAAGAAGATAATTTATGCAAGAGACTTTTGGAAGGGTCGAAGTTGAGAGAGATTAGGGTTTAGAAAAACCTATTTTTTGTCTGATTTGGGAGTTTTATTGGACAGGGGTTCCGTGCGGCCGACCGCATGGATGGACCCGCACGAAGACCTGTGCGAGTGATTCCTTCGGCGCGGCTGGGCCCGCAGTGACCCACACGGCCCACTGTCTCTCTCCCATTTTTCGCGTTTTGCTTCGACTTCGCATCACAAATCCACAACAAATAGTACCTAGAACAAAAGAAAAGATTGAACGGAACTAAAAACAAACTTTAAAGAAAAATTAACTACAATGGGTTGCCTCCTACCAAGCGCCTTGTTTAGTGTCATGGCTCGACCTCCTTCTTTAAATCATTCTTTTGGCTCATCGAGATAGAAGATGGTTGCTTTTATTGGTTCACCTCCAAGATATGATTTTACCCGCTGCCCGTTTACCTTAAAAGTAGATCCGTATTTTCCTTGTAGTTCTATTGCTCCATACGGAAACACTTCCTTGATAGTGAAGGGGCCCGACCACCTAGACTTCAGTTTACCTGGAAACAAGCGCAATCATGAATTAAACAATAAAACGTTCATACCCGGTGTGAGTACCTTTTCGCGAATGCGTTAGTCATAGAATCACTTGCTCCTTTCCTTATAGATGATAGCATTCTCATAAGCATCTTGCCTGATTTCATCCAATTCATTAAGTTGAAGGAATCGGCGCTTTCCGGTGGCTTGAAGGTCCATATTTAACTGTTTAATTGCCCAAAAGGCTTTGTGCTCAAGCTCGACTGGTAGATGGCATGACTTACCAAACACCAAACGATAAGGAGTAGTGCCAAGTGGAGTCTTGAATGCTGTCCGGTAGGCCCATAACGCATCGTCTAGCTTAGACGACCAATCCTTTCGTGAAGTACCGACTATCTTTTCAAGGATTTGTTTAATCTCACGATTTGACACTTCAGCTAGTCCATTGCCCTGCGGATGATACGGAGTGGTAACCCGATGTTTGACAGAATATTTCTAGAGTACAACATTCAAATAGCGGTTACAGAAGTGGCTTCCTCCATCACTGATTAACGCCCGTGGTACCCCAAACCTTGAAAAAATATGTCGTCGAAGAAAGTTTACTACCACTTTAGAATCATTGTGGGGGTTGCTATTGCTTCCACCCACTTCAACACATAATCCACCGTGATGAGAATGTATTCGTTTCTGTGCGATTGTGGGAAGGGACCCATAAAATCAATGCCCCAAACATCGAACAACTCCACTTCCATGAAGATGTTCATGGGCATTTCATTCCTCTTCTTTATATTACCAACTCGCTGACATCTGTCACAATGGAGAATGAAATCTCTGGCATCTTTAAACATAGAAGGCCGAAAGAAACCCGCTTGTACCACATTTGCTACTGTTCTATCAGTACTAAAATGACCACCACATTCTAACGTATGACAGTGTGTTAGAATGTTGATCTTTTCATCCTCGGGCACACATCTCCTTATCATGCCATCTGCACACATCTTGTATAAACATGGCTCGTCCTAATAATACTGTTTTGCATCAGATAGGAATTTCTTCCTTTGATGCGAGTTAAGCTTGTATGGTATAACGGAACTCACCAAATAATTCACAATGTCTACGTACCATGGTTCAGAATGGCTTACCTTGAACAATTGCTCATCAGGGAACGAATCATTAATGATAGATTAATCTTTTGCTCCATTATGTTCAAGTCTAGAGAGGTGATCGGCTACTGTTTTCTCCGGGCCCTTTTAATCCAAAATCTCCAAATCGAATTCTTGGAGTAAAAGTACCCAACGAATAAGTCTGGGTTTTGCATCCTTCTTGGTCATCAGATACTTGAGTGTCGAGTGGTCTGTGTAAACTATGACCTTCGCACCTACGAAATAGGATCTGAACTTTTCACAAGCATATACAACAACCAAGAGCTCCTTTTCAGTAGTAGTATAATTGATTTGAGTGTCATCTAGAGTCTTGCTTGCATAGTAGATGACATGCAGTTTCTTGTCTTTCCTTTGTCCCAAAACGACTCCTACAGCCGTGTCACTTGCATCACACGTCAAAGTAAATGGGAGACTCCAATCGGGTGCTGCGAGAATGGGTGCTGAGATTAGTTCCGTATTCAACCTGTCAAAAGCATGAATGCATTCATTAGTAAAATCAAACTTCGCATCTTTAAGAAGTAATGAACACAAGGGTTTAGAGATTTTAGAAAAATCATTTATGAACCGCCAGCAGAATCCGGCGTGACCCAAAAAGCTTCTGATTCCCTTCACCGAATTTGGATACGGTAAATTCTCGATCACAACCACCTTTGCCTTATCAACTTCGATCCCGGCCTTCGAGACCTTATGACCAAGTACAATGCCTTCAGTAACCATGAAATGACACTTCTCCCAATTCAACACAAGACTCGTCTCCTTACACCTTTGCAGAACCGCTTCCAGATTAGCCAAGCAAGTGTCAAAAGATGGTCCAAACACGGAGAAATCGTCCATGAAGTGAACTCCCTGTACCTTTTCCTTTCCTTTCCTGGAGGTCTCACTTTTCTCACTCTTAACAGTTTCTTTCTCTGTCTTGGACATCTCCACTTTATCACTCTTGATAAATGGTTTAACCCCCCCCCCCTCTCATTTGTAAGAATGTGGTTTTCTAAGGGAATATCTTTATGGTCTTCCTTATTCTTACCCTTAGAGTTCTCTTCTTCAGAATCTGCCTCAACCACTACTTTGTCTAATGGATCTACTTCAGTGGCTCCTTCATGTAATTCCTTCTTATCTTGTCTTTCTAAGAGGTCTGAGGTGGGTGGAATATAATTGTTATTGTAAGGTGGAGGGGTTTTGTTGTAGCCTATTCCTCTTCTCAGTTTGTCATGAACTTGAGTTTTGAGTAAAGAGTCCATTGCTTTAGAAGCATTGGAATATTTCTCAATATCTAGTTTAGCCTTCTCAAATTCACTCCTAATTTTCTCACATTCCTCTTTAGACTTTTCTAGCTTAATCCCTAACTGATTCTTCTCCCACTTCCAATAGTTTGTATCATATGAATGTTGAAGTTCATTGGCCTGATATGCCTTAATTTGTTCTTCAAATTCTCAACGATCAAAATATACTCTCTTCTATCTTTCTCCCATCTTTTAAGGTCATCACACATGCTCTGATTGTGATCCCTGTATTTTTTAATAGTTTCAAGACATGATTTAGAGCAAAGGTTAGATTTTACCTCAGTGGGGATTGCAGTACTTGAAGACTCTGTAACCTCAGTCGTCAATGCTTGCCTCTGGATTCTGTTTATGATGATTATTGATTTCTGAGTTCCTTAAGCTCTGATACCACTTGTCAGGATCAAAATTCGAAACAAGAATTTAATAAACACTCAGAAACTATGTTAAAGAAGTCGCGGAAAAACACTTTAACAGTAAATCAATCAAACAGTGTATGAACTCAAATCACAAGTTATATTGATTTAACTTAATGATTACAAACAAAACCTCAATATGTTGAACAAGCTCAACAGACGTTCAATACTTCTCTATTGAAAGGACTACAAAGAACCTTGAGGTTAATTCTCTCTAAACGTATTATGTATGAATAAGATTATCAAAAACTATCTTTAACTATCAAAGACTTCTAGACTATATATACATAACTGATTACAAGATAATTACAAAAGAAATATTGATCTTTAGCATCCATTCCATAATTATCTTCATCATTATCTTCAGCTCCTAGTCTTTCGTTCAAAGTCATCTTTATCAACATTATCATCAGAAGCAACATTAATCTTCTAGCAGCATTAATCTTCATATCCATAGCAGTACTAACCATACTTGCAGTAGTAATTCTTCAAGCAGTACTAACTACTAGCAGTATTAACTTTCAAGAAGTATTAATACCTCTAGCAGTAGTAATCCTACAAGCAGTAGTAATCATTCAAGTAGCAGTATTAATATAATCAGTAGTATTAATCTTTAAGTCCAGCAGTAGTATCCATCCTTAGTACATTTTAGACCCAACAACAAACGTGCCAAACGGACATGTAAATGTCGTTTTGTCTTGATCTTCGGGTGCGATGGGTATTTGAATGTACCTGGAATATCCGTCTAGGAAGCAATAATATTCGTGTCCCGCTAATCGTTCCAACATCTGATCAATAAATGGAAGAGGAAAATGATCTTTCTTTCTAGCATCATTTAGCTTTCGGTAATCGATACAGACTCTCCATCCAGTGACTGTCCTTGAGGGGATAAGTTCATTGTTGTTGTTCCGGACTACTGTAATTCCTCCTTTCTTTGGCACAAACTGGACTGGCCCATGGACTATCTGGGACCGGATAGATGTGTTAGACCACAGTCTCATTGGATTCAAGATCATCCAATCTGAAGAACGCAATCTGAAGCTAAAGTCGAAACGTCGACTCATAATATTAAAGTCTATGTCGTTTGTAATAAATGTCAATGTAATTGTTTGTTATTGTAATAGTTAAATTAATATCTAGTTTGTTAGATATTAGTTAACTTAGTTAGTTTGTAGTTTAGTTAGTTATATTAACTTAGTTAGAAATAATATCTATTTGTTAGATATTATGTAGGTTTATTAGTTTAATATGTTGCAAGTTGTTAGGATGTGTGTAAGACACACTAGATTAGATATTGTGATATCTCTAGTATCTCTCTAACACAATCAGATCAGATATTATCAGAACACATACAAACACACACAAAAAGGTGTAAAAGAGAGAAAACACAGAGAACAAAAATAGCTTGAATCGATCAACCTTGTAACCTTTTTGTTATAATCAATACAGGTTGGTAATCTTTATGTGTTGATAATCTAAGAACTTGATATAGTATTGTGTGGACCGACAATTGGTATCAGAGCCTGATTAAGATCAAAATCAAGTTTTTCAGAAAACGACTCTGTGTTCTTCAAGAAAAATCGTTTTTGAGATTTAAGGTGTTATAGGTGTTAAAATCGATCAAGTTGTGATCGATTAGCATGCTAGATCGAGTTGTTGTTGTTTGATTTCACTTTTAAGCTTTAATCGAGTTCCATTTTGTGATTTTAGTGAGAAAATAGTCGAGAACATAAAGGTACTGTACGATCAAATTTTTCTTCAAAAAGTGTGTTTTATTGAGATCGAGTGCTCACATTCAGTTCTAGAAGTGTTTCTAGACATAAAGGTAGAGTTTGGTAATGCTAATCGTTTGAGGAACAAGTTTTTAGACAATTTTCGAAGTACAGGACGAACTTGCGCAAACCAGAAGACGAACATACGCAAAGTCTAACTTTGCGCGTCCAACATCATACGCAAAGGTCACTTTGCGCTCCCCAAGTGAAACGCAAGGCTCAACTTTGCACATCTCAAGCCATACGCAAAGCATACTTCTCGGATCCAAGAGCATACGCAAACCTCGACTTCACTTCTCGCAACAAGTAAGAAACGCAAACCTCAGTTCACGTGTTCACTCTCTTCTCGAAAAGATCAAGTCAAGTTTGCGCAACCCTCTCGAAACGCAAACCTTACTTTGCGCATCCCTCTCGAAACGCAAACCTTACTTTGCGCATCCCACGTCAAACGCAAACCTCACTTTGCGCACTGTGCTTAACACGCAAACCTTGAAACGCAATCCTCTTTGCTCCAATCCAGACTTAGATTTTTTTCTTCTTCAAAATGACATCCAGAGAAGCCCTTGCAATAGGAACTGACACCAAGCCACCAGTTCTCTTTAAAGGAGAATACGAACAGTGGAAAGATAGGTTTCTGAACTTTATTGACAGACATGAGCTGGGTGAATTCATCAGGAAATCTATAGAAGAAGGGGTTATGAAACCAGTCACGACGACTCGCTTGGTTGGAAATGTGCCGACTGAAGTTGAACTTAAGTTTCATGAGCTAGGAGATGATAACCTCAGAAGAGCTAAAGGCGACAGATTAGCTAAGTCATACATTTTACAAGGAATTCCAAACGAAATATATGTAAAGATTGACAGCTACAAAGCTTCCGACAATGAAATTTGGGATCAACTTGAAAAGATGATGCTGGGTTCGAAGGTTGGGAATCAGCTGAAAATCTCCAAATGTCTAAATAATTATGAAGAATTTAGAGGCAGGGTGGGAGAAACATTAGAAGAAACCTATGACAGGTTTGTGACTTTGCTGAACGAACTTAGCAAGAACAAAGTCCACAAATCTCAAATTGAGCTGAACGTCAAATTCCTAAGTATTCTTCAACCGGAATGGAAAAGATTTGCTAGGCAGATGAAGCAGATCAAAGATCTGAATGAGATTCCACTTCATGAGGTGTATGAAACCCTCAGACAAAATGAAGAAGAGGTGGATGAAATTCTAGAAGAAAAGAGACAGAAAGGAAAGACAGTTGACGACACAGACGCTCTTGTAGTAAGGAAGAAGAAGAACAAGACGATTGTGTATGAATCAGAAGAAGATGAAGGTTATGCAAACTCTGACATGGAGGAAAATGAACAACTGAAACAAGCAATGATTCTGCTGTCAAATGCTTTTCAGAAAAAGTTCTACACGAAGCCAAGTTCAAACAGTCAGAGATATTCTTCTGGTCCGAACAACTACATCCACAAGGAAAGGGTTGAAGGAAGCATATATGAAGGGAAAAGAACAGAGGAAAGAAAGCCTAAAGAGAGAAGATATTAGTCTGAAGAGAAGAGATTAGAGGAGAGGAAACCAGAAGAAAGAAAGTTCAAAGCTGAAGGATCCAGTCAGACAGAACCACCAACGTGCTACAACTGTGGCAAAACAGGTCACTATGCCAGAGACTGCCGAAGGCCAAAAGTCAGAAACTCCGATTATTACAAGAACAAGATGCTTCTTGCAAAGCAACAGGAGGCTGGTAAGGCACTGTTGGTTGAAGATGAATACTGGCTTGATCATTCAGATGATGAAGAAGAGGATGAAGAGAAAGATGAAGCCGTCAACATGTGTTTGATGGGACAAATAGAATCAGATGTTGAAGCTAATTCAGATAATGAAGACGAGGAGGTATGTAATTTATCAGATTCAGATTTCATGAATAAAATGCATGCCATGAGTTTAAAACAAAAAGATTTAGAATATAATCTTGAGCGAGAAAATGGTGTTAATACTGACAAAAACCAACTGATACAGAAACTTAGCAATGAAATTGCCGAGAAGAAAGTATTCAAGTCTCAACTGCTAAAAAAGTGGGATTGATTTATATGAGCTTAAAGAATTGCGTTCTTCATGTATCAAAGAAAACTTTTCTTTACTTGGAAAATTAAAAAGTTTGGAAGAGAAGTTATATAAAATGGGTCAAACTGAACAGACTATTCATCTGAACAAACCCAAAGATGAAATAGAGTGATGGGGAATCGGTTATAAGAATCCTCACTGTCTACAAAAAGGGATGTCTGAAGTGCCAGGACTTTATGATCATCTTTCTATGCAATTAGCTCGCAGAATCCCTGAGTTTAAAACTTTCTGGACTAAACTATCTGAAAAGGATGAAGCCAACGAAACTGAAAAACGTTTGAAATCATCTAAAGTTCATCTTCCATTTTATTATGCGAAATTTTATAATAGTTATGATGAAAATCCAATATATCAAAAGAAGAAAACTCTTTCAAGTGATTTCTTTCAAAGTTATACTGAAAAGGAAATGGAGTCGAAGCCTATCCTAGGTAAACTATATGTCCCTCCTCTCGTTTTAGAAAGTAAAAATTCTGAACTCGAGAATTCTTTATCAAATGAAAGACTTTTGATGAATATTGAGCAAAAAGTTTTTTCAACTGTGTTTTCAAATTCTGTTTTTTCTAAGGCTTCAAACTCTGAGGACATGTCTGGTCTAGCTAATATAGAGCTTGATTTTCTGAACTCTAACGGTGGTTTAGATGATTGTTCTGAACAATTTGATTTTAATGCAAAACTTCCTAACCATTCATCTTTTGTTAAGAAATCTTTGAACAAAACCAGTATGCCTGTTAATAGTGCAAAATCAACAAAAGTTGATAACTCAGTCTCTGTGAAAGCTAAACATGCTAAAGGTAAGAAAATATCTCAGCATTCACAGAAACCGAACACTACTGTTAATTCTAAGAAGAAGCAATCGCTTGTTGCTTAAAGGTCTAACTCACCAGTTTCACATGTTTCAGATCTGAGCAAGCAAAGGCCAGAAGTAAATCTCAATGGCAACCCAAATGGAAGCTTGACAAGACCGTTTTATCGTTTAGTAGTGTTAATTGTAATAAGACTTCGCTTAGTAAAGATGTCCTAATTGCTGATATTGCTGTTTTGAACTCAAAACTTGTTGCTTCTCGTAAACAATATACAATGAAGCAATTATTTCAGTTATCTTTATCTGCTAGAAAGTCTTCTATTTATGATAAACATGTTTCTATCTCTTGTCAAGATTCTGGAGATTGGTTTGGCAATTACCATGTGCATTCATCTCATACTAATTCTTCCAATGCATTTCAAAAGAAAAGAGGACCCAATTTGAAATGGGTACCAAAATCTTGTGCTAACACAGCAGGATCCAAATTCCAGTGGGTACCTAAGGCTAAATCTGTGTTACAGGCATACAAAGCTTGAAGAGAAATCGACTTCTGATTTTGTACAGATCAGGACTCGTTCTTCAATGTCAAAATAGGTTTTTGGATAATGCAGTTCAAACCCCAAACATCAAAGTCAAAATAGGCTTTTGAACAAATCAGTTCAAGACCCGCACTTCGATAATCAAAGTGAAAATTCCAAAGTTGTCGTATAAATATCTAAATTTGTAATTTCTCTTATGCAGACTAGTCATACATGGTTCTTGGACAGCGGATGTTCCAAGCACATGACAGGGCAAAAAGAGATATTGTCCAATTTTAAAGACAAATATTACGGAACAGTCAGATTCGCCAACGACCAGTTTTCTCCAATCATGGGATACGGTGATGTACAACATGACAATGTCACGATCAAGAAGGTGAGCTATGTAGAAGGCTTATGACACAACTTGTTCAGTATAGGCCAGTTCTGTGACAAAGACTTAGAGGTCAACTTCAAAGCCAAGAGATGTTCAGTTCGCAATGAAGAAGGCGAAGAACTCTTGGTCGGTACTTGAGAATCAGACCTCTACACAATCAATTTATCAAATGTCCAGACTGACAAACAAGTTTGTCTACTAACGAAAGCCTCGATGCAACAAAGTTGGTTATGGCATCGAAGGCTCTCTCACCTCAACTTCAGGTACTCAACAATCTGGTCAGTGGCAAGCTCGTCAAAGTACTTCCAGAGCTCAAATATGAAAGAGAACATCTTTGTGCAGCTTGTGAAAAGGGCAAGATGAAGAGGGCACCTCATAAACCAAAGCCTGAACCAAGTACAAGCACTCCGTTAGAGTTATTGCATATGGACTTATGCGGTCCGATGCGAACTCAGAGTCTAGGCGGAAAGAAGTACATACTCGTTATCATGGACGACTACTTGCGATACACATGGGTCAAGTTTCTACGTTCAAAGGATGAGACACCTGATATTCTCATCACATTCCTAAAGACGACCCAGGTGAATCTGCAGAAACCGATCAAGTTTCTACGAACAGACAACGACACAGAGTTCAAGAACAATAAAGTTGAAGAATATCTCGAATCTGTCGGGATTTCACATCAATACTCTGCTGCTCGTACGCCTCAACAAAATGGAGTGGTCGAAAGAAGAAATTGTACGCTAGTCGAGGCTGCTCGTACTATGCTAAGTCAATCAGACTTACCTCTATTTTTGTGGGCTGAAGCTGTATCGACCGCATGCTACACACAGAATCGCTCCATGGTACATCGAAGATTCAAGAAGACTCCTTATGCGTTAATCAACAACCGAACACCGACAATCAAATACTTCCATATATTTGGGTGTAAGTGTTTTGTTCTAAACGATAGGAAGAGTCTAAATAAGTTCAGTGCTAAGGCGGATAAAGGAATCTTCCTTGGTTATTCCTCGACATCAACTGCATTCCGTGTTTATCTAAAGAAGTCAAAGACGGTGATTGAAAGCATCAACGTCTCGTTTGATGAAGAAATGGGTTCCGAACAACAACGTTCAGAACCCGTTATAACCGGAGTACTAGCTTCTGGGTAAATCAGTCCAGAACTTGCGTCTCAACAGAATAAATCAGATGAAGCATCAACTTCTACTAACCATTTATCTACTTTAGATTTATTATTTGAATTGTTTTATGATGAATTTCTTGGATCTAATGTAAAGAAATCTGTTGTGGTTGACAGGATGGAAGACTTAACGACTACTCATCCAACCAGTTCAGATGTTCCTATTGAATCCAACGCCCCGATTCAACAAGATATTCCAATTCAAATGCCGACTCCAACAGTTGAAGAAGTGACAAATGGTAAAGAGACAGAAGTAGCTGAAACAGTAAGAGATACTATTCAGATCAATCTACAGCCAGATCAAGCTGTACCTGTTGAGCCTTTTGAACCTGCCCCTTCAACTGAAATCATAATTCCTCCTGAACAAACAGAAGAAGGTACAAGTGGATTTGTAGATGATACAACCGACATACAATCATCTAATCCACTGCCTCATGAACATAAATGGACCAAAGAGCACCCGCTAAGCCATATTATTGGCGATCCATCAAAACCGGTGCAAACTAGGTCAGCATCTATGAATATGTGCATGTATGACTCCTTTCTGAGCAAGTTCGAGCCAACACGTGTATCAGAGGCACTTGCTAATCCAGAATGGATTATCTCAATGCAAGAAGAGCTGAATCAGTTCGATGCACTTCAAGATGGTACTATTATCCGAAATAAGGCAAGACTAGTAGCCAAAGGATACAGACAAGAGGAAGGAATCGACTATGATGAGACATATGCTCCTGTGGCGCAATTAGAGGCAATCAAAATGTTTCTAGCCTACGCAGCCCACAAGAACTTCACGGTCTTTCAAATGGACGTGAAGACAACATTCCTGAATGGAATTCTGAAGGAGGAAGTCTACGTCTCTCAGCCAGAAGGTTTTGTCAATCAAGAGAAGCCGAATCACGTTTACATTCTCGACAAAGCACTCTACGGTCTGAAACAAGCACCTCGAGCCTGGTATGATGTCCTTTCCACTTTTCTAGTCAAGTCTGGGTTTTCAAAAGGAACGGTGGATACCACTTTGTTTATCAAAAAGGAAAAAGGCGATATCATTTTAATTCAAATCTATGTAGATGATATTATCTTTGGCTCTACAAATACTAAGTACTGTAAGAATTTTGCAAACCTTATGGTGTCTAGATTTCAGATGAATTTGATGGGACAGATGAATTTCTTTCTCGGTTTACAAGTAAAACAATTTTCATTGGGTATTTTTATCAATCAATCAAAATACATTATGGATATTCTTCGGAAGTTCCAAATGGAAAATTCAAAACCGATTGGTACCCCAATGGCACCAGGTACTAAGATTGGCACCGATCCTTCGGGAAAGGCTGTTGATGTTAGGACTTATCGAGGGATGATAGGTTCTTTAATGTATCTTACTTCCAGTAGGCCATATATAATGTTCTCAACATGCTTATGTGCAAGATATCAGGCCAATCCTAAAGAAATCCATATGTCTGCTGTGAAACGCATATTTAGGTATCTAAAGGGCACTACAGATCTTGGTCTGTGGTATCCTAAAGATACTAGTTTTGAACTAACAGCCTACACAGATGCAGATCATGTAGGTTGTATGTTAGACAGGAAGAGCACGTCGGGACACGTACAGTTCCTCGGTGACAAACTAGTAAGTTGGGCATCGAAGAAGCAACTTTGTGTTTCAACCTCCACGGCCGAAGCAGAATATGTAGCTGCTGCTAGCTGCTGTTCTCAGGTCTTATGGATGAGAACTCAATTGTGCGACTACGGTTTCCACTTCAACAAGATCCCGATATACTGTGACTCCAAGAGCGCCATCGCAATATCAGCGAATCCTGTTCAACACACCAAGACCAAGCACATAGATGTCAGGTATCATTTTATTAAAGATCATGTTGAAAAAGGAACAATTGAACTTTTCTTTGTAAAAACTGATTATCAACTTGCCGATTTGTTCACCAAACCCTTAGACGAAAAGAGGTTCAACTTTCTTGTCTCTAAGCTTGGTATGCTAAATCTTAAAATCTAATCAGTAGTTACCTATAAAAGTTTTCTAATTGTATACTTTTTCATCATTTCTTCATTTCCGCAAGATATATGCACTTCTATATACTGTTCGTGATGCAAGGGGGAGTATGAGAAGAAATTGACATATGGTCAATCTTATTTTAAGGGGGAGCTCATAAGATTTCTGCATTTACCTTTTATGTCAAATTTTTGTAATGCAAGATTTTAGGGGGAGCTCTTCAAGACAAAGGAGTTTGGATATGATTTCTGATTATTTCTTATCAGAACTCGTACTTTAAAAAGTTGTACTGCTTTTTGTCTTTTCAATTTAAGTGAATAAATTTTACTTTGACTTTGACTTAAGACTTTTGCAGAATTTTGAGAGAAGCTTACAAGTTCATATGTTTATGACTTAAAGCTTAGCTTCATGAGTTGAAAGATCGTACGTAAAGGTATAATTCTAAATCTTCATCTCATATATGGTTGAAAGAAGGACAACTTTCAATCATTGGAAAACATTGTTTTTAATGTTCAAACCACTTCCTGATTTTTCAACAGATTTTATATTTTGGGAGTGTATTTTAAATGTTTTTCATGATCTAAATTGTGCTTTAACTGAAATAGTTAAACCAATCTGAGCATCACGTGCATCATAGAAAAACAAGAATCATTGTGCTAGGAATTAACACAACTTCTATGAAATCACATTAACCAGTGATTTCTACCCATGAAGTTAAATCCTTAGTGTTTGAGTGTGCAAAGCGAAAAGAAATGAGTGTGATTAAAGAAAGCAAAACGTTTAAAAGAAAGAGCGTGTGAGAACAGAGTTAAAAGAATATCACAACTCTGCACCAACTTTTTCTGAGCCGGGTAGCCACATTACTAGTGTTTCACAATTCTTTGGTGATCATTATTGAAACAGACAACTAACCCATGCCAACTCTTGATCAAACCTCACTATCTACTCATTTTCTTCTCAAATAGAAAGTGTTTCACATTTTCTAAGGGGATGCAACACATTTGCTATCTGATTTTCGTTTGGAAAATCTGGATATTGAAAAGAAGGAAGTCTGCCCCACCTTCGCACTTCAATCATGCACATTGAGTCTGTGTTTAACTTACTGTTGTCTCAGTGGTTTACACAAATTTTGTGCCTAATAAGCAATCATCAAGTGCTTAATTCTTTCAACACAAGCACGAAAACACAAGGAACTAGTTTCTTTGTCATAACGTTTATAGAAATTACCTTTGTGGTGTTTCGATGATTAAATGGAACCCCTGGGGGAGTCAACATCAAAAAGTTCCTTTCCAATGTGTATTCGTTACACATAGTCCCTTAGTGTTACTGACAGGCATGTTAACTGATTCATTAGTTGATTCAGGTGTTACACGACTATTTTGTATGGATTTAAAAAAAATCTGGATGAATATCTTTTGAATTGACGGATTAGGGGCTCTAACCGCAAGATAGACATTTCTTACTAATAATTTTGATGAAGTCGTTGCACTTAACATCAAAAAGGGGGAGAATGACTACACAAGAAATGGCAAAGATCACATGTTTCAAGAATCATGTCCAAGATTGAAATCTTCAAAAGCAAGTATTCTGAAAACATGTTGATTTAAGAGCTAGAGAAAGATATTGCATCTTCCGAGCTGAACAAGAAGACAGAATTGCTAAAATCATTTTCGTAATGATCTTGATCCAAAGGGGGAGATTGTTAGACCACAGTCTCATTGGATTCAAGATCATCCAATCTGAAGATCGCAATCTGAAGCTAAACCCGAAACGTCGACTCTCAATATTAAAATCTATGTCGTTTGTAATAAATGTCAATGTAATTGTTTGTTATTGTAATAGTTAAATTAATATCTAGTTTGTTAGATATTAGTTTAACTTTGTTAGTTTGTAGTTTAGTTAGTTATATTAACTTAGTTAGAAATAATATCTATTTGTTAGATATTATGTAGGTTTATTAGTTTAATATGTTGCAAGTTGTTAGGAAGTGTGTAAGACACACTAGATTAGATATTGTGATATCTCTAGTATCTCTAACATAATCAGATCAAATATTATCAGAACACATACAAACACACACAAAAAGGTGTAAAAGAGAGAAAACACAGAGAACACAAATAGCTTGAATCGATCAACCTTGTAACTTTTGTGTTATAATCAATACATGTTGGTAATCTTTATGTGTTGATAATCTAAGAACTTGATATAGTATTGTGTGGACCGATAAGATGATTCCAGCATCAAGGAGTTTAAGAATTTCCTTCCGCACTACCTCTTTCATATTCGGATTCAACCTTCTTTGGGGTTGAACCACCTGTCAAGATCGAAAAATTCTAATGAAGAATTTAATTAACACACTCAAAAACAATGTTAAAGAAGTTGCGGAAAAACACTGTAACACTCAATCAATGAAACAGTACTTGAATGCAAATCACAAGTTATATTGATTAACTTAATGATTACAAACTAAACCTCAATCTGTTGAACAGACTCAACACACGTTCTAAACTTCTCTAAAGAAATGATTACAATGAATCTTGAGGTTAATTCTCACTAAAACGTATATTGAAATTCTATCAAAAAGTCTATTCTAAACTATGCCTTCTATACAGTATATATACAAGACAGATTACAAGATAATTATAAAAGAAAAATTAATCTTCATGATCCAGTCCATAATTATCTTCAAATCTCCTTGACTTTCGCATTAATCAAATCATTCCATCATTATCTTCTAAGCAACTTTAATCTTCATAAGCAATATTAATTCTCCCAGCAGCATTAACCATCTCAGCAGTATAAACCTTTTCTTGCAGTACTAACATGTTAACAGTATTAACTTGTCTACCAGTAGTAAGTTCCTTCAGCAGTATTAATCTCACCAGCAGTAGTAATATTGAGCTAGCAGTATTAATTACACAAGAAGTAGTATCTGGCAGTATTAATCATCCTTAGCTCATTTCAGACCCAACAATCTCCCCCTAACTTAACTTTTCAGATTGAGAAGTTAAGTTCTTCAAAATTTGGTCTTCATGATACTTTCAAAACTTTAGCTCAATTCCCAAGATTAGGATCCAAACCTAAGCTTTGATTGATGATTCTTCTGACAACTATCTTGGCCATTTCAGAATCTTTTGAACATACCAGCTTAGCATTCAACATACCTTGCAATTTGGCTTTGCTGTGATCACAAATTTTATCCACCAGGTAGTACTCGTGATAGGATCTGTCAATAGTGATGACATAGACCCCACACCTTTCAAATAGCATCCAATTGTCTATTCTTTGGAATTTATTCTCCAGATGCAGATCTCTGACAACATGTTGAACTTTGCTAGGATCAAACATCATGCATAAGTACTCCATGGCTAGTCTTATTAAGCTCATTCCTGCTCCTGTCAAGTCCTTTTCATACAAGCTCATTCCAACCTTGAACATTTCTTCTAAGTCAGATCTGGAACAGCTTCTGATGATTTTTCCCCAAGTAGAGTAAACCTCATACTTGTCTCCCATCCTTTTAATCCTGAAGTATTTCTTCCTTTGATCTTCCAGGATATCCCAATGGATAATTTCAGGGGCTTGGACTGATATTGGGTCAGCTTTTACAGGTTCACTATCAGTCACTGTCATATACACATCAACATGTACCTCAGATTGTTCAGATTGTTCTGCACCTTGTTGACTTGATTGTTCTTCAGGGTTGCAACAACAGGTTCAGCTTGTTTTTGAACTTCTTCATTCCTTGGACTTTTGGTCTGTTTCTTTGAAGTTATGGTTTTCATTCTTTTGACAGCTTTGACTGTTTGAGCAAGAGTTTCTTCTTTCTGTTCTTCTTCCACTTCTTTTGTAGAAGTGGTTTCTTCACTCTCAGGAAAAGGTTGTTGGATATGCAGATCATGCCTTTCTTTCATTTTCCTTTCAACCTCAACCCTTTGAGAAAAGTCTCCTTGTAGCTTGGTCATTTCTTTCTTGTACAACTCTTCAATTCTGCCATAAGACATACCAGTGAACATGCCTTCTTTAACACCAACTGATCCTTTTAGAAAATTGATCATTTTCCTCCTTTCTTGGTTGGCAACAAAAGTCTTTGAAGGTTGTCTTTTCTTTGTCTGTGCTGACTGCCTTGGCATAGATGCTTTTACATGGACTTTCTTGGCTTCAGTTGCAGCCCTCAAACTCTTTTGTAGACAGATCTAGAGCAATCTGTCTATCTTTTGCAGTTTGAGACTCTTCCTCTTGTCTTAATTCAGCTTGCAGCTTTTTGGCTATCTCCTCATCCAGCTCTATCTGTTTCTGCTTCTTTTGAGGTTTCACAGATTCATCCATTTTTTTTTGCCTTTCCTTTTGAGTTCAGCTTCACTTACTTCTTTTCTCTTCTGCTCTTGGCCACCTTCTTTGATTTCCACTCCCTTGGCCTTTTGAGTGGCCTTAGGAGTGTCATTTTTAGCTTTGACCAAGGTTTCTGCTATTTCTAATTCTTCCATGGATAGCCCTATTTCTGTTGCTACCTTTTCTGTTACTGCTGCTGATTCTGCCATTTCTGCTTCAGATTCTTTTACTACTGCTAGGCCTATTTCTGCTGCTACCTTAAAGGTTTCTGCTGCTACCTCTGTTTCTGTTTCTCTGCTAATTTCTGCTTCTGCACCCATCTCCCCCTCAAATTTATATTCCATCCCATCCTTACTTTGTTTTGCAGTTTCAGCTTCAGTCTCCCCCTTTTTGGAAGTATCATGATCAATGTTCCTCTTCTTCAGCACAAATTTGGTTTTCTTCTTGTGCACTAACTTTAGAACCTTTTTTTTGAGGTTGCGAATTTGCACTTGTTGTGACAAAATAACCTGTTGCATCTCCTCTAATTCCTTACCATGAGACATGACATCCACATTGATGTTTGCTATGGTTTCCATCAATTCATTGTGCGTATATCTATCCTCACCTCCTTTAGGTGTGTTGACCACCCTGGAAGGATCCTTGGAAGTTGTAGTAGAAGTCTTCTGCCTAGCAGAAGCACCTTCTACCCCCTTGGTTTCTTGGCACCTGGGACCTTTGGATGATTGCTCACCCAAAGTTTCCGTGGGGAAGGTCTTAAAGATGTTCATAATGTCCTGCCCTACACTTTGTGCAAAGTCAGTAGTGTGAGCCTCACTGCCCACATGCTCTTCCTCCTTCTTATTGAGCACCTTCTTGGGGTTGGGAGACACCCCTATGGTTTCCCTTTGGATATTCTCTGATGGAAAATGCTCCATCAGAGGGCTTTTAGGCTGTGGGGGTGAAGATACTAGAAGGGAAGGAACCTTCTGTACCTTTTTCCTTGTGTATGTATGAGTAATGGGTGATGTTGGCTTCTTTAGAAGGGACCGAGGGATATGCTTTGTAGTGGAAGGTGTGGGTAGGTCGTCAGTGGGTTGGTCTAATGTGGGCTTTGACCCTGATGCCTCACCTTGAGAGTGGGACACAACCATCATTGTAGAGAACAATGGTGTGTCTAGACCTGAGAAGTCCTTACTGGGCCTCTTCATATTTGAGAACACTTTCCCCTTTGGGAGTTTTGGTACATATACCTCGTTGAAGGTAGGTAAATCCGTCAATTCCTTATTAAGTAATTCTTGTACAAACCTTGGATACATATAAAAGCTTTTTGATTTGGTATCCAGGATTGACATTAAATCGTTTAAGATCATTTAAGAGAAATTAAACTTTCTAGAGGTCGCTAAGCAAACCAAAGCATAGGCTATGGTGTTGTTGAACTCACTCCAGCCAGTTGTTTTTCTTGAAATGCAATGTTGTAGGGTATGAACAAATAATCGCCACTGAGGTGAAAATATGTTCTTGAAGAACTTGAATATCTCTGTGGGACCTTCTTACCCCATTCGATTTAGAACTTGAAAGAGATCTTCCTTAGGAAGAGAGGTAATACCTGAGGCATCATCTAAGCGTAGATGGATGCGAATACACTCTTCTGAGATGGTCAGGGGTTTATCACACACCCTTGTTTTGATGACCTGGGTGCCATCTTCAGTGTGGATGGTAGCATTTGCCCAAAATTGTCATAGATGTTCCACACAGATTGTGGGATTGACAGTGAGGGCATAAGCAATGTGTGACGATTTTAGGAAATCCACAATCTGATGAAAACCTTCAGCCTGTTTGGGTTTTTGTAGCATAGCAACCTCATTGTGTTCATCAAAGAATTTTAGTCCTGCCATCGTTCTGATTGATTCCAGGGTTCGAATCGCAACTAGGGTGTACACTGGTGAGCAAGAAATCGAGAAAGAGAGAGAAAGAGAAGTAATGGAAGTTCAAAGAGCCGTTTGTATTTCGGCGGTCACAAAGGGGTATTTATATGTGGAGGGTTTTAATTAAAAGCAGTACTAAGTACCCTAGCAGTATTAACAAGCCCGCAGTATTAACTCCGAGTAGCAGTAGTAACACATACTGGCAGTACTAACACCTACCAGCAGTAGTAACACTGATTAACAGTATAAATAAAGCAAGCAGTAGTAACTTTGCATTGGCAGTACAAACTACCTAGCAGTAGTAACCATACTTAACCCTTTTTGAACTGTTATCATGAGTAATATAGAGAGCAGTATTAACTGAACTAGAAGTACCAAGTATTCAATTTAAGCAATCTGAAACACTTAAACACATAAGGTTAGCAGCACCATGCACAATACAATATGAGAAAGTAGACAGGAAGGAATCTATACAGAAATGGTACATAAAGTAGATCAAAGGAGGTTTATTCAGTGTTTATCATGCCCACACTTGTGACCAAGAATGTGAATCTACCCACATCAAAAGCTTTGGTGAATAGATCAACAAATTGGTTACTTGTATGGACTTTCACAACCTGAATTAGCTTCTTTTCATTACAGTCTCTGATAAAATGGTACCTGATTTCTATATGCTTTGTTTTGGAGTGCTTGACTGGATTATTAACAATGCTAATAGCACTGTTATTGTCTTTGAAGATTGGAGTGTGAAGAAAAGATATACCATAGTCCAACATTTGATTCTGAATCCAGAGTACTTGGGAACAACAGCTTGCAGCAGCTATATACTCTGCTTCTGTTGTAGAGGTGGATATTGTGGTTTGTTTCTTGCACTGCCATGACACTAGTCCTGCACCCAAAAACTGACATCCCCCTGAAGTTGACTTTCTATCCAAATTTGCACCACCCAAGTCACTGTATGAATAAGCAAGTAGGTCAAATGGTGAGTCATGAGGATACCAAAGACCTAATCTAGGTTGGCCTTTGAGATATCTGAATATCCTCTTGACTGCTTGAAAGTGTGACTGCTTAGGCCTTACTTGAAATCTTCCACACACACAAACAGGAAACATGATACCTGGTCTTGAAGCAGTGAGATACATGAGGGAGCCAATCATGGATCTATAGTGATGAACATCCACATCCTCCCCCTCAAGATCTGCAGTGATCTGTTTGTGTGTCTCCATGGGTGTGCTTTCAGGCTTTGAATCTGAGAATCTAAACTTAGTAAGAATGTCCTGCACATACTTGGATTGGCTTATAAATATCCCATCTTGCTTCTGCTTAACTTGTAGCCCAAGGAAGAAAGTAAGTTCACCCATAGAACTCATCTTGTATCTCTTGTGCATCAAATCTTCAAAATCTCTACACATTTGATCTTTTGTGGATCCAAAGATAATATCATCCACATAGATTTGCACTATTAGAATGTCCTTCTTCTTCCTCTGAATGAACAGAGTCTTGTCTATGATTCCTCTTTGAAAACCATTTTCCAAGAGATAGGTAGACAAAGTGTCATACCATGCCCTTGGTGCTTGATATAGCCCATAGAGTGCCTTCTTCAATTTGTATACTCTGTCAGGATAATTTGGATTCTCAAACCCTGGAGGCTGACAGACATACACTTCTTCTTCAATTCTCCCTTACAGGAAAGCACTCTTTACATCCATCTGGTAGACCCTGAACTTCATGAAAGAAGCATAGACTAAAAATAGCCTGATTGCCTCAATCCTGGCCACTGGTGCAAATACCTCTTCATAATCAATTCCCTCTTCTTGAGTATACCCTTGTGCCACTAATCTGGCCTTGCTCTTTATTACTATAACTCTCTCATCTTTCTTGTTCCTGAAGATCCATTTAGTGCCTATAGCTTCGTGTCCTTTTGGAAGGTCAACCAAATCCCATACATCCTGCAGCACAAACTGCAGTAGCTCTTCTTGCATTGCTTCTATCCAGCTTGGATCCTTCATTGCATCATATGCCTTTTTGGGTTCAACCTGTGATAGAAAGCAAGATAGTAATCCTGATTGTATGTCCTTCAATCCTCCCAACTTGCTTTGATTCCTTGTGATTATAGGAGAATTGATGTCACCAATCACAAATTGAGGAGGATGATTTTTCTGAACTCTTGTTTGATGAACATCCTCTTCATTAATATCTGCTTCCAGATTAGAGTCATTCTTTTCAGGAGTGCTACCACCAAAAACTGAAGAGTTATCATCATCTGTGTCATCTTCTTCCAAACATGGCATCTCAGGACCTTTGATTCCTGAATCTGAGGGTTGATCTTCCTTTTCACCTCTGTCCTCTTCATTCTAAGTTGTTTCATTGTCCTTTGAATCTGAAGTATCTTTCTTATCTTGGTCACAGAATTCAACAGGATCAGCAGTAGGCGTTGGGAACAGCACAAACTCTTGTCTTTGTACTTGTACCTTTTCTGTCCCTGTTTCTGCATTATGCTCATTACTGAAACCCAAAGAATTAGACAGTGAATAAATGTCAAATAGCCAATCAGGACCTGAACCAAGTTGATTTGGTGTGTTCTCATTGCATTTGACATTGTCACTTTCCTCAATAATGCTAGAAGAGGTGTTGAAAACTCTGTAGGCCTTACTTTGAGATGCATATCCAACAAGAAACCCATCCTCAGCTTTGCTATCAAACTTGCCTAGGTGAGTTTTGGTATTGAGAATTGTGCAAGGACACCCAAATGGTTTGAAAAATCCAATAAAAGGTTTCTTCTTTTTAAAAAGCTCATAAGGTGTCTTGTCTTGGGATTTCACTACTAGACTCTGTTTTGAACATAGCAGGCAGTATTAACTGCTTCTGCCCAAAAAGTAATTGGAAGTTTTGAATCTGCCAACAGAGATCTAGCAGCTTCTATCAGAGTCCTATTTCTCCTTTCAGCAACACCATTCTGTTGAGGAGTCGTAGGAGCACTGTATTGTCTCTCAATGCCTTTTTCCTCATAGAAGTTGTTTAGGTCATTGTTTTTAAATTCAGTTTCATTATCAGACCTGATGACTTTAACTCTTAGATTTGTTTGGTTTTCAACTCTAAGAACAAAGGATTTGATCAGTCCACTTGTCTCATCCTTAGTCCTCAGAAAATAGACCCAAGTGAATCTAGAGAAATCATCAACAATAACCAAGCAGTAGGATTTCTTACCAATACTCATCACATTTGTAGGACCAAACAGATCCATATGCAGTAAATTAAGAGGTGAAGAAATTGTATTTATCTCTTTGGACTTATGAGAAGTTTTGTGTTGTTTGCCTTTAAGACATGCAACACAATGATCATCACATGAAAATACCTTTTGTGGCAAACCTCTTACAAGATTGTTTTTCACAAGTTTGTTCATTGTTTTAAATTTCATGTGACACATCCTTCTGTGCCAAAGAGATGATTCATCCAATGAAGCTTTTGAAAATAAACAATTTAAAGATGAATCAGAAGCTACATTCTCCAAGTCTAAGCAATACACATTGTCCTTTCTAGAAGTTCTAAGTAGTATCATACTTTCATCAACTACCTTGAACCCTGGAGCAAGGATAATACATTCAGTATCATTGAATAATATGCTATGTTTCTTGTCACAAACTTGTGATACACTTAACAGGTTGTATCTCATTTGCTCAACATAGTATACATCCTCAAAGGTCATCTTACCTTTTGACACATTACCTTTTCCACTTATCTTTCCACCTGCTGGATTATTACCAAAAGCAACATGTCCTCCATCAATTCTTTTGATGTTTTGAAGGTAGACCATGTTACCTGTCATGTGCCTGGAACAACCACTATCAACATGCCAAATGCTCCTTCCTTTGAGTTGTTGGTTGCCCTGCACATATAATAAAGCAGTTAGTTTTTAATAGGAACCCAAGCCAAAGTGGTCTTGGGTTTCCCATTCTCATCAACATATTCATATTCAGACTTGATGAGATTATCAAACTGAGGAATCTTATTGCTTGAATACTTTGTCAGAAGAATGGGCCTGTCATTGGAAGCAGTACTAACTTGATTGGCAGTACTAACTTTGTTAGCAGTACTAATTGGGTTAGCAGTACTAATTTTGTTAGCAGTACTAACTGGGTTAGCAGTAGTATTGCATGCAGCAGCACTATTTCTGTCAGCAGTACTATTTGAAGTAGCAGTACTGACAAATTTCTTTACTTTTGGAACCCAAACCTAGACAAAGTTGTTTGCTTTCTTTTTCTTTAAGTTACTCATTGGCTTATTTGGAGTATTTTTCTTTGAATTAGCAAACTTATTCTGAGCATGAGATTTTATAGGTGCCCTTCTCACATTCTCAGTCATATGATTCCTTATTTGCTTCCTATAACCAACAGGATTTTGTATATTTCTTTGAAAAGTGATCATTAATAGGATTGAAATAACAGTGTTTGGCTAGATGATTTAACTTGCCACAGATAAAACAAGGCTTTGGTCTGTTAATTTTTCTCAGATCAATTCCTTGTTTTAAAGCCCAGTGATTATTTATGTTTCTTTGATTTTCCCTTGTTTTATCATGTTATTGGGGTTGACTCTGTTTACAAGTACAGGGATTAACAACAGTGGTTTGCATGTAATGGACTCCCTGTACCTTTCCCTTCCCTCTCTTAGAACTTTCATCCTTCTCACTCTTTACAAAAGGTTTACCCCCCCTTTCATTAGTAAGGATATGATTTTCTAAAGGGATTTCTTTAAGGTCATCCTTATTCTTACCCTTAGTGGTCTCTTCTTCAGCCTCTTCCTCAATCAACTACACTGTCAAGAGGATCTACATCTGTGGCTCATGCAGGTAAGTCTATTTTCTCTTGTCTTTCTAAGAGGTCTGAAGTGGGAGGGATATAGTTATTGTTATAGGGTGGATGGGTACTGTTGTATCCTAAACCTCTTTTCAGGTTGTCATGGACTTGAGATTTTAGAAGTGAGTCCATTGCTTTAGAGGCATTGGAAAACTTCTCAATGTCCAGCTTGGCTTTCTCAAAAGCACTCCTTATCTTCTCACATTCCTCTTCAGACTTTTTAAGCTTAAACTCTAACTGATTCTTTTCCCACTTCCAGTAGTTAGTATCATATGTGTGTTGAAGTTCATTGGCTTTGTATGCCTTAATTTGTTCTTCCAAATTCTCAACAATCAGAACATACTCTCTTCTATCTTTCTCTAACCTTTTTAGGTCATCACACATGCTTTGATTGTGATTCCTGTACTTTTTAACAGTTTCTATGCAAGATTTTGAGCAAAGTTTAGATTGTACCTCTATGGGAATATCAGTGCTTGCTGACTCTGAAACTTTAGCCATTAAAGCTTGATTCTGAACTAGTTCTTCTGCTTGGTCACTCCAATCAAATCCCATTCCTTCTTGGGAAACAAGAGCTTGAGAAGAGTTCCTGTTGTTAAAGTTAGTGGACTATGATGGTTGATGGTTGCTAGTATGCTGTTGAGGCATTCCACTTCTGCATTCTCTTGCAAAGTGCCCCAGCTTGTGACACTTGGAACATTCAACCTTGGATTTATCAAATCTAACCCCATCTTCTCTTTTCTGAGCAAAGTTGTTCCTTCCAGTCCTTTTGATGAATCTTTTTACCCTCATTGTGAGCATAGCCATCTGCCACTTGATATCCATCTCTTCCAGATCATCAACATTTATCTGTTCTAAGTCATCATTAATTAGAGTGGAATTAGCATGACTGGCTAGAAAAGCTTCTAAAACTGAGTCATTAGATCCATCTTGCTTTGATCCATAGGTAGCACTAACTGATTCTGTATTTGCAGCAGAATCAGTAGAAGATGATAGAAGAGCAGCATTGTATGAGTATCCAGAGGGCCTCTTCTTTGCTTCTACCTCTGCTTCAAACACCCTAAGGTCATTATAGAGGTCATCCAGTTCCTTGTCCTCCAGTTGGTCATTCTGTCTGAAGGAGACAGTGTACATGGTCCATTCATCACCAAGAGATCTTAGAAATTTTCTGTTGACATCATCTTGATCTATCTGGACACCAACAGTAGCCAATTCACCAATTAAATTATTAAATCTATCAAAAGTTTGAGTCATGGACTCATTCTTTGTAGTCATGAAGTTTTCATATTGCTGCTTCAGGATGGCCTTCTGATTTCTCTTGGTACTTTTGGTACCAGAAAATCTTTTCTCCGGTGCATTCCATAGAATTTGTGCATCCGTGCAGTTGCAGAACTGGTGTTGGTACTCATTAGGTATAGCTAAGAGCAGAGTGCTCAAGGATTTCATCTCTGTCTGCCTCATCTTTCTTTCTCCATCAGTCTTTGGTGGAGGTCTCTTGCCATCTGCATCCATCTTTCCTCCATCAGAGGGACCATTCTCAATGATATCCCACATTGAGAAGTCTGTGAGAAGAATATATTGCTTGATTCTGATCTTCCACATGTCAAACTCATTGGGTTTGAGCATGGGAACCTTTGATACCAAAACGTTGTCGCTTGAACTGTCCATGATTATAGGTTTCTGAGTTTTCTTGCTCTGATACCACTTGTCAAGATCGAAAAATTCTAATGAAGAATTTAATTAACACACTCAGAAACAATGTTAAAGAAGTTGCGGAAAAACACTTTAACACTCAATCAATGAAACAGTACTTGAATGCAAATCACAAGTTATATTGATTAACTTAATAATTACAAACTAAACCTCAATCTGTTGAACAGACTCAACAGACGTTCTAAACTTCTCTAAATAAAGGATTACAAATGAATCTTGAGGTTAATTCTCACTAAAACGTATATTGAAATTCTATCAAAAAGTCTATTCTAAACTATGCCTTCTATACAGTATATATACAAGACAGATTACAAGATAATTATAAAAGAAAAATTAATCTTCATGATCCAGTCCATAATTATCTTCAAATCTCCTTGACTTTCGCATTAATCAAATCATTCCATCATTATCTTCTCAGCAACTTTAATCTTCATAAGCAATATTAATTCTCCCAGCAGCATTAACCATCTCAGCAGTATCAAAGCTCCCCCCGTGGCTAAAAATGGTCTCCCAAGGATTAGTGGTATCTCCTTGTCTTCATCCATGTTGAGGACCACGAAATATACCGGAAAGTAGAATTTATCTACTTTGATGAGCACATCCTCGATCACGCCATACGGGAATTTAATGGATCGATCAGCAAGTTGTAGCGTGATATTCGTTGGTTGCACCTCTCCAAGCCCCAGTTTCCTGAAAATTGACAAAGGCATCAAATTAATACTTGCACCAAGATCACATAAAGCTTTACTAAATACAGAATTTCCAATATGAACAGGGATAGTAAAAATCCCTGGATCCTTGAGCTTTGGGGAAAGCTTGTGCTGTATAATAGCACTACACTCTTCAGTAAGTGCAACTGTGGCTTGTTCCTCTATTTTCCTCTTGTTCGAGAGGATATCCTTCAAAAACTTCACATAAGATGGCATTTGTGCCAATGCATCTGCAAAAGGGATATTAATATGCAATTTTTTAAACACTTCTAAAAATTTAGCAAAATTTAAATCATTCTTGTGAGCTTTCAAACGGTTAGGATATGGCACTCTTGGTGCTACGGGTTTGACCGGTGCCTGATCTTTTGCTCGCTCCGGCTCCTTCTTCTCTTCCTTTTTCTCCGGTTTATCCATTTCTATACTTTCATCTACTCTCTCTTCATCTTCCTCCTCTTCTACCACCACGTCCGGTTCCTTACTTTTCTCTACTATCGGCTCTCTACTCGAATTATTTTCCAACTCTTTGCCGCTTCTTAATTTGATCGCGTTACAATTCTCTCTTGGATGCTTCTCTGTTTGACTAGGAAACTGGCCTTTGTTTCGAGATTGCAATGCCTCCGCGATTTTCCCCACTTGCCTCTCTAAAATCTGAATCGAAGCAGTATTCTGGTCAGTTGCTGCTTTAACCGTACTCACCGTGGATGTGATTCCTTCAACCGTTGAATCCATCTTTGTCATGAATTTCATCATCATTTCTTCTAGCCCTGTCTTCTTCTCTGAGGTTTGTCCCTCGTCTTGTCTCCTTTGGTTGATGATACACATTATTAGTATTAGACGAAGAAGGAAAATTAGAGCCATTACCGTAACCTTGCTGATTTCCCGTATTCTCTTTTGAGTCGTATGATGGTTGGATCCAAAAGAAGTTGGGGTGCTTCCTCCAACCCTCATTGTAAGTGTTGGAGAAGGGATCATTTCTAGGACGGTTACGGTTTTGAAAGAAATTCACTTGCTCAGATGATTCAAACGATGCAAACTGATCCATCATTCCATCATTCGGTGATTGGCTCGAAAGGGTAGAGCCCTTTAGCTGGTTGGTGATTGAAGCCAATTGTGCCTTGATCTGCCGCAGTTCCTCATTATCTTGGACTTGGGCTACTCTCCGAACATCTGATCTTGGTGTGACATAGCTATGTTCGGCGAGATTCTCAATTAACTCCCACGCCTCTTCATAGGTTTTATTCATTAGAGCGCCCCCGGCAGCAGCTGTGATGTCGTTTTTAAATTGGGGGTGTAATCCTCCAAAGAATGTTTGGATGACTACCCACCCGTGTAAACTATGGTGTGGACATCTCTTCAACATGCCTTTGTACCGCTCCCATGCCTCATATAGGGATTCTTGATCCCATTGTGCAAAATGAGTAACCTCGGCTAATAACTGAGCGGTACGGCCGGGAGGAAAAAACTTATACAAGAATGCGGTGACCAATTCCGCCCACGTATTGATCGAATTCGGCGGCAATTTCTCTTCCCATATAGCCGCTCTATCACGGAGAGAGAATGGGAAACATCTCAGCTTAATGGCGTCTTCAGAAACCCCGTTCCATTTGAAACTGTTGCAGATTTTTTCAAAGGAACGGATATGACCGTGAGGGTCTTCGGTTGGCCCTCCTCCGAATTGGTTAGCTTGGAGGAGCTGGATAGTTCCATGCTTGATTTTAAAAGAGTTGGCGGCAACCGCCGGTGCTTGTACTCCTCGTTGACCCACCACTACCGTTGGTGTAGCATAATTCCTCATGGGAATTCGATTCGATGGTGGTGGTGGATTGTTATTGTTGTTGTTGAACGGAACCTCGCCATTCATGTTGTTATCGTCCATATTTCTATGATTCCGGTCTCTGGCTTCTCGACGCAGTTGTTGTGCGGTTCTTTCAATTTCAGGATCTAACGGCTCAAGATCTCTGAAGAGTCTTCTTCTTGGCATAAACCAAAAAGAATCCTGCAATCAAAACACAAGTCGTAACTACCTCAAAATTGAATTGATAAAATATTATTGAAAAATAAAAATGTCTAATCTAATAATCTCTATAGACTATAGTGATATCAACACAAAACAAGTTCCCCGACAACGGAGCCAAAAACTTGATAGGCCGGGTTTACACCCTTCCCACACGGATCGCAAGTGTACGGTGTCGTATCAAGTAAATCGTACGGAATTACGAGTATCGAACCATAGGAACTTGGTATTGAGTACCACAAGACTATATCAACTATTAACTAGACGAACTAAAAGTTGGATTTAGGTGACAGAGTTTTAAGAAAACTAAGACAGAAAATTAGATCTAGAAAATGACTGGGCAACTGCTGAAGAGAAAAGTTGGGGGTTAGAGTCATATTCAATTCAATTCTTTTCAAAATCATGAATGGAAATAGGTTTTAACAAGTGGTTCAATGAATTTAATCACGAAGGATAACATTACACTTTTTCAAGCTATAATGATAGTAGCACGTAACAGAGACTTTTCATCTTTCAATCTCAAAATTGAGTTACAATACTTATGAATAACAAGATTAACACATCTATGGTGGGATCGATATATCTCTATCCGATTCGCACCATTGGTTTATGATAAACACATCTAATCATTTAACTCTTCTCTCAAAGATGCAAAATAATCAAGATATATCCAAATAGTTGATCAGACCGAAAGGATTCCATAAAAACTCATCATAAACATTCATTGAATACATCATTCATCAATTCCCAAACTCAAATCATATGTTTAACAAGAACATCACAAAATATTCATCCAACCCCCAACATGAGAAGTTTAGCTCATGTTGGGGTTTGAAACAATCACAAACATAAAATCAAATATAGGAAATAAAACCATTGTAGCCAAGATAGAAATACTAGAACTCCCTGAAGAAGGATTTCGATAGCCTCTCGTACCTGTCGCACGTTGATTCTTGCGTGTTAATCGTCGATTCCTTTTCTCCTCCTTCAGACTCCTCTTGTTTCTCCCGAAAAAGTCCTCTGCTCCCTATTTCGTAGCCTCAAACTCTGATACCCTAGCCTCCACACGAATCCCTAGTTAAATGAATTCAAACGTAACAGTCAGGAGGTCCGCGCGGTCGACCATGCGTCTGGGCCCGCGCGGCGACCCTCGCGCAACACTGGAGTGGTATCAGATTGAAGACCCGCGCGGCGACCCGCACACAATACTGGAATGGTATCAAATTGAAGGCCCACGCGGTTTACTGCGCGTCTGGACCCGTGCGACGACCCGTGCACAACACTGGATTCTTTCTATTTGGATGGTCCGCGCGAGTGTCCACGCGGCTTGGCCCAAACCTCCATCCGCGCGGAGCACTGTTCTTCCACATTGATTGATTTCTTTCTTTCGGACGAACTTGCTACCATTATTCACCAAATTTCTCGGAATTTCTCATCTTGATCCTCAATCCTCTTCCTGTACTTTCCTTTCCAAAAATGATTAGATTTATCACTATTCTACCTGGGATTAGGCAAAACTTTCCCGATTTTTGATTATGAATAACGTCAAGAAATGACGTTATCAACTTGTCATAGTCTTGAAGTTGATTCTTCATCCACAAGATCTGAGCACAACAACTGCCAGCTGCAACATATTTAGCTTCAACAGTAGATGTAGATACAGAATGTTGTTTCTTGCTAGACTAGCTGACCAAATTTCCATCAAGTAATTGACAGCTTCCAGTTGTACTTTTCCTGTCCACTTTAGACCCTGCAAAGTCAGAATCTGAATAGCCAATGAGATCAAAACCTGAGTCTTTGGGATACCAAATACCCAGATTCATAGTACCCTTTAAGTACCGAAAAATGTGTTTTACAGCCGCCAAGTGAGATTCCTTGGGAGTGGCTTGATAACGCGCACACAGGAAAAAAAATCATCATCTTTCTCTACCGAAATTTATTCAGCACCAAAGCCTTGTATACAGTAATTCTTCACTCTTTCGGTATCTCTATCTTCGGATCTTTCATACTTCGGTAAGCCTCACGCGTACCAAACTATCTTATACCGAAGATAATGTTCTTCATTCTTTTGGTACCACTATCTTTGGCTCCTTCATACTTCGGTAAGCCTCATATTTACCGAACTCTCTTCTACTGAAGGTCACGCATACCGAAATCTTACTTACCAAATTCTTTGTTTATCTTTTCTTCGGTACCTCTCACTCTTACTTCGGTACTCCTCACGAATCTCTTGTCAAAATCATATACCCACGTGTCATACTTATCCACATCTCTCTTGCCGAAATCTTTTTCAACACCTCTCCTTTCTCCTCTCAGATCATGACACGTGGCATCTCAGGATTTGTGGGTCAGAAGATGGGACGTTTGACACTCCCACGATTCTGATATAAGTCGTTTTCGGCCATTCCACTTCCGCATATTTCCCAAACCATCATTACATTCAAATATTATTAAATATATTTTTGAAATCCAACTTTCCCCACAAGTTTCCTACCGTATATATATACATTCCTCCTTCAAGTTTCCCACCATTACACCCTCTCAATCTCTCTCTCTAAAAACCTGTAAGTCCTCTTTCAAGCTTCTTCTTCTTCAATGGCATCCTCAAACCTGCAATTATTTATTGATAAATATCAAGAATTACACATAGAAAACTTTTAAGATTGTTACGGAAAAGAACAGATAAATCTATTCTAATAATCTTTCACTTAGAAACTAGAAAACTAAACACAACTTGAAAATACAAAGATCAAAGTTATGAAGTTCTTGAGAGAGAGAGAGAGAGAGAGGTTGCCAACTTTTCTTGAGCACTAAGTTCTCTTCAAAAAGGTTAGCTTGCAATGAGACGTTCTTTACCTTTAAATACCATCATGTGCGTTAAATGCAAAGGACACTTGTCATCTTGGTATTGGATACCAAATATTTTCTTGCAATATGAATAAAATATTGATGTGGCCTATCATAAAAGCAAAGTAGACTTTTGCACCATGATAAGACAACACCTCAATAAAATATATTTGGTACATGTCCTTTTTCTGATCATTTGGAGAAAGTCTCCATCATTTCAGAACTTGGGTGAATATCTTATGTGCAATAGAAGTTTCCAGTCCTTTTGTCAGGAGAACATTGAGAATAAGGAAGTATAGTCAAATCATGAGGATTTTCTATAAGGATGTTACCGAATTAGGGAATGATTCAGCAATGGGTTTATCTGCCGAATCTTCGGTAGGAGGTTGCCGATATAGAGGAATCGGTACGGATGTCTTCTGCCGAATAGAGGAGAAATCGGCAGAGGGAAGGCCTGCCAAAGATGTTGCATATCTTTCGGCAGATGTAGCTTAGTTCTTGTGAAGTTCATATTGATCCGCATCAGTAGACTTACTTGATGTTGAATTCGGTTGGTCTTCGATTCACCGATCTTTTAAAGCACAACTAAGCTATTACAAAGAACCATAAAATATTCTAAGTATGAAAGTGTACAACATTTTACAGATATACAAATACAAACCGAAAGAGGAGGTCATCTTCAAATCTTAGATGACCTAACAGTTTTCTTATCGAAAGGAATAGGAGATTTCATTATTTTTATCTACCGTCTTTACCCCTGGTTTAAAATTTTTACATTACAGTCGTGTCCTTTATGTTTCATCTATTTACATTAATGCAACCTTATACATCCTGGCCTTTGATCAACCAATAGACGGTGGTGATTTTGGTTGCAAAGGTTGCATGATAAGCATAGGTTGCATATTAACAACCCTCTCTCTCTCTCTCTCTCTATATATATATATATATATATATATATATATATAGGGGTTAAATACTTAAATCTAGTGAGGACCAAAAAAAGGTTAAGAACTTGAGGACTAATCTAATCCATTGATTAGAATAAATCAATGGTCATTAAATAAAAAGGTTATTTGTAATAAAAGCAAAAAGTAAGGGTAATTTTGACAAATTTGTAAGGACATTGAAAGGGTAGTTTGGGTATTATTTAATTAAACTCAATTTAAAACTAGATTACGGAGTCCATTGCATATCTGATTATTTCTTCTTTAATGTCTTTATTCCGCCAAAGATTTCACCGTCGACGATGTTTCTAGATTCCACAGCGCCGGTCAGTCTTCTTCTTTCAAATCATCTTCCAGATTTCTTCTTTCCAAAACGATATGAACTCTTCATCATCGAATTTGAACCATGAATTTCGGAATTCGAACGAAATAAATACGATTTTAGGGTTTAATCCGTCGCCTATGACGGCTTCTAGGAATCTAGGGGGAGCCAGTGTCGCTGGTTCAAATCATAATCATGAAGATCTCATGATTAGTTATTAATTCAATGAAATTGAAGTAGTTTTTGGAGGATTTGAAAGCATTTAGATTACACTTACTCTTTGACTGATGGGTTGAGAGGTGAAATTGTACATGAAAGGCTTAGATCTAGTGTAATCGATGTCATATGCAGGAAATCCTTCGATGACTACATCTGAAGAAACATGTGCATATGGTGGTATTTGGTAATGATGATTATTGTTCTTGTTCTGTACTGGAACGACTCAATCGGTCGGTGAATTGTATATGTGAAGGATCTGATTAGGTTTTTGATTTGGCGTTTTCATATCTATATCATGGTACAGATCGATCTCGTTGAACAAGTATTCCAATTCCGATTCCGTAACCTTGAGGTTATGCTCCGAAGAAGGCGTTCTCATTTAGAGCAGGTAGTAGAAATATCCAGAGCTGGAATTTGGGTTCCGAACAGGTGTGGTTCTTGATGAGATGATGAAATGAAAAACTGATGGTGATAAAAGTGGGGGCAATGCTGCATTTAACTTTAAGGTGTTTGAAAGTGAGAATAACAAGAGCTTTGATGAATCCATGGTTCGATTTCCATGGTAAAGTAACAGATTTAGTTGTTTTTTGTTTTCAAATTTGTGTTTGATTTCATGTGATGAATTAAATATAAAAGAAAATTCTGTTTGATTTAATGAGGTGAAATAATATGTAGACGGAAATTGTGTTTAAATTCATGGGGGTGAAATAGGTTATAGATGAAAAATGTGTTTAATTTCATGTGATAAATATGAAATTTGTATTGGATTTCATGAGGTGAAATACCAAATAAATGAAAATTACGTTTTATTTCATCAGGTGAAATAGCATGGTGAATATATGTTTCATTTGGTGAATATTTGTTACCAAAATGACAATTATGTCTTTTTCATGTGCTGAAACAACTTTCAATTAAAAAACCATTTGATCAAAACTAAATAAGGGATTAGATCAGTTCTCACGGTTTTCAACCGTTTTGTGGTTCTCATTTGATTATCGTCATATATATATATATATATATATATATATATATATATATATATATATATATATATATATATATTGTTAGTACTGAAAGTCCTAGTGCGTTGAAAGTTGTATAACGCATTTATAGGGTTTAAATTGTAATTGGTTAGAAGTTCATTGTAATTGGGCCTCAAGCCCATTAGGCTTGTGCGTTTCATATATATATGTTTTCTAAACCTAGTGTTAGGTTAGGAGAGGTTAATGGTCATTCATAGGTTTACTTAGCCGTATCAGATATTCTCTCTGTAAACCTAAACCCTTCATTGTTGAATATAATCATATGACCAGCAGTTGTGGTTTAATTATTGTTGATTGATTATTATATATGTTGATTGCACTATATCTGGGATCTACAATTGGTATCAGAGTAGGATCGAATTAATTTTATTCGATACGATCAAAAGGTTTGTCTAAATCCATACTTTTTATTGATTTTTATGTTTAATCGACTGTTGGTTCGGCAACTTTACCGTGTTCATCATAATCGACTTCTTAGATTTGAGTTTTAGTTGTTTTTCTGCTAAATTAAATATGGGTTTGTGATTTCTATTCAAATTCATTAGATTAATTCTGTAACACCCTAAAATCTGAAGATAGCAACTTATTAAAAAATTTCTAAATACATCAATAATTACTTTGACTACAGACACAATTTGAGAATTAACCTCAATACACACATTCATCCTATACATACCATCTATGAAAAGGACGGGTGTTACTAAACCCAATAACAATTATTATCTCCAACTTGCGGAAGACATCACCAGCTACTTACTCTTGTATAAAGCTAAGGCTCAACTCCTCACAACACTTGCTAGAACCGAACCCCCGACAGGAACCTGATGCACATGCCGACAAATAAAAAGATTAGGCTTAACGCCTAGTGAGCTCAAGAGTTTTAACATGATTGAATATATCTTTAAAAGAAAGGAATTCAGTTTAAAGAAAGATCATTCAAAATATTATACTTTAAAATGGAAACGACACTTTTTCCCATAATATGTATTTTTAAAGACAATGCTCCCAAACACACATTTCTTATAAAACGATGCAACCCGTAACTCACCCAAAACGGGGTCATAGTTCGATACTCAAATTTGTGAAAATGTAAATAATACTTCATATCCCAAAACACCCAAAACTCGGGTGGGACATAATACTTGACCCTTAAATAACGGAAAACAATCCATATAAATATGATACGCCATTAAAACATGGAACTGAAACTTAATACTCACGCGACCATAAAATGGAATGAAATCCAAATATTAAAGCATGGACAATTAAATATCCAAAATACATCGGACCGACAATGGGGGATATCCGTATCCGTGGAGAGCAGAGGAACACAAAAGTATGTCACTCAACCAACGTTGATCGCATGACACTTCACGACACGAAAGCCCAAGTGCCCCTACGACCTCTTGACAAGTTCACCAAAAGAGACAGTTGACCTTGGTGGCCGTTTCGAAGAACTCCACCTCAAAAGGGCCGGCACACCGGGGACTACAACTAAGGAAATTCCCCGAATGGCCCGACACCTCGGGGACTACAACTAAGGAAATTCCCCAAAGGCCCGGCATACATGGGACTACAACTAAGGAAATTCCCCAAATGGCGGGGGTCACAGTACTCACCTCCCAGGCAGCACTATCCAGACTCAACCCTCCTAGTGCCTCCTTGTCAAGTTTCGGTCATAAAACATGAGTCCCGGAGTCCAACCCCGTACCACCCAATTGACCATCAAATAAAACTGACTCATGTGCCTATGGATCCATTACAACACAGTCTAAGATTACATGGCTACTCATGAATGACTAAAGCACTCGAGCCTGTAATTATCAATAATATGCAATAAATGCATTAAGACGTAAATCACAATTTGGACTCTAAATCGAGCCATTAAAACCGGACAAATTTCCTCAGTACTCTTTTACATCAACGCCGAGCTAAAATGCCCAAAATCCATTTGACCAACAAATAACGGTCCCCCAGATAATGAAATGTCTTTAAACGACGTTTATGCAGACACATACCTCAAAGATGCGATTTACCTAAAACTCAACATGTATTGGGACCAAAGAGTTTCCAAAAGATTCATGAATGCAAATACACCCCAAAGCGCATATAACGTGAAATAGACTTCATTTGCACGAAAATCATCAAAGATACATAAATCATAAAATGGACTTTATTCGTACAAAATCACCAAAAATGCATAAATCATGCTAATACCTCTCAAGATATCCAAATCCCAAATATGGGCATTTTATGAGATTGAAACAACTCAAGTTTATCAAATATGAAAACTTATCAAAATACTCACACTTTGACAACTACCAAGTAAAATATATTTTTACTTCAAAATACACAATACTTATCAGCAGTTAACAATTTTATGTAAAACACAAAAACACTTTAAAATAAACATTTTGGCATGTACACCATTTTCACAAATCAACTTGAACTCACCTCGCTAGATTTAGGCTAAATCTAGATTTCACCCAACTTGAGCTCCTTTGAAGGGCACTTGAATCCTCAAGCCGAAAACTTACCAAAACCTAGATCCACACATACCAAACCGTTTAGAAACATTCCCCAAACATTATTTACTAAAATCCCCAACGAGATCAAAACCCTAGTTTCCCCAAAACCATCAAATCCGAGATTTGAGAACTCAAACACTAAGAAACCATCAATGGAGCATTTATAACTTATTTCAAGAAAGCTTACCATTCTAGGTGATGAGACTTTCCAAGGACACCCATTCCAACTCTTCAATCCGAGCTCCCACACGTTGAACTTGATGAGGAAGATGAAGATGGAGGTTTTTGTGTTCAAGATCCCACTAGCTAGATGATGAAGAATCATGTGGTTCAAGGGGGAAAACCCTCAAAATGGGTTAGGGTTCGACTTTGAGGTTTGGGAGAGAAAAGGGAAGGGATTAGAAAATGAAAATGAGGGAAATGGGTAGAAATTCGGACATTTAGCAGACAGGGGCCGCGGGCGACCTTGCCACACGATAGTGACATTGTCACTATCGCGAGGGCACTCTCGCGGGGATTGTACCGCGGGTGGTACACCCCCGGCGATTGTGCCACGCGATAGTGACACATGTCACTATCGCGAGTCACAATCGCGCCACTCGCACCGAAGCCAGAAAAAGGTCAAAACTCGAGATTCTCGCATGGGTCGACTCAAGATTCGAAAGCACAACATTTTCCACCCAAAAAGATAGACGAAAGGCGGAGAGATTACCAACTAAGAACGGAAACTTACTTACGAAAAACTGGGTGTTACAAATTTGGATCGATACAAACAGAGAAATCGAAAAGGATAATTTCTCTATCGAGTAATTATTGCTGCAAGTATCAAATAACAATGATTTTTGCTTTGATTTGCTTTTCGAAAAATCTATGATTCGAAAGTTTTTTTTTATGTGTGAATTTGGAATTAAATTGTTGGCGACTTGGCGGCTGTTGTGTTGATTTCACATAATGGGTCAATGAATGTCAGCCGGTGAGTTTGGTTTCTTGAGTTTCATTTGAAGTAAAGCATCACCGGGTTTGTAGTTTCCCGTGATTTGTATCGGGTTCTTGCTACTCCCGGCCCTTGCCAAACCCAAACTCCGGAGCCTCGTTAACTCCCGGGTCGGTGCTAATTCCTGGTACCAGCCTTCATCTCCCGGTGTCTAGAGACTCCCGATACCTCCCGGTGTCTAGTCTCCCTTCTCCCGGTGTCTTACTAAAGCCCGATATCATTCCCCCGCCCGGTCCCTTGCGTCTCCCGGTTTCACACGGTCACCTCTCCCGGTCCTTGACACGTTGTTAACCTCTCCCGGACCTTGGCATTCGAATAATTCGGTCATCACAACAAGGCTTGAGTTTTCTCGATCGTTTTTCGAAATTAGTTGGGTTGATTCGGTAGTCATCGTGGACGAATTTTTTTCGATTTTAAATTGTTAAGGATTGTTTAGAAAGTTTAAACAATTGATTTTTATCGAAAAATTTTCACCCATGTCGACTTCTTAAGTTTTCGTTCAGTTTTCGAAAAAATTTCGGTTGCTTCATTCGAGAGTTTGAGAGATTGTTTTGGGTTCTAATCAGTTGAGGGAGCTTACGGGAACATAAACGATCATTTTTGGTTGAAAAGTTTTAACCCATACCGAGTTTTTTAAGTTTTCGATCGCTTTTCGAAAAGTTTTCGGTTGGTTCGTTTGTGATCGTGGGTTGACCTGTTGAGTTTTAATATGTTGAGGATTGATCAGAGAACTTTAACGATCGTCTTGCATTGAATATTTCTAACCCATTCGAAGTTTTGTAGGTGCGTCTCATCGGAGAAGACGATAAATAGTGTTTTAACCGGATTCCGTTAAGTTGACGTTAAATGCTTTACATTTTAGTTCTTTTTCAGTTAGTGTCCAGTTAAGTTCATTAGAAGTTTCAAATTTTGCACTTTTGGTCCCTCTAGTTAGTAGCTTCACTTTCTATCATTTTTAGTCCCTCTAGTTTTAAGTTTCACTTTGCGTCACTTTCAGTCCCCGTACTTCATAGTTTCGGTCATTTGTCAATTGTGACCCCTAATCTTTCAAGTTTCACACGTTGTCACTCTTGGTCCTTGCACATTGATTCTTTCATATTTTGTCAAGTTTAGTCCCTAGACTTTTAGTTTTTCAAGCAACAATGTCTCATCCAACTTATTCTAAGCTAGAAGAGAAAGTTTCTTGTTTAGAAGCTAGAGTTGAAAGACTACTTGACAAATATGATAATCAACGCATTGAAATTGCTGGCAACCTGTGCCAAATTTCTAATCTAAAGGAAGAGTGTGCAAGTCTTTCAAAATAATCAAAAGAGTTAAAGACCAAAGTAGATGATCTTACTTTCAAGCTTCGTATGTCAGAAAATGAGAAAATTGATATTGCGAGTAAAAGTGTGTCTTATAAAAATGAAAATCAAAGGTTAACTGACCAGTTAAAGGATCTCGAACTGAAACTTTACAAAATTGGTCAATCTAGACGAACGATGCATCTAAATGCACCTAAAGAATTCAAATATTCAGAGACGGGTCTCGGTTACGATAACCCACATCATCTGAAAAAGGCCTTGACCAAAGTTCCCACGTTATATGCTTTTGAATTTTTGGGAGTGGACAAGACCTACCCAGAGTACAAAATCAGATGGACCAAACCACTTGTTGATGAGGATCCGAAACTGGAAACTTTGAGAAAGAAAAACACTAGCACGATGCAACTTCCTTTTTTTTATGACTCATTGAATGCATCATACAACACCGAAAAATCCTGTTTTATGTCAAATGACTATTTTCAAAGCTATTCTCAGGCTGAACTTGATTAAAAAACGGTTGAAACTGAGGAGGAATCAATGGACCACAAAATCTATGTTCCACCTCTGATTTTAGAAAAGAAAATTGTTCAGCTAGAAGAGTCATTTGCATAGGAAAGGCTCATTTTTCAAAAGGAAAAACAAGAGTTATTATCCAAACTTTAGTGCTTCAATTCCGATAAAAGGGAAACTGGGTCGAGGGAGGAAAAGGAATATCTTCAGACAGAGATAAATAAGCTTAATTCACAATTGTCTGCCTTGACAGCAGATCTGATGAAAGAGCAACTTCACAAAGCTGAGCTTCAAGCTAAGCTTGACTCACTCCAAGTTGAGAAAATCAATTTGTCAGAACATTCTTCTCTACCCTCAGATATCTCTTCCTGTAAAGATTTTCTGGGTGATGTTTCACCAAATTCTTCTAACAAAAGAAAAGAGCCTCAAATTTTTGACATGGATCATCATTCTGATTTTCAAAATGCTTCCGCTAATGATCCGCTTCAAGGCACAAACCCTTCCAGTTTCCTAAATCCTTCAAGTGATAAGGTTCCTTCTGATGAGGAAATGGAATTCTCAGCCTTTCTGAATTCTGAGGTGTGTCCAGACAGTCAGCTAGACCAATTTGATTTCGATCCTAAACTTCCAAGTCATGTTGATTTTTTGGATTCAACTGGTGAGCCACCGGTCAAATTTTATAAAGGAGAATGTTCAACATCTTCCTCTCAAAAGGTTTCTATGAACAAATCTTCAAAGAAAAAATCTAAAAGACGTTCACAGAAACAAAGAAAGACCGACACCTCTAACAAAAGACATACTTACTACTCAGTTCTTCTTATTGCGAGCTTAATGATTCTTCAGATAATCATTTCTCCAGGAAAGTAAAGATGGTTTGGAGAAAGAAACCAACTACAGAAGACAGTGAAGGAAACAAGTCTCATGATTCTCCTGTAGTTGATACAAAGTCATCTATTTTCAAGACTGATTCACCAACTTATGTTTACTCTACAGGAAAGTTGATCAATCTAAACCGAGCAAAGATCTGTTGCACTCACTGTGGAAATAGTGACTTTATGGATTTAAGGTATGTTAATAATTGGTATGGTACTTATAGCATCCCCAATCCTCAGTTTAATAACTTCAAAGCCAAGGCAATTAACGATCAAGGATCCATCACAGCATGGATACCAAAACCAAAATCTTCTTAATTTGTTTTTGCAGGAATGTCATATGTGATTTAATTCAGATTATTCATGTCATATGACTACAATCAAGGGTTATGCCACTTTTGAGGGGGAGTACCATGTTGTTTATTTTTCATATCGAATTCTGAACACTTCAGTTCAGGACTCTTTCTTAAATGCTTTTGACTTGTGATTATCTCAAATCAGAAATTTTACTTGAATGTTCTATTTTGGCGAGTTAAAGGAGTGTTAGGGATTTTAATGTTTCTATGATCAATCCAGAACCGGAAGGACCTACCCAAGAAACACATCCAATTCATAGATATCAGTGAGGGGTCTAGATTGATAGATAAGTTCGGAGTAATTAAAAAAAATGGTGAATATGTGACAGGACTGAAAAGAATTATTGGTCTTTACCAAACCGAGTTAGTTATCCGGTTTACCACATAATCTATTCATTCTCGTTCTTTGTAGATGAATATTGAAACAGACATGGACCTAGTGTCGATAACTCGTGTCACCCGACCCAGCCACTCAGGTATCTCTCAAAAGATACTTGTTTCATATTATCATATATGCACGGAGATTTAGCACATAATATATCTATTCCTTACTCGGGGGTCTTAGATATTGAAAAAGGAAGACATCAGCTCTGGTCTCCGAACTTCATATTCATCTCACTGTGTCTATTGATTTCTAACCTGCGTCCCAGGTTGAATTAATCTTTGAGCCTAATCGATATGACTTATACTTCTTTCACACACGCACGAATCTTTGTGATTCCCCTTGCATATTTTTGTGATATTGCCATAACAGTTTTGAGAGGTAATTTTTTAATATTTTACTTTCATGATAACTGGAAGTCCTGTCAGAGATACATCGATGCCAACTCTGAAAATAGGCCACACAATTATTTTAATTGTTGTGATAACAGTTACTATTGTGTTTCTGTGTTAGCTGTTACCCTTAGTTACTGAATCATTTTATCTAATCTTTTGATACTCATCCGGTTAGTCTTTGAAGATACATGATGCTCAGGATTCTCCTAATCATCATGAGGGGGAGAATGTCACACAATTCAAAGACACAGATTATCGTGTTGAGGGGGAGTTAGCAAAATCTGAGGGGGAGTAACAAAATTTTATTATCTGAGGTTGAAAAGCCTTTAGATTCAAAGATTGCAGCTAAGCAGAAAAGATTTTATTGCATTTCTTCTATCCTTATCATGTGGTGTCTGCTACAAGTTTGTTCCTCCTACGAGCTGATTGAAACAAGTTCTTAAGCTGAAAGCATTTTCAACTCGCAGTTCAAAGACATATTCTTGGTTTTAAATTGAAGATCCATTGTGGAATGTCACGTAACTTGCACATTATCTTTCTTGTGTGCTAATCCGATGTGTTGAGTTTCTACAGTTGAAAGCTGCTCAATAGTGCGTTCAGTCGAGGCTATTGTACATTGAATCTGGTTACAAAGTTGAAACTTTGAAGACCAAGAGCTTTATTCAAGGGTGAACGTGGAAAGACATGAAGACAAGCAACACCAAAGTTCTTCAAAGATTCATGAGGGAAAGAAGATCAAGGCCTGAAGATTTCAAGATGATAAATGCCTTATTCAACTTTAGGGGGAGATTGTTAGGATTGAAAGTCCTAGTGCGTTGAAAGTTGTATAACGCATTTATAGGGTTTAAATTGTAATTGTTTAGAAGTTCATTGTAATTGGGCCTCAAGCCCATTAGGCTTATGCGTTTCATATATATATGTTCTCTAAACCTAGTGTTAGGTTAGGAGAGGTTAATGGTCATTCATATGTTTACTTAGCCGTATCAGATATTCTCTCTGTAAACCTAAACCCTTCATTGTTGAATCTAATCATATGGTCAGCAGCTGTGGTTTAATTATTGTTGATTGATTATTATATTTGTTGATTGCACTATTTCTGGGATCTACACACACACACACACATATATATAGGGGTTGTTTAATTTACAACCCTTAAAAATGTTGCAAACCTTGCAACCTACATCTTAACCGTCGGATTCATGATCGGCGGTTACAATAGATATGGGGCCCAATATTTTTAATTAAAAAAAAAGAAAAATAAAAATAAAATAACCGTCGATCATGAATCCAACGGTTAAGATGTGGGTTGTAAGGGTTGCAACCTTTTTAAGGGTTGCAAAATATCCTTCCACTATATATATATATATATATATATATATATATATATATATATGTATATATATATATATATATAGATATAGATATATAGGGGCAGGTTCAAACGAGAAGCTAAACATTTTGCGAGAAGGCAATAAATGTTTAATCATATATGATACACAAGCTTAATCATATATGATTAAACACGTGTTATATTGGCAATACATAGACGTTTAATCATATATGATTAAGCACACCGACAGGTCGTGTAATCATATATGAGAAATTACATATTTAGTCCTTATGGTATATGGAGTTTTAAATATTCATCTTTAGATTTCATTTATTACTTTTTCTTTTATTATATTTTAATGCTACACACATACACACACATATATCTATACATATAATAAATAAGTAACTAGAAGGACACGTGTTGCCTTCTGGTGAACCCATTTTTTCATTTTCCCGCCTAAACATGTATCTGGACGCATTTTCATTATAAGTTCATGTAGCACATCCAGATTCATTCCTCCTTAAATCTTTCCTTAATTCAATTTTTTTAATTTATATCTTATACTTACTACCCTTATATTTAGATATGTAGTTTACTTTTAATCCCTTATTTTTTTATTTTTTTTTGGACTCTTATCATATAAACATAAATAATATATATGAACTAAGATGCATTAAAAAACATTTTTATTTTTTTACAAATTATACCATTGTAATCGTTTCGTCAATACCTTCGAAATTAGTCCAATATTGAATACTTTTGGATTTAATTATATTATTAAATATCATAAATATATATGAATTAATGTGTCGTGATTAGTATGAGATTTGTTAAAATTAGTATGAAATTTGATACAAATAATCACTAAATTGTCGTGATTTTCTTTTTGCAATTTCATATCAATTTTAACTATGTATTTTTCCATAATTTCATTTACGTTATATTATAAGTTTTGTTTTATAAATTCTTAATATTTATTCATATTTTTTTATTAATTTTTTGCAAAACATCATTTGTGAAAACTGTCTAAAACAAGGACATTTTGTAACCAACTGCAAAAAAACAACTCTGAAGGGGAAAAAACTTGGAAAAGTAGCATCGTACTTTCGATGATCATTCATATCTGTAAGATAAGTTTTCTGGCAATGATTTAATTTTTTAAATTACCCCGTGTAATACACGGGGTCAAGCCTAGTGTATATATATATATATATACACACACACACAAACACACAAGACATATAGTGTGTATATATATATATGTTTTTAGTTTAAATATTTAAAAATAATTGATTAATTAATTAAAAATAAAGTTTAAATAAAAATATGAAATAGTGGGAGTAAACTACATATAATAAAAACAACAACAAATTGATATAAAATAAAACTATTTTTTTTCTAGAATCCTATTAAACTTTTTTAGATGGTAACTTAAAATAAATAAAAAAAAGTATTACTTTTAGGATATTTCAACATAAAACTTTGAAAAAATTATATCATTTTATCTATCAATAATTTTACTGAAATCATTCAGTTTTTTATTATTATAGTTATTATAATTCTAAAAACCTACATAATAAAATAAATAAATTTCTTAATATTTTATTTAATACTTTTATTTATTATTTTATCGAAGTTTTTATTATTTTTAAAAATCAGTTTTTTTATTTACTAAATTCATTTTAAAAAATAGTTGGTTTAAAATGGGATATTGATAAGTAATAAAAAAAAATCCAAATGATTTCTTTAAAATTATTGATAAGTAGTAAAAAAAATTTCAAAGTTTTAGAGTAAAATATCTTAAAATTAATAATTTTTTTATTAATTGCTTAATATTTTTATTTATTTAAAGTTATCTAAATAAGTTTAATAGGACTCGAAAGGAAAAAAAATAGTTTTATTTTGCTAATTGGTTGTTTTTTTATTTTATTAAATGCATTTTACTCGCACATTGTAACCCCCTCAAATTTGGTAAGAGCAACTAATTTAAAATTTCTATATAACATCAAGTGAGGGACAAAACTTCCTCCCACAGATCAAAACTCAATATGTCTCGAATTAAAATTCTATAATTAATCTCAACAATTGTAAACTCCAATTATATACAAGGACTGAACCGAAGTCGGGTGTCACTTAACCCAAATACAAGTTGCTCTTCGTAAAACCAATACGGAAGGCTTCACCACGCTACTCACTTCTCGAGCACACAACTAACACTCCTCTTTTCAAAATGATACTAGAACTGTCCCCAACCAGAATCTGTTGCACATGCCGACAAATAAAAATGTTAGGTTAACGGCTAGTGAGTTCAAGAGTTTTCATCGTGATTATAAAAATCCTTAAACGGAAACAATGCAACTTAAATCATGATCCTTCAAAATGAATTACTTTAAATATGAGAACGACCCGTTTTCCAATAATATACATTTTATAGATGAACGCCTCAATGCCAATACATTCTATCATGAAGTAATGCAACCCAACACTTATCCAAAACGTGAATAATGGTAAATGCTCAAATATTGAAATTTGAATGAAACTTTATAAACCAAACAACCGAAGCATGAATGAACCCGAGCCTCCAAAATCAAAACATATGGGTAATGCCCCAAACTCAAAACGTCGCCGAAAACATGGATAAGACTAAATACCCAAAACAACACCTTTCGGTGACGAGGGAGACCCGAATTCCAAGGCTAGTGGCGGAACACAAAAGTAAGTCGCATTCCAAGTTATTGAGCTCACCATACTAGGATCAAGGCCACGAACTCGCCGGCTCGTACTCAGGGCACCCAATGATCCTAATCATGCTCATTCACTAGAATTTACATTTACGACCCATGGCTAGTATCCAGTCTCACATAACCGTACCAAGTTACCCTTCCTAGGGTCCAATGTCTCAACTAGTTACATATGGATCCACTAGTAATAGTCTAAAGCTTGTCACCATTTCATTGGTGACTCAAACTATAATCACACATATGGTTTACATCAATATTCCCACAAATACCTTTATTAAGCAAATCTCATGATATTTGAAAATCTTCAATGCAATCGAAATGCATTTACAACAAAGGAATAACACCCGTAAAATAAATCGTAAAAGGACAATTGTCAATGCCTAAGATTTACTCATCGAAATACTTGAAATACATCTTTTTTTTCAAAACCAAAGGTTCACAATTTCCGAAATGTTCACAAGGCTGGGAATGACCAAAACCCATTGACCTACACGTTGGTACTTACAAAACATTCCATAACACAACCATGCATACTTCCAACAAACACTAAAATGTATTTTTACCAAATAACCCCCATTTGCACAATAAATCACCAAAACACAATCATTTATGATTCATTTATCCAAACGTCCAAAAATCCCAAATGTGGGTGTTTTACAAGATTTATGAAGTTACATTTTAGATAGTCAACACCCACCAAATAACCAATCAAATGATACTTTCATGTATACCATAAAAACACTTTAAAATAGACATTTTAGCATGTACAACGTTTTCATAAATCACTAGAACTCACCTTGCTAGATTTAGGCTAAATATAGGTTTCCAAGCCAAACCTCTAGCTTCCAATGGTAAGGGTCCGAGATTGCTCAAGTGATAACTCCAGATCTACGGTGCAAAACTCTCAAGAACATCACATATACTCCCAATCTCTAGTAAAAATCATCACAAGGAAGAAGAGGAGGTTGAGAATGAGATGAGCTCAAATCCTAGTCAAATAAAGGAGATTTGGAGTTTACCTTCAACCATTAGAAACTTTAAATCGCCAACAATGCCCTCAAGGGACCCAAGAATTTGGATCTTAACCTTCCCAAGATTGTAAAAACGAGAGGAAGTGGGAATGGGGAGAATGGTGTGAAGAAGAATGAGCCAAACCCTGAAAATCGGCTCTTTCATCACTGTCAGACCCTTCCCGCGGCCTTGCCCACGACCTCATGTCATGGGGCAAGCCGCGCGTGTCCCCGGTTCAAGTCACAGCGACATACGCTGCTTGGGCCGTGACCCCCAAGTCGCGCGCCAGGTCGCGTGGTTCCTGTTTCTCGTGTTTTCTCCGGTTTTCCGCGCTCGAGTCGATCATTGATGGTTCCACTATATAAAAATATGCAAACCCCGATATAATTCCATCTTAATGGTCAAACGACTTCCAAGAACCATAAACGTGAATTCTCAAAATCAAGGGTGTTACACTATATTTTTATTTAAACTTTATTTTTTATTAATTAATCAAATTTGATTAATATTTAAATTAGAAACATATTGATACAGGGAGAATTCGAGAGTTATCAAGGTATTTCTTCTATCTTTGGAAAAGAAGAAAACGAGATCGAAGAAGGCTCAGAATTTGGCATCAATAAAGGAGCAAACAGCCCCTACCGGTAGTTACACCGAGAGTTAAGTCTCGATACAAGTACCGGTGACCACTGGACCAGAAACTACCAAGAGTTTCACCGAGACTAAAGTCTCGGGACAACTCTCGAAAACATATTTCCTTATTTTTAATTATTTAAACTTAAGATAATTATTGTTAGCTTTATTTATTATTAGGATTATTATTTAGTTTCCTTTTATTGCTTATTTAAATAGTTTCCTAGTTGTTTTATAATTAGGATAGATTTAATTTCCTTAGTTAAGCCTAGTTATAAATAAGATTAATCCTTTTATTGTTTTCAATTGAATTATCAAGTTTAATAAAAGTTCTCTTAGAGAGTTTGAGTTTTCTCCATATTCTTGAGTTTTATGCTTGTAACTCATAAGCCTTTTCTGTAACACCCCTCAAAACTTGATAAGAGCAACTAATTAAAAATCTCAATTTAATAACAAATAAAGGACAAAACTTCCACTTTTCATAACAAAGCTCAAAATGCCTCGAATATAAAATTCTATAAATAACCTCAACAATACAAACTTCAGTATTAAACAAGGACCTAACTGAAGTCGGGTACTACTTAACCCCAGTACATGTTGCTCTTCACAATACTAATGCGGAAGACTTCACTAATTTAATCACCTCTTCGGCACACCACTAGCCCTCATCTCCTCATAGAGTCACTAGAACTATTAGCCAACGAAGCCTGTTGCACATGCCGACAAATAAAATGGTTAGGCTAACACCTAGTGAGTTCAAGAGTTTTACATGAGTAAATATCTTTAAAATGATGAACTTCGCTTAAAGTCATGACCTTTAAATTGATGTACTTTAAAACACAGAAAACAACTCTTACCCAATGTTATTGTTGGGAACTGAAGAATTCATCAAGTATGGTTAATGCTGCTGGTTCAAAGTTACTACTGCTAGAAGACTTTAAGGTTAATACTGCTGAGTATTACTACTGCTAGTACTATTAATACTGCTAGTCAAAGTTAGTGCTGCTTGAACAAAGTTAGTACTGCTTAGCTAGTTAGTACTGCTAGTGGTTAGTACTGTTTAGTAGTTAATGCTGCTAGAAGGAAGTTAATGCTGCTGAAGATTAATACTGCTTATATGATGAAGATTCGCATGAAAGGATATACATGGAAGCTTAGAGATATACATGGAAGATATACTGAAGATATTTTATTTATTGTAATTATCTTTGTATTCAGTATATATATTGTATAGTTTAGAATAATGAGTTAATTTTTTAGTTTTTCATTCTTTTAGAGAGAAAATCAACCTCAAGGCATAGATCCTAATTCTAGAGAAGTAGAATTCGTATTGGTGAGCCTGTTCATCAATATTGAGGTTGAGTGAGTAATCTTGTAACTTCAAAGCATTCAATACAAGTTTACAGTTTGTTAATTATATTCTGTTTTGATTTCCTGTTTGATTAAATATCAAAGTGTTATTCCGCAAACTTCTTTGATATTGTTTCTGATAATTAATTCTTGTTGAGAATTCGATCCTGACAAGTGGTATCAGAGCTTAAATCTCTCAGAAACAGTTATTCATCATGGAAAATCTTACAGAATCAAGCAGTACTTTGGTTTCTAAGGTTCCAATGCTCAAACCAAGTGAGTTTGACATGTGGAAGATCAGAATCAGACAATATATTCTTCTCACTGACTACTCAATGTGGGATATCATTGAGAATGGTCCTTCTGAAGCTGGAAGGATAGGACCAGATGGGAAAAGACCTCCACCAAAGACAGATGGTGAGAGGAAGATCAGACAGACAGAGATGAAGGCTTTGAGCACTCTGCTCTTGGCCATTCCCAATGAATATCAGCATCAATTTTGCAACTGCACTGATGCTCAGATTCTCTGGAATGCTCTAGAGAAAAGATTTGCTGGAACTAAGAGCATCAAAAGAAATCAGAGAGATGTTCTAAAGCAACAGTATGAGAACTTCACTTCCACAAAGAATGAGTCTATGACTCAAACTTTTGACAGGTTCAATAAACTCATAGGTGAACTGGCTACTGTAGGGGTGAAGATGGAACAAGATGATATCAACAGAAAATTCCTCAGATCTCTTGGGGATGAATGGACTATGTACACTGTCTCATATAGACAGAGTGACAATCTGGAAGAGAAAGAACTTGATGATCTATACAATGATCTAAGAGTTTTTGAAACTGAGGTAGAAACCAAGAAGAAGCCCTCTGGTTATATTCACAATGCTGCACTTCTTTCAGCATCCACTGATACTACTGCCAACCCTGAAGCAATTAGTACTGCTAGTGGAGTAAGTTCAGAAAAAGGCACTGAAACTATCTTTGAAGCCTTTTTGTCCAGTCATAGCAGCAATTCTCTGATTAATGATGATCTTGATCAAATTCACCCTGATGATCTGGAGGAGATGGATATTAAATGGCAGATGGCCATGTTATCCATGAGGGTGAAAAAGTTCATTAAAAGAACTGGAAGAAATAACTTCTCTCAAAGAAGAGAAGATGGAGCTGGTTTTGACAAAACCAAGGTGGAATGTTATAAGTGTCACAAGAAAGGACACTTTGCTAGAGAATGCAGGAGTGCTGTTCCAAACAATAACCACCAACAAGCTCAGAATGGAGGATACAATCAGAACAAGAATCCTGCTCAAGCCCTTGTTTCTCAACAAGGAATGGGATTTGACTGGAGTGATCAAGCTGAGGAAGCCATTCAGAACCAAGCTCTTATGGCAGAAGTGTCTGATCTCCCTACTGAGGTAAGTTCTAATCTTTGTACTAAATCTTGCATTGACACTGTTACAAGATACAGGGATCACCATCAAAGTATGTGTGATGATCTCAAAAGATTAGAAAAAGACAGAAGAGATTATGTGTTAATAGTAGAGAGATTTGAAGAGCAAATCAAAGGCTTTCAAGCTATTGAACTTCAACACTCTTATGACACAAACTATTGGAAGTGGGAAAAGAATGAATTAGAAACCAAACTGTCTAAGTCCTTAGAAGAGAATGATAGACTGAAAGAGGAACTGTCAAAAGTTAAGCTTGACATAGACAAGTTTTCCTATGCTTCAAAAGCAATGGACTCTCTTCTAAAGGCTCAGATACATGATAAGATGAAGCCTGGTATTGGATACAACAATACACCCCCTCCTTACAATAATAACTATATTCCTCCTACATCAGACTTGTTAGAAACTAAGGAGAAAAAGGACTTGTCTGAAGAAGCATTTAAGATAGATCCTTTGGATGAGGTAGTAGTTAAGGATTTGATTGAGAAAGGAGCAAGTGAGAACAGGGATAATAATGTGAGTAAAAAGATACCATTAGAAAACAATATTATCACCAATGAGGGATGTGGGAAAATCTGGGTCAAGTCCAAGGAGATAGAGAAGACTAAAGAAAATGATAACAAGGTCCATTACAAACAAACCACAGTTGTGAATCCTGGATCTTGTAAACAGTGTGATTGCAATAAAGCCAAGAGCCTAAATTCTGGTTTAAAAAGAGGAAATCAAAGAAACTGGAATAATCAATGGGCTTAGAAACAAGGAGTTGATCTGAATAAAATCAATAGACCAAAACCTTGTTTTATATGTGGCAAGTTGAATCATTTGGCTAAGTTTTGTTACTTTAACCCTATTAACCAACATATGAACTTTCAAAGATTTGTAAAAAAATCTGTTGGATATAGGAAGGCTGGAAAGAAAAATGTGATAAAGAAATCTATTGAAAGTAAAGGCACTTTAAAGAAAAAGATTTTAAAAGAAAGTGTCAAAATGTGGGTACCTAGAAGTACTAACAGTGTTAGTACTGCTAACAATATTAGTACTGCTAACACAGTTACTTCTGCTAACAGTGTTAGTACTGCTGAAAATATTAATGCTGCCAATACTGTTAATACCTCTTCAAAGGTTAATACTGCTAACACAGTTACTACTTCTAACAAGGTTAGTACTGCTAAGCATGCAAGTGCTGCCAAGGTAGTTAGTACCTCTAAAACCAGTACTGATTTTAGCAAAAACATTTCCAAGCCTATTATTGTAACAAAGTACTCCAAGAATGAGGAATTAAAGTTCAAAAATCTTGTCAAGAAAGAATGCAAGTATTTTGATGAGAAAGGGGTACCCAAGACCACTTTGGCTTGGGTTCCTAATTCATACTAATTGATTTATTTAATGTGAAGGGCAACCAACAGCTCAAGGGAAAGAGCATTTGGCATGTTGATAGTGGTTGCTCTAGGCACATGACAGGCAACATGTCATGCCTTCAGGATTTCAAGCATATCAATGGAGGACATGTTGCATTTGGAGACAATCTTACTGGTGGTAAGATAAGTGGAAAAGGTAATGTCACCAAAGGTAAGATGACATTTGAGGATGTCTACTATGTTGATCAATTAAAGTACAACCTGTTAAGTGTATCACAGGTTTGTGACAAACAACATAGTATATTATTTACTAATACTGAGTGTATGATTCTTGCTCCAGGGTTCAAGGTAGTTGATGAAAGCATGATACTACTTAGAACTCCAAGAAAGGACAATGTTTACTGTCTTGATTTGGACAATGTTGATAGTGATTCATCTCTAAATTGTCTTGTTTCAAAAGCTTCTGTAGATGAATCATCCCTTTGGCACAGAAGGATGTGTCACATGAATTTCAAGACTATGAACAATCTTGTTAAAAATAACCTTGTAAGAGGTTTACCTTCAAAAGTCTTTTCATGTGATGATCATTGTGTTGCTTGTCTTAAAGGCAAACAACACAAAACTTCTCATAAGACCAAAGAGTTAAATTCTGTTTCTTCTTGTCTCCAGTTACTGCATATGGATCTGTTTGGTCCTACAAATGTTATGAGTATAGGCAAGAAATCTTACTGCTTGGTTATTGTTGATGATTACTCCAGATTTACTTGGGTATATTTTCTAAGGACTAAGGATGAAACAAGTGGTCTTATCAAATCCTTTATTCTAAGAATTGAAAACCAAACTAATCAAAGAGTAAAAGTCATTAGATCAAATAATGGAACTGAGTTTAAAAATCATGATCTAAACACCTTTTGTGAAGAAAAAGGTATTGAGAGGCAATATAGTGCTCCTAGAACTCCTCAACAGAATGGTGTTGCTGAAAGGATAAATAGAACACTAATAGAGGCTGCTAGATCTCTGTTGGCTGATTCAAAATTGCCAATTACCTTCTGGGCTGAAGCAGTTAATACTGCTTGTTATGTCCAAAACAGAGTTCTAGTGGTCAAGCAAAAGAACAGGACCCCATATGAGCTTTTAAATAAAAGAAAACCTTTTATTGGTTTCTTCAAACCTTTTGGGTGTCCTTGTACAATTCTAAATACCAAATCTCACTTAGGTAAGTTTGATAGCAAAGCAGATGATGGATTTCTTGTTGGATATTCATCTTAGAGTAAGGCCTACAGAGTTTTTAACTCTTCTACTAGAATAATTGAAGAAAGTGACAATGTCAAATGCAATGAGAACACACCAAATCCTGTTGGGTCTGGACCTCAGTGGCTATTTGACATTGATTCACTAACTAACTCTTTTGGTTTCAGTAATAAGTATACAGGAACAGGAAGTGGAGGATCAGAGATCACACAAGTTCAAGAAAGTATATCTAAATCTGTGATTTTTCCCATACCCACAGTAAATTCTGTTGAAGACTGTGAAAAGGAATCATTTACTGAACCAAGTCAGAGTGAAGAAGACACTAGAGATGAGGAGACTCAAGAAAATAATGAAGTGGCATCTGAAAACACTTCAGTTGAGTTGCATGAATCTAATCTTGAGGCTGGACTGAATGAAGAACCTAGTCATAACACCAGAGTTCAAAAGAATCATCCTCCACAGTTGATAATAGGAGATATCTCTTCTCCTATGATGACTAGACATCAAAGCAGGCTTCAGGAAATGCAAGATCAACAGCATACAGTGCTTTCTTGTTTTCTATCACAGCTTGAGCCTAAAAAGGCACATGATGCTATGAAAGAATCCAGCTGGATAGAAGCAATGCAAGAGGAACTGTTATAGTTCAAGCTACAAGATGTGTGGGATCTAGTAGACCTTCCTAAAGGTCACAGAGCGATTGGCACAAAGTGGATTTTCAGAAACAAGAGAGATGAAAGAGGTATTGTCATAAGGAACAAAGCAAGGCTGGTGGCTCAAGGCTATACTCAAGAAGAGGGTATAGATTATGAAGAAGTTTTTGCACCTGTGGCTAGGATAGAAGCAATCAGACTATTCCTAGCCTATGCTTCTTACATGAACTTCAAAGTCTATCAAATGGATGTAAAAAGTGCTTTTCTCTATGGATCAATTGAAGAAGAAGTATATGTCTGTCAACCACCAGGGTTTGAAAACCCAAGCTATCCAGACAGGGTATACAAATTAAAGAAAGCACTGTATGGACTACATCAAGCCCCAAGAGCATGGTATGACACACTGTCATCCTATCTCTTGAAAAATGACTTTGAAAGAGGAGTCATTGATAAGACTCTATTTATAAAAAGAAAGAAGAAGGATATCTTGTTGGTCCAAATCTATGTTGATGACATTATCTTTGGATCTACAAGAAACAACATGTGCAAGGAGTTTGAGGATTTAATGCATCAAAGGTTCAAAATGAGTTCCATGGGGGAACTTACTTTCTTCCTTGGACTCCAAGTTCAACAGAAGTCAGATGGCATTTTCATCTGTCAATCCAAGTATGTGCAGGATATTCTAACCAAGTTTGGTTTCTCAGAATCAAAACCTGCCAGCACACCTATGGAAACACACAAGCAGCTCACAGCAGATCTTGAGGGGGAGGATATGGATGTGCATCATTATAGATCCATGATTGGCTCTCTCATGTATCTCACAGCATCAAGGCCAGATATAATGTTTCCAGTCTGTGTATGTGCAAGATTTCAAGTTAGGCCAAAGCAATCTCACTTTCAAGCTGTTAAGAGGATATTCAGATATCTCAAAGGGCAACCCAGATTGGGACTTTGGTATCCTCATAACTCACCTTTTGACCTAATAGCATACTCAGACAGTGATCTAGGTGGGGCAAACTTGGACAGAAAATCTACTTCTGGAGGATGTCAGTTTTTGGGTGCTAGACTAGTCTCATGGCAGTGCAAGAAACAAACCACAGTATCCACATCTACAACAGAGGCAGAGTACATAGCAGCTGCAAGTTGCTGTTCTCAAGTCTTATGGATTCAGAATCAAATGTTGGATTATGGGGTAACCTTTCTATACACTCCAATCTTTATTGACAACAGCAGTGCTATTAGCATTGTGAATAATCCAGTCAAGCACTCAAAAACAAAGCACATTGAAATCAGGTATCACTTTATAAGAGACTGTAATGAAAAGAAACTTATTCAAGTTGTCAAAGTTCACACTGATAATCAGTTTGCTGATCTATTCACTAAAGCTTTTGATGTGGGTAGATTCACTTTCTTGGTAACAAGTGTGGGAATGATAAACTCTGAATAATCGCCTTCTCAAAAAGTGGTTTTATATCTGTATAGTATTCCTGGAGTTTCTAATCTTCTGTTTCAGGATATGCATAGCAGTAATCAGTGTTTAGCAAGTTTCAAAGGAGTATTTCAGTTAATACTGCTAGTAGTTAATACTGCTTTCAGTTAATACTGCTAGTGGTTAATACTGCTTTCAGTTACTACTGCTAGTGGTTAATACTGCTTTCAGTTAATACTACTAGTGGTTAATATTGCTTTCAGTTACTACTGCTAGTGGTTAATACTGCTTTCAGTTAATACTGCTAGTGGTTAATACTGCTTTCAGTTACTACTGCTAGTGGTTAATACTGCTTTCAGTTAATACTGCTAGTGGTTAATACTGCTTTCAGTTACTACTGCTAGTGGTTAATACTGCTTTCAGTTAATACTGCTAGTAGTTAATACTGCTAGTAGTTAATACTGCTAGTAGTTAATACTGCTAGTAGTTAATACTGCTCTAGGTTAATACTGCTTATGTTCCGAATACTATAAATACTCTTTGCCCGCCTAAAAGTTCATAACGACTCTTTGTATACTGTTCACTTGCGCTCTAAACCCTTTCTCTCTCAAGTTCGAAGTTTTCAGGCAAGCTTTTCACTAAGATCAATGGCATCCATGGCATTCATCGATGAACACAATGAGATAGCGATGCTACAAAAGCCAAAGCAAGCTGCAGGATTTCATCAGATTGTGGACTTCCTCAAGTCAAGCCACATTGCTCATGCTCTTATTGTATCCCCTACAATCTATATCGAGCATCAAAGGCAGTTCTGGGCTAATGCAACCATTGTTGTTGAGAATGGTGTGCAGATGATCAAGACAAGAATCTGTGATCAATCACTAACGGTTACTGAAGAGGTTATTCGCATCAGTCTACGTCTAGACGATGCCTCTGGTATAACTTCTATCCCAAACGATGAACTGTTTTCCAATCTGACAAGAATGGGGTATGGAGGCCCATTGGGTATTTTTAAGTTTTCAAAAGCTAAATTCTCACCCCAATGGCGTTTTCTTGTTCATACCTTGATGCACTGTATTTCTAAAAAGACTACTGGATGGAGTGAGTTCAGCAGTCCCATTGCTTATGCTTTGGTCTGTTTGGCCACTGCCAGAAGGTACAACTTTTCCAAAATGATTTTCAGTGATCTTGTCTCAAACATGGGAAGCAAAAAGAGCTTCTTTATGTATCCCAGGTTTGTTCAAGAAGTTATTACTCATGAATTGACGGATATACCTCAACCTGTTGGGGTCTATGTACCTAAACCCCCCAAAGGCAAGGTTTTCTCAAATATGAGAAGATATGCTGGGGACTCTGAAGGAGTTGACACCCCATTGTTCTCTACAATGATGGTGGTGTCCCAAACCAATGAAGGTATGGCAGCAGGGTCAATGCCCCCATTAGACCAACCCACTGCTAGCCAAGCCCAACCTTCCCTCTCAAAATCTATTCCCCAGTCCCTTCTTGAAAAACCAACCTCTCCCATCACCCAAACTTACAAGAGAAAACAGGTAAAGAAGGCTCATTCCCTTCTTGTACCATTACCCACTAAGCCTATAAGCCCTCTAAGGGAGAATTCTCCCCTAGAGAATATCCAAAGGGAAACCACAAGGGTGTCTCCCAACCCAAAGGAGGTGCTCTCTGAGGAGGAGGTAGAGCATATGGGTGATGAGGCTGCCACTACTCCTGCTAGTACAGAGGAGGAAAGTGGTAACATCAATAAGACCTCCCCCATGGCAACTTTGAATGAGAAATCATTTGAAGGTCCCTGGTGCCAAGAAACCACAGGGGTGGATAGTGCTTCTGCAAGGCAGAAGACTTCCACTAATAAAAGATCCAATGATCCTTCAAAGGAGGGTAACACTTCTGGAGAGGGTGAGGACAGATATACGTACGATGAATTGATGGAAACAATGGGGAACATCAATCAAGATGTTCTCAAACAAGGCAAAGAAATTGAAGAAATGAAGCTAGTAATTCTGTCACAACAAGAACAGATTGCTAAGCTGAAGAGGATGGTGGTTAGTCTGGTACAAAGGAAGAAGAGAAAGCAATTCCAATTAAGGAGAAGGACCACTGAGGAAGATGCTCCCAAAAAGGGGGAGATCAACATGGAAGAAGCCACAAGAAAGGGGGAGCTTGATGGAGAGAAAGTTGATGTTGAGGGGGAGCAGCAAGCAGAAACAGTTACTACTGCTGACATTAATAAAGCAGCAGAAACTGTGAAAGAAGTGTTAACAGATCTTGAAATTGCAGAAACCTTACTAAAAGCCAAGAATGATACTCCCAAGGTCACTTCAAAGACCAAAGGTGTAATCATAAAAGAACAAGGTGAAGTGATCAAGAAAGATAACAGTAAGAAGGCAATGAGCAAAGACAAAGGAAAAGCAAAGATGGTAGAATCTGATCAACCAATCAAAAAGCAAAGGTTGGTTGAATCAGATGAAGCCCTAGCTAAAAAGATGCAGGAGGATATTGAAAAAGAAGAAAGAGTTCAGATGGAAAAGGACAGGGAAATGGCAAAAGCTCTAGCTGCTGAACTGAATGAAGCTTATCAACAGAGTATGGCAACTGAAATTGCACAGAAGAAAGCTGCAAGTATGAAGAAATCTGTGGTGAAAACAGTTGCAAAGAAGAGAAGACCCTCAAAGACATTCCTAGGTATCCAAGAGAGAAACAAGATGATTATATTTCTCAAAGGTGCTGTAGGAGTCAAAAAGGAGATGTTCTCCAAAATGTCTTTTGAGAAGATCAAAGAGCTCTATGATTCAGAGATGTTAAAGCTTCAGGGAAGTGAAACTGCTAGGGTGGAGATGGAGAAGAGAATAAAAGAAAGTAATGACTTTGATTGTCAAAAGCCATTTCCAGATGAGCAAGAAACACCTCCTAAGAAAGAGTCCACCCTGGGAGAAAGTCTAAGGACTTTAAAAAGAACAAAAATGATGGCAAGGAGAAAGTCAATTAAAAAGCCTAGAGTATCTGAAGAAGAGGCTGATAAGGTTGCTGAAGAAGAAGGGGCACCTGAGTCATCTAAACAGACAGAGCCATCTAACACTGATGATGTAAATTTGTATATGGTAGTGATGGACAAAGTGCCTGAACCAATTTCAGCAGAACCTGTAGGAGTTAAGCCTCCTGAGGTGATTCTCTGGGATACATTGACAGTGGATGGAAAGGAATACATAAGGCTGAAAAGAAAGGATGAAAAGTATGAAGTGTTTAACACATGGACAAAAATTGTCAGAACATGCTCTAGATCAGATATTGAAGAGATGTTTGAGATAGGAATGAAGTTGTATGCAGATATTCTAAAGGCCCCAGGGATTTCAATTACAAAACTGGTAATGGAGTATCTGTATATGATGTTCAAACCTGAAGAAGTAAAGCATTTGATCAAGGATGTCTTCAAATCAGTAAACAGTTGGACTCTATATGAAATTAGTGGAGTATATACAGTAACTTTGGATTTAAATGACACTGAATACTTCCTAGTGGATAGAGTGTATAATCATAGCAGATTGAAGCTACATGCCATGCTGAAGAAAAAGTTAAGGTGTGTTCCAGATTCAGAAATGGCTAAATACTTGATTCAAAGAACCATCAATCAGAGTTTGGGATTGGATACAAACACTGGGATTTAGGCCATGATAGAGTTTTGGGAGCATCTTGAAGAAAATTTGAAGAACTTGACTTCTCTTCCTAAAAGTCAAGTTAGGGGGAGATTGTTGGGAACTGAAGAATTCATCAAGTATGGTTAATGCTGCTGGTTCAAAGTTACTACTGCTAGAAGACTTTAAGGTTAATACTGCTGAGTATTACTACTACTAGTACTATTAATACTGCTAGTCAAAGTTAGTGCTGCTTGAACAAAGTTAGTACTGCTTAGCTAGTTAGTACTGCTAGTGGTTAGTACTGTTTAGTAGTTAATGCTGCTAGAAGGAAGTTAATGCTGCTGAAGATTAATATTGCTTATATGATGAAGATTCGCATGAAAGGATATACATGGAAGCTTAGAGATATACATGGAAGATATACTGAAGATATTTTATTTATTGTAATTATCTTTGTATTCAGTATATATATTGTATAGTTTAGAATAATGAGTTAATTTTTTAGTTTTTCATTCTTTTAGAGAGAAAATCAACCTCAAGGCATAGATCCTAATTCTAGAGAAGTAGAATTCGTATTGGTGAGTCTGTTCATCAATATTGAGGTTGAGTGAGTAATCTTGTAACTTCAAAGCATTCAATACAAGTTTACAGTTTGTTAATTATATTCTGTTTTGATTTCCTGTTTGATTAAATATCAAAGTGTTATTCCGCAAACTTCTTTGATATTGTTTCTGATAATTAATTCTTGTTGAGAATTCGATCCTGACAGTTATGCACTTTCAAAGATGGACACCTCATTTCAAACATGTTTTATAAATTGATGCAATGTAAACTAACTCGAAACATGAATATGAAATGACTCCCATTTAAGAAATGTGAATAAAACGTTATATCCCAAAACACCCAAACACGGGTGGGGCAAAATACTCGACCCATAAATCATCATCAAAACCACATATACCGTACGTCCGAAAACATGGACACTAGGTCCAATACTCACGCGACCATAAAAGAAAGGAATCTAAATACCAAAACACGAAGATGACATAATTCATTCAAACCTTAATATATGAGGAGGAAGATACAATATTAAGGCCCTCATTCACTGTCGACCATAAAGAAGCAATGAAAATAAAATAAGACATCCTTATATTTAAAATACTGGTAGCCGACGACGGGGGAGACCCGTATCCGTTGAGAGTTGAGGAAACACATAAGTATGCCACCCAAGCAACGTTAATCGCATGACACCTCCCGACATTACAGCCAGGTGTTCCTACGACTTCTTTAACAAGTGTCACCCCAAGTCAGTTGACCTTGATGGACTATTCGGAAGAACTCTACCCCAAAGGCCCGACGCACTTAAAGACTACCTCTGAGGCATTACTTCAAGTGACGGAGGTCCTAGTGCCTACTTCCCCGATAGCACTAACAGACTCAACCCTCCTAGCGATCACTTGTAAAGTTTCCGGTCATAAAACATGGGTACCGGAGTTTAACCCCGCAATACCTAATTGACCATCCCAAAACAGACTGACTTACCTACCTAAGGATCCAATGCAACACAATCTAACATTACATGCCTAACCCTAAATGACCAACACACTTAAACATGAAACCAGCACCAAAATGCAACAAGGTAATGTACGTATGTCATGAGGGGGCTACTTGAGCCATTAAAAAAAACGGACAAGTGTCTTCAAGGCTATTTTAAGTTGACACCAAGCCAAAATGCTCAAAACTTCTTTTGTGACCAACGATTAACGACTCCCCAAAAGAATAACGCAATTAACTCACTTCATGCAGACACACTCCCAAAATACGTGTACAGACTCCAATGCATTTTAAATTGGGACAAATTACTTTCCAAATGATTTTATTCCATTTACTTCTTCAAGACAACGCATAACACGAAATTATGAATTTCTCCAAAACAAACACTAAAATGCCTTTTTAACAATAATCTCACTTGTGCAATAAATCACCAAATACACCCATTTATGACTCATTTATTAAAATGCCCAAAAATCCCCAATATGGGTGTTTTACAAGGTTTATAAAACCAAACTTCTCAAATAACCAAAACCCATCAAGTAACTCCACAAATGATAATTTCATGTTAAACACATAAATACTTTAAAATAAACATTTTTGGCATGTACAACGTTTTCACAAATCAACTTGAACTCACCTTGCTAGATTTAGGCTAAATCTAAATTTTACCCCCAAAACTTGAATCTCCTTTGATGAAGGCTTGAATCTCCAAGAAATCTCTCTATATATTAGATCCAACACATATACATGGTCACCTTCACTACACAAGTCATCAAAATCACACCCAAGTTGAAGGATGAAAGGGAAAAGGATGAAATCATCAAACCCTAGCTTAACATTGAGAGAGATGAGGAGCTTACCACCAAAAAATACTCTTGTATTCACAAATAGACTTCAAATATCTTTCTATATCCTTGATTATCTCTCAAAAACGAAACCATGGCAACTTGAATCACCAAAAACGGAGTTGTGATGCAAAAGTTATGAAGAAATGAAGTTCTAGGGCTGTAAATCGATTTTATGCTCGACAGGGCGTTTCGCGACATACCACACGACCTTAAGCCATGGCATAAGTCTCCCTCTTCCCCTAAGTTCCTCGGGTGGCCCTAAGTCGCGGCATAAGTCGCGTAGCACACTGTTCGTCTGGTTTTCTTCTCGTTCACTGTTTTGGCCGTAACTTCTTCGTTATAGCTCCGATTTTGCTCCGGAAAGAACCGTTGGACTCGTAATTGAATCCTTCATCCACTAAGAATATAAAATCTAGGGTTCAATTCCAAAATCCTATATCTTATTTTTCCCCTTAAAATTACCGATTTCTGTATTAACTTGAAACGATACTTTTCGAAATTCGGGGTGTTACAATCCTCCCAACCTTAAAAGAGATTTCGTCCTCAAAATCTGGCACCTATCAAACACCCAACGTTGCATTTAGTGAGATCAATCGGTTCTCTATCCGACAGGATACCTCCATGGTGTCTTGCCTCATATACGAAACCTTCTGGTTAAGGTTGTTACTGTACTTCTCATAACGAGTCGTCACAACTCAATCCCAAGGTTCGACATAACTCACCGATGACGGGATGAACATCGAGTCCTTACCGAACCATCTTCCTATCATTAAGATCTCAGTTGTCTCCCAACCTTAGGTTGTACACATCACCTCACGAGTGGCTTATGACCTTAAATAAAAACTTCCACCAAGGACACCCCAAAACGAACTTTATTCTTAAAGGCTTCTAATTTCGACACATCATAGGTTCTTCAATAATCGATTTGTACTTAAAGTCTATCTCGGCATTCTCGTCAAATTTCCCCAATAAACAACACCACCAAGGATTTATCGTCCTTTCCCTGATGAAGTTCCTAACACTAGTTTGGTTTGATCCAAATTACGATGAATTTGTTCCCTAATCTGACCCAAACACCATATCTGCAGATATCGGATTACTCTAAACCCCACTGTTACACAATTCCCATACTGTATTTCAAGCATCAGTTGCCAATCAACAAGTACCTCGTTGGTTACAGGATTACCAATGATCGATTCCTAATTTCTATCATCTAATCTTCTTAAGGTTACCACTTAAATTGATAATGTACCGGTTTCATCGGAAGTACGATTAAGCATCCCAACGGTTATTATCCTCAAATCGAATGTCGACACCTACCTTCAAAACTTTTATACTTTTATACCTCAACCGTAGATATACTAGGGATGAGCATAACCGGGTACCCGCCTATATTTCATGGAACCGGAACCGGCGGTTCCTGGAATGAAGGAACCGGAACCGCTTGCATCGATTCTCTATTTTTTGGAACCGGTTCCGGTTCTGGGTACAACTTTTTTTTAAATTTTAACATTTAATACAATAAAAAGGTAATTTTAAAATTTTAAGTCTAGTGCAAACAACAAAATACCAACTTAAAGTAATATATACAACAAATGGTGAAAACTAATCCAACAAAAACTAACTATTACATAAACAAATTAGACACTCTCGAGTCTTGACCTTAATAAAATGACTTTCATTACATTTTTCACGTCAAATAATCGTGATGTGGGAGGCGGGAGCAGCCATTTACAATTGAAAGTATGTAATTGTAATGTGAATTTGAGAATCGTGAAAGGAAAGGAACCCTAAATGGAAATAGTTTTTTCAAACATATAAAATAATTATAAAAAAATAGCGGGTACCCGTCGGTTCCGGTTCTGTGTACCCAGCGGGATCGGGTACCCGGTTCCGGCGGGTACCCAGCGGGTACCCAGCGGGTATCGGTTCCAAAAAATGAGAACCAGAACCATAACCAGTCTTAATCGGTTACGTATTTTAGGAAACGGAACCGGAACCAATCGCATCGGTTCCGGTTCCGGAACCGACAGTTCCAGAGTGGTTCCGGTTCCAAAAGTGGGTACCCAGTTCCTGTGTTTCACCGAGACTAAAGTCTCGGGACAACTCTCGAAAACATATTTCCTTATTTTTAATTATTTAAACTTAAGATAATTATTGTTATCTTTATTTATTATTAGGATTATTATTTAGTTTCCTTTTATTGCTTATTTAAATAGTTTCCTAGTTGGTTTATAATTAGGATAGATTTAATTTCCTTAGTTAAGCCTAGTTATAAATATGATTAATCCCTTTATTGTTTTCAATTGAATTATCAAGTTTAATAAAAGTTCTCTTAGAGAGTTTGAGTTTTCTCCATATTCTTGAGTTTTACGCTTGTAAACTCATAAGCCTTTTCGGGTTTGACGTTTGTCAATCCTTCCGCATATTCCTACTGCGTCACATATATATATAATATATATATACTATATGTATATGTGTATATATATATATATATATATGCTTGTATGTGTGTGTGGGTGGTGTTAAAATATAGTAAAGAAAGAAAAGGTAGTAAATGAAATTTAAGGAGAAATATTTAAAATATTTAATACTCCATATACCACAAGGACTAAATATGTAATTTTTCATATCAATTTTTGGATTTTTCACACCTGTTTTTAACGGAGTTGGATGGAGGGACGAAAATGAAAGTAAAATGACTAAAAAAAGCAGTTTTTAAATAACAGAGACTAAAATTGTTATTAACATCAAACCGCATGGACGAAAATCGTAGTTTACTCTCTCTCTCTCTCTCTATATATATATATATATATATATATGTGGGCCCCCACTTTCATATTAGTCCAATAAGATTTAGAGATGAGGCCTCAAAATCAAATAAGAGTCCACCAAAGTCTAAGCCCAAACCAGACCTCAAATCGTGAAAGCTGGAAAAGGACCTCTCCTCTCTTGGCTCTCTAAATCGACTATCGTACACCTCAAATCTAGACCAAGGTCTAAACTAAATCTGACTATCGTATAGCAGCCACAGCTCTCAACCTCTCCTCTCTCCTCTCTCCTCTCTCGGCAGTCGGCTCTCTATCGCACAGCTCTCCTCTCTCGGCTCTTTATCGCACAACAACGCACAACAGTAGCACACTGCAGTCACCGACCGCCGATGCCTGGTCCTCGGTTGGTGTCTACGATCTGCAAAGGTAAAGGTCTTAGACTCTTAGGTGTTAGGTCTCCATTCTTGTCCTTGTCCAGTGTCCTTAAATCCTTGATTAGTATTTAGTTGATTGATTAGTAATTCTACAATGTGATAAATTTCCAAATTTCCAGAGTGCATATCTCAAATTTCCAAATTCCAATGGAAGAGCAACAACCAAATCCTCCAAATGTACGTGGAATCCCATTGATTTTAACTTCATTTTCATCAAATAATCCTCCAACAGCCCCTAAATCACATGTTTCTTTTCCATTTTATTCAAGTTTTTGTTGGTTCTTTCCTTACAAATGTATTTTAATAATACATATAAAATTAAAAAAAATGTAAAGACTAAATACAATCAACGAATGATTAAAAAAAATTCGAATATAAAGGAAATCAACATAAATATAAACGAATAACCTAAGATGAACTGAAACGGCGTTGAGGCTCGTGTATAACACGATTCCCTTAAACAGATCTGTCGTCTGTTCCCAGGGTACAACAGCGTAAGCAGTGTGTACTGCCGGATATAACCACTTGCCTGAAAAAGCCGGAGAGAAATCATATGCGAGAGAGAATTTTAGAGAATAGTGTTTCGATCGATATTCGGTGTGTCTTGGAATGAAACTGGACTCCCCTTTTTATACTCGAGATTGAAACCCCCGAAATCAATATGTAATTAATCAGAAATTAATAGTAATTATCTGATTTTAAAACATATTAATTTTTCCATTCATGAGTATCGAAAGAGTTACAAAACGGATTCTGAAACAGTGCATGTCGCGACTTCCCTCGCGGGTAAACTCGCGGCACAACCCGCATGGTGCACTGTTTCTCGTCCTCAAAACAGTGCATGGCGCGGCTTACTACACTGGTAAGCCCGCGGCCTAACTCGCGTGGTGCACTGTTTTTTCCACACTCCAGTGCACGGTGCGGGTTGCCACGCGGGTAAACTCGTGGCATAACCCGCCCGATGCACTGTATCAAAACAAAATTTTCGCAAAAACCAAGTTGCGAGAGCACAAGATTTCGGAGCTGCATTCGTGTCCGTAGGTCGCGTCCATGCACAAGTTCGCCGATTTTAGCCTACGAAAGTCTCAATCAGCTACCCCCCTGCGCGCGGATTGTTGGTTCTTTCCTTACAAATGTATTTTAATAATACATATAAAGTTACAACGAATGTAAAGACTAAATACAATCAACGAATGATTAAAGAAAATTCGAATATAAAGGAAATCAACATAAATATAAACGAATAACCGAAGACTAACTGAAACGGCGTTGAGGCTCGTATATAACACGATTCCCTTAAACAGATTCGTCGTCTGTTCCCAGGGTACAACAGCGTAAGCAGTGTGTACTACCGGATATAACCACTTGCCTGAAAAAGCCGGAGAGAAAACGTATGCGAGAGAGAATTTCAGAGAATAATGTGTCGATCGATATTCGGTGTGTCTTGGAATGAAACTGGACTCCCCTTTTTATACTCGAGATTGAAACACCCGAAATCAATATGTAATTAATCAGAAATTAATAGTAATTATCTGATTTTAAAACATATTAATTTTTCCATTCATGAGTATCGAAAGAGTTACAAAACGGATTCTGAAACAGTGCATGTCGCGACTTGCTACGCGGGTAAACTCGTGGCACAACCCGCGTGGTGGTGCACTGTTTCTCGTCCTCAAACCAGTGCATAGTGCGGCTTACTGCACTGTTTTATCCACACTCCAGTGCACGACGCGGGTTGCCACGCGGGTAAACTCACGGCATAACCCGCCCGATGCACTGGATCAAAACAAAATTTTCGCAAAAACCAAGCTGCGCGAGCACAAGATTTCGGAGCTGCATTCGTGTCCGCAGGTCGCGCCCATGCACAAGTTCGCCAATTTTAGCCTACGAAAGTCTCAATCGGCACCCCCCTGCACGCGGATTGTTGGTTATTTCTTTACAAATGTATTTTAATAATACATATAAAATTACAACGAATGTAAAGACTAAATGCAATCAACGAATGATTAAAGAAAGTTCGAATATAAAGGAAATCAACATAACTATAAACGAATAACCGAAGATGAACTGAAACGGCGCTGAGGCTCGTGTATAACACGATTCCCTTAAACAGATTCGTCGTCTGTTCCCAGTGTACAACAGCGTAAGCAGTGTGTACTGACGGATATAACCACTTGCCTGAAAAAGCCGGAGAGAAAACGTATGCGAGAGAGAATTTCAGAGAATAATGTGTCGATCGATATTCGGTGTGTCTTGGAATGAAACTGGACTCCCCTTTTTATACTCGAGATTGAAACACCCGAAATCAATATGTAATTAATCAGAAATTAATAGTAATTATCTGATTTTAAAACATATTAATTTTTCCATTCATGAGTATCGAAAGAGTTACAAAACGGATTCTGAAACAGTGCATGTCACGACTTGCCACGCGGTTAAACTCGCGGAACAACCCGCGTGGTGGTGCACTGTTTCTCATCCTCAAAACAGTGCATGGCTCAGCTTACTACACTGTTTTGTCCACACTCCAGTGCACGGCGTGGGTTGCCATGCGGGTAAACTCGCGGCATAACCCGCCCGATGCACTGGATCAAAACAAAATTTTCTCAAAAACCAAGTTGCGCGAGCACAAGATTTCGGAGTTGCATTCGTGTCCGCAGGTCGCGCCCATGCACAAGTTCGCCGATTTTAGCCTACGAAAGTCTCAATCGGCACCCCCTGCACGCGGATTGTTGGTTCTTTCTTTACAAATGTATTTTAATAATACATATAAAATTACAATGAATGTAAAGACTAAATACAATCAACGAATGATTAAAGAAAATTCAAATATAAAGGAAATCAACATAAATATAAACGAATAACCAAAGATGAACTGAAACGGCGCGAGGCTCGTGTATAACACGATTCCCTTAAACAGATTCGTCGTTTATTCCTAGGGTACAACAGCGTAAGCAGTGTGTACTGCCGAATATAACCACTTGCCTGAAAAAGCCGTAGAGAAAACGTATACGAGAGAGAATTTCAGTGAATAGTGTGTCGATCGATATTCGGTGTGTCTTGGAATGAAACTGGACTCCCCTTTTTATACTCGATATTGAAACACCCGAAACCAATATGTAATTAATTAGAAATTTATAGTAATTATCTGATTTTAAAACATATTAATTTTTCCATTCATGAGTATCAAAAGAGTTACAAAACGGATTCTGAAACAGTGCATGTCGCGACTTGCCACGTGGGTAAACTCGCGGCACAACCCGCGTGGTGGTGCACTATTTCTCGTCCTCAAAACAGTGCATGCCGCGGATTACTGCACTGTTTTTTCCACACTCCAGTGCACGGCGCGGTTTGCCACGCGGGTATACTCGCGGCATAACCCGCCCGATGCACTGGATCAAAACAAAATTTTCGCAAAAACCAAGTTGCGCGAGCACAAGATTTCGGAGTTGCATTCGTGTCCGCAGGTCGCGCCCATGCACAAGTTCGCCAATTTTAGCCTACGAAAGTCTCAATCGGCACCCCCCTGCACGCGGGTAGGCTTTGGAGTAAAACAAATCAAATGACTTGTTAGTCCCTCCCACATTCATGGTTATAAACCACAATAAGTTTACTCATCCTTCCTATGTGGGACAACTTCCCATACCCACTTGGTTTCCACCAAATTCATTCCAATCACCCAACTTTGAGCATCGATATCTCATTCACACATATCCCGTTTTGGACACATAATATATTGTTTCGAAGCTCTCATATAGGAGAACACAAACCCACAAATACAATAAATATACATGTATTTAAATGTGTCCAAAGTTAGTAAAAACCCATATTTTTACTAAAATTTTTCCAACAATCCCCCATATGAATGGAGATCGATCTTTGCATACGAAAGGTTCCCTACAGAATTTCGAATGGTCGAAGCCTGCATAGGATAGGTAGGTGTTATCCTTTGAACCTTCCCTTGTGAAACCCACTTAGCCTCCTAGCTGTCAGTAGACTCGATGTCCTTGAACTGAATTGCCATTTATGTAGGCGACAATACATTTCACACAGAACTCTTCCTAACAAGGTCACATCCTCATAGTCGTGTTCTTTATGGTCATGAACACTAGCCTGGTTCAGCAAGAGCTGATAGGAATTACGCCTCCACAATTCCCTTCGAAGCGACCTCATTTCTCTCTCACATAGGTGATTTTCAATAATCATTAAAAGCCATATGCTTAGCCTCACTGTCACTGATTCCAGAATTGGACTAGGAAGTTTATTAACTCCCCCACAGTGACCTCCCTTATTCATACAACTAGGTTGTCCTTTTGAACCCAGATCTTGGTATCTCCAGTCTTCTGGGTATGGTTTCCTTTGCATGAATTACTCATTCAAGGGCTTTAGTCCCATTCCTCTCGACGACTTATACACCAAATCTTTACTTAGGTCTTTAGTAGGCGGATCCGCAATGTTATCCTTTGACTTCACATAGTCAATTGTGATAACACCAGTAGAGTGTAATTGTCAAATCGTATTATGTCTACGTATAATATGTCTAGATTTCCCATTATACATTGTACTTTGAGCTCTACCAATCGCCGATTGGCTATCACAATGTATACATATGGCCGTTACCCGCTTAGGCCATTTGGGAATATCTTCCATGAACCGACGTAGCCATTCTGCCTCTTCACCACATTTATCCAAGGCAATAAATTCAGATTCCATCGTGGATCTGGCTATAACAGTTTGCTTGGACGATTTCCAAGATATAGCCGCACCTCCAAGTGTAAACATATATCCACTTGTCGATCAGGAATCCTTTATATCATATATCCAATTTGCATCGTTGTATCCTTCGATCACTACTGGATATCTTCCATAATGCAGTCCATAGTCACGTGTGTATCTTAAATATCTCAATAATCTAGTAATACTCTTCCAGTGTTCTAAACTAGGATTACTAGTATACCTACTTACCCTGCTCACTGCATATGCTAAGTCAGGTCTAGTACAACTCATAAGATACATCAGACTGCCAATTATTCTTGAGTATTCCACTTGTGCAACACCTTCCCTTCTATTCTTAGATAGATGTTGACTAGTGTCAATTGGAGTTCTAGCTATACTAGTATCTCCTTCATTGAATTTCTCAAGAATCTTGTCCACGTAATGTGTCTGATTTAACACCAGACCATTTTGGGTTCTTGTGATTTTGACCCCAAGAATCACATCCGCTAAACCCATATCTTTCATGTCAAACTTAGATTTCAACATATCCTTCGTGGACCTTATCATTTTGTCATCACTGCCAATGATAAGTATATCATCAACATATAAACACAATATGACATAACCATAAGTGGTGTCTTTCATATAAACACATTTATCACACTCATTTATCTTAAAACCGCTTTCTAACATGGCTTGATCAAACTTTTGATGCCATTGCTTTGGAGCTTGCTTTAGGACATACAAGGACTTAATAAGTTTACAAACCTTGTTCTCTTATCCCGGGGAAACAAATCCCTGGGGCTGCTCCATATAGATTTCTTCTTCTAAATCTCCGTTTAGAAAAGCAGTTTTTACATCCATTTGGTGAATTTGTAGATTTCTAATGGCTGTAATAGCTAACACCAATCTAATGGATGTTATTCTTGTCATCGACGAATACGTATCAAAGTAATCTAGACCTTCCTTTTGTCTATATCCTTTGATCACTAATCTCGCCTTGTATTTGTCAATACTGCCATCAGCTTTCATCTTTCTTTTAAAGATCCAACGGTAACCTAGTGGCTTACAACCCGGTGGTAGGTCCACTAGTTCCCATGTATGGTTATGTAAGATAGATTTTATCTCACTTTTGATGGCTTCTTTCCATTAAGGTCCCTCCGAAGACGTACCGCCTCACGATAGGTTTTAGGTTCACTTTCCACCACGTAGGTGTGAAAATCGGGACCAAACGATTTTTCAACCCGAGCCCGTTTACTTCTTCTAGGTTCCACCACTTCTTCATCAGATAGAATTTGTTCATCCTCTCGAACAATTTCTTTATCTTTAGAAGATGAGGTTTGTTCTTCCTTGTTCAAACAAGGAAACACGTCTTCAAAGAATGAAGCATTTCTTGACTCCATAATTGTATTCTTGTGTATCTCGGGATTTTTAGATTCATACACAAGAAACTGATAAGCACTACTATTTTGTGCATATCCAATGAATACACAATCCACTGTTTTAGGTTCTAACTTTTGTACCTTAGGCGGAGGTACAACCACATTAGTCGGGCACCCCCACACTCGTAAGTACTTGTAAGATGGTTTTCTCCCCATCCAAAGTTCATACGGTGTTTCATCTTGTTTCTTGTGGGGTATCTTGTTCAAAAGATAATTAGCCGACAAAATGGCTTCCCCCCACATGTTCTGACTTAAGCCAGAACTAATCAACATGGCATTCACCATCTCTTTCAAGGTGTGATTCTTTCTTTCAGCAATACCGTTTTGCTGAGGTGAATAGGGTGTTGTGAATTCATGTCAAATTCCATTATTAGAACAAATTTCAGCAAATGGTGAAACATATTCACCTCCCCTATCGCTTCTAACGACCTTGATTTTCTTGTTAAGTTGATTTTCAACTTCATTTTTAAACAAGACAAACTTGTCTATTGCTTCATCTTTACTCTTAAGTAAATATACGTAGCAATATTTCGTGCTATCATCGATAAACGTGATGAAGTATTTGTTCCCACCTCTAGTAGGAATCGATTTTAAATCACGCACGTCAGTGTGAATTAAATCAAGGGGTTCGGTTTTCCTTTCAATCGATTTAAAAGACGTTCTAGTAAGTTTGGATTCTACACATGTGGGGCACTTGTGATTCGAGTCAATATCAAATTTAGGTATGTAGTTTAGTTTAATTAAACGTTGAATGGAATTGAAGTTTACATGTCCTAAACGGCCATGCCAAACGTTTGAAAACTCAACCATATAAGCAGAACTAGTACTTGTTTTATTCATTCCATTGATAACGGTTACATTCAACTTGAACATGCCATCCAAGGCATATCCCATTCCCACATACATACCACTCTTGGATAAAACAAATTTGTCCGACTCAAACACAAGTTTAAAACCAAATTTATTAAGCAACCAACCCGACACAAGGTTCTTCCGAAGCTCCGGTGCGTACAGTCTCTAATTTGAGCTCTTTCCCGGAAGTCATCTTTAGAAGCACATCTCCAATGCCCTTAACATCGATGGTGGCGGCATTTCCCATATAGAGCTTTTATCCATCATCAACATCTTTGTAGGAGATGAAATTGCTTTTGTCATGACACACATGACGGGTAGCTCCAGTATCAACCCACCAATCCATAGAGTTCGAACCAATCATGTTCGCCTCCGAAACCAAGGTAGTGAGTCCCATGGCCGAAAAATCCGTGATCATTGCCACCAAGTCTTCATTTATCATGTGGGCTTGACGAGGATTTTCCTTCTTAGGCAACTTGCATTCAGCCACCTTGTCACCCGGTTGGCCACAATTATAACAATTGAACTTCTTTTTGAAAGTTCCTTTCCGAGGGCCAAGATTCTTCGCCTTCCCCTTGCCTTTGTCAATCTTTTTCGCCTTGGCTTTGAAAGATTGACCAACTTCCACCACATTAGCTTTTGAAGAGCCGGCATAACCACCCTTCAAAGCTATTCGGTTGTCTTCTTCAATACGAAGACGTACCAGCAGATCCTCCACAGACATCTCCTTTCGCTTGTGCTTAAGGTAGTTTTTGAAGTCTACCCAACCAGGAGGAAGCTTCTCAATCATTGATGCAACTTGGAAGGATTCACTGACAACCATCCCTTCGGCAAGTATGTCATGGAAAAATCACTTGAAGATCTTGAACTTGACTAATCACAGTTTTCGAGTCAATCATTTTGAAATCCAAGAAGCGAGCAACAACATGCTTCTTGGTTCCCGCATCTTCAGTCTTATACTTCCGATCCAAGGACTCCCAAAGTTCCTTCGCCGTGGTTACTTTACAATATACGTTGTAAAGCACATCGGCTAGCCCATTCAACACATAGTTGCGGCATAGGAATTCCGAGTGCTTCCAAGCTTCGACCGCACTCACAAATTGAACGTCGGCCTCTCCTCCACTAAGTTGAGGAGCCGTTTCAGTGAGGAACCGAGCCAGATTCAGAGTGGTCAGATAAAAGAACATTTTCTGCTGCCACCTCTTGAAATTCAAACCGGAAAATTTCTTCGGTTTCTCAGCATGATTGGCCATCATGTTCGGTGCTGGCGTGGTAGTAGTCGCCATGGATTGCACTGGCAAGGTAGAAATTTTAGGCATCAATATGACAGGAGTTGTGGTTCCAATCGTGTTCACCATTCTGAAAATTAATTCACATGAACAGTTAGTATCACGAAATCACTCTTTTACACAAAACAGAAATCGATACCACAAGTATTAATCTGTTTACAAAAAACAGATAATCAAAAGTATTGAGACAAACTCGATTAGAATCTGTTTAAGATTGTTGGTTCTTTCCTTACAAATGTATTTTAATAATACATATAAAATTACAACGAATTTAAAGATTAAATACAATCAACGAATGATTGAAGAAAATTCGAATATAAAGGAAATCAACTAATGATAAATATAAACGAATAACCGAAGATGAATTGAAACGGCGCTGATGCTCGTGTATAACATGATTCCCTTAGACAGATTCGTCGTATGTTCCCAGGGTACAACAGCGTAAGCAGTGTGTACTGCCGGATATAACCACTTGCCAGAAAATGCCGGAGAGAAAACGTATGCGAGAGAGAATTTCATAGAATAGTGTGTCGATCGATATTCGGTGTATCTTGGAATGAAACTGGACTCCCCTTTTTATACTCGAGATTGAAACCCCCAAAATCAATATGTAATTAATCAGAAATTAATAGTAATTATCTGATTTTAAAACATATTAATTTTTCCATTCATGAGTATCGAAAGAGTTACAAAACGGATTATGAAACAGTACATGTCGTGACTTTCCACGCGGGTAAACTCGCGGCATAACCCGCCTGATGCATTGGATCAAAACAAAATTTTCGCAAAAACCAAGTTGCACGAGCACAAGATTTCGGAGTTGCATTCGTGTCCGTAGGTCGCGCCCATGCACAAGTTCGCCGATTTTAGCCTACGAAAGTCTCAATTGGCACCCCCCTGCGCGCGGGTAGGTGTTGGAGTAAAACCAATCAAATGACTTGTTAGTCCCTCCCACATTCATGGTTATAAACCACAATAAGTTTACTCCTCCTTCCTATGTGGGACAACTTCCCATACCCACTTGGTTTCCACCAAATTCGTTCCAATCACCCAACTTTGAGCATCGATATCTTATTCACACATATTCCATTTTGGACATATAATATATCGTTTCAAAGCTCTCATATAGGATAACACAAACCCACAAAGAGTTATATATATACAATACATATACATGTATTTAAATGTGTCCAAAGTTAGTAAAAACTCATATTTTTACTAAAATTTTTCCAACAGTTTTAAAATATCATTGCCCATTGCTTATTTGCTTGTTGGAGTTTTAAATTGTTTGATAATCTAGGTTTAGATTTATTTGACATTGTTTGATTACTTTGAATGACTGCATTTAAATTTGTTTGATTGTGTAATTGTGTCTATGAAATGTAATGTCTACCGACTAATAATGAATTTAGGATAATAGGAATACGATGTTACTTGTTTCATTGCTTTTATTTGATTAAATTTGTGCAATTTTGTTTCACATGTAGATGAAGATGAAAACCCAATCTACCATTCATGGTTTTTTTTTAAAGAAAACATGCTAGTTCTTTTTCTCAATCTCAAGATTCCGAACAAACATGTTAGGTCTGTGAAAGGTGCAACCATATCGTCTTAGAAGGTGCAACCGTATTATTTTAGAAGTGCAACCGTAACTCGTAATCAACCAAAAAACCGAAAAAATCTTTTGAAATCCACAAAAAAATACTGAAAAGGTCTCTCAAAATCGATAAAAAAAAAACTTAAAAACTCCTCGAAATCAAGCAAAAAACTTTAAAAATCCCTTGAAACGGCGGAATTAGGCTGAAAACACATCGGACGATATTGAACGTTGGTAAAAAGATGAAGATACGTTAATAAACACCGTATGAAAAAAAAAATATTATGTCACCCTATGAAAAAGTTATTAGGTCCGGCCCTGTTGGTAAGGACTAGAAATTATATAATATATTAGATCTGACTCCTGCGGTTGGAAAACTTGTGTTATGCCTCTGTTTTTATGCATGCATCTTTTGTTGCTCTACTATAATTTTATTACTCCACTTTAACACCCTAAAAAATGGAGTAAACAAAAATTGAAAATGTGGTATATGAATTGTCAAAGCGTGAGCCTCTCAAAAATGGGGAAAGTAATAAAACCTGTTTAATTACAATATTATAATATAATGGAAGATAAACGACAACCTACTAATCTAATTTCTAGTAAGAAACAAGATTACAAAAGAGTGTTGTCTCTAATCCATAGCACGACTTTCACCAAAAGATGCCACAAAATACTCCCCAAGCTCACAAAGTCCCAACTAGGCCTTCTTAGAGGCAGCACCGCTATATCCTGGGATACACATCGACAATAATCAAGTGTTAGGTCAGAAATTCCAGTGAGTTTGAACAACGAGTATTTAATACATACACATGTTATAGATAGCATTTTACCAACGAGTATTTTCATAAATGGAGTCAATGGGGGAGACTCGTAACACCAATCGAGTTCCACTCAAAGAGACGAGATACCTTAGTTTCAAATTTCATGAGGGACACCAAAAGGCCCGACACACCCACAGTTACGACAAAGGCATTTCCCCGAATGGCGGAAGTCTAGGCACATACCAACACGGTGACGCCTAAGACTATGTCCTCTGTAACACCCTCGAATTTGGTAAGAGCAACTAATTAAAAATTTTCTATTTAAAATCGAAATAGGGACAAGAATTCCTCTTACAATTCCAAACTCAAAATACCTCGAGTCGAAATCTATAATTACCTCGACAAATACAAACTCCAACAAGATACAAGGACTAGACAGGAGTCGGGTGCCACATAACCCCAATACAAGTTGCTCTTTACAAACTAACGCGGAAGACTTCACCAAGACACTCACTTCACGAGCACACAACTAGTATTCACTCACTTCATAGAGTCACTAGAACTATTCCCAAACGAAACCTGTTGCACATGCCGACAAATAAAAAGGTTAGGCTAACGCCTAGTGAGTTCAAGAGTTTTTCATGAATAGACATATCTTTAAAACAAGATAAACTCCACTTAAAATCATAACCTTTCAAATGATTTACTTTAAACCCGTAGACGACTCTTTTCAATATCGTGCATTTTCAAAGATCAACACCTAATTACAAAGCATTATTTATGAAATCATGCAACCCAAAACTCACTCGAAACGGGTGCGGAGATTTACTCCCAATTTAAGATACGTGGATAAAACGTCGCATCCCAAAACACCCAAACACGGGTGGGGCAAAATACTCGACCCATAAATTATGGTTAAAACCCGCATGTACAATATGTTACCGAAAACATGGACACTAGGCCCAATACTCACACGACCATAAATTGAAAGGAAACCAATTATCAAAACATGGGGATGACGTATTTCATTCAAACCTTAATATACGTGGAGGGAGATCCAATATTAAGGTCCTCATTTACTGTCAACCACATAAGCCCAATGACAATGAAGTAAAACGTCAATATATTTAAAATACTGTTAGCAACAACGAGGGAGACCCGTATCCGTTGAGAGTGGAGGAACACAAAAGTATGCCACCCATGCAACGTTAATCGCATGACACCTCACGCCATAAAAGCCCAAGTGTCCCTATGACTTCTTTAACAAGTTTCACCTCGAGACATTTGACCTTTTTAACGAAGAACTCCACCGAAGGCCCGACACACTTAAAGACTACCTCCCAGACATTACTTCAAGCGGCGGAGGTCCTAGTGCCTACCTCCTCAGTAGCACCTCCAGACTCAACCCTCCTAGTGCCTACTTGTAAAGTTTCCGGTCGTAAAACATGGGGATTGGAGTTCAACCCCGCAATACCCAATTGACCATCCAAAACAGACTGACTTACGTGTCTATGGATCCAATGCAACACAGTCTAACATTATGTTAGAGCATAAATATGTTGGATACAATATCATAGAAGACTGAAGACAGAAGGTCAAAGCTAAAGTTAACTCTCAGCATCAAAGTCAAAGTCTTATGTAATAAAAGTCAAAGTCAAAGTTGTAATTTTATTTTCTTTAAGTATTATGTGTGTTTTATTGTATGAGTGTTTTAGTGTCGTGAGAGTTTGTGGCTTGTGTATAAATAGGTATATGGTACCTTGTTGTGCGTGTAATTGAGGTGATTAGTTCATTGTGTACTGAGCGTGTTCTAGAGATAGAGAGAGAAATATTGTATGTTTAAACTGAGATCAATAAAAACAGTTTGAATTTGAAAATTAAATGTTAGCATCTTGATCTATACACATTGTGGGACACACACATTACATGACTACACAGGAATGACCAACGCACTAGAGCATGTAATAAACATCATTATGCAACACGGTGCATTAGTATGTAAACCATAACCAGGCTTTACATTGAGCCATTAAAACTGGACAAGTGTCCTCAAGACTCCTTTAGTCAACACCGAGCTAAAATGCTTAAAACCCATTTTTGACCAACGATTAACAATCCCCAAATAAATAATGCAATCGACTCACGTCATGCAAACACACTCCAAAATACATGTACAGACTCCAATACAATTTAGATTGGGACAAATGGTTTTCCAAATGGATTTATACTCTTTATTCTTTCAAAACGTCCCATAACACAAAATCAAGTCTTTCTCCCAAACAAACACTAAAAGTGTCTTTTTACCAAATAATTTCCATTTATGCAATAAACCATCAAAACACTTTCATTTATGTCTTATTCATTAAGATGCCCAAAAATCCCAAATGTGGGTGTTTTGCAATGCTTATAAAGCCAATCACCTCAAATAATCAAAACCCACCAAATGACTCAACTAATGATATTTTCATGCAAAACATATAAACACTTTAAAATGAACATTTTAGCATGTACAACGTTTTCACAAATCAACTTGAACTCACCTTGCTAGATTTAGGCTAAATCTAGATTTTCCCCAACTTAAGCTCCTTTGAAGAACACTTGGATCCTTAAGCCAAAAACTTCCAAATAAACCTAGATCCATACATTTCCAATCATAAATATTTACATCCAACCATTTAGAATCATTCTCCAAACATTATACATAAAGATCTCAGCTTATACAAAAACCCTAGCTTCCATAGATGAAGAGATATTAGATTACCTTAACCCAAGCTTGAATCCACCAACCAAAATGCCTCAAAGTCACCAAAATAAGCCACAAACTTCCCATCTTCAAAATAGATAAAAAGGTTGGGTGAAACCCTAAGAAGATTGGTGGAGAAGATGAAGATGGAGGGATGATGGTTCTAGCTTCCAAAACTTGTTAGATGGTGAAGAATCACTTAGATTTAGGGGGGGAAACTCTCAAAAATGGGTTAGGGTTCGTTTTGGAGGTTAAGGGTTGATTTGGGAGAGAAATGGGGAGAAGAATTAGGTTTTGGGTGAAAAATGGGGTTTGGGGCCGGTTCCTCCCTTTTAAATGCGCATAGTGGCTCCGCGCGGATGGTGGCGTTGATCGATTCGCGCGGAACACTGCCGCCCGATTTTCTTCATTTTTCTTGTCCGATCACTGATTTGGTCATAACTTCTTCGTTTTAACTCCGATTTTGCTCCGGAAAGAACCGTTGGACTTGTAATTGAACCCTTCATCCAATAAGGCTATAAAATATAGGATTCGAGTCCAAAATCCCACTTCTTATTTTTCCCTTAAAATATCCATTTGTATTAACTTGAAGTTATATCTTTCTAAAAATCGGGGTGTTACAATCATCCCAACCTTAAAAGATATTTCATCCTCGAAATCTAACCCCGACCAAACACCCAACGTTGCATTTAGTGAGATCAGTTGGCTCTCTATCCAAAAATGGATACTTTGTTAGACTGAAATTTTATTCAAGATTAAATGAGGGTTATTATTGTAATTGTTGTTTGTGTGTGTGTTGTAATGAGCTTAGAAAGTTTGACCTTGCTTGGTCATGTTGACCTATATATAAGCAAGTCTTTGTGTTGTTTCTAAGTAAGGGTGAACAATTAAGTGTGTGAAAGTAAAGGTGTAAGCGTGGTATTGATTGAGAGAGTAAGAACACATAGTTGCACACCTTGAGAACACACACAAACACTCTGTCTTGAAACGTTTGATGTAATCTTTGTGATTAACAAACAAAAGTGTTTTGTGTAGATTTGTATGGTTTTATGCTAGTAATTCTTGGGCCACAATTGGTATCAAAGCCAAATCCATTTCAAAATCAAGAAAATTTTTTGAGTCGTACTGTTCACTGTTCACAAAGTGCAAATCGATTTCGATTTTTAGTGGAAATTTCGAGTTGAAATTGGTCAGGTTATGATCGTGGAGTGAATTAAATCGAGTCTGTATCATTTATTTTGGAAATTGCACTATAATTGATCATCAATTTGATGATTTTGTGTGTTTTTGAGTTCACGAGTTAATATGCACTGTAAATCAAGTCAAAGTGTATAACTTTGTGTTTGTTATTGAAATTCTTGCATTGTAACTTGTTCGAGTTTTGAATTTGAGGATTTCTGCAAAGTTTTGAAGCAATTGAAGAAGTTTTGAGTCGAAATTCGATGAAAAAGTGAAGAACACGCACGGAAATCTGAAGAACGCGCTAGATCTGTAAAACGCGCAAGTTCGTCGATAGAACGCGCAAGCTGAAGAATCTCAATTTTGGCCAAAACGCGCAAGGCGTTGTTAGCGAGTTCTAGAAACTCGCTGGTCGAAGTCTGCGAGTTTGAAGAATTGAAAAAAATTTCTAGGGATCAAAACGCGCACGTAGTGATTAGCGAGTTTTACAAACGCGCTAGTCGAAGTGTGCGAGTTTCATCAGGAACAGGGTTCTGCGAGTTTTACATCGTGTGAGTTTGAAATTCTAAGAAAATTTTCTAAGTGTTGGAACGCACAAGCATGGTTAGCGAGTTTGTTCAAAACACGCAAGTAGTGCCTAGCGAGTTTTGAAAACGAGCACATCTCAATTAGCTCGTTTCAACGTGAATAGTAACTTGCGAGTTTAGGCATTAAGATGTTTCTTCGAGAATAGTATCTTGCGAGTTTCAGCGACTTGCGAGTTTCAACAATCTGCGGGTTCCACAGTGTTTTGCGAGTTTTCATACTTAGAATTTTTTCCTGAGAAATTTTTAAAACTGTAATATGCCCTTTAATAGTGAAAAAAAATTCTCTAGGGGCGCTGCCCCTTGACCCCACCCGCTAACCGGGTAGCGGGACCCCCGTGCTAAGTCTGCGGAGGGGGACATAGTTCTGATTGTGATCAAAATTTTTGAATTCTTATTTCAAGATTTCTATATTTCTTGTGATTTCATTTAGACTAACGATCATTTCTAGCATATTTTTATATAGATTTCAAGATGAATCAAGAGATCATTTATGATTTTGAAAAGATGAACATTTCTGAAGCTAAAGCACATGTTAAATATCTTCTTGGACAGTTATCAATATATAGTAGCATGATCTTTGATTGTGAGAAAGAAAACAAACAACTCAAATCTGAAAAAGATAAGCTGAAAGAAAAAGTCTTTACTCTTGAGGTTGAGCTAAATATGTTGAAAGAAAAAGACAACCCAAAAGACAAAGAGGACACGAAGAAGGCCGAGAAGAAAAGAAAAGATTTAGAAAATGAGAATGCTGAATTGAAAAAGAAAATATCTGAATTTGAGAAAGAAAGAAAAGACTTTCTAAAGAAATTTTCTGATTTCTCAAGAAAAGCATTTGAAGAAAAAAAAAGTTGTGGAGCTGAAATGCATTAAAATTTCTCAACAAGTTTCAGACTTTGAGAAAGTAATCATACTGGAAAGAGAGAAATTTGAGAAACAGAAGAAGAAGATAGTTGAGACAAAGACTGTAAAGAAAGATTTTACTGAAGAAAAGATTGTGTTTGAGACTGAGATTGCTAAGCTTACAAAGAAGCTATCTGAACTGTCATCAACAATACTGAAGGAGATGAATGCAAAAGTTGAGTTGCATAAGAAGTTTGACATATTGTCAAAGGAGAGAAACTGTTTGACTTCAAAGATTAAAGAACTTGATGAGATCATGTTCAAGGTGAAGCTGACTGAGCACAAAACGCTAGAATCTATTGCTCAATCACCAAGAGATGATCAAGCTGGTTCAGAATGCTCATTCAAAACAGCTTCTAGTTCAAATTTTATGAATGTTTCTCATAATCCTTTATTTGATTCAGATGATAGTCATACTTCTGCACTTAAAGATAATATTTGTCCTTCTAACTTGTTTTATGACAAAAATGTTGTTGGTTCAGGTAACATCCAGAAAAAAGAATCTCAGAAGAAAATGGCATGGAGAAAGAAAGATGAGAAAGATAAAGAGAATTGGTATTGGAGAGTGAAAGGATCTTCTGAAGAGAAGAAGAAAGAGAAATCATTTGGGCATATATCTAAAGCTCAATGGAATACTACACCGAAAGGTAAAACTTTTGGCAAACCTGATCTGATTTACACTGTTAATCAATTGATCAGGTTAGCTCAAAAGATATTAAATTGTTCCTACCGTGGTTCAAATGATTTTGTTAGTAAAAATTTTGAAAATTACTGGTATGGTTCTTACTATATTTCTTCTAATAGAACTGCAACTAACAAACCAGGACCCAAATACCAGTGGGTACCAAAAACAAAGATCGATTCTATATTGCAGGCACCTATGGTCAAAGGGGAGTAAGAAAACAAAGGCTTCTAAATACATCAGCTTAGAACCCGTACTTCAACGGAGTTTGACTTCTGATCACAATAGTTCAGAACTCAAGCTTAAGCAGAAGGTTTCTATTCAAGACGGAATAGAACCCGAAGTCAAACAGAATAAGTCTTCTAATTCAAATAAAAATACAGTTGAATTAGACTTATTATTTTTTGATGCTTTTCTGGATATCTGTGCAGATTTTGAAAAATCAAGCATATCCGCATCAACTTCAGAGGTTCCAATTATAATAGCAGATATTTCAGGACCTTCTAAAAATGTCACAATATCAACCACATCAGGTACATCTACACATATACATTCTGAAGGTACTAATGTTGATTCTGTGAATGCAGATCCAAATTCTGCAACAGAAGTTCCGAGTGATTCTTCTATTGCTCCGGAAATTTTTACTTCAGAAGAGGTTGTACAAGATGTCCCGAGTATATCTGGGGTTGATCAAGACTTACCTGCAGTATATGATGAATATGAGGAAGATAATACTCAAGTTGACATTCATCCGATTCCATGTACCATGAAATGGACACGAGCTCACCCACTTCATAATATTATTGGTGATGCACAGTCTGGTGTACAAACGCGTGCAGCATCAGCTAATTTTTGTCTATATTCAAGCTTTTTAAGTTCTCTGGAGCTGAAGAAAGCTTCAGAAGCCTTGCGTGATCCAGATTTGATACTGGCGATGCAAGATGAACTTCTGCAATTTGAGAGGAACAAAGTTTGGCGACTTATACCACTTCTAGAAGGAAAATTTGTTATTGGAACAAAGTGGGTTTTCAGAAATAAGAGAGATGAATCTGGAGTTGTAGTTCGAAACAAAGCTCGCCTTGTTGCAAAGGGTTATTGTCAACAGGAGGGGATTGATTATGAAGAAACGTTTGCTCCTGTGGCACGACTGGAAGCTATACGAATCTTCTTATCTTATGCAGCGCATAAAAATTTTACTGTCTTTCAAATGGACGTAAAATCTGCATTTTTAAATGGGATATTGCATGAAGAAGTATATGTTGCTCAACCAGAAGGATTCATTGATCCAAAGAACCCTGATCATGTCTATGTCTTAGACAAATCCTTGTATGGACTCAAACAGGCACCAAGAGCTTGGTACGAAACTCTAACTCAATTCTTACTTGCTTCAGGATTCAAGAAAGGTACAATTGATACTGCTCTCTTTCTGAAAAAGCAAGGTGATGATATGATTCTAATACAGATTTATGTAGATGACATAATTTTCGGTTCTACAAATTCAAAGTTTTGTAAAAACTTTTCAAGAATCATGGAATCTTGTTTTGAAATGTCAATGATGGGCGAACTGAATTTTTTCCTTGGTCTTCAAGTGAAACAGTTACCCTAAGACATTTTCATTAATCAATCAAAATATATTCGAGATATTTTAAAGAAATTTAACATGAGTGACAGTTCAGTGATGAAAACACCGATGGCAACGGGCACACTTTTAGATGCAGATATTTATGGCAAATCAGTAGATCAAAAAGTGTACCGTAGCATGATTGGTTCACTGCTGTATTTAACTACAAGTAGACCAGATATTATGTTTGCTACATGTTTCTGTGCTAGATATCAGGCAAACCCAAAGGAATCACATTTGGTCGCTGTAAAACGGATTCTTAGGTATCTTAAAGGTACTACTGAGTTAGGCCTTTGGTACCCTAAGGGTTCGTCTTTTGATTTAACTGCCTATACTGATGCTGATCATGCAGGATGCAAACTGGATAAAAAGAGCACCTCTGGTTCTTGTCAGTTCTTAGGTGATAAGTTGGTTAGTTGGACATCTAAGAAACAAAATTGTGTTTCTACATCCACCGTCGAGGCTGAACACGTAGTTGCCGCAAGCTGCTGTTCACAAGTCCTCTGGATGAAAACACAATTAAAAGATTTTGGATATACTTACCAACGAGTCCCTATCTACTGCGATTCAAAGAGTGCGATTGCAATAACAGCTAATCCAGTGCAACATTCCAAGACAAAACACATCGACGTGCGTTATCATTTTATAAAGGATCATGTAGAGAAGGGCGATATCGAGATGCACTTCGTGACTACAGACTACCAGTTGGTTGACCTTTTCACCAAGTCGTTGGATGAGAAGAGGTTTAACTTTTTAGTTAGAAAACTTGGTATGTTAAACGCCACTTCATGATTCTAGGGGGAGTTTTCTAATCTTGTGCTTTATTTGCATATATCTTGGCTATTTCATCATATGTTGACTGACTAAAGCGGAATCATTTTTATAATGATTACCAAAATCTTTTTCTTGCAGGATATTTATGTGACTATGGCTTTTGGACAATTCAGTTCAAAACCCGTATTCAAATGTTTTTTTCTAAAGGATGTTGTCATGATTACATCTTTTCAGGAAGTTTTTCGTTTGAAAGGGAGTTTAGAATTTATATTGCTATATCTTTTATAATAATAGTTCTAAAAAGATTGATGTTTTACAGATATCAAGGGGGAGGATATCTATTCACGGATACTTTAAATTGCTATATTCATTCCAAGGGGAGTTAAGGATTCTGATCTACAGGTATTTCTTTCTAATCCTTATACTCTAACACTTGTGAAAGAAGAACAACTTTCACTTGTGAAAAATGGTGTTAAAATGTTCAAACCACTTCACGATCTTAAAATGTTTTTCTGATTTGAGAAGTGTTAATTTTAAATGATTTTTGGATATTTGTGAATTTTATTGTTTATCTGGCCATGTGTTCTTTAAAGAATAATACTTGGGTATTTTCTTTTCTATATACTTTATCAAGTATTCATACACACACTGGTTCAGTATTTTCAAATTGATTATGTTATTACCATGTATCAAATGATATATCTTTCTATGGTAATACTCCCGTCGTTCGGTATTCACAATTGTTTGAATCAAACATCATTTCATCTTTAATGTGCTTTCATTGATAATATGTTTATATATTTTTCATATAAACAACATACGTCTTTGGATTCCCAAATATTTTTCTTCATGATAATTTGATCTGATCTTAATAATTATCAGATTCTCAAAACATTTCTATTCTTTCATGATTATTCATTCATAAAAAGTTTTGAGATATCTTAAATGTTTAAAATGCTCAAATTTCATTTCTGATCTTTGATGAGCATATATATGCACTGACATATGATTTCTTGTGCTTTACATGTCAAGAAAATCATTGAACAACATGTACTTTTAGGAACATGGGATTCAGTGTGAGTGCTTAATAGATCTTCCATGGATTCACGATAACCAGTGTTTCCTACCCCGGAAGAAATCCTTTGAGTGATTAAGGGGAGAGGGGTCTAAAAGAATTGAGTGTGGGAGTGAGCAGAGGTAAAATGGAAATGAGAGATTGGTTAGATGTGAGCTTATATATTTAAAAGAAAGAGGGTGTGAGATCAGAATTAAAATAATATCAGAACTCTGCACCAAACATCTTTCTGAGTTGGGCAGCCACATTACTGATTGGTTCACATTTCTTTGGTGACCATCATTGAAACAGGCAAATAGCCCATGCCATCTCTTGCATAAAACCTCCCTAGATACTCATTCTTTTCTTAAAAAGAGAATGTTTCACATTTTCTGGGGAAGCAGCATATAACCTATCGGATCTTCACTTGGAAGATGTTGATATTGAAAAAGAAGGAAAGTTGTCCCACCTTCGACCCTTTCTCATGCACATTGAGTCCATGTATAATCATTGTTGTCTCAGTGATTTACATACTTTGAGCCTTATGAAACACAATCATTGTGCTAACTCTTTCAAACACAAGCACGAGCACATAGAGAATTTGTTTTTCTGTCAGAACATTCATAGAATTACCTTGTGTTTTTCAATGATTGAATGGAAGTCCTGGGGAGTCAACATCAAACAAGCTCCTTAAATTGTACATTCGTTGTACACAGTAACTTCGTGTTACTGACAGACATTTCTAACTGTTTCATATGTTGATTCAGGGTTACAACTCTTATTTTGTTTGAATTTGAAAAGATTCAGATGAATACATTCATGGTTCAACGGCTCTTTCAGATCAGACGACAGATTTTATCACATCATGTATTGGGGAGATTAATAATTTTCCTATCTGGGGGAGATTATCTATTATCATAAGGGGGAGATGAAAGTTCATGAAGAATGTGCTTATCAGACGATGGGAAGTTCATTCAATGACATATCTGACCTTGAAGTGTTTTAATGATTTTGATTCTTACAAATCATTAAAAAGGGGGAGACTAATCAAAAGTTCAAGATCATATTGAAGTTTTAAAGATTTCAGAGGAGATAAAGTTTTCAGATGATCAAAGTCAAAGGTTAAAGAAAGCTTCTCAAAGAAAAAGTGAAAGAAAGTCATAGTTTGAAAGCAAAGTTGTCTATTCAGAATATTCAGAAGCTAATTCAAAGGGAGATACAAGTTTGAAGAATTGTCAAAGATCATACAAAGTGTAAAAAGACTTAAAGATATCAAAGTTATGAAAGAGCAAAAGCTGAAAGCTGAAGACAATTCTGAAGATAAGAAGACCTGAAGATTATTTCCAAAAAAAAATTTAATCTTGAATTCAAAGGGGGAGATTGTTAGACTGAAATTGTATTCAAGATTAAATGAGGGTTATTATTGTAATTGTTGTTTGTGTGTGTGTTGTAATGAGCTTAGAAGGTTTGACCTTGCTTGGTCATGTTGACCTATATATAGGCAAATCTTTGTGTTGTTTCTAAGTAAGGGTGAACAATTAAGTGTGTGAAAGTAAAGGTGTAAGCGTGGTATTGATTGAGAGAGTAAGAACACATAGTTGCACACCTTGAGAACATACACAAACACTCTGTCTTGAAACGTTTGATGTAATCTTTGTGATTAATAAACAAAAGTGTTTTGTGTAGATTTGTATGGTTTTATGCTAGTAATTCTTGGGCCACATACTTTCACGATACCTTGCCTCATATACGAAACCGATCACATCCCGGTTAAGGTTGTCACTGTATTTCTCATAACAGGCCACCACACACCCGATCTCAACATTCGATATACCTTACAGATGACTGAATGTACATCGAGTCCTTATCGAATCATTTCCTATCATTAGGATCTTTGTTGCCTCCCAACCTTAGGTTTCCCTTATCACCTCAAGAGTAGCTTACGATCTTAATTAACTACTTCCACCAAGGACGCCTCAAGGCGAGATTTACCCTTAAATGCTTCTAATCGTCCTTCGTGGAATTATGTTACACTCTTTTATTGCCTTCAAGAACACAACAACCTTTGTAGAAAGGATCCAATCATCGCTCGCCCATACTCCTTTCAATTCCGAGTATCCACAGCCAGGTTGACTTTACCCGAATGGTGAAGGAATCCGCGTACAACTGCTGAGCTGATCACCCACTGTTGTTATAGAAATGATACTTCTAATTCCAACACATCACGGTCTCCTCAATAATTGATTTGTACTTAAAGTCTACCTCGACATTCTCGCCAGATTTCTCCAATAACCACACCACCAAAGATTTCGTTCCATATTCGCAATGTCGAATCTAAGTTGACACCTACTCATGGAAATTAGACCCCAATTCATACCGCTTTATTAGCCAACCATAATATCATCATTATTCACCAATACCCCCTTAAGGTGGCACACCACAGATACACAACATGTTTTCGCACAATTAATCCGCTGATTCGAACCCAACCATACGTAAACAACTGCACAGGGTTCTATCCCTAAGATTTACCAAGGCGGAAAGATCATCACTTAATTAGTTGGGAGAAAGAATAAATCTAACTCTTCAATTACTTCTACGTGAACCAGTCCATGAAACCGAAATCCCAAATTTATAACTAACCATAGGTCAAGTCCTCCGACACTTCAACCTCCGATGACTCCTTTAGTCCTGAAACACGACCTCTATAACAAGAGGGTTTGCACCTATATCTCTAATGAGTTCAAGGTTTTTCAAACTACTATGCCAATTTGAAATTTCATAAAACTTCTAAATGCAAAAAGTTTTATAACAATTAATCATACGAATAAAAATCCACTACCGTTTACTCGGTAGGTGTACAAAGTGGTCTCAATCGATACACATAAAACCATTTTGAAAACCGTTTGGTCATTACTCAAACTAATAATGATAGTAAACGAGAACACACAATCAAACTTTTCAAATGGACCACTATGGTCCCAACATGAATCAATTTACGCCACAGATGAGAAAATTTTTACGTACAAAGACATTGTATAACAAGGCGTTTGTACAAGACTCCCAAAGGGTAGGTTTACATAATCAAGTTCCGAAAATCTCTCATTTAACCATGTAATGACATAAGATAAAATTTCCCACATCCTTTAGTTTATTTCCCAAACTTATTAAAACGATAAGTGCTTGCAATTTAGTCATACATAAAATAATTTAAATCGACTTCAAACTTTTAGTCGCGTGGATAAAACACTCATTAACCAAAAAATGGTGGCTATAATGCCATGCATACGAATAATTCAATAAAATGCATTGCGTGAGACTATAACAGTAAAATCAACAACCCAAGGATGTTAAAAGCAAAAGTTTAACACAAACCATCATAAATCATCCATATGCTTACTCATACCAAAATCATGAATCATTTATATTGCTAAGTAGTGTGCAGCGAAATATGCTCGTATAAAACTCCAAAGAGAAATCACACGATACTGAAACTCCAAAAATAGCATATGGGGTAACATCCACCAACAAAACTCTTGTGAAATAATTTTTTTAATATACCATAAACCAACACACGCCATGAATCTAGTCTACGCATTTCAATGTTCGTTCATGCGTTGCAAGACACCGTAAAATAATACTCCATAAGACTCATCAAAACTCACACAGAATAAAATTCCCAATAAACATCAAACATCAAAATAATGAAGGATAACTCTTCGTCCAAAACCTTAACATATGTGGAGGAGATCCAATGTTAAGGTCATAAACCATAGTTACTTGTCCAAGACCCTACACAACGTCAAAATACGAACATCACAATATCCGAAAATAGCGTTGGACAACAATGAGAATAAAGAAAGTCTCAACAAAGTCTGCATCCTCATGCAATCAAATAGTTTTATGCGTGTTTAAAATCATGGTTTAAAAACCCTGTGTGTGTTAAACATATTTCCAAAATTTCGTTATAAAATTTCACATGATGATTTCAGAATCATGATAAATAGTTGATGCAATTCATGTTAGAATAAAAATTTGTGCATGAATTTGATCGGCATTCAACGTCTCGAAACTACGCGCCTCAATTTCCCCAGACCAAAGATCCTCAATTTCTCAGCTACTATTGCCATCCTGATACTCAAACATCTTAGGACAATAATTCAAGGGTTTCATAGCTTCACCTTACAACTTCTCCTCGAATAATGTCGATTCCAAGTCTATAGTTCTAATCTAACCAATCATTACGACCCTAAACGGTCCACTTAAAGCAATCACCATGCTTACTGTCACCTCCAAGTGACATATGCCAAGATCATCAACCTCTCCTAACGGCTACCCACTTAGAAACTTCTTCACTACCCCAACAGTCATCACATCAAAGTAGTCCACGCATACACATGTAACTCGTAGGTTCACCATAACGCTGGCCAGGTGTAATTATGAACGTACTGTACATGATCATCCTTGCTACTCTTGACGTGATTCCCGTCCCTAGTGTCTCCATCAATCTAAAAACATCCAATCTTAAAGTGCCTATTGGTGAAATTCTCTCTCTCTCTCTCTCTCGATCACTTAAAAGAACACTAGTTTGAGTCTAGGCATCTAAAATCAACACCTAAATCTTTCAAACTTAAGCTCTGATACTAACTTGTAACACCCTCGAATTTGGTAAGAGCAACTAATTAAAAAGTTTCTATTTAACATCGAAATAGGGACAAGAATTCCTCTTACAATTCCAAACTCAAAAATACCTCGAGTCGAAAATCTATAATTTCCTCGCCAAATACAAACTCCAACAATATACAAGGACTAGACTAGAGTTGGGTGCCACATAACCCCAATACAAGTTCCTCTTTACAAACTAACGCGGAAGACTTCACCAAGCCACTCACTTCACGAGCATACAGCTAGCACTTCTCTCTTCATAGGGTCACTAGAACTATTCCCAAACGAAACCTCTTGCACATGCCGACAAATAAAAAGGTTAGGCTAACGCCTAGTGAGTTCAAGAGTTTTACATTAATAGACATATCTTTAAAAAAAGATAAACTCCACTTAAAATCATAACCTTTCAAATGATTTACTTTAAACCCGTAGACGACTCTTTTCAATATCATGCATTTTCAAAGATGAACACCTAATTACAAAGCATTATTTATGAAATGATGCAACCCAAAACTCACTTGAAACGGGTGCGGAGATTTACTCCCAATTTAAGGTACGTGGATAAAACGTCGCATCCCAAAACACCCAAACACGGGTGGGGCAAAATACTCGACCCATAAATTATGGTTAAAACCCGCATGTACAATATGTTACCGAAAACATGGACACTAGGCCCAATACTCACGCGACCATAAATTGAAAGAAAACCAATTATCAAAACATGGGGATGACGTATTTCATTCAAACCTTAATATGCGTGGAAGGAGATCCAATATTAAGGTCCTCATTTACTGTTAACCACATAAGCCCAATGACAATAAAGTAAAACGTCAATATATTTAAAATATTGTTAGCCGACAACGGGGGAGACCCACATCCGTTGAGAGTGGAAGAACACAAAAGTATGTCACCCATACAACGTTAATCGCATGACACCTCACGCCATAAAAGCCCAAGTGTCCCTACGACTTCTTTAACAAGTTTCACCTCGAGACAGTTGACCTTTTTTTAAGAAGAACTCCACCCCGAAGGCCCGACATACTTAAAGACTACCTCCCTGGCATTACTTCAAGCGGCGGAGGTTCTAGTGCCTACCTCCTCGGTAGCACCTCCAGACTCAACCCTCCTGGTGCCTACTTGTAAAGTTTCCTGTCGTAACACATGGGTATCGGAGTTCAACCCCGCAATACCCAATTGACCATCCAAAACAGATTGACTTACGTGCTTATGGATCTAATGCAACACAGTCTAACATTACATGACTACACAGGAATTACCAACGCACTCGATCATGTAATAAACATCAATATGCAACGCGGTGCATTAGTATGTAAACCATAAACGGGCTTTATATTGAGCCATTAAAACCGGACAAGTGTCATCAATACTCTTTTAGTCAACACCGAGCTAAAATGCTCAAAACCCCTTTTTGACCAACGATTAACAATCCCCAAATAAATAACGCAATCGACTCACGTCATACAAACACACTCCAAAATACATGTACAGACTCCAATACAATTTAGATTGGGACAAATGGTTTTCCAAATGGATTTATACTCTTTATTCTTTCAAAACGTCCCATAACACAAAATCAAGCTTTTCTCCCAAACAAACACTAAAAGTGCCTTTTTACCAAATAATTTTCGTTTATGCAATAAATCATCAAAACACTTTCATTTATGTCTAATTCATTAAGATGCCCAAAAATCCCAAATGTGGGTGTTTTGTAATGATTATAAAGCCAATCACCTCAAATAATCAAAACCCACCAAATGACTCAAGTAATGATAATTTCATGCAAAACATATAAATACTTTAAAATGAACATTTTGGCATGTAAAATGTTTTCACAAATCAACTTGAACTCACCTTGCTAGATTTAGGCTAAATCTAGATTTTCCCCAACTTGAGATCCTTTGAAGAACACTTGGATCATCAAGCCAAAAACTTCCAAAAAAACCTAGATCCATACATTTTCAACCATAAATATTTACATCCAACCATTTAGAATCATTCCCCAAACATTATACATAAAGATCTCAACTTATACCAAAACCCTAACTTCCATAGATGAAGAGATAGAATATTACCTTAACCCAAGCTTGAATCTACCAACCAAAATGCCTCTAAGTCACCAAAATGAGCCACAAACTTCCCATCTTCAAAATAGATAAAAAGGTTGGGTGAAACCCTAAGAAGCTTGGTGGAGAAGATGAAGATGGAGGGATGATGGTTCTAGCTTCCAAAACTTGTTAGATGGTGAAGAATCACTTAGATTTAGGGAGAAAACTCTCAAAAATGGGTTAGGGTTCGTTTTGGAAGTTGGGGGGTTGATTTGGGAGAGAAATGGGGAGAAGAATTAGGTTTTGGGTGAAAAATGGGGTTTGGGGTCGGTTCCTCCCTTTTAAATGCGCACAATGGCTCTGCGCAGATGGCGGCGCTGATCGATCCGTGCGGAGATCCGCGTGGAGCACTGGGAACAAACTCCAGCACTGATGGTGGCGCTGATCCATCTGCGCGGAACACTGCCGCCCGATTTTCTTCATTCTTCTTGCCTGATCACTGATTTGGGCATAACTTCTTCGTTTAAACTCCGATTTTGCTCCGGAAAGAACCGTTGGACTCGTAATTGAAACCTTCATCCAACAAGGTTATAAAATATAGGATTCAAGTCCAAAATCCCACTTCTTCTTTTCCCCTTAAAATACCCTTTTGTATTAACTTGAAATTATATATTCCTAAAAATCGGGGTGTTACATCCTCCTAGTGGCTACTCGACTTGGTTCATCCACTCGTTTCAATTTAGACCATAAAAGCACAACAAGCTCCCATGAGATGCATATAATACTAAGATAGGTAACTTTGGTCCAATAATCACAGGTATCATAACTTATACACTAATGGCATTTCAATGTACATACCATAATAAATCATGGATATCATCGTACAACAAGGTTTTACACAAAGTGGGGTGTTACAAACTGATACCAAAATTAGCTAATATATATAGCATTACAACCCAAATGGTAAAAGATGACTACAACTGAGATAATCTAAGTCTATCGAAACTTTGAGCTTCCTCCAAATCCCTATCATGACACCGCCTCCCGCAAATCCCTTGAACGAACTTCTAACTGAACCCCTTACCTGAAAATGGTTTTAGTTTTGTAAAGCGAGGGTTAGACCATGAGGTCTAGTGAGTTCCCTCTAGCAACAACATTTGCACCAACAACAATATTTAAAACAATTCATAAGCGTTTATAAACAATTCTCCACTTTAAAACATTTAAACTTTCAATCGCAAAACTACACATGTAATCGGCACACTGAAGTCACGCCACATGTGACAACGTGTCAGTCTCACGCTGCCTTAACTGGAACACACCCTTCATGGCATAAACGGGACACCCCCCCCCCCCGACATGAGCACTAACGGAACACACCCTCTGATTTAGCCGTTACACACCCACTTCCAAATGTATGCATACAAATTATCTCAATCTTTTACAACATATCAAAACATGCAGTTCATATAAAAGATCAACATGCAGTTTCATAACATCTCATGCGTTTAATATAAAACACAAGTCAACACACTTTCAGTTAGAAAGACTCACCTGGTACTCCGGTTAAATCCCTTCTTACTTACGCTGCTTACTCTTGGACCGATCACCTATAAATACGAGAAAACAAAGTAATAAGTCACAGTCCCTACTAAAACCCAACTAGAAACCAAGTGGGTTGCCCCGCCGCCCGAGGTCCCACCCGACCTCCCACGCCACCGTACATGATCATCCTTGCTACTCTCGACATGCCTCCCATTTCTAGCGATTCTATCAACTTCAAAATATCTTATCTTAAAGTGTCTAGTAGTGCAATCTTACTTTCTCATACTTAGATGAATGCTAGTTTGAGTCTAGGTATCCGAAATCAACACCTAAATCTCTCAAACTTAAGTTCTAATACCAACTTGTAACACCCTCAAATTTGGTAAGAGCAACTAATTAAAATTTTGGTATAATATCAACATAAGGAACAAAACTCCCTTATACAATTCAAAACTTAGTACATTCCTCAAGTTAAAATTCTATAACTAACCTCAACAAATATAATTTCCAATAATATACAAGTACTAAACTGAAGTCGGGTATTACTTAACCCCAAACATTAAATTGCTCTTCCCAAAAAAAGGCGGAAGACTTCAACAAGCTAATCACTCTCCGAGCACGTAATTAGCACTCCTCTCTTCACAGTGTCACTAGAACTATTCTCAACGAAGCATGTTGCACATACCGACAAATAAAAAGGTTAGGCTAACGCCTAGTAAGTTAGTGAGTTTAAGAGTTTTCAACATTAATAAATATATCGATAAAAAGGAAGAATGCAATTGAAATCATAGTCTTTCAAAATGATATGCTTCAAATATGAAAATGACTCATTTTCCAATACTATGCATTTTAGACGAAGGAGACATCAACATAAACGTTTTCCAAACCAAATTGTTTTAAGGACTAAGATCCCAATATAAAACGTTCTTTCGTAAATTAAATTCAATCCAAACTCACTCAAAATGAGAATAGAAAGCAGACTCCCAATTTATGAAACACGGATAAAACTTTATATCGCGAAGCACCCAAAACATGGATGGGGCATAATACTTAACCCATAAACCATGGATAAAACCCATATAAACAAAACGCCACCGAAAACATGGATAATAAAACTCAATACCCAAAACAACACCTTTCGGTGACGGGGGAGACCCGAATTCCATCGAAAGTGGCAGACACACAAAGTTAAGCCACTTCTCGATGTTCTCGAGCTTCACATAGAGTCATGAATCCCCGTATACGGCTCCCTACCGAGATACCACCACAAGATACCCAAATGACCCTAGTGTCTACTCGAGCTCTAGATGAGTGTCACCACAAAAGCCACAAGTCCCCGTATCCGGATCACCATGGGCACAACGCAAGACTTAGCTCCGTATACGGCTCTGCAGAGCACCACCGCAAGCTTACATAAAAACATGACTTGGGGACCACTCACTAGACTTCAAACGCGGACAATAAATTCCACGATGAATAACTAGAATGGATTACAAACGAGCATCGAGTTCAACCACCCATGATCTATACCTCGAGCCCTTCACTAAAGGTTACACGGTTATCGAGTTCAACCACCCACGATCTATACCTCGAGTTCCCGCTAGCCATAAACAATTTTCAGTCCCAAAGTGGGGATAAAGTCCCCAACTAAACCAACTGACTGACTCATATGCCTATGGATCCAATGCATTACAGTCTAAAACGTTACATGACTCAAACGAATGAACTAACGCATTCAAAACATGTAACTCTCAAATAAGATGCAACTAAGTACACCATACGTCCAAGGCTCCTTAACAAGCTACCAAAACTGAACAAATGTTCCAAAGACTCATCTGAGTGTAAACCAAGCACCAAAAGGCATAATGAACGTTTGGCTAAAATACGTGAGCCAATAAGGTTACATAAACCAACATACATCTTTTCCCAAAAATCTTTATCTCTCAAATCACAATTGACCTTCGGCCCAAAACTAAAAAGGTTTACCATTTCTAAAATGTTCCCAAGGTCAGGAATGACTCACACATTCATACCTTCATAACATTCCATTTCATGAATGATGCATAAAACTCGACAAACACTAAAAGTGCATTTTTGACCAAATATCTATTTATGCAATAAATCATCAAAACACATTCATTTATGACACATTTATCAAAATGCCCAAAAATCCCAAATGTAGATGTTTTACAAAGTTTAATAGGCTAAACACTTCAAATAATCAAAAGTTACCAAATAACTCAACAGTTGACAATTTCATGTAAAACACATAAATACTTTAAAATGGACATTTTGGCATGTACAACGTTTTCACAAATCAACTTGAACTCACCTTGCTAGATTTAGGTTAAATCTAGATTTTCCCCAACTTAAGCTCCTTTGAAGAAACTTGGATCTTCAAGCCAAAAACTTCCAAAACCTAGATCCATAAACTTCAACCATAAATATTTACATTTAACCATTTAGAATCATTCCCCAAACATTATGCATGAAGATATCCACTACACCAAAACCCTAATTTCCATAGATGAAGAGAATAGCATATTACCTTAACTATAGCTTGAATGCACCAACCAAAATGCCTCTAAGTCACCAAAATGAGCCACAACTTCTCATCTTCAAAATAGGTAAAAGGTTGGGTGAAACCCTAAGAAGCTTGGTGGAGAATATGAAGATGGAGGGATGATGGTTCCAGCTCCTAACTTGCTAGATGAAGAAGAAACACTTAGTTATAGGAGGAAAACCCCCAAATATGAGTTAGGGTTCAAATTTGGGGTTGGGGTCGATTTGGGAGAGAAAGGGGGGAAGATTTGAGGTTTTTGAGAAAGAAATGGGGTGGAGGTTGGTTTTCCCCCTTTTATGTGTGCACAGTGCGCGTACGCGAGTGATGCCATGACCCAACTCGTGTAGAGAGGCACGCCGCCCCCTAAACAGATCTCCGTGCAAATCACGACACAGTTCGACCCGCGCGGACACTCGCGTGGAACACTGCCACACTTTTGTCTTCTTCTCGACTATAGATTTTGGGGTGTTGCACTCTACCAAACCATTTCATATTCTCATCACATAATATTTCCATTTTCCCAAAGATTTTTCATATATGCTCATGAACACCATTTCAATAATACCCAAACAAAAGAAAGATTTTGACCACATAAATAAGAGGAGTATTAGCAACAAAACAAGTAATGATGTGTATCTAGTTTGTACAAAGGTTTAGAACACTCACAAACTAGGTTTTAACGAAAACCTAGAAAAGATGATAAAACTCTAGAAAATATGGGAGTGATGGGATTTGAATCTTTGGATCCTTGAAGCTCTTCCTTAGATGGTCACACTGTAACACCCTGATTTTTATCTTAATTGAGGAAAAGTGTTGAACGAGATGAATTAGTAAAGGAAGAACCAAGTATGGAGTATGGCTATAGTGCCATGTGATTGTGATATTTGTCACAATAGCACCGATGGTACTAGGAGTATGGTCGTCTCGGCTATAGTGCCATGCAGTTGTGATAAATGTCACAATTGCAACGACATTACCGAGTGTTTGGTCGTCCTAACGAATGTGACAGGAAGGTATGACAATGGCACGATAATTGGAATAATAGCATCCAATGTACTGAGAAAATGGTCGAGGAACGACCGAGAAAACGGTCAAGGAATAGTCGAGGAACGGTCGAGAAAACGGGCGAAAAGGGCTCTCGGTACCTTTTGGGCGAAAATGCCAAGCTAAAGTGACACTGACACTTTAGTCGAGCACTTTCGCAGAGAAAAAGGTGACCACGGTACATTTTGGGCAAAAGTGACAGCTAAAGTGACACTGTCACTTTCGCTTGTCACTCTCGCGATCGGGGTGCAGTGCATAAATTCAGCCCCTATCTTCATTTGGTCATATCTTTCTCAATTCTACTCCATTTTTGGTGATTCAAATTGATATGGTTTCGTATTTGAGATATTTCAAGGATAGATTGTTAGTTTTGGGAAGATCCAAGAGTATTTGGTGGTGGAGTGGAAGCAAAGATCAAGAGCTCATCATCATCACCTCCATCTTCAAGAAATTTGGGGTTTTCTAGGTTTTCACCAAAAACCTAAGTGGTGAGTTGATCCTCCTAGTTTTTAAACTTTATTATGAGTCATAAATCATTTATTGATGACTTCCTAATGTTTATGTTTCTCAAATTTCGGTTTGGAAGATTTTGAGAAAAGTTAGGTCAAATTAAGGTTTTTGGACAAAACGGAGATTTTGATACAAGATGTTTGGGGAACGATTCTATATGGTTGAATATGAATATTTATGATTGGAAATTCATGGATTTAGGTTTTTGGAAGTTTTGGCTTGAGGATCCAAGTTTCTTCAAAGGAGCTCAAGTTGGGGGGAAATCTAGATTTAGCCTACATCTAGCAAGGTGAGTTCAAGTTGATTTATGAAAACGTTGTACATGCCAAAAATGTCCATTTTAAAGTATTTATGTGTTTTACACGAAATTATCAAATGTTGAATTATGTTGTTGGTTTTGATTATTTGAAGTGTTTACTTTTATAAACTTTGTAAAACACCCACTTTTCGGATTTTGATAAATAAACCATATATTTTGGTATCTTAAGGATTTATTTCATGGAAGTAGATTTTTTAGTATAAATGTATTTCATTGTGTGTTTTGGAGAAATGCTTGATTTTGTGTTATGGGACGTTTTGAAAGGATAAATCTTATAAACTCACTTGGAAAATGTTTTGTCCCAATATAAATTATGTTGGAGTTATCTCCATATTTTGGAGCATGGGTTTGCATAAATGCGGGTTGTTTACGTTCGATTTCATTTTATGATTTTCTTACAATTGGTCTTTTGATTTGTTAAGCCTAAGGCTCGTTTGGACCTCGTTGGGTCTTGGGGATAATTGTCCGGGTTTTGATAGCTCAATGTAGAGCGTTTGGTCATGATTTTGATTTACTGCATCTTATTTGAGAATTACATGTTTTGAATGCGTTAGTTCATTCATTTGGAGTCATGTAATGTTTTTAATTAATGCAATGGATCCATAGGCACTGTGTTCTTAATGTCCCGTTTTGGATAAGATCACAACTTTGGCACAAAATAGGCATCGGGTCACCATGGTAAGTAAGGTGTGGACCTATATGGTCGGGCAACGTCCCATAGGCAGTAAGGTGTAATTCCAAATGTGCTTGTATGTTTTATGTGGGTTTGGACATCTCAAAGTATAGATCCAGAGGGGTTAAATTTGAATCTCTGCGTGCAAAAGATCTAGAGGGGTTGAGCTCGATATGTCTTATGAGTATAATCCATACGTTTTGGTTTTACTACATAGTTATGTGACCTACTTTTGTGTTCCGTCACGTGCAATTTAATCGGGTCTCCTCCGTCACCGAAAGGTCTTGTTTTGGGTATGGAGTTTTATAATCCATGTTTACGGTTACATTTTGAGTATGAGTTGTTATCCATATTCTAAGGTCTTGAATATTGAATCTTATCCATGTTTTTTGATATTTTGGATGATAGAGTTTGTCCACGTTTTCAGTATTTGGTTATTAAAGTATAAGTTATGTTTTGCGTGAGTTTTGGGTTTAGGATTTATATCCGAATGGACGTTTTGTATCGTGGTTTTAATTACGAAGATGGTGAGTGTTGGGAAAGAGATTGCTTTCAGACTTAATGTATTTTATTTTAGAAATCACGTTTTAAATAACATTCTTAAAGTTTATTGATTTACATATTTACGATGAAAACTCTTGAGCTCACTAGGCGTTAGCCTAACCTTTTTATTTGTCGGCATGTGCATCAGGTTCCGGTTTCTAGCGTTACTGTGAATAGACGAGTATTAGTTTTACTTGAGGATGAGTAGCTTGGTGAAGTCTTTAGCATTTTGGAGATAGTGACTGTTATTGGGTTTTTAGTAACACATGTCCTTATTATAGACCTTGTATAAGGTTTGAATGGTGTTTATAGAAGTTAAACCTTAAATTGTTATTGTAGGTGATTTAGTTATCGATGAATTTAGAAAATTTTAAATTAGTTGCTATTTCCAGATTTGAGGGTGTTACAAGTTGGTATCAGAGCTTAAGTTTGAGAGATTTAGGGGTTGATTTCAGATACCTAGACTCAAACTAACGTCCTTTTAAGTGATGAACTTGAGATTGCACAATTAGGTACATTGAGAATAGGATACTTTGAGGTTGATAGAGTCATTTATATTGGGAATCATGTCAGGAGAAGCAAGAGTAATCATGTACGGTACATTCATAATGGCACCTGGCCAGTGTCATGGTGAACTTACATGTTACATGGGTAAGCTTGGATCATCTTGATGTGAGAACCGATGGGGTAATGGATGAGTTTCTAAGGAGTAGTAGCTTGAAGAAGTTGATGTTTATAGCATTGTCACTTGGTGTGACGATTAAGAATAATGAATGCATTAAGTTGACCATTTTGGGTCGGAGCAATTGGTGGAATTTGAACCGTAGGCCTATTGAATTGACTTTATTTCAAGAAGAAATTGTAAGGTTAACCGGCTTAGTTGTCTATCGTTACCTTAAGGTGTTGAACATCCGGATGTCGGTCGTTTTATCGCTGGACTTGGTGAGCTTGGTCCTAAGATTTTGAGTCTTGACCAAAATTCATGCACGACACGCGCTTTTAAAATAATTTGCACAAAGTATTTCATACTTTCCCAAACCATCATGCGGGTCATATTTGGAATGCCTAGAAAGACGTTTTACATGCATGAGATTTTAAACCTTAAGTTCAAGTTTGCATAAAATTGTTTTATTGCACAGGGTTACAAACTTTGTTGAGATTCTCTTTATCCTCGTTGATGTCCAACACTATTTTCGGATATTGAAATATTATTGTTTTAATGTTGTTTGGGGTCTTGGACAAGTAACTGCAATTTATGACTTTAACATTGGATCTCCTACACGTATGTTAAGGTTTTGGACGAATAGTTACCTTCCATTATTTTGGTGATTGAGTCTTATTGGGAATTTTTATTCCATGCGAGTTTTATTGAAAAGTGTCACCTTATATCACGATGCGATAAAAGAGAAAGTTTTGAAAATCATGACACTTTAGTTATAACTTTGTATTATGATATTTGATTATTGTAAACGAAAATTTTGGTCCCATTTGATTTTAGGTGTCGTTGAGTTTCATTGAGTTTTATGAAAATTTTGTTGGGTCTTATAGAGTTCTATTTTTCAAGCGGTACGGGCCCGACGATTGTGACACGCGATTCTGCCCAAGGGCACTCTCGCCGTCACTATCGCGGTTCATCCCCCAAGTCTCGAAAATTCAACGATCGAATCTGGGTAAGCTTGATTTGTAGGTCAAATAAATATTAATAATACCTGAGCATTGTTCTAAAAAACTTGTCGCACAGCCGCCATGGCGCGCCATGGCACCAAGGCTTGTGTGTCACGCCACGTTAAGCCCATGGCACGCCTTGCCCTAATGCGAAGTTATCGTAATGATATATTTGATTTTATTTACGTTTTTAATGTCTTGTTTGCAAGTTTTTAATATATAACCTAATTTAACTTGATTATTACTATTTACTCATTGAGTAACACTACAAAACATACATTTTTATATATAATATTTATATATGAATTAGAAAATTTGACGCCATAAGTCACGCCTTGAAAACGCCGTGGCTCCTAAGGCTTGAGGCTTGGCCTTGTCGTCATGTCACGCCTCACGCCATTTAGAACATTGTACCTGAGTATGATTAGGTGGATTTTCAGGGTATTACAATCACCAAATTTCAGCCAAATTTTATCAACAAACTAGAATATTTAATGTATAAATGTTGTACTTTTAAATGTTTTATAAATGTTGTACTTTTAAAATTTAATTCCTTTTATCTATATTATATTATAAAGCACGGATAAAAAATCTTTTAAATACAAATTATTAGGCACAAGGTACCATTATTTTATGCAAGATTTTAAAATTTTCTTAATTTACAAGTATCAAAGCACAAGATACATATTACTACTGCAGGCTTCTAACACCCACCAATTTGGTATGTGCAAGGCCTTCCTTTTATGTAGACATTTCCATGTATCACTATTAATTAATATATTATATTACTATAATTTTGTTTTAATTATATTATTAAATATGTAATTGGTTATTTTTTCTAGATGTTATTAAAATATATAAGATAATCATTGAATTCTAACAAAATACTTAATTTTATTATATAAAAACATTATATTATTAAGCCTAAATTAAACAAATTTATAAAAAAAAAAACATTACCATTTTCTCAAAACCATCCAAAATCGTACTGTAAATCAACAAAAAAATAAAATGGAACATTAAAATCGTGATGTATCTCACTGCATTACGCGAGTACGCTTCTAGTAAGATAAAATAGATAAATATATGATTGATTAATATTTTTACATGAATTTTAAAATATAAATGATTTTTTTAGAGGAATAAAACAATTTTATCGTGAAAAAAATGAAGTTTGTATTTTTAATTTAGGAAAAGTTAAAAAAAATCCAACGAACTTTCCCATTTTGAATGGTTAAGTCTCTGAACTGTTTTTTTGAATTAATAAATCATTAAGGTTTTCTATTTTGAATGGTTAAGTCATTGAACTATTTTCTTGAATTAAAAACCATTGGCTTTCTCATTTTAAATGAAAAAAAAATTGAACTTTCCCACTTTGAATGATCAAGTCTCTATTTTTTTTAATAAATAAACCATCAAAATTTTACAAATTAACCAAAAAAAATACCTAAAACCGGCTAGAAATGTTTTAAAGTAAAAAAAAAACTAAATCAGTTTTACCATTCCCGAAACCTACGTCATTAAAACCCTTGCCACCCTTTGTCACCTCATTGCGTCTACTCTATAATCACCCCTACCATCGATCTCCCTCTTTTTGATCATTTTTTTTGTATAAGTCTATACGTGCTCCCTTATGCAGAACAGACAATGATGGGCCAACGAGGAGGAACGATGTTGTTGTGTGTGAGGTTTGAATGACGTAGCGTTTAGGAATGGTAAAATCGATTTTAAGTTTTTTTTTTTTACTTTAAAACCTTCTTAACTGGTTACAAGTAGTTTTTTTTTTTTTTTTGTCAAAAGAATGCAGATTTTCAATTAAAAAAAGTTCAATGGTTTATTTATTCAAAAAAATAGTTCATGGACTTAACAAAGTTTAATAGTTTTTTCATTTAAAAAAATAGTTCAAAAACTTGACCAGTCAAATTGGGAAATTTCAACAGTTTTTTTGTTTTAAAAAAATAGTTCAAGAGCTTATCCATTAAAAATCAGAAAATTTGTTCTACTTTTAGAATTTAAATTTAGGGAAAATTGCATCAAAATGGAACCAACTTTGTCTTGATTTCTATTTTAGGGAACCAACTTTTAAAATTATCATTTAAGGATCTCAAGCAAACTTTTCGTTTATTTAAGGGTCTCGTTGACCTGATGAGCAGGTAACCGGTATATCACTATGACATGGCAAAAAAATAAAATTTTAAAAATTACATAATATCCACGTCTTTTGTAAAATTTACTTATTTTCATCTTCTTCATCAATAACAATCAAACCCAAAACTCAAAATCAAAAACCCAAAACTCAAAATCAAACATAAATCAACCCAAAATCCATCTACTTTCTTCATGACAGGGAACATGGGGAGAAGGAGTTTTCAGCTACCGGTTCATCTTCTTTCTTCGTGACATAGAACTCCTTCAATTTCTCCAACCTACATTCATGGTAAATACGAAGATGGTGTATTCGAGCCACCCAACGGCTTGGACGTCGATGAATCTAGACCATCCGACGAACTTTTCGATGCTAGCAATGGATACCGATACGAAGGAGAAGGTATTGAAAGATGGATAGGTTTGTGGCGAAGAGAGATTTTTATCGGAAAGTCGTAAAGGGCTTGATTACTGCTGTATTCGTGTCTCCCCTATGATTTTGCTTTGTGGGTTTGATCGATCGGAGAAAGAGATTGAGGAGCGAAGTCGTTGATTTACAGAAATATATCGAGATACGAGAGGGAGTTGGGGATTCAGCGAGGAGAGGGAGTTGGGGTTCATCGGGGGAGGTCAGATAAGGTTTTGTCGACGGGGGAGAGGGGGTTTGGGTTCGCCGAAAAAGTAGGTGTCGGCGGGGGACGCTTCATCTCTTTGAAGATGATGATGATGATATGTTGTGTTAAAGTGTAAATTACATTCTTGGTCCCTGTGGATTACTAAATATGTTTAAAAAATATTGTAAAGTGTAAATTACATTATTGGTCTCTTTGGATTGTGAAAATAGATAAAATGACTAAAATAACCCTCATTTAATTGGACTTAACTGAAAAAATTAACGGCCGTTAGTGTGAGAGACCAAAACCAAAGTGAAATGACAAACGTGAGGGACCAAATCCGTGTTTCGATAATTTAGGGATGATATCTGTTGAAAATGACAAACGTCAAAAACCAAAAATGAACTTTACTCATATAAGAAATATGTGACACGTCATAATTATTAACGCCACATCATGTTTTCAAAGTTATTTTTTTTCAATTTTAAATATGACATGGAATATTAGTTGGCGTTTACTTTAGCCACTTCATCATTAGTAGGTCATCAGGTCAACGGGACCCTTAAATAACGAAAAGTTTGCTTGAGATCTTTAACTGATACTTTTAAAAATTTGTTCCCTAAAATAGAAATCAAGACAAAGTTGGTTCCATTTAGATACAATTTTTCCTTAAATTTATTATAAGATCAAGAGTGAATTACATAAATGGTCCCTCGTGAATGCCTGGATTTCACTAATCGTCCCTCCAGTTCTGAAAGTACATTGGTGGTCCATAAAATCGAGTTTTGCTGTCGAAATTCGTCCCTGTCGCTAACGTCGTTAGGCATACTCCGTTAAGTGTGTCATGTGCCTCTCACGTGAGGGGCATTTTTGTCTTTTTATCCTTTTTATTTTATTTAAAATATATAATTAAATTAAGATTTTTATATTTTTATTTCTTTTTTTAATTAAAACAAATAAACCATTCTTGGAAGATGGTATCTCCCAAAACCACCACCTCTCTCTAATCTCGCTTCTCCTTCTATTCTTTTTTTCTTTTAAGTGTGCTTTGTATGAATCACTCCCTCTAATCTCTCTTCTCCTTTCTAATGCCACACCCACAATGAAAAACCCAAATCCATTTCCAACCAATTCCTTCCAAACTCATTTCCATCACCGCCACCACCACCACTAGCAACAATGATTCCGGCGACGATATCCCACCACCACTAGCAACAATGATTTCGGCGACGATATCCCGCCACCACCGCCTTCACTGTTGGTGTTGTTGTTGGTGGTAGTGATGAAGATGTTCATGATCTCCATCAGATTTCTCGAAGAACAGATGTTCATGATCTCCTTCGGTTTTTGCTTATTTGTTTAAGGTTTCAATTTTTGTATAGGGTTACAATCTACAAATCTAGATTAGATTTGTTTAAAGTTTCGATTTTTGTTTGTAATTTTATAGATTTCATTTAGGGATTTATATTTGTATTTAGGTGATTGTTTCTTGTATATGAATCTAATTTATTTTTATTTATGGGTTTAATTTGTTTCTTATTGATTTGTTTCATTTTTGGGTTTGAGAAAATTGTTTTTCATGATTTTTTTCATTTATGTATTTGTTCTTGAAATCTGATGGTAGTAGTGGGTGGTGGTGGTAGTAGAAGGGGGAGGCGGTGGAGGTGTTCTTGTTGAGGAAGAAGATGGAGGAAAAATGGGTTTGTATGAGTTTTTTGGGATGATAATGTTCTTGACTTGAGTATGAATGTTCTTAGGGATGGATGTGAGGTTGAAGATGATAGGTAAAATGACCAAAATGCCCCTCACATGAGGGACACATGTGCCCTCTAACGGCAACTCAGTGGACGGCGTTAGCGCCAGTGACGAATTTGAGCAACAAAACTCTATTTTAGGGACCACCAATGTACTTTCAAAACTGGAGGGATGATTAGTGAAATTCAGGCATTCACGAGGGACCATTTATGTAATTCACTCTAAGATCAAATTGATAAATATATGATTGATTAATATATATTTTTTACATGAAGTTTAAAGTAATTTTATTTAGAGGACTAAAAGAAATTTATCATGAAAAATTGAAGTTTGTATTTTTAATTTTATGAAATAAAACCCTAATTCGTGTACAACACGTGTGTGTTTAACTGGTATACGAATCCATCATCCGCCGGCGACAACTCACAGTCCTCGACCGGAGATATTCACGGCAGCGATGTACGAACAGGCTATCTAGATAGAGAGTTTTCGTGAGAGCTAGAATAGAATGGGAGGAGGCGAAGGGAGAGAAGGAGATTGGGAATGCAACGGCTGTGGAAACAGAAACTATGCCTTCAGGTCGTTTTGTAACAGGTGCAAGCAGCCTCGACTCCTCGTTGATTCCAAAACACCTGCCGATTCTAAATGGCTCCCTCGTATTGGCGATTGGATCTGTACTGGTATGTTCTCTCTCACCAAATTTTCGACTACTTTGTTTGGTGGTAATTGGTATGCTTTTGTTCGTGTCTACTGTACTGATGCATGTAAATTGATATTATTAGTCTGTGACTATAGATGCTTTGTTTATGTTGGTTGTAAGTTTGCAAAACAGTTTGTTTGTGATGAGGATGGTTCATGAGAATGGGAAAAATTAAGTGAAATTCATGAGTTTTATGTGTTAAAACCGGACTCGAAGATGATAATGGTATATTAAGGTAGGAATGATTAGGCGTGAAAAGCTTTCCTGGATCTCAAAGGTGTAAGAGTGAGATCGTTCATAGTCAAAACAAGCACTTTTGGTGAAGAGTTGATTGCATAAAAAATCCATTGAACTCTAATGCAATTTCTTTAGTCATTATTGAATTATGTAAATTTATTCTAGTTTCTATTTAGTCCCTCAATATGATATATTTATTGAAGATTTATTTTCTACAGATTTTATAAATTCGAAAAAAAATACCTTTTGCCCAGGAGAAGTCATTAGAAATTGAAGTGTATAAAATGTCAAACTTCATTTTGTTAGAAAACGCATTACTTCAAACAATTCCTTTGTAAAACAACCATCAATTAAAACAATTTCACTGTAAATCACTTACATGTAGACCAATTGATGTGAACCGTCAGCATATTAACATCCCCTGGCGAAACAATAATACGAGAATATAGTTTGGACAAGGGTGGAGCCAGGAATTTGATCTAGGGGTAGCCCATAATATGTCAAATGAAATGTGTTGATTGAAGGTATTCAAACGAGGTATTCGACTAATGCCAGTTGTGGTAGGTCTAGAAAATTTAAATTGAGTTGAGTGAAAGATTGAGAACTTGAAAGAGTTGATAGAATAACAAACAGTTGTGAATATTATGATTTTTGTTTGTGAACTATGGAGCTAGAAATTATCTTTGTTGTAGTGTTATATGGACCTCATAACCTGTTATATTATTACATGGGTCTATTTTGAATAATTTACAAATAAAAGATAAACGGCCTTGATATAGATATCTATATTATAATTTATATACATGACTATTCACGTACCTAAGTGTTGAAATGGTATTATAAAAACCGAGGCCAAAAAATCAACATTATAAAATCTTGTTATATGTTTCTAGACCATGTAAAAAAGCATGAATCCGAACACGTGGACACTTATAGATAATCAATGGAGTTAGCCAATTTTGCTACCATAAATTGCCAGCCATACTTTCTATAAACAAATTGTTATACCGAGTTCAGGGTGGGCCCATGATCACCCTGGGCCAAGGGTGCCTCCGCCTTTGGTTCGGACAGTTTCTGAAAATGAAAGGTACCAAAGTGGAAATGAGGTTGCATCCACCGACAAATTTCTTTAGCGAAACAATTTAAAACAACATGTTTTAAGATACTAGCCTTTTTTCCAAATAGAAATCGAAGCAATGTACAGCTTTTTATCGCACCAGATGCAAATGCTGGAGGATTAGTGATTTAGTGTTAATCGACATAAAGATTATCAGAAAAAAGACACACATGCACTCACACAGATATAGTTAACAACAATTATAAAATTTAAGGAATTCTTATCAGAAGTTCCACAATTATTTTGAAATTATATGTAATACAATCGTTTCTTATAAATACTTTAAGTTCAAGAGCTAAAATAAAATTGGTTTAAAATCTCCTTGCATTTCTATAGACTTCTTCTATTATTGTATTCTTTTTCTTCATTTTATACAATCTTTGTAGTAGTAAATAGAATATAGATAGGTTTTGTGGACCAAAAATTTTATTCCGAAGTACACTCTTTTTTATCCTGTGACCTTTCGTGCTGCTATACTGTCCCATTTGATTCACTTGCCCATTAAGTTTTATAACTTTAGCGTTAAGTGCAACCTCAAGCTTCAATTTAATGCATACTACACTTCCTGAAATGGTATCTAAATGGAGACCATTATATTAACTCACTAAATGGAGCCTGTATGCATTAGGTGCAACCTTAAAGTGAAGCAAAGTTTGTTTTTAGCTTGCTGTAAATGGGATCCTATACTGTTTAACATACTATGAAAATGTGAATGTATAATGAGTTCATTTGTATTTGTATATGGTGCATATAAGTTTGTACTTTATAATGTTTACTCATGTTTCAATAAGACTCATTGGATGTGGTTATAACCATCAAGAGTATGTGGTCCAACCTTCAATGGTGGTTTGACCATGTTTATCAGAGTGTAGATTGGTTTGACCATGTTTATCAGAGTGTAGATTATTTGATACCTCTTTTCTCCCAAAAATAGGTTACACTACTTTATATTTTGTCCCAACTCCCAAGTAAATGAGCGAAATTGTTTCATACATCCTTCTTTCCCAGTGTTATTATTCAATTTGTCATAAGATTCATAAACTTTTTTTTATTAATCTTGACGAGCTAATAAACATGAATTTAATCCTATGACTTGGTGTTTAGAGTGCATCAGACATGTATACAATTCAATCTAGTTTTCACATAATTAGCAAAAGTTCATTTCTTTACAACCGGAGGGGATATATGATATAGCTAGTGAAGTGGAGTAATTTTCTGGTCGTTCATGAAGCTTGTTTGTTGAATATGTTTTCTATTTAGATTAGAAAACTGCCATCATTCAGGTTGAGTAGTTTGTGTTTTTGTATATGTGTATTTTTTTGGTATGTGATGGGCTGGTTGGTGTGCGTATTGTTGGATTCCTGTACCTCTACCTGGCTGCGTTGTGGGTTGGTGTGTGTGGCAATGGATGGGTTGGTGTGTGTGGCAATCGATCAAAATAGGTTGCACTAACAACAATTATGCCTCGCGAGAGAAGTGCAAAAAATGTGGACAACCAAAGGAGGTAGCAGCTATGCCAGCACTTGCAATGCCTGGGGCTACTCTGCGAACCCAATTACATTATTTTCCTAGGGCACAAGGAGTACAGGACCACAGATTGAATATGGGATTGCTAGGGAATGGAACTCTGCAGCAGTCCCTACCTTTAAGTTCTCATTGGCTTTTAGGCCGAGCTGATAAATTTGGGCTTCAAACGGCTACTACATGGCCTTTGGGTGGAAATGCCACTAATGCAATTCCATATATAAACCAAGTCAGTCAGGTTATGGTTCCGAAAGGATGGCGTAATGGCGACTGGATTTGTGCTTGTGGTTTTCACAACTATGCTTCTCGAGCTCAGGTATTGTGGTCATGATTTCTCACCAACTGATCTTATATGATTGGATATTACTGTTATTTTGCATCTGATTTGGCTTCTGCTTGATTTACAGTGCAAAAAATGCAATGCTTCAATGCCACCAGGTAATAACTTTGTTTCTTGTACCAAACCAGCCACCATTTGTTAATTGTTACCGGAGCAATGCTGTTGCGTTTTTGATCTTTTCAGTTCAAGCATCTTCGTGTTTCAGAAATACAAATAGAATGCTGTTATATGGTCTCAACTTAGATTGATATTCAGTAGTTGCATAATGATGTTGCATGCTTGAGATCACCAATTAGAAAATTTAAAATATTTTAGCTTCATCAATGAAACTCATATCTAGCTTGCATTGCTTACCAATTATTCTCCAATTTGTGCTGAAGCTTTGGGAACAAAACGGTTAGCATCTGAAGAACTTGTTCAAGATTGGGATAACAAGCGACTGAATGCTGGGCAGGTGATTAACCACTTTGTGATATGGGATTAGAACTTAATAACTTTATTGTGAGAGTTTTCATCTCACAACTTCTTGAATATGCAGACATTTGGGATGCAGCCATCATATTCAACACTTGGTCAGTTACCAAGTTCCTCATATTCAACACCTACTCAGATAGCGAATTTTGTCACCCATGAGACAGCTGGTGGCTATCCATCTTATCCTGTTGGAAGGTCAACGGCAGAACAAACATTACAACTTAACCTGCAAACACCTCAAATAGTGACAATGCCAGCACTTCCTGGGAAAGGGTAACTTCTGACGGTTCCTTTTCCTCTCCACATGCAATTAATTTAAAATTTTAGACTTTCATGAGGAGAGGGGATCATCTTTGAGAGAGAGAGAGAGAGAGAGAGAGAGAGGGACGGAGGATATCCTCATAGTGCCTCCTTGCTTCCACTGTTACTCGAATGATTGATGTTTGTAAATTGTAACCATTGTACTTGGTTTTAGCTTTTAAGAAAACCACAGTAGTAGCAATAATCTCATAAACACTACATCTGGGAAACTTGAACAATCACACGACTCTAAATGTTAAAGTTTTCCTAGTAGGCAAGTACAATGGTTATTTGGGATTTTTGCTAGCAAAACGTGTTCTCTCTCTCTCTTTTTTAAAGCTAAAGCCAAATACACTGGTTACAAATATTTATCAAGCTTTTACATGGTACATAGAGTAAGTAGTTGCATCACATGATATTCATGTATAAACCAAACGAGCCCGGTATATCCCACTGGTAGGTGGGTTCGGGGAGTACCCCAAAGAGTAGAAAGATTGTTTCTGTGACCCCGGCTTGTGAAAAGTGTGAAAAAGAAGAGAAAACCCTTTTCCAAAAAAATTGAGGAAACAGAATATGGAAAATAGAAAAAAATATCTGAGACAAGAAAAGCGAGTTAGGAGCAAGCAACAACAAACAAATAGAAGTAGGTACAAGAAATCATAGCCGAAAGTAAGAAAAACCACATGCCCCTAGTCTAATTTAGAACTCTGGTAGCCTAATTGCCGGCTCGCTAACCCTACCCCACCCTATACATCTCCAGCCCCCATCTACGCTAGCTACATATCCCACCCTTAGTCTGCTACCTACTCCTACATCTTCAGTAACTCCTATTAGACGCCAGTTGATCTATGTGAAAACTAGGCACTAGGCTCATCATAGATAAGTTACCAGGGATGTCTTACTCTCTGTGCATCTGTGGTCTTGCTATTTGAAGTAGGTAGTAGTTCTGTAATCTTATGTAGAACTATACTGTCCATGCATGCTGTTTACAGTATCCAAGTAATTTTCTGACGTAAAAACATGCAATCTAACTAAAGTTGAAATTCATATATGTTTAGTTTGGTAGAGGTTGTTTTGATTCTGTCATCAGAGTTTTGTAGAATTTGACAGGTATATTTATGCTAGAAAACATAATTTGGAAGATAGTTTTGATATAGCATGGAAATGTTGGGAAATGGGCTATTAGCAAGCTTAGGTTGGATACACTAGGGGAAAATATCCATGCTTTGTTGTATGGACATCTTTCCTGAAATTAGAGGATCCATATACCCCGGCGTTACAAAAACAGACTTATCTTCTGATGTTTTCATGATGGTCTCCACAATTGTTTTATATTTCGTATGCATATGTGAATATTTTCATTTTTGAGTTATTTGCATATCTACTATTTATTTTTCTTGTCAAATACACTAGCTCTAAAACTTAACTTCACCCTATTCTTAGAAAAAAATGAAGTAAATGTGAAATTCAAAGTAGCAATAAAATGTGTATTTGGTAAAACAACATATTCATCTCCTTTATGACATTAGGATGGACTATGCAGAAATAAGTAAATGCTAGAATCTCATCATGTTTTCTCTATTGAATGCGTTCAAGATCTATTTTTAAAAACACTGAACTAACCAGTGGGGTTGTCTTAACGACTCTTCTAAGTAACATTTTGTATGCTAAAACCTGCCAGGGCGAAACAATGGCGTGATGGGGATTGGATGTGCACGAACTGTAACAATCACAATTATGCATCTCGGTCCAAATGCAATAAGTAAGTATATATTAAGACTTCCATCCTTCTATATATTAGCTAATGTTTTTGGGATTTCAATTCCGGAGTTTTCTTTAAACAAATCATGGGATTGGAATAGAATCCAATTCCACAAAATAAAAATGTCATTTGTATTTAAACATATTTAAAAACATTATTACAAACAAATTCCATAAAATCCCTTGAAATGCCAAACTACCCCCATATGATTTCTAAATCTAATGTTTAATTCTGGACTTGTCTTTAAACCAAAAGTGGGATTAGAATTCCAAATCTCGCAAACCAAACGAGCCCATAATTGATTCTTACATTCGACGATGATGAGTATGGCTGTATACAGTGTTGATAGCATGAGATATTGTATTTTTCAGGTGTAATGCACAACGAGAAGGGCCTAGTTTTTCAGTTACTGTTGGTTAGATGGAAAATGGTGTGTTCAAATCTTTTAGTAGCAGATTGCTAAAAATGACAACAGGTAAAGCGGTCGTTTTCTGTTGCTTCCCTTTTGTTATTAAAATTTGTAAATGAAAAGAGCTGATTTATTGCTCAAGAACTAATTGGCTTGTATCTAGTACTGCTACTTATAGGGGTGAGGTGGTGCCCGAATGATTTACAAACATTTGGTGCTCTTTTTTATAGTTGGATGATTTTTTGAATAAAATTTTGGTGCTTTTCTTGTGTTTGATCACCCATATTAATTTTATAGAAAACGACCGCTTATCCAGGTATATAAACCAAACGGACCCGGTATATCCAGGGTACGAAAATATGGGTTCCACTTTATTGGGTGTAGGGGTAGAGATGGCCAAAAATCAGTCCCAAATCGCTCCCTTCAAAATGGCGTCGGCTGTTCCGATCAAAAATCCTAGGACTGATCCTAGGTCCGGTAACCAGTCCTGTGCTTGGCCCGACTTTAAAAAAATTATTTTTTAAAATCCTTTTACACATACTTCGTTAATGTTTTTTTTTTTTTTTTTTTTTTTTTTTTTTCTAATTGTGATTTTTGAAATTTAGCATTGAAATAACACTTCAAATAATACTTGTACTTGAATTTTTTTTTAACTTGAAACTTTTGGAAAAGAAAATAAAAAGTTGTATACATAACTGGTCCAAGGCTTGAAACTCTATAAGACTTGTAGCTTGTCTCAGACTGTCGGGCCATAATCTGACTATCTCTAGTTAGAGGTTATATCATCATCATTTGGAGTGCCTCCATCGCATAGGTCCCGTGGTCATGATGGAGAGGAAAATCATTGTGTCGTATTTTGATGCTCGGATTAGATAAATGAAACCTCACTTGTGGTAGTTGTCTGGTGTCGTATTTTGTACGTTAAAAAAGGGGGTGCGTAATTCTTCTTCTATTTATCTGGTAGGTCGAAGATGTTATTGTTATTATAATCAAGATTCAAGTATACGGCAAAGGTATACAAAATAAATACATAAGTAACACACACCAAATAGAGTTTTAAGATCTCTCGTATTAATCGTCATAAATTGTAACATGTAATTACATAGGAATTAAACATATAAAACTTGTAAAATAACAAAATCTAACACAAATAAAATATTCGGTATGAAATCTTTCACTTTATTTTCTATCTCAACCGATATAAAACCTGACTTCAACTATTTTCATTTGGTGGATCCTATTCATGTAGTAAAACTTAACGTATATAGGACCCGATGTAGTATGTAAAGACATAATTGAATATGAAACAAACTTTAAATCGATTAAAAGAACATATTTCTTCATTTTGAAGATTTAGATGTTTTCAGAGATTTCTTTCTTGAGAAAATCCCACCAAGTGAAGGAATTAGAGGTTTTTTTAGGGCTTTCTTCTTGAGTGAAGATGGGCTTGTTTCTCGCATTTTGGATGCTTCAACAATCACTTTGGTTAGAGAAGGAGGACTAGCAAATTTGACTGATCTTTTCTCTTCTAACCCGAATAACTCATCGTTTTCATCGTCACTTTCGTCAATCTCGGGATGATTTACTCCAACTCTGATTGGATTTCCGGTAAATTTGATCTCTTCTATCTCCTTAACAACAGGCGAAAACTGTTTCAGATGATCAGGTTCTCTTCTCGACTTCAATTGTTTGAGCTCGGATTTAGTCTCTTCAAGCTCTTGTTTGAGCGATGCGAGATAGTAAGCCATGCATGTGTCCTCTTCTTTCGCTTTTTCTAGGGTTTGTTTAGTCTCTTCGAGCTCGGCTGCTATGGCTCCTACTTTTGTTCGGTATTGATGGTTGTCTTCCCTTTCTACACTCTCCGTCTACCAAAACAAGTTATATGAACAAGCCTTAAAGATATATAATCACAAACTATGTTAATTTATTCTTTCAAATTCCAATAATCTTTTGCATATCGAAAGCAAGGACGGACCCATAATTTTTTTTCATACGGTGACATCATATAATATAGACAAAAAAATAATTAAAAAAAGCACGGTTTTTACGACGTTCAACATTGTCTTATGTGTTTTTTAGCCAAAATTCTCCATTTCAAGGGATTTTTTTTAAGTTTTTTGTTTGATTTCGAGGAATTTTTAGGTTTTTATTTATTTTTTATTTTATCGATTCCAAGGAGTTTTTTCGGTTTTGGTTGATTTCAAGGAATTTTTTCAGTTTTTTGGTTGATTTCAAGAGTTTTTTTGGTTGATTACGAGATATGGTTGCATCTTCTTAAAGTTTCTAAAATAATACGGTAACACCTTTCAAAACGATACGGTTGCACCTTTCACGAGCCTAAATTTTTTTACCCTGCACCTAAGAAATAATACGGTGGCACGTGCCACCACTACCACCTAACTAGGTTCGTCCCTGATCGAAAGCTTTTGTTTTTCGAATAAAAGGGTGACCAAAACCATCAAAGACTCATCGGAGAACAAAGGAATGTAATCGTAACACGTTAATGACAAAATTAGTTTTATAAAAAACCATATCATGTCTAGGTGTTATAATAGACCGCTTAATATGAATTAAGTTTTATAATAGCACCAAATAATTGTGCGTCTTTTATAAATTTGTTACAATAAGTTGATCTGACGCTTTTGGACGTCTTAACTAAAACAGTCTTTTTATCCGACATTATTTGAAAATAAGTGTCCTATGAAAATAAGTGTTCATAAGGCGCTTCTAAAAGTGTTGAATAAAAAAACTAATAAGATCTTTTATTTTAAAATTGTCCTAAAAAACTTGTTAGAATATCAAAATACGTACTAGCTTCCAATTTTGTAATACATTTATATAGGACATACATATATTAAGATATTTAAACATCTCTGACATAAAACCTATTTTGTTGTTGTGACATTTATGACATGTATTTAAAACCAATAGATATACACCTACACGTACAATTTCAAATGAAAACCATAAACATTTTGAGAACCGATGATCAAATTATTTATGATGAATAATATAAATAATATCCTAGAGTTATTCATCTTGAATATCATTAATAATGAAATAGATGATTATTCATGATGAATAACATTCTTCAGGATGATCATTCATTATGAATAACTCATGAAATAGTTGGTTCTCAAACTCTCAAAATATTTATGGTTTTTGTTTGAAGTTTTCGTACATCTTATCTATGTATATATGTACACATACATACATACATACATATAAATATAACATATATAGTTATTACCATGCAACTCATGTATAAATATACCATGTTAGAGAGAGAGAGAGAGAGAGAGAGAGAGAAGTGAATTAACCTGTTTGAGTTTCTGTCCGGCATAGACTTCTCCGGCCAAGACTTTTTCTCCGAACAACATGACAGCCTCTTTAACCGACTTAAACGGCCGCCGCATATCAATCTCTATCCTCCCTCTCACCACCAATCCTTCCTCCGTCTCCATCGATATATTATATATAATCTTTAAAAACCCTAATTAGTTAAAACCACTGCACATGCATGCACACATAAAACATATAAAGTGAATGAAGCTTTGGAAAGATATATAATAGAGGGAGATATATAATTGAATTAAGAAAAAAACTAGGTATCTTTGCGTCCACTTCACTAGAAGAATTCTGTTAATGGAGGGTGATGTTTTTAGTTTGGTGGTTGCACCATCTTATTCTTTTCTTAATCCATTAATTTCCTTTCTACCATGCACCCCCTATATATATATATATATATACTATATATACATATACCATCAAATCCATACATACAAATTAATTAATACTTACAAAATTATGTTTTAAAATTATATGCACATTTTATAATCATAAAGTACTATATATATATGTTTGAAGTATTACTTTATAACAATTAATTAGTTGCAAATGGGATTTTCAAAAAAAATTATGACCCTGTATATTTCTGCTATGTAAATAAATATGTGAAGAAATAAATCATATATAACGATGATAGTATATTCTTTGAAATAATTATTAAAAAATATTGAATAGGGAAATAACAAAATTACAATTGTACATGTTGAAAGAGGGATCAAGTCATGTAGCTGAATATATTGGGAGGTAGTATACGTACCCCACTCATCATTAATTTTATTATTGTCTCTTCTTGTGTGATTTTGACCTGCCTCCTATCCCCACTTCAAATGTTGTCCCATAATTAAACAATCAATGTTTAATTTGGTCTAATTATATTTAGGTGAATTTTGTCTTTTGAGCCAACAAATTTGGCCATTTGGGTCCAACATTAGATCAAATGAATAATGATAAAAACGTTAGTGCGTTTTTATATATATTTCTTACTATGTAATTAAAAAAAAAAACGTTTCCTTACGCATTTAAACACTCATAATTATGTCAATTACGTTAATTTTGGTTTTATTTATATTAACTTGACTAACACACACACACACACACATATATATATATATATATATATGTTAGGGAAATTTTTTAAAATAAACTAGGAGTCTTAGTTATTTTGGGTTGTGTCTTAATTAGGAAGAAAAGAAAAATTAGCTTTTGGTGGATTTTACTTTGTCCCACATAGGTGAAAAAGTAAAATAAAAGTGGGTATATTAGTGGAACCATTTTCCATATATTAATTTATTATATATTGGAACCGTTACACGCGCGCGACCGTGGGCGTAATGTGGCGCTTTGATGGCGCACTTTGCACCGCGAGCCGCTTTGAGCCGCAAATTTTGTTTTCGATATTTCTATTAGCGACAGTACAACAAACGAGTGTGACTCCTCGTGAACGTATGCGACGGTTCACAACAAGGTGCAATCGAACAGATACGACGATCCAAGAAGGGGCTGTTGGTTAGATGACACCCCTTTGCAACAGTCGCGACGATTCGAAGCGTCGCTTATAGTCACGGTTGCCTAATGTGTGTATGTTCGAACAGATGCGACGGCCCGAAGCGTCGCGAAAGGTGTTTGTTGTCACAAAAAACGTGCAGTCATGACTATTCAAAGGGTTGTGACGTTCTCCTATATATATCCACCTCTAGACACTAAAATCGATAAATTTTTCATATACCGGATTGCTAGAAATTATGTTGCTATAGAAACACAATTTTCTAGTTTATCGAAATCCTTGAAACTCAATAGTTTAACCGGGATTATCACCACTTGTGCGGTGTTGATAATCAATCTACATACGTTGCTTCAAGATATTATCACCACTTGTGCGGTGTTGATAATCAATCTACATACGTTGCTTCATTGTATCTTGAGAAGCAATTCACCAAAACCCAAAGCACCTACGGTGGGGGCGAAATTGCTTTAAGGATAAAGAGATCACTCGCCTTGAAAGCAACAAGTAGTATAATTTCTTATCTATCTATACCTTTAGTTTTAGAACCCCAAAAATAACAATCTTAAAGCAATTTCCGAAGAAAGATGACAACCAAGAATCTTCAACAAATGTCTTGTGACATCGTCAAGTTGGAACGATTTGACGGTGGAGGCTTCAAAAGGTGGCAAAAGAAAATGCAATTCTTGTTGGCCACTCTAAACGTCTCCTACGTCCTCACCAAACCATACCCGGAACAACACGATGACGAGACACTTGCATTGGCACGAGAAAGGCTCAAGTTTGAGAACGACGACATCATATGTCACGGTCACATCCTCAACGCTATGTCTGACCCTTTATTCGATGTTTATCAAAACATCGAAACGGCGAAAGAACTTTGGAACACTCTCGAACAAAAGTACTTCACGGAAGACGCAACAAGTAAGAAATTTATGGTTTCCAAATTTAATTCTTACAAAATGATAGATTCACGTCCTATTATGGATCAAATGTATGAAATTGAGCACATTCTTAGTATGTTCACACAACACGGCATGAAAATGGATGAATCGATCCAAGTGGCATCGATCATCGACAAGCTCCCTCCCTCTTGGAAAGATGTTAAGAAAAATCTTAAACATCGTAAGTACGATATGTCCTTAAAAGAACTTAGAAAGCATCTTCTTATTGAAGAACAATATCGATTGGAAAATAAATCCAACGATGATGCTTCCAAAGTTCATGTGGTCGAGGAAAATGGAGAGACTTCCAAAGCCGGTGGTAAGAAAAGGAAACGCCACGAGGAATATGGTAAAAAGAAAAGGAATATGAAGCACGTGGTTTGTTTCAATTGCAACAAGCCTGGACATTACAAACGTAATTGTCGACTTCTCAAAAGAAGAAGAGGAAATGGTAGTGACAACACAAAAGATGGAAACTTCAAGAACAACAACTTTGTTGCTATGATTTCCGAAGTATTCTTACTAGAGGAAGACAAATGTTGGTGGGTGGACTCGGGGGCTACCCGACATGTGTGCAACAACATGGAAATGTTCAAAACGTACGAAGCTTCTAACTCCGTACTTTACATGGGAAATCACTCTACCGCTCAAGTCAAAGGAAAAGGGAAGGTCACTTTGGAATTCACATCGGGGAACACTTTGACTCTAAACGATGTTCTCCATGTTCCCGATGTCCGAAAGAACTTGGTTTCTGGATCAATTCTCAACAAACATGGCTTCAAACTCGTCTTCGAATCCGACAAGTTTATACTCTCTAAAGGCGGAAGATTCATCGGCAAAGGCTATCTCACCGGAGGAATGTTTAAACTAAACATAAATGATGTTGTGAATAATAGTGTGAATGATGTAAATATGATTGACATAAGCAACGCAAATAATGCGGTTTCTCCCGATGTACATATGATTGATGCTAATAATACTACTACTAGTTCTGCTTACTTTGATTCTTCCTTACTATTATGGCATGGTCGATTAGGTAACGTACACTTTAAACATTTGAAAAATATGGCAAAAAGTAATTTAATTCCAAAATTAGATGATAAAAATCATAAGTGCCTTACTTGTATGCATACTAAAATTACTAGACAACCGTTCCCTCAAATCCAAAGATCATCTAAAATCTTAGACTTAGTGCGCACTACATATGTAACTTACATGCTACACCCTCACTTGGTGGCAAAAAGTACTTTGCCACTTTTATCGATGATTACTCTCGATATTGCTATGTATATCTTTTACACTCAAAAGATAAAGTCCTTGAAAAGTTTAAGATCTACAAAAATGAAGTAGAACTTAAATGTGAAACAAAGATAAAATGCTTAAGAACGGATAGGGGTGGTGAATATTATAATCCTAGATATTTTGAATCTACGGGAATTATTCACCAAGTGACCGCTCCGTATACACCACAACAAAATGGTATTGCGGAAAGAAAAAACCGTACCTTGATGGAAATGGTAAATTCCATGATGTCATATTCTGGATTAAGTTCTGGATTTTGGGGGGAAGCATTACTTACATCTTGCTACATACTCAATAGAGTACCAAGCAAGAGAAGTCAAAAGACCCCTTATGAGTTATGGAATCAACGGACACCTAAACTAGATTACCTTCGGATTTGAGGACGTCGAGCAATTGTGAGACTTCCCGAATCCAAGAAGAGAAAGTTAGGAGACAAAGGTATTGAATGTATATTTTTGGGATATGCCCAAAATAGCAAAGCTTATAGATTCATGGTGGTTGAACCAAATGATCACATTTCTATTAACACCATCATAGAATCTAGAGATGCTCATTTTGACGAACAAAGGGTCAAAAGCATTCCAAAGGCACATGAGGTTTCTAAGGAAACTGTGTCTACCAAGATTCCCATAGATAATGAAAGGGAAGATGATGATTCCCCGAATCATCAAGTGATTGAACCTAGAAGAAGCAAACGTCAAAGAAGAGCAAGAACCTTTGGGCCTGACTTTGAAATGTACCTAGTTGAAGGTGATCGACATGGTTCAATGAAAGAATATCCAATAATTTACAACTTGGATAAAGAACCACGTACATATGCGGAAGCTATGAAATCTCATGATGCATCTTTTTGGAAAGAAGCAATCAACGATGAGATGGATTCCATCAAAGGTAATAATACTTGGATCTTAGTCGGCCTACCCCCTGGTTCAAAGGCTATCAAGAATAAATGGATTTTCAAAAGAAAGTTAAGGGTTGATGGCAGTATTGAAAAGTTTAAAGCCCGATTAGTAGCTAAGGGCTTTACACAAAAAGAAGGACTATACTATTTTGACACATATGCCCCTGTAGCACGAACATCCACCATTAGAATTTTGATTGCCTTAGCTTCCATTAATAAACTCATAATTCACCAAATGGATGTCAAAACCGCATTCTTGAACGGTGAATTAGAAGAGGAAGTATATATGGAACAACCAGAAGGTTTCATAGTTCAAGGACAAGAAAAGAAAGTTTGTAAACTTATTAAGTCCTTGTATGTCTTGAAACAAGCTCCCAAACAGTGGCATCAAAATTCGACCAAATCATTCTATCGAATGGTTTCAAAATTAATGAATCAGACAAATGTGTTTATAGTCGATTTGTTAATGGTCTAGGGGTTATCATCTGCTTGTACATGGATGATATGTTGATCTTTGGAACCGACTTAGAATAAGTGCAAATGACTAAGAAACTCTTATCTGAAAATTTTGATATGAAGGATCTGGGAGAAGCTGATGTTATTCTAGGAATAAAGATTCTTAGAAATGACAATAAACTAATGCTATCCCAGTCTCACTATATTGAAAAGATATTAAAACGTTTTAATAAATTTGATTGTTTACCTGTAAGAACTCCGTTCGAAGTAGGTTCTAGATTGACGACTAATACCGGTAGGGTATTAGCTCAAAATGAATATGCTAAAGTTATTGGTAGTTTAATGTATGCTATGACTTGTACTAGACCTGATATCGCCTATGTTGTAGGAAGATTAAGTAGACATACTAGTAAGCCTGGAAAAGCACATTGGGATGTTGTAAATCGGGTACTCAAGTATTTAAAGAAAACCATGGATTATGGTTTGGAGTATAGTGGATATCCTTCAGTATTGGAAGGATACACCGATGCAAGTTGGATAAATGATCAAGAAGACTATGCATCTACAAGTAGATGGATTTTCACACTTGGCGGAGGTGCAATGTCTTGGGGATCAAAGAAACAAAGTTGCATAACAGATTCTACCATGGCATAGGAATTTGTTGCTTTAGATTCTTGTTGTAAAGAAGCAGAATGGTTAAGGGACTTCTTGATTAACATACCCTTATGGTCAAAGCCAATGTCGCCAATTTCTATACATTGTGATAGTGCGACTACACTATCAAGGGCATACAATCAAGTGTATAATGGTAAGTCCAGACATATTGGACTTAGACATAGGCAAGTCAATCAATTAATAAATGATGGGGTGATCACCATTAGTTTCTTACGATCAAGTAAGAACTTAGCAGATCCTTTCACAAAAGGATTACCAAGAAAATTGATTGAAAGCACTTAAAAAGGGATGGGTCTCAAGCCCACCTATAAATAGTCACCCATGATGGAACCTTGTCTTGACACTTGGTATCTCACCAAGTCTCAAGATTAAGTTAAAGTACATCATTTGAATGTGACTGAAAGTTCTGCAATTATTTAAAAACCATCCCTAAGGTCAGCAGAACTTGGAACCGTAATGTGAAGAAAGGTTGAATCTAGTTCTTAATGGACTTGTAACACAATATGTGTTGGAGTGTTCAAGTTACGGGAACACTCTTGACAAGGTCCACCTATCTGAATGTGGAAGTGAGGCCGCTTCCTATGAACTAAAGGGCTTGGCTCTAGAACATTCTTAGAAATCAAGATATAGACCCATGACCAATTAACGGGTCGGCTTATAGTGGTTGAATGAATGAGAGGAAGGATATGCGTGAGGTGTTTCCGTCTAACATATAAAGGAAGATGGTTCAATGACTTTGGTTCAACCATTCTTACCCTACTTAGATTTGAGCACTTTCACTACGTAAAGGTTCAAGGTGCAAGAATCCACCTTTACTTATGCGTAACACCCCCAAGGATTTCGGAATCTGGTTAGGTCCTGTCGAGTCAGTCTTTTCAAATTCAAGTCTATTTTGAAAATGGTGGGGGTTTGTTGGGAAATTTTTCAAAATAAACTAGGAGTCTTAATTATTTTGGGTTGTGTCTTAGCAAGAAAAGAAAAGTTAGCTTTTGGTGGGTTTCACCTTGTCCCACATAGGTGACAGAGTAAAATAAAAGTGGGTATATTAGTGGAACCATTTTCCATATATTAATTTATATTGGAAATGGTGGGGGCTCCACAAGGGTGCAACGCACCCTTACACGCACGCGACCGTGGGCGTGGGCACAATGTGGCGCTTTGATGTCGCACTTTGCACCGCGAGCTGCTTTGAGCCGCAAATTTTGTTTTCGATATTCCTATTAGCGACAGTACAGCAAACAAGTGTGACTCCTCGTGAACGTATGCGACGGTTCACAACAAGGTGCAATCGAACAGATACGACGGTCCAAGAAGGGGTTGTTGGTTAGATGGCACCCCTTGCAACAGTCGCGACGATTCGAAGCGTCGCTTATAGTCACGGTTGCCTAATCTGTGTATGTTCGAACAGATGCGACGGCCTGAAGTGTCGCTTTTGGCAACTGTTGACTTAGGTGGTGACTGTTGGAATAGTTGCGACAGTTCAAAGCGTCGCGAAAGGTGTCTGCTGTCACAAAAAACGTTCAGTCATGACTATTCAAAGGGTTGTGACGTTCTCTTATATATATCCACCTCTAGACACTAAAATCGATAACTTTTTCATATATCGGATTGCTAGAAATTATGTTGCTATAGAAACACAATTTTCTAGTTTCTCGAAATCTTTGAAACTCAATAGTTTAACCAGGATTATCACCACTTGTGCGGTGTTGATAATCAATCTACATACTTTGCTTCATTGTATCTTGAGAAGCAATTCGCCAAAACCCAAAGCACCTACGATGGGGGCGAAATTGCTTTAAGGATAGAGAGATCACTCGCCATGAAAGCAACAAGTAGTAGAATTTCTTATCTATCTATACCTTTAGTTTTAGAACCCAAAAAATAACAATATATATATATATATAAATCAAGGGATTGCCAACTTTTTATGTTTGCATATTTAATTGAAAAACATATAAAAGTATAGTTATATATATATTGCCAAATTGTACATAAATGAAGTACTTGGTTGATTACATTTTTATCTTGAATAGATTTTATGAACCGATTAAATGTTAATATGTTGAGTGATTAAATTTTTAATGTGGAAAAGTTTGAAAAACCAAATGAACGAACTTTTATATATTGAGTTATTAAGTTTTGGGACATTTTTTAAACAAATAAATCTTTGTCTTTACTGAAATTGACCAATTTGACCTATACAACCTGTTGATGGGGTGAAAATCAATAGAAAATTAAATAAACACAATATACTTTCATATTTTGAGTTAGGGGTGTATGTGGGTTGGGTTGGACGGTTTGAGACATTTTTACAACCCAGCTCAATTATGGCGGTTTGGAAAAACTCAACCCAATCTAACCCATTCAAAAGTATAACCCAACCCAACCCTTGTGGGTTATGGCGGGTTGGGCTGGTTGAGCGATTTAGTAGTTTACATAAAATTGTAAAATGAAGTACGATAAATACTACTAAGAATATACAAATGTTTAGCAAATCAAGAGATTATTTGGTTAGCATTTAGCAGTGCTAGGGATGTAAATGAACCAAACGTTTGACGAACAGTTCGGGAGAATTTCGTTTATTTAAGAACTGATCGAACATGAATACATTTTTTTGTTCGTTTAGTTAAATGAACGAACATGAACAATGAGCTCGTTCGTTTATTTACGTTCGTTAATGTTAATGTCTATTTATTTATGTTTGTTTATGTTTGTTTATATATATATATATATATATATGTATATATTATGATATTAATATGTAAAATCATTAGTTATATTAAAATTTAAGAATTTCTTTTTTATTATTCATAAATTTTCCCGATTTTTCATTTTGTTATGTTATTTCGGAACTAAATGATGATTAATGATGTTTTTTTGTTCATTTGTGTTCGTTCGTTTATGGTCGTCTGTTTACGTTCATTTAGCATCTTAACGAACAAACGTAAATGAACACGAACAAACACATTTTCTTAACGAATGAACATGAACACAAAAAATTACGTTCTTTTATCGTTCATGTTCATTCATTTGTTTGGTTAGTTTAATGAACGAACACGAACAAACCTCCGTTAGTTTATTCGGTTAAGTAAAATTTATTTTATATATATATATATATATATATATATATAATATAGTTTGGGCTATAAATTTGCTTAAATAGACTAATTGTTTTTTTATTCTTGTATTTTATATATACTAGAAATGTACCCTCGCAATGCACCGGGTTTCTGAAATCTAGAAATCGAATCCTCGATCATTATTCATACTTTTTGTTAGTCTTTTTTGATTTTATTTTACGATTTTGAGAAACCTAGATTTAAAACAAAAATATAATTTAGTTTAGTTTAATTTAATTATGGTTTTTTATAAAAATAATAATAAAGTATTTTGTTACGGGTCAAAAAATGTTTAATTTAAATGATAACTATGTTAGCCCCAAATCTTCTGTTTGTTAAAGTGTTGAAAATACCCAAGTCCTATTTCAGAGGACTTCCAAAGATAGACCTCAGAGGGCATAGACTTCAGAGGACGAAGACTTCAGAGGACAAACCTGCCTCTGAAGTACTTATCAGAGATTGCAACTTTCAGCAGAAGACATCAGAGATGGCTTCATCAGAGGCTCTGAAGACAACGTCAGAGCTCTGAAGACATTCTCTCTGAAGATGGCGCTGAAGACTTTCCTGAAGTATCAGAACAGATAACCAATCACTTAGTGATAAGATTTACTTTATAGAGTAGGTTACTGTTCAAGCATGTCTTGAGCTTACCTATTAGGTAAGACACTGTTCAAGCATGCTTCTATTTGTCAGAATAGTACACTGTTTACTTTATGGTCCTATAAATAGGACCATCACTCCTTTGACAAAAGTGTGTTTTTTGATATCTTGTACAAGAAGAATCAATTGAATATATCTCACGAAGATCTTGTTCTTTCTACTTGCTTTATATATGAAATGTGATATTTGAATCTGCTTTTGATATTAAACTATATTGCTTCCGCTGTTTATACTCTTGTTGTTTATATCATTATTGTTATAAGATTAAATCTGGGATCCAACAATTGGTATCAGAGCATCCTTTGTTTTCTAAAACAAAGAAAGATCATATCTGCATAATTGGATAGATTTAATTCTTACTGATTCAAGCTTTTATTATTTGTGCATGTTTATGTAAACCCTGGTTTATTAAACTTCATATGCTCCAGATTTAAAAGTAAATCACAGTTACATCATTTAATAGAAAGATCTTCATAGAAAAGCATTAGTTCTTCAAATCTTCATCTTTTCTTCACAAAAATGGCAAACTCAAGCATAAGTGCCATTTATACAGCCGGATCATTAACCAAACCTCCTACACTTCTAAGGGATGAATATCCTCAATGGAAGATAAGGATGGTAAATTTCTTAGAAGGCATGGACAGGGATCTGTTAAGATCAGTGAACGATGGACCTCACCAACCAATGGTGTGGGTACCAAGAGTTCCAGCAACAGCAGATGCTGCTGAAATCCCTGCTTACTATGAAAAGAAAACTTCAAACTTTACGGATGAAGAAACTAACAAGATGTATAATGATTCAAAAGCTGTTAGATTACTTATAATGGCCATTCCCAATGATATCTTCCAAGAACTTGATTCTTGTGTAACTGCAAAAGAGATATGGGATCAGTTGTTAAATCAACTTGAAGGAGGCCTACAAACTCAAAAGAACAGGAGAAATCTTTGTATCAATGAATATCATGATTTTCATGCATTACCCGAAGAAACCTTACATCAAACATACTCAAGGTTTAACATCCTCATCAACAAATGTAGAAAATTTGGGATCATGAGAACAAAAGAAGAAAACAATGTTCTCTTTCTTAAAAGTCTAAATGAAGAATGGTCACAACTGTCAATGTCGATACAAGCCAATCAAAATCTTGAATTATGGTCATTGACTGACATTTATGGTACCTTGGTAGCACAGGAAAAAGAAGTTGTTAAACAAAAATCAAAAACCTCTTTAGGTGGTCCACTTGCACTCATGTCAAAACAGAAGGGTGTATCACAAGAATGCAGAAATGTAGAAAAAGACAATTGTTCAAAAAGGGAATCTAAAAGAAAATCCAAGAAGGTTCTGATGTCTGAAGAAGTTGAACACTCAGATTCTGACTCAGATGATGACATCAATGCCTTTGCCAAATCTCTTGCATTAATCACCCATCAATTTAACAAGAAATTTGGCAAGAAAGTCTTTGAAGAAAGAAGAGATAATGAAGAAAGAAGAGGAAATCCAGAAAGAAGATTTCAGAAAACTGAATATCAACAAGAGCCCAGATCTACTCTGCATAGTGATCAAAAGGGCGTTCATTTCACCAATCATGATTCTACTCAACAATCATTTCAGCCAAGGTATCCTCAACCTCAGAGGTACTTCAAGCCACAACCACAAGTACAAGCACAGAAGACAGAATCAGACACTGCTCTTCCATCAAACCAAAACGATGGAAGATGTTTTAGATGTGGAAAGCCAGGCCATTACTCCGCCAACTGCAGAGGTAGACTCATCAAGGATGAAGACTACTACAAAAACAAGTACAAGTACAATGTCAAAGAAAGAGTACTTGTAGCAGAGATGGAAGACTGGCTGTCAGACTCAACAAGCGATGGAGAGGAAGAACCCACCAATCTCTGTGGTATGGCGTTCACGGATGATCAAAGTGACGGATCATCAGAGGACTACTCTGAAAAGGTAAACTCTCCTTCCACCTCTGAAAGTGATCTTGAATTGGATGTTATTAAACTAACAGATGAATTTCAAATCCTAAAGCAAAAACTTGTTGAGGAAAAAGAAAAAGCAAAACAAATGACAAAAGATCTTAATTTTTACAAAAGGGAAAAAGATCTTCTTGAATCAGAAAAGAGAGATATTTTTGTTGAAAAATCTGATCTTGAAAAAGCTCAGAAACAAAAGGAAAAATCATTTTCAGAAAAATTCAAAGAACTTGAGAAAGTTTTAAAAGTTAAAGAAGAAGAAGTAAAAAAATCTGAGTATGAAAGACTCAATTCTGTTGCCTTAACCAATTTTTTCCAAAAAGAAAGAGAAATCCTACATCAATCTCTGGAAAGGAAAGAACTTCAAATCAAAAGTTATCTTGATGCTCAGGATGTTCATATAAAGATAAACTCTCAAATGGATACTCAAGGGCTTGGATTCAATGAATTGGATCCATTCACTGGATTGAAGAAAACTTCACTTTCTTCCACTTTCTGTAAAGGAAAGGTCCAGAGCTCTGACTGTCCATCACTGAACAATTTCAAGAGAATAAAAACCTCAGAGAGATAAAAAATAAGGGCTCTGAACTTTAAAAATGTAGCATACTCTGAAGTACAAAGCTTTCCAAATTGCATCTTAAAAATAGAAAAGGAAACTTTAGAGGTATTTTTCACAAAACCTCAGAGCAATGATCCTAAAGAGATTTTTAAGTTTAATGCATTCATCAAAGATGAATTAGAGACATCTGAACAAAGTACCTCTGAAGCAAGTACCTCTGAAGATGAACCTCAGAGTTCACTTAATCCAGATGCCCCTCTGTATTCACCAATCTCTGATGAATGCATCAAAACTACATTTGCGGATGACATCAAGAGAATAAATCAAGAAAATATCATAGCTGATTTAGAGAAGAAAGAAAGCATGAAAAGAATCATCAAAGTTTCAAGACCTAAGAAAATTGAGAAACCATCAGAGGTAGTTATCTCTGGTAAGACTGAACGAGACTTTCTTGACTCTGATTCTGAATCTGATCCAGAGGTAGATGAACAGATTTTCTACAAACCAGAGAAAGTAATTCATAAAAAGATAGATACCGTTGGTTCTGGAATTTTGAACATTCCTATTTCTGTTTTAAAAAATAAACCCACAATATGCCCTGACTTTGCAGAAATGTGTCTTCAAGCAAAAACTTCTCTGGAACTTGAAAAAGAATTACAAGAAAAGGCAAAGAATAAAACTATCACTTCTCAACTCTACACTTATAAACCAATCAAGTTTACTCCTGGACAAAAGAGAAAATGGCAAGAAATTAACCATTCTGATCCTGTTTGTGTAGTGAGCAATAAAGAGAAGAGGATGTTTCTGAACAAGAGAAGGCAACTTGAAAAGAAGGTTGTCTCTCAAGCTAAAAGAAAAGAAGTAGTTAGGAATACTTGTAATATTCCTAGTACTAATTCAAAAAGGAATCATAATGTATCGAATGCATTTAATGAAATGAAATCCTTTTCTTCTACTTCTTCTTGTTCTGTAAAGTGCAATTGCATCCAACTCTTGATGAAACTAAAAAATCACTTCAAAGGTTCTCACTGTTTTCTTAATCAATCTCTGAATAAAAATTCGAAGACAAAGCCTCAAAAGAAAAAGGACAATTCTGCCAAAACATCAAAAGATAAGAAGGCAAAATTTCAAAGACATAATCAGAAGTCTAACAAAATAGGACCCATAATGAGATGGGTACCTAAGAAAATCTAATCTGTCTTGCAGAAACAGTCTATGCCGATCTGGTACTTAGATTCTGGATGTTCAAGGCATATGACTGGAGATAAAAAGTTACTATTCTCTTTCAAAGTTAAATCTGGGGGAGCAGTAACTTTTGGAGACAATATGCAAGGACAAATTAAGGGTTATGGTGAGCTTACAAGAGGTAATGTTTCAGTATCAAAGGTTGCTTATGTTGATGGGTTAAAGCATAACTTGATCAGCATAAGTCAACTTTGTGACCATGGTTTTGATGTGAAATTTCAAGAAAAACATTGTTCACTACTTCACTCAAAAACAGGTCAAGAAATGCTCAGAGCTGACAGAAAGGGAAATTTATACAGAATGAATTTTTCCAAACACATAAAAACTGACTCAGAGAAACTCTGTCTAGTATCTCTGAACAGTGAAGATATTTGGCTCTGGCATAAAAAGTTCTCACATCTGAACTTTTCTTCACTTGATAAATTGGTCAAACTAAATCTGGTTAAGGGATTACCATCTCTGAAGTTTAACAAAGATCATCTTTGTTCTGCTTGTGAAATGGGAAAAATGAAAAGATCTTCCCACAAGACCAAAAGTGATAATAATTGTCCAAAACCTCTGCATATGCTTAATGTGGACCTTTGTGGTCCTATCTCTGTACAGAGTTTGTCAGGTAAAAAGTATATCCTCATTTTGATTGATGAATACTCTAGATATACTTGGATAGAATTCATCAGAGCCAAGTCTGATATCCCTGATATTTTAATAAGATTGTTAAAAAGATTGTAGGTTCTGTTTGATACCAAAGTTCAGAAGCTGAGAAGTGATAATGGAACAGAGTTCAGAAATGCAAAAATCAACTCATATCTTTCAGAGGAAGGCATAACTCCAAACTTCTCTGCAGCTAGAACCCCTCAACAAAATGGTGTTGTTGAAAGGAAAAACAGAACACTAGTTGAAGCTGCAAGAATATGCTTGCATGATCAGATCTTCCCACAAACTTTTGGGCAAAGGCAGTGGCAACAACCTGTTTCATGCAAAACAGAGCTACAATTGTCAAAAGATTCAAGAAAACATCTTATGAACTCATTAACAATAGGAAACCTAATGTTAAATATTTCCATGTTTTTGGATGCAGATGTTTTATTCTAAATGATAGAGCGTCTCTTGGAAAGTTTGACAAGAAAGCAGATGAAGGCAAATTCATTGGCTATTCATTAGCCTCAAAAGCTTTCAGAGTGTTCAATCAAAGAACCAGAACAATCCAAGAGAGTATCAATGTGTCTTTTGATGATGACAAAAGTCTGGCCAACAAAGATATCAATCAAATTGCCAAAAATATCTCTGAATCATCAAAGATAAGAGAATCTGAACTCAACAAAATATTCGAAGATTTCTTTGATGATGAAAACTCAGAGTTTTTTTCAGAGATATTCATAGAGCAACTTCAGAGGAACCACAAACGTCAGGTACAAATCTCTCTGGTCCCTCTGAAGTTACAACTTCTGCTTCCTTGAATGCAGGTCCAAGAAATGAATCAACTTCAGAGCCTCTGGAATCAACTTCAGAGCCTCTAGAATCAACAACAGAGATGTCTCCAACTGTCATCTCTGAAGCTTAAATTCCACCTCATGTTTATGCTCCACTCACAAGATGGACAAAGGATCATCCCCATGATCAGATCATTGGATCACCTTCAGAGGGTGTCAAAACCAGATCAACCACAATCAATGAATGTTTTTTTGTAAATTTTTTAAGCATCATTGAACCAAGAAAGGTAAATGAAGCTCTTGAAGATCCTCATTGGATCTCTGCAATGCAAAATGAGCTTCAAGAGTTTGAAAGAAACAAAGTCTGGACCTTAGTTCCCCTTCCTAAAGGAAAATTTGCAATTGGAACTAAATGGGTCTTCAGAAATAAAAAGGATGAGGATGGCATTATAATCAGAAACAAAGCTAGGTTGGTTGCTAAGGATATTGCCAAGAAGAGGGCATTGATTATGATGAAACCTTTGCACCTGTGGCTAGGCTAGAAGCAATTAGAATCTTCTTAGCCTATGTTGCACACAAAGGGTTCAAAGTATATCAGATGGATGTTAAATCTGCCTTTCTGAATGGTAAATTAAATGAAGAGGTTTATGTCCAGCAACCACCTGGTTTTGAAAATACAGAGTTTCCAAACCATGTTTATTATCTTGTTAAAGCTCTATACGGACTTAAACAAGCTCCAAGAGCATGGTATGCTACTCTGTCCACATTTCTGATAAATAATGGTTTTGAAAAAGGTACAAAGATACAACCTTGTTCATAAAAAGGTACAAAAATGAGATGCTTTTAGTACAGATATATGTTGATGACATTATATTTAGCTCTACAAATCAAAAGTATTGTGATAAGTTTTCAAAGTTGATGAAGAGTAAATTTGAGATGAGTCTTATGGGAGAATTAACATTCTTTCTAGGCTTACAAGTAAAGCAAACATCAGAGGGTACTTTTATAACTCAATCTAAGTATGTCTCTGAAATTTTAAAAAAATACAGACTCAATGATTCAACCTCTATGAAAACCCCTATTGCCACAGGAGTCAAGCTTGACTCTGATCTTTCGGGAAAATCTGTAGATGTCAAAACCTACAGAGGAATGATAGGTTCACTATTATACTTAACTGCAAGTAGGCCTGACATAATGTTTGCAACATGTCTTTGTGCTAGATATCAAGCAAATCCAAAAGAATCTCATTTATCTGTTGTCAAAAGAATTTTCAGATACCTGAGAGGGTCACCCTCATTAGGCCTCTGGTATCCAAAACTTTCTAGTTTTGATTTAACAGCTTACACTGATGCAGATCATGCAGGATGCAAGCTTGACAGAAAAAGTACCTCTGGGTGTTGTCAGTTATTGGGCAATAAGCTGGTAAGTTGGACATCCAAGAAGCAAAACTGTGTTTCAACTTCCACAACAGAGGCAGAATATGTTGTTGCTGCTAGTTGTTGCTCTCAAGTCATATGGATGCAAACTCAGCTCCGAGACTACGGCTTACAATATGACAGAATTCCAATTCTGTGTGATTCAAAAAGTGCCATAGCCATCTCTGCCTATCCAGTACAACACTACAAAACAAAGCACATTGATGTAAGGTACCACTTTCTGAAAGATCGTGTTGAAAAGGGAACAATATAGATGTATTTTGTACCAACTGAACTTCAACTTGCTGATATTTTCACAAAAGCTTTAGATGAACGAAGGTTCAATTTCTTAATTATCAAGTTGGGTATGTTGAACATGTCTGCCTAACACAGGAAAACATCAGAGTCTCTGATCCATTCATCAGAGCCTCTAACATGCGTAGCATGTTCAACCAGAACTTCTGAAACTAATTTCAGAGCCTCTGGACTTTTTCACAAATGGTAAAAATCATTCTTTTGTATCTCCAAGCATGTGTCAAGGGGGAGAAGATAAAGACATTATTCTTTGGTCAAGGGGGAGACAAAGAACCTTTCATCTTTCAAGGGGGAGAAAGTGAGCTTCTCTGATACTCATATCAGAGCCTCTGATCTTGTCTCTGATATTTATATCAGAGCCTCTGATCTTGTCTACGATATTTATATCAAAGCCCCTGATCTTTTCTCATAAAACGAATATTCCAGGAAATTCTTTTAAATCTTTTGGATAACCATTCGTTTATTTTCAAAAACCCAACTGGCGGTTTTTTGACACCAAGCGGCTCTCCCCTACACACCTCAACGTGTCACCTATTAATTAGGGGATGATGGAACATCCTTTCTGACATTGGAACTCTCAATCGCCGTTTCCATAACCTCTCCCTCTACCTTTTTTTTCTGTCCATAAAAAACCTTTTTCTCTTCTCATTATTCTTTACGCTCTCAGAATCCAATATCCCAAATCTCTCTTTCTAAGCTCTCATCTTTCTCAAAAACCTGCAACAATGGCGGCTCATTCCCAAACCTCAGATAACTCCATCAAACTTGTTCCAAGCTTGAATATGGCATAGTTTGATGTTCCAGTAAAAGGTAACAACTACTTTCTGGACGTCACCCCTACCAAATACAATGAACAGTTTCGCCCAATACTAGATTTTTTGACCAACTGCGAACTCAACGATGTCCTCACCAAACATGCTTCAGATATTCCTCTATGCTTTGTCCAACAATGGTGGTATTCAAGTGAATACGATGATGAAAAGGAAGGACTGGTTGGGTACATTGACCTAGGTGAACAAAGAATGAACATAAGAATCACCCCACAAACCCTAACTCGCCGATTCAACCTGCTCACAAAAACTGATCTTCAAATAGAAACCTTTGAGAAACTACCAAATCAAGAAGTCCTTCAGTTCCTCCACCACTTAGGCTACAACAGGGAGATCACACGCTTAAGTCAATTCAGACGTCAGTACCTGCCTCCCAAGTGGAACTTTATGTTTAGTGTTCTCAACCGAACAATTACCTGCAAGATTGGAAGCCAGGATCAGACCCATCCAACGATTCTAGCCATAATGTATGCTCTCTTCTTCAACAGAAGCATAAATATGGCTCACATTCTCTTCTGTGAGATGCTGACGGCGGTGGACAAGAAGAACAAAGACTTGGCCAAAGGAAAACAACCAATTTCGGTACTGTTTCCCAGATTCATCTCTGTGGTCATTCAACGAGCAATGGAGAAATTCTCCATCACTGAGGAGGGCCCAAGGACACCTCTGTTTATGATGAACTCGTTCAAAGCTACAGAGGTTCCTCCTTATCTAAATGACCGACGTTTCCCACACACCATGATTGAGGTAATTCCTGCTGACTCTACTACCCACCTCCTACTTAGTCGTGTTGCCCAATCATCAGAACCGATGATGGGATCCCCAACACACTTAGGTTCTGAGCCTGAGCCTGAATCAGAGAGTGATATCTCTGATACTGCTCAAAACGTTAACAGAGCGCAACCAGAGGGTGGCTCTGAGAGAGTAAGGAAGAGAAAACAAGAGAACCCTCCCTCTGACGAAGAGAATAACTCTGTCAGAGCAGAGGAAGGTGAGGAAGAGAGAATTCCAGAGGGTGAGTTTCTAAACTTAGAATCCGAGGGCGGCGAGGTAGAAAAAGATGTACTTGTTGGCACACATGAGCGATTCCAAAGCCCAAATCCCTGTGTAAACACATCTACTGTCCAAGGTGGTCCAGCATCAGTGGACATTGAAACAGAGGTGCACACCTCGAACCCTTCCCATCCTAGCCGCTCAGAGGCATCTACTTCTGTCTCTAAAGCACGCACCAAAGGGGAAACCTCTGATACGGCTAAGTCCTCCCAACAGGACTTAGACCAAGATAAAAATACTCATTCACCCTAGAGTATGTCACCTCCTCACACACATGATGCCTTTGTGGTTCATAAAAAGATGGACCGTCCCTTAGATCAGTAAAGACCTAAGATCTCTCGTAAGGATTTCCTGTCAGAAAAAGAATGGCACGACCTTCTTGCACATGGACTCCTTAGCCTGGACAGCAAGGTTTCCACCCACATTCGTTTCTCATCATCAGATTCTGACTCTGATGATCAGAGACAAATCGGAACCATTATAGGGAAATCCTTGAAAAAGGGTCCCCAAGGATTAATGGGAAGTCCTTCCGGAGTCAATATCAAGCCAACTCCGAAAGAAGAGCTCTCTGAACTCGAGGGAAACGTAGAATCATGTGTTGATCCTAAGGTCACCCCCTCTGATTACGTTACCAAAGAGGAGTTCAGAATCTTTGGTGATGAAATCAGAGAATCTCTGAAGGAGATTAAACTTCAAATAGAGAAGACCTCAGAGGCCTCTGCCTCTCACTCTGAAGTTGCAAAGCTCACTTCAGAGATCTCTGAGCTGCGCACGACCATTATCTCTCAGAACGATAAACTTGATGTTCTGGAAATCCTGGTCATCAAAAATGACTCTGTTCTATCCAGAGAAATTCAGAACTCCACCACAGAGCTCCTCAAGGCGATTCCAACTCCCTCTGCCCCCACTCCAACACATGCAGACTTTTCTCAATTCAAAGAGGAAGTCTTGCGTTCTTTGGCAGAGGTGATTGCAAAGATCCCTACCTCCTCTGCTGCTGCTCCTGCTACATCCGAATTTGTTACAAAGGCTGACCTCACCAACTTCTCCAAGAAGATCGCCAGCAATGTAATGAATATCTCCAGCAAGTTCGTCTCCAAGACCACTCAGCAGAACAAAAAGATTGAAGACCTTCTGCAGAATATCAAATCTTCAGAGGGATCATTGAAGCGGAAGGAACCAGAGGTCGCATGCTCTGAGGAAGCCCGAAAGAGGGTCGGGTATGAAGACTCTGATGACCATGATGACCAACCTCAGGGGTCATCCGATCTTCATAAGGGGGAGAAGAAGACTCCTATACCAAAAACTGTTGAAACACAAAAGGAGTCCACTCCCTCTGAATCAAACCAAAGCAAGGAAAAAGGAACAGAGAGACGTTCAACCTCAACCTCTGCTGAAGATAACCAGGCCACTCTAAAGTCGCCAGTACCTGTTATCTTTCTAGCACCATCTACTTCGAGTGCTCCAGTAGTTCCAATAATAGTTACAACTCCAGAAACTATTGGAGCTCTGGAAGAAGATGAAGACGAACAACTAGTAGACTTCTCTACATCAGAAGATGCATTCTCATCACCAGAAAGACCAACTTATGTGATGAGAGATGCTTACGAATCAGAGGCTGAAAGAGCAGAACCAGAATCTGAAAAAGAAGAAAAATCAGATTTTGAAAAAGAAGCTGCTGAAAAAAGATTGAGGTAATTGATGTTGAAGAGTATGTATTCAATAATGCTCGACCACATCGTACTTTAACAGAAACAGAGCTGAGAGATTCACCAGAGATAGATGCCTACATCCCTGAACCTACAATAGAAGATCCTCCACAGACAAAGGAACCAGAGACCATGGTTGCTGATGAACAGGCTCCTTCAGAGAATCTTGTTCAGAAGGAAAGCATTGGTTTACCAGCCAAAGTGTTTACTCAACCTTCTACATTCCTTGCATCCAATCCCGAAGCTTCCATAGAAGACCACTTCAGATACATCTACTATGAGTTCAATATGGCAGACACTCCAGTCATTCCTCTGAATCCAAGGATCAAAGAGAACATGCCGGACTATGAGCGAAGATTTGCCAGAGATAAAACCTCACCTAGAGTACAAGTCTTCTTTGATGATACAATCATCAAAATCAACAAAATCTCAGAAAAGACCTTTGCTTACAACAAGATCATCTATAGGCATTATGTGGTAACTCGATCTGATAAGAAGATTTACGAGTTCAATGATAATGATCTCGTAAATCTAAATCCATATGATTTACCTCATTTGTATGCCTATTGCTCTGCCAGATATGATCAGGGAAGAAGGGAAATCAGGATGGGCATTGTTGAAGTCAGACGGGTAATGGAGGCCTATGTCAAACACAGAGAAAAACGTGACTTCCAAATTGCTCTGAACCTGGGGGAAGAAAAGCTGGAGGTAACTGAACCTGTGGAGTCGATCGTTAATCTTGAGGCAAAGAAGACTGGATCAATCATTGCAGAACCTCTGGGTTTCGTCTACAGAGTAAACCAAGTAAAGAAGATCTTTCTCGCTTCAGAAGTTTCAAAGTACTCTGATGAAACCTTGAGAGGTATAAAGAAAATGATCCATGTGAAGGAAGAAAGGCACAAAGCAGATTTACTTGCAAAACTTGACTTAGAGATTGACTCGATGATCAACTTCAGAGCTTTGATCATGAAGTTCCATGGAATCTGTTCAAGTGACAAATTTTAGTTTGTTTCTTTATTTTTGAATATTACTTTCTCTGTATTAAACTTCAAAATGTTTTAGAAGTAATATTTAAGAGGATGATTTTCTCCTCTACACTTTCTAGTTTAAATCTTCTATTCTCTGCTATTATTGTATCTTTTATTTTCAATACTTAGGGGGAGATTGTTAGCCCCAAATCTTCTGTTTGTTAAAGTGTTGAAAATACCCAAGTTCTATTTCAGAGGACTTCCAAAGATAGACCTCAGAGGGCATAGACTTCAGAGGACGAAGACTTCAGAGGACAAACCTGCCTCTGAAGTGCTTATCAGAGATTGCAACTTTCAGCAGAAGACATCAGAGATGGCTTCATCAGAGGCTCTGAAGACAACGTCAGAGCTCTGAAGACATTCTCTCTGAAGATGGCGCTGAAGACTTTCCTGAAGTATCAGAACAGATAACCAATCACTTAGTGATAAGATTTACTTTATAGAGTAGGTTACTGTTCAAGCATGTCTTGAGCTTACCTATTAGGTAAGACACTGTTCAAGCATGCTTCTATTTGTCAGAATAGTACACTGTTTACTTTATGGTTCTATAAATAGGACCATCACTCCTTTGACAAAAGTGTGCTTTTTGATATCTTGTACAAGAAGAATCAATTGAATATATCTCACGAAGATCTTGTTTTTTCTACTTGCTTTATATATGAACTGTGATATTTGAATCTGCTTTTGATATTAAACTATATTGCTTCCGCTGTTTATACTCTTGTTGTTTATATCATTATTGTTATAAGATTAAATCTGGGATCCAACAAACTATATTTAAGATATTTTATAGTTAAAATTAAAAAGATAACATACTTCAATAAAAAAATAAAAATAAGGTGATTTATCTCGAATTTTCTTATATTTATCGGTTAGTTATATCAATAGTTAAAAATTTTAGATATTTTAGAAAATAAAAATAAGTACTTATCTGCAGTTAGTTACACGAATTCAAACATTGAGCTTTTATAAGTTGTACTTATGTTTAATCAATTTGTATTTTTAGATTTTAAGTAATATGCATTAATAAGTGTTACCTAATGCATAAAAATTAGTTTTTAAGAGTTTACATTAAATGCTTTATAATATAGTATAGATATATTAGTTTAAATTCAAAATTACAAGTTAATGAAACATAATTATAATTTATTAAAGTCTCATGTTTTTATTTGTATAACTAACTGCAAATAAACATATTAAATACAGGATAAACACTATGAGATAAACTACCTGTTTTATTTTTTTATTAAAATATATTATCAATAATTTTAAATATAATAACATTTATATTTATCGGTTAGTTATATCAATAGTTAAAAATTTTAGATATTTTAGAAAATAAAAATAAGTGCTTATCTGCAGTTAGTTACACGAATTCAAACATTGAGCTTTTATAAGCTGTACCAAAACATTATGAAATTGTAAATTAAGTAATTGACTTTAATTAGTTGTATTTTGTGCTTAAAATGTTGTAATTATGAGTTTTTTATGTCTTTTTTATAATATAGTATAGATATAGATAACTGCAAATAAACATATTAAATACAGGATAAACACTATGAGATAAACTACCTGTTTTATTTTTTATTAAAATATATTATCAATAATTTTAAATATAATAACATTTATATTTATCGGTTAGTTATATCAATTATCTCCAGTTAGTTACACGAATTCAAACATTGAGCTTTTATAAGTTGTACCAAAGCATTATGAAATTGTAAATTAAGTAATTGGCTTTAATTAATTGTATTTTGTGCTTAAAATGTTGTAATTAAGAGTTTTTTATATCTCTTTTATAATATAGTATATATATATATATATAATTTTATAAAAATTATATATTAGCGGCGGGTTGACGGGTTGAACAAATCGTAACCCAATTTCAACCCTCTTAATTTGCGGGTTGGCGGTTTGACGGGTGGGCGGGTTGGATTTAATTGGGTTGTTAGCGGTTTGGGTTGGACGGGTTTCGCAGGTTGAAGGTTTTTTGTACACCCCTATTTTGAGTGATTAAATTCATGATTTTTTTTGAACGAATTATATAATCCTTACACTTATAAAACGAAAGGAATATATCAATTATCTCTCGATGTATGGACAAATCAGATGTAAAGTACAATGAACCAGTAAAGCAAAAGAAATATACTATTTCCATTTTAGCCATTTCAATACATAATTTATAAATAAATGCAAACAAAAGTTGTGCACAAAGGGATAAGTTATTTAACAAAAGTTGTGTTCATCCCACTAACAAAGCAATATACCCAAAGTTGTATCTTTTAGGGAAAATTGCATCAAAATGGAATCAACTTTGGGTTAATTCTTATTTTGGGGAACAAACTTTAAAAAACCCCATTTTAGGGTCTGGTACAAACTTTTCGTTTATTTAAGGGTCTGGTTTACCCGATAACCTACTAACGATGGCATGTCTCAGAAAAATGCCAACTAATATGTCATGTCATATTATATAATTCCACATCATATTATATAATTAAAAATATCAAATAATTAAAAATTATTAAAAAATTAATAATAATATACAAACATTTCTAAATATATTAAAAGTAAATGAATAAAAACTAAACAAAAAGCAAAAACTAAATAAATAAGAAAAAAAAAAACTAAAACCAAAACCCTACATTCTAAATATGCGCCTCCACCTTACATGAAATCGCCGGCCTAGCCCCTAACTTGAATCTTCAACCACAATCTCCTATAAAATAGAACTTTGATCACTCTGTAACTTACTCCGGCGGCCCTTCTTCTTCTACCTTTTTTTTTCCAATCTAGCAACTGCAATTTCCATGGCCCTAAAGCTTTTCTCAATGAAAGGTTCCTTTCATTACTTTTGTCGATCTCGAAAACCTTTGATGAGTTCTTTGTATGTTTTCATATCTCTTTTGTGCTTTTATCTTCATGGATTTCTAACTTTTTCACGGGTTTTCATCTTTGAGTAAGGGTCAGTAAGTGTGAAGATTTATTTGTTTAAAAAATGTCAGAAATTTAATCGACTAAAATATTAAACGACATTTGAGCTTTTTTTTCCAGACTTTTCTCTACTTTAAAAGCCATTTTAATCACCATAGCCGGTTACCGGTCATTTTTAGGGCCAGAAGAACCATTTTGTTCAATAAAAATAAGTGCAAAGATTTATTTGTTCAAAAAAATGTCTAGATATTTAATTGCTTAAGATATAAAAGTTCGTTGGTTTTTCTTTTAACTTTTTTCCCCTTTTTTAACTATCATTTTTGTTTTATATTTAGATTAAACTGCATAAATTGTATGTACTTTGTTTCCGTTCTTATTTTAAGGACTTTTGAAAAACTCAATTTTGGGTAACACACTATGTTTTTTTATACAAACATGGTTAAGAAACATACTATAATTTTGTAAACAAAAGATATAAAACTTATTATAACTTGGTTTTGGTGATTTTAGTGTCACCGACCATTTCAGTGAAATTGGAATTAACTCGAGTTCCAATGGGGTTTCATACTGTGATCTAATACAAGTTAGGCGGTGCAGAGTGCACACTTGTATATAAGACGAGTTTGATCCTGCACACGACGAAGTGGTGGGGGTCAAGGGGGCCGCGCCCCCTTGCGGGGTCAAGGGGTAGCTCCCCGGCGGTGGTCCCGGTGACCGTTCAGCGGGTTGTCGAGGGGCAGCACTCCCGCGGGGTTTGGAGCAGCACCGCAAAACCTCTACAGAATTTTGGACTTGGAATGCAGTGGAAAACGTGATCAGAATGAAGAAATACTTCAGTTCTGATCGGTTTTGAGTTTAAATCAAGTGGGTTGTTTTCAAACTTAGGTTCTGGAAAACGTAGACCAGAGCCTCTGGTAGCAATGTTTTAAAAACCGGTTTTTTGATTGACCCGATGTGGTGACCGGGTCACGGTTCAACCGGGTGGTTGACCCGGTTTCAAGAAATTTTATGTAATTTTCATTTTCCTGCATACATCTATACATATAATAAATAAGTAACTAGAAGGACACATGTCGCCTTTTGGTGAACCTATTTTTTCATTTCCCGCTTAAACATGTATCTGGACGCATTTTATATTATAAGTTCATTTAGCATATCCACATTCATTCCTTCTTGAATCTTTCCTTAATTTAATTTTTTTTAATTTATACCTTACATTTACTACCCTTATAATTAGGTATATAGTTTACTTTTAATCCCTTACTTTTTATTTTTCATTTTAGACTTTTATCATATAAACATAAATAATGTATATGAATTAAAATGCATTAAAAAAACATTTTTATTTTTTACAAATTATACAATTGTAATCGTTTCGTCAATACTTTGAAATGATTTCAATATTGAATATTTTTGAATTTAATTATATTATTAAATATCATAAATATATACGAATTAATGTGTCGTGATTAGTATGAGATTTGATACAAATAATCACTAAATTGTCTTAATTTTATTTTGGCTATTTCATATCAATTTTTACTTCAAAAGTTTTTTTTATAAAACCTCATCCTCTTTAAATTTTTATACAAGAATTTTGATTTTTATCATGAAGTTTTATAAAATAACATTTTTAATTTTGTTTTCTTGACATTATGATATTTTAATTTTAAAAATATTAATTATAGATGATGAAAGTATAATTAACAATAGAACAAAGAATGTTGTATATAAAGAAATATTTGGTAATTTATGATACATGATTCTTATTTTATTAATATTTTAACTATGCACTTTTACATAATTTCATTTACGTTATATTATAAATTTTGTTTTATAAATTCTTAATATTTATTCATATTTTTTATTAATTTTTTGCAAAACATCTTTTGTGAAAACTGTCTAAAACAAGGACATTTTATAACCAGCTGCAAAAAAAAAAACTCTGAAAAGAAAAAAACTTGAAAAAATAGCATCATACTTTCGATAATCATTCATATCTATAAGATAAGTTTTTTGACACGATTTTTTTTTAAATTAACTCGTGTAATACACGGGGGTGAATCTAGCATATATATATAGAGGAGGTTCAAGAGAAAACCTCAAAAAAATGGAAAACTAAAGAACACTCTGGTAGCCTTCCATCTGGACGGTATGCACTTGTGCATACAAGTAATTTATAACATGCATACATGCATATGCACAAGTGCATAATATGCACATGTGCATAAAAACCAAAAAACTAATTAATTACTTCTATACACAAGTGCATACCGTCCAGATGGAAGGCTACCAAGGTGTTCCTCAGTTTTCCGTTTTTTTGAGTCCTATATATATATATACAATATATATATATAACCAAGAATTTGATGTCCACAAGTTAAAACATTAAAAATACACATAATAAGAAGTTTTACATCAATCCAAAAATATTTAAAAAAAACACATAACAAGTTTTACATCAATCCAAATATATCAAAACGAAACATAACGTTCATAGCAAATCATGGACCTTGAGACATTGGAGTTTAAATGCATCAAGCTCACGATCGCTTAGTAATTGAAATTCACTCTCAACTTCATGGTCATCAACAACATCGTCACTTTCTACATTATCAAATAAAAAAATATTAATGTCACGTAAAAAGCTAATAGTAAACTAACAACACCAAATTAATATATATAGAAATAAAAAAATGTTACCTTGCGTTTGTGAAGCTGGTTCGTGCTCTTGCTCATCAAGCATATTTTCCAAGTCATTGTAATCAAGTTCTCCTTTCGGCTCTTCTTCGACCACCCAAAAGTCCGTCTTATCAATGCATTCGTAATCAATAGGATCATAAGACCACTTCTCAACCTTAAGTCTACAAAAATATTCACAAAGAAAATAAAACATAACTTGTAAAAATAAAATGACATTGCTATTATTAAATGTTTTACTACAATATAGCGTACCTATGGATCTGAAAATGTCCATTGACCATTTAAAACAAAAATATTAATGAATACATTGAGCTACCATTTGAAGTAGACTGTATGCACTTGTGCATATAGGCAATTATGTTGATTTTTTTTGTTTTTATGCACAAGTGCATATCAAGTGGTAGACACATAAATACATAATCTGTAAGTGCATTTCAAGATACAATCTTTCCTATAAGAACATAATCTGTAAGAACATAATCTGTAAGTGCATTTCAAGATACATAATCTGTAAGTGCATTTCAAGATACAATCTTTCCTATAAGAACATAATCTGTAAGTGCATTTCAAGATACATAATCTGTAAGGGCATTTCAAGATACAATCTTTCCTATAAGAACACACAATCTTTCCTATAAGAACACACGTTTCTATTAAAGTTTAAACACCCATTAAAGCATTAACCCACTGATTAAAGTTTAAACTTTAAACTTCAAACAACCATTAACCCCTTGTTCTAATTGAATCGATCGAAGAAGTAGATGGAATCGATCGAAGATCAATGTACCTGTATATGGAATCATGTGGAATCGAAGAAGAAGTAGATGGAATCGATTGAAGCTGTCGGTTGAAGTTGTATGTGGACTGGAGTCGATGGAATTGATTGAAGAAGTACATGGAATCGATGAAACTAGAGTAGATGGGATCGATTGAAACTTACAGATTGAATCGATTGAGGAAGTAGATGGAATCGATTGAAGCTCTATGTGACTGGAGTCGATGAAACTGAAAGCGAGTGTCGTGGAGGAAAATTGGAACAAAATAAGTTAATAACCCTAGCCGCTCTATATGAAAACTGAAAATGTTTTTAACCGTGTTAAATCGGGTCAACCACAGTTCAATTATACCGGTTCTCTCAAAAACCCGGCGGTTCGATCCGGTCCACAAATCCCCAAAAACCCGGTGATAGTTGACCCGGTCTCTCATCTAGTTCCCGGTTCAACCGGTTGAACCGGCCGGGTCGACCCGGGTTTTAAAACATTGTCTGGTAGTTCTTGACCCTATCTCTGGTTGGTCGTGACCAGAGCCTCTGAACTGTCTTGGTCATGCCTCTGGTTGGGTACCTCTGGTCAGGGGCTATCTCTGGTTGTACTTGAGATGTCTAAGGGGTTGTTTGACAGTTGCTGAATGGTTTAGTGCAGAATGATTAAGTGGTCTGAATGATTAATAGGTTTTTATGATATAGTGTAAAATGAAATATGGTTGTTTGCTAATTGTTCATAATGAAATCAGGGCTCTTAATGGTTAAGGGAGGGTCAGGATACAAAATCATTAAAGAGGATTTTGGAACCATTAAGAGGTAGCCCTTTTTTTTGCCAAACAAGATTTACCTCTTAGCGATTCAGATGTTCCCTCCTAATGGAACCATTAAGAGGTAAACAAACAGCCCCTAAGTTACATCTCTGATCATGTATGATCAGAACCCTCTTTGTCTTTCATGACCAGAACTCTAATGCAATTGTAATCAACTTGGGATCTCATCCAAATACGGTTATAACTAGGGGTGAGCAGAACCGGGTACCTGGCCAAATTTCATGGAACCGGAACCGATGGTTCCTGGAATGAAGGAACCGGAACCGCTTATATCGGTTCTCTATATTTTGAAACATTTCCGGTTCCGGGTACCCGGTTTCAAATTTTTTTAATTTTAACATTTCATACAATAAAAATGTAATTTTAACTTTTTAAGTCTAGTGCAAACTATAAAATATCAACTTAAAGTAATAAATACAATAAATGGTGAAAACTAATCCGATAAAAACTAATTATTACATAAATAAATTAGATACGCTCGAGTTTTGACAACAACAAAATGACTTCCATAACACTTCACGTCAAGTCGTCAACACCTAACAAATAAAAATTCATTTTATAAATTGTGCCGTTGGGTACCCATCGGGTAACGGTTCCAAGAAAATGAGAACAAAAACGGGAACCAGTCTTAATCGGTTCCGTATTTTAGGAACCGGAACCAATCACATCGGTTCTGGTTCTAGCACCGGCAGTTCCGGAACAGTTCCGGTTCCAAAAGCGGGTACCCAGTTCCGCTGATCACCCCTCGTTATAACCGCCTGGAACTACTCGTAACTTGGCAAAACCGCCATTTCAGTTATTTTCCCTCCTTTTTTGAATGGAGGTAGTATATATACGATATAATTACGTTTATGGGACTCACGAAAAATATGAACTTTCAAATACTCTCATTTAATTTTGCTCTCGATTTTATGCCTAGAATCAAAAGTGTTCTTGAGTTTTATCCCATATTGAATTTCGTGAAACCCAGGCATATGGTTGAAATATTAATTCGAAAAGTGAACTCACACGATTCTTAAGCAATCCGGTTACTTAATCGCCATTTTACCCTATTTCCCTACCCCGACTTCTAACACTTGTAACCATAAAATCTTTTTTTATTATTATTAAACTCTCTCTTTTAAAATGTTATGTCATATGCGCCAAAAGGAAGTTTTTGAAAACAGATTCTTAAAATAAAAAAAAAAACTAATAAACCCTTTTTATAAGAAATAATCATTTTGTGTTATAAAAAGATTGATATTGTATGTTGCAAAAAGGAACACTTCAAAAAACGTCAATTGTCATTGATCAGAAATCGTTCAATTTAGTAAGGTATTACCGACTTTTTTTCGATTTTTATGGGAAATAAATCTTTTTATCGATAATAAACAGCCAAATATGATGACTTAGAAAACAATAATTCCCTTGTATGATTAAAACACAACAATAATTCCTTAATATTATATTTGTATATGATTGATAAATTATAAAAAAAATATTAGACATAGAAATTTGATTTTTTGTATTGTTTATGGATGTGTACGATAGTTATTGATGTTAGCATTTTGGTTCATGCAATACATAAAATCTCGTCAGTAGAAAACTCAACAAAGTATGTTCTATTTTAATACAATTTATTAATTAAAAACTTGAAAACTAATCTCAAAAAACGTATGAAACATCGACATTTTATGAGTTTTCAAGAAGGCATGATTAATAATCAGCCTGCACATCAAAATTTTAATTCTAAAAAGTTAAGTAATAATTGAAACAAACCGTGTGAGATCTCAACTTGAACAAACATTGACGTCCGTTGTTGCTCAAAGGTCATGTCATAAAACGTTTTCCAATTCTTTAAGCATATTCATTATATACGGCAAACTCACGCACTCCTCGTATTTGGTGAGAGCTCTTACCCTTGATCTCTAGAGAGGTAGGTAGTTACAGATACCATGCCACTGGCCATGACTTTTTGGTGATATTTTCAAATTGTATGAGTGATTACTCTCAACCGTTATACAATTGATCCTTGGATCAATTATAATTGTTAACTTGAACAATATTTAACTGCTAATATGTTGTAGATTTTTTTGGTTCTCTTCACAAAGCAATGTTAGTGGAATTTTCAAAATCTTGAAGTTTTGGGGAGTTGTAACACCCTTAATTACACCATGAAGATGTACGTCAAGTCTTGCTCATCTTCCATCTAAACAGCGAGAATGTCATAATAACCTCAACATTATCCAACAAAATAAACTTACGGATCTTAGGAAATTCAATATTGAAAACCAATATAAAGAGCAAAAGTCTTAAATATTGAATTTGAACTGGAAAATAAAGTTAATAACCCATTATTGAATGTCTAATCTCACTAGTTCATCCCATACCAAACTAAAACAAAACCAAAACAATTGCAACCTCAAAGCTTTATCTAGTACTCAACTAGACTTTCTTTTTCCCTTACTACTATTCCCTAGTAAACAAATAAAACATTGAAAACATTTCATATTAATAAGTAATAACAATGAAACTATACATGTAAAACATACATCAAACTGTTGAAAATACTTTCATAAAACATATAATACGAATACTGCAATACTGTTGAAACATGTGTGTACCCAAATACATATATAATGAATATTTTGAAGAGCATATAAGACTATAAACGATCTTTATGGTGGAGAACACCTGATATGTTGATACTTCACACAATTCTTACATGAATATGCTGGACCTTACTAAAACTAGTCCATGCTTTCTTCCTATTTTCTGAAACCAAACCGTCTCGGTTTGTGTATACCATAAATATTGTTTGTGCATAACATAATTGATATATCAAAATACCTTTAGCATGCTAAAACAACATAAAAACATGTAACACATAACATGCAAATAATTAGAAACATACTAGACATGTATCATATTTTGCAAGTCACATGAAGACTTATGTAACACCTGTGAATCTGGTGAATCCTTAATTTACGCTTATCTGGTTAATCCATAATTATAAATCTTACCTAGGTTGTGCTTGTGGACGTTGGGTTTCGGATCGAGGGCATGTCGGGTCGAAAAGTCAGATTTTTAACCCTCGGCATACCCCGGGCGACTGTGCCCGCGATTGTGACAGGAGATCACTTTCGCGGGGCACAATCGCGGCCCCTGTACCGAGAGGAGTATGGGTTGGACGACTATGCACGACGACTATGCCAAGGGCATAGCTGTAAAACCCTCAAAATTTGGTAAGAACAACTAATTAAAATTTCGATAATACATCAAGTAAAAGGTAAATCTACAAAATAAGACTTTCTATTTGATCTCAAACAAATTCAAACTCCAATAATACACAAAGACTAAACCAAGTCGGGTGCTACTTAATCCTCAAACACAAGTTGCTCTTCCCGAAACAAGTGCAGAAGACTTCACTAAGATAACCACTTCTCGAGCATAGCACTAGCGCTCCTCTCAACACTATGTCACTAGAGCTATTCCCAACCGAGAACCTGTTGCACATGCCGACAAATAAAAAGGTTAGGCTAACGCCTAGTGAGTTCAAGAGTTTTCAACATGAATAAAGGTATTGTTGAAAAGGAGTAATGCAATTTAAATCATAATCTTTCAAAATGATATCTCAAATATGAAAACGACTCATTTTCCAATAATATGCATTTTAGGCAAAGAAACGCCGATGTAGACGTTTTCCAATCCAAATTACCTTAAGGACAAGATCCCAAAATAAAACGTTCTTTCGTAAATTAATCTCAACCCGAAACTCACTCAAAACGTGAATAGAAAATCGAACTCAACATTAGTGAAGATACGGTTAAAACTTTATATCCCGAAACACCCAAAACAAGGATGGGGCATAATACTCAACTCATAAATCATAGATAAGATCTATTTATACAAAACGTCACCGAAAACTTGGATAATAAAACTCAATACCCAAAAACAACACCTTTCGGTGACGGGGGATACCCGAATTCCATCGAATGTGGCGGGCACACAAAGTTAAGCCACGTATCAATGTTCTCGAGCTTCACATAAGACCATGGTTCCCCGTATCCGGCTCCTCTGAGCTACCACCGCAAGACACCACTGATCCTAGTGTCTACTCGACCTCTAATGAGTGTCACAACCAAAGCCACAAGTCCCCGTATCCGGCTCATCTAAGCTACCACCGCAAGACTTAGCTCCGTATACGGCTCTGCAGAGCACCACCGCAAGCTTCCAAAAACAAAACATGACTTGGGGACTGTTAAAGCACATATTTATTGGATTCAAGATCATAATTATCTGAAGATGGAAATCTGAAGTTAAAGCTGATAAAGTCGTCTCAACAAATAGTCTAGGGTCCTTTTGTAATAAATAGTCAAAGTCTGTTTACGTATTTTATTTATTAGTTAGTTTTAATTTTAGTTAAATTAGTTTGTTTTAGGTTGTTGGGCCAAGCATTGCAAAGCCCATTACAAAGCCTTGCAAAGCCCATTAGGCTTAGTTAGCCTATGTATAAATATGATTAGGTTAGTTGTAATTAGGGTAAAGGAGTTTAATTAGAAAATATCAATTAGAGAGAAAGGTCTGCTTGGTGGTGGTGCGCCGTGAACAAGACAGAGAGAAAGAGAGATATTGATTTCAAGCTTGTAACCTGTTGAATCGTTTGATTAATCATATCAGGTTTGCATTATCGTTATTGCTTATTGTTTACTTGTTTGAATGATTATGTATTGGGACACACAATTGGTATCAGAGCACGTTACAGATTGAATTGAATGAGTTTTGTTCGGTTCTATTTTCTGTCAAAGATTCATAATTTTTATTGTGTGATTGTTCATTCAAGTTATTATTGATTGGATTGTGTTTGTTTTATCTATTATAGTGATTGGGTATTGTTTGATTTGATTATTGCATCGATTTTGGTTATCAATTTGTTGAATTTGTTGTTCTGGGTTCGTTCACGAAGTCGAAACTGTGTCTTCAATAGAATCTTTCTTAGAGTGGTTTTTATTGAAATTAATTGATTGCAATAAGTTCTAGTTGGTTAATCAATCGTTTTAGCAAAGTTTGGTTGTTTAATTCGAGGTTTCGAGTGTTTTCTGGGCTGATTTCTGGTTTCTGGGTCGATACTGTTTCAAGAACATATCGGTCTTTGTGTTTTTCCGGTCGAAGACCTCTATCGGTCTTTGATTACTTCCGGTCGAATACCTTTTTTATCGGTCTATAGCATTCGACCGGTACACTCACAGGTTACCCCGGTCTAAGCACATTATCGGTCAAACTATATCGGGCTTTACACTTCCGGTCGAATACCTTTTATCGGTCTATAGCATTCGACCGGTACACACACAATCCCGGTCATATCCTATTCCGGTCTAAGACCGTGTTCCGGTCAAAGACAAAACCGGTCGAAGCTTTTGCATTCTATCGGTCTTATCCCTTTCCGGTCGAAGGATATCGGTCGAACATATCGATCTTTGATTAGTGTCGGTCGAACAACCATCCGGTCTTGCACATTATCGGTCTTCTCTCTACCGGTCTTTACAAGGTCCCGGTCGAACTCTCTACCGGTCGAATCATATCCCTGGTCAGTATATCGGTCGATTTTTGCAAACTGTAATAGGGACCCCCGTGCTAAGTCTGCGAAGGGGGACAAAGTTCTGTTCATGATCAGATTTTTCTGAATTTCATTCTACAATTTTCAGTATTGTGTGATTTTATCTTGATTTATAACGATCTCATCCAGTTGATTGTCTCATATCAGATAAGTTTGATACTAATCGTATAAGTAAAGATGTCTCGGGAAGCTCTTGCTATTGGAACAGATGTGAAGCCACCAGTACTCTTCAAGGGGGAGTACGAGCAATGGAAGGATAGATTTTTGGACTTCATTGATCGACATGATTTGGGAGATGAAATCAGAAAATCTCTGAAAGACGGGATCATGACACCTCCGACCAAGGTTCTCACTGTAGCTGGAGAAAATGGTCAAGAAGAAGAGACAGTGTATAAATTACCGATTGGTGAATATTCGGAAGATCAGTTGAACAGACACAAGGGTGACAAGCTGGAAAGATCATTTATTCTCCAAGGCATACCGAATGAAATATATGTCAAGATTGACAGCTACAACGCTACCGGTAAGCAAATGTGGGATCAATTGGAGAAGATGATGATTGGATCTAAAGTCGGCAACCAGCTCAAATTATCCACCTGCTTGAATAATTATGAAGAGTTCAAAGCCAAAGCTGGAGAGTCACTCGAAGCCACTTATGACAGATTTGTCACATTGCTGAACGAGCTCAGCAAGAACAAGATCAACAAATCTCACGTGGATCTGAATGTGAAATTTCTCAGCAATCTTCAGCCTGAGTGGAAGAGGTTCACCCGACAAATGAGGCAGTTGAAGGATCTGCATGACATTCCTCTTCATGAAGTTTATGAAATCCTCAGACAGAATGAGGAAGAAGTAGAAGAGATCAAGGCTGAGATGAAAAAGGCTGACAAAGCAGTTGCTGATCCATTTGCTCTTGTGGTTAAAAAGTCTAAGAAGAAGAAGGTGATAGAATCTGAATCGGAAGAAGCTGATTGCGAGGCAAAGTCTGACTTTGACGATTGTAATGAACTGAAGGAAGTCATGCTGTTGATAACCAAGGCTCTCCAAAAGAAGTTCTATAAAAAGCCAAACTCCAATAGTAAGAGATACTCGTCTGGTCCTAATAACTACAAGCATAAGGAGAAAGTTGAAGAAAGGAGACCAGAAAACAAGAAGAAGGATGAAGCTGAAGAGACCAAGAAGGAAGAACCGATTAAGTGCTACAATTGTGGGAGACTCGGTCATTTTGCCAAGGACTGTCGCAAATCAAAAGTCCGAAACTCCGACTATTACAAGAATAAGATGCTTCTAGCCAAGCAACAAGAGGCTGGAAAAGCATTAATGGCTGAGGATGAATACTGGCTCGACCATTCGGACGACGAATCTGAAGAAGGAGAGAAAGACGAGACAGCACATCTGTGCTTGATGGGAAAGAACCAGTCAGAAGCTGAAGCTGATTCTGATGATGGAGATAATGATGAGGTATGTAACTTAACTGAATTTGATTTAATGAACCAAATGAATGCCATGATGTCTAAACTCCAAGAGTTAGAGTCGAAACTGAAGCGTGAGAAAGGTGTCATAAATGAGAAAAATCAATCTATACATAAACTTAGTAATGATATTGCTGAGAAAAATGTATTAATTGAAACTTTGCACAAAAATATAGACACCAGCGCTAAAGAAAAGACTATAATTCATAAAGAGTTATCTGAAACTGATTCAAAGTTTAAAGAATGTGAGTTTAAATCTAGAGAGATTGCTAAAAGGTACTTTTCTACTTCAAAAGAGAATAAATCCTTAATAGAAAAGGTGAATGCTTTGGAAGAAAAATTACATTCTTTAGGTCAAACTGAACACACTATTCATTTGAAAAAACCTAAAGAGAAACCTGATACTTGGGGACTTGGTTACAAGAACCCACATCATCTCAAAAAGGGTATATCTGAAGTGCCTGCACTTTATGACTTTGGGTTTATGTTGTTGGCTCCTCAACATCAGGAACTCAAACCCTTTTGGACTAGTCTGTCTGAAAAAGATAAAGCCAAGGAATATGATAAAAGAAAGAACACAACTAAAGTTCAACTTCCATTTCGCTATGAGAAGTTGAATAACAGTTATAGTTCTAATAAATCAAAATTTCTTTCAAATGATTATTTTGAGAGTTATTCTGTAAAAGAGTTGGAGGCTAAACCCATCGAAGGTAAGATTTACGTACCTCCTCTAGTTTTGGAAAGTAAAATTTCTGAACTCGAGAATACTCTTACAGAAGAAAGACTTTTGATGGACTTAGAACAAACTGTATTTTCAACAGTGTTCAAAGATACTGATTTTTCTAAATTCTCTAAGGCTTTAAATTCTGATGACAGATATGGCTCACTTGAGAATGATCTTAATTTCTTAAACTCTGATGGTATTTTGAATGATTGTGTTGCTCAATTTGATTTTACCTCTAAACTTCCTGATCATTCATCTTGTGTTGTTAATTCTTTTGGATTACCCAGTGTGTTTGAAAAAGGTGAAACATCAACGAAAGTTGATAAATCAGTTTCTGTGAAATCAAATAAAGCAAAAGGTAAGAAACAAAAATCTCAGCTTTCACAGAAACCGATCCCCACTGGTAAGCCAAAGAAGAAGCATTCTCTTAATTCTCATCATTCTAACTCTAAAGTTTCACATGTTTCAGATTTGAGAAAGCAAAGGGTTGGAGTTAAGACTGCATGGATACCGAAACAGAGGATAGACGAGAAAGCTAAATCTAGTTCTAGTTTTGTTTTGAATAAAAAGACTTCTAGTAAAAATGATGTGATTGTGAATGTTGCTACATTTAAATCTAATCTTGTTGATTCTCGCAAGAAGTACTCTATAAAGCAATTATTCCAGTTAGCACCATCAAATAAATTTTTTTTAAATTATGGTGAATGTGATTATGCTTCTCGTAAATATTATGATGTTTGGTATGGTTCATATAATGTTTCATCTTATCATTATCATTCGTCTTATCATGCTTCTGGTTTTCAAAGAAAAAGCGGACCCAAATTTAAATGGGTGCCAAAATCAAGTACTAATAGTGGAGGTCCCATTTTTAAATGGGTTCCTAAACCTCTTCTTTCTTGATTTGTGTTGTGCAGACCCATCATATGTGGTACTTGGATAGTGGGTGTTCCAAGCATATGACCGGGCAGAAGAGTATGTTGTCTAATTTTACGGACAAATACTGCGACACAGTTCGTTTTGGGAATGATCAGTTTTCACCTATTCTAGGATATGGTGATGTTGTACATGAAAATCTTACGATCAAGAAGGTGAGTTACGTTGAAGGCTTAGGGCACAATCTGTTCAGCATTGGCCAGTTCTGCGACAAAGATTTAGAGGTTAATTTCAAGGCCAAGACATGTTCAGTACGCACTGAAGAAGGAAAAGAACTCTTGGTCGGCACTCGCAAGTCCAACCTCTACACCATCAACTTGTCAAAGGTCCATGCTGAAAACCAGGTCTGTCTACTATCAAAGGCCTCAATGCAACTAAGCTGGCCATGGCATCGACGACTTTCTCACCTCAACTTTCGGTACATCAACAAGCTGGTCAGTGGCAAGCTAGTGAAAGGACTTCTAGAGCTGAAATATGAAAGAGAACATCTATGTGCAGCGTGTGAAAAGGGAAAGATGAAGAGAGCCCCACACAAACCAAAGCCTGAACCTAGTACCAGCTCTCCTTTAGAGTTGTTGCATATGGACTTATGCGGTCCTATGCGAACGCAAAGCTTAGGAGGAAAGAAGTATGTGCTAGTTATCGTGGACGACTATACACGATACACTTGGGTTAAGTTTCTACGGTCTAAAGATGAGACTCCTGATGTTCTCATTACGTTTCTGAAGACGACCCAAGTCAATCTGCAAAAACAAGTAAAGATTCTCAGGACTGACAACGGCACAGAGTTCAAGAACAAGATAGTTGAAGAATATCTCGAATCGGTCGGGATATCACATCAATACTCTGCTGCTCGCACGCCTCAACAAAACGGAGTCGTAGAAAGGCGAAATCGTACACTTGTTGAGACCGCTCGAACAATGCTCAGCCAATCTGACTTACCTTTATTTTTGTGGGCTGAAGCTGTATCGACTGCGTGTCACACTCAGAATCTCTCCATGATATACTGCAGATTTCAGAAGACTCCGTATGCGTTGATCAACAATCGAACACCAACCATTAAATATTTTCATGTTTTTGGTTGTAAGTGTTTTGTTCTAAACGACAGAGAGAATCTGAACAAGTTCAGTGCTAAGGCGGATGAAGGCATCTTCGTTGGTTATTCCTCGACATCTACTGCATATCGGGTTTACTTGAAGAAGTCGAAGACTGTGATCGAAAGCGTAAATGTTACATTTGATGAGGACATGGCTTCTGAGCACATCAGTTCAGAACCCATAATTACTGGAGTATTAGCTTCTGGACCTGCACCTCTAGAGAACAAATCAGATGGCGCTTCGTCGTCTACCTCTAATTTATCTGATTTGGATTTGTTATTTGAACTGTTCTATGATGAATTTCTTGGATCTAAGTTGCCTAACTCTGTTGTGGTTGACAGGATAGAAGACTCGATGACTACTCATCCGACCACTTCCGATATCTCTACTGAATTCGGTTCCCCTATTCAGCAAGAAGTTCCAGTTCAAAAGCCTACTCCGACAGTTGAAGTTGTGACCAACACCGCCGAGACAGAAGTAGCTGACTCAGTAGGATGTATTGTAAGGACTGATCATCAGATTGACCAAGCTGTACCTACTGCAACTTCTGCAACGACTACTTCAACTGAAACCCCCGTTAATTCTGAACCATCTAAAGGAGATACCAGTGGATTCCTAGATGCGGACAATGATCAACATGCATCTAATCCACTCCCTCATGAACATAAGTGGACCAAAGAGCATCCGGTACATCAAATTATTGGAGATCCTTCTGCACCGGTGCAAACTAGGTCTGCAACATCAAATCTATGTATGTATGAATCCTTTCTGAGCACGATCGAGCCTACACGCGTATCTGAGGCCCTTGCCGATTCAGATTGGGTAACTGCGATGCAAGATGAGCTGAATCAGTTTGAAGCACTGAAAGTCTGGAGACTCGTACCCAAACTGCAAGGTAAAACTATCATTGGTACGAAATGGGTGTTCAAAAACAAGAAAGATGAAGATGGTACCGTTATCCGAAACAAAGCACGACTTGTCGCCAAGGGATATAGGCAAGAGGAAGGAATAGACTACGATGAGACTTATGCTCCAGTGGCACGTATAGAGGCGATTCGGATGTTCTTAGCCTACGCAGCCCACAAGAACTTCACCGTCTATCAAATGGACGTGAAGACAACTTTTCTGAATGGAGTACTCAAGGAAGAAGTCTATGTTTCTCAGCCAGAAGGGTTTGTAAATCTAGATAAGCCGAATCACGTCTACATCCTGGATAAAGCTCTTTATGGACTGAAACAAGCTCCTCGCGCCTGGTATGATATCCTATCTCAATTCTTGGTCAAATCGGGTTTTACTAAAGGTACGGTCGATACCACTCTTTTTATTAAAAAGGATAAAGGCGATATCATTCTTATTCAAATATATGTGGATGATATTATTTTTGGTTCTACAAATCCTAAGTACTGTAAGAACTTTGCAAACCTCATGGTGTCTCGTTTTCAAATGAGCATGATGGGAGAGATGAATTTCTTTCTCGGATTGCAAGTCAAACAATTTTCAACGGGGATTTTTATCAATCAATCTAAATACATTCTGGATATTCTTCGGAAGTTCAAAATGGAAAATTGTAAACCGATTGGTACCCCAATGGCACCTGGTACTAAGATTGGCACCGATCTTTCGGGAAAGGCTGTTGATGTTAGGACTTATAGAGGGATGATAGGTTCTTTAATGTATCTTACTTCTAGTAGGTCGGATATAATGTTTTCTACATGCTTATGTGCTAGATATCAGGCCAATCCTAAAGAATCCCATTTGTCTGCTGTAAAGCGGATCTTCAGGTATCTGAAGGGGACTGCAGATCTTGGTCTGTGGTATCCTAAGGATACAAGCTTTGAACTAACATCTTATTCAGACGCAGATCATGCTGGTTGCATGTTAGACAGGAAAAGCACCTCGGGTCATATACAATTCCTTGGAGATAAACTCGTCAGTTGGGCTTCAAAGAAGCAATTATGTGTCTCCACATCAACGGCCGAAGTGGAATATGTAGCTGCTGCTAGCTGCTGTTCTCAGGTCTTGTGGATGAGAACACAACTGCGAAACTATGGATTTCATTTCAATAGAATTCCGATCTATTGTGATTCGAAGAGCGCTATTGCGATTACCGCTAACCCTGTTCAGCATACTAAGACCAAACACATAGATGTCCGGTATCATTTTATAAAAGATAATGTAGAAAAGGAGACAATTGAACTTTACTTTGTAAAAACCGATTATCAGCTTGCAGATTTGTTTACCAAACCTTTAGACGAAAAGAGATTTAATTTTCTTGTCTCAAGACTTGGTATGCTAAATCTTAAGACCTAATCGGTATTTACCTATTAAAGTTTCTTATTGTATCTCTTTATCATTTCTTTATTATTATTTCCGCATGATACCTGCTCTTTAACAGTTTGTTCATGATCTCAGGGGGAGTGTGAGAAGTATTTCATTGATGGTCAATGTTAGTTTGAGGGGGAGCATATTTAAATGCATTATGCTTACTGATAATTGTTAGTGATGCATGATTCTAGGGGGAGCATACAAGTAAAGAGTATGGCTATGACTTCTGATTACTTTTGATCAGAACTCGTACACTAAGTGTTTTACTGCTTTATGTCATTTCAATTTTTGTGAATAAAGTTACTTTGACTAGACCTTAAGACTTTTGCAGATTGAGAGATGCTTACAAGATCATATCTTTATGACTTTAAGCTTGACTTCGCGAGATGTGAGACTGTACTCGAAAGGTATAATTTCTTTTCTTCATCTCATTCATGGTTGAAAGAAGGACAACTTTCAATCATAAGAAAACATGTTCTTAAATGTTCAAACCACTTCCCGATTCTCAAACAGATTTCTTGAATTGGAAGTGTGATTTTAAATGTTTTCTGATTCATCATTGAGCTTTAACTGATAAAGTTAAACCATCTGAGCATTATATGCTTCATAGGAAAACATGGGATCAGTGTGCTAGGACTTCAAAGAAACTTCTATGGATTCACGTTAACCAGTGTTTCCTACCCAAGAAGTTAATCCTTTAGTGATTAAATGTGAGGAGTTCAAAAGAAATGAGTGTGGGATGTGTGATGAGAGAATATGTCAAAAGAGAGTTCGGTTAGCTGTGAGCTTAAAGATTAAAAGAAAGAGGGTGAGAGATCAGAGTAAAAGAATATCAAACTCTGCACCAACTACTTTCTGAGCCGGGCAACCACATTTCTAATGCTTCACAATTCTTGGTGAACATTATTGAAACAGGCAATTAGCCCATGCCAACTCTTGACTTTACCCCACCAGCCACTCATTTTCTTCTCAACAAGAAAATGTTTCATTTTCAAAGGGGATGCAGCACATATGATATCTGATTTTCATTTGGAAAATCTGGATATTGAAAAGAAGGAAGTCTGCCCCACCTTCACACTTCGTTTATGCACATTGAGTCTGTGTTTCACTACTTGTCTCAGTGGTTTACATTTTTTTTGTGCCTTATAAGCAATCATCTTATGCTTAATTTATTCTATCACTTGCACGAACACACAAAGAATTTGTTTCTTTGTCATAACTTTCATAGAAATTGCCTTTGTGGTGTTTCGATGATTGAATGGAAGCCCTGGGGGAGTGAACATAATAAAAGCTCCTTTATATTGTGTATTCGTTACACATAGTGACTTTGTGTTACTGACAGGAAATTTTAACTGATTCATTTGTTGATTCAGGTGTTACACTTCATTTTCTAAATTGTCTAGATTTGCAAAGATCTGGATGAACATCTTAATGAATTGACGGATAATCAGTGGTTCTGTTTGCAAGATCAATGGTGGAAGATATTTCTTGAAGACACGTTTTGATGAACTCTTCGCTCTTTTCATCAAAAAGGGGGAGAAGCGTCAATCAAGAAATGCGGAGATCAAAAGTTTTTGAAAGAATTTCTGAAGATATTATGAAGATTTGTTGCTTTGAAGAAATTTTCTTTGAAGATGATTTGCTGATAATTTCTTTCCAAAAGATATTCTCATCGATTGGGGAGATTGCTACATTCTGAAGACAAAGAGGAAGATTACATTTTCTGAGCTTAAAGAATGATCTTGATCCAAAGGAGGAGATTGTTAAAGCATATATTTATTGGATTCAAGATCATAATTATCTGAAGATGGAAATATGAAGTTAAAGCTGATAAAGTCGTCTCAACAAATAATCTAGGGTTCTTTTGTAATAAATAGTCAAAGTCTGTTTACGTATTTTATTTATTAGTTAGTTTTAATTTTAATTAAATTAGTTTGTTTTAGGTTGTTGGGCCAAGCATTGCAAAACCCATTACAAAAAATTGCAAAGCCCATTAGGCTTAGTTAGCCTATGTATAAATATGATTAGGTTAGTTGTAATTAGGGTAAAGGAGCTTAATTAGAAAATATCAATTAGAGAGAAAGGTCTGCTTGGTGGTGGTGCGCCGTGAACAAGACAGAGAGAAAGAGAGATATTGATTTCAAGCTTGTAACCTGTTGAATCGTTTGATTAATCATATCAGGTTTGCATTATCGTTATTGCTTATTGTTTACTTGTTTGAATGATTATGTATTGGGACACACAGGGACCACTCACTAGAATTCAAACGCGTACACTAAATTCCATAATGAGTAACCAGATTGGATTGCAAACGGGCATCGAGTTCAACCAACCCACGATATCTACCTCGAGCCCTCAATAAAGGTTACGCGGTTATCAAATCTAACCACTAGCTAAGGGAATAAGGTCCCCACTAAACAATATCCAGTTCCAACACGGGGACAAAGTCCCCACTAAATCAACTGACTGACTCATATGCCTATGGATCCAATGCATTACAGTCTAAAACGTTACATGACTCAAAAGAATGAACTAACACATTCAAAACATGTAACTCTCAAATAAGATGCAACTAAGTACACCATACGTCCAAGGCTCCTTAACGAGCTACCAAAACTGAACAAATGTTCCAAAGACTCATTTGAGTGTAAACCCAACCCCAAAAGGCATAATGAACGTTTGGCTAAAATACGAGAGCCAATGTGCCAAAGTGGTTACATAAACCAATATACATCTTTCTCAAAACTTTGTTTCTCAAACCACAATTGGCCTTCGGCCCAAAACCCAAAAAAGATTATCATTTTCTAAAATGTTCTCCAAAGTTGGAAATGACCCAAAACCACCTTCGTACTTTTCAAAATATCTCATTTCATGAATGATGCATAAAACCCGGCAAACACTTAAAAGTGCATTTTTGACCAAACACCTATTTATGCAATAAATCATCAAAACATGTTCCTTTGTGACACATTTATCAAAATATCCCAAATGTGGTATTTTACAAGGTTTAATAAGCTGAACGTTTCAAATAATCAAAAGTTACCAAATAACTTAACAGATGATAATTTCATGTAAAACACATAAATTCCTTAAAATAAACATTTTGGCATGTACAACGTTTTCACAAATCAACTTGAACTCACTTTGCTAGATTTAGGCTAAATCTAGATTTTATCCCACTTAGAGGTTCCTTGAAGAAACTTGAACCCTCAAGCCAAAACCTCCAAAAACCTAGATCCATAAATTTCAACCATAAATAATCATAATCAACCACAAAGAATCGTTCCCCAAACTTTACACATGAATACCTCAACAGATACCGAAACCCTAACTTCCAAAACTGAAGAAGATAGAAGATTACCTTAACCAAAGCTTGAGTCCATCAACCAAAACACCTCTAGTTCACCAAAATGGTTACAAATCTCCAAACTACGAAAGGAAGAACAAGGGTGCATGAAAACCCTAGGAACTTGATGAAGAAGATGAAGATGGAGGGATGATGGTTCTAGTTCCCGATCTGATAGATGAAGAGGAAACACTTAGATTTAGGAGGAAACTCTCCAAAATGAGTTAGGGTTTGATTTTGGGGTTTGGGGGTCGGTTTGGGAGAGAAATGGGGGAAGGATTTGGGGTTGGGGTGAAAAATGGGGTTTGGGGCCAAAATTCCTCATTTTTGTGCACACAGCGGCTCCGCGCGGGTGGCCACGCCCCTCCAGCCCCGCGGAGCTCTGCCGCCCAACAAACTCGGTCGTTTACCGTTTTGGTCATAACTTCTTCGTTATAGCTCCGATTTTGCTCTGGAAAGAACCGTTGGACTCGTAATTAAATCCTTCATCTATATAGACTATAAAATCTAGGATTCCAGTCCAAAATCCTTTATCTTATTTTTCCCTAATATATTAGTTTCGGTATTAACTTGAAATGATACATTTCGAAATCGGGGTGTTACAATAGTCGTGTGTCACAATCGCGATGGGCCCTGGTTGTTTTTAAACCCTTTTCCTCACTGATTCTCTCCCACTTCTCCACCCACCTTCTTCAAGAGCTTTCTCTCAACCTCCACCCTCATTGAATTCGGTTTTGGAAGCCACCAAGTGTTCATCCACACTCATTTACTTCAAGATCTTGTGTCTCTAGCAAGTTAGGAAGCTAGGGTCAATTTCCCACCATCTCCATTGTTGTCTCCTTCAAGAAAGTTCTAGGGTTTTGAGTTTTATCAAAACCCACTATTGTGAGTTCATACCTTCTTTTTTCTAACATTTTAATCAAGTTATAAATGCTTTATTTATCACTTCCTGGTGCTTTATTTCTTAAGTTTTCGATTTGGGTGATTTTGGAGAAATTAGGTCAAAATTAGAGTTTTGGCCAAAGTGGGGATTTTGATGTAAAATGTTTGGGGAACAATTCTATATGGTTAAACATGGATATTTATGGTTGGAATCTTGTGGATCTAGGTTTTGGAAGATTTGGCTTGAGGGTTCAGATTTCTTCAAGGAAGCTCAAGTTGGGATAAAATCTAGATTTAGGCTAAATCTAGCATGGTGAGTTCAAGTTGGTTTATGTACATGCAAAAATGTGTATTTTGAAGTAATAATGTGTTCACTTTATATTTATCAAATGTGTTGAATATTTGACAAAGTTTTCATAATTGGTAAATTTAGGTTGTTAAACCTTGAAAAATGTCTATCATTGGTTTTTGGTTATTTTAATGTGTAAACCTCAAGCATATGTTCTTGTGGTGATTATTGCACAAAGGAAAGTTATTTGTCGTTAATGCAATTTTGGTGTATTTGGTTTATAAGTCGTCTGAAAAATGCACGTCATTGTATCATGGAATGCGTGAGAATAAAATGAGGATTTTAAGTTGGAAAATGATTTGTCCTAACCCAATTATATATTTTTCTAAGATAATCATGCATTCAAATCATGCATTTGTATAAACGCCGTTTAAATGCGTTTTATTATTTGGGAACCGTTATTTGATGGTCAAATGAATTTTGAGTATTTTAGTTCGTATTGATTTAAAAGAGTCTTGGGGACATTTGTCCGGTTTTAATGGCTCAATGTAGAGCCCATTTATGATTTTAATATTAATGCATCTTGTTGCATAATAATGGTAATTACATGCTCAAGTGCGTTAGTCATTACTGTGTAGTCATGTAATGTTAGACTGTGTTGCATTGGATCCATAGGCACGTAAGTCAGTCTTTATTTGATGGTCAATTGGGCATTACGGGGTTGGACTCCGGGACCTATGTTTTATGACCTTAAACTTTTCAAGTAGGCACTAGGAGGGTTGAGTCTGAAAGTGCTACCTGGGAGGTAGGTACTAGGACCTACGCCGCTTGAGGTAATGCCTTGAGGTAGTCCTTAAGTGTGCCGGGCCTTCGGGGTGGAATTCATGGTAATGTTCACCAAGGTCAACCGACTCTTGAGGTGAAACTTGCTAAGAAGTCATAGGGACATTTGGGCTTTTATGTCATGAAGTGTCATACGATTAACGTTGCAAGAGTGACATACTTTTGTGTTCCTCCACTCTCAATGGATATGGGCCTCCCCCGTCGTCTGTCAACAATATTTTAAATATTAACGTCTTACTATTTGGGCTTGTGTGGTTGACTGTAAATGATGACCTTAATATTGGATTTTCCTCCGCGTATATTAAGGTTTGAATGAAATATGTCATTTCCATGCTTTGTTAATTGTATTTCCTTCCATTTTATGGTCGCGTGAGTATTGGGTTTAGTATCCATGTTTTCGGTGACGTTTCATATTTATGGATTTCTATCCGTGATTTATAGGTTGAGTATTATGTCCCACCCGTGTTTTGGGTGTTTCGGAATATAAAGTTTTATTCACGTTTTTCATAAATTAGGAATCGATTTCTATTCATGTTTTGAGTGAGTTTTGGGTTGCATCACTTCATAATGAACGTTTTGTATTGGGGCGTTCGCTCTTAAAAATGCATATTATTGGAAAACGAGTCGTTTTCATATTTAAAGTAAATCATTTCAAAAGATTATGTTTTAAGTTGCATTCTTTCATTTTAACAAAATATTTATTCATGTTGAAAACTCTTGAACTCACTAGACGTTAGCCAAACCTTTTATTTGTCGGCATGTGCATCAGGTTCTAGTTGTGGTACGGTACTAACGACTCTGTGAAGAGATATAGATTTATGCTCAAGGGTGAGTAGTTTGGTGAAGCCTTCGCCGTTATCTTGGGAATAACAATTTGTATTTGGGTTTAGTAACACCCGTCCTTTAATTAGTCTATGTGTAAGACTTTATTTATTTCGTTGATGGTTAAACCTTGAATAGTAATTCAAGTATGAACTTGTTATCCTTTTTTGAGGTATTATTAAAAATTTTAAATTAGTTGCTCTCTCCAAATTTGAAGGTGTTACAACTTACATCAATGTATTGGCTTCTTTGTCTTGTTTTTTGTATTCTATATCGACTTTACTACATGTTCATGACAACCAATTTGTTAGAATATGATGATGATAATTGAAAGAGACGATGATTATGCTGAAGGCTTGATGACTTCGATATATTGATTGGGAGAAAAGTACAATATGATGAAAGTAAAATAGCGGCTTAACCTAAACTAGAAGAAACAAGAGAAATATATACACAGACTATATGGGCCCACGGGCTTGGGCCTAATACACATATGTACATTAACATCCCCCCTCAAACTCAATCGGGAGAAGAATGAGCCAGATGGAGTTTGGAAACTAGATCACGAAACCGTCCTGGTAGATGAGCTTTAGTGAAAATGTCGGTCGGTTGATCAATAGTTGAAATAGGAAGAAGCTGAATAGTCTGACGAGTCACGTGTTGACGAACAAAGTGACAGTCAATTTCAATATGCTTCGTTCGCTCGTGAAAAACGTCATTGTGAGCAATCTGAAGAGCACTATTGTTGTCGCACCACAAAGGGGTTGGAGAATGTTGAGGTGCCCCCATGTCAGAGAGTAGCCAGCGTAACCACACAAGTTCTTGAGCCGTGTCAGCTAGTGTTCGATACTCAGCTTCAGTACTGGATCGAGCTGTCAGAGATTGTTTCTTGCTCCTCCAAGAGATGAGAGAGTCTCCAAGAAAGAAACAGTAGCCAGTAGTAGAGCGACGGTCCGTAATGTCACTGTCCCAATCAGCATCAGAAAATCCTCGCAAAGTCAATGAGGATGCGGATGAAAAATGAAGACCGTGAAACATGGTCCCCTTTAAATATCGAAGGATGCGAAGGACAGCAGCATAATGATCTGAACAGGGTGCGAACATGAACTGACTGACTGTATGGACAACATAGGAAATGTCAGGTCAAGTCACTGTCAGGTAGACAAGTGACCCCACTAACTGTCGATACATAGTAGGATCACGCAGAGGAGGTCCAACATTCGGAGCCAGATGAAGGTTGTGCTCAAGAGGAGTGGATGCAGTTTTGTTGTCAGTAAGCCCAGCTTTTGTCAAGAGATCGGAGGTGTATTTGGCTTGACAAAGATAAATTCCCGACGGATCTGAGATCACCTCAAGACCAAGAAAATAGTGTAAAGAACCAAGATCCTTCATCTCAAAACAGGAGCTGAGAGATGTCTTGAGATGAGCTATGCCAGTAGAGTCACTTCCAGTAATAATCATATCATCCACATATAACAGAAGTAAGATTGTGCCAGCCTCAGTGGTCCGAGTAAACAGTCCTGAATCGTAGTTGCTGGGTGCGAAACCCAGAGAGATGACGGTGGAACTGAACTTCTCAAACCAAGCTCGCGGAGCTTGCTTGAGTCCATAAAGAGCCTTCCGAAGTCGACAAACATGACCTTGTGGAAGTCGAACGCCCGGAGGAGGTGTCATGTAGACTTTCTCAGATAAGTCACCATTCAAGAAGGCATTCTTAACATCCATCTGAAAAAGAGGCCATTGTTTGGTAGCTGCAATGGCTAGAAGACTGCGAACAGAAGTGACTCGAGCAACAGGTGCAAATGTCTCCTCATAATCAATTGTTAGATCCCATTTCCAGCAACAAAAGAAGAACTCCATATAATATAAGATATAAGAGAGAAATTAAGAACAATAATCATCAATAACTCAACTCATATGCTTGGATTGATAATCAATGGAGGGGAAATTGGAAGAGAACACCATACCATGAAATTAATCGACTCTCATGGATTCACCAGGTGTGTGTGTGTCAAATGTGTTCTCTCCAAAACCTAATGATACAATGAGCCATGGGAACCTTTATATAGGGCCCATTTACAATAAAAAGGCTCAAGCCCACACAACTAATTAAAAAGCCCAAATACAATTTCTTTATAAAACATTCAATTAATTGGGGACTAATTTAAGCTAACAATCTCCCCCTAATGTTTTATAAAGAAAGCATCATCTTGTAGTCTCCCCCTTGCTTTCTTTAGAAACTTTGGTGTGCCATTCTTCGAGTCTTTAAAGCATCACAAGCTCCCCCTCAAATGTATGCTCATATTCTTGAAAGACTTAGACGAATTATCCCAATTTGTCCAGCTTTCATGTCTCAACTTTACCACTGTTTTTGACCATCAAGGAGTCTTATTGAGAGAAAACATAAAGCAAGCACACTGAACTCCAGCCTCATAGCTTTTCAACAAGCTTTGATTCATCCATTTTGGATGAAAACTGAGTGAGTTGTGCAAGATTTTCCTCAGCTGCGCAAAATGGTTGTCAAAACAGAAAATTTGACTCTTCGAACCTCGTTGAGTAAACGTTAAGCACCGAGCCTTAAACTTGAATAACGGAGGAGGGAGTAACAAACAATGTGTCACATATGTAGCTTGAAACCATAAAGAACCGATGAGAGAACACCGTTCTTGAAAGCGGAAAGAGCATGAGTGAAATGCGATGCTTTCGGTCCAGCACTCTAACGCAGACTTTGAAACAGATTCTGGCATATCAGCTCACGGAATTTGAGAAAACTCAAAACATCAAAGTCGTACGTCTGTGTTTTAGCAATCCAACGCAACTGAACTCATGTAAATCGGAGCTTCGAGTAAAAAGTTGTGCGCGTGTTTCTGAAACAGCGCAATGCTGTCAGAAAATTCGAAAAATTCGGGCTTCGGGCACTTGGCTCATTTCGATCTCTGGACCATCGACCTCTGATATGCGTTCTTGGGTCTACCTCTGGTCCTCCCCTTCTGGTCGCTGTTCTTCAGAGCTTTTGGTCCACAGAGGCTCTGTGAACAACTTAAGAGCCTCTGTGCCTCTTAAGAACATCTCTGAATATCAACTTATGCCCACACAGAGCTTCTGGCAGAGGCTCTGTGCATTAGCCTCTGATGCGAATAGTCTACCTCTGTGGTGAACCTCTGAAGTGAAGCTCTACACAAGTCAAGTTCTGGATCTTTATTGATTGCACTACAATAGCAAACTCTGGACAACTACTGCTCGTTCACAAGAGTTCTGGAAGCCTCTGTGTTTTTGTGGACAACTTCTGGGCATAGTGGACTACCTCTGCAATAATCTCTATTAACTCTGAACAAATTATAAGTCCTCTGAATGCATTCTCTTCTGGGACATCTTGTTTGGACAGAATTAGCATCTCTGCGTAGCTTCTGTGTGCTGCCCCATATCAGAGGCTTTATCTTATGTCAATGACCTCTGTGCAACCTTAGTTCAAGCTTTGGATACACAAAAGTAGCTATTATATACACTGGATCTGGACAGCAACTCTAACTCTGTGTACAACCAGAGCCTCTGGTACCTCTGGCCAGAGCCTCTGCACGTGTCTTGAACCAACTTCTGCATTATCCCTATCCATCATAATGAAACCAGAAAGGTCATTTTGTGAGCTAGAGTGGGTAAAAGCACTTCCAGTTGGGCTCTGTTGCCTAATCAGGTTCTGCAGTTCCCAGAGCCGAATCATGGTAGCAATCTTTTCACCAAGTTCCATTTTCATCTGCAAGGATTTCCTCTATCGAGAACACAGTTCTTCATGGCATTTAGATAGAGCAAGGAACCGAGGAAACTTTTGGTGCTTCTGCTGCTTATCTTGGAACTGAGTGGAGACAACAGCTTCTAAAGATCTAGACCTTGACCGCCTCCGTTCACGACGTTTTGATCTTTCCTCCCTACTGTCATCAACCTTATCATTAGACCAATGCTTGACATCCACAAATCCTGACCTGGAACGCGTTCTGTATGGTTCTTGATATGTGTAATTGAAGTTCCATTACTTGCCTGCAGCACCGATGGCCATGACCAGATGATGGGGACTAACAATCTGTACTTCATAACCAGGGTTGTCATTAAGGGCTTCAAATAAACTGAGCTTTGCAATCCACTGAGCAGCAGCAACTATAATCTTCGAACAACAAACTGTTAGCTTGAATTTGAACACAAACAGCACACGACAGAATCTGTACACGAGAGATTTTGCGCACGAGAGATTTTGCAGATAAGAATCTAGAGTTATCAAGTCTGCTTGAACAAGATCATCAGACTTATGAGACTTAGCTGCTGCAATTTTTCGAACATATAAACATCACAAACAGCAGCGAATTCTGGAAGCAAACTTCTGCACATATACATTTTGCAATTTCAATCAGGTTTCAGTGCTCAATCTTTTCTCGGTGCATCAGATGCACTTTTCTAAACCTCTGAACTTTAGCTTCGCTAAATGTTGCAGATTAAAACCTCCCGATTCTGATTCTGGACATGTTTGGACTGTTGGCAAAGGTAGCAGCAAACAACAGCAGTTCAACAGCAGCTTAACAGCAGCTATATTCTGACTTTAACGCAGATTCTGGCCAATCAGCACCCCGATTCAGAACAAACTCAAAACATGAAAAACTTTTATCTGTGTCTTAGGAATCTAACGCATCTGGATTCATAATTTTTTGAGCTGTAATGATGGAGATATGACCAATATACCACAGTCGCGCAGAACTGTCCAACAGCTTTGCATCAGCACATTGCTGTCCACTTCAACGATGCATTTCTGATATTCTGTTGCAGCCTCTGATCACAAACTCTGACACAAAAATTCCATTCTGCTGCTGCACATTGAATTCACCTTTTTGAAAGCTTAAAAATCTAATTCTTCATCATCATAAACGACAATAAGAACTGCAACTGTTTCGTTCTGCACAACTTGACTATATCAACTACTGCTCGAATCAATCATGGACAGCAGTAGCATAATAGTTCATTTGTTCACAGCATCTGTCCAAACAATCAAGCACAAATCTAAACAGCAGCTCTGCAAATTCTGAAATAATGTATGAACAATCTGCATTTCTGATTTCTTTGAATCGAAATCTGGATAGCCTCTTGTCAAAATCTTCTTAGCACATGCTTCTGCGCTTGCTTCTATGTAGCTTCTGGAGAGCCTATCGATGTCTTCTGCACTTCACAGCTTCTGCATAGGTTCTGGACAACCTACAGAGGCTCTGCCAGCAACTGCTCTTTGCAAACTTGAACACGAAATTAACATGGACTTTAATCATTTTCTGCTGTACTTCGAGTGAACAACAACCACCTTTGAATGATACTGTCAACCAACCTCTGTATGAACTAAGTTCATAAATCTGATTTCACAAAATTAACAGACTTATCAAACTTAGCTGCTGCACTTTTTCGAAAACTTTTAAGCGTATGAGCAGACTTCAATTTACAAAGGATAGTTGCACATCTCTGATTGAGATCAATGACCAGAAGCTCTGGATTTATCAGAGGCCTGGTGTGTTTTTTTTTTTTTTACAGCACATCTGAAACTTAATGAAGATTGGTTTGCATTTGTATCCAGCGATTCAAGGTTGGGAACCTCTCTGATTGAGCAAGTGCAAACTCATAGGATAATTTGTCAGCATCATGCTTCTGCACTTATCCATATTTCAAGGAACTTGATATGGTAGAGTCACTTTGTTCTTTTAATCTCAATCGAAATTTTGCATTTGCAAATTTTGAACATGTACATAACTCTGTACATTTCTAAAGGACAACAGTAGGCCCTCTTAGAAATCTGAATGCACATGGATTTTTCTGGGAACCAAAACACTTCCACATCAGTTGCAGACAAAAGAAATCACAACTTCTGTTTGTGGCATCTTAAATAAACAATGACATCCATTAGATTTGATCACTTTAAGCTCGAAATCTGAATGCTTTAGTCATAAATTTGTGTTGGACAGATTTTGTGCTCGAAATTGTTGCCATGAGCCATGTTCAGCTTATCCTGATGTGGGTCCAGACCACCATGAACTGAGAAATTTGACCAACTTGTTATTCCACTGTTCACTGGTGATTCCAAATATCCACAACAATCTGGATCGAATCCTGTTGTTACTCTCCAATACAGATCTTCAAAGCAGATAACAGAATGATTGTGCATATCTTGCTGCACAACATTTGAACTGTTGCATCATTTCGATTAAGGAACCATTGAACAAAATCTGGATGATTGCATTAACACAACCGATGTTCGAAAACTCTGATTTAAAAAAAATCAGCAACCAAAATTGAAAACCAATATAACCAAAGGTTGTTTGCAAAAGGTATTTCAGATACCAACTAATCTGTCAATGAGATGTTGTTGTTGGTCTTTAAACATAAACACATACCAATTCTAATCCACCATATTTTACAATAACTAATCTGCCAATCCACAAACAAATCCAAAATCACGCTTATCCCTCCAAATTTGGATCAAGCGACATTTTCCAAGACCCAAATGAATTAGTCTTTCATTTAATCGATTATGAGCAGCGGAATTTTGAACAAAATCTGGATGAAAGAGAGTCCAATCTCGAATGATATCAAGGTCAGATCTGAGATCAACAACCTAACTATCGAGATGCTAAAATAGCAATGGACTAAAGCACACACAAGGATGAGATCATAGATCAACCATCTACTTAGTGCTTATCAAATGTTAGACCAATAAATGAGAAAGGATCAAGAACACAAACATGTAATAAAACTGATCAGATTTAACCAAAATGAAATTAAATCTTCACATAGGCATTTCATCATACATGTGGTGTGCAGAAACATATTTTGTGTAGAATCAAGCAAATAATTTATCAAAGATCATCCAAATCTCATTTAAATGAAGAAATAGATTTGCAATAAGCACAAAACAGTGAATAAACCACAGAAATGATATTTGTGTCAAGGCTCATGTGATTTAACCAATCAAAGCACCAAAACAACAAATAATCATCTAATCTTCAATTGTTGCCATAGATGACCGAAATGAAGAAGAGTTTCTTCATTTGGCTCTGATACCAATTGTTAGATCCCATTTCCAGCAACAAAAGAAGAACTCCATATAATATAAGATATAAGAGAGAAATTAAGAACAATAATCATCAATAACTCAACTCATATGCTTGGATTGATAATCAATGGAGGGGAAATTGGAAGAGAACACCATACCATGAAATTAATCGACTCTCATGGATTCACCAGGTGTGTGTGTGTCAAATGTGTTCTCTCTAAAACCTAATGATACAATGAGCCATGGGAACCTTTATATAGGGCCCATTTACAATAAAAAGGCTCAAGCCCACACAACTAATTAAAAAGCCCAAATACAATTTCTTTATAAAACATTCAATTAATTGGGGACTAATTTAAGCTAACATCAATACCATACTCTTGATTGAAGCCCTTGGCCACAAGGCGAGCTTTGTACCGATCAATAGACCCATCGGATTTTGTCTTGATTTTAAACACCCATTTGGAGCCAATGGGTGACTTGCTCGGAGGAAGAGGGACAGATTCCCATGTCTGAGCTTTGTCAAGAGCCTGAAGTTCCTCATCCATAGCTTTCTGCCAATCAGGGTTAGAGGAGGCTTCCTTGTAGGAAGTAGGTTTGTGATTTGACAGCAGAGTAGCATAAACATGATAATCACGGAGATGAGAAGGAACTTGTCTTACCCGATCTGATCGTCTAACATTCTGAGATTGAGACGTTCCAGGAGCCAAAGACTCAGCAGGCACCTCAGATGTTGGCTGTGCGGATGGAGCAGATGATTGATGTTGATCAGGAAAACTAGAAGAGGCAGGCTGTGTAGGGGCAGGAGACTCTGAAGGAGAGGCAGATTCAGACTGTGGTGGAATAACATGTGGAGGCAATATGATGTCAGATTGGAGTGAGTCCAATGAGATGGAAGCATCAGTGAAGAACGGAGTGGTGAAAGTGGGAGACTCACGAAACTTGGATATAGAGGAAAAAGGAACATGTTCCCAGAAGGTAACATGACGCGATATACGAAGACGCTGGGAGATAGGATCCCAGCAGCGATAGCCTTTGTGCTCAATACCATATCCAAGGAAGCAGCAAAGTTTGGAGCGAGGTTCAAGTTTGGTATGTTCATAGGGTTGTAACTGAACAAAACAGGCACTACCCCAAACTTTTAGGAGTTCATAGGCAGGGAGGATGTCATAAAGAGCCTCGTAAGGAGACTTATGTTTAAGAAGAGGAGTAGGATGACGATTGATAGTATAAACTGCAGTGAAAGCAGCTTCCCCTCAAAACCGTTCCGGACATTTAGCAGAAATGAGAAGAGTGCGAACTGTATCAAGTATATGACGGTGTTTGCGTTCGGCATGGCCATTTTGAGGAGATGTGCCAGGACAGGAGTACTGAGAGAGAGTCCCCTGAGATTGAAGAAAGGAGAGAAGAGAGGACTCTTTGTATTCCATAGCATTATCAGCTCTAAGAATCTTTATAGATTTTGAAAATTGAGTGTGAATCATCCGAGCAAACATAATATAAATTTTAGGTAGCTCCGAACGATGTTTCATGAGATAAATCCATGTGAAACGTGTATGGTCATCAACAAAAATAACAAAATATCGAGCACCCCCCATTGATGGATGTGGTGCTGGTCCCCATACATCAGAATGAATAAGATCAAAAGCAGAAGTAGAGTTAAACTCATTTGTTTCAAAGGATAAAGCATGATGTTTTCCAAGTTTGCATGATAAACAAGAAATACTGTCAGTGGACACACAATTTCCTAACACCCCTGAATTAGCTAATGATTTTATTCTGGCTAGAGATAAATGACCTAGCCGGGCATGCCACAATTCAAAGGAAGAAGAGCTGGAAACGGAGGCAACAAGATTTGAAGATGGTAACGGCAGACGAAGATAAACCACTTCAAACATCCGTCCAACCTTACGGCCGAGTCCAAGGATCTGCTTGGTCTTTGGATCCTGTACAATACAACCAGAAGAATGAAATAAAATGATCAGGTTAGATTCTAAAAGCTGCGCAACTGAAACTAAGCTCAGAGATAGTTTCGGAACATTGAGAACACCCGGTAATTGAATATGAGGAGTGGAGACATTTCCACTAAAGGATACCGGTAGGCCAGTGTTGTCAGCAGTTCGTACTGACGTAAAATGCTGAGGTGGTTTCTTAGAAACAAAACCATCAGTGCAGGGTGTCATATGATTGCAACACCCAGAGTCAAAAAGCCATGAGTTACCTGATGCAGTTAAGTGTTGAGAATTCATACCCATAGCACCATACATGATCTGCTCCATGAGTTCCTGATTGCGACGCATCAGTTCCATGAGGTCAGGTGAGGAGCCTGAAGCGGTGTTATCAGTAACAGTAGATCCAGCAACAGCGTGAGTCCGGTTCTGAGGACCAGTGTTCTTTGAGTTCTTAGGGCAATCAGACTCATAATGGCGAGGATGAGTGATGCCACACCGACGGCACTTGCGAATAGGACAATCAAGAAGAAGATGAGTAGTAGAATGGCAAAAAGCACACTCAGATGTGTTCGTCTTTCCCACAGATTTGGGATGCTTGCTGTTGGTCCATTTGCCCTTGGACTTGGGGTAGGAAGTGTAGAGGACACTATCAGTAGCGAGATTGGCAGCCATGGTGTGCGACCGGTAGAATCGACCGGTAGGATGCAACCGGTATGGACCGATGGTAGTGAGTGACCGGTATGGACCGGTGGTAGTGTGCGACCGGTATGAACCGGTAGGGTGTGATCGACCGGTATTGACCGGTATGGTGTTATCGATCGGTAGGATGCGATCGGTATGGACCGATATATGTGATCGGTATATGCGACCGGTATATGCGACCGATATGAAGACCGGTATATGCGACCGGTATGAGGACCGGTATATGCGCCCGGTATATGGACCGACCGGTATGGAGTTTGCGACCGGAGTTCTTCCGGTTCTGCGGCTAGGGTTTCGAAGGCGATGAGAGACAGAGAGGGCGGCCCGTGCGATTCGAAGGCGACGAGAGACAGAGAGGGCGGCGATGATTGTCGACTTGTTCTCGTACGATTCGAAGGCGACGAGAGACAAAGAGGGCGGCGACGGCTAGGGTTTATAGGCGGTTGTCGGCGGCTGGGTTTTCGGTTGTCGACGGTGACGGCGAGAGAATGATGGTGACGATGAGAGAGAGGAAGAAAACAAACCTACAGCTCTGATACCATGTTAGAATATGATGATGATAATTGAAAGAGACGATGATTATCCTGAAGGCTTGATAACTTCGATATATTGATTGGGAGAAAAGTACAATATGATGAAAGTAAAATAGCGGCTTAACCTAAACTAGAAGATACAAGAGAAATATATACACAGACTATATGGGCCCACGGGCTTGGGCCTAATACACATATGTACATTAACACAATTATTAACATTTCATCCTAATATAAACATGTAACCTGACATGAACCGGAATAAAATTATCCCAACACTGAACACGTTACAAAATCCCGAAAATTTCTCATACTTTAACTAAAGAGGCTTTATATATCTAAACAAGATCTTCGATTCCAAAAGATTAAGAATCACGTTAATCATAATTATAATTTATTTTATACGAATTTTAATTATTAAATCAATCATTTGTTTCTGTCTAAATACGAACCTACTGAGAATTGGAATCAGGTCGTAGCATCTCATAGAGAACAGTAATAAAAATCTCAAGGTTACTACAAATATCACGTTTTTTTCTTCCAGCATACACACCCCATAAATGTTGCGCCTTTGCTCAGTACCATGGCCTTAACCGCCTCTTCTTACAAAGGTTTTCATTCGATCGTGGGCAATTCTTTTACCAACCAAAACTTTCTACTACTTCGTTCTCGATCCAAAAACACCATAATTCTCGAATAATTCTCGAATAAGGGAATAATGACAAATCAAGACTTCTTTTCATTAAATTGAGAAAATTCCTTCCAAGAACCACATAATACGAATTCAACTTCAAATATTTAAAACAAAAAAGAAAAAAACAAACAAACAATTCGGATGCATATGGAATGTTGGTGTCACAAGAAAGACAACCAAAAAAGCAAGCAAAACATGTTACTAAAGGTTCACAAAGATCAATCAATCAAACCCTTCTTTCTTCTTCACTCTCATCCTCCTCTGGAAACCTCAGATGTTTCCCTTTTGGTGTTGGCAAACCCTTCAAGCACAAGATCCCAGATGCAATCTTCGATGACGATGATTCGGTCTCTTCTAATTCGCCTTCGAGTTCCCCATCACTGCTGTACACAAACCTTATGTGTTTCCCAATGAATTTAGTAGCATCATTGTTGACATTTATCTTGCTGATCCCTTCACAAAGCTCATCCACCACCACATCAGCACCATCTTCATAATCATCTTCTTCATTATACTCTTCGCTCGTGCTTGCATTCACCTGAACCGACCATACTGATGCATCCGAACCTTGGACAGGTGAATCAGAACCCTCGAATTTCTCAGAAAAATCCATGAACAATGATCTTGTTATCACAATCTTTTCATCAGTTTCACTCTTCTCTTCTTGATTTGGTTCAATGATGATCTCATTAAGCATCTGTATACACACAATCAGTGAAGAAAAGAACAAATTAACAAAATCCCAGTTGAAATAATCTCAAGAACATTCATAAAAATCAAATACCAAAAGAACCCATTTGGGGAATAAATCAAACCTGAGAGAAACTGAAGTTTTCAGCAACTGGGGAAACAAGAAAGGATTCAGAAGCATTGTTGTTAGTCGAAAAGTCGTAAACTTGAGGGGTATTAGCAGGCGTTGGAGCAAGAACAGCGATCGGAGAGTTGATAAAACGTTTATGGATCAAAGGGTTGTGCTGGAAAGAAATCTTTGAAATCACACCTTCTTCTTCGACTTTTTGCAAAAGGGTTTTCACTTGCCCCCTTAGTATAGACTCTCCAGATCCTGGAGTCGTGGCTTGTTTCGATTGCGTGTTCGAACACATCATCCTCTTCTTCGAACACATCGACGATGGTGTCTTTAAACTTCCCATCGCAAGACCCACGATCGGTGAACCATTTGTTATATCAATCAGTGCTGACTTTTCTCGTTCTTGATGTTTTTGTCTTGATTTTGAAGCAAACTTCTTAGATTCTTTATTCTCTCCTCCTAAAAAACACAACCGATTACGCATTTTCGAGATCAAAAAACGAAACCCATTTGAGAAATTATTCAAAAATAGATTATAAAACGATGGAGAACTTACTTGATGACATGGGTATTGTGTTTGTGTTGGTGTTATCTGCAGCGAGAGCCATAGCTTGTGATCTTGTGATTCTTCTTGATGATAATGGAGTCTCCATTGTAGCCTTTATTTTATTTTTTTGATTCTTTAAATTCAATCAAGAAGTGATCACCGGAAAAGTTGAAATAGTCGCTGATCTGCAGAGAAGAGACAAAGAAATACAGAGGAATTGAATTGGAGTGGAGGAAAGAGACAGATGGGGGTAGGGGTTTTAAGAGCGCTTTCTGGCAATTGAGAATTTAGGGTTCTAAAAAAAAAGGGGAAATATGACCGTTGGGAAGAGGGAGCGTGCGTGGCTAATGGCCGTAATTTCGAAAATAGCCGTTGCGAGTGGATTGGCTTTCGCGATATGATGTCGTTTCAAAGTGGGCTCATATTATGGGCTTATTATAAGCTCAACCCAAAATTTACTAATCAAATAATAATTAAAATTTTCTAAATCTAAAATTCGTGGTTCATTCTATATTTCTATAATATATTTTGACAAACAATTTTATAAAAAAATTAATTTTTATTTTCCCAATTAACTATATGTTCTGATTTTTATATAGGTTTGTCAGTAAAATATGTTGTAACTTACGATTAGTAATGCATGGGATACAATAATAAGAAGGTAACAACAAATGTATTATTCATAAAAATTAGAGTAAATTACTTTTTTCGTCCCTGTGGTTTGTAGAATATTTCTATTTTCGTCCCTAGTCTTCATATATTACGTTTTTGGTCATTGTGGTTTGATTTTTATTTCTATTTTCGTCCTTTGCACTAACACCGTTACATTACTCCCGTTAAATAAATCATGTGCGCCTCACATGCTTTCTTCTTTTAATAAATACCCCTACCCATTTAATCGAGTCTATTTCCTTCCTGGTCAAAATTAGGGTTCATCTTTACTATTTCTCTTTATCTACTCCTTCAAAATTAGGGTTCATATTTACCATTTCTCTTCATTTGCTTCAAAAATCATAACTAGAAGAACAGTTCGTCAATCGTGGTGTGTAAATTTGGGTCGATGGAAATCCTTTGAACATCGGACTGCTGCAAATCCAGACGACGATTATATACATGCTCGAAAATTGTAAGTTATAATTTAGACAAAATTGGGTTCACTTTAAACAGGGTTTGGCATTTGTTAACATTTTTTCTCCATCTCCATGTTTACAAGAGATCGAACCGTTTTTTTTCTTTTCAGTTTGGAAGCAAATTGTGTCATTGATTAACATCGTCATGTACTTTGTTGAATGCCCTAGCAAGACATTTATTACTTCCATATCACCAAGTACAAAACCATCCACAATTTCACACAAAGCATAAAAAGTGGGTGTATTCCTTCCATACCCCACCTGGAAGGAATTCATGTATATCTTCATTTAAATAAAAGTGTATTTGCATATATGGGTGTATGTGTTGGTAATTAAGAAGCATATCAAACAGATGGTAATCAACAATAATTAAAAAAAAATGTTTATATAGCTCCAAGCATCAATATGCTTAATCCAACTAATATGGTGCATATTGCTTATACAAAAATTTATGGATAACAATTTGATATTGATTGAAGCAGACTTTTGCATCGATATGTATATTGGAAGTAAGATTAATTGCCATATATGCTTTGGATTGTTAATTTCAAGCTACTGTTTGCCTTTAGGTGATATCGTTGGCATGGAAACACCTTAAAGACGTAGCGGTGGTGTAGAAGCAGAAACAAAATCACCTATTGAGGTGCAGAAGCAGAAGCAGAAGCAACAATGGATTTGGATTTAAAGCCCATGACAATTGAGATAGAGGTGCAAAAAACAGTGATGGGTGGAGAAAGTGATTTTTGTGTATTAGTTCGGTCGCTTTTGCAATTGCTTTCTACTATTTAGCTATGTAGCAACTAGATAGATTTTGCATTTTTTTTGTGCATCTAGGCAGTAAGCTTTGTAATTTAGTTTGATGGATTGCTTTGTAAAGAACCTTTAGTGGTATGTACTTAGCAACTATTATCGTAATGAAATGGTGGTTTTCAAACTTGAAGATGTTGATATAAACTTGTGCACCACTGGAAATTTCACCATTTTTTTTAGAGATGTTTGTTAGAATTTGCACCACTGGAAATTTCACAGCAAAGGCCAAAAATACAACAAGTTTCCACAGCAAAGACCAAAATACAACAAGTTTCCAAACAACAAAATACAACAGTTTCCAACAAACAGCAAAATACATACAAACATGTAAATACAACAATTTCTGACAAACAACAAATTTCCAGACAACAAAATACAATAGTTTCCAACAAAAAACAAAATACAACAAAGACCAAAATACCACAGTTTTCAACAAACAAAATACAAAAGTTTCCAACAAACATCAAATTTCCAACATGGGTGAACACATATATGTAAATACAACAGTTTCCAACAAACATCAAATTTCCAAACAACAATTTTCTTATACCAACAACAAAGACCAAAATACATATAGCAAATTTCCAAAAGCAATTACCTTGTCTGTTTGAACCAAGTACAAACAGTTTCCAACAGTTTCATCTGTTTGAACCTAGTACAAACTATCAATAGTTTCCAACACAAAAGACTTTAAATTGTTTCCAACAAACATAAACTACCAAAATAGTCGAGTAGTGGACTTCATTTATGTCTCCATGTCTTGACCTTTGCATGTCCTCTTATTGTGACCTTTTGTGTGTTCCAGATACTAGTTTCTATTCAATAACAATCAAACAAACAAGATTAAAACACAATGAATTACCTGTTTGATTACTTTGATTTTCACAAGATTACACTTTCTCTCTCTAGAACTCTTTCTCTCTCTAAAACCGTATTCTCTCTCAAATCTCAATTCTTACAATACGTATTTTCTGAAAATGACAACTTCTACAAACAGAAAAATACAAGACAAGGTATTTATACCTACAACTAATACAAAGGAAATTAAAATACAAAGTACAAATACATTGACTTTTATTACAAAAGACTTTGACTTTAATGAGATTTGACTTTCTTCAACTTTGACTTTCTTCAACTTTGATCTTCAGTATTCTTGATCTTGTATCCAACAGATTTATGCTCTAACACCTTTCTTTTTGCATTTCACACAAGTAACGGTTTTCCCAAGCCTTGAGATTTTGCCTCCCTTTACCAATGGTTGAGTCAGCTCATCAGCAGCCCTCTTTCGTTTCTTCCTTGGTCTCCCAACTTGTTTATGATGGAAAGGGGCAGTCAATTTAAGAGGGCAATTTGATATGGGCCACATCTCAGGCCCATTGAGTGGATTGATCTTGAAATCATATACAACCTAGTAATAGATTTTTTTCACATGTTTGGGGTGATTGGAAATATGTGTGCAAGTTGGATTTATCATGTTCGACATAAACATCAATTTCTTTGAACTCACCAACATATTTTAACAAACACAAAATATCTTTGTCATTTCCCAATGGTTGTAACCCAAAATCTAAGTCCGTCTTAGGTATCATGAAATGGAAGTACATTGGTCTATTAAACTGATAACCCAACTTTTGCACCATTGATTTCAACCCATGAACAGAAAATTGATCACTATCAATTAAATCAACGTAGTTTACCTTTCCATTAACGTATTCTCTATCAGGGAACTTGGTAAAAGACCCACCATGGTTTATCTTCATGGAAAAAAAAGTGGGGATCTTATCTGTAAAATAGAACAAAATAATAAACTAAGATTCAGGTACAGAAGAGATTGCAAGAAAAAAGGAACAACGTAAATCTTGAAAAGGAGTAGATTACCGTAAAGGTCTTGTGGGTTAAAGACTTCGTACGGAGATCGAAGTCTCCACATTGTTGTAGATATATTGACTATCGTAGATGTTGTAGTAGAACGTGAAAGAAACGTGGGGGTGGAGAACGTGGAAGAAACGTGGGGATGGGAGAAACCCTAGGTTTTTAACCAGGATGAAAGTGAAAACCAAATAAAGGGTCAGTTAAAAGCGGGAAAACAGAGAGACTAAGCATGTGAGGCGCACATGATTTATTTAACGGGAGTAATGTAACGGTGTTAGTGCAAAGGACGAAAATAGAAATAAAAATCAAACCACAATGACCAAAAACGTAATATATGCAGACCAAGGACGAAAACAGAAATATTCTACAAACCACAGGGACGAAAAAAGTAATTTACTCTAAAAATTAAGAGACGGTTATTGTTGTATAGATAACGTTCATTTAACATTCTTCATAATAATAAATAAGTAATGTATAGGGTTGGAGTAGGTACGATTGGCATGGGTGAGTTAGTCGCAAGTACAAGTGTTTATTATTAAGGTAATCAATAACACACTCAATATGTTTCTTATTTAGGTATTTGACTTCAGTATTTGATGTTTTGTTTGGTTTTGAATGAAACAAATGTGTATATTAGTTTAATCTTGTGGGTATTATGAGTTTGAGTTTTCAATTAGGGCCAACCTTAACCCAAACAAATCATTACACATATATATATTCAATACGTTTAGCATCAACAGATTTTTGAAAGTATATTTAAATCCTAAGAACATTTCCAATAAAGTATACATAATATTTCTAAAATAAAGAAACATAAGTTAAAATCTTTACAAAAATATAGGTAACTCAAACAAATATTTTATTTTAGAGATTTCATCACTAATTATATTATAAAAATATATGAATTTTATTATCTCAATACATTTCTTAAAAAAAACTTTATATAGAATAATAACAACTCAATTTCATTGATGGACAAGAAATATAAAAATATTTATCCCTCCTTATCTTAAATTTTAAAATTTTCTCTAAATCTAGAGTTTTCTTAATTTTTAAAAAATAACATATATAGAAAATCAATTAGAAAAAAATAAAAAAAACAAAACTTTTATTTTCTTTGTTTTAATTTTTTTTTTATTAAAAATGTCCTAATTAATTAATCCAAACTTTAATTCAAATAACTCAATGGCAAAAAATATGTTTATTTATTTTGATTTTAATTTCGATTAAATTAATATGTAAAAACCCAAATAACTTAAATCAATTAGTGCACATCTAAAGGTCCCTAATCACACATATCTACCACATCAAACAAAACACCGACACATGATGGGTTTTGTTTTATTTATTTTCAAGTGCACGTTTATTTATTTTATTTTTTTGTAACGACTTGTGTGCGTTCACATCTTTTTTATTTATTTTTAAGAAAATTATTTGCTAAGTTTCAATATGAAGACATTTAAGGAACGGACCCTTGTTAATGTTTTTAAAAAGATTGACTTTTGATTTAGATTTAATATTAGATTTAATTATTATATGATTGTTAGGACCACTTCTGACACAACGGGAAATTGTGCGAAACGGATCGACAAGCGTCAAATCCTAAGGATTAACGAATCTACAATTGTAGAACCCGAAAAATAAGAGAAAACTCTTAAACTTAGAGATAAAACTCTAAAGATAACTTTATTGATCAACAATTAACTATTTGATTAACAAAGAAAACAATAAACCCTATTTATAGCTAAACTAATTAAGCAATAACTATGGAAATTAAATCTATCCTAATTCTAAACCAACTAGGAAACTAATTAATAAAAAGGAAACTAAATAATAATCAAACTAACAATAATTATCATAAGTTTAAATAATTAAAATAAGGAAATACGTTTTCGAGAGTTGTCCCGAACTTAAGTCTCGGTGAAACTCTCGGTAGTCTCTGGAATCGCTAGTTATCTCCAGTGGTTACCGAGATTTGTCCCGAGAGTTAAGTCTCGATGAAACTCTCTGTAGACTCTGGAACTCAATGGGCACCGAGACTTGTCCCGAGACTTATCTCGAGACTTAAGTCTCGGTGAAACTCTCGGTAGCTTCTGTTTGCCTTTTTTTTTATTCCAATTTCCGAGTCTCTTTCGAGCTCGTTTTCCTCTTCGAGCTCGTTTCTCTTTTTCCCAATTATTTCCGAAAACCCTTATTAACTCTTGAATTCTCAACCACTTGGGTTGTGGCGTACTGGTAAACCCTTTGGGGGATGTAGTGGAAGATTTCATCTACCCAGGGTTCAAATCCAGGCGCTGCCAAAGCCCTTGTGGCCATGGAGGTTCACCTGCGATGACTCCAGGCCATTCGTAGTCGCCCGGGGATTAGTCGGTGCGAGTAAGTTGGCCCGGAAACCCACGGTTACCAAAAAAATAACTCTCGAATTCTCACTGTATCAACTTCTAACAACATTATTTCTTGGCTCTATTGATATTGGTTGTCTTAATTGAACCAAGTGAATATGTGTATTTAATGTTGATATAGGAGATTGGAAGTTCTCCTTTAATGACAGAGTAGGGAAGATGAGAAGTTTAGAAAGAAGAGAATAGAGAGAGAAATATAGAGAAGGAGATCATCTTTTATTATCTTGATTGAATTCTACAAGAATGGAATTCTTATTTATAGCTGGCAATCAATATCAATTAACAGAAAACTAAAAGGGAATTAAGAAGAGATTTTGTTACAACTAACTCTAACTTCCCTTATCATACTTCCCCCCTTCAAAAAAACTTGTCCTCACGTCAATCTTTTAACTTGTCTGTTGTAGAAACATTGATCCGAATCACCTTGTTCTATCTTCACCATATTGCAATATTCGTTCTCTCCTTGAATCTCAATCGTAAACAATTGTGACTCATTGAATTGACACTTATGTTGTCTATCATAAGGTGTTAGCTACAATTCAATGTATAGAAGTACTGAAAAATAGGCTAAGTGTAGAAACTCCAGAAGACTGCAAAATACACCAAGGTACACCACAGAAGCATCAAGCTCAGAAGCTCTGTCAACCATCTACTCGAGAAGTTCACAACCTGAAAGATCAGTTTCAAATCACAAAGCCTATGTGATCACTCACAGAGCCTCTGTGATGGCTAACCTCTGGAGATGGAAGACTTGAAGATTTCAAGACAATGGTCAAGACAAAAACACGTGCAGAACACGTGAGCCTGCTGTACGAAGATTCTAAGGATCATTTCATGCGCGTCCACGATGTTTTGCTTTCCAGGTGGCATTCCTTTTATGGAATGTCAGCCTTTGTCTTGTACTATTGTGTGCTCCTGATTTGTAAAAACACGCGAGCACACACTGTTGAGAGCACCTTGTAATTCCAGAGAGCATTTTACACACACTTGTGCGTGTTCTTGGTGTAATATTCAAAGTTAATGAAGCATTCAGTTCAGTGCCTAAATCATACCTTGTTTATTGTTTTCTTCATTAACTGCTTGTGTGTTTACTACCTAACAAAACCATTCTACTACACCTAAATCGCTTCCACACTCTTATTATATTGGTTTGTGTAGTTTTTGGTTTATCATCGGATTAGAACATCATCTTTGGGATCAACATTTGGTATCAGAGCAGACTTTGATCATTAATATCAAAGAATCCTATTCTATCAATGATTCCTTGCTGTTTGGTAGTATTTTGAGTTGTTTCTTCATCTTGGTTCTCATTCGAAAGGAACATACTCTGTTTTCTGGGTTTTTATCAACAAGTTTGGTTTAGACTCAGAAATATATCTGTTTCTCATATAAGAACAACTCAAAGCTTGTAAGCTGAGTTAGCAAACTCCATTTGATCATATTTTCACCATATTACCTTCTTCTTCATCACTGTTCAAAACACCTCATTCATACCCTATTATTGTCACCATTTTTGTTACATTGCAAATGGCAAATGCAATAAACTTTTTCAGTTCAGGATCTCAATCAAAACCTCCTACTCTACTAAGGGATGAATATCCCCAGTGGAAAATCAGGATGGTACACTTTCTTGAAGGTGTAGATCCTGGTTTGGTCAAGTTTCTTCACAATCCCCCATACATTCCCATGACCACTGTTCCCAGGGTACCTGCAAGTGCTACTACTCCAGACGTTCCTAAGTATCAACATCCCAAACCTATTGCTGAGTGGAGTGAACAAGAGAGTGCTCTGCATAAGCTTGCCGAAAAGGCAAAAAGACTACTCATAATGGCCATTCCAAATGACATTTTCCAATCCTTGGACTCTTGTGAGACATCTAAGGATCTGTGGCTAGAGCTTGAAAAACAACTTGAGGGAGGTGTTAAGACTCAAAAGAACAACCGAGCCTTGTGCATCAATGAGTATTATGCCTTTAAAGCTCTGCCGAGTGAAACCATTCAGAGCACTTATGACAGATTCAACTCATTGACCAACAAATGGAGGAGATATGGTATCCACATAACCCTTGAAGAAAACAATGTTAGATTTCTTCAGAGCCTCAATGATGAATGGCTGCATTTGACTATGTCTCTGCAAGCAACTCTGGACCTTGATGTTTGGTCCATATCTGATATCTTTGGGACTTTGGTGAGCCAAGAGAATCATATCTCGAAGCTAAAAGCTCAGGTTGGTGGACCTCTGGCGTTGGTAGGAAAAGCCACAGAGGTGCAGGATAAATGGAAGAAAGAGAAGACAACGGAGGATGCTCTGAAGAAAAAGAAAAAGAAAGTGCTTGTAGCTGAAAGTGAAGATGATGAAAGTTCTGAGGAAGAGATAGATATGACTTCAATGGCAAAAACATTTGCCCTTATGAACAGAGAATATAACAGAGGTCTTAAGAAGTAACCAGTGTACAACAGAGGAAGAGAGGAAAGAGATGACAGAAGAGGATATGGTGAACAAAGGATATTTGTGAGAGAAGAGCGTGAGGATCAGAGACAAGAGGAAAGAAGAGGAGACGAAAGAAGGGGTGCACAAAAGTCTGATGGCAGAGGAGGTGAAAAGGCTCCCCAACAGAATGAAGGATGCTTCAAAGAGAAAGAGTTAAAACTGAGAGAAAGAGAGATACATCTTCTTCAAACCAAACTGAAGACAACTAAGAATAATTTTTCAGTAACTAAAGCTGAATCAATTGGTCTACTCAACAAGATAGAAGAGTTTGAAGAGAAGATTTCTACCATGGAAGCAAAGAATGCTGATTTGATGAAAAGTCTTCCGGCAGATAAAGAAAAGGAGAAAGCTGAAGAAAAAGCTAATCTGGAGAAACTTTACAATCAGAAACTGTCTGATTTTTCCAAGAAGGCTCTCCAAGAAAAGAAAGATTTAGAGAACAGATGTTTGAAGCTTTCCAAGCAAGTGTCTGATTTTGAGAAAATTCTAATCACTGAAAGAGACACATTTGCAAAGGAAAGAAAAGTTCTTGATGAGAAAGTAATTGAATTTCCCAAGCAAATCTCAGTTTTACAAGACTTACTTGAAAAAGAAAAGAGATTATTCCAAGAAAATAAGAAGTCTTTTGAGATTGAAAAGAAGAAATATAAAAAGAGAAATGTTGGGATCTTCAATGGAATTTTTTCTAAAAACAAGAACTTGGAAAAGGAATTTGAGCTTGAACGTCAAAATTTTGAAAATGAAGCTCTCAAAAAGATTAACTGGTCTATCATCTGATATGTCAAAAGAACAGAAGGCCAGATCTGACTTACAGGTAAAATTTGACATAATTTTTGAAGAAAAGAATCTTTTATCTAAAAAGATAAGAGATCTGGAAGTTGCAAATATTCAGTTGTCAGAAAAGATTTCTGCGGATGTGATAGATCAATCACCTCTTGACAAGACAACTGAATCAATTTGTTCTTTTAAAACTGCTTCCAGTTTTATATCTAAAAAATTTCAAGAAAGAATAGTGTCAAAACCAAAACTGTTAATACAAGTCAAATTCGTCCTACAAATCTGTTTTATAATCATACTATTGATGGCATAGTTAAATCTAACAGTAAATTTCTTGGAAAGAAATCAAGGACAAATAAGATGGTTTGGGTTTTTAAAGGATCTTTAGATGGAAAAGCTGTTTAGAAATCATCTCCATCCACATCCAAAGCTAAAAAGAACAGAGTTCGTAAAGGTAAATCTTTTGCTACACCTGATACGTATTTCTCTACTAATCATATTATTAGGTTAGCGGAAAAGAGGATATACTGTTCTTACTGTGGGGAGAATGATTTTGTGCATAGAGAATCTGCTCACAGCTGGTATGGTACTTATCGAATAACATCTTAGAATAATGTAGTTAAAAGGAATAAACCAATTGAGAAGTGGATTCACAAATCTAACAAACCAGGACCCAGTATCAATGGGTACCAAAATCCGTGAAATCTGTTTTGCAGGATGCACAGGTTTAGGGGGAGCAGATAGTATGGCTTCTGATTATATCAGATCAGAACCCGGAACTCAATGTATTGAACTATGACTTCTGATCACATCAGATCAGGACTCGTACTTTAGTAAGATGAGCAAAATGACACATTAAGGGGGAGTATACAGACTTGCACATATGAAGGGGGAACATATTGGAAAGTCTGTAAGTTGGTGTGTGAGTGTGTATTTTACAAAATGATTTGAAATCATAAAGAAATTTTTCAGAGAAAAAGTTCATTTTTGTGCTTAAAAGTGTTTTTACAAAACTTGCTGTTTTTTGGAAAGAAGCTTAATGCATTTTTGGAAAGTTTCCATTTTTGGAAAATTTTCAAATTTTTTTCTAAATGTAGAACGCGCATAAGCCTTATGCGAGTTTCTACTTCGCGCAAATCATTGCGTGCGCAAAGTGTAGAACGCGCACACTTCATCGTGCGAGTTCTCACTTCGCGCATGACAAAGGCTGCGTGAAGTCCAAAACTCGCAAGCTATGTCATGCGCGTTTCTACTTCGCGCACATAACTACTAGCGAGTACTTACTGTTCATCATGGTTCGCGCATGAAGAGTCATGCGAGTTTCTTTTTCGCGCAAGCTTAGTCGTGCGAGTTTTACCACTTCGCGCACATCTTTCATGCGCGAAGTGTTCACACACCTTATCATTCGTCGTGCGACAAGTCCATGTTTCTTTGTTATGCGAGAAGTGTATCATCCAATCAAATCGTGCCACGTGTCAACTTACTCTCAGGGTATATATTCGTGAGTTTTCCAGATTTTAGATCACTTCTCTCATAATTTTTTAATGAGTTTTTGCACTTGAATTTTTTCTCTCACATATTCTTGCGACTTTCTCGATTTCAGACTCATATTCATTGAAGAATCAAGTGTAGGTGGCTATTCTTTTATGTTCGATTTTTGTTTATTTCTATTTGTTTTGATTTCCAGGTTTGATTTTGAAACATCTAGGGTTTCGATTTCTTGTTTTTCATCTTTTGACCGTTCATCTTCTTTTGAACGACACTTGATTTTTTGAAATTATTCTTATAACATGATGATTGTAGTACCAAATACACTTGCTTTTCATCTGGGTTTCCTTCGATAAAGTTTATTTGCAGGTTTACCTTGACTATTGGAAGCTTTGAACTCAAACATTTGAATTGTTAGACTTGACTCTGTGACCTGAAATTTCGAACTTTTGGACTTCGATCTATTGAACAGAACTGTTGACTCTTGAACATGATTCATTCAAACTAAATCTGAATTAGAAGTAAATTTAAACCTGAATATGAACATTTTAACAAATATCGAACTTATCAAACTCATTATTTCAGATTGTTGGGTTTAAAAGATGGATTCTTGAAATTTGAAATTCAAATTTCTCAGTTAACAGTGTCTGAGAGTTCATCATTTAGAAAAGTTGTTCATGAGAGTTCTAGTTCAGGTTCATGACAGTTTCAAGATCTAAGAGTTTTGTTATGAGAGTTGTTGCGAAATTCTTTGACTTGAGAGTTTCTTTGTTATGAGAGTTCTCTAAGTCTCTCAGTGTCTTGAGATTTCTATACTTAGAGAAATTTTCAAAATTTCAAGCTTTCAATGTTTTTGTAATACAACATCATTTGTCAGAACAATTCAAAATTTCAAGTGTACAGTTCAAGTTTGTGTCTTTTTGGTTATTTTTCTTAATTGTGATCAAAGTTACATTTTGCAATCTTGTAACTTTCTGTGCTTAAAGTACAATTGTTTCTGTACTTGATACTTCGTGTATCAAAATTATTTTCTGAAAAACATGTTTTGAGTTTATTAACTAACATATTGGATTTTATCCAATACTTGTTATATTTTTCAGGTAATAAATGGCGGAGGAACAAATTCATGATCAAAGTGTCCATATGGATGAACATGATCCACATGGATCTAAAGAGACTCTTATGCCATCCTCCCGATCCCACTTTCAATCTGAAATTGGTGAAGATCCTGATCAAGCCCTCATAAACCAATCTGAGTACCTGTTGCTGTATCCCAACAACCACCATGTGGACTTTGACAGTCTGAATGTCAATCCACTTGTTGTGGAGATTCTGAAAGGCCATCCACTACATCATGCTCTGACAGACACTGCTGCTGTTCCATTGATCTACTTACAGCAAGTCTGGAAGACGATCAAATATGTAGTTGAGAGTGACACCAACAAATACTTCAGGCTCAGAATAGACAATTTCACTTCCATTCTTACTTATCAAAGACTCACATGGATTTTGGACTTACCGGAGGCAAATTCAAGAGAGGGCAGAACCAGATTTGATCAATACCCAGTGGATTCAGAAGTATTTGCAGGCATTCTAGCCTTGGGTTATACTAGTTTACTTACCAAGATCAGTGATTTCAAGAAGACCAACCTTCCTCCCTTCTACTATCAGATGTTTTCAGTCTTCAACCGATGCTTCACGTCACGAAATTCCGGTCTGGACAACACCAACATGCGTACCCTGAGGTTATTTCATGCAGTCGTGTACGATCTACACGTCGATTATTCAGTGGTATTCTGGATGGAATTATATGAGAAAGTAATCAGCAAAAGGACATCTAAGAGTCCTATCTACGTGCCTTATCAGAGATTATTACAGCTGATTATCCGAAGTATGATCCGATCAAACCGCATCATTCCGAAAAGAACTCAGCATGAACTTGCTCCGGAATTTGAGATGAAATATCTTCAAAAGAAGAAAAAGCAGTTTCCTTACTCCATGCCAGTTTCACAAGCTCTGCTCTCATATGCCAATCCGAACTCTGAGTGCGTCATTGAGTATAGAGAGGCTATGGGAATACCAGAACCGGTAATCCCTACCCAAGACTCAAACCTTAGGCGAGAGGAGTCGGTGAGGGTTCCTGTAACCACGGGGGTTCAGGAGCGGGGAGAGATGAGGGAAAATCAAGAGAGGGGAACAGGTGGGGTTCAGATTATCACATCTGAAGCTGTGGGGACCTCGACACAAGATGCTACACGTCTAGAGGTTTCCACATCCGAACCCGAAAGGAATTTAATCCGTCAATCAAGTACTCAGGTAAGGATAGTTGATGAAGGTGTGAATTCTGATATTGAGTCGGATAGGCATACTAATTCATCAGATACAGTTCCTTCAGCCACTTCGGATCGTCATGCTGAAGATGTTATTTTTCATGAAACTGATGTTGACAACGAGAATCTTCAACACAATTTTGGATTTCTAGATGATGTTTCTTTACATCATGAAGACATGGACATTGATACTCCTGCTACTGGCATTGCTCAAGTGTTGGGAGATATAAGGAGATCAGAGGGAGATATAGTTGAAAATGTTGAAAGTGTGAGACAGAGAGAAATTGAAGCAAAAGAATATGGTGAGCGTGAGTGCAACATAACCTACCAATCCAGATGGGTAACCAAATCTAGTGCTCCATTGCATGTGTTGCAATCGGAAGCACAAGACATAAGTCGCCCACTTATGCAACTACACACCACAACCAGCCATTCTACTGCCTCTCAACAGGCTGTAGTCTTATCTTCTCACGGGGTATTAGCACATACTCTATCTGCATTTCAATTGTAAATGGAAGGTATTGAAACAAGAGCCCAGCTGCCCCCGAGCCTACTTTATTTCTGTGCACCATCGAGTATAGAGCCAATTGATTTATTATCTTTCATTCCAAGGACACATACACCTATTTCTGCTACCACCGGACGTCTTAGTGACCCGGTCGGAACACCTGTAGTAGATCCCCAGTCCGGACTACGAGGATCAGGTGGACGTCCTGTCATTGTTAACGACATTCCAGCGATGAACACATGCCACACTGTTGGACCCTCAACAGTTGTGACAACGGGAAGTCTAAGTGACCCCGGAGTTACTTTACCCGACTTCGTGTCAAAGGAATACCTCGATGGCGCCTTAAAGGATGTTGAGAACACCATCACTGAGCGTTTGACTGCCAACTTTCAGGAGGAGATTGCAAAGGTGAAAAGTTTATTGAAGGGTAAAGGCCCAACGGTGGAAGAGCCTGTTCAACCACCTCCACCACCACCAGTTCAGCAAATTGATCTTTCGGTGTAGGAGCTGAAATCACTTTTGTATGCTAAGTTGTTATCTCAGGCACCCGCTGAGGATACTGATACTGATCTGATTGGGATATTAAGAGCTCAACAAACTCCAGTCTCTACTGAAGCTGTTTCCATTACTGAATTCAATGCATTCAAGACAGAAATGGTTCAACATATCAAGGAGTTAACCAAAGCAGTTCAGGATTCATGCAAGACTCAAGCAAGTTCTAAAAAGAGGCATGATCATTATTTAGATCATGACCATGAGGGGGAGATAAGCAAGAGACAAAGAACTGCTACAGAATCTGAACGTGCTGTTGGTGGATCAGAAAGAGGTGAAGATATTGAGATGGTTGATCTAGTTGGTGATGAGCAAGGAGATAGATTTGAAGGTCAGGGTATGGAGCTGATATTGTACGTTAATGAAGAAGTAGAACCATTGGCTGAAAATCCTGTGGTTGCTACTAAAGAAGAAATCATCAGGATCACAGGTTTGGAGGAGATTAACGCGATATATCTATCTTCTGATGATGAAGAATCTTATGGTGAAAATTATGAAAAATTTTGGAGGATTAAGGAGGAAGAAAGGGAGTTATTTGAAGAAGGAGAAGCAAATATTCTAGACATCCTTGCGTGCTCTCAAGAAGATATCCAACTCAGTCCTGTGAACACATATCTTCCAGAAACCATCTTTGAACAACCTGAGATTCCATCATTCAAAGAGATGGGTTTCATTGAACCTTCCAACCTTTCTTCTAACCTACCTAGCCAAATAAACCAACCTATATCAAGCCCAGAAACTCAACCTACCCAACCTATCCAACCTACCCAATCTACTCAACCTACCCAAACTGATACACTTAGCCAAACTACCCAAACAGCTACAACTAGCCAACCTATTCCACCTACCCAAACAAATTTGCCTTGCCTACAAAGACTAACAAGCCCATACCATGATGAACCACCTAGCCTTGAAAATCTACCCAACCCAAACACTGAAACCAAATCTGAACCTTTCTTTCCATCCAACCCCATTGAAACCCAAGCCTGTACTTCAGATCAACCCTTTTTACCTTCTGTTCTTACTGATGCTCAAATCAGACAATTGAGGAATAGATTGAGGCAACCATTTATGGAAGAAGAGATGAAAAATATATTTGTTCATAGGATCAGAGAAATGGATAGATTTAAAGTCTTGGGTGTCTCAGATCAACATCCAGAATATCAAGAAGAGTATGCACGAATGATGAGCTCGGTTAAACAACATGAGAATATTGTGAAAAACAAGTCTGGGATTGTATCGTTGAAGCTTATGAGACTTTTACAGTTTGTTCATATCTGGTATCCAGTATTCCATGTGCAACGAAGAGACTTAACAAAGTGTGTATTTTCTGAAGCTGACTTTTGTTTTCTGAATGTGGACGACATAGAGTATCTCTACCATCTCTTCAGAAATATGACTGTCAGGAAAGACAATATTCTGGTTGCTTTGGATGCTGTTAAAAGGTTCATGAGAAGGCAGGTAAACTATACGTATTGCTATGACTTTCAGTTCGGTATAGAGACAAATCAAAGTAAAGTCAACATGATAAAGCCTGACCTTAGATTGGAGAATATAGATGATTATAGTTTGTTCACCGTGCTTGACAAACCTGAACCTGGTGTGGTTTACAAGAATTCTGAGAACAAGAAGAGGTTCTTCAGATTATCTGAAATCGCCAAGTTTTCAGATGGAACTTTAAAGTTGATAAAGATGCAGTTGGAGAGGAGACTTAAAGAAAATAAAGAGAAGCTGAAACAAGGTGAAAAAGGAATGCCAAAGCTTCTCAGGATTCATACTGAAAGGATTGTTGATGCAATTTATGATCGTTTCAACTTTCGGCGTGGAATCAGAAATTTTGAGTCATTACTTGGGATACGTCAAGGCAGACTATCTCTTTGGGGAAGACCTATCATTCACACTTGATCTAAAAGGGGGAGATTGTTAATGTATTTGTTTAGATCAAGTGACTTTGACTTTTGTTATTGACTTTGACTTTTGAGAGAACTTTGTAGTGAGGTTTTCTTGTAATGCTTTGTGAGATTTGTCATGTGGTATAAATAGCTTTGTGTGCGTGTTCCTTGTAACCTTTTGAACCTATTGAGATTGTACGCATAACTCTTGAATCTAATAGACATATGACTTTCTCTCTCTACACTCTCTCTCTAGAATTTTGATATGATTTGTGATTGAATTGTTAGATAAAGCTTGATTTGGACAATTACACCATGGCACTTCGCAGTAGAGTGCAGATCAAATGCCACCAAGGGCAAACTAGTTAGAGATGCTGACTTTTTCAAGAAAAAGGCAGAATACTATACACAAAGGTCATTGATGGCTGAACAAGAAAACCTTGTGACCGCTGAGTCCTCTGATGAAGGGGACACTAATGCACTCTTCTATAGAATGGTTGAAATCAACACCTCTGATGCTGGTAGTGAGGTATCAACTTCTAACTCTATATCTCAAGACTCTGAAAACAAACTTTTTGAACTCCAAAATGACTTCCTTGCTTGTAAAAACACATGCTCAGAGATAGAAAAGAAGCTTTTTTCTATAAGTGAGAAGCTAGACTCCTCACTCAAGAAAAAGGATAAACTTTATCTTGAAAATGTTCACTTGTTTCAGAGCATATTTCTGAAAAGAAATCTTTGAAAGATGTTGGATCATAATTGTATTCAAGATTAAAGGGTCTAAACTGTATTTGTTTGATAGTTACAGTTCAGGGTTTAAACTGTAATATGTTAATAGTTATTTGTAAATGGGCCTAAAGCCTGTTAGAAAGCCCATTAAGCATTAGAAAACCTGTTAAGCTTAAAGCCCATAAGGCTTAGGTATTTAATGTTTTGATTAATTAGTTTTAGGTTAATCTTCTCATTAGTATCATTATCATAATTATTGTTTAGAGAGAGGTAGCAAGTTTTCTCTGTATTCAAAGGGTATCAAGAACACTCAAGGGTTTCATTGTTTATTCAAGGGATTGGTATGTTACTCTGATTTATATATCTCTTGATTATTATTGTGTTGCTTGATTACTTGATTATTTACCAACTAGATTAAACTGGGATAACAATTGGTATCAGAGCCAAAGAATCAAGTTAATTGGATTAAATCTGTGTTTATCGGTTTATCACTGTGTTCTTCGATATATATAAATCTGTGAAAATCAACCTCATGAATTAACTTGTTTTTAGGCTGGAAATTGATATGATTTGATGAGTTTTATGCTGCTGAAAGTTATCTAATTAGTTAATTGCAATTAAAATCTCAAATCGATTGGTTTTTTGGTTGATTTATGTTTACTGGGTTTGTATACAAGTCGCACTGTGTTCTTCAAATTGAATTCTTAAAAGCTGATTTTAATCTTCAAGTTTGATTGCATTGTGTTCGATATATGTTACTTGGTGCAAAAGGTTGATATTTGGATTCAATTTCTGTGTTTATTGTGTTTTCTAGGGAAATCTTCATCGTTCTGGGTCGACTTAAGAACATATCGGTCGAAAGCATTAAGAACATATCGGTCATTATATTCACCGATACTCACATTTGTCTGGTCGACCGATACACACACATACTATATCGGTCAAAGGCTTGTCGGTCAAGACCAATACCGGTTGATCGATTCATATCGGTTTATACCGGTCGACCGGCACACTCACATCAATATCGGTCGATACCTTGTCCGGTCGAATTAATACCGGTCGAATCTATACCGGTCAACTATATTCCCGGTCGAGTAAAGTACCGGTACAAGCAACTTACCGGTCTAACTCTCTATACCGGTCTTAGTCGTTTACCGGTCGAACATAAGACCGGTTGTTACATCTTACCGGTCAAACAAGGTACCGGTCCAAGCAAGACCCTGGTCGACTCAATACCGGTCGAAGCACATCCCCGGTCGATTTTTGCAAACTGTAATAGCGGGACCCCCGTGCTAAGTCTGCGAAGGGGGACAAAGTTCTGTTCGAGATCAACATTTTCTTATTGTTCAGTATTATTTGAAGATTTATACTGATTGAAAGGACTGCATTTAATTATTTTCGGGAATTTATTTTTCTGAAAATTTTTGAGTGTGGTTTTCATTTTGATTCTAACGATCTCAGCTAGTTGGTTATCTTGGTACATATAAGTTTAATTACTAACAAGTGGTACAGATAAGATGTCGAATCAGCTTCTCTCAATGGGTTCTCAAGTCAAACCTCCTGTCCTCATGGCTATTGAGTATCAGCAATGGAAGATCAGAATGATCTAGTTTCTGAATCACAAGAACAGAGACTTCATGAAAGCAATCATTGAAGGCATCTGGGATGAAAAGCAGAAAGAACAGTATAAGACAGAAGAAGAGGCTCTAATCTATCTGACAATGGCAATTCCAAACGACATCTACAATCGTGTCGACAATCAGAGCACTGCTAAAGGCATCTGGGATGAACTAGCAAGGCAGTTTGAAGGAAGTGAAGCCTCCATACAAGCTAAGCAGAATCTATGCATAAATGCATACGAGGGATTTCATGCAAAAGAAGGAGAGTTGCTATTAGATACCTACAACAGATATAACATCATCCTTAATGACTTGCGGAGGAACAATATCTCTAAATCTGATTCTGAGATAAATTACAAGTTCATCAAGAATCTGAATCCAGAATGGAAGAACTTTGCTATCAACCTCCAGATGTCCAAGAATATGGCTCGAGAAAATGTCACTGATATCTTCTTTACTCTTGCTCAACATGAGGATGAGGTGAGATCAATTAATAATGAGTCTAATCATCTAAAGGATTATGTGGCTCTCATAGCCGGCAAAGTTTCTGTATCCTCTGCAAGGTCGAAGAAAAAGGTGTCTAAAGCTCTAGTTACCGAAGTTATTGACTCTGACTCTGATTCGAGCAATGAAGAACTGGAAGTTGATTCAGATCCTGATATTCAAAAGTTCTCTGAAGACTTGGCTCTCATTATGCGACGATTCAAGAAGAGCTTTGGCAAGAAAAGATTCTACTCAAAGCCAAAGTATGATGGATACAAGAAAGAGAAGTCTGAGATGCGATACAAGCCAAGGCATGGAAAGAGAGAGGAAGGACGAGAAGACAGGAAAGAAGAAAGAAGAGAAGGAAAGAGAGAGGAGAAGCGAGAAGAACGAAAGGATGAACCAGGAAGATGCTACAACTGTGGCAAATTTGGGCATTTCTCGAGGGACTGCAAGTTCAAGAAGGTAATGAACTCAGAGTACTACGCAAGAAAGTCACTTATTGCCAAGAAAGTTGAAGAAGGAAAAGTGCTAATGGCTGAAGAAGAGAACTGGCTGTATCAAAGTTCCGATGACGAGGAGCAAGCTCACTTCACCCAAGTCTCTTATATGGCAAAGCTGGAAGGTGACGATGAAGACTCTGAGACACAATCCGAAGATGCAAACTCTGAGGTAAGTGACAATTCTGAGCTTATTGAATCTTTAATGGCCCAAATACATGGTATGAAAGATGAATTTGCTTTACTGAAAGGCAAACTTAGCACTGCACATCAATCTGCATTAAGCTTTCGTGATGAAAATACTATTTTAAAAGTTGTTGTGGAAGAAAAAGAAAAGGAAAAAGACGATTTAAAAGCTGAAAAAGCGTCTTTAAAAGAAAAAATATCTGGTTTAGAAACAGATCTTGTGAATCTTAATGCTGAAAAGGGTGAGTTTCAAATAAAATTTGAAGTTTGTTATAAAGAAAGAAATGAAGCTTACACCAAAATCAAGCAACTGGAGGACATTAATATGAAACGAGGTCAGACTGAGCAAACATTAAATCTGTTGACCAATAAACTCCAAGACGAAAGGTTTTATAAACTAAAACCAGGTTTGGGTGTGCCAACTAATGAAATTTTGAAAAAGGCACCGGAGCATCTATATAATTTTGATAAATTTGGCTCCGCAATCAGACCCATTCCTGACATTCGTGCAACTTTTGTTGAAGCAAGTACTCCTAAACCTTCTAAAGAGACCAAAGGTCGAGAAGAAATGGGAAAGAACAAGTCTGGTGACACTGATTCTCCAAATCTTTTTAAATCAGTTGGTTTTACATATGGTGATTTGAATAAAAGCTATGAGACTCGAAAGATCGAATTTACTGAATTTGAATCACTATTTACCACACCTTCCAAAGAATCAGTAAGCACCAACACAGTTCCACCTGAGACTGCATGCAAATATGATGAGTATGAATCGGATGTTGATCCATCTACTATACCATCAGTCTCAAATCCCATTGCTTCTAAACCTTTACTTGTTGAAGAGGTTGAAGAAGAAACTGCTATCACGAATGAATCTTGTGTTCAAAATGATAAAACGGAGTTTATTGAGTCCATGACTGAAGAGATATTATCTGAAATGATGAATGCTTCAGACTCTGATCCGGTTTCTGATTTAAAGGGGTCAAATTCTGTGAATAATAATACATCTGAATTGATGAAGCAAATTGACTTGTTGCAACAGTCTCTTGATGAGGTTGAAGATGAAAACTTTGATCTCAAACATAAACTTGAAAAGTCTTTAAAAGTAAATCAAAAGCTTTGCACTGAGATCAATGATTTGAAAACTACTCTGTTTAAAAATGCTTCAAATGATAAACAGATGTTCAATGATCCAAGCTGGAAGGTAAGAACCAATCCAGAATTTGATGCTCCTACAAAACCTTCAGTTGTTTACTCTGATTGTCCTGAATATCCGCCGAGTATTTTTGAAAAGGGTGAGACTTCAAACAACACAAGAAAAGAACCACCTTCTAAGTTAGAGACTAACAAGGTTCCTGTTTCTGTTTCAGATATAAAAGGAAATGGAGTTGGGAGGAGTAAGAAGAATAAAGATAGTAGTTTGAATAAGAATGATAGGTTATCTAGTAAAACTTTTGCTTCAAACAGTTGTACTTCTGACAGTGTTATTTTGAAAAGTAATTCTTTTGATAAACATGGATGTAAGGTTTGTTCTGATAAATCTAAGTTTATGAATTTTGTTCGAAAGAATCTATATTGCAAACACTGTTGGGATAACTCATTCACATACTACTCCCCTCCAAAGTCCAAACAAAATAAGAGAAAAGCTAAACTGAGCTTTAAGTCTAATTCCAATTCTAATTCTTCTGCACAACCCAAAGTGTATCGAGCTAAGGTTGCCAATCCTACTTCTAAAAAGCACTTTCAGGAACTGAATGTTAAGATGGTTTGGAAATGGGTTCCAAAACCGCGTTATGAATGGAGAGTGAAAGTCAAACCAGATGATATTCCTGAGTTGCTTGATGCTAACCGCGAAGTATCCATCCTGATATGGGTAGCTAAGCAAAACTAATTGTCTCTTTTGCAGGCCTGTCGATTGTGGTAATAGATTCCGGATGTTCACGCCACATGACAGGATTCAAGCACCTCTTGCATAACTATGTGGATGAGCCTGCCGGAGCAGTTAGATTTGCCAATTCTGAAGCTGAAGGCCACGTCAGAGGATATGGAATGCTCGATAACGGAGTTGTGAAGATTCAAAAAGTGTTATATGTTGAAGGACTTGATCACAACCTGTTCAGTACCAGTCACTTCTGTGACATGAAATATCAAGTCCGCTTCACAACCACTCATTGCTATCTAGAGGATCCCGATCGTTACGAAGTCTTCAAAGCTGAGCGTCATGGAAATCTATACTATGTAGATTTTCCTACACTGTCTGCCACACGTCCAGTATGCCTACTAGCCAAAGCTTCCAAAGCACAATCGTGGACGTGGCATCGACGCTTGTCTAATCAAAATTTCAGATCTATAGTGAAGCTACAAAGACAAGGTCTGGTCAAAGGTCTACCAGAAATGAGGTTCGAAACAGACTCACTATGTCCCGCATGTGAGTTGGGCAAAATGAAGCGAAGCTCCTTCAAGTCCAAAGCTGAATCATCAAACTCATCTGCACTAGAACTTCTTCATATGGACCTTTGTGGCCCAATGCGCACAACATCTATCAACGGAAAGAAATATGTGTTGGTAATGATAGATGACTACTCAAGGTATACATGGCTCGAGTTTCTTCGCAACAAGTCAGATGCGCCAGAGTTGATTATCGCTTTCATCAAGCGCATTCAAGTACGACTTCAACTGCCAGTCCGAACCATTCATAGTGATAATGGCACGGAGTTCAAGAATGACACCCTGAAGAGTTATCTTACTTCCGTGGGTATTTCACATAATTTATCCGCCGTCTACACTCCGCAGCAAAATGGCATTGTTGAACGGAAGAACCGCACTCTGGTTGAAGCAGCTCGGACTATGCTTGCTTACTCAGATCTACCCATGTACCTTTGGGCTGAGGCAGTTGCTACAACATGTTTTACACAGAACCGTACCATTGTGGTCAAGCGCTTTAATAAGACAACATATGAGATGATCAACAATCGTACACCTAACATCAAGGTCCTTCGTGTATTTGGTTGCAGGTGTTACATTCTAAAAGAGCGTCAAGTATTATCAAAGTTTGATAAGAAAGCGGATGAAGGATATCTCGTTGGATACTCTATGACATCCAAAGCTTATCGAATTGACATTATTCGAACCAAGACGATTGTTGAGAGCATGAATGTCTCCTTTGATGAGAATTCTACAAGGACTTCTGGACACAACAGTTCAGAACTCGTAATTAAGGACAAAGCTTCTATTCAATCTCTAATAGAACCAGCTACTCAAGGATCCACTTCTACTAACTCTAACTCTACTTCATCTGAGTTAGATTTACTGTTTATTGATGCCTTTGATGATATATGTGCAGATTTTGAAAAAGGCATATCAACATCAATAACAAGTAGTACAGGCTCGGAAGTCCCTACTATATCTGAAGACATATCTGGACCTTCCGAAGAAGTCACTGAAACTTCATCTCCATCAGGTACGACTACAAAGTTAGTTTCTGACTCAACTAATGCTGAATCTGTCTCTACAGATAGTTCTTCTGGAAACGAAGTCCCGAGCACTACAACTGCTAGCCCAGAAGCCTCAGAAGCAGAAACACCAGTACAAGATGTCCCGAGTACATCTATGGAGCAACCTGCCGTGCAAGATGAAAATGATGCGTCAAATACGCAACAAACAGTTGAAGCTCTACCAAGCACACATCGTTGGACTAAGGATCATCCCCTGGAAAACGTGATAGGTGACGTACAATCTGGTGTCACAACAAGATCTGCAACAGCTAACTTCTGCATGTTTTCAAGCTTCCTCAGTTCCTTAGAGCCAAAGAAAGCGGCTGAAGCTCTACGTGATCCATTCTGGATTTCTGCTATGCAAGACGAGCTTCTACAATTCGAAAGGAACAAGGTATGGCGCTTGATCCCACTACCTAACGGTAAATCCGTTATTGGAACAAAGTGGGTGTTCAGAAATAAGAAAGATGAAGCTGGAGTAGTCGTGAGAAACAAAGCTCGACTGGTCGCCAAAGGGTACTTTCAACAAGAGGGCATTGACTATGATGAAACATTCGCCCCAGTTGCAAGGATCGAAGCCATCAGAATCTTTGTAGCCTATGCAGCGCACAAAAACTTTACAGTCTATCAGATGGATGTAAAGTCGGCTTTCCTGAACGGCGTTCTGCATGAGGAGGTCTACGTGGCTCAACCTGAAGGTTTCGTTGATCCTCATCACCCTGATCATGTCTATGTTTTAGACAAAGCGCTTTATGGTCTTAAATAAGCACCGCGAGCCTGGTATGAAACTCTCACTAAATTTCTACTTGCTTCTGGTTTCAAGAAAGGTACTGTTGATACAACCTTATTTCTTAAAAGGCAAGGTGAGGACTTGATTCTTATTCAGATTTATGTTGATGACATAATATTTGGGTCGACAAATCCAAAATTTTGCAAGAACTTTTCAAAGATAATGGAAACAAAGTTTGAAATGTCGATGATGGGTGAATTGAATTTCTTTCTTGGTCTACAAGTAAAGAAATTACCCGAAGGCATATTTATTAATCAAGCTAAATATATAAACGATATTTTGAAAAAGTTCAATATGTCAGATAGTTCAGTCATGAAAACACCAATGGCTACTGGTACACTCTTAGACGCAGATCCCTCCGGGAAACCTGTTGATCAAAAGGTGTATCGTAGCATGATTGGTTCTTTACTTTATCTGACTGCCAGTCGCCCGGATATAATGTTTGCCACATGTTTTTGTGCGAGATATCAGTCTAATCCTAAAGAGTCGCACTTATCTGCTGTTAAGCGAATCCTTAGATATCTCAAAGGCTCGCCTAATCTAGGCCTTTGGTATCCAATGGATTCTCGTTTTGAACTAACTGCCTTTACAGATGCTGATCATGCAGGATGTAAGCTAGACCGGAAGAGCACCTCTGAGTCATGTCAATTCATAGGTGACAAACTTGTCAGTTGGACCTCAAAGAAACAAAACTGTGTTTCAACATCCACTGCCGAGGCTGAGTATGTAGCTGCTGCTAGCTGCTGTTCTCAAGTCCTCTGGATGACGACACAGTTAAGGGACTTCGGATACAACTACAAGCGTGTTCCTATTTATTATGATTCCAAGAGCGCAATATCTATAACTGCTAATCCGGTACAGCATTCCAAGACCAAGCATATCGACGTACGCTATCATTTCATCAAGGATCATGTAGAAAAAGGTAATATTGAAATGCACTTTGTTCAAACTGACTTCCAGTTAGCTGATCTTTTCACCAAGCTATTGGATGAAAAGCGATTTCAATTTCTAATCAGCAAACTTGGTATGTTGAACATGTCTTAGACCTTACTCATGATTCAAGGGGGAGTATTCCAAGTCTTGCTGTTGTGTTCATTTTTATTCTTTAACTGTTGCTAATGAAAGAAGAATCATTTTCACAAATGATTACCATAATTTTCTTTATGCAGGTTTGTTCAAGTGACGATGGCTTCTAATCACATCGGATTAGAACCCGCACTTCAGTGCCTTATTTTTTCTGTTTTTTCTTAAGTTTAAAAAAAAAAAAATCTTTCAGTTAAGGGGGAGAATATCTGTGATATTAACAGATTTTTGGATACTTAAATGATTATCTGACCGTGTGTTCTTAAAGATAAATACTTGTGTTTTATCTTGTCAATATACTTTGTCAAGTATTCATACACATAACGGTTCAGAACATTCTAATTGACTTTGTTATTACCATGTATCAAAAGTAAAATCTTTCTATGGTAATACTCACGTTATTTGTATTCACTGTTGATTGAATCAAACGTCATTTCATGTGCTTTCATTGAAAATATGTTTATATATTGTTTATATAAACAACATTCGTTTTTGATTCTCCAAAATCTTATTCTTCATGACAAAATGATATGAGCTTAATTGTCAAACTCTTTTAGTTTGAGGGGGAGAATTGCATCGTCATACATAACTGTTTTGACATCTCCAAAAGACTTATTTCTCATGTAACAAGTGGTATTTGTGCTTACATGTACAATAGCCTGTTGAACAACATGTTTTTTTAGGATCATACATGGGATTCAGTGTGAGAACTTAACAGAACTTCCATGGATTCACGATAACCAGTGTTTCCTACCCAGGAAGTATTCCCTGGGTGATTGAGGGGAGAGGGGTCAAAAGAATTGAGTGATGGTGTGTGAAGAGGTAAAATGGAAAAGAGAGATTGGTTAGAAGTGACATTTAAAAGAATGAGGGTGAGCGATCAGAGTAAAAGAATATTAAACTCTGCACCAAACTTCTTTCTGAGCCGGGCAGCCACATAATCTGATTGGTTCACATTCTTTGGTGACCATCATTGAAATAGGCAACTAGCCCATGCCATCTCTTGCATACAACCCCACCAGCTACTCATTCTTTTCTCAAAAAGAGAATGTTTCACATTTTCTGGGGACGCAGCACATATGCTATTGGTTCTTCATTTGGAAGATACTAATATTAAAAAAGAAGGAAAGTTGCCCCACCTTCGAACCCTTTGTCATGCACATTGAGTCTTTGTATAATTTGTTGTTGTCTCAACAAGTTTACATATTTTGAGCCTATAATGAAAAGCAATCATCTATGCTTAATTCTTTCATACACATGCACGAGCACACAAAAATTTGTTTTCTGTCAGAACGTTCATAGATAACCATGTGTTATTCGATGATTGAATGGAAGACCTGGGGAGTCTACATCAAACCAGCTCCTTACATAGTAACTTTGTGTTACTCAGTGACTTTGTGTCATTGACAGACATTCTAACTGAGTCATTTGTTGATTCAGGGTTACACCTATTGACTGTTAGAATTTGAAAAGATTCGAATGGTTACTACTTTCTATTTTAATCTGAAAAGATTGAAATAATCACTCTTTCCATCTGGGAAGACTGCTCTTATTTTCATACAGGGCTCGTTACATGAAGACTGTGCTTACGTGATCATACATAATGGGGGAGATTGTCTTGAAAAGGGGGAGATTGTTTTGCAAAGTTTTGATGATGATGATTCTCACCACTCATCAAAAAGGGGGAGAATAATCAAACAAGGGAGAATACAAGAAGAATTGTTGACTGAAGGTATCAAATATCAAAAGTTTTGAAGTTTTGATTTCAAGATATCAATGTTATATCTAAAGAAAAGTGAAGACAAGTGAAGACCCGAAGACAATTGCAAATTTTTTTTAATCTTGAATCCAAAGGGGGAGATTGTTGGATCATAATTGTATTCAAGATTAAATGGTCTAAACTGTATTTGTTTGATAGTTACAGTTCAGGGTTTAAACTGTAATATGTTAATAGTTATTTGTAAATGGGCCTAAAGCCTGTTAGAAAGCCCATTAAGCATTAGAAAACCTGTTAAGCTTAAAGCCCATAAGGCTTAGGTATTTAATGTTTTGATTAATTAGTTTTAGGTTAATCTTCTCATTAGTATCATTATCATAATTATTGTTTAGAGAGAGGTAGCAAGTTTTCTCTGTATTCAAAGGGTATGAAGAATACTCAAGGGTTTCATTGTTTATTCAAGGGATTGGTATGTTACTCTAATTTATATATCTCTTGATTATTATTGTGTTGCTTGATTACTTGATTATTTACCAACTAGATTAAACTAGGATAACAAAAGAAAAGGTTACTTCACTTGATAAAGCATTAAAAGAAAAGATAAAAGAGCTAAGGGACAATGAGAGTGACCGCTTAAATGCTGTTTCCTTAAAGAACTTTTTCCAAAAAGAAAGAGAAGTCCTTCACCAAGAGTTGATCGACAAAGATTTGCTTATAAGAAAATATCAGGATGCACAGAAGGTGCATGAAAAGGTAAATACCCAAGTTGGCATAAAAGGTATAGGGTTCACTGATATTGACCCCTATACTAGAAATAAAAGAAACAAATCTTTAGCAAACATCTTCTGTCCAGGGAAATTTTTAAAACCAAGTCTTCCTAATCTTATCTCTACATTTAAAAGGCGCATAACCTCTTAAGGACCACATCTGAGAAATCCTTTGGTAATGACTAGTATATGGTATGAAAACAATGACTTGACATCATCAACCTCTAAAAAGAGGAAATCCATTCCAAGGAAATATCTGTCTAAAAAAAGATAGGACTTTTCAGATTTGGTCATCCAGAGACACAAAATCAAATGGCCTTTGTGTGCATGATGGTTCCTGAAAAGGAATTGTCCTCTGAGGCACCAGAGTTTGTGCCAGCCTCTGTTGAAGAAAAGTTGTTTAAAAGATTTTTGGAAAACGACTTAAAGAAAACATATAAAAACCATTTTCTAAATCACCCTGATATAACCTCTGTAGTGCATGGAATCTTTGAGCAAGATTTGATAAAGTGTTTAAGTATTCCAGAGGTGGTTCCTTGTATTCCCAAAAGTATATATGTTTCAAAGGACACCAATGACGGACATAGCAACATATGTCTAGAAAACCAAGCCCCCATCCACAGAGACTTTCTTGATTCAGAATCTGAATCAGAGTCTGAGTCATCCTCTGTCGATGGTGAAACTAACTCTGTGGAGCAAGAAATAGTTCCTTGTACACTAGAGGAAAATAAATTGTCCTCTGGCATTCTTAATGGAGTGGTTGCTCCCAAAAGGAGATCAACATGGATACCTATTTGCCCTGATTTTCTGGATATGTGCTTGCAAGCTAAGACTTCTCTTGAGCTTGAAAAACTAAACAAGGAAAAGATTTTGATCTCTCAAAAGTCCAAAGCTCCAAAATTTGCAAAACCTTTTCAAGAGAAACTCACTTGGCAACAGAAAGGAAAATGGCCCAAAATTGACAAATTTTATGCTTCTGTGGCAGTGAATGCAAGGAGAGAAAACCAAAGATAGAGAGTACACCAAAAGAGCAATCCGCGAGGAGATTTTGAAAAACTCGACCTAGATTAGATAAAGATTTCTGTAAAAAGAAACCCAAGTCTAAAAAGAGTTGTTGTAAACAATGCTCAGTACCCTCCTTTGATATTTTTAATGAAAAGTTCAAGAAACTTGCTTCTGGAGTCTCGCATTATAAATGTTTCGATCTTATGCATGCTCTTAACCAACATTTCTGTAGGCCAACCTGTCTTATTTCTCACCCCAAAACCAAGAATGCCAAATTCAAGGGTGAGAAAGGACAATCTGGTACCTCTGTGAAAGAGGATAAAGCCAAAACCAAGAGTGATAAGGCAACTCTAACGACCACTAACAAAGGTGGACCCATTTGGAAATGGGTACCTAAATCTCCTTGATCTGTCTGCAGAAGAAGCAACATGTGCCAATTTGGTACGTAGACTCCGGGTGCTCAAGGCATATGACTGGCAACAGAAGGTTACTCACCTCATATAAATAAAAACTTGGAGGTGGCTCTATGACCTTTGGAGATAATAAGAAGAGAAAAATAAAAGGCTATGGAGTCATTGCTAAGGGGGACATCGATGTCAGCAAAGTGGCCTATGTGGATGGCCTTAAGCACAACTTACTAAGTGTTAGTCAACTTTGCGATAATGGACTTGATGTTATGTTTAAATGCCAATACTGCTCACTATTGAAAGAAGACATAAGCATAGAGCTTCTGCGAGCCAAATGAAGAGGTGATTTATACCTCATGGATTTCAAATCAACCAAAAAAGAAGAAAAGCTTTGTTTGGTATCTAGCAAGAATGAGGAGGCTTGGCTCTGGCATAACAAGTCCTGTCATTTAAAATTTCATACTCTTGACAAGCTTGTAAAGTTAGATTTGGTAAGTGGTCTTCCAAGTATTAAGTTTGACAGAGACCATCTATGCTCTGCTTGGGAGATGGGCAAACTCAAAAGAGCTGCCCATAAGAGCAAGTCAGACATATCCTGCACTAGGCCTATGCAGATGCTGCATGTTGACCTCTGTGGTCCCATATCTGTGCAGCGCCTAGGTGGCAAGAAGTACATTATTGTGCTAGTAGATGAGTTCTCTAGATACACTTGGGTAGAGTTTGTCCGTAAGAAGTCTGATGTCCCTGTGGTACTAATCAATCTATTAAAGAGGATACAAGTTCTTTATGAGTGCAGAGTGCAGAGGATTCTAAGTGACAATGGTACTGAGTTTCAGAACTTAATCATTGAGGCCTATCTTACTGAAGAAGGTATTTCACAAAACTTCTCAGCTGCAAGAACTCCACAACAAAACGGTGTTGTTGAACGAAAGAACATAACACTGGTGGAGGCCGCAAGAACTATGCTCACTGCCTCTGGGTTGCCAATTTCTTTTTGGGCAGAAGCCATTTCAACTGCATGCTTCACTCAAAATAGATCATTGATAGTGAAGAGGCATGCAAAAACACCATACCATCTACTTCACCAAAGGAAGCCAAATATCAAATACTTCCATGTCTTTGGTTGCGGGTGCTTCGTGCTCAACGACAGAGAGCACATTGGAAAGTTTAGTCCAAAAGTAGATGAAGCTAAATTTGTTGGCTATTCATCTGCCTCCAAAGCATACAGAGTCTGCATGCTAAATTCCAAACATATACTAGAAAGTATTAATGTTTCATTTGATGACTCTTTTCAGATGGCTTCTGAGCAAATCAACTCAGGACTCAAGCTTCAAGATGAAGACTCTGGTGAATCATCAAGAACAAATGAACTTCATCATTTGTTTGAAGAGATGTTCAATGATGATGGATCCTCTGAAGGTGATCGCAGAGCCTCTGAAGTCGAAGTCTCTGAGGACCAAACAGGTACTTCCCTAACTGGTCCTACTAATACTTCACCCTCTTCCACAACTTGTATAGGTGCAAATGTTGAGGGGAGCACATAGAGACTAACAATAGTCAAGGATCCATACTCAATCAAAGTGAAGGTCATCTTCCCACAATCTCTGAGTCAACACCAGATCAATCACAGAATTCTGATCAAGGCACCACAGAGCTCTATACATCAACTCAAGGAGCTCAATCAAGTACTGTGGTAAATATAAATGATCAACCTTCTCCAATAGAGGTTGATCAAGAACAAGAAGATACTCCCGAAGTACAATTGGAAAGTTCCAATGATCATCTACCCCGAATGACTATGTGGATTAAGAGTCACCCACAGAGCCAAATCATTGGTGACCATTCTGACCGAGTAAAGACTCGCTCTGATACTGCAAATTTTTGTTTCTTTACAAACTTTGTTAGTATCATCGATCCAAAGAAGATCTCTGAAGCTCTTGATGACCCAAAATGGGTAGAAGCTATGCAAGAGGAGCTTCTGCAGTTTGAAAGGAATGAAGTATGGATCCTAGTGCCTCTGCTGAAAGACAAAACTACAATAGGGACCAAATGGGTCTTCAGGAAAAAGAAGGATAAAGATGGGGTAGTGATCAGAAACAAAGCAAGATTGGTGGCCAAGGGATATTACCAAGAGGAAGGGATCGACTACGAAGAAACTTTTGCCTCTGTGGCTAGGCTTGAAGCTATAAGGATTTTCCTTGCCTTTGCAGCCCACATAGGTTTCAAAGTATACCAAATGGATGTAAAGTCGGCTTTTTCTAAATGGACAAATTCAAGAGGAAGTATATGTCCAACAACCACCAGGGTTTGAAAGTTCTAAGTACCCAAATCATGTGTATTTCTTGGACAAGGCTCTGTATGGACTGAAGCAAGCCCCCAGAGCCTGGTATGATAGACTTTCAAACTTCCTTCATGCAAATGGTTTCGAAAGAGGTACAAGTGATATTACTTTATTCTATAAGAAGAGAAAAGGTGAGATTCTGATTCTACAGATCTATGTAGATGATATTATTTTTGGGTTTACTAATGATTCTTATTGCAAAAAGTTTGAAACCTTGATGAAGAGTGAGTTTGAGATGAGTATGATGGGAGAACTGACATTCTTCCTAGGATTACAAGTCAAACAAACCACAGAGGGTATTTTCCTAAATCAATCCAAATATGTCTCTGACATACTTGAAAAATACAAACTCTCTAACTCTTCACCAATGAAGACCCCTATGGCCAATGGATCAAAGCTCTATGTAGATCCAGAAGGGAAATCTGTGGAGTGTAAGCTCTATAGAGGTATGATAGGGTCTCTGCTATACTTAACTGCCAGTAGGTCTGATATAATGTTTGCTACATGTCTCTGTGAAAGATTTCAAGCTAACCCCAAAGAATCTCATCTTCTTGCTGTTAAGAGGATCCTTAGATACCTAAAGGGAACCAAGAATCTTGGTCTTTGGTATCCAAAGAACTCTGGCTTTGATCTTGTGGCTTATACAGATTCAGATTATGGAGGATGCAAACTTGACGGAAAGAGTACCTATGGAAGCTGTCAATTTCTTGGAGGCAAACTAGTTAGTTAGACTTCTAAGAAACAGAATTGTGTGTCAACTTCTACGACAGAAGCTGAATATGTGGATGCTGCTAGTTATTGTTCACAAGTTCTATGGATGAGAACCCAACTAAGAGACTATGGTTTTGATATTGACAAAATACCCATCCTCTATGATTCCAAGAGTACCATTGCGATCTCTGCCAATACTGTTCAGCACTGTAAAACCAAACATATCGATATCAGGTATCACTTTCTGAAACATCATGTTGAGCATGGAACAATTGAGATGTACTTTGTATCCACAGACTACCAACTTGCTGACTTTTTCACAAGGGCATTAGATGAGAAAATATTCTTTTTTCTTGTTGGCAAGCTTGGTAGCTTAACTTGAGTTGATCCACAAATCCTCTATACCTTGACACAGAGCTTCTGTTGTACATACTTTCATTTCAGTACTCTTGCTTATTATTCTTGTATGTACAATTTTCTCTTAATTCATTTATTGTAATGGGCTTCCTTGATTCTAAGACTTGTACAAAGCTTATCTTTTATGATCCAAGCATAGATCAAGGGGGAGCAGAAGGAGCTACATGAAGAAAACCTTGTTGTTTCAAGGGAGAGCAAAGAAATGACTATTATCGAGATAAGTCTGCAGAGTAAGGTAAGTCCTTCGCACACTTATGAGGAAAAAAACACTTTTCTTGGACACAAACCTCCAAACATGTCCAAAATTGCCAACTAAGACTTGTACATACTTTGGGTGATCAAAACTTTCAAATGCCTTTTTGTAATTAGAAATTTTTGGCCAAAGAGCCTCTGAGTCTCAAAGAGGCATATCCTGACCTCTGACATCTAATTTGGATTGTTTAACTCGATCACTTCATTGTCCTTAAATGATTTTGGCTAATAAAAGTGTTTTCCTACGTGAAAGAACCAAACCCCTAACCTCAGAAGCTCTTAACCCACAGAGCTTCTGTAATATTCAACACTTATGAACTTTCTCAAAGGTTTGGGATACGGGTTATTTTTAAAAGTAACAGTCATTTGGGTATAGCAACTGCCACACACGTGAAGATAATGGGAGGTGCACGTACTCGATCGTGCACCACCCTAAATGACGTGGCATATTCTGATTGGTACGTAATCTGTACCGTCGTTTTTTTAAATGACACACTATTTGTAGGTACTAATTACGGATTCCAAATTTTATATTTTACCTCTCATATTCATTTACCCCTTTCAGTATAAAACCCACCCTCTTTCACTTTCCTCCATTTTTTACCTGCAAAACTTTTACTCTCAAGCATTCAAAGCAAGAAAAAGCAAGAACTTTCTTTCTACTCCTTTCTTTTTCAAATGGCATCCAAATCTGCTTCTCCCCAGAACTCTCAAGGCTCAAATGCCTCAAACAAATCCCAACACTCTGTGGCCCAAAAGGAAAACTCAGGATCTGTTGGCCAAGAACAACCACTCACTAGTCGAATGCTATCATTCACTAGGCATCATTATCACACCACCTCCCTGAACCTGAAGCTAAACAACCACTTTGTGGTTTTGAACCCAAAAGGATACCCTACTGAAGCTGATCCCTTGATTGAAATACAGAAAAATCACTTCTTGGCTAAAGCCCTAACTGCAAAAAGAACTGATATTCCCGAATCATATGTCCAACAATTCTGGTTAAGCTATAGACATGAGAAAATTAAGGACTATGGATACTGCGTCATGGGATATGCAACACACCCTGCCACTGACAAGATAATGGATTTAGGGATAAACCATAGAAAGGTCTCTAAGATCTTTGACCTACCCACAAAAGACCAACTAAACTTGGTCAAGTTCTTAGAGGAACCCTCAGATGAAGAGATCCTTGAATTTTTGAGGTTCATTGGATATTCCCAACCAATTGCAAAGAGAATAGACTTTTGACGACAGAACCTTCCACCTCTGTGGAATGTTTTATTTTCCATTCTCAACAGGACTTTCACTTGCAAGGTAGAGAGTCCAGATCAGTCTAGCCACACGATCTTGGCTATCATGTATGGGATCTACTACAATCTCCCACTGGACTACGCAAACCTCATCTTCAGAGAGATTAGGAATGCTGTGATCGCTAATTAAAAGGATCAAGAGAGGGGCTGAGAGCCAAAGAACCTTGTCTTCAACAGGTTTATTGCAGTACTTCTAGGGGACGAAATGATAGGCGATGGGAACCTACCCGCAGAGGGTAAAATGACAAAGATGTATGAGATGAAGTCTCATAAGCCAACCATCATGTCCTCTGGATATCTGGGAGCAAGACCTCTTCCAACTAGAATTTTGACCTACTTGGGTAGTGAAGAGGGTAGGAGAGCATACATTCGTGGGCACAGGACTCCTGAACCGAGTCCTACAACCCCCCCACGTGTAGGATTCCAAATTGGTGAGATAGCTATCTATTTGAGAGAAGAAATAGACGAGGAAGCTGAGGTTGTGGCCGCAGAGGCACAAAATGTGAGAATAGAGAGAATAGAGCCCGAGAGTGGGTTGAGGGGCAAGAAACCAAAGGAGCAAAAGAAAAACAAACCTAAAAAGAGGGTCGTAGCAGAAGAGGCCCTAATAACAGAGGTTGTGGTAGCTGAGGCTGCAGTGACAGAGGCTATGAAGCTCAAGAAAAAGAAGGCCAAAAAGACCAAAGTGGTAACAGAAGAGCCTGAGACTGCAAATATTGACGCAGAGGTTGCTGAACCTCTAAAAAGAAGAAAAAGAAAAAGAAGGCACAAGAGCCTCATACTGAGAAAACTAAATTGGTCGTTGAACAGATCGCAGAAGCTAATGCTGAAGAGCCTCCAAAGAAACACAAGAAGAAGAGATTGGTTAAGTTGGTCGATAGAGAAAAACACAAGGCCTTAACAGAGGTTCAAGTAGATGCCTCAAGGGAAGAACCCGCAGAGGAAGAGGAAGAACCTCTGCAGAGGAAAAGAAAAAGGGTGTTGATTTTTGAAAACCCTGAGATCGAAATTACTCAACAAGAGAGGCCACAGAGACCTCTTATGGTGGCCACAAGCATCGCAAAAGAAGTAGCTTGACATTACACGGTGGATATTGGGGTCATAGATTCCATTATGGTGGTCGAAGACGTGACCAATCTTCAAATTGATGATGAGGACAGGGTTGAGAAAGAGAGGAAAAAATCGGAGAAGGAGAATGTAGGAGAAAAAGATGCCAAGTGCACACCACAAAAGGCAACTCCTAGTGCAAGCCACATGTCTACCCCTGCAGTTCTAGTGCAGAGGGGTATTGAAAAAAGGGTCGCACAACCCGAACCCTAACCTGCCAAACCGGTTAGAGGAACTTCTTTCCATCTCTGTACCACACATCGTCGGGGAATCCAAATCCACCTCATCTTCTCAAAAGGATGGCGGTGTAGCTAAAAGTGTCCATTTGCTCCAGGACACGATACCTACCTCTACAGAGGCATTTGTTGCCTCTGCTCCACTTATGAGCGAAAACCAAACCACTTCAGCGGTGGTAGTGAGGAAAAACACTGACTCTATGGGTCTCAAACACCTACAGAGTACACTCATCGAGAATCTTAGGAGAGAGTCTGAATCTTCTCCTAAGAGGCTCGATGATAGAACTCCCATAGAAGATTCCTCTATGGAATTTCGAGGATTGGAGGGAAATCCTACAGAGCCTAACTCCAAAACAAGATCTGAAGGTGCCAACAACTCATTGGTTAAATCTAGACCATGTGTTGGTCCAGAGGTTACCCTGAGCACTTTTGTCACGAAGGATGAGTTTAAAACCTTTGCTGTAAATGTGTTCCAAAAACTAGAAGAGTTGAAAAGCTCAACCCCCACTGCTCCCAAAGAACCTGAAGATCCAAAGATAGTGGCATAGGCTCTGAAGGAAAATACAGAGGCCCTGCTTGAGCTGAGGAGAATATGCGAATAGAACTCTTCCGATATAAAGAAGTTGATGGAAGCCTCTGCAACAAATGCCACGCAAGACGACTTCAACGAGGTAGCCAAATCTATGAATATCCAAAGTGATGCCATCAAGGTTCTTGGTGAAATAGTCATGAAAGAGGCCATAAAATTTTCCATAGAGGTTACAGCTTTTGGGGTGAATGATCTCACCAAGCTGAAAGACGAAATCAAGGACATGACTCGCAGTGTCATGGTCCCTGTGCAAGATCCATCATCATCCTCTGCACAAACGCCTCTGAATCCCACTCATATCAAAGATCTTGCAACCAAAGAGGAGCTCACTACCTTAGGGAAGATGCTTCTGCAGAACATGAACCTCCTGGGTTCTGATATGATAAAAGAGGGCAAGGATGTCGCTACTGAAATGAAGAGAACCGTGGCCACTCTAAAGTTCAAATCGGATTACGAGATTAACCACACATCCATGGAGGCCAATGACGCGATGAAAAAGATAAAAGATCACGCAGAGGCCTATCTTTGTCGCAGAAGGAAGAGAAAGGAACCCTCCTCATGCCAAGCCGAGGCAGATTCAAAGAGGGGGAAGCACGATGATCATGGGCCAGATGGCTCTGGCCCATCTGGGCATCGTGAGGGGGAGACTCTTCCAAAGCCATCATTGCCTGGAATCCAAATATCCGCAGAACCCCTGAACCAAATCCCATTCAGATCAGAGTCCAACACCGGGAAAAATAAACAAACAGACTCTGCAGTTCCCACTCACAATATCCAAAAGAACCCTTAAGTCTAAACTCAAATGCAGACCATAGCCAAAGAGGATCAGAAGATCAAGCTAAAGCCTCCACCAAACACTGAGAATCTCATGAAGAGTGCCTTCGACTCTTTCATGACAATAAAGCCAGAGGAAGAAGACTGGGATTTCGATCTACAACCTCTGTCAGAACTTCCTGTCTGAGAACCCTCAGCCAAATCTTCTGAGGACAGAGTAGCAGAAGTTATCCAAGACTTTGTGACCTTGAGAAGACCTATTCCACTTCCTCCACATAAGAAGGATGTAGAAGAACTTGTCTACAAATATCTTTATAGCCGGGGAATAAATGATCCTCTACCTGCACCTACTCTCTCAGAAGAAATCATCTTAGAAGAAAGGAGGCGGTTCTACAAGGAAAAGGCTCAGCCAAAACATAAGGTATTTTCAATGTCAAAAATCTTAGAGGTTCTGGGGATCAGACAAAAGCACACCAAATGCCAAAATTTTTGGTATCATGAGTATATTGTAAGGAGAGAAGATGGGATAAATTGGACTTTCACTGATCCTGACCTAAGGAATGTCCATCCCCATGATCTCACAGAACTTTTCAACTGGACTGAGGAGAGATATGGCTGGAGAAGACAAAATCAAGATGCCCATCAAATTATCAAGAAGGTGATGAGGGAGAAGCTTTTGTACTACAGTGTAATTGACTTTCAGGCCGCCTTAGACCTAGGAGTAAGGAGGGTGAACTTGACATCTCCAGAAGATAGCCTGCCTCCCTCTGCCAACATCCTACCAAACTCCATCATCACAAACCTAAAATTTGGCTTCGTATACCTAAATGCTAGAGGCGAAAAGAAGATCTTCTTAGGTATTGAAAGCCAAAAATATTCAATTCAGACACTGTTGTACCTGCAAGAAGAAATCAGAAAGTACAGAGGCACACCTCTTGTCAACCCTGAAGCCGCATACGAACTCTTGGAAAATATTAGTTCGACTATCAACTTTCGGAACATGTGTGCCTTCTAGTACAAAGAGCTGATTTCCAGATGCCAAAATATAGGCTCTGAAGTTGTGTAATTTTTTACTTTTTCATTCATGTACTTTGAAGTTTATGTACTTGTTGTCTGGCATTTCTTTATATTGAATGAAAAACAGTCTTCAGAGGATGAGTTCCTTTCATCTCTTGTGTTTCTAACTTAGCCATACACTAAACATTCCAATTTTTTATTTTTCAATACTTAGGGGGAGATTGTTAGCTCCAATTCAATGTATAGAAGTATTGAAAAATAGTCTAAGTGTAGAAACTTCAGAAGACTACAAAATACACCAAGGTACACAACAGAAGCATCAAGCTCAGAAGCTCTGTCAATCATCTACTCGAGAAGTTCACAACCTGAAAGATCAATTTCAGATCACAGAGCCTCTATGATGGCTAACCTCTGGAGATGGAAGACTTAAAGATTTCAAGACAATGGTCAAGACAAAATGTGTGCCCTGATTTAATCGTTAAACCAATTCTTATCAATAATAAACAATCATAACAATATGATTACCAACCTGTTTTAGATTACAAATCAAGGATTACAAAGGTTGATGATTTCGGTTTGAAGCTCTTGATGTTTTCTCTCTGATTTTCACCGTGAGTGTGTGTGTGTGTGTTTGTGTTTTCTTTCTTTCTTTCTTCTCTAACACTCTAAACATCAACATGCAAACTAAAACAATATTAAACTAAACTAATATCTAACAATATCCTAAATATAATATCTAAATAATAATATCTAGATATTTAGGAATAATAATAAAATACTAAAAACAAACTTTGACATTTATTACAAACTGACATTAGACTTATATTAAGAGTTGACTTTCCGGCTTTAGCTTCAGATTGGATCTTCAGATTGGATGATCTTGAATCCAATAGATCTATGCGCTAACAATCTCCCCCTTTGGATCAAGATCATTACTAAAAAGATTTTAGCTATTCAGTCTTCTTTTTCAGCTCAGAAGATGCAATCTTCTTCTCTGTCTTCCATATGTAATAATCTCCAGGTTTTAGCTCAGAATGCTTTAGCAAAGTATCTTCAAAGAAAATTTCTCTAAAATCAGCATGTCTTCAGAATACTTTGATCTCTCGCATTTCTTGGTTAGCTCTTCTCTTTTCCAATCTTGTAATGTAATGGACATTTCTTCAAGCTTTAGGTTCTCCCCCTTTTTGATGAATAGAGAAACGATTTCATCAAAACTCTGAGTAAGAAATGTCTTTCATTTGGAGCCTCTGATTCGTCAATTCAAAAGATATCCATCCAGATCTTTGTAAATCCAGACAAAATAGTCGTGTAACACCTGAATCAACAAATGAATCAGTTAAAATGCCTATTAGTAACACTAAGTCACTATGTGTAATGAATACACATTGGAAAGGAGCTTTTGTGATGTTCACTCCCCCAGGGCTTCCATTCAATCATCGAAATACAAGAAAGGTAATTTCTATAAACGTTATGACAAAGAAACAAATTCCTTCTGTGTTCGTGCAAGTGATAGAAAGAATTAAGCACTTGATGATTGCTTATAAGGCTCAATATTGTGTAAACCACTAAGACAACAGTAAGTTAAACACAGACTCAATGTGCATGAGTGAAGTGCGAAGGTGGGGCCGACTTCCTTCTTTTCAATATCCAGATTTTCCAAATGAAAATCAGATAGCAAATGTGCTTCTTCCCCTTTGAAAATGTGAAACACTTTCTATTTGAGTAGAAAATGAGTAGCTGGTGAGGTTAATCAAGAGTTGGCATGGGCTAGTTGCCTGTTTCAATAATGTTCACCAAAGAAATGTGAAACACTAGAAATGTGGCTGCCCGATTCAGAAAGTAGTTGGTGCAAAGTTCTGATATTCTTTTAACTCTGTTCTCACACCATCTTTCTTTTAAACATTAAGCTCACTCTAACCATACACTCATTTCTTTTCGACTCCTTACACTCAATCACTATGGATTAACTTCTTGGGTAGAAATCACTGGTTAAGGTGATTCCATAGAAGTCGTGTTAAGTCCTAGCACAATGAAATCCGATGTTTTTCTATGATGCATATGATGCTCAATTTGGTTTAACTATTTCAGTTAAAGCTCAAATAGATCTTGAAAACATTTAAAATCACACTTCCAATTCATGAAATCTGATGAAGAATCGGGAAGTGGTTTGAACATTTAAGAACAATGTTTTCAATGAATGAAAGTTATCCTTCTTTCATCCATATATGAGATTAAGATAAAGGATTATACCTTTACATGCGATCTTACATCTCATGAAGCTAAGCTTAAAGTTATAAAGATATGAACATGTAAGCATCTCTCAAAAACTGCAAAAGTCTTATGTCATAGTCAAAGCTAATTTATTCACTTAAATTAAAATGACAAAAAGCAGAAAAACAAATTAAAGTACGAGTTCTGATCAGAAATAATCAGAAGTCATCACCTTTTTACTCCCCCTGAAATTATGCATTAAAAAATATGTCAGTTAAAAAGATATGCATTAAAATTTCAGACAAATATGTACTCCCCCTTGAAGGTTGATTTCCTCATTCGAGTATTGGAGTACAATCTCTTATCAGCACAGGAGTAAGGTCTTTTGATCACTGAAGTACGAGTCCTAAACTGTTGTGTTTAGAAGTCAAACTTCGTTGAAGTACAGGTTTTGAACTGATGTGTTCAAAATCCTATTTTCTCCTACTCCCCCGTGACAGTAGGTGCCTGCAACACAGAATCATCCCTTTTCTTTGGTACCCACTGGTATTTGGGTCCATGAGTGTTAGTTGCAGTTCTTATGGGAGTTACTGAGTAAGAACCATACCAGTAATGGTCACTCGTATTATGAACAGGATCATGTGTACGACAATAAGAACAATAGAATTTCTTACCTGACAAACTGATCAATTTATCTCTCGTGTAGACAAAATCAGGTTTACCTTTATGCACATTATTCTTCTTGGCATTCTGCGTATGTACACATGACTTCTTACATTTCAACTCATCCTTATTCTTTGTTTCAACTGGTTTCCTGTTCCAGACCAGTTCAGCTTCTTTGTAGGTACTTCTCCTTCTTTGATGTGTACCTGAACCGTCTGTATTTCTATCAAAGAAAAGGTTAGAATTACGAATTTGATTAGAAGATTTAACTGACCTTTTTGAAGAAACAGGTTTGAATGTGGAATTTGCAGTTGACTTGAAAGAGCATTCCGAATCTGCTGAATCATCTCTAGGTGAGTGGATAATTGACTCTGGAGTCTTGTGCTCAGTCACCACCACCATTGAAATAATCTTTTCAAGCTCGTTAACCTTTGAAGAATAAACGTTTCTTTCTTTACAAGAAGGTCAATCTTCGTCTCAAGCTCACACTTCTTTTTCTTCTCTTTCTGTGCACATTTAGAAAGTTTAGATAGCTTTGCATTATGCTTTCTAATTGCAGCTTCAAAGGTGCTTCTCTCTTCTTCAAATTCTTTCTTTGCACCCTTTCTTCTATCTGATATCTCTTTTAAGAATCCAATGTTCTTCTGATCAAATGCCTTCTTCTCTTTGGAAAACTGATCTCTTTCTAAAATAATTACTTTCTCAAAGTTACTAACTTGTTAAGAAAGCTTTAAACATTTAAACTCAAGCACCTTCTTCTCCTCAATACTCTTCTTGGAAAGATCTGAGAACTTCTTCTCAAACTCTTTCTTATCTTTAATGCTTTCACCATCTGTCAAATGCTGAGAGTCGGAAATTTGCTTCCGAAGATCTTCATTGATCTTTTTCAATGCATTGACTTTTTCTTTCAGTACCTTCTTTTCATCACGATAGTTCTTTGACTTCTCCGAACAATTTGCAGCTGAATAAGCAAACTTCTGAAGTTCTAATTTGAGCATTTCAATCTTATCATCATCATCAGAAAAATATTCCATCTTGAATATCTGATTTGATTTGATTTGCAATAAGAACTTGTACTGAAAGTTAGTCCAGAAAAAATCAGATAAATACTGAAAAATTTGACCAAGTCTGGAACTGGCGTAAAAAGCTTAATTTGCGCTACTTGAAGGTGGCGCAAAAGTCAAACTTTGCGTGTGAAGAAGCTGGCGCAAAAGAGGTTTTGCGCGAGAAGCGGGTCGCGCGAACTAAAGTTTGCGCGAGAAAAGGTTGGCGCAAAAGATGGTTTGCGCTACAAGGAGTTGGCGCAAATATCAACTTTGCGTTATGAGGTGTTAGCGCAAAAGTGACTTCTGGCAAAGTTTGCGTTCTGAGTTTTGCGAGAGATGCAGGTGGCGCAATCTGAGTTTTGCGCGAGTCGAAGGTTGCGCGAAAGAAATTTTGCGCGAGATGTTGATGGTGCAAAAACAAACTTTGCGCTAAAAGTTGTTGGCGTAAAGTGGAGATGATATTCTCGTCCGGTGTGAATGGCGCAAAGGTAGATTTGCGCGAGACAAAACTTGCGCAAAAGATGTTTTGCGCGAGATGAAGCTGGTGCAAAAGATACTATGAACTGGCGCAAACTTTCACTTCTCGCGAGTTCGTCCCTGCAGCTTTGAAATTCTACTAAAAACCACAATAAACCTATCTAGACTTCGATTTAGCAGTCCCAAATTTGACAAATCGACCACTAACAGTTTTAGATCAGATTACAAGCCTTTGATTTCGAAAAATAAGCACTTTTTGAGAATCCAATCGATGGAACAGTGATGATGAACTCGTGAACTGTTTTACAACTAAATCCCAAAATTTGAATCGATTGAAGTGCTATAATGAAATTAACCAACACCAACTTGATCTATACCACAAATCGATCACAACCTGATCGATTTCAACAATAAATCGATCACAACCTGGTCGATTTCAACTCCTAAAACACTCTAAAACTAAAAAATGATTTTGAAATGAAGAATACAGATACGATAGTTTATATTTTTGATTTGAAATTGGTTTAGCTCTTATACCAATTGTGTGCCCCGATTTAATCATTGAACCAGTTCTTATCAATAATAAACAATCACAACAATATGATTACCAACCTGTTTTAGATTACAAATCAAGGATTACAAAGGTTGATGATTTCGGTTTGAAGCTCTTGATGTTTTCTCTCTGATTTTCACCGTGAGTGTGTGTGCTTGTGTTTTCTTTCTTTCTTTCTTGCTTCTCTAACACTCTAAACATCAACTTGCAAACTAAAACAATATTAAACTAAACTAATATCTAACAATATCCTAAATATAATATCTAAATAATAATATCTAGATATTTAGGAATAATAATAAAATACTAAAAACAAACTTTGACATTTATTACAAACTGACATTAGACTTATATTAAGAGTTGACTTTCCGGCTTTAGCTTCAGATTGGATCTTCAGATTGGATGATTTTGAATCCAATAGATCTGTGCGCTAATACAAAAACACGTGCAGAACACGTGAGCCTATTGTACGAAGATTCTAAGGATCATTTCATGCGCGTCCACGATGTTTTGCTTTCCAGGTGGCATTCCTTTTATGAAATGTCAGCCTTTGTCTTGTACTATTGTGTGCTCCTCATCCTCTATGAGGGGAGCACCTCCTGATTTGTAAAAACACGCGAGCACACACTATTGAGAGCCCCTTATAATTCCAGAGAGCATTTTACACACACTTGTGCATGTTCTCGGTGTAATATTCAAAGTTAATGAAGCATTCAATTCAGTGACTAAATCATACCTTGTTTATTGTTTGCTTCATTACCTGCTTGTGTGTTTACTACCTAACAAAACCATTCTACTACACCTAAATCACTTCCGCAATCTTATTATATTGGTTTGTGTAGTTTTTGGTTTATCACCGGATTAGAACATCATCTTTGGGATCAACATAAGGCTGATAACAGAAATAGCATAAGCCTTTTGCAAATTTCTCAGCTCTTACATCTGCTAGGATATGTCTAACATTTTTTTTATAGTTTTTGGTTGAAACTTTGCCAAAGGAATTGTCGTCGTCTTTGTCAGAGGAGTTGGTAATAGATGCCTTTGAACATTAGTTAAAGGAGTTGGTAATAGAGGCCCTTGAATATTAGTTGAAGGAGTTGGTAATATAGGTGGTTGACTGTTATCGATCACAGTTATTTCTTGGAGGGTTTGTGATGAAATGGATTTATCAGTTTCTGGGTCTGAATTAATAAACCTCAGAGCTTCTTCTTGCAAACTCTATAGAGATTTTTCGGAATTTTGTTGGATTTCAATAAACGTCGGTAGCAATATATTATATGTTCTTTTTTCACCCTTTCAAACATTGCAAAATCTCGTTGATCTCTTACAAGTTCTGAAGTGGATGCGTTACTTACATGAAGCAAAACATACCAAAATAATGCATGAAGAAGTTAACTCGATCAAGAACAATTATGAACAATATCGACAACCTACACGACTATGCCTAATCTAGAGGCAAGTTAAACAAAAACACTAGTGGTGGAACTTTTATTCTGTCATCTTTGGCAAAAGAATGTACAAATATATACATTTGAACTTCTACGATTGCTGAAACAAGCATACCAAAAAAAAATAAAAAAATAGAGACACATCCACTATCAATGACGAAACATCAGTTAAAGCAACAAATCTGTAACACCCGAAATTTTGACATTTGTTCTTCTGTGACGAACCTATCTATATTAAATAGAAATCTTAATCTATGGTATGGAATCCTTTTCTTGTCTTGGGATGTCAAGCCTTAAATTTTACGAGGTGTTAAATGTACTCGAAGCAGGGTTCAATCGGAGTTGAGTTCGGTACCATCTGGACGATAGTGCCCGTGAAAGTGACAGGATGTCACTATCGCGGAGGGGGGAGTCCCCTTGGTACAATCTCGACAATAGTGCCATGAGATTATGCCCTAGTCACTATCGAGTGTCACTTCCATGTGAAGTGTATCATGGGTTTTAGGACGTGGACGATTGTGCCGGTGAAAGTGACAAGTGTCACAATCGCCAGGCACTTTCGCCGAATGAGGAGATCGGGAATAAATGAGCAGGTCGCGATTTTAGTCATTTTTATATGATTTAGAACTTTGGAGCTGCGGTTTTCTCTCTTGTTGATCCAAACTCTCTCAGTGATTTGATAATAACCCTTTGAAATACTTAGTGAAAATTACATTTAATATATGTATGTATTAGTGTTTCACCATCAACGATTACATACTGAGTTTGTTCAATATTGCTGATGATCTCTGATGTATTATGTTAAATGTAATCCCTAAAGACAAGACTCGCGAACAAAGACGTTCATCGCTGACATCGAAGACAATGTTGATGAACAAGTGACAGGTCTACTTATGATCTGATGCGGATATCAGTCAAACCAAGACAAGTCCACTCACGCGAAGAATCAAGAAGATAAGCTTTAGCGATAGCTGACTTCTGTTCAGAATCCCTGATAGTGGACTTCCTTAGCGATCACTGATCATGAAGCTTACGCTCCAAGGTTCTTTTGTCTTATCCTTGCACAAATAGTACGATGTGTCAGAAGGTACATACTTTTGCCTCAGATCGTACAACAACTCTGAATACTGCACTATTCACCATATGCCTATGAGGATGTCTCAAAAAGTCAGAGTCATGCATCCAATCAAATGATGACACATGTAAAGTACCCCTGCCATGCATTTAATGCATAGGGTATAAATAGAAACGTTGTGCTTTATTTTGAAGTGTTGCCTTCTATCTCCCATCTCTCAGTGAACCATATAGAAACCCTTGTTTTCTATATTTCCTTCATCCACTCTCTCTCATTCTAGTGCAACCTTCTTAGTGATTCTAAAGTTTGTTTAGATTAGGTTTACTTAATCTTATTCCAAAAGAAACTGTAAATTGTAATTTGATTTATCAATAAACAATTTATTAAACCATAAAATTTGTGTTCGTATTCAACCCCCTTCTACAAACTTGTTTAGCACCTTCGGGACCAACAAGTGGTATCAAAGCAGATTGTTTAATCTTTAAACAAGATCTTGCTTACTTCTCTTCCTTTCTATTATCTAAAAATGGCACTAAACACAAAATCAAATTATTATGATGATGGGTGTCTCTCTAAACTTCCTCGATTTAGCAGAAACAACTTTGCTCTCTGGAAGAATCGAATGATACTCTTTCTTGAAGGTGTAGATCCCACTATACCTGAGTATGTTGCAAATGGTCCTTATGAACCATTTGTCATCATAGCCGCAACCCTTGCCACTGCAACTACTGCCGTTGTCCCTAAAAGAATATCTGCCAAAGAAATAAGGCAATGGAGCGATGAGGACAAGAAGAAAGTGGGACTTGATGCAAAGGCTAAAACCATTATCTCTATGGATTTTCCTGACGAAGCTTTCCATTCCACCATGCATTTGAAAACCTCCAAAGAAATGTGGGACACTCTCTGTGTTCAATACGAAGGTACCATTGAGATCCACGAAACCCGAAAGATCAATCTAGTAAGATAGTATGAAAGTTTCATTGTGGTAAGAATGAATCTTTATCTGATGTTCACCATCGATTTAATTGCTTAATCATTGATCTAAAGACTGTTGGTAGGAATTATTCTAATTCTGAGGTCCTTACTAAACTCCTAGAATGTCTTCCTGAAAGCTAGGACGATTATTCAATGTGTCTCAAGCTAACCAAAGACTTAAATCACCTTTCTCTCAGTACTCTTTATGAGATTTTGCTCAATTATGAGCAATCAAATCAACTGAAGAAGAATATTGTTAAAGATTCTAAGGACTCCAAAAGCACTCATGTTGCTTTAATCTCTACAGAGATTATCCCATCTCAGCGATCTACTCTCACTATCACTGAGTTAGATTCTGACTCAGAGGATCTATCAGACACTGAACTTTCAGAGTTTGATGAAATCTGGCACTCTTGACAAACTCTTTTAAAAAATTTGCAAGAAAGAGTAATTTCAGAAGAAATAAGCCACTCTCCTTATCTGACAAGCCAAAATCAACACCTGTTGATAAGGCTACTGCTACTTGCTATAACTGCCAGAAAGTTGGACATTTTGCCAGCAAATGCAGGTCTAAGAAAGTCTTCAAACCTTATTCGTCCAGAAAATCCAGCGATGACAAATACCTGAAGCTTAAAGAAAAATATCAGAAGCTAAAAGGCTTCAAGCGAAAAGGTAAAGGTATGATCACTGAAGAACACGACTGGGCTGAATCAAAAGAATCAAGTTCCGATTAAGAAGATGTCGCTAATCTCTGTCTCATGGCTGAGATTAAAGAAGTGGAAGAGCCATATAGGACAACCACATGCTTTATCACTTCTCAGGTATCAATCTCTATTGATCCCTCTCTTTCTGAAGCCGAGAGACATCGCATTGTCGACGTGCTGATAATTGACTTATACAATGCATTAAATGGTAAAACTCTCGCTGAAAACAAAAATATTGATTTAACTGAACAACTTGAAAAATGCCATTTAAGGATCAAGGAACTAACTCTTTTAGAGGAAAGTTTAAAAGATCAAGTCATTGTTAATGAAATAATCAGCATTGAATGTGAACAAGCTATCGCTGCTCTCAAGTCTGAAAAAGCTACGGTTGAAGGATGGTGCAAATCCTCAAATAAGATCACTGAGATCATAAGTGCTCAAATCCGTGCTCATGATAAAACCGGTCTTGGTTATAAGTCTGATAAGGATGAATCTAGCAGAGACTGTTCCATGCTTAAGTTTGGAATGTTTGTCTCTTCTATTCAAGACACTTCTTATTCTCAGTTCTCCTCGTCTTCTAATCCCATCCCTGAGGATTGATCAAAGAGCTCTAAACTCGCTAATAAAGGAAAATCTATTTTACATCACCCTCAGAAGGCTACAAAAGTAGCAAAGCTGAAGATGATTCCTTCTAAACCTTCAGCTAGTCAACCATCTACCTCTGGATCTAAGATTATTGGTAATACTTAGAGATCTACTCCAAAGCTGAAGATTAACATTAAGCCTAAGAAATCAGAAGAACTGAAAGTTCCTTCGAGATCTAATGCTAAGGGCATTCTTGGAGCTGGCCCGACTCATCTCAAGTTTTCTAATGCCAATGCTTATTGTCTTAAAGCCACTTCCAGCTATAGAAAATGTTACCATTGTGGACTTACTGACCATATTGCCAGTAAATGTCCCAATGCCACAAAATTTGAAAAGAAAGCTAAAGTGAAGATGAATGCCTCCAAGGCAACGAAGGTCACCAACGCTGAGAAATCGGCCAAGGTGAAAAATACCACTAAAGTTAAGAAATTGGCTAAAGTGAAGGTTACCACTAACGCTGAATCTTCAGATGATGTGAAGATTGTTGAACCTTCCATCTCCACTAACCCCCTTGGACCCATTGAAAAGTAGGTATCAATCAAAGATTAATCTTCCTTATGTTTGCAGGTATTGATGGGTATCTAGATAGTGTATGTTCTCGACACATGACTGGCCAAAAGGACCTGCTCACTGAATACAAGGAAGAGAAGGGTCCATCAATAACCTTTGGTGAAAATGGGAAAGGATATACCAGAGAAGGGTCCATCAATAACCTTTGGTGAAAATGGGAAAGGCTATACCAGAGGGTTTGGTGTACTCAGTAATGGTACAACTACCTTTCGAAGAGTCACTTACGTAGATGGACTGAAGCATAATCTCCTTAGCATCAGTCAGCTATGTGATAAAGACTTTAAAGTATGCTTTACTAAGAAAGCATGTTCAGTGATGGACAAAAATGGAAAACTTTCTCTCAGCGGTTATCGTTTGGAAAATGTTTACATTATAAACATGGACTCAATAACCACTGAAAGTATCTGCTTTCTGTCCAAAGCCTCATTAGATGTCAACTGGTTATGGCATAAGAGGATCTCTCATTTCAACTTCAAAACGCTGAACACTCTATCCTCAAAAGAACTAGTCTCCGATCTACCTCAACATTATTATGCCAAGGAATCTCTCTGCTCAACTTCTGAAAAGGGAAAGCAGACTAAATCTAGTTTCAAATCAAAGCAAGTTTCATCAGTGACAAGCCCTCTTCAACTATTGCATACGGATTTGTTTGGCCCTGTCAATATTCAATCCATTACTGGGAAGAAATACACTCTTGTCATAGTAGATGAATACTCCTGCTCTACCTGGGTGATGTTTCTCTAGATGAAGTTATATCTTTTGTCAGAAAGATGGAAGTGCTGAATAACTTAACTGTTCGCTCGATAAGAAGTGATCATGGAACTGAATTCAAAAACAGTTCCCTGGACAACTTCTTTGAGAACAAGGGAATTTCTCACAAATTCTCAGCTGTGAGAACTCCTCAGCAAAATGGAGTCGCTGAAAGAAGAAACAAAACGATCATTGAAGCTGCTCGATCAATGCTCAACGATTCTCATCTTCCAACTCAATTTTGGGCATAAATTGTCAACACGACTTGTTTTACTCAAAATAGGTCGCTGATTGTCAAAAGATTCAACAAGACTGCCTATGAAATTTTCAATGGGAGAAAGCCGTCTATCAGCTTTCTTTATATCTTTGGTTGTCAGTGCTTTATTTTAAACAACAGAGATACCCTTGAAAAGTTTGATCCAAAGGTTGATGATGGAATCTTTCTTGGATAATCCTCAATATCCAAAGCCTACAGAGTCTTCAACAAAAGAATACAAACCGTAGAAGAAACCATTCATGTTATCTTTGATGAATCCAGATCAACGAATTCAAGGCCTATCGCTGACAATGATGAACTGAATGCCTAGATGTTCTCCCACCATGGGTTTCAGATGTTCCCCTTAACACTTTACCACCATCTGATCTTCCAACCTCTGAATCACCTTTCATCTATGAAGATCTCTCAGTGAATGATGTTGAAGTTGAACCTTAACAGTTGATTGCTGATGAACCTTAGGTTGAAGCTTCTTCCTCAGTAAATATTCCCATTGCTGATCCAATATCCGACATGGATGCTCATGCCCCCACTCAGAGATGGACTAAGAATCACCCAATTGATCAAATACTTGGTGATCAAGATGCACATATTCAGACTCAATGAAGCTTAAGTAACATCTGTCTCTTTGTTAACTTTCTCTCTCTTCTCGAGCCAAAGAAGACCGACGATGCTCTTAGATCCAAACTGAGCCAACAATATGCAAGAAGAGCTGACTGAGTTTGAAAGAAACAAGGTTTGGAATCTCGTTCCTAGATCATCTGACAAAACTGTTATAGGCACCAAATGGGTGTATCAAAAAAAGTTAGATGAAAATAGGACTGTAACCCGCAACAAAGCTAGGTTAGTTGCTCAGAGATACAGACAAGAGGAAGGCATAGACTATGATGAAACAATTTTATGCATATTTAAACTCATGGTTTAAATAATTTAGATGAAAATGGGACTGTAACCCTCAACAAAGTTTGCAACCATATGCAATAAAACAATTTTATGCATCTTTAAACTCATGGTTTAAAATCTTGTGCGTGTTAAACGACTTTACAAGAATTCATAATACAACCCGTATGATGATTTGGGAAAGTATGAAATATTTTATGCATATTATTTTAGAAGTATGTTTCGTGCATGGATTTTGTCCGAGACCCAAAATCTTAGGAATGAGCTCATCAAGTCCAACGATCACACTACCAACATCCGGATGCTCAACATCTTAAGGTAACGATCGACAACTAAATCAGTTAACCTTACAATTTCTCCTTGAAATAAAGTCGATTCAATAGGCGTATGGTTCTAAATCAACCAATATCCCTGACCCGAAATAGTCAACTTAATGTATTCATCATGCTTAATCGTCACTCCAAGTGACAATGTTATAAACATCAACTTCTTCTAACTACTACTCCTCAAAAATTCATCCACTACCCCATCGGTCATCACATAAAGGCGATTCAAGAACACACATGTAACATGTAAGTTCACCATGACAATGTCCAGGTGCATTTATGAACATACCGTACATGATTATCCTTACTACCCTTGTCATGATTCCCGATTCTAGTTACTCTATCTACCTCAAAGTATCCTAGCTTAAGGTGCCCTAATAGTACAATCTCACTCTCACGTACTTAGAAGAACGCTAGTTTGAATCTAGGTATCCAAAATTAACATCTAAATCTCTCAAACTTAAGCTCTGATACCAACTTGTAACACCGTCAAATTTGGAAAGAGCAACTAATTAAAAATTTTCAATAATACATCAAATGAAAGATAAAATCTCTTTGTACAGATCAATATGTGAAATACCTCCAATAAATTTCTAAGTTTAACCTCAACAATTACTAAATCAAGTCTTATATAAATACTAAATAAAGGTCCGGTGTTAGTAAACCCATCAACAATTGCTATCACCAAATGTGCGAAAGACATCATCCATTAGCTACATTCTTCTCGTGCATCTAACTAGCACTTCACTTTTCATGGTGTCTCTAGAACCACTCCCGTCGATGACTTGATGCATATGCCGACAAATAAAAAGGTTAGGCTTAACGCTTAGTGAGTTCAAGAGTTTTCAACATTTATATGAAACGGTAAACTAGAGAGTGCTTATTAAATCATAGTTTCTAAAAGGAAAGTACAAAAATATTGAAGTAACACCTTTCCCAAAACCCACCATTTTCGTGATGAAAACCCCAATACAAAACATTCTTTCAAATATCAATTCAAAACCCAATACGCACACAAAACGTGAGTAATGATAAATACTGAAATATTGAAATTCGGATAAAACGTTAATGCCCAAACTACCAAGTTGTCTTCCAAGGGCCTAATGTCTCAACTAGTTACAACCGGGAAATAACTATCCCATAAAAACCAATTCAAAATTACATCATAGGGTCAATGACAGATGTTTGACTTTCAGAGCCGACACCATAAGGCCTTCGATGACTCAATGATTAATCCTGGTCCCATCATGGGAACAACCGTCCCTTTTTAAAATGATAAAGACCGACTCTTATGCCTATGGATCCATTGCATTACAGTCTAGAACCTTACATGACTCCAATTGAATGACCAAAGCACCCAAAACATGTAATTCTCAAATGTTACAAAATAAATGCAAATCATACTCAAAACTCCACAAACGGGCTATTAAAACCAGATAAATGTCCCCAAGACTCATTTTAGTCAAAACCGAGCCAAAGCTCAACAATTTACTTTATCGTAAGATAAAAGTCAGTATAAAAATAAAACACATTTAACCAATGGTTGTGTAAACACAATGACCAAAAGTATGATTAACCCAAAACTCATTATTGGTTGAGACAATCATTTTCAAAAGGAACTCATACACTTATATTTCCAAAATGCCTCATAACATAATGTTATGCATTTCCCAATGGTTTGTAAGATCAAATACACTAAAAATACATTTACATCAAATGACCTTCATTTATATATTAAATCATCAAGGAAACATATCAACATGATTTATTTATCAAAATGTTTACAAATCCCAAATGTGGGTGTTTCTCAAGATTTATAAAACCAAATAATCCAAATGAGTAAAACTCTTCAAATATTCCAACTTTCAAATATTCCAACTTTGAATATTCCAACTTTGGCATGTACAACGTTTTCACAAATTAACTTGAACTCAGCTTGCTAGATTTAGGCTAAATCCAGATTTTACCCTAATATGAGCTCCTTGAAGAAACTTGAATCCACAATCAATTCCTCCAAACCCTAGATTCACAAGTTTTCTAAACATAAATATACATATCCCAACACATAGAATCGTTTTCCAAACATATTATATCAAAATCTCCATTTTGACGAATACCCTAGTTTTGACCTAACTTCCCCAAATCCTCAAAAACGAAATTTGAGAAACATAAACACTCAGAAGTCATCAACGGAAAATTTATAACTCATAATAAAGTTTAGAAACTAGGAGGATGGACTCGCCACTTAGGTTTCGGTGAAAACCTAGAAAACCCTAAATTTCTTGAAGATGGAGGTGATGATGATGAGCTCTTGATCTTTGCTTCCACTCCACCACCAAATACTCTTGGATATTCCCAAAACTAAAAATCTAACCTTGAAAAGCTCTAAAAAACGAAACCATAGCAAAAATAATCGTCAAAATGAAAGTTTAGATGAGAAAGATATGACCAAATGAAGAAAAAGGCTGAAAATCGGATTTATATACTGCACCCCGACCACGAGAGTGACATGCAAAAGTGACAGTGTCACTTTCGTTGTCGTTTTCACCCAAAGTGTACCGTGGGCTCCTTGTTCTATGCGAAAGTTCTCGGCTAAAGTGTAACTGTCACTTTCGCATGGCACTTTCGCCCAAAAGGTACCGAGAGCCCTTTTCGCCCATTTTCTCTACCGTTCCTCAACCATTTTCTCGGTATATAGGATGCTATTATACCAATTATCGTATCATTGTCGTAATTTACTAGCACATTTGTTGGGACGACCAAACACTCGGTAACGCAGGTGCAATTGTAACATTTGTCACAACTGGTTGGCACTATAGCCGGGACGCCCATACTATTAGTACCATTGGTGCTATTATGACAGATGTCACAAACACATGGAACTATAGTCCAGACGACCATACTCTTAGTACCATCGGTGCTATTGTGACAAATGTCACAACCACATGACACTATAGCCATACCCATACTTGGTTCTTCCTTTACCGATTGATCCAGTTCAACATTTTTCCTTAATTGAGATAAAAATCAGGGTGCTACAATCCTCCCAACCTTAAAAGAGATTTCATCCTCGAAAAATAGTTCTTACACTAAGCATTTCATTACCACCTTCGGCACTCATTGGGTTTGCTCGGTCCCCAAATGTAGCCCGGTCCTTTCTTGTGATAATTAATCCTTGGCGAAAGGGACCTCCCGAACATCGATGTCATGCAATTCTATTTCTCAAACACTCTCAAACTGTGCGAGGAACATTAGATTACTTAGGCTCACCACACAACACGGAGCACAAGTCCTTTAATTGTCTCTTCATCTACTCATCCCAAGGAGAGAAACAATCTAATGATATCGACCTCAAATAACATCTTTGTCATAAGACCACCATTTCTCTCCCTCCAAGGATGAGCCTCCAACCCAATTCAACCTTAATTGACATTAGATAACTACTTGACAACCCTACCATGCCAATTTTCATGCTGACTCTCATATCCAATATCTACCTCGATACGTTATACTCATACCAGAGGTCCACAATGAACATCGAACCTTACTGGAGCAATTTCTGACCATATGATCTCGGTTCCCTCCCAACCTTAGGTGACACGTAATACCTCAAGGGTAGCTTGTTCTCATTGACTAATCCGTCCTAGCTCAACACGATTTTGAATCTGTATTCCAATGAACGACACCAAACCCAAAGAATTTTCAAAATTCCTTAATAACTCCCCCTTGTTATTGGCAGAGGCTTCCTCCCAAGGACGTGCTAATATACTCTCCAGGGAGTCGTTTTATTCAAATTAAGTGATTGCATAACTCCAAACTATATTCAAACATCAAACATTCAGTCAATAAAAACTTTCACCATATCAAGAAAATCTTAATCATCGATACTTAATTATCGACCTCTAATATCCCTAAAGTTCCACCATTGAGGGGCTAACACTTCTTACGATCCAATGGGAGCACTTCCAAACTGTTGATCCAGACTCTCTCAGTGATTTGATAACGACCCTCTTCTATACTTAGTGAAAATTATGTTTATTAATATGTATTAGTGTTTCACCGTCAGTGATCAGACTGAGTATGTTCAGTTATCACTGATGATCTTTCTTGTAAACATTCATATGTATTAGTGTTTCACTATCAGTGATCAGACTGAGTCTGTTCAGTTATCGCTGATGACTTCTGATGTAAACCGTTAAACGTATTCCCTGAAGACAAGTTTCATAAAACAGATGTTCATAGCTGAATCAAAGACGAAGCTGCTGAACAAAGACAAGTCTACTAGTGACCTTATGTGGATATGAGTGAAGCAAAGACGACTCTACTCATACGCGAAAAAACCTGAGGAAAAGCTTCAGCGATAGCTGAACTTCTTTATATCTCTGAAGGAAGAGATATTCAGCGATCGATGATCACTTAGCTTATGCCTCAAGTCTCTTTTGTCTTTCCCTGCACACCCAGTACGATGTGTCAGAACGAACATACCTCTACCACAAATCGTACAACAACTCTGTCAACTACACTGTTCATGATGCGGCCGAAAGCATGTCTCCCAAAGTCAGACTCTCTCTGCCAATCAAAGAAAGACACGTGTAAAGTGCCCTGCCATGCATTTAATGCATAGGGTATAAATAGAAAGATTACCTCTTTATCTGGAGTACGTTCTCACCTCTAGCCTTCATCTTTCTAAAATATAGAAACCCTTGTTTTCTATACTCTCTAATCTCGGAATTCTCTATATTCTTGTGCAACCATCTTAGTGTTTTCTTAAGTTTGTTTAGATTGAGTTTTTCTTAATCTTATTCCACAACAGACTTATAAATTGTGTTTTATTTATCAATAAACAATTTATTAAACTTTAAATTCTATGTTTGTATTCAACCCCCTCCCTTTTACAAACTTGTTAAGCACCTTCGGGACCAACAAGTGGTATCAGAGCAGACTGTTTAATCTAATAAACAAGATCTTGCTTTATTCTCTTCCTTGCTATTCTAAAATGGCACTTAACACAAACACAAACTACTATGATAATGGTCCACTCTTTAAACCTCCTCGATTCAGCAGAGATAACTTTGCTCTCTGGAAGAATTGAAGGATGCTATTTCTAGAAGGTGTAGACCCTACTATACCTGATTATGTAGCACATGGACCTTATAAACCTTTCACTATCATAAGCATCGTTCCCGCTACTGCCACCACTCCTGCTGTCCCTGAATGATATGCTGTCAAGGAAATAAGACAGTGGAGTGATGAAGACAAAAAGAAAGTAGGTCTACATGCAAAGGCAAAAACAATTATCTCTATGGCTCTGCCTGATGAAGCTTTCCATTCCATTATGCATCTTAAAACTTCAAAGGAAATGTGGGACACTGAAATTGAATTCCCAGATCAGATCAAGCTATTCATACTATCTCACTCAAGATCTAACATTGTTTATTGTAGAGAGAGAGTAGAGAGAGAAATATTCATATGTCTGCTATTACAATATAAAGCTCTTCTTGATGTTACATGATTTACAAAGCAAAACACTTTTTATATGGACTATGAAACTCTCAAGTAACTTGAATATGGATCCACTCAAACTCTCAAGTACTTAAACACTCAAGTACTTAAAAACCCTCTAAAACTTATGTTGACTTCTCACTATTTGACTTTTATTGACTTCCATTGACTACTCAAATACAAAGGCTTTAAACAAGACTTTCCTAATTAAATCTTGTATACAATTAATGCACTAACATTCTCCCCCTTTGTATTCAAGATTTAAAAGAAAATTGACACTAAACTTCAACGCTTGATTCTTCAACTTTTGTCTCTGACAGTCTTGGACTTTGAAGCTCTAACAATCTTCAGCCTTTTAGTCTTTGAAGAATCTTGAAAAGTCATTCACAATTTGCATCTTCGGAATGTCAACAAGTCTTGAACACAAACACGAATCTGAATTCTTAAAACTTGAAATTCCTTTGATCTTTGAAACGTCTTTGAGAACTTCATCTTTGAACTTTGAAACTCTTTAAAACTTCTTTGAAATCTTTGAAAATTGTATCTTCATCTCTTTGATCTCTTGACCTTCTTCGGAAAAACAAACTTTCACGAATCTTCTTCAGAATCTTTTTTAAAAACTTTCATCTGGCTTGGACTTTCAGAGTCATCTTCACCATTTTCATTAGAAAGTCTTTTGTCTTTGAAATTGATCTTTGTAGATATCTCCCCCTTTTTGATGATTGTGAGCACCATAATCATCAAAACATCTTCAATTTCAACATTCTCTTTGATTATCCTCCTTTGTATTCAACGTAACAATCTCCTCCTTTATGATAATTTGACATTTTCCATCCTTTGATCTGAATATCTGAATCATGAACTGTATATACCCGAATCTTTTCAAATTCAGATATAATGAACTTGGTAACCCTGATTCAACAAATGAAACAGTTAGGAGTGCCTGTCAGTAACACGGAGTTATTGTGTACAACGAATGTACAATTTAAGGAGCTGGTTTGATGATGACTCCCCAGGACTTCCATTCAATCATTGAAAAACACAAGGTTTATCTATGAATGTTATGACAGAAAAACGAATTTTCTGTGTGCTCGAGCTTGTGTATGAAAGAATTTAGCACAATGATTGCGTTTCATAAGGCTCAAATTGTGTAAACTGTTGAGACAGCAACAGATATTACACGGACTCAATGTGCATGAAAGAGGTGCGAAGGTGGGGCAATTTTCCTTCTTTTTCAATATCTAAATCTTCCGATTGAAGACCAGATAGCAGATGTGCTGCGTCCCCAAAGAAAATGAAACATTTCTTTGTCGAGAAAGAAACGAGTGGCTGGTGGGGTTATAGCAAGAGTTGGCATGGGCTCACTGCCTTTTTCAATGATGGTCACCAAAGAATGTGAACCAATCAGATTATGTGGCTACCCGACTCAGAAAGAAGTTGGTGTAGAGTTCTGATATTCTTTTAACTCTGTTCTCACACCCTCTTTCTTTTTAACATTTAGCTCACTTCTAACCAAACTCTCTTTTACATTTTACCGCTCCACACAATGAGAAAAACTCAACCGGATGAGTTACCTCCCCCACTCTTCTATTTTGACCCCTCACTCCTCAATCATTAAAGGATAACTTCTTGGGTAGGAAACACTGGTTAGCGTGAATCCATGGAAGTTCTGTTTAAGTTCTCACACAAATCCCATGTAAGTCCTATAAAGAATGGTTGCTCAACAATTTAACTTGAACAATTAAGCACAAAAATGATAACATTGTCAAAACGTATGCTCATTTAAGAATATGAATAAAATTTGAGCATTTGAACTTTGAAGATCTCTCAAAACAAGGATATTGAATGAATGAAATGAAATCAAGAGAATTGTTTTGAGAATCTGACAATTTATCAATCAGATCAAATGAAATGGTTAGGGTATCAAAGAATTGATATTTTGTTTATATGAACAAATATAAACAATTTAGCAATGAAAACACAAGTTTAGAAATGATGATTGATGCTCAACAATATTTGAAAGCAAACGGGAGTATTACCATCGAAAAATTTGTTCGTTATGAGACATGGTAATAACATATTAAAATGAAGTACTGAACCGATGTGTGTGAATACTTTACAGTATATAGAAAAGATAATACGCGAGTATTGATCTTTGGAAACACACGGTCAGTTTAAACATTGAAGCTCAATTATGAAAAACATTTAAAAACACACTTCTAAATTCATGACATCTTTTGAGAATAGAGAAGTGGTTTGAACATTTAAGAAACTGTTTTTCATGCTTGAAAGTTGTTCTTCTTCCAAACAATCAGAAATCTAGATCAGAAGATATTTACCTTTAAGCTCCCCCTCAAATCACGATTTAATGATTTAGATTCAAGTAAGCTCCCCCTGGATATTTTCAAAATATCCTTATCTGAACATGGATGTCAGGATCGAATTCTTAACAAGAATTAATACTCAGAAACTAATATCAAAGAAGTTGCGGAAAAACACTTTGATATTTAATAAAACAGTAATCAAACACAGTATATGATGATCAAACAGTAAACTTGTATTGAATGCTTAAAGTTACAAGATTACACACTCAACCTCAATATTGATGAACAGGCTCACCAATACGAATTCTACTTCTCTAGAATTAGGATCTATGCCTTGAGGTTGATTTCTCTCTTGAAAAACGATTATCAAAAGTTCTTTCTATCTATTTTAAACATTCTATACATATACTAATAAAAAGATAATTACAAAGAATAAACAAATCTTCAGTATATCTTCCATGTATATCTTCTAAGTATATCTTCAGTATATCCAGCTGTAGTATTCGTATCTCTTTAGCAGCACTAATAATGCTCAGCAGCATTAACTTCAAGTAGCAGCATTAACTACTAGCAGTATTAACTATTAGCAGTACTAACTAGCTAAGCAGTACTAACTTTAACTAGCAGTAGTAATTCTACTAGCAGTAGTAACACTTAGTAGAATCTTCAGTTCCCAACAATCTCCCCCTAACTTGACTTTTAGAAGAGAAGTCAAGTTCTTCAGATATTCTTCCAGATGCTCTTTTTAATGCTCCCAAAACTTCCAAGATCATGCTGCTAAGTCTGGATTCAGTCCCAAACTCTGATTGATTATCCTCTGAATGAGATACTTGGCCATTTCTGAATTTGGTGCACAACCCAACTTCTTCTTTAGCATAGCATGGGCCTTTAGTCTGGTGTGATTATATACTCTATCCACTAGGAAGTATTCTGTGTGATTTCTATCCAAAGTCACTGCATATACTCCACTAGTTTCATATAGAGTCCAACTTGTAACTTCTTTAAACACACTCTTGATGACCTGGTTCACTTCTTCAGGTTTGAACATCATGCATAGATACTCCATCACCAGTTTTGTAAGAGAAATTCCTGGAGTATTCAGATGGTCTGCATACAGCTTAATTCCTATGTCAAACATCTCTTCTATATCAGATCTAGAGCATGTTTTGACAATTTTGATCCAAGTATTGAATATTTCATACTTATCACCCTTCCTCTTTAGTCTGATGTAATCTTTTCCATCCATTTTCAGAACATCCCAGTGAATGATCTCTGGTGGCTTAACTCCAACAGGTTCTGCAGAAATTGGTTCAGGCACTTTGTCCATCACTACCATATATAAGCTTACATCATCTTTGATTGATGACCCTTGTTGACTTGATGACTCAGGTGCCCCTTCTTCTTCAGCAACATTTTGTTCTTCTTCTATTCTGGGCTTCTTATCTTTCTTTCTTTTGGCCATCATCTTGGTTCTTTTCAAAGTCTTTTGAACCTGTACTAGAGTAGCTTCCTTCTTCTTTTCTTCCTTTTCCCTTGCCATTTCTTTGATAGGAGTTCCCTCTTCACTTTCAGGGAATGGTTGATTCATGTCTATATCATGTCTCTCCTTTGCCTTCTTTTCAAACTCCACTCTATCCTTTTCATTGCTCTTCAGCTTCTCCATTTCTTTCTCATATAGATCCTTGATTTGATCAAAATTCATCTTCACAAACATTTCTTTCTTTACCCCAATTGCACTTTTCAAGAAAGTTATCATTTTGTTTCTTTCCTGAGTGGCAAGGTAAGTTTGTGAAGGTCTTCTCTTCTTTGCACTTGATCTGGCCATCATAGCCTTTCTCAAGGTTATTGCTCTTTGCTTGGCTTTCTCTGTTTCCAACCCTTTCTGGAATGCTTCATTTAACTCATTTGCTAGTGCTCTGGCCATTTCTCTGTCTTTTTCAACCTGTTCCTTTTCTGCTAGATCTAACTCTTCTTGCACTTTCTTTGCTAATGCTTCATCTGACTCAATCATCTTTTGCTTTTTAGATGGTTGATCAGATTCTATCATCTTTTCTTTCCCTTTTCTTTTTATATCTGCCGCCATGTCTTTCTTTTCTGATTTCTTGTCTCTCCCTTCATTTATGACCACTCCCTTTGCTTTGGGAGTGTCATTTTTAGCTTTGATTAGCACTTCAGCTACTTCAATTTCTGTTGGTGTTAACTCTGTTACTGCTGCTTGTGAGGTTTCAGCAGCATTAACAGTTTCTGCTTCCTTCTCCCCCTCAACTTCTACTCTTTCTTTATCAATCTCCCCGTCCCTTGATGCTTCTTCCATGTTGATCTCCCCCTTTTTGGGAGCATCAGTCTCTGGTTTCCTCCTTCTGAGCACAAATTGTTTCTTCTTCTTTTGTAAAATCAGTTTCCTTACCATTTGCTTCAACTTGATGATTTGTTCTTGTTGGGACAGGACTATGAGTTTTAGCTCTTCTATGTCTTTGCCCTGTTTGAGTACATCCATGTTGATGTTGCCCATTGTCTCCATCAATTCATCATAGTTATATCTGTCCTCACCTTCTCCAGGAGTGTTACCCCCTATTGAAGGATCATTGGATCTTTTAATAGTGGAAGTCTTCTGCCTAGCAGAAGCACTATCCACCCCTGTGGTTTCTTGGCACCAGGGACCTTCAAATGATTGCTCATTCAAAGTTGCCATGGGGGAGGTCTTATTGATGTTACCACTGTCCTCCTCTGTGCTAGCAGGAGTAGTGGCAGCCTCATCTCCCATATGCTCTACCTCCTCCTCAGAGAGCACCTCCTTTGGGTTGGGAGACACCCTTGTGGTTTCCCTTTGGATATTCTCTAGGGGAGAATTCTCCCTTAGAGGGCTTAAAGGTTGTGTGGGTGATGGTACATGAAGGGAAGGAGCCTTCTTTACCTGTTTTCTTTTATAAGTTTGGGTAATTGGAGAGGTTGGTTTTGTAAGAATGGACTGGGGAATTGTTTTTGAGTGAGAAGGTTGGGCTTGGCTAGCAGTGGGATGGTCTAATGAGGGCCTTGACCCTGCTGCCATACCTTCAGTGGTTTGGGACACCACCATCATTGTAGAGAACAATGGGGTGTCAACTCCTTCCGAGTCCCCAGCAGATCTTCTCATATTTGAGAAAACCTTGCCTTTGGGGGGTTTAGGTACATATACCCCAACAGGTTGAGGTATATCCGTCAATTCATGGTTGATAACTGCTTGAACAAACCTGGGATACATATAAAAGCTCTTTTTGTTTCCCATGTTTGAGACAAGATCATTGAAAATCATTTGTGAAAAATTGTACCTTCTGGCAGTGGCCAAACAGACCAAAGCATAAGCAATGGTACTGCTGAACTCACTCCATCCAGTAGTCTTTTTAGAAATGCAGTGCATCAAGGTATGAACAAGAAAACGCCATTGAGGTGAGAATTTAGCTTTTGAGAACTTAAAAATACCCAATGGGCCTCCATACCCCATTCTTGTCAGAGTAGAAAACAGTTCATCATTAGGGATAGACGTTATACCAGAGGCATCGTCTAGATGTAGACTGATGCGAACTATCTCTTCAGTAACTGTCAATGGATTGCCACATACTGTCGTCTTGATCATTCGCACACCATTCTCAGTAACAATGGTGGCATGAGCCCAGAATTGCCTCTGATGCTCTATAAAGATAGTTGGAGACATAGTGATAGCATGGGCAATGTGGCTAGACTTCAGAAAGTCGACTATCTGATGAAAACCTTCAGCTTGTTTTGGCTTTTGGAGCATCGCGATTTCATTGTGCTCGTCAATGAACGCCATTGATGCCATTGACCTTGAAGATTCTTGCCTGAAAACTTTGAACTTTGAGAGAGAAAGGGTTTAGAGCGCAAGTGAACAGTATGCAAAGAGTCGTTATGAACTTTTAGGCGGGCAAAGAGTATTTATAGTATTCGGAATATAAGCAGTATTAACCTAGAGCAGTATTAACCATGAGCAGTATTAACTGAACTAGCAGTATTAACCGCGAGCAGTATTAACTAACTAGCAGTATTAACCGCGAGCAGTATTAACCACGAGCAGTATTAACTGAACTAGCAGTATTAACCGCGAGCAGTATTAACTAACTAGCAGTATTAACCGCGAGCAGTATTAACCACGAGCAGTATTAACTGAACTAGCAGTATTAACCTAGAGCAGTATTAACTAACTAGCAGTATTAACCGCGAGCAGTATTAACCACGAGCAGTATTAACTGAACTAGCAGTATTAACCTAGAGCAGTATTAACTAACTAGCAGTATTAACCGCGAGCAGTATTAACCACGAGCAGTATTAACTACGAGCAGTATTAACTGAACTAGCAGTATTAACTACTAGCAGTATTAACTAACTAGCAGTATTAACTACTAGCAGTATTAACTGAAAGCAGTATTAACTATACTTACTCCTTTTAAACTTGCTAAATACTGAGTACTGCTATGCATATCCTGAAAAGAAGATTAGTAACACCAAAAAATAACAATATACAGGTATAAACTCACTTTTTGAGAAGAAGATTATTCAAAGTTTATCATTCCCACACTTGTTACCAAGAAAGTGAATCTACCCACATCAAAAGCTTTAGTGAATAGATCAGCAAACTGATTATCAGTGTGAACTTTGACAACTTGAATAAGTTTCTTTTCATTACAATCTCTTATAAAGTGATACCTGATTTCAATGTGCTTTGTCTTTGAGTGCTTGACTGGATTATTTACAATGCTAATAGCACTGCTGTTGTCAATAAAGATTGGAGTGTGTAGAAAGGTTACCCCATAATCCAGCATTTGATTCTGAATCCATAAGACTTGAGAACAGCAACTTGCAGCTGCTATGTACTCTGCCTCTGTTGTAGATGTGGATACTGTGGTTTGTTTCTTGCACTGCCATGAGACTAGTCTAGCACCCAAAAACTGACATCCTCCAGAAGTAGATTTTCTGTCCAAGTTTGCCCCACCTAGATCACTGTCTGAGTATGCTATTAGGTCAAAAGGTGAGTTATGAGGATACCAAAGTCCCAATCTGGGTTGCCCTTTGAGATATCTGAATATCCTCTTAACAGCTTGAAAGTGAGAATGCTTTGGCCTAACTTGAAATCTTGCACATACACAGACTGGAAACATAATATCTGGCCTTGATGCTGTGAGATACATGAGAGAGCCAATCATGGATCTATAAAGATGCACATCCATGTCCTCCCCCTCAAGATCTGCTGTGATCTGCTTGTGTGTTTCCATAGGTGTGCTGGCAGGTTTTGATTCTGAGAAACCAAACTTGGTTAGAATATCCTGCACATACTTGGATTGACATATGAAAATGCCATCTGACTTCTGTTGAACTTGGAGTCCAAGGAAGAAAGTAAGTTCCCCCATGGAACTCATTTTGAACCTTTGATGCATTAAATCCTCAAATTCCTTGCACATGTTGTTTCTTGTAGATCCAAAGATAATGTCATCAACATAAATTTGGACCAGCAAGATATCCTTCTTCTTTCTTTTGATAAAAAGAGTCTTATCTATGACTCCTCTTTCAAAGTCATTTTCCAAGAGATAGGATGACAGAGTGTCATACCATGCTCTTGGGGCTTGATGTAGTCCATAAAGTGCTTTCTTTAGTTTGTATACCCTGTCTGGATAGCTTGGGTTTTCAAACCCTGGTGGTTGGCAGACATATACTTCTTCTTCAATTGATCCATAGAGAAAAGCACTTTTTACATCCATTTGATAGACTTTGAAGTTCATGTAAGAAGCATAGGCTAGGAATAGTCTGATTGCTTCTATCCTAGCCACAGGTGCAAAGACTTCTTCATAATCTATACCCTCTTCTTGAGTATAGCCTTGAGCCACCAGCCTTGCTTTGTTCCTTATAACAATACCTCTTTCATCTCTCTTGTTTCTGAAGATCCATTTTGTGCCAATTGCTCTGTGACCTTTAGGAAGGTCTACTAGATCCCACACATCTTGTAGCTTGAACTGTAACAATTCTTCTTGCATTGCTTCTATCCAGCTAGAATCTTTCATAGCATCATGTGCCTTTTTAGGCTCAAGCTGGGATAGAAAACATGAGAGCACTGTATGCTGTTGATCTTGCATTTCCTGAAGCCTGCTTTGATGTCTAGTCATCATGGGAGAAGAGATATCTCCTATTACCAGCTGTGGAGGATGATTCTTTTGAACTCTGGTGTTATGACTAGGTTCTTCATTCAGTCCAGCCTCTAGATTAGAGTCATGCAACTCAACTGAAGTGGTTTCAGATGTCACTTCTGATTCTTGAGTCTCCTCATCCCTAGTGTCTTCTTCACTCTGACTTGGTTCAGTAAATGATTCCTTTTCACAGTCTTCATTTACTGTGGGTATGGGAAAAATCACAGATTTAGATATACTTTCCTGAACTTGTGTGATCTCTGATTCTCCACCATCTGTTCCTGTATACTCATTACTGAAACCAAAAGAGTTAGTTAGTGAATCAATGTCAAATAGCCATTGAGGTCCAGACCCAACAGGATTTGGTGTGTTCTCATTGCATTTGACATTGTCACTTTCTTCAATTATTCTAGAAGAAGAGTTAAAAACTCTGTAGGCCCTACTCTGAGATGAATATCCAACAAGAAATCCATCATCTGCTTTGCTATCAAACTTACCTAAGTGAGATTTGGTATTTAGAATTGTACAAGGACACCCAAAAGGTTTGAAGAAACCAATAAAAGGTTTTCTTTGATTTAAAAGCTCATATGGGGTCTTGTTCTTTTGCTTGACCACTAGAACTCTGTTTTGGACATAACAAGCAGTATTAACTGCTTCAGCCCAGAATGTAATTGGCAATTTTGAATCAGCCAACAGAGATCTAGCAGCCTCTATTAGTGTCCTATTTCTCCTTTCAGCAACACCATTCTGTTGAGGAGTCCTAGGAGCACTATATTGTCTCTCAATACCTTTTTCTTCACAAAAAGTGTTTAAATCATGATTTTTAAATTCAGTTCCATTATCTGATCTAATGACTTTTACTCTTTGATTAGTTTGGTTTTCAATTCTTAGAATAAAGGATTTGATAAGACCACTTGTTTCATCCTTAGTCCTTAGAAAATATACCCAAGTAAATCTAGAGTAATCATCAACAATAACCAAGCAGTAAGATTTCTTTCCTATACTCATAACATTTGTAGGACCAAACAGATCCATATGCAATAGCTGGAGACAAGAAGAAACAGAATTTAACTCTTTGGTCTTATGAGAAGTTTTGTGTTGTTTGCCTTTAAGACAAGCAACACAATGATCATCACATGAAAAGACTTTTGAAGGTAAACCTCTTACAAGGTTATTTTTAACAAGATTGTTCATAGTCTTGAAATTCATGTGACACATCCTTCTGTGCCAAAGGGAGGATTCATCTATAGAAGCTTTTGAAACAAGACAATTTAAAGATGAATCACTATCAATATTGTCCAAATCAAGACAGTAAACATTGTCCTTCCTAGGAGTTCTGAGTAGTATCATGTTTTCATCAACTACCTTGAACCCTGGAGCAAGGATCATACACTCAGTATTAGTAAATAATATACTATGTTGTTTGTCACAAACCTGTGATACACTTAACAGGTTGTACTTTAATTGATCAACATAGTAGACATCCTCAAATGTCATTTTACCTTTGGTGACATTACCTTTTCCACTTATCTTACCACCAGTAAGATTGTCTCCAAATGCAACATGTCCTCCATTAATTTGCTTGAAATCCTGAAGGCATGACATGTTGCCAGTCATGTGCCTAGAGCAACCACTATCAACATGCCATATGCTCTTTCCCTTGAGCTGTTGGTTGCCCTGCACATTAAATAAATCAATTAGTATGATTAGGGACCCAAGCCAAAGTGATCTTGGGTCTTCCTTTCTCATCAAAGTATTTACATTCCTTTTTAATGAGGTTTTTAAACTCAGAGCACTCTTTATTAGAGTACTTTGTCAATATGATTGGCTTATCAGAATTAACACTAGAAGCAGTACTAACTTTAGAAGTACTAACAGAGTTAGCAGTACTAACAGGTGTAGCAGTACTAACAGGTTTAGCAGTACTAACCTTGTTAGCAGCATTAACATTGTTAGCAGTAGTATTACTTCTAGCAGCACTAACATTGTCAGCAGCACTATTTGTGATAGCAGTACTAACAATTTTATTGCTTTTAGGAATCCACATATTGACACTTTCTTTAACAGAATACTTTTTCTTCATGTGGCTTTTAGTTTTAACAGTTTTCTTAGCCACATGATTCTTTTCAATTTTCTTATAACCAAAGGGTTTTTGCATGGATCTTTGGAAATTCATTCTTTGGTTTATGGGATTGAAATAACAGAATTTTGCAAGATGATTCAATTTGCCACAGATAAAACAAGGTTTTGGTCTATTGATTTTACTCAGATCAACCCCTTGTTTATGTGCCCACTGATTATTCCAATTTCTCTGATTTCCCCTCCTTTTATCATGTTTTTGGGGCTCAGATTTATTGCAAGTACACTGTTTGCCAGGACCTGGATTCACAACTGTGGTCTGTTTATAATGGACCTTACCAAACTTTTCCTCTGTCTTCTCTATGTTCTTGGATTTGATCCAAGCCCTTCCACAATCCTCATTGGTGATAATGTTGTTTTCTATAGAAATCTCACCACTCACCTTGTTCTCCTTACTCTTGTCAACCTCTTTCTCAGTCTTATCCTCAACAATTACCTCATCTAAGGGATCTATTTCAGTGGCTCCCTCAGGCAAGTCCTTCCTATCTTTGGTGTCTAACAGGTCTGAAGTAGGAGGAATGTAATTGTTGTTATATGGTGGAGGTGTGGCATTATACCCAATTCCTCTTCTCAACTTATCATGAATCTGATTTTGCAGTAAAGAGTCCATTGCTTTAGAAGCATTGGAAAACTTTTCTACATCAAGCTTAACCTTGGTTAACTCCTCTTTCAATTTTTCACTCTCCTCTTTAGATTTGGTCAGTTTAAGTTCTAAATCCTTTTTCTCCCACTTCCAGTAATTAGTGTCATATGAGTGTTGTAGTTCATTGGCTTGAAAACCTTTGATTTGATCTTCAAATCTCTCTACTATCCTCACATAGTCTTTTATATCCTTTTCTAGTCTCTTCAGGTCATCACTCATCTTCTGATTGTGATCCCTGTACCTTTTAACAGTGTCTATGCAAGTTTTATTGCAGAGATTAGAACTTACCTCAGATGGGAGATCAGATACTTTAGCCATAAGAGCTTGATTCTGAATAGCTTCTTCTGCTTGATCACTCCAATCAAACCCCATTCCTTGTTGAGAAACAAGGGCTTGAGCAGAGTTTCTGTTGTTATTGAAGCTTCCAGATTGAACTTGTTGATGGTTGTTGTTGTGAGACATTCCACTTCTGCATTCTCTAGCAAAATGTCCCTTCAGATGACATTTGTAGCATTCTACCTTTGATTTATCAAACCCTGCTCCATCTTCTCTTCTTTGTGAGAAGTTGTTTCTTCCAGTCCTCTTTATAAACTTCTTAACCCTCATGGAGAGCATGGCCATCTGCCATTTAATATCCATCTCTTCCAGATCATCAGGATGAAGTTGTTCTAAGTCATCATTGATCAAAGAAGAATTTCCATGATTAGAAAGTAGAGCTTCAAATGCATAATCAGTGCCTTTATCTAGATTTGATCCATTAGTAGCATTAACTGATTCAGAGTTAGCAGTAGAATCAATTGATGCTGATAGGAGTGCAGCATTATGAACATATCCAGAAGGCTTCTTCTTTGCCTCCACCTCAGCTTCAAAAACTCTAAGATCATTGTACAGGTCATCAAGTTCTTTGTCTTCCAACTGATCATTCTGTCTGAATGACACAGTGTACATGGTCCATTCATCTCCAAGGGACCTTAAGAACTTTCTGTTCACATCATCTTGATCAATCTGTACTCCCATAGTAGCTAGTTCACCAATTAGTTTATTAAACCTGTCAAAAGTTTGAGTCATGGACTCATTCTTAGTTGAGATGAAGTTTTCATACTGTTGTTTTAAGATTGCCTTTTGATTTCTCTTGGTACTTTTGGTACCTGAGAATCTCTTCTCTAGAGCATTCCAGAGCATCTGTGCATCAGTGCAATTGCAGAATTGGTGTTGATACTCATTTGGAATGGCCAAGAGCAGTGTGCTCAAGGCTTTCATCTCTGTTTGTCTTGATTTCCTGTCTGCATCTGTCTTTGGAGGAGTTCTTTTGCCATCTTCACCAATTTTTCCTCCATCAGATGGGCCATTCTCAATGATGTCCCACATAGAGTAATCTGTGAGGAGAATATATTGCTTGATTCTGATTTTCCACATGTCAAATTCATTGGATCTGAGCATTGGAACTTTTGAGACCAAAGTACTGCTTGATTCTGTAAGATTTTCCATGATGAATAACTGTTTCTGAGAGAATTAAGCTCTGATACCACTTGTCAGGATCGAATTCTTAACAAGAATTAATACTCAGAAACTAATATCAAAGAAGTTGCGGAAAAACACTTTGATATTTAATAAAACAGTAATCAAACACAGTATATGATGATCAAACAGTAAACTTGTATTGAATGCTTAAAGTTACAAGATTACACACTCAACCTCAATATTGATGAACAGGCTCACCAATACGAATTCTACTTCTCTAGAATTAGGATCTATGCCTTGAGGTTGATTTCTCTCTTGAAAAACGATTATCAAAAGTTCTTTCTATCTATTTTAAACATTCTATACATATACTAATAAAAAGATAATTACAAAGAATAAACAAATCTTCAGTATATCTTCCATGTATATCTTCTAAGTATATCTTCAGTATATCCAGCTGTAGTATTCGTATCTCTTTAGCAGCACTAATAATGCTCAGCAGCATTAACTTCAAGTAGCAGCATTAACTACTAGCAGTATTAACTATTAGCAGTACTAACTAGCTAAGCAGTACTAACTTTAACTAGCAGTAGTAATTCTACTAGCAGTAGTAACACTTAGTAGAATCTTCAGTTCCCAACAATGGAAGAACGGGTCCTGATCTGTCATGTGATCAGAAGCCACGGTCTTGACATTGAGGTGCGGGTTTTGAACTGTTGTGTTCAAAAGCCATTATTTCTTTGACTTTGAAGTCCGAGTCCTGAGTTGATTTACTCAGAAATCAAAATCTTTTACATTGAAGTCCGAGTTCTAAGTTGTAGTACTTAGAAGTCAATGACTTATACTTTGAAGTTCGAGTCCTGAGTTGATTTACTCCGAAGTCAAAATCTTGCTCCCCCTAAACCTGTGGTACCTGCGAAACATATTTAGCAGGCTTTGGTACCCACTGGTATTTGGGTCCTGGTATGTTAGATTTATATCTTTTAAAATTAGAAATCCGAGAAGTAATTCTGTAAGATCCGTACCAGTTATGAGCAGATTCTTTTCGAATGAAGTCATTCTCTCCACAGTAAGAACAACAGATCTTCCTTTGAGCAATCCTGATCAGATGATTAGTCGAGTGAAACATATCAGAATTACCAAAAGATTTACCTTTATGTGTTCTGTTCTTTTTGGCATTGGTTGTGGATTTGAATGATCTGTCATTTTTCTTCTCTTCATCTGAAGAACTCTTCACTCTCCAGACCATCTGATTTTTCTTAGATTGCTTTCCAAGAGATTTTATATAAAAATTTGCTGAACCATCAACAGATTTATCATAAAACAGATTTGATGGTCTGATATGACTTGATTTGACAATGATTGGTTTGACACTTTTCTTTTTGAAAACATTTTTGTCATGATTAGAACTTGAAGCTGTTTTGAAAGAATAGACTGATTCTGTTGAGTTATCAACAGGTGATTGACTAATCACATCAGCTGTTACTTTATCAGATAATTCAATGTTTGCAGCTTCCAAGTCATTTATCTTTTTAGACAAAATGTTTCTTTCATCTGAAAGTGTGTCAAACTTTTGTTTCAAATCAGATATGGCCTTCTGTTCTTTTTGATAATCTGATGATAGAGCAGTTATTTTGGATTGGAGCTTTGATATCTTAGATTCAAAATGTGAACGTTCAAGCTCAAAATCTTTTTCCATGTTCTTGTTCTTTTCAGAAATATCTTTGAAAATCCCAATATTTTTCTTTTCAACATTTCTCTTTTCAAGCTCATAAGACTGCTTCTTTTCTTTGAAAACTTGTCTTTCTTTTTCAAGCAAGTCTTGTAAAGTAGAAATCTGATTGGGAAATTCAGAATTTTTATTTTCAAGAACTTTTCTTTCCTTAGCAAATGTGTCTCTTTCAGTAATTAGAATCTTTTCAAAATCAGACACTTGCTTTGGAAGTTTTAAACATCTATGCTCCAAATCCTTTTTCTCTTAGAGTGTTTTCTTTGAAAATTCAGATGACTGTTGAATAGAAGATGTCTCTAGTTTTGATTTTTCTTTTTCTGCTTGGAGGCTTGTTTTCAGTTCAGCATTCTTCTTCTCTAGAGCAGATATCTGATCTTCAAAAGCCTTAAACTTCTGTTGAAGCTTAAATGATTCATCTTTCAGCTCTGATGATTTCTGTTCAGTTTTCTTCAGTTGGCTTTGAAGATTCTCTTTAGCTTTATCTTATTTGATGCTTTTTCATTAAATCATCATTTTTTACTTTCAATGCATATACATTTTCTTCAGAAGCCATATACTTTTGTTGAAGCTTAACTGATTCATCTTGTAGATCTGATGATTTCTGTTCAGTTTTCTTCAGTTGGCTTTGAAAGTTTTTCAATATTTTTCTCTTTCAATTTTAATTCATTTTCACATGTGACAATTGTTTTTTCTTTTAGAACAATGATTTTCTCTCTTTCTTTAATCTCTTTCTCTTTATCTCTTATGTCTTTCTCTTTCGCTCTTATGTCTTTCTCTTTCTCTCTTATCTCGTTCTCTTTTGCACTGATGATACCTGTAGAATTAGATTTAACATGGTCAGTACATTTTGTACAAACAGGAGTTTTATCAGAATTTGACAATTTAGACTTCAACTCCTGTATCTGTTTAAGAAGCTCTGAATTCTCATCTTTTAGTCTATCCTGCTCAGCTTCTTTTCTTGGTATCTCAGGCACAGTTTCATTTCCATCTACTATAATTGGACATGTAATTATTATTTCAGATGAATCAGAAACTAGTGATGTAGTATTAGATTCATTTTCTGATGTCACTGAGGTAGTCCCTGTTTCACCATACGTCTCAACTATACGTGGAATTAAAACGATAGGCTCCAAATCTTTGTCGTTGATCATCCGCTTTCTCTCTGTAGAATGTTTGCCTGTAGAAGACATCTTGAATGATTAGCTTGATTATGAAAGATCGTTCCCAAATAGTTCAGAAGATTTGACTGAAAGTCAAACTTTAGATCACCACAAAATAATCTCTGAAAAATTGTCTGTCTCTGGAACTCCTCAAAGCAATGGAATTCTCAGATCACGGAACTGAAATTCGTAAACCAAGTGAATCTTGAAATTCTCAGATTAACTGAACTGGTCACACTCAGAATTTCCAAGTCAAAAGAGTTGACAAGACTAGAACTTGCAGACTAAACAACTTGTAGAATGCATGATCTGAAACTCACAAATTACTTGAATTCAAAACTTGCAGATTATTCAAACAAAACAAATTCAAGATCCTTTAAACTTGCAGACTGTGTCTATGTAAATGAGATTCACAGACTGAGTTAAACCATTAATCATGAACTTGAATTCTCAAATCACTTCACAGAAAAATCATGAACTTCACTTTGGTTGTCCAGAGGCATGTACTGTGTTGATTTTCAGATCAAATGAAACACACAGAAAGCTGCATGAAATCTGTAGATAACTTGACTTGAACTAGCAGACCATGAAACACACAGACTATGTTGATTTTGAAACAAATCACTAGCTGTGTGTTTTGTCAAAATTCTCAAACTGCATAGAAAGAATCATTAGATGCTTGTTGAAACTCAGGTTACATTGAAACTCAGGTTGCAACTCACAGACTGTACGAACTCACAGAATGTGTAAAACGCGCAGAACACTTGATCATAAACTAGCTCTTCCAGGATGTGTAACCAAAAAAAAACTTGAATCTGCAAAAATGTTGTTATCAGTTCAATTGAATCTTCAAAACTGTTGGAACTTCAATTGAAACCAATCAATTACAAACTGTGCAGATTGTTTACACTTGAAACTTGCAGACCAAATCACAAGCTGTGTAAATAAAATACTTAGAACTTTCTGACCGAATGTCCATGAACTTGAATTCACAGTCTGTGTGATTAGAACTTGCAGAAAGCATGAGTTAAAACAGATTAGCACTCACAAACCAAACAAATTAATAAAGCATAGATTAATTTGAAATTTAGTTCTGTGTTATGTGTTCTATACTTGAAATGAAGAACTCAGACTGTGTAAAACAAGAACTTTGAAACTAAAGTTGAATCACAGATTGCAGATGCTTGTACCAAATGTGCAGAACACAAAAACTCAAATGTGCAGATCATGAATTACACCAAAAGGCTGTGTTCCACAAATCAATTAAACTTGACACTTGTAGAATCCAAAGAACCAAAACTCTCACATGCTTGAAACTCAATTAGAACCTGGTAGCACAAATCAAATGAACTTGTTAACGCAACTCACTTGACTTCATGAAACTTGCAAACCAAATCATGAAATTAGAACTAGCAACTCAATCAATCAAATGAAATTGAAAATCAAATAGAACTTGCAGGTTGTTCATGATTGGAACTCCAATTAAAATCAAACCTGCAGATTTAATAACCCATGAATACGCAGACCAAGCTGTGTTCAAACTGTATCTTGCAACCTGTATGAATCTGAAACTGAAATCGATTTAATTTGAAACACACAGGTCGATTGAAATTGAAAACCAATACAATCAATTTGAATTCGTAGAAGGCTGTAATCAAATTCGCAAACCAATTTGGTTGAAACGCGCAAACCAACTCATGAAGAACTCGACCTGCAGATTAAATTTTAAATCGCAAGTCAATTTAATTTGAACATATCAATTGAGTTGAAATACAAAAATCCAATTAGACTGGAACACATGAAACGCGCAAATTGGATTTCTCTAAAACGCGCAAGCCAAACAACTAAAACGCGCAGATTGAATTTAATTAAACGCACAAGTTAAATCATGAAGGACCTGCAAATTTAATCTGAAATTGCAAGTTAATCGAAATTGAACAGATCAATTTGAATTGAAATTGCAATTGAACTCGCAGAAGACTGTAATCAAACACGCAGACCAAATTAGTTAAAACGCGCAAATCAATTTTGAACCCGTGAAACTCGCAAGTCAAAGTTTGCGTGTTTCTCAGAACGCGCAAATCAATTGGGTTGAAACGCGCAAACCAAATTAGGTTGAAATGCGCAAATTGATTTGAACTGAAACGCGCAAAATGAAATTGGAACTACAAACTCGCAAGCCACATCAATTGAATCACTCGAACTCGCAGGTAAGGCTTTGCGGGTTTGATGATGAACTCGCAGATTGAAGTATAAATTCGATTCAAATTGATTCAATCTGAGAAATTGAAACTTGATACTCGAATCCACAGTCTGAATTTCTGCACCTTCATCTTAAATCATGGAATACGACAGCAGTTGTCTCGTTCTATGTTGTTGATTTCAGAGATTGAATTTCTGTGTCGATTCAAACATGAATTTTCAAATCATGTGAATTTTGCGTGTTTCTTATTGTTTCACATGAACTTGCGTGTTCTTCAACTTGGTGTTAACTTGTTCTTCATGAACACAAATTCAATTCAGAATTTTCAAACCTGCAAATCAAATTTCAAAAGTGTATCAATACAATAAAATCACAAATTCAAACACAATCTTATCAATCCAAACATTCTAAAAACAACAAATTCAACGCAACTTTCAACATTACAGTACTCGACATTGTTTGCCAACAAGATCCAAAAATTCAGAAATTGAATATGATTTTGTTATAATTCATGAAACTTTATGAATATTTTGTGTTTCTAACTGGAGTCGATCACAACTTGATCATTTTTGCACTCAACCAATGATTTTCAATCACAAATTTGTCTTAACAGTGAACATATAAATCGACTTCTGTGTTCTTGAAAAAAAAATATGAATTTTAATGCACTAAAAAAAATATGAATTTGTATACAATTAATGCACTAACAAACACGATATGTGTTCAATATGAAGGCACCACCGAAGTCCAAGAAACTCGAAAGATTAACTTGGTATGTCAGTATGAAAGTTTCATCTCTGGTAAGAACGAATCTCTCCAATGTTCACCAGAGGTTTAACTGCTTAATTATTGATCTAAGAACTGCTGGCAGGACCTATTCTAATTCTGAGGTCTTGACTAAATTCTTAGTATGTCTACCTGAAAGCTGGGACAGTTATTCAATGTGTCTCAAGCTGACAAAAGACTTAAATTCTCTCTCTCTTAGCACCTTGTATGGAATATTGCTTAACTGTGAGCAATCAAATCTCCTGAAGAAGAATCTTGTAAAAGATACTAAAGACCCCAAAAGCACTCCCGTTGCTTTAGTCTCTTCAGAGATAATTCCATCTCAACGATCTAATCTTACTATCACTGAGTTAGATTCTGAATCCGAGGAACTATCAGACACTGATCTTTCAGAGTTTGATGAGTCCTTAGCACTCTTGAAAAACTCTTTTAAGAGATTTGCAAGAAAGAGCAATTTCCGAAGAAATAAGCCTCTCTCTCTCACTGACAAGCCAAAATCAACCCCTGTTGATAAGGCTATTGCTACTTGCTTTAACTGCGAAAAGATTGGACACTTTGCAAGTGAGTGCAGGTGAAAGAAAGTCTTCAAACCTTCTACCTCAAGAAGATCCAGCGATGACAAATACCTTAAACTGAAAGAAAAATATCAAAAGTTGAAAAACTATAAGAGAAAAAGGTAAAGGTCTCATCGCTGAAGAACATGACTGGGCTAAATCAGAAGAATCAAGTTCTGATGAAGAAGAAGTTGCTAATCTCTGTCTCATACCCGAGATTAAGGAAGAAGTGGAAGAATCTTCAGAAACTTCCATCTGCTATATATCATCTCAGGTATATATCTCTACTAATCCATCTGTTAGATCACATATCTATTGGATTCAAGATCATCCAAACTGAAGATCCAATCTGAAGCTAAAGTCGGAAAGTCAACTCTCGATATTAAAGTCTAATGTTTATTTGTAATAAATGTCAAAGTAATTAATGTTTATTGTTATTAGTTTAGTTAGTTAGTTTAGTTAGCTTTATAATATCTAAGTTAGATTAGATATTATTTGGTTTATATTGTTTAATATTGCAACTTGTTGTTGCAAGTGGTTGTTTAGGTAGTGTGTTAGACACACAAGATCTATCATCAGATCTCTCAACTCTTGACAATCAGATTAACACAAGATATTATTAGAACACACACAAAAGGTGTAAAAAGAGAGAAAACAGAGAAAACACATCCAAAGCTTGAATCGATCAACCTTGTAACAATTGTTATTAATCAATACAGGTTGGTAATCATTTTGTGTTGTTAATCTATAAAACTTGATAAACATTGTGGACCGACAATTGGTATCAGAGCCTGATTAAAGATCAAAATCAAGTTTTAAGAAAAACGACTCTGTGTTCTTGTTTCAAAATCGATTTCTAGATTTAGAGAGTTTTAGGTGTTAAAATCGATCAGGTTGTGATCGATATACATGCTAGATCGAGTTGTGAGTGATTAATTTCAGTATAGAGCTTTAATCGAGTTCCATTTTGGGGATTTTGTGGTCTGAGTTCGAGTTTTAAAAAGTTACTGTGCCATCGATTTATTTTGGAAAAAGTGATTTTTATCGAGATCAAGTGGTCACAATCTATTCTAGAAGTGTTTTTAGACATATTGGTAGAGTTCGGTACTGTTAATCTTGGAAAAACAGGTTGAAAAGTCGATTTTATCGAAGTACAGACGAACTTGCGCAAACCAGAGGAAGAACTCACGCAAAGCCCACTTTGCTTAACCTACTTTGCGTAACCAACTCAATACGCAAAGCCTACTTTGCGTAACCAACGTGATACGCAAAGCCTACTTTGCGCAACACACTGATCACGCAAAGCACACTTCTCGCGACCAACGGCTTACGCGAACTTCACTTTTCGCAACCCACTTGAAACGCAAAGCTCACTTTGCGCAACGAACGTCTCACGCAAGACTCGGTTCTCGCAACCTTCTAGTCACGCAAACCTCAGTTTGCGCAACTCTCTTGAAACGCAAAACTTCAACTTTGCGCAACCCTCTCAACACGCAAAACTTCAAGTTTGCGCAACCAACTTCTCGTGCAAATCTTACTTTGTGCTTCCTACGTCTCGCGCAAACCTTACTTTACGCTTCCCACTCTTCACGCAAAGCTCTCTTACCGCAAATACAAGACTTCAATCTTTTTATTCAGAATGACATCTAGAGAAGCCCTTGCAATCGGAACTGACACCAAGCCACCAGTTCTCTTTAAAGGAGAATACGAACAGTGGAAAGATCGGTTCCTGAACTTTGTTGACAGACATGAGCTGGGTGATTTCATCAGACAATCGATAGAAGAAGGGGTTATGAAACCAGTTATGACAACTCATTTGGTTGGAACTGTGCCGACATTGGTTGAACTTAAGTATCATGAGCTAGAAGATGATAACCTCAAGAGAGCAAAAGGTGATAAATTATCAAAGTCATACATTCTACAAGGAATTCCAAACGAAATCTATGTAAAGATTGACAGCTACAAAGCATCTGGCAAGGAGATGTGGGATCAACTTGAGAAGATGATGTTGGGTTCAAAGGTTGGGAATCAGCTGAAAATCTCCAACTGCCTAAATAATTATGAAGAATTTAGAGGCAGAGTCGGAGAAACTTTAGAAGAAACCTATGACAGGTTTGTGACCTTGCTGAACGAACTAAGCAAGAACAAGGTCCACAAATCACAAATAGAGCTGAACGTCAAATTCATGAGTATTCTACAACCGGAATGGAAGAGATTTGCCAGGCAGATGAAGCAGATCAAGGATCTGAATGAGATTCCACTTCATGAGGTGTATGAAACCCTCAGACAAAATGAAGAAGAGGTGGATGAAATTCTAGATGAGAAGAGGCAGAAAGGAAAGACAGTTGAAGACACAGTTGCTCTTGTTGTCAGGAAGAAGAAGAACAAGACAATTGTGTATGATTCAGAAGAAAATGAAGCTTATGCAACTCTGACTCGGATGAAAATGACCAACTGAAGCAAGCAATGTTTCTGCTGACAAATGCCTTTCAGAAAAAATTCTACAAAAAGCCAACATCAAACAGTCAGAGGTATTCTTCTGGTCCTAACAACTATGTCCACAAGGAAAGGGTTGATGGAAATAGATATGAAGGGAAGAGAACAGAAGAGAGGAAACCGGAAGAGAGAAGATATCAGTCTGAAGAAAACAGAATAGAGTAGAGTAAACCGGAAGAGAGAAAGTTTAAAGCTGAAGGATCCAGTCAGACAGAACCACCAACGTGCTACAACTGTGGCAAAACAGGTCACTATGCCAGAGAATGCCGAAGGCCAAAAGTCAGAAACTCCGATTACTACAAGAACAAGATGCTTCTTGCAAAGCAACAGGAGGCTGCTAAGGCACTAATGGCAGAGGACGAATACTGGCTTGATCATTCAGACAAGGAAGAAGAGGATGAAGAGAGAGAGAGATGAAGCTGTCAACATGTGCTTGATGGGAAAGCAAGAATCAGATGATGAAGCAGATTCAGAAGAGGATGCAAAAGATGAGGTATGTGATTTATCGTATTCAGATTTCATGAATAAAATGAATGCCATAAATGTAAAACAACAAGAGTTAGAGTCGAAGCTTAAGCGAGAAAATGGTGTTATAACTGACAAAAACCAATTGATATAGAAACTTAGCATTGAAATTGCTGAGAAGAAAGTATTGGTTGAGGTTTTACATACAAACAATGACACCAACGCCAAAGAAAAGACTATAATTCTTAAAGAGAATTCTGAACTCAAGTCTAAACTGAGAAAAAGTGAGCTTGATTTATATGAGCTTACACACTTGCAATCTTCATGTACCAAAGAAAACTTTTCTTTACTTGGTAAATTAAAAAGTTTGGAAGAGAAGTTATACAAAATGGGTCAAACTGAACAGACTATTCATCTGAACAAACCCAAAGAGGAAATAGAGAGATGGGGAATCGGTTATAAGAATCCTCACTGTCTTAAAAAAGGAATATCTGAAGTCCTGCACTTTATGATCATCTTTCTTTGAAATTAGCTCGAAGAATCCCTGAGTTTAAAACTTTCTGGACTAGACTATCTGAAAAGGATGAAGCCGACGAAACTGAAAAACGTTTGAAATCATCTAAAGTTCATCTTCCATTTTATTATGCGAAAATGAATAATAGTTATAATGAAAATCCAATATATCAAAAGAAGAAATCTCTTTCAAATGACTTCTTTCAAAGTTATTCTGAAAAAGAAATGGAGACGAAGCCTATTCAAGGTAAACTATATGTCCCTCCTCTCGTTTTAGAACATAAAATTTCTGAACTCGAGAATTCTTTAACAGATGAAAGACTTTTGATTGAGATTCAACAAAAAGTTTTTTCAACCGTGCTGAAAAATGTTATTCTTTCTAAGGCTTCAAACTCTGAGGATATGTTTGGATCATCAAATAAAGGGTTTGATTTTCTGAACTCTGACGGTGGTTTAGATGATTGTTTTGAACAATTTGACTTTAATGCAAAACTTCCTAACCATTCATCATTTGTTAAGAAATCTTTAGGAAAAACCAGTACGCCTATTAAAAGTGCAAAATCAACGAAAGTTGATAACTCAGTCTCTGTGAAAGCTAAATATGCTAAAGGTAAGATTACATCTAAGCATTCACAGAAACCGAACACTACTGGTCATCCGAAGAAGAAGCATTCAATTATTGCTCAGAATTCTAACTCAAGAGTTTCACATGTTTCAGATCTGAGCAAGCAAAGGCCAGAAGTTAAATCTCAGTGGCAACCGAAACAGAAGCTTGACAAGACCGTTAAATCGTTTTGTAGTGTTAATTGTAGTAAGACTTCGTCTAGTAAAGATGTCTTAATTGCTGATGTTGCTATTTTGAACTCAAAACTTGCTGTTTCTCGTAAACAATATACAATGAAGCAATTATTTCAGTTATCTTTATCTGCTAGAAAGTCTTCTATTTATGATAAACATGTTTCTACTTCTTGTCAAGATTCTGAAGATTGGTATGGCAATAATCATGTGCACTCATATCATTCATCTGATTCATTTGATTTTCAAAAGAAAATAGGACCCAATTTCAAATGAGTACCAAAATCTTGTGCTAACACAGTAGGACCCAAATTCCAGTGGGTACCTAAGGCTAACTCTGTGTTGCAGGCACACAAAGTTTAAGAGAGCTTTTGGATATGACTTCTAGACAAAACTGTCTAGGACTCGTTCCTCAAAGAACATAGGTTCTTGAATACAACAGTTCAAGACCCGCACTTCAAAGATAAAACAATGGTTTCTGAACACGTCTGTTCAGAACCCGTGCTTAAGAGAAAGATGGCTTTTGAACAAATCAGTTCAAGACCCACACTTCCATGCTCAAACAGTCTTAACTCAATCTTTGTTTTAAGACTATCTAAATCAATTGTTTCATTATTTCTCTTGTGCAGATCTGTCATATGTGGTACTTGGATAGCGGATGTTCCAAACATATGACTGGACAAAAAGAGATGTTGTCCAACTTCAAAGAGAAATATTGCGGAACAGTTAAATTCGGCAACGACCAGCATTCACCAATATTGGGTTATGGTGATATGGTACACAACAATGTCACAATAAAGAAGGTGAGCTATGTTGAAGGCTTAAGACACAACTTGTTCAGTATAGGCCAGTTCTGTGACAAAGGCTTAGAGGTCAACTTCAAAGCCAAGACGTGTTCAGTTCGCAATGAAGAAGGCGAGGAACTCTTGGTCGACACAAGAAAGTCAGACCTCTACACAATTAACTTGTCAAAAGTCCAGACTGACAAGCAGGTTTGTCTACTGATGAAAGCCTCGATGCAACAAAGTTGGCTATGGCATCGAAGGCTCTCTCAACTCAACTTTCGGTACATCAACAATCTGGTCAGTGGAAAACTAGTCAAAGGACTTCCAGAGCTGAAGTATGAAAAAAGAACATCTTTGTCCAGCATGTGAAAAGGTAAAGATGAAGAGGGCTTCACATAAACCAAAGCCTGAACCAAGTACAAGTGCTCCGTTAGAGTTATTGCATATAGACTTATGCAGTCCGATGCGAACTCAGAGTCTAGGCGGAAAGAAGTACATACTCGTGATCGTGGACGATTACTCGCGATACACATGGGTCAAGTTTCTACGTTCAAAGGATGAGACACCAGATGTTCTCATCACATTCCTAAAGACGACCCAGGTGAATCTGCAGAAACCGGTCAAGCTTCTAAGAACAGACAACGACACAGAGTTCAAGAACAACAAAGTTGAAGAATATCTCGAATCTGTCGGGATTTCACATCAATACTCTGCTGCTCGAATGCCTCAACAAAATAGAGTGGTCGAAAGAAGAAATCGTACGCTAGTCGAGGCTGCTCGTACTATGCTAAGTCAATCAGACTTACCTATATTTTTGTGGGCAGAAGCTGTATTGACTGCATGTTATACACAGAATCGATCCATGATACATCGCAGATTCAAGAAGACTCCTTATGCGTTAATCAACAACCGAACACCGACAATCAAATATTTCCATATATTTGGGTGTAAGTATTTCATGCTAAACGATAGAGAGAGTCTCAACAAGTTCAGTGCCAAGGCGGACGAAGGAATCTTCATTGGTTATTCCTCTACATCAACTGCATACCGTGTTTATCTCAAGAAGTCAAAGATGGTTATAGAAAGCATCAACGTAACGTTTGATGAAGAGATGGCTTCCAAACATCAAAGTTCAGAACGCGTTATAACAGGAGTACTAGCTTCTGGGCAACTCAGTCCAGAACCTACGTCTCAACAGAATAAATCAGATGAAGCATCAACGTCAACTAATCATATATCTGATTTAGACTTATTATTTGAATTATTTTATGATGAATTTCTTGGATCTAATGTAAAGAAATCTGTTGTGGTTGACAGGATGGAAGACTTAACGACTACTCATCCAACCAGTTCAGTTGTTCCTATTGAATCCAACGCCCCGATTCAACAAGAAATTCCAAATCAAATGCCGACTCCGACAGTTGAAGAAGTTCCATGTGACGAAGAAACAGAAGTAGCTGAAATAGTAGGATGTTCTATTCAGATCAATCTACAGCCAGAACAAGTTGTACCTGCTGAGCCTTCTGAACCTACCACTTCAACTGCAATCATCATTCCTCCTGAACAAGCTGAAGAAGGTACAAGTGGATTTATAGATGATACAACTGACATACATTCATATAATCCTCTACCTCATGAACATAAATGGACCAAAGAGCATCCGATAAGCCAGATCATTGGCGATCCATCAAAACTGGTGCAAATTAGGTCAGCATCAATAAACTTGTGCATGCATGACTTCTTTCTGAGCAAGTTCAAGCCAACTCGCGTATCAGAGGCACTTGTTGATCCAAAATGGGTGATCTCAATGCAAGAAGAATTGAATCAGTTCGACGCACTTCAAGTCTGGAGACTTGTACCAAAACCTAAAGGTAAAACCATTATAGGTACGAAGTGGGTTTTCAAGATCAAGAAAGACGAATGTGGTACCGTTATCCGAAATAAGGCAAGACTAGTAGCCAAAGGATACACACAAGAGGAAGGAATCGACTATGATGAGACATATGCTCCTGTGGCGCGATTAGAGGCCATTAGAATGTTTCTAGCCTACACAGCCCACAAGAACTTCACGGTCTTTCAAATGGACGTGAAGACTGCCTTTCTGAATGACATTCTGAAGGAGGAAGTCTACGTCTCTCAGCCAGAGGGTTTTGTCAATCAAGAGAAACCGAATCACGTCTACATTCTCGACAAAGCACTCTACGGTCTGAAACAAGCTCCTCGAGCCTGGTATGATGTCCTTTCCAAATTTCTAGTCAAGTCTGGTTTTTCAAAAGGTACGGTGGATACCACTTTGTTTATCAAAAAGGAAAAAGCCGATATCATTTTAATTCAAATCTATGTAGATGATATTATTTTTGGCTCTACAAATCCTAAGTACTGTAAGAATTTTTCAAACCTTATGGTGTCTAGATTTCAGATGAATTTGATGGGAGAGATGAATTTCTTTCTCGGTTTACAAGTCAAACAATTTTCATCAGGGATTTTTATCAATCAATCAAAATACATTATGGATATTCTTCGGAAGTTCCAAATGGAAAATTCAAAACCGATTGGTACCCCAATGGCACCAGGTACTAAGATTGGCACCGATCCTTCGGGAAAGGCTGTTGATGTTAGGACTTATCGAAGGATGATAGGTTCTTTAATGTATCTTACTTCTAGTTGGCCAGATATAATGTTCTCAACATGCTTATCTGCAAGATATCAGGCCAATCCTAAAGAAATCCATATGTCTGCTGTGAAGCGCATATTCAGGTATCTGAAGGGCACTGCAGATCTTGGTCTGTGGTATCCTAAAGATACAAGTTTTGAACTAACAGCGTATACAGATGCAGATCATGCAGGTTGTATGTTAGACAGGAAGAGCACGTCAGGACATGTACAGTTCCTCGGTGATAAGCTCGTAAGTTGGGCATCGAAGAAGCAACTTTGTGTTTCAACTTCCACGACCGAAGCAGAATATGTAGCTGCTGTTCTCAGGTCTTATGGATGAGAACTCAATTGCGCGACTACAGTTTCCACTTCAACAAAATCCCGATATACTGTGACTCCAAAAGCGCCATCGCAATAACAGCGAATCCTGTTCAGCACACCAAGACCAAACACATAGACGTCAGGTATCATTTTATTAAAGATCATGTTGAAAAAGGAACAATTGAACTTTTCTTTGTAAAAACTGATTATCAGCTTGCAGATTTGTTTACCAAACCTTTAGACGAAAAGAGGTTTAACTTTCTTGTCTCTAAGCTTGGTATGCTAAATCTAAAGATTTAATCAGTAGTTACCTATCAAAGTTTTCTAATTGTATACTTTTTCATCATTCCTTCATTCTTAATTCTGATCAATATCTGGACTTCTATATTCTGTTCATGATCCAAGGGGGAGTATAAGAAGAAATTGACAAGTGGTCAATCTTATTTTGAGGGGGAGCTCATAAGATTTATGCATTTACCTTTTATGTCAAATTTTTGTAATGCAAGATTTTAGGGGGAGCTCTTCAAGTCAAAGGAGTTTGGATATGACTTCTGATTATTTTTTATCAGAACTCGTACTTTAACAGTTTTACTGCTTTTTGTCTTTTCAAATTAAGTGAATAAATTTTACTTTGACTTGACATAAGACTTTTGCAGAATTTTTGAGAGATGCTTACAAGTTCATATGTTTATGACTTTAAGCTTAGCTTCATGAGATGTAAGATCGCACGTAAAAGTACAATCCTTTATCTTAATCTCATAAATGGTTGAAAGAAGGATAACTTTCAATCATTTGAAAACATTGTTATTAAATGTTCAAACCACTTCCCGATTCTCAACAAGAATTCATGAATTGGAAGTGTGACTTTAAATGTTTTCAAAGATCATATTTATGCTTTAACTGAAATAGTTAAACCAATCTGAGCATCATATGCATCATAGGAAAACATGATTTCTTTGTGCTAGGACTTACAAGAAACTTCTATGGAATCACGTTAACCAATGATTTCTACCCAAGAAGTTGATCCATAGTGATAGAGTGTAAGAAGTCAAAAGAAATGAGTGTGTCAAACAAAGAAAGAAAGTTTGGTTAGAGTAAGCTAAATGTTTAAAAGAAAGAGCGTATGAGAACAGAGTTAAAAGAATATCACAACTCTGCACCAACTTTTTCTGAGTCGGGCAGCCACATTACTAGTGTTTCACAATTCTTTGGTGAACATTATTAAATCAGGCAACTAGCCCATGCCAACTCTTGATCAAACCTCACTAACTACTCATTTTCTTCTTAACAAGAAAGTGTTTCACATTTTCAAAGGGGAAGCAACACATATGCTATCTGATTTTCATTTGAAAAATCTGGATATTGAAAAGAAGGAAGTCTGCCCCACCTTCGCACTTCAATCATGCACATTAAGTCTGTGTTTATACTTATTGTTGTCTCAGTGGTTTACACAATTTTGAGCCAATAAGCAATCATCCGTGCTTAATTCTTTCAATACAAGCACGAACACACAAGGAATTAGTTTCTTTGTCATAACGTTTATATAAATAAACTTTGTGGTGTTTCGATGATTAAATGGAAGCCCTGGGGGAGTCAACATCAAAACAGCTCCTTTCCAATGTGTATTTGTTACACACAAGTGACTTAGTGTTACTGACAGGCATGTTAACTGATTCATTAGTTGATTCAGGTCTTACACGACTACTTTGTCTAGATTTGCAAAGATCTGGATAAATATCTTTTGAATTGACGGATCAGGGACTCTAACTGAAGAACATTTCTTACTCAAAGTTTTGATGAAGTCGGTGCACTTATCATCAAAAAGGGGGAAAATGACTACACAAGAAATGGCAAAGATCACATGTTTCAAGAATCACGTCAAAGATTGAATTCTTCAAAGAGCAAGTATTATGAAGATATTCTGATTCGAGAGAAATTTTCTTTGAAGATACTTTGCTGAAGCATTCTGAGCTGAAACTAAAGATAATTGCTTCCCATGACCTGAAAGAAAGATAATCTACATCTTTTGGGGAGTTTACTATATCTTGAAGACTAGAGAAACAGATTGCATCTTCTGAGCTGAAAGAGAAGACCAAATTGCTAAATCTTTTTAGTAATGATCTTGATCCAAAGGAGGAGATTGTTAGATCATATATCTACTGGATTCAAGATCATCCAAACTGAAGATCCAATCTGAAGCTAAAGCCGGAAAGTCAACTCTCGATATTAAAGTCTAATGTTTATTTGTAATAAATGTTTATTGTTATTAGTTTAGTTAGTTAGTTTAGTTAGCTTTATAATATCTAAGTTAGATTAGATATTATTTGGTTTATATTGTTTAATATTGCAACTTGTTGTTGCAAGTGGTTGTTTAGGTAGTGTGTTAGACACACAAGATCTATCATCAGATCTCTCAACTCTCGACAATCAGATTAACACAAGATATTATTAGAACACACACAAAAGGTGTAAAAAGAGAGAAAACAGAGAAAACACATCCAAAGCTTGAATCGATCAACCTTGTAACCATTGTTATTAATCAATACAGGTTGGTAATCATTTTGTGTTGTTAATCTATAAAACTTGATAAACATTGTGGACCGACACCCTCTCTAACTGAAGCAGAAAGAAGTCGCACTATTGATGTGCTGACGATTGATCTTTACAATGCTCTAAACGACAAAACTCTAGCTGAGAACAAAAACATTGATTTAACTGAACAGCTAGAGAAATGTCATGAAAAGATTAGAGAACTGATTCTCTTAGAGGAAAGTTTGAAAGATCAAGTAATTGTTAATGAAATCATCAGCATAGAACGAGAACAAGCCATCGTTGCTCTAAAAGCAGAAAAGGCTACTGTTGAAGGATGGTGTAAATCCTCAACAAAGATCACTGAGAAGTGCTCAGATCCCTGCCAGTGATAAAACTGGTCTTGGTTTTTGGAAACCACAGGATGAACCTAAAGAGGATAGTTCCATGTTTAAGTTTGGAACGTTTGTATCTTCTATCCCTGACACTTCTTATGCTCAGTGCTCTTCTTCATCTTCTTCTAATCCCGTCCCAGAGGAAATATCTAAAGGCTCTAAGCCCACAGATAAAGGAAAATCTATTTTCCAACCTCAGAAGACATCCAAGAAAACAAAGCTGAAAGTTCCTTCTAAACTTTCAGAAAAACAATCTTCTAGCTCTGTGATAGAAATTTTTTATCTCTGTCCCCCAAAGCTGAAGATTGATCTAAAGCCTAACGCCTTGCTCTATGGAACCGCTCTCTCTTGGTTCCACACATTTGGGATATTTTGAGGAAACGAAATTCCATATGGGTCTCGTGGATTTACTTGCACCGATTGAGAGAGGACCATTTTTGGTCGGTTCCGGTAGCACCTAAATCGCCTTGGATTTGGAGATGCCTTCTGGCTTTGAGAGATCAAGTCCGACCATTCTTTATATACTTAGTGGGGAGGGGTGACTCGATTAATGCTTGGGAGGATAAGTGGATTCACGTTGATCACTTATCCCAATTTCTCTCTTATCGTCTAATTCATGCTACTGGGTTCAATCGGAAGTCTACGATGGCGGATGTGCTTACGATTCTCACTAGCGGTTGGCCTAATGTTTGGATCGAGAGGTGTCAGGAATTGGGTAATATATAGTTGAAGATGTTAGTGACAAACTAATGTGGATTAATGTTCACCATCATGCAACTAGTTTTACAGTTTCGGAGGTGTGGCGGAATTTGTACGGACCCTTTCAGAAGGTTCCTTGGTATAAATTTTGTTGTTTCTCAAAACATATACCGAAACATTCCTTTTATCTATGGTTGGCGTTTCGGAGAAGGCTACAAACACAAGACCGTATGGTTCTATGGAGGAGTGAGGAACATAGTTTGATGTGCCCTCTTTGCAAGGTGTGCATGGATAGTCACGACCATCTTTTTTTTCAATGTAATATTTCTTCGCAGATTTGGTTGGCAATGAAGCAGGAGTTTACTCATAATATACCTGATCGACGGGAGGACATCCTAGGTGACATCGAGATTGGAAGATGGGGTCCGGGAAACATGCGATCACGTCTTATCTTTGCGGCTATTGTTTATTTCATATGGCAAGAGTGTAATTGGCGTCTGTTTTCCGAACAAAGAAGGGGCCCGGAGCAGATTGTGACCGATATTAGAAGCCTTGTATACATGAAGCTCGTAGGGAAGCATAGAGATGATGGAGTGGGAAGTGGAAGCCGTGTACCTGCTGCTGATTGATTGATTCATGGAGTCTAACTGGATTTGTGTTGAGTTTCGGCATCATAGAGTTCGTTTGGTTGCGTTTAGAGTCTTTCTCATTTTATTTTTGATGTATGTAGTCTCTATTAGTCTTTGTTGCTTTTGGCTTTTGGTTTTATGGTACGTTAGATTTACTTGTGGTATTTGTTTCTGGTTGTTGACCTCTCCTATTCGTTGGGCCTGTCTTTCGAATAGGGAGTTGGGTTTCTTTGGGAGGGAGTCCCTCGCCATTTAGTTGTTTGTTTTTTCCGCTTTTTCATTATATTGCCAGGAGTGCCGCCTCCTTTCCAAAAAAACCCCTTTTACCCACGAAGACCAAGATTACCCAATAACGAGTCATTACGGACCACTAACACCCTTTATACCTCAATTACACCCAATAAGGTCTAATCAGACTCATTATGAACCATTTACTCATATTATTGCCAATTAGACTCGTTAAGGAGACACAAGCCCCTTATACCCACGAAGATCAATATTATCCAATAACGACCCATTACCGACAACTAAGACCCGTTATACCTCAATTACACCCAATAAGGTATAATCAAATTCGTTATGACCTAATTACTCCAATTATGACCAATTAGACTCGTTAAGGAGACACAAACACCTTATACCCAGGAAGCCCAAAATTACCCAAAAACGAGCCATTACAGACCACTAAGACCCGTTATACCTCAACTACACCCAATAAGGTCTAATCAGACTCATTATGACTCAATTACTCCCATTATGATCAATTAGACTCGTTAAGGAGACACAAGCCCCATGAAGACCAAAATTACCCAATAACGAGCCATTACGGACCATTAAGACCTGTTATACCTCATTTACACCCAATAAGGTCTAATCAAACTAGCTATGACCCACTTACTCCCTTTATGACCAATTAGACTCGTTAAGGAGACACAAACTCCTTATACCCAGGACTTGTTAAGGAGACACAAACCCCTTATGCCACTGTTTGGTTTTAATATTTCCGTTCAAGTGTTCTTAGTTGTCCTTGTTAGTGCATTGAAAGTTTGGAAAGTAAATGTATTATAAATTGTAATTGTATAGAGCTTAAAGTGTAAGGACTTGTGCTTACATGTTGTAGAAAAGGTGGTAGGTAGGATTAGTGACACTATAAATAGATGGTTAAGGCCTTGTAATCATTTGATAATTGCAATTTACAAAATGTAGCCTTTTAAGAATTCTCTCTCTCATTAGTGTAGTTTTCCATTTCTAATAAATGTTCAATAAATCCTAATCCTATCTCATCCTACTTAATCAATTACAAACACTTGAGATGTCTAGATCTAGGGTCCTACAATTGGTATCAGAGCCTCACGAAGAAATTTTTCTCGTAATCGGATCTCAACATTTTCAAGCGTTTTGAGCCCGATCTAATCGTAAGTTCATCGAATTCTTAAATCCTCTTGAAGTATTGTTCTTAATCGTATTCCATATCTATCTCAATTCGTAGAATCGCATTTCGATAATTTTTGAGATTTTTCGATATTTTCGGTATCGTTTTTCGCGTCAAATATATCGATCCGAAAAATCGTTGCATGAATCAATTTAAATTGTCAAGATCTATTCTTTATTGGTTTTCGAGCGATCTACATGTTTCGGATTTGAATTTCGTCAAAAAATGAGAGAAATATGAACATTTTATGTCGTTTCGCCGGAGAAAAAGTAGATATCGCCGGAATTCGACTGAAAAACCGAGGTATGTGCGTTGATATTGTCACATCTCTTCCAGGTCTGTCCTAAATGTTTATATCGATTTTTTGATGCAATTTTGATCAATAAAATCGAGTTTTTTGATCGGAAATTCGAGCCTCGCCGGAAAAACGAGCTGTCGGAAAACCGACTATTTTGGCCGGATTGTTGCTGTGATTTCGATCAGATCTTAATGTTTTCGTGATATTAATCATTTGGCACTTAAATCTCAAAGAAATCTGCATGAAATCGTGACTTTTGAGGCTGTTTTGAGTTGTTAAAAAGCTTCTCGCCGGAAAAAGCTTCAACTCGCCGGAAAACATGGTCGTCTTGCCAGAAAGTCGTGAAAACGTACAGATCTGAGTTTCATGTTAATATTGATTATTTGGCACGTGATTGGCAAAGGTTTTAGTAAGAAAGTTGTTGTTTTGGTTGTTTGAAAAAGATCGCCGGAAAAGTTGGTTAATGTCGCCGGAAAAAGGCTGTTGGATCGCCGATGATCTTATGGTTCATAATGGATGTCTAAATCTATTATTTGATGCCTATTGATGATATTTGGTGTATTACAAAGCTTCTTTGATCCTGGATATGCTAAGAAAAGGAAGAAGAAAAGTCAAAGTTTCATGATTTTATGTGAGGAAGAAGATGAATAGTAGATTTAACGGTTCCGTTAGTGCCGTTAGTTTTTTTTTACAAAATTGGTCCAAATTTGTTAAATTTGACCAAGTTTTATTCCTCATCCCTTGGTGCACGATCCATCGTTCCCTCTTCGAGCGACAAGTTTACAACTCTCAAACGGAAATTCCTATTCGATTCGCGTTTTAACGACGAATTCGTGGTTAAAAACTAAGTTTTGCACTCGGTTGTCATGTCATAATCCACGCATATCATTCTTTGTGGGCGTTAAGGAATGTGTTGAGTTTACAAAAGTCAAAGTTGTCTTGGTGCACTTAGTCGAGCTTATAGACTACCTCGAATTTGGTTTTAAAATCGAAACCGCAAGAGTGAGAGCAACAACAAAGGGGGAGCCGAGCCTTTGATTGTCAAAGTTGCGCCAAAGTTCGTCAAGTAAATCAAGGGGGAGAGGATTTAAAGCTTCAAGAAGGATGATTTACTTTCACAAACTTTAGGGGGAGAATGTTAGTGCATTGAAAGTTTGGAAAGTAAATGTATTATAAATTGTAATTGTATAGAGCTTAAAGTGTAAGGACTTGTGCTTACATGTTGTAGAAAAGGTGGTAGGTAGGATTAGTGACACTATAAATAGATGGTTAAGGCCTTGTAATCATTTGATAATTGCAATTTACAAAATGTAGCCTTTTAAGAATTCTCTCTCTCATTAGTGTAGTTTTCCATTTCTAATAAATGTTCAATAAATCCTAATCCTATCTCATCCTACTTAATCAATTACAAACACATGAGATGTCTAGATCTAGGGTCCTACAGTCCTCATCAACAAAGTGGGTCGGTACTATTGGTGGACGGCGGTTGTCTCACTTGTTTGATTAGGGTTTTCTTCCTACATGATTTCGTGTGGCAGTAGGAATTCAAGCCTGAATTTTTGTTGATTGGTTGTTGTGTTGTGGTTAGTGGGACGGTGAAAAGAACGTGGGACGGTGATCTAGGGTAGCAAGGTCGGCAGCTGCAGGTTTAATCCATAAGAATCCTAAGTCGGCGCAGTTAGGGTTTTGTTTGGTTAACCTAAGTCGGCGTTGTTTGTTGTTTCCACGATCGTGTTTATTGCTGGGTTTTTTGATAGTGGGATGGTGCAGGCTTCTGTTTTCGTGTGCTGGAAATTACCACGGCGGTTGTCCATATTTAATTGTGGTCGGCGTTGTTATTTGTTGCGATTCACAGCTCGTGGACGGTGATTTAACTCCAATCGTTGCCTCCCAGAACCTGTCAATTTGCTTTTGGTAATCATGGCTAACGACGTTGCTATTGTGGTTGAATATCTCGAGGAGAATGAGGAGGGGTCTCGGATCCTAACCCTAATTCTAGTCTCCATGCAGCTGGTGTGCATGGACCATCTCCAGCTCCATCTCCGTTCGCTCCAACGATAGAGGCTGTAATGGGTCCTACTCAGGGTCCAACTGCTGCACAGCCGACGAAGTCGTCGGTTTTCGATCGACTATCATTGCCAAAGGAAAATGACTTAGTTTTCGGAGAGGTCTAGATTCTTCAGCGCCAAACTGGGACGAAGGCGTCATATGCATCTAAACTTCAGTCGAATGGTCAAAGTGCAGGTAATGCTCTTTCCTTCTTCCCCTTACCGGAAAAAAGAGACACTCGTGTTGTCCTTCCGATCCAGCTAAAAAAAAAAGCATCGACGCTTTATGAGAATACTCTCTATGGGTATTTTCTTGGCCCACGTTTGTACTTTCCATCGGTGCAAAAAGCGGTCAAATCTTTGTGGGGAAATTTCAGTTTGCAAGAGTCGATGATGATTGGGTCTGGGTTTCTTTTTTTTCGTTTCAGACATGCGGATGGTTTACGCCAAGTTTTGGAGGGTGGTCCATGGATGATTCGTGGGGTACCACTGTTTGTTTTCCCTTGGGATCCACAACAGGGACTAATCAAACCGGAGCATACAACATGTCCCCTATGGGTCAAGCTACATAACATATTGTTAGTAGCTTTCAATCAGGAAGGTGTTGGACGAATTGCTAGTGCGTAGGGGGTCCCAAAGATGATGGATGAGTATACCTCTGTGATGTGTGATGATGCTTGGGGGAGGCCTGGGTTTGCCAAAGTTTTAACTGATGTATGGGCTGTTGGAGAACTCAAGAGAGAGCTACAAGTTTCGGTTCCTAGCTTGTATGGGGGAAGGAGACAGTTGTCATGGTTCAGGTTGAATACTTGTGGGATCCCTCTCAATGCTCACACTGTAATGTGTTTGGGCATAAGATTTCTTCTTGTGTCAAGGTTGCGATGGATAAGAAATCTAAAGGAAAAAATAAGACTCGTGGGGAAGTGGATGCGGATGGGTTCACTATGGTTACTAACAGGAAAAAATTGTCTCAAAATAATGCTAAACAAATTTGGGTCTATAAGGAAGTTCCAAAAGATGGTGGATCGACTTCTGGGATCGTGAAAGATAAAGAGGCGATAATAAGGGCGAATCCTGAACAAGATGTGTTACATTCAGCTCGGGAAGGCAAGTCTACGGCTCAAGGTTTTGAAATGGAAGGGGCTCGGATTAAATATATGGAACAAGGGGGAAAAGGAAGATCCTAGGGGTAAAAGGGGAAGTGATAAGTCTAAGATTGCAATGCCTAGTCCACTGGTCGTGGAACCAGTGGTTGAGAGTGCCAAACCTACGGCCAACACTCCAGCACCTCCAACTATGAGTACGGCCAATTTACCGGCAAAAGGAGATATCCTCTCTTCAGTGCGTAAGGCGTTGACAAAGGCAAAGCGTGGTCAGCTAAATAATACTCCTTTTTCGGTTCTCATGGATATGGAAGAGGAGGGATCAGATTTGCACGCTCTGGGTGGTGATGACGGGGTGGGTAATACCACCGAGGGTGTTGAGTCCCAGGTGTCGGGCGAGTCAGGTACACCTCCTAACGCTTCCTCATGATAAAGTTAGGCGCTTGGAATATTCGTGGGATGAATTCTAAGATTAAACAATGAGAGGTAAAGTATCTTCTTCGTTCGAATACTTTTTTTCTTTGGCGATTCTGGAAACCCATGTAATGCCTGATAATCTTGATGTAATTTGTTCTTCTATTTTTGGCTCTTGGTCGTGGATGTCTAACCAAGCTTACTGCTCCCATGGCACTCGAATAGTGATTGGTTGGGATCCTATGGTGTTTGATTTAATGGTTATTGCTATGACGTCTCAAGTGGTCCATTGTCGTGCTTTTATTAAGGGTTGTTCTGATTCTTTTTTCTTGTCCATCGCTTATGGGGAGAATAATCTGTTACGACGTCGTGTTCTTTGGGAGGATCTGAGAAAATTTGGACATGTCTGTAACAATAAAAACTGGCTTCTGTTGGGCGATTTTAACACTTATCTCCATGTGAATGAAAGTGACGGGGGAGCTTCTAGAAGGGATACCCGCATGGAGGAGTTTCATGATTGTGTGTCTGATTTGGATCTGTTTGATATTCGTTTCACGGGATGTTTCTTTACTTGGGCGCAAAAACCGTTGCTTGGTGGTGGAATTGTTCGCAAACTTGATCGTGTGATGGCTAATACGGCTTTCCTTGACTCCTTAGCTCGTGCTACTGCACATTTCTTCCCGCACGACGTTTCCGATCACTATCCAATGATGGTATCTTTTGAGGGTGGCCGGCAAAGAGGTACATGGTCTTTCAAATTTGATAACTTTCTCATTAATCACTCTGATTTCTTAAAGACTGTCAAGGATTGTTAGGAAGTTCCGGTGGTTCGATCCTATGCTTATCAGGTCACATCGCGATTGAAGCTTATTAAAAAACCACTCCGGGCCCTTCGAGCAACTCACGGAAATCTTGCAAAGAGGGTGCATTCTCTTAGACTTGAGGTGGAACAGGTGCAAAAAGATGCGGACGCAGATCCTCATAATCAGATTATTCGCGAGGATCTTGCTCATACTCTCACAACTTTTCAGGATGCTTTACAAAATGAGGAGCAAAGTTTACGCCTAAAAGCTAAAGTGCAATGGCTTACAGAGGGGGACTTGAATACGACCTTCTTTCATAAGGTGGTAAAGAGAAGAAAATTAGACATTTGATTACTTCTATTCGTGTTTCCAATGGAGATGTGGTCGGGGATTCGAAGGTAGGACAAGCTTTTGTTGACCATTTTCGATCCATTCTTGGTGAGTCTGACCCAACGGTGCACTCGTCTCTTCCTTCTAACTTGTTCAATAATGTTCTTTCTATTGAGGATGCTAATTTTATGATTAGACCTATTACTAAGGAGGAAGTCAAGTTGGCTATGTTTGATATTGGAGATGATCGTGCCCCTGGTTGGGATGGTTTTACTTCCAAGTTTTATAAATCGGCTTGGGACATTGTGGGGAAGGATGTGACTTTAGCGGTTCAATATTTTTTCTACCACGGAAAATTGGCTCGGGAACTAAATCATACGTCTCTCTGCCTTATTCCGAAGACCCAGAATGCTTCTAAGGTCATGGATTATCGACCAATTTCACTTTGTAACGTTATTTACAAGTGCATTTCCAAAATCCTTTCTTGGCGTATCAAATATTTTTTAGATAAACTGGTAAGTCCAAATCAATCGGTGTTTATCCTAGGGAGACGTATCTCTGACAATATTCTGATGGCTCATGAGCTATTATCGAGGTATGATAGGAGTAATGGCCCACCTAGGTGTGCTCTAAAGGTGGATATCCAAAAAACGTACGATTCGGTGGATTGGCGTTTCTTATCCGCTGTTTTAAACGTAATGGGTTTTCATCCTATCATGCGTCATTGGATCATGGAGGTAGTCTCTACCACTTCCTATCCGATTATTGTTAATGGTGAGTCGTATGGATTTTTTAAAGGTGCCAGAGGAATTCGGCAAGGGTGTCCTATATCACCTTCTCTTTTTACACTTGTTATGGAGGCGTTTACTTGCTTATTTCGTAAGCATATCGTTAAAGATCCGGGGTTCAATTTTCATAAGGGTTGTGATAGACTCTCTCTTACTCACCTTTGTTTTGCGGATGATCTTATGGTCTTCTCAAAAGGTGACATATCATTGATATTGGTTGCAAAAAGGGTGTTGGAGGCATTTGGTCACTTGCCTGGGTTGAAGCCAAGCATGCTGAAAAGCTCTTTATATTTTGCCAATGTCGATCCGGCGACTAGAAGTGATATTATGTCTATTCTTCCTTTTCAAATGGGTTCTTTGCCATTTCGTTATCTTGGCGTTCCCTTATCTTCGAAAAGGCTCAAATGTGCAGATTTTTCATCGCTTGTAACCAAGGTACGTGCTCGAATTTTAAATTGGAAATCGAAATTCTTATCTTTTGGGGGTCGTTTGCAATTAATTAAATCGGTCTTGGAGTCCCTACAACTTTATTGGATGATGGTTTTTACAATCCCGTCGTCCATAATCCATGACTTAGGGCGTTTATTTCAAGATTTTTTATGGGCTAGCGGAGATTGTTTCAATGGAAAAGTCAAAGTTGCTTGGGATGATGTTTGTCGGCCAAAAGAGGAAGTTGGGTTGGGATTAAAATGCCTTGCTTAATGGAATCGATCTCTCTTGGTGCCACACATATGGGATATCTTACGGAAATATGGGTTTCGTGGATTTACTTGCACCGTTTGGGGGAAGCCCATTTTTGGACGATTCTGGTAGCGCCTAAATCACCTTGGATTTGGAGACGCCTTCTTGCTTTGAGAGAGCAAGTCTGGTCGTTCTTCATTTATTCGGTGGGAAATGGTTATTCTATCAATGCTTGGCAGGATAAGTAGCTTCCTGTTGGTAACTTATCCCAATTTCTCTCTTATCGTTTAATTCATGCTACCGGTTTCAATCGCAATACCACGGTGGCGGATGTTCTTACGGTTCTTTCAAGTGGTTGGCCGAATGCATGGATGGAGAGATGTTAGGAACTTGGAAATATTCCTATTGCTTCGACATCTCCGGCTGTTAGAGATCAACTAATGTGGGTTAATATACATCATCATGTGATTCGATTCACAGTCTCAGATGTGTGGCGGACGTTGTAGGACCCTTTTCAGAAGGTCCTTTGGCATAAATTATATTGGTTCTCAAACCACATACCGAAACATTCCTTTTGCCTTTGGCTAGCTTTTCGGAAAAGGTTACAAACACAGGATCGTATGGTCCGATGGAGGAGTGAGGAGGATAGCTTGATTTGTCCGTTATGTAAGGTGTGCATGGACAGTCACGACCATCTGTTTTTTCAATGTCTTTTCTCTTCTCATATTTGGTTGGCGATGAAGCATGAGTTTACTCATAATGTGCCTAATCGTTGGGAGGAAATCCTAAATCACATCCAGACTGACAGATGGCGTCCGGGAAATACACGATCACGACTTATTTTTGCGGCTAATGTATATTTCATTTGGCAAGAACACAATTGTCGTCTTTTTTCAGGCCAAAGGAGAGAGTCGGAGCAGATTGTTACTGAAATTAGAAGACTTGTGTACATGAAGCTGGTGGGAAAGCATAGAGACTGCGAGTTGGGAAGTGGAAGACGTGTGCCTGTCGTTGATTGATCCATGGAGTTTTTAGCTAGGGTTGTGTTGAGTTTCGGCACATAGGGTGTGGTTGGTTGCTTTTAGAGGCTTTTTCATTTTGTTCTCGATGTATGTAGTCTCTGTTAGTCTTTGTTGCTTTTAGCTTCTGGTTTTTTGGGGTATGTTAGAGTTACTTGTGGTATTTGTTTTTGGTTGATGATTATTCCGTTTCGTTGGGCATGTCCTTCGGAAAGGGAGTTCATTTTCTATGGGAGGGAGTCCCTCGCCATTTAGTTGTATTTTTCTTTTTTCTTTTATAAATTGCCAGGAGTTCCGCCTCCTTTCCAAAAAAAAACCCTTATACCCACGAAAACCAAAATGACGCAATAAAGAGCCATTACGGACCACTAAGACCCATTATACATCAATTGCACCAAATAAGTTCTAATCTGACTCATTATGACTCATTTACTCCAATTATGACCAATTAGACTCGTTAAGGAGACAGAAACCCCTTATACCCACGAACACCAAGATTACCCAATAACGAGCCATTACGGACCACTAAGACCTGTTATACCTCAATTACACCCAATAAGGTCTAATCAGACTCATTATGACTCATTTACTCCCATTATGACCAATTAGATTCGTTAAGGAGACACAAACCCCTTATACCCACGAAAACTAAAATTACCCAATAATGAGCCATTACGGACCAATAAGACCCATTATACCTCAATTGCACCCAATAAGTTCTTATCAGACTCATTATGACCCATTTACTCCCATTATGACCAATTAAACTTGTTAAGGTGACAAAAACCCCTTATACCCTCGAAGACCAAAATTACCCAGTAACGAGCCATTACCGACAACTAAGACCCGTTATAATCCAATTACATCCAATAAGATCTAATCAAACTCGTTATGGCCCACTTACTCTTTTTATGCCCAATTAGACTCGTTAAGGACACAGAAACCCCTTATTCCCTCTAAGACCAAAATTACCCAATAATGAGCCATTACGGTCCGGTTCATGGCGAGGGGAATTTCTGATCATTCCCCCTCCGTTTTGTCTTTTTCGGCCGGAAAGAGAAAGGTGGTCACTGGGTTCAAATTTGATAATTTTCTTGTTGATCACCCTTCTTTTTTGCAAATTGTTCAACAGGGATGGATGATGTCGGTCCAGGGCTCTTTCATGTATCAAGTTTTGACTAAGCTTAAAAGTTTGAAAGGGTGTTTGCGGAAGTTGAGAGCTACGTATGGTAGTCTCTTGGCTCGGTCTAGACTTTGTAAAGATGAACTCGAAAAGGCCCAATTGGCGAGTGATGGGGATCCGCACAACAGGTTGTTGCAAGAGGACTTGTCGGTTTGGAGATTAGCTTACCAACAGGCGTGTAATGATGAAGAAAGCTCGGCCCGCCAACGTGCAAAGATTAGGTGGCTTAATGAGGGGGATGCTAATACTAAATTCTTTCATAGTGTTATGAAAGAGAAAAGGCATTCACAACGGGTTCAGGAAGTATGTGATTCGAATGGTGTTTATCACTACGGTGATGATGCTGTAGATACTCTTTTATCCCACTTTCAGTCGTTTCTGGGAAATCGGGATCGAAGTGTGAATCCTTTGACGCAAGACTTGGCTTTCCGTAAGACCCTTTCCCTTGCTGAATCGCTCTCAATGGTTGTCCCAATCACGGATATGGAGATCAAGTTGGCCATTTTTAGCATTGGAAATGATAAGACCCCGGGCTCGGATGGGTACTCGGCGAGGTTTTATAAAGGAGCGTGGAATATTGTTGGACCAGAGGTTACGCGTGCTATTCACAACTTTTTCTACACGGGAAAATTGGCAAAGGAATTGAACCATACTCTTCTCTGTTTAATTCCTAAGGTCCCTAATGCATCGCGTGTGTCGGACTTCCGACCTATATCTTGTTGCACGGTTTTGTACAAAGCTATTAGCAAGATTATTGTGGAGAGGATGAAAGGGTTGTTGGATGGATTGGTGAGCCCATTCCAGTCGGCTTTTATTCCGGGCCGTAATATTGCGGACAACATTCTAATGGCGCACGAGCTGGTTAGAGGTTATCAACGTAGCGAGGGCCCGGCCCGGTGTGCCTTCAAGATTGACATCCGGAAGGCGTATGACACGGTGGATTGGCAATACTTGTTTGGTATGCTGGAGGGTATGGGGTTTCATTTGGCTATTGTTAAATGGATCAAAGAGATGGTCTCGTCAGCTTCCTTCTCGCTAGCAGTGAATGGAGAGACAAAGGGATTTTTTAAAGGTGGTCGGGGCCTTCGTCAAGGAGATCCCCTTTCGCCTTATCTCTTTACCATTGCTATGGAAGGATTCTCTCTCATTTTTAAACGTTGCATTGAAGAGGCGGCTTCCTTTGGTTATCATAAGGATTGTAGTGAGTTTCAACTCACCCATCTTTGCTTTGCAGATGATTTATTTGTTTTTACACAGGGTGATGTGGATTCGGTGTTGGTGCTTAAGAAGGCTCTCCAATTGTTTCAAACTAAATCTGGCCTTTCGCCTAGTCTTGAAAAAAGCGAAGTCTTCTTTGGAAACGTCTCGGATCCCATTAGAAATGCTATCCGGGAGTGCTTACCATTCCGGAATGGTATCTTCCCAATCCGATACCTTGGAGTTCCGTTGTCCCCAATCAAGCTTAAAGCTAGGGATTATGATGCCCTCGTGACTAAGGTGATGGCGCGGGTGAACAATTGGAAAACAAAACACTTGTCTTTTGGAGGAAGATTACAACTCATAAAATCTGTGTTGGGTTCGCTACAAACTTATTGGATGTCGATCTTCACTATCCCCACGAGGGTGATCCATAAAATTGAATCGGTTTTCCGGGATTTTTTATGGGCCCAAGGGGAGAATTCGAGAGGGAGATGCAAAGTGGCTTGGGATCAAGTTTGTAAACCGTTGGAAGGGGGTGGTCTTGGTCTTAAGCGGCTAGCCTTATGGAACCGTGCCCTCTTGTCTAGACATGTGTGGAACCTTGTGACTCGAAAGAATACAATCTGGGTTAATTGGGTGTATCATTATTGCATCGGGGACGCCCAATTTTGGATCGTTCGGAAGTCTACCCGGTGGTCGTCGGTTCTTTGCAAAATTCTAGACCTTCGACCTCACATTAGAAGATTCTTTATTTTCCGGGTTGGTAATGGTGAAGAGATTAATGCATGGGAAGATCGTTGGGGGACTAATAACCCGTTATCTACGTCCATAACGTATCGGTTCATACATGGGGAGGGATTTTCTATGCGCACTTCGTTAAAAGATTTGGTTGATCGGCTTGGGAGTGTTTGGCCGAATGCTTGGATTCAAAGATACCCGCATCTTGGTGTGATGGAGTGGCCGATCATTGATAGTGACTGACGTGACCAAATTTGTTGGTCAGATGTTAATGGTAACTTAGTGGACTTTTCGGTTAAAGTCGCATCCACTTCTATTGGAGGCATACATACCGTATGCTCTTGGCATAAATGGGTTTGGTTTCCCGGTAACATTGCGAGACATGCCTTCTGTCTTTGGATTGCTTGTCTCCGTAGACTCCCTACTCAAGATCGTATGAGCATTTGGGTTTCGGAAGATGAAGGATTAGTTTGCCCGTTGTGCGAAGTTGACCAGGACTCTCACCGGCATCTTTTCTTTCAATGTGTGTTTGCGCATGATGTATGGCAACGCATAAAATTTTTTGCCAATCTAGAGGAATGGCCGGATGGATGGGACGATATAGTGGAATTGCTCTCGGATGATTCGTACGCGAGGAAACCGCTTGCCTCAAAACTTTTTGTTGCTGCTAGTGTGTACTACATTTGGAGGGAGCGGAACAATAGACTTTTCAGAAATGCGGCAATCTCAGTGGACCAAATTGTTCAAGATATAAGGAACATTGTCACTATGCGGCTTGCTTGGAATACTCGGCGGACTAGGAATCAGATTCATGGCCCGACGTGATCTTTCTTTGGATTGGTTGTTTTGCGCCTCTGGTTGGGTGGTGGTGTTTTTTTGGCTTCTGTTTAGAGTTGGTAGTTGCTTGTTTTGGTTTTTTTTATGGCTTGGTGCTTTTTGTCCCTTGCTTGGGTCTTTTGTTGGATGCTTGATATAACTTTTGTTGTTTCTTTGTTTTAATATATTTGCCGGGTTTTCCTTCAAAAAAAAAAATGAGCCATTACGGGCCATTTAGACCCGTTATACCTAAATTACACCTAATAAGATCTAATCAGACTCATTATGACCATTTACTCCCTTTATGACCAATTAGACTCTTTAAGGAGACACAAGCCCTTATACCCACGAAGACCAAAATTACCCAATAACGAGCCATTACGGACCACTAAGACCTGTTATACCTCATTTAACCCAATAAGGTCTAATCAAACTCGTTATGACCCACTTACTCCCATTATGACAAATTAGAGTCGTTAAGGAGACACTAACCTCTTATACCCATGAAGACCATAATAACGAGCCATTACCGGAAACTAAGACCTATTATACATTTTTTTATTTTGAAGGAAAACTTGGCAATATTATAAAAGCAGAAAAAAAAGGCGAAAGTCGAATTACAAGTTCACAGCCAAGGACAGGCCTAAGGCAACAAACACCAAACAACTAACAATCCAACCAAATGGAAAGGAAAGCAACAAAGGCGCCAAAAATCGCCAAAACACCCAACAACAAGACCCAAACGAGGAACCGAAACTATACATAATAACCTAAAGATCCCTTCGAACGCCTCTTCCAAGCCATCCTTGCAAGCACTACATCGCGAACATCCTTGATAATTTGGCCTCCAATCTTTCAATCATTTTGAAAAAGGCGTCGATTCCGCTCTCTCCAAAGAAGATTCACCGTGGAAGAAATAGATAAGTTATGCATTAACTTCAATGAGCAGCCATGCATAAAGCCGGTTACAAGACCATCCCACAAGTCCGCTAATCTAACCAAGTCGGAATCCTGTTTAATACCATGCCAAACATCCAAAGAGAATCCACATTCAAAAAAGTGATGGTTATGAGAGTCCGGACAATTACCACAAAGCGGGCACATCATATCTGGGGGATCATGCTTCCATAAACCAACCCTATCTTGGGTAGGGAGGCATTTATGGCACGCTTAACCACATGCAGAAAGAATGTTTCGAGATACATCCTTTAAACCTAACCATCTTCGTCCAAGCTACCAAAGGGTAAGGACCATCCAAAGATTTCCATGCCTCTTTAACCGTAAAGTTTATCAAGTCTTCATGAATTCCCTTCCAAGCCACAGTATCTCGATCATCCGAAGCATTTGGAACCAGGATGCTATTGAGCTCCGGGACACACTCAAGCCACTCAGTCGACCAAACCCTCTAATGTGATCAAGAACCTCATGGACCGTCGAGGAAGAGTCAATGCCAAATGCATGTATACGACGATATGAGAAATGCGAGACCAAAGGGCCACAAGACAGCCATGTATCTTCCCATGCGTTAGTATCCATCCCATCACCAATTTTAACAACAAAGAAACGTCGCATATGGTCACGTAAGTCTAGCATTTTCCTAAAAACCCACGACCAATTCGGTTTTGGCCGAACCATCCAAAGAGACGAGTTTTGGATATAGTTCGACCAAACCCAACGAACCCACAAGGAGTTTCTTCGGCAAAGAAGATCCCATATGTTTTTTTCGATAAGAGGTCGATTCCACACCGACAACCTCTTAAAACCAAGGCCTCCACAATCCACCGGACGACAAACATCCTCCCACGCAATTTTACATTTTCCTTTCGTATTTACCCCTTGCGCCCAAAGGAAACTTCTAAACATTGATTCAAGCTCATGAATCACCCCAGATGGTAGCACAAACACCGACATCCAGTATAGTTGAAGAGACTGGAGAACCGAAATCACAAGCTGCCTCCGACCTCCAAAGGAGAGCATCTTTGATTTCTAGTTATGAATGTGCATCCTTACTTTGTCCACAAGTGGCCTAAAATCCGCGACCTTTAGACGTACTGTTGACAAAGGCACACCTAAGTAATGGATAGGGAACACACATGCATTGAACGGGAGACAGTTGAGAATTGCAGCTTTCGTTTCATCCGGAACATTACCAAAAAACACTTCACTCTTATTAAGACTTGGGGCCAAGCCTGATCGAAGTGTAAATAAATCCAAAGATCATTTGATCACCTCCACCGAGTGAACATCACCACTTGAGAAGACAAAAAGGTCGTCGGCAAAGCACAAGTGGGTAATTTGTAAATCGTGACATCCCGGGTGGTATTCAAAAGCACTAGCTTCCTCAATACATTGTTTAAGCAACATAGAGAAACCCACCATAATTAACGTGAACAAGTAAGGTGAAATGGGATCACCTTGTCGAATACCCCGCGCCCCCTTAACAAACCCATCGTCCCGCCATTGATCGCAATAGAGAAGGAAGAAGTGTAAAGCATTTCCCGAATCCATTTGACGAAAACGGGATGAAATCCAAAACCCTCCAACATGCATAAAATATATCTCCAGTCCATCGTGTCATAAGACTTTCGGATATCAATCTTGAGAGCACATTGTGGCCTAACCACATCAAGGTGATATTTTGACACCAATTCTTGCGCCATGAGGATGTTATCAGAAATCCTCCTACCCAGGATAAAAGCTGACTGGGTAGAACTAACAAGCTGCTCCAAAAGGCATCATCTGATTCGAGATGATTTTACTGATGCATTTATATAGAACCGAGCAACACGAAATGGGCCGAAAATTAGAAACCTTGGAAGCATTAGGCAGTTTCGGGATCAGACAAAGAAGCGTGTGATTAAGCTCCTTAGCCAAGCGACCTGAATAGAAAAAGTTGTGAACAACTACCATCATGTCCTTACCCACCACACTCTAAGCAGCCTTGAAGAACTTCGATGAAAACCCATCAGATCCTGGAGCCTTATCATTACCAATTTGAAAGATCGAGGACCGAATCTTCTCATTAGTGATCGGTCGTATCATAAATAATGAATCAGCCAAAGTAAGCTTATTGAACAAGAGAGAGGACGGAATAATAAGATTGACGTTTGGGTCTGCCACCCCAAGGAACGAAAAGAAGTAGTCCACGAAAACTTGTTTGACATCCTCTCCTTCTACGTAAACCCCATCCGCATTGCACACCGAATGAATAAAATTCAAGTTGTGTCGTTCCTTTACCACAAGATGGAAATATTTCGTATTGCCATCACATTCCGCAAGCCATTTCAGCTTAGCACGTTGTTTGAGACACACTTCTTCATCAATGCGAGCCTGTTGATAAGCAAGTAATAAATGACCCAAATCCACCAACAATTCCAAGTTACCTGGGTCTAAGTCTTAGGAAAGTTGGATAGCATCCAACTCGACCTTTAACGCCGCCACGCGCTTTGAGAGACTACCATAAGACGCCCGAAGTCCACGAAGCAGGCCTTTAAGGCTTTTTAGCCTTCCAAGCACTTGATGCATAAACGAGCCATGCATAGGTTTAGCCCAACAATTAGAAACCACCTACAGAAAGTTATGGGTGATCAACAAGAAAATTGTCAAACTTGAAACCTCGTACCTGATTCACGACAACTCCATTAAACCAAAGGACGGTCGGGGAACTGTCCGAAAGGCCATGAAGGAGATAACACCGATGCATCCCCAAAGACATCAAGAAATTCCGTATTCGACAAAACTCTATCAAGTTTCCAAGATAATCCAAGGCCTCTCCACTTGGTTTTTGGCACCAAGTATATTGAACACCCGTATAGTGGATATCAAAGACTTCAATGTCCTCCACACATAAATAGAAATCCTCCATGTCACCATTACGTCTCGAGGAACCTCCAAACACGTCATGAGGAAATAACATCGAATTAAAATCCCCCATGATCACCCAAGGTTGAGAGCCCATAAGCACCTTGGATTTACATAGGCCTGACCATAACTCCCTACGAATTATACCATTATTGGACCCATAAATAACCATGAGAAAGAAAGGGGTGGTGTTCCCCTTCAATCGGATAAAGCAATGCATATATTTTTTTTTTTGGGGGAAAACTCCGGCAATTGTATAAAACGAAACAAAAGAGTACGGCACACCGCCAACAACCAAACGAAGAAACACAAAAACTTGGAAACAACCCCATACCAAGCAACTAACAACCAAAATAAACACAACATAATAGACGCAAATAACATCTAAAAAAAGATGCTAAAAAACACCGGAGCTCCAAACACCAAAGCCGCAAGGCCAAAGCTAAGATTAGGTCGCTTCATAAGATATAAGACGAGATCTTCTAGTAGTCCAAGCAAGCCGACATTGAACCATGTCCCGTATCTCTTTGATGATCACCTCCATATCACGCTTTTCATTACGGAACAAACGATTGTTCCGTTCTCGCCATATAAAGAAAACCGCAGCCGCAATATAGAGTTTCAGCCCAAGCCGATTGGGGAGCCGATTACCATCCGAAAGAGCCATCAAAACATCGTCCCAACGATCCGGCCAATCTTGAATATCCGCAAAAAACTTTATCTGGGTCCAAATTTCATTGGAAAATTGGCATTCAAAAAGCAAGTGGTTATGGGAATCCATACAAACCTCACATAAAGGGCAAATAAGGTTTAAACTATCCGAGTTCCATGAGAGCATATGATCCTGAGTAGGTAACCGCCGAAGGCATGCAGTCCACATGCAGAAAGCTTGTTTAGCAATGTGCCCTTTAAACCAAACACCTTTTGTCCACGGAACATTCTAGGAAGGCCCACTCAAAGCTTCCGAAGTTGCCCTCACCGAAAAGTCGTCCATATGCCTATTCCCATCCTCCCAACGAATCCCGTCCCTTTCATGCTCATTTAGACTCGAAAACTGAATAGTAGCAAGTTATGGAAACCGATCCACCCAACTATTCGGCCAAACCCCCTCAAACCGAGAGCTTAACTCTCTTAACGACGACTGGGGCGTGAACCCTTCCGAATGAACAAAACGATAAGAAATAAAAGAGGAAAGTGGCGTACCAGGAGCCCAACGATCCTCCCAAGCGTTTATTGTTGAACCATTGCCAACACGCATCACAATAAATGGTCTCAACACCGAGCGAAGATCCCATAATTTCCTTAGGACCCACGACCAACGAGAGCTTTTGTGAACATGCCAGAAGTGCGTTTCTCCCAAGCAATGGAGTACAATCCAACGAACCCAAAGAGAGTGATTTCGGGTTAGAATGTTCCAAAGGTGACGCGACAACAAAGATTTATTCCACGTAGCTAAAGGTTTTATTCCCAAACCTCCTCCATCGAAAGGCTTACAAACTCGTTCCCAAGCCACTTTGCATTTTCCTCTTGAATTTTCACCTTGAGCCCATAAAAAATCCCGACAAAGAGATTCAATCTTTTTTATCACCGTGGTTGGGAACGAGAATATAGACATCCAATGAATCTGTAAAGATCCAAGGACTGATTTAAGAAGCTGAAGACGACCTCCAAATGACAAAAACTTGGCCTTCCAATTAGTAATACACGAAACCAACTTCGTCAATAGCACATCATAATCACGGGTTTTCAACCGAATAGGGGAGAGCGGCACCCCTAAATACCACTCCAACATATTAAAGAGATAATGCCAATCAACAGTGTCATACGCCTTATGAATGTCAATCTTGAAAGCACAACGAGGCGGCACATCACCTCTTTGGTACCCACGAACCAACTCATGAGCCATCAAAATATTATCAGTAATTTGCCGGCCCTGGATGAAAGCAGACTGAGAGGGACTCACCAAAGAATCCAAACTACCCTTCATGCGATCCACAATCACCTTGCTGATGACTTTATATAGGACCGAACAACAGGATATAGGCCTAAAATCCGTGACTCTAGTCGCATGTGGCACTTTCGGAATGAGACAAAGGAGCGTGTGATTGAGCTCTTTCTCTAGCTTAGCCGAGTAGAAAAAATTATGAATAGCCGTAGTAATCTCCGTACCCACCACACTCCATGCAGCTTTAAAAAACTTTGCCGAAAATCCATCTGACCCCGGAGCTTTAGCATTCCCAATCTGGAAAATAGTCGCCTTAATTTCATCATTAGAGATCGGTCGGATCATGAAATTTGCTTCTCCCATCGTGAGAACCCTACGAAAAGCAAAATCATCAATATGAGGGTCAACTGCGCCATCCCTAGCACCAAGAAACGATTGAAAATGGTTCAAGAAGACCTCCGCAACATCTTGACCATAGTGAAAATCACCATTTCGATCAGACACCACCTGTATACGTTGTCCATGGCTTTTCTCCTTCATAACACTATGAAAGAATTTCGTATTTGAGTCTCCCTCATTTAGCCATTTGACTTTAGCTCTTTGACTAGCCGCACTTTCCTCATCTTTACAAGCTTGCTGGTAAGCTATAAGCCAAACTGCAAGATCCTCTTGGATTTGCCTATTTGTAGGATCAACATCACTAGCCAACTGAACCACATCCAGTTCTTTTTTGCAAAGGCCCACCCTCTTCGAAAGATTTCCATAAGAACTTCTTAGCCTTCGAAACTGGTGCTTCAAGATCTTTAATTTAGCCAAGACTTTAAACATGAAAGTCCCATGAACTTGGGCCTCCCATCCATCGTTCGTAATCTGCATAAAACGAGGGTGGTCCACCAAGAAATTGTCAAAACAAAAGTTGCGAGAGTGCAAACGAGTACCTCCCGTAAAAGATATCACCGCCGGAGAGTGGTCCGAAACCCCCCTAGGTAAGAACTCCGCAACCGTATCAAGGAACCGATCAGTGAAAGCAACATTAGCCATCACCCGGTCCAATTTTCGTCGGATACCCGAATCATCCATGGGCTTTTGAGACCAAGAAAATTGGACCCCCGTGTACCGAACATCAAAGACCTCGATATCATCCACACACGCTATGAAATCAAGCATCTCCCTATCCCGGGGAGAAGATCCACCCAAACCATCATGAGGAAACAGCATTGCATTAAAGTCCCCCATTAAGACCCATGCATGGTTTCCCATAAGCACCTTAAACTTCCGAAGACCCGACCATAACTGCTTGCGATCAATGTAGTTCGTCGCTCCATATACCACCGTACAATAAATGGGATTCGGGTCACCATGCAACCGAATCTCACAATGCATAAATTGCGCATGCATTTCAATTACCATGACATCCATACACCTTGGATCCCAAGAAACCAAAATACGAGTACCAAAGTCCGACCAAACGTACGCTTACAAACATCCTCCAAAGCCTCTCTTTTTACATGGGTTTCTAACACCGCACCAAAGTTAAAGTTACCCGAATGTAAAAGATCACGAACCTCCCGTTGCTTACTAGGAGCATTCAGCCCCCGAATATTCCAAGAGAGAAGCTTCATTGGGAACTTGAACTAGTGTCCACTCCTCCGCCCCCACCATTCACGTCACCCATTCCCCCATCAATATTCAAGACCGTATAGCGATTGGACGTTTTCAAGATGCCCTTAAGTGGCTGCTTAACGGACGAAACCCCCACCACCGGCGGAACAACTGCAGTTTTGGGTTTTTAGGGAGTGCATGTTCGTTGCCGTACTCCATCCGAACCATTCCCATATTTACCCGATGGCCCTCCTTCCACATGAGAAGAGACGTCATTCAAAAACTCCCCTAGGACTTTCGGCGGTCCATCACAAACCTCATTGATTCCCTTAGTCCCTACCACACGTTCCTCACTCATTGGCGCCGTCACCATCTCATTAACCGGCTCACCAACCACCACGACATTTACCTCCGTGCCCGATTGAGACTCCCGTAAAATATTTTCAACCACCCTAGGTATCGAACGATTATTGCAGCCGCCAATACACAATCCCTCACACATGCACGTACTAGTATCCCCCATAACCTTTTCTGTAGACTTCTCCCCTTCTTCAGACTTTTCTCTAATATTTCCATTACCATTTTCCCCCTCAGTCGAATTTTTAGTACGATAAGTCACTTTATTACCCCTCTTCCGATGAACACCGGCGTAAACGCATCATCATTCTTAGGCGTATTAGTTTTCCTTCCCACGTTTCGACCCGGCGCTTTTGCACATGTTCCAATAGTGTGTCCAAACTCACAACAGAGAGAGCATTGACTAGGCTCCCATAAGTATTCCACAAGAACTTTCGTTTTCTCCACTTTTTCCCCATTAACATGCGGTATCACCACCTCTATCTCCCTTTTTAACTCCCCGACCGCCCACACATCAATTAGGACTTTTGCAAACCTCGGTCTTCCCCATTTTTTATCACACATAGCAGTCGTACAAGCATCCATAGATCTTGGCACACCCAGCGCACTAGCAATTCGGCCCACTCCCTCTTTATTGAAGGCAACTAACGGGATATGATGGAGCTTCACCCATAAAGGAGATTCCGTGTGTACAGGTTTATTAAGGGCCTTAGTAGGATCCCAGCAAGCCACGAAAAGTGGAACCCCATAAACCATAAGAGGCCCTTGGTCAATAACTTGGGTACACCCTCCAACATCATTGAAGCGAAAAAAGAAAATCCCATTTCCGTTTAGCATGATATCATTTAGGCCAAATTTTCCCCATTGCGACAAAGCCACACGTTTGACGACAGAAAAAAGCGGCCTTTTACCAAGAAAATACCCATAAAGCGTGGTATTGTAAGAGATGCTTACCTCCTTGGTGAGTTCGATCGGAATCGTGACCACACTAGTTTTCTTGTCCTCCAAAGGGAAAAAATCCAAAGTTCCAACTTTCTCTCCACCCACGACATTCGAAAAAGTTAATCTTTTGAACACTGATTCCCTAGTCACTTGCTCCTTAGGGTTTTCCGTGTCCGTACCCGTCTGAATAGTCGTCGCATGCATGGAAACGCTGCCATCAGCGTCCCTAGATTCTCCTCCAGCATCATTAATCGTCGCGGAATTTTGTGAATCTGAACCCAATTGAGCCTCAAGTATCATTGCATCCATAATGACTAGGAGCACGCATACCCAGAAACTCAGGATTGAGTCTCACAGTGGTGTACGAGGGACTAGGAAACACGAGTCGCACAGGGTCAATGTAGATTGTCAACTAGAGGCTGCCACAAACCTTACCACCGACCCACGAATATCTGAACTTGAACTTAGCGTCCACCGAAATTCAAAACAAACCCTGGAACCAAAATGCATGCACCGTCCTAAACCCTAGATGCACCGACCCACTATCCCACAAACTTGGAAATATGGAAATTAAACAAACAATCCACAACAAAAAATTATTCCTAACAAGAACCAGCCACCGCCCCACTAACAATGGGAACCAATAATAAAAAAAGAATGATCGAGAAAAACCAACCTTAAGCCGTCCCACAAAATGAAACAGCTCACGAAATTACACAGCCGCCGTGCTCTCTCTTCGCTGCAGATCTGCGCAACAAAGGAAGCCACTACCACCGATCCACTATCAATATCAACCAATCACGAATCAGTAAACAAAAAAACTTGATCTTTTGATTCGAAAAGCATGCACACACGGACTGAAACCCTAATCTCTCTCTTCTTATTGGAAACAAATCGCACCGTCCCACTAACAATCCAAACCCAATCAGAATAAGCCAAGAACCAACGATCATGCATCTGCAACCCTACGAACTCAGATCATGCACCTCGCAGTGAAATCCTAATCGCCGTCATCGAGAGAGAATTTCCTTCGTAATGGTTCGTTTCCGTAATGGCTCGTTCACCCAATTAGTTCTTATCATACTTGTTATGACCCATTTAGCAATGCATATATTGATGGTGAGATTCCAAAATCATGAGGTTCAAAATTTTGACATCCCAAACAATCACAATATATGTCCCTCTCTCCGAGAAAACACTATTAGTCACCCAATTCCAACGATTGAAAACAGCTTTGCAAGTTGTTTCAATGGTCGCACCATGAAAATGAGTTTCGTTAAGAGCACACAACGAAATATTATTACTTATAATAAGATTTTTCACATCACTTTGTTTCATTCAGGAACTTAAGCCTCGAATATTCCAATAAGCAAAATTAATATTGACTTACCTGTGGGCAGGTTACCTTCGGTTCCAATGATGAAACATCATCCTCTTTCATCTCTCCATTAGTATCCATGCAAACCTCATCCTCATCCTCATCGCTTGCATTTTCATCTTCCCAAAGGACCAAAATGGTTTGACATTTTTGGGATTAAGGGCAGACCCCGACGTGACATGGTGTAAGTGCGAAACGAGCTTATTACAGATGCCACAAGAGGGGTTGGAGTGGTCGAAGAAGATGCACCATTATTTCGAGCTGCACCGCTCATGGTTGCCAAAGGCCCATGCACGATCGTTCCATTCACTGTAGGAATTCCATTATGCGTTCCAATCTCGACAGCAGGCTCCTTTTCAATTACAGGTGGTTCCATGGGAATGGAAGAGGGAGGAGGAACCGAGGTGCTTTGACTCTTGCTCCCATCAAAACCGGTAGGCATAGGATCCTTCAGATTTTCCTTACTTTGCTTCTCTGATCTTCGCCATTGACGTTTTTCCACCCGGATAAAACCATCTCCATCTTGCAATTGCTTTTTATCTTTAGAAGCAACCTTATGCACTACTTCCGCTTTCACACACGAGTTTGAGGTATGCCCAAACACACAACAATGGACACATTGTGATGGTTCCCAAAGGTATTCGATATGCACCCTGACTGTTTCATCCTTACCCCCATCCAAGCTAGGCACAACGACATCTATATCACGTTTCAATTTTCCAACCGCCCACACTTCCACCAATACTTTCGCAAATCCAAGCCTACCCCAAAGCTTTTCACACATAGCCGACATACACAAGTCCATTTGTTTTGGTTTTCCCAAGGCACTTGCAATTCAGCTAACTCCCTCTCCGTTAAAAGCTACCAATGGGATGTTGTGCAACTTTATCCAAAGGGGGCACGAAGTGTGAACCAGTTTATGATTTCCCTTGATGGGGTCCCATGGGAAAATGAACAAAGGAATTCCACGGATCATGAGCGGCCCATTCTCCACAACTTGGGTGCAGTCCCCCGCGTCATTAAACCAAAAAAAGAAGACGCCATTCTCATTCATCATGGCATCTTGAAATCCAAATTTACCCCAAGCAGCCTTAACAAACTTCTGAACAATAGGGAAGTGAATCCTAGGCCCAAGAAAATATCCATAGACAGTAGTGAGAAAGGACTTACTTGCTTCCTTAGCTAGCTCCATTGGGATGGTGACACAATAAGCATTCTTATCGGCCAACAAGAAGAACTGAAGATCATTCTTCACCAATCCACCCATAGCATCCTTGAAGTTCATCCTTTGTTTCATGATAACCACATTCCCCGCTTGAGCTCCACCATTCAAAGAACGACGATAAAAAACAGACCCCCGTTTTTCCTGCATGGGAGCCGTGTCTTGAACCCTACTCCCCTGCGTTTGATCATGCAACCCTCGTTTTTCACCTTCCATGTCCACATCTTGCATCATAGACGCTGCCATTGAAACAACAGCCATCACATTAACCATGATCTGGAAATGGCAGTAGTTGTCGACGCAGTCCACCACCGACCCAAATCCGTGAACCTGCAGTCACGAAACAAAATAGCAACACCGACCACTTTTTATTTGCACTATTGTCGCCGACCAAGAGAGAAGGAGTCACCGTCCCACTATCAATGCAGCCGCCTAGAAAATGGAATAAGAATATCTCCATCATCCCACTATCGGTTCTATTTAGAAAAAGGTAGCAACAGCTTAAGCAAATCAATTCCAAAACCAATGCACCGTCCCACGATCTGCAAATCTGCAGCCCACGTCAGTACATTGTTTCCTAAAAAAACAGTCGCCGTTTAGGAGGCGGCGCAAACCCTAAACACCATCCCACGTTCTTGGGTGATTAGACAAACACACGAGAACCAATTTAAAATTGGAGATACACCGTCCCACTCACAAAAACCAACAGCCAATCAATTAAAACCCAGAATTGGAACTTCATGTAACAGCAGACCATGCACGAAAAAAACCAAAACCCTAATATCGAAAAATTAATATCACAACCACAGAGCTGCCGCCGTCAGCCTGTAACAAGTCGTGTTACCTGTCGATAAGGATCACAAGCCCTCCAAACTCGATGTTGGTAGCCACAAAAACGATCCTTGATGGTTGGAATAATGCACGTAGACCTTCCAACAATCATGGAGCCGCCAATATGGATAAACCCACATCACCGCCTTACTTTCTCTCCTTTCAACTTCCCCATTATACCTCATCTACACCCAATAAGGTCTAATCAAACTCATTATGACCCACTTACTCCCATTATGACCAATTAGACTCGTTAAGGAGAATTACCCCAATAACGACCCATTACGGACCACTAAGACCTGTTTTTTTTAGAGGAAAAGTCAGGCAATTTTATAAAACGAAAGGAAAATTACATGTACAAAATGGCCACCAAAGTCCAAGGCCAAAGAAAGAAACAAAAAAAGTTGGCCACAACACCATACCACGCGACAATAAGCCAAAACAAGGAAAGGCTCATAGAACAAAAAAAAGCTAGCAAACAAAATGCAACTAATGCCACGCCACAGAAAAAGACAAGCAAGACAACGTCGCCACCTCCTCGCATCCATTCTAGCCCTCATGACCAGCATTCTTTCTTCTCAACTTCCAGGCTGCTCGCAGCATAATCACATCTTCAATTTCTTTAACGAGTTGCACAACCGTCTGACTAATATTCATAAACAGTCTTCGGTTTCGTTCCTGCCAAATATAATATACCGAAGCAGACAAAGCCAATCGATGAATCAGCCTCTTCGGCATCCGAGAACTGTCTCCCATGGCGAACACGATATCTCCCCAAACCTCCGGAAACCCACTCCAACCAAGCTTTCTCTGAATGGTACGCCAAACCTTATATGAGAAGGTGCAAGCAAAGAATAAGTGGCTATGCGAATCCATACATTGAGAGCACAAGGAGCACTTCATATCTAGCGGATCATGCTTCCATAACCAAATTCTATCTTGCATGGGGTGCCTATTCAAACACGCAATCCACATGAAGAAAGCATGCTTCGATATGTGGCCCTTAAACCACACCAAACCACACCAAGGTATTACATCTCGGGCCCTATCAAGAGAGGCGTAGTCATTTTGAACCGAAAAAAACACCGGTTCATTCATGACATTCTTCCAATAAAGTTTATCAACTTGATTATCCTGCAAAACGGGCAAAGCAATATTAGCAAGTTTCTCATACCTCACCAACCAATCTGCCGGCCACATGCCATTAAGCGCTAGCACGAGATCTCTAGCCAAGGTGTCCATCGTAACCCCAACCGAGCTAGCCACTCTGTACGATATAAAGGAAGCTAAATGTCCACAAGGTAACCAAGAGTCTTCCCAAGCGTTGACATCCTTTCCATCCCCACTTCAAACCAAAAAAAATCTCCGGAAGTGAGCCCTCAAGTCCATGAGCTTACACAAAACCCATGACCACCGAGCATTTCGCCTAGTAAGCCAAAAGGACGAAGATCGAAAGCAATGTAAGTATACCCATCTTACCCACAACGAATTTCTCCTACGCAAGAGATCCCATGCATTTTTAGCTAAAAGGGCACAATTCCAAGTAGAGAGTATTTTAAAACCAAGACCCCCACATTGCTTAGGACGACAAACATCTTCACAAGCAATACGACATTGCCCCTTAGAAGAATCTCCTTACGCCCATAAAAAATCCCGAAACACGGCTTCAAGCTCATGAATAATCCCGGACGGAAGAACAAATATGGACATCCAATAGAGTGGCAATGATTGGAGAACAGAAATGATCAATTGCTTCCGGACCCCAAACGAATGGAATTTCGATTTCCAAGTTTCGACTCGCGACTTCACTTTAAGAACCAAACCACCAAAATCAGCCGCTTTCAACCTTTTAGGAGAGAGGGGAACCCCCAAGTAACGAATCGGAAAAGACCCCAATCTAAACGGAAGGCACTCACGAATAGCATTTTGAGTATGAACCGGTACATTCCCAAAGAAGACTTCACTTTTTTGAAGACTTGGAAAGACACCCTACCGGATTTTAAATAAATGAAGAGCTTTCTTCAAAACTTCGACGGAGGCAACATCACCATAAGTAAAAACAAACAAATCGTCCACGAAGCATTGGGGTGTCATATAGGATCTAGAATACTGTTATTCTCCCAATGACCTTCTTGTATATACAAGATTTCAATTACGAGATAATTGTTCTAGTCCATAAACGGACTTTTGCAACTTGCACTTTTAGGTTTGATGTTTTAAAGCCTTGTATACGTCCTCGCTCAAAATTCCTTTTAGGGAATGTGGATTTTGAATTCAGTCTTCATGGCATCTTGCCATTTATCAATAATCCGATCTTCGGATTATTTTGTATCTCGTTTATTATCTTCAATAGCTTGTTGAAGCTCAACATCTTGTTGAATGTCAGTGTCAACCATCGTCCCATCTTTGTGGTTCTTGAATTTCTTCAAGATCTACTGCGTCCCCATTTGTGATTCTTGACTGAAAATCTTTTCTTAAGAACTCACCAGGGTGCGTTAACAAAACTTTTGTTCTCGCTAGACCTGTAGAAACAATATCCAATTAGATATCACATAAAGATGTACTTTTTAGACATTTGAATCATGCTTTCCAAAAGCTTTATGCTTAGCTTAAGAATTATAACCCCATATTCTCAAATATGATAACTTTGGGATCTTCCCAGTTCATTTAAGAGAGTGGGTTTTATTGGTCCTTGTTGGTTGCTACATAAACTAGTATTTGGGCAACTGTTTCTAGGGCATAACCCTAGAAACATTTAGGCAGAGTGGTGAAACTTATCATAGAGTGAACCATGTTTAACAGGGTTCTATTTCTCTTCTTGGATACACAGTTGTTATGCGGTGTCCCATGAGGAGTCAACTGGGATACAATCCCAAAAATCTCTAGGATGATCTATTGGCTTAGATATTCATGACCTCGATCTAACCGAAGCATCTTTATCCTTTGCCAAGTATACTCACTACTTCTTTCTAAAACTCTTTGAAAATTTCAAAGCTTTTATATTTGTTCTATTAGGAAAACATACCTATGTCTACTGAAGTCATCAATAGGATGTAATGAAGTAGTGATGATCGTATCTTGTGACATAACTATAAGTCTCACATACATCAGTATGGTTAACCCCTAATAGTTCTTGTGGCCCCTAAAGGTTTACCCTTTGAAGGCTCTTTTGTCATCTTGACTAACAAGATACACATGTATCATATGAATCATCATATGATTCCAACTCTCCGTCCCCCTGGAGTTTGGCTATGTGTTTCTTGTTTAAATGTCACAAATAGATCAGTTTTAAGCCCCACTTAATTAGTTATAATGATTTATAATTACAACTATTAATTTCATAGAACATTTATTAAGATAAAACGAAAATTTATTTCTAAAAACATAAATTCGGTTTGTTGTAATTGAGAAAATGAAACTAAATTCCTAGTAGCACTAGGTACATGAAGACACTTGCTAAGTGTTAATGTAAGATCATTTGAAAAGTTCATATCATATGTCCCTTTAAGCAACAACAGCTAGCTTAGCTCGATTTGGTCTGGTTTCATCTTCTCTTCACTTCTTATTTCCTGAAAAGTAGTACTAATATGAGTATCATACTCAATATGTAACACTTAGTCAGAAGTGAATTAAATCAAATGGTAAACATACCTGAAGGTCCAGCTCTGGTAGCTTTCTGCTTCTTGATTTCTGCCAATCAGGCTAGACAAGTTCTCATTTGGTGCCCATGGTGAAAACAATTATACCATACTGCAACCTCAGGAATTTCTCTTTTGCTCGTATCTATGCTGGATCTTCCAACATGTGTTTTACCCTTGGTTATCTCCCCCTTTTTTTATTATCCCACTGTCAGGTTTGATCATCAAAGCCTGTTTTGGTTTGGTTGAACCCAACTTGGATTTCATATCCCTCTCAGTAGTTTTAAGTATGCTGTGAAGCCCTGTGAGAGTTTTACTCAAACCTTTCATATTATAGTCCTTTACGAACTGCTTAAAATATGTTTTGGGTAGAGAGTTGAGAACCATATCGATTTCCAACTCTTGACCCAGTGGGAAACCAAGACGGGTCAGTTGGTCAAAGTACCCTTTTATTTTCAAAATGTGGGTACTAACTAATGAACGCTCAGTCATTTTACAAGCACACAATGTTTTAACTGTATCAAATCTCTCCCATTTTATTTGTAACCGAAACATAGACTTCAGTGAAGATATCATATCCCAAGCAGTCATGTTTTCATGATCCCGTTATAATTTGGTGGTCATGGTGGTTGACATTAGGCAACCAACAATCAGAGAGTCATCTTGGTACTTATCATAAGCAATTCTGACTTCAGTTGGAGCATTTCTAGTAGGAGCATTTGGAGGGGGGGTTTCAATAACATAGAACTTCTTTTCATACCTAAGGGATGGCCTTAGGAATCGAAACCATTCGATGAAGTTCGTTCCGTCCAATTTTTCCTTATCCAGGATTGACCGTAGTGTAAATTGGGATAAGTTGTTTGAGTTTGAATCTGAGGTAGACATCTACAAAATTATGATTTAATTTTAGTAACTTTAATGTCTCAAATAAATAGATTAACCTTTCAAAAATCATTTGATTTGAGATAAGATCCATATTTCACCTACTTCCATAAATGGCCAAGCAACTGTCTATGGAATTAGGCTATTTAGGTAGGTATCATCCAATTATGTTCAACATAACTCTTAGATATCGTGGGAAATTGGCACGTGTAATCCCACTTCAACGCCTTGAAAATACTCATAAATGGCCAAGCAACTGTCTATGATATTCTTAAGTAAACAGACCATACTAAGGTATCGTGATCCCACCTAAATACTAGACTTAGGATTTATTAAGATCAGTCGTCCAAAATACAACTATTTAAGTGAATGGCCAAGCAACTGTTCACTTAAATCTCGTTATTTTGGCTCCTTGTCTTACACTACATTCAACCGATATGATTGGTCGAGCACTGACCACACCGGTATCATGTATGCTCGACAAGTTCCTTAAACGGGTGGCGTTAAGTTTACGTTTTGTAAAAGGTTTAATTTTTAGAAAACATTCTAATTCTCTTAAAACATTTTATTTTATCTCAAAAAATATTGTTTTAAAAGTTTATATTTATTAAATCGGTTTTGAGTTTAATAAACATATCAATATCATATTTTATTTACCGATTCAAAATATGTTTTGCGTTTGATTTTATTTTTAAAAAGTTTGCAATTATCATAACAATAATAAAGCAATAAATAAAAACAAACACAAAATAAACAATCACAACAATAATATATGTACTTTTGGCCCTAATGTGGTGTTGTGAGCCAACACAACAACCACGGTCAATTCTAAGGACGTCTTCAAGCTCCCACTGGCCTCGCCATCTTGGTGAATTCCAGGGACTCTGTCTTTAACTTCTTGGCTCCGTCTTCGTTTGATTGACGATTTAAAAATAGAAAGATAACATATCCTAATCTATTTTACAATTGTCCCTATCTAGGAAAATTTAAAATTACAACCCTTGTAATTAATGCATTTTAATTTTCCAAAACATAAAAATAACAACCACAACAAACCAAGGGTCTTCTCGGGGCAATCCATATATTATTTATTTATTCTAAACATAAAATAAATACAAACTTTGGCCGGATTTAATTAACATAATTAAAATGTCAAGCTAATTGGAACAAAATATTATATGGCAAAATAAAATTAATTGACCTATATCAACTTTATGTTAACAAACCATGACCCAAAACCCTTTTCGGCTTAAGCTAGTAAACTTGGGTAACAACCCAAAAAAAAAAAGAATATGGGCTAAGAAACGGTTTAAAACATGGTTTTGAAACGAAAACCAACTACTCGAATCCCCTTTGGAAAGATGAAGTTAACACTTACCGGCCCAAAACTTAATAAAAAAAACTAATGGGCCTATTTAGCCTAACACGTGGCCCAACCAGTTAGGACAACAGCTCATCCGGTTGATCTAGCCAACAAGAAGGCAATCGTACCACCGCGGCTTGGTGGCCGACGCCCAAGAAAATTTTACAACCGAACCTGGAAGAACAACAGACAATAGTTGAAAAAGATAGGCAGCAGCTACAACTGTGGCACACAACGGGAAACCACGACCGAAACCAAGTGAGAAAATAATCGGCAGCAACCGAAAGAACCAACAGGGTCGGTCATGCTCGACATTCTCGTTGGTAGCGTCGATGGGTCGTAGGCCTTGCCACACCCTCGATTTTAGCCGACATCTGCGATGTGGATTAAAAAAAACACCAGCCGATGTCCACTCACGCAAACAACTCCATCCAACAACCTATGATGTGGTTCGACAGAGAGAAGAACAACATCGGTCGACAATAGAAGCCTATAGCGGCCACCAAGGCACACACACGTCGGTGGCTAGAGGCAAAACAAAAACCATGCCACCAATCGCGCTTAGTGGCGATATGGTAAACCCAACACAAAAAAAACTCGAACCGTGGTCCAGTGGTGGCTACAAACAGTCGGACTGATCCACTGAGGCAGAAAAGAATAGAAAGGGCAGTAGCCCTTTGATGAACTTTGATCGGCGGCAGCCGACAGACCCTAGAGATAAGCCAAAACAGCAGCACCACCCATGGAGGGTGGCGACCTGGACAACCGGAAAAACGCCGGTAACGCTCCTACTGTCAGACTTAGTCGATCGATGTCGTGAAAAGAAAACGATGAAGGAAAAAAAGCAGCAGCAGCTGCAAGGAGCCGGCGATAGCCAACGTGGAGAACCGACGAAGGCAAACGACAAGACAAGCCCCACAGTCTTGATTGTGGTCAAAGGTTGTAAGGTCAGGCGATGGAATCGTCGATCTAGCAGTTGTCGGCGGCAGTATGTCGCAGAAAAACGACCGACGAATAAAAAAACCATACGGCTGGGAAACGAGAGAGAGATGGAGGCGATAGTTTTTAGGGTTTTAAAACCCTTTTAATTGTTAAATCCTCCTTTTAATTATAAATATATATTAGGAAATATATTATAATGGGTCATAATATATACATATATATCATATATATGTATATATTTTATTATTACTTTGTCATATAAATCATTGTTCCCTATTTATTTAAATGTAATTAAAGTGGCTCTGATACCACTGTTGGGTTTTAATTCGATTGTAACCGTTAAACGTAGCGGAAATTAAAAGAAATTTTGGTTACAAATATTATAGAAACCTTTACAAATAAACTTAAAACTCAATCGGATCCAATGATACATTTAATTAAATAAAAACCACACCATAGGGTGTTTAGAATCTTACCCTTTTGGAGATCAGTCGGGATTGAAACGGAGCACCAAGAAACCAAAGCAGGTTTCCTCTATCGGTAGTCCACACACGAACACGTTTCCCGTCTCCACCAGGTGCTAGCCCAAAAACCCTAGATTTATATGTGTTTTACAGAAAAAAAAAGTTTTCTTTTCTGTATTTCTCTGAGAGGCTAATTCTAATTATTTCAATCGTTAAGAAAAAAGTTTAGCCCAACGCCCTATTTATACCAGAAGAATTATAGTTAGACTATAATTCAAATAAGGTAAGGTTTAGTATTTATCTGTAATATTCAAATTCAAATATATATATATATATATAATTATCTTTTAAACTTTAAATATAATTATGTATATATATATATATATATATAACATAATTACAGATAACACCATTTAATTAACACCATTTATATATATCTGTAGTATTTACAGATAACACCATTTAATTAACATAATTACGTTTTCACTCTGTAAATTATCATAATTACAGTTTAACACATATTTTCATAATTATTCTTCAAAAATAATTATTTCCTTAATAAACTTGATTTAATCCGGGTTTCTACAAATGGAAACAAACGTATTCTTTGTGTGCGACCTTATAGGTTTACATACTCCTCAGCAGTATCTCTGTGTGACACGTGTAGTGGGCATATAATAACTTACATGACCAATTAAACTAGTTAAGGAAACACAAAGGATACTCAGGAAGCCCAAAATTACCCAATAACGAACCATTACGAACCACAAAGACCCGTTTTATCTCAATAACACCCAGTAAGATCTAATCAGATCCATTATGACCCATTTACTCTCATTATGACCAATTAGATTCGTTAAGGAGACACAAACCCCTTATACCCATGAAAACCAAAATGACGCAATAACGAGTCATTACGGACCACTAAGACCCATTATACCTCAATTGCACCAAATAAGTTCTAATCAGACACATTATGACTCATATTTACTCCCATTATATGACCAATTAGACTCGTTAAGGAGACAAAAACACCTTATGCCCCACGAAGACCAAGATTACCCAATAACGAGCCATTACGGACCACTAAGACCCGTTATACCTCAATTGCACCCAATAAGTTCTAATCAGACTGATTATGACCATTTACTCCCATTATGACCAATTAGACTCGTTAAGGAGACATAAGCCCCTTATACCCACGAAGACAAAAATTACCCAATAATGAGCGATTACCGACAACTAAGACCCGTTATACCTCAATTACACCCAATAAGGTCCAATCAAACTCGTTATGACCCACTTACTCCCATTATGACCAATTAGACTTGCTAAGGAGACACAAACCCCTTATACTTACGAAAACGAAAATTACACAATAACGAGTCATTACGGACAACCAAGACCCATTATACCTCAAATGCACCAAATAAGTTCTAATCAAACTCATTATAACACAGTTACTCTCATTATGACCAATTAGACTCGTTAAGGAGAAAGAAACCTCTTATACCCACGAAGACCAAGATTACCTAATAACGAGCCATTACGGACCACAAAGACCCGTTTTACCTCTATTACACAAACAGACATATTTATCCAGACAAATATTTTAACTAAAATAAAGAGCTTCCACCGTTAGACAAATTATACTCGATTTATCTATACTACTATATAAAAATTCTAAAACGGTTATCGTACAATCTTTTGTACAATAACATTTACCACCCTTACAATGTTACATTTACCACCCTTACAATTACTTAATTACTTTATATCCCTTACTTTTTCATTTTTCATTTTTTATTTTACACCATTATCATATTAACACAAATAATCGTATATGAACAAAAATGCAAATGAAAAAATACGTTCCTTTTTCTACAAATTATATCAGTATAACCGTCTCGTCAATACCTTCAAAACGAGCCCAATATTGAATATTTTTTAATTTAACCGTACTATTAAATATCATGAATATCTACAAATTAAATTGTTTTATATCCATACGTTTTATTTTTTTTCACCGTTAGCACATTAAAAATACATAATCGTAAAATATATTAAAAATACGTTACATTCTTATTATAAATTACATCACTATAATCTCTACTATATTATAAAAATTCTAATACAACTTTTTACAAACCTTTGAAAGCCAAAATTTTCTCCCCCATGTTCCACTTCCTATAATTCAATTAAATGTTACGTTTATCACCCTTACAATTAGTTATTTAATTTATTTTATATCCCTTGTTTTCTTATTATACATTCTATACCCTTATCATGTTAACATAAATAATCGTATATGAACAAGCCCAATATTGAATATTTTTTTATTTAATCATACTATTAAATATCATGAATATCTACAAATAAGATTGTTTTATATCCTTAGACTTTATTTTATTTTCACCTTTAGCATATTAAAAATACGTAAACCAACTAAAATATATTAATAACACGTTTCATCAATTCATTTTATTTTGAAAAAGTTACATTGTAACACACATAACAAATTATTGAAATAGTTCACATAAAGGGTAATTGGACCAAATGGCCAAACCACGGGGAGGGATTGGCCTCTTAGCCATCCCTCTCCCCGAATTCAAAAAATAGCCCAACCTGCGCATTGGAGCCCAGGTACGCAATGGGGTAGGGGTGCGCAATTGCGTACCCCTACGCCATTGCATACCTACCTTTATTTTAATACTCAAACGACGCAACAAGAGCCCCCCACCTCCCTTTTTAATACTCGATCGGCGCAAGAAGCAGGACCACCGGAGCTGTCGATTTTGCGCACCCCACCACAGATTATTTAATTTTATACTCGATTTGGGACCACAATGGCTGAGGTTAGTGACTTCCCTCTAACTCTTCTACTCTCTTGCGCAGGTCATTTAACACGGAGCAGCGGCAGGCCCACCGTAAGGGGGGTCCACCGGTGCAAGAGGGGGTGTACGCCATTTGTGTACATGTCTTTTTCACTTTAGTTGATCGATTTTGTAGTTATGAATGATGTTTATTATATATTTTTTTGTTATATACAAAAGTATATTATCATTTTATATTTTGGATTATAATTTTAGTGTCATCGTAAATTACACAAAATAAAACACAATAAGATATTAGATTAAATGGTTGTAGTCATCATGTTATATTAAATGGTTGTAGTCATCATGTTATATTAATTTTGTTACAAAATAACCATCGTTTGAAATTGTTCTATATTTAATTTTTGAGTTCTTGTAACATAGAAATATACACTTTAGGATCCCTTAACTTTAGAAATTTACACTTTAGATCTCTTAACTTTAGAAATTTATACTTTAGGTCCTTAACTATTGAAATTTACACTTTAGGTCCCTTAACTTTAGAAATTTACAATTAAAGTCCCTTAACTTTAGAAATTTACAATTAAAGTCCCTTAACTTTAGAAATTTACACTTTAGGTCCCTTAACTTTAGAAATTTACACTTTAGGTCCCTTTAAATTAGAAATTTACACTTTAGTTCCCTTAACTTTAGAAATTTACACTTTAGGTCCCTTAACTTTATAAATTTACAATTTAGGTCCCTTAACTTTAGAAATTTACACTTTAGGTCCCTTAACTTTAGAAATTTACACTTTAGGTCCCTTAACTTTAGAAATTTACACTTTAGGTCCCTTAACTTAAGTATTATATCATTACTATGCAGGGAAGAATTTTCTACAATGCAAAGTTGAATCTGAAGAGTAAGATGACGATGGTGGAGTTGATTCGCCAAAAATTGAACCCCAGGCGGTTAGCGTTATTTAGGGAGATATGTTTCGGTCATTGGTTGGATCTGACCGATACATCTGTCGACCTTATCATGCTCCACTTATTCTTACAGACCCAGGTCTTCCCGGAAAATGTACGGGATGACGAGATGTTCTTTCAGGTTGGTGGCCACGCGCTTCGGTTCGGCCGTGAGGAGTTTTGTCTTATCACAGCACTTCGTTTCGGACCCGAACCGAAGATGCATAAGAATAGGCCAGATGGTTTTGTTAGACGGGTGTTCCCACAAGGCAAGTTAACGATGCGGAACATTCAGAATTTATTCAATCTTATCGGCACTGATGGCGAGGGGCGGGCCCATATCGATGACGATTATGCCATCCGTATTTGTCTCATGATGATGGTTGAGATGTTCTTCCTCGGTCATCAGTTGTCCCAGCATCTTTCCGACACTCTACTTCGGGCCATTGATGATCTGAGCGTGTTTAATCGGTTTCCCTGGGGATCGTATATCTGGGCGCGCACCTTCAAGTAGGTGAATGGAGCAATCCGTAGACGATCGGACCATGGCGAGAGGATGTCGTTATCTAGTTTTCTATTTGCATTCAAGGTTAGTTAGTTGATATGAAATTAATATTTTACAATCTATACGGATTCCCTATTTCTACAAATTATTTACTACTATCTTGGTATTCTAATTCACATATATGGATTTTAGAGACATTTCCTATGGCCAGCACGTATTATATACTGACTAACAGGATGCCACGTGCGGTTGGTTGGGATAGGTCTTCGACAGTTATTGTTAGTAACCATGTATATGCTCTCATGGATGTGTCGACGTTAAGTTACATTGACTACAAAAAAATTGTAACAAATGAGGCCCTCGTGTGGATTTCTAACATGATTAATTTTCAATATATTAGGAGGAGTGGGCCCCACGTCATAGGCTTATTCCTACGCCGTTTGAGGAGATCCAGAAATGGTATATTTAGAGCCATCGCAGGTTTAGTAGCTTGGAGGGGCGTCGATCGACGAAGAGGTCGAGAGTTATGCAGGATGTTGACGAGGGTAAGTCATTCTAAGTTATCCGATATTTATAATATTTTTATAAAGAGAAGTCATTCTAAATTATCTAATATTTATAATAATGTTAATTGTTTTTATAGACGGAGGTTCCGAGTCAAAGGGAGACGACCAGCCTGATCATGACACGGGCCCCCCGTCCCACGCAGACGTCAACAGGGCACATGAGGGCACCTCTTACGAGGAGCCACCATTTCATGTTGGGCATAGTCCATCCTTTCACCGTGAGCATAGTTCATCAGGCCACCATCAGCATAGTCCACATGTTGACCCCTATGCTGACCGGTGGGCTGAGTTTATGACGTTTAAGGATGATTACTATGACTTTCGAGCATCTCACCACACAGATCATAAACCTCTTGAGAGACGCCTTGCCGAGGTAGAGAGGCTTACTAGCCAGTTTAGCTCTTTTCAGGTAAGTGTTTAACTTAATTTATCGGACATGGTTTTAATAGGTATCTTTTGAACCTTTATGTGGTTTAATATGCTTGATGACAGATTCCATCCCATCAGCAGGGTGGCCAGCCCTCCCAGCCCGCCAACATGCTGCATGGGTTCGGATCTTCGATCTTCGGAGGCCCGTCCCAATACACGGATAATGTTAGTTATTTCAATCGTCATATGGCATCATTTTTATTTGTTTTCAGTAAGACATAAAAACAATGACTTAGATTAATGTGCAGAGTTCATCATCCTTCTTTGATGACTTATTCGGATCTTCGTCGTTCGTTACACCGCCCCACCACATGGCACATGTAAGTTATTGCATTTGGTAGGTAATTTGATTTTTATATTCTGAATAGAAACTGAACAACCTAAATCTTATTTTGCAGGACATAGGGGCAACATACACGGGGTTTAGCGGTCAGTCCACTGGTGGCTCTCCGTTCGTTACACAGGGCCAGTATACGCAGCCTGTAAGTTAAGATATTTGTTTGTTACATTTGATATTTATTTCTTAAAACAAACTTGTGAGGACCCAAATTATTTTGCAGGGCACATTAGGGTCGTTACTCCATGAGACTGGGTCGACTACGGTGGGTATGTTAGGTTTGTCGGGGTTTGTTGGGGCTTTGTTCCAGGATACGCCACAGGAGAGTACATACGTCGGCCTATCGACCTTGACGTACGTCCAGCCTCCAGTGTCCCAGGACATTCAGATGGCACCGCCAACGGATGTTCACCAGAGGTCGACACGCAAGAAAGCTCCTGGGAAACAATTGAAGCCTCCTTTCACCCCCTATGCCTCCTAGTACAAACCCACCTTCCCAGCACCGCGTAGCAAAGGCGCCCCCTCGTCGTACTGCCGCTGCCACCACCACTGCTGCTACTGTCGCTGCCACCACCACTGTTGCTACCTCTAATTACACTTCATTGGCTATTGCCATAAGATGGCAGCGTAATGATTTGTCGAGTTATTGGCTTAGGTGCATACCCACCCATCCTGTCAATAAGGAATGGTGGGGCTTATTACTCGGTTTGTAGGGTTCGGGGTGGCTCGAAACCGATGTTAGTACTAAGACGTCATTTCATTTTCTCTATTATAATGTCTATTTATATGTCTAACATTTTTTCCTTTTTTAAATAGCACATCGACGGATGGGTTCGGTTTATCCTTGAGTCGCGTTCGCCCAATACACAGTGGACGGTGATGACGTCCGATTTCATGCATTACTTGATCGCTGGTGGAGGGTCGAGTTCCGTCTACAAAATGGCGAAGGAGCTGTTAGGTGTACTATGGTGGTCTCTGGATTGGGTATGATTTTGAATTTAAATATACTTGTTATTTATAACTATGTATAGTTTAATGTTATTTACTGTTGGTTTGTTTTTGAACCAATATTTCAAGTCTTTCTTCCGATTTGCATAGATCAGAGGCATTGGGTGGTTGGCGATCTCGACCTAGACATCATGGAGATGACCGTATATGATAGCTTTAGGTGCGAGTCATATACGGACACTTTTAGAACAATGATGGATAAGTTCGCCGACCTTCTAGAGGAATTTCTTACCCTGGCAGGGTGCCCAGCACTTGCAGCGCATAGCCACGAGTTCACTTGGGTACACGCAGAGGGGGTACCGCAATAGCAGGGTTCATTGGGGGATTGTGGTCCTCTGACATGTATGTTCCTCACACAGTTGGCAAATAACGAGGTCCCAACAACGACGGCGGATGAGTCGGCACGGGCTACGTTCTGGAGGTGTCATATGGCAGATGTCTTTTGGGGCATGATACAGACAGATCGCTTTGTATGATTCCTTTTAGGAGCTTGTATATGAACGATGATTTATCTTTGTATATACAATTTTTGGAAGTTTTAGTTAATTTCAATACAATTTATTAAAAATTCAGTCGTGTAGTTTAATTAAAGCATCATTTCATTAAAATGCACGTATTCAATAACATTAAAAATCCAGTCGTGTATTTATAGCCAAAGGTAGTACAAAAACCATCTTAGCAATTGCGTACCTGTAAAAAGCTTCAAGATTCGCTTGAAAAGCTTCAAGATCCGCAATTGTGTACCTGTTTTGTTTGGTTGTTGGTCACCGACACTTGTTTTGAAGTAGTTTAAACATATAAATGCATCACACCAGAAAATAGATTAGCCAATTTAATTCTTTAAACAAAGGCATAGAAAGTACATCTATCAACTAGCAACGAAGAAAACCAAAATACAAAACCATGAAACAAAGGCATAGAAAGTACGGGTACAAACTAGCAACAAAGAAAATCCAAATACGCAAACAACAACGCTAACACCATCTAAGGATAAATGCTTTACATTGATCAATCCAATTTTGTTTCTGGGTAACCTGCGCTTGCAGTACTGCGAACTCTTGCATAAGCTTGTTTACTTGAACGTTGTTGTGGCGAATACGGTCTTCTTTCTCTTTTATCTCCCTCTTCAACCTTCTTACCTCCTCCTTGTCCGCGTCGATCCTTCTCAAGTGTCCATCCTTCTTGGCCATCATTTCCTTCCATTCTTCGGTGAGTTGTTCGATCTCCGCTTCACTTTTCTCTATCGCCTTTTTCAGTCTCGAGGGAATTATTTGTGAAGACGGTGGGTTTGAGGATGATGCATTTCCAGCCATGTGTTTGGTCAAAGAGGAGACTATTATGCTATGAAAATGGTGTATGGATATTGTGAACTATATAGTTGGTATAACTCAGGTATTTATAGCCAAATTCTAAGGACAACCCCTAATTAGGGTTAATCTGGAGTTGACACGTGGGTGGGTGCGCAATGGAGTAGTGGTGCGCAATTGCACACATAATCAATTGCGCACATACGCAATTGCGCACATAGGCTTTGCTGGGGAATCTTGCAGAAGAAACGTTTCAGCCTTTGCAGGGGAATCCTGGCAGGCTTTGTAGGGAAATCGTTTCAGCCTTTGCAGGGAGTAGTGGTGCGCAATTGCGCACATACGCAATTGAGCACGACCCTATCTTATCATCGACTATAAGTAGATGCTCTGGTGAAGTAGTAATTCACAACTTGATATCTATTCTTTCTACCCTTTACATCGTTTACAAACATTCTCTACATTTTCATAACTTAATGGCAGGAGGTTCACGCTCTAGGGGGAAAAGGTCGGCGAATGGGGCTGACACTTCACGCTCCGACTACATCCAACAATTGAATGATGGATCTAAAAGGATTGACTGGAGGGCACACGTGACAACGGAGGAGTGGGCACAGTTTGGGAGAACTGCGGTTGATCGCCCAATTACTACTCTAGAGTGGGAGCAGTTTAACAATGCACGGGAGGCATACTATCCTGCTCATGGGGAGAATCCCCACCTTATTATCAATCTAACCAGCGGACGGGAAGTCAATCTTAGAGAGCAATAATAATATTTATAAAAGGTTTATTACAGACATGGCTTACTCGTTTAGATCAACGTTTAAATCAAAAGTACCATGTCTAAAACTTTCATAATTCTCTTGGGTTGATATTGGTTGAGTTTGTTGACTACCAGATGCCCTTTGAGTTTGTCGACTACCAGATGCCCTTTGACGGCTCACATTTACTGGTGCAGGAGATGGACAGTTTGCTCGGGTGTGTCCTGTTTGTCCACACCGAGAACATCTTCTCTGGATGGGATCCTCATCCTGAGATGGGATACGGTCATGGTTACTCGGTCGACCAGCCCGTCTTATTACGACTGGTGGTCTAACGGTCATAAGTGGGTGGTCTGGAACAACCCATCCCTCTCCTGGACCGACTGGATGTATGAGCTCTGTGTATGTTTGTCGGAAATTATCAGACGCGTAGTAACCAGTCGCCAGAAGGGAAACATCTGTACACCGTTGATTTCTTGCGACGACGATTGCATGGTCGCATGGTATTCTTGAGAACTGCCATTTCTTGCACGAGCAAATACGATTATTTAAGTCAACTTATGCGTCCCTATCCCCGTCGCGGACTTCCCAGTAACCTCGGCCAATCTCATGTACAGTCCACATTGCGGGCTTGTTGTCAAGATCGAAAAATTCTAATGAAGAATTTAATTAACACACTCAGAAACAATGTTAAAGAAGTTGCGGAAAAACACTTTAACTCAATCAATGAAACAGTACTTGAATGCAAATCACAAGTTATATTGATTAACTTAATGATTACAAACACAACCTCAATCTGTTGAACAGGCTCAACAGACGTTCAATACTTCTCTATTGAAAGGATTACAATGAATCTTGAGGTTAATTCTCACTAAAACGTATATTGAAATTCTATCAATGTGTATTCTAAACTATGCCTTCTATACAGCATATATACAAGACAGATTACAAGATAATTATCAAAACAAAATTGATCTTCATAATCCATTCCATAATTATCTTCATCTCTATCTCCAGCTCCTATTCTTTCTCTTCAAGCATTATCTTCATAAGCAGTATTAACTTCATCCTTATCCAGCAGCATTAACATCCTCAGCAGTATTATCATCCTCAGCAGTATAAACATGCTTGCAGTATTAACCCTTCACTTGTAGTAGTAATCTTCAAGCAGTACTAACTACTAGCAGTACTAACTACTAGCAGTACTAACTCTCCAAGCAGTATTAAATCTACTAGCAGTAGTAATTGTTCATCATGCAGTAGTAATTTTACAAGCAGTAGTAATACCTTTCAAGTAGCAGTAGTATCCATCCTTAGCACATTCAGACCCAACAATCTCCCCCTAACTTAACTTTTTAGAATGAGAAGTTAAGTTCTTCAGCATAAGGTCTTCATGATGCTTTCAAAACTGCAACTTTAATTCCCAAGATTTGGATCCAGTCCCAGACTTTGATTAATTGTTCTTCTGATTACTATTCTGGCCATTTCTGATCCTTTAGCACATACCAGCTTAGCTTTTAACATCCCTTCCAACTTAGCTTTGTTGTGGTCATAGATCTTGTCAACCAAGTAGTACTCATGATAGCTTTTGTCAATTGTAATCATGTAGACACCACAGTTTTCAAACAACATCCAATGATCAATCTTTTTAAAACCATATTCATGATACAAATCTTTGATCCTGTACTGCACTCTTTCAGGCTCAAACATCATGCATAAGTACTCCATGGCAATCTTGATTAAGCTCATTTCAGTCCCTTGCAACACAGACTCATACAGCTTTATTCCAACTTTGTACATTTCCTCCAAGTCAGCTCTGGAACAACTTCTGATCACTTTGCCGCAAGTTGCATAAACCTCAAACTGATCACCCATTCTTTTGAATCTGAAATATTCTTTTCTGTTGTCCTTCAGAATATCCCAAAAGATAATTTCTGGTGCTTTCATAGAGATAGGGTCAGCTTGCACTGGTTCTTCATTTGTCAAAGTCATGTACAAATGGAACTGCTCATTAGAAGGTTGCTTGGACTGCTCTTGATTCTGCTCTGGCTCTGCTGAAGGTGCAACAGTAGGTTCTACTTCTACTTCTGCTCTTTCACTTTTATTCTCCTTTTCAACTTCTTCAATTCTTGGCCTCTTTGCCTGTTTCTTGGTAGCAATAGATTTCCTTCTTTTTATAGCTCCAATTTTCTGAGCTAAGGTCTCTTCTTTCTTTACTTCTTCCTTGTCTTTGATAGGAGTGTCTTCTTCACTGTCAGGGAAGGGCTGTTGTATGTTGAGGTCATGCCTTTCTTTCATCTTTCTTTCAACCTCTACCCTTTGAGTGAAATCCCCTTGTAGTTTGGCCATCTCCTTCTTATACAGTTCTTCTATTCTACCATAAGACATGTTGGTAAACATCCCTTCTTTGACTCCAACTGACCCTTTCATTGATCATCTTTCTTCTTTCTTGATTGGCCAGGAATGTCTTTGAAGGCTGTCTTTGTCTTGTCTTTAATGTCAGCCTTTGCCTTGATGCCTTCTTTGTAACTTTCTTAGCAGCAGCAGCAGTCTTTAAACTCCTTTGAAATTCCTCATTAAGCTTTGTAGATAACTCCAAAGCAATCTCTCTGTCTTTTGCAGATTGGATTTCTTCTTCCATTTCCATCTCTTCTTGCAGTTTCTTAGCTAACTCTTCATCCAAATCAATCTGTTTCAGCTTCTTCATTGGTTTCTCAGACTCAATCACTTTCTCTTTCCCTTTCTTTTTGATCTCTTCCTCACTGATCTTTTTCTTTATCTGTTCTGATTCTCCTTCTTTAATGACCACTCCCTTAGCCTTTTGAGTAGCCTTGGGAGTGTCATTCTTTGCCTTTACTAGAGTCTCTGCAATTGCTATTTCCTCTGCAGACATACCTGTTTCAACTGCAACTTTCTCTGTTTCTACTACTGTTGTTACTACTTCTGGTGTAGTTACTGCTGCTGATGTAGTTTCTACTTCTTTTGCTGTTTCAGCTTCTGCATCAATTTCCCCCTCAAAATGAGATTCCATTCTAACAGGGATTTTCTTTTCAACTTCAGCTTGACTCTCCCCCTTTTTGGAAGCATCATGAGGAATGCTCCTTTTCTTTAATACAAACTGTGTTCTTTTCTTTTTGTGCACCAGCTTAAGAACCATCTTTTTGAGTTTAGCAATATGCCCCTGTTGGGAGATAATCACCTTTTGCATTTCCTTTATTTCTGCACCCTGTTTGATTACATCCAGGTTGACATTGGCAATAGTTTCCATCAATTCCTCATAGTTATATTTGTCCTCACCTCCTTTGGGTGTGTTGACCACCCTTGAAGGATCCTTGGATCTTTTAGTAGAGGCCTTCTGCCTAGCAGAAGCACCTTCTACCCCCCTTGGTTTCTTGGTACCTGGGACCTTTAGATGATTGCTCATCTAAAGTTGTCGTGGGGAAGGTCTTAGGTATGTTCACACTGTCCTGTCCTACACCTTGTGCAGAAACAGTAATGTGAGCCTTGCTGCCCACATGCTCATCCTTCTCCTTATAGAGCACCTTCTGGGGGTTGGGAGACACCCCTATGGTTTCCCTGTCGATATTCTCTAATGGAGAATGCTCCATTAGAGGGCTTGAAGGCTTTGGGGGTGAAGGTACACGAAGGGAAGGAACCTTCTGCACCTTTTTCCTTATATATATTTTAGTGATGGGGGATGTTGGCTGGACAATAGGGATCTGAGGAATATTAATAGAATTGAATGGTGTGGGTAGGTCATCAGTGGGGTGTTCAGGTGTGGGCTGTGACCCTGATGCCTCACCATGGGAAAGAGACACACCCATCATTGTAGAGAACAATGGAGTGTCTTGGCCAGAAAAGTCCTTGGAAGGCCTTTGGGAAGTTTTGGTACATACACCTCATTAGAAGAGGGTAAATCCGTCAATTCATTAATTAGTAATTCTTGCACAAATCTTGGATACATATAAAAGCTTTTGGATTTAGTATCCAGATTTGACATTAAATCATTAAAGATCATTTGAGAAAAATTAAACTTTCTAGAGGTAGCTAAGCAGACTAGAGCATAAGCTAAGGTACTGCTGAACTCACTCCATCCAGTTGTTTTTCGTGAAATGCAGTGTTGTAGGGTATGAACAAAGAATCGTCATTGAGGTGAAAATCTGTTTTTGTAAAACTTATATACATCAGTGGGACCTTCATACCCCATACGACTAAGAACTTGGAAGAGATCTTCCTTAGGAAGAGAGGTAATACCTGAGGCATCATCTAAGTGAAGATGAATGCGTATGTTATCCTCTGATATGGTAATGGGTTTTTCACAAACCCTTGATTGGATAACTTGCCTTCCTTCCACAGTCTGGATTGAGGCATTTGCCCAGAACTGTCTTAGATGTTCCACACAGATTGTGGGATTGACAGTGAGGGCATAGGCAATGTGTGACGATTTAAGGAAATCCACAATCTGATGAAAACCTTCAGCCTGTTTGGGTTTTTGCAGCATAGCAACCTCATTGTGTTCATCAAAGAATTCTAGTCCTGCCATCATTCTGATTGATTCTAGGGTTCGAATCGCAACTAGGGTGTACACTGGTGAGCAAGAAATCGAGAGAGAAAGAGAGAGAGAGAAAGAGAAGCAATGGAAGTTCAAAGAGTCGTCTGTATTTTGGCGGTCACAAATAGGTATTTATAGGTGGAGGGTTTCAGTTAGAAGCAGTACTAAGTACCCTAGCAGTATTAACAAGCCCGCAGTATTAACTCAGAGTAGCAGTAGTAACACATATTGGCAGTACTAACACAGACTAGCAGTATTAACACCTGCCAGCAGTAGTAACACTGATTAGCAGTATAAATAAAGCAAGCAGTAGTAACTTTGCACTGGCAGTATAAACGACCTAGCAGTAGTAACCATACTTAACCCTTTTTGAACTGTTATCATGAGTAATATAGAGAGCAGTATTAACTGAACTAGAAGTACCAAGTATTCAATTTAAGCAATCTGAAACACTTAAACACACAAGGTTAGTAGCACCATGCACAATTCAATATGAGAAAGTAGACAGAAAGGAATCTATACAGAAATGGTACATAAAGCAGATCAAATGAGGCTTATTCAGTGTTTATTATGCCCACACTTGTGACCAAGAATGTGAATCTACCCACATCAAAAGCTTTGGTGAATAGATCAGCAAAATGGTTACTTGTATGGACTTTCACAACCTGAATTAGCTTCTTTTCATTACAATCTCTGATAAAATGGTACCTGATTTCTATATGCTTTGTTTTGGAGTGCTTGACTGGATTATTAACAATGCTAATAACACTGTTATTGTCTATGAAGATTGGAGTGTGAAGAAAAGATATACCATAGTCCAGCATTTGATTCTGAATCCAGAGTATTTGTGAACAGCAGCTTGCAGCAGCTATATACTCTGCTTCTGTTGTAGAGGTGGACACTGTGGTTTGTTTCTTGCACTGCCATGACACTAGTCTTGCACCCAAAAACTGACATCCCCCTGAAGTTGACTTTCTATCCAAATTCGTACCACCCAAGTCACTGTCTGAATAAGCAAGTAGGTCAAATGGTGAGTCATGAGGATACCAAAGACCTAATCTAGGTTGGCCTTTGAGATATCTGAATATCCTCTTGACTGCTTGAAAGTGTGACTGCTTAGGCCTTACTTGAAATCTTGCACACACACAAACAGGAAACATGATATCTGGTCTTGAAGCAGTGAGATACATGAGGGAGCCAATCATGGATCTATAGTGATGAACATCCACATCCTCCCCCTCAAGATCTGCAGTGATCTGTTTGTGTGTCTCCATGGGTGTGCTTGTAGGCTTTGAATCTGAGAATCCAAACTTAGTAAGAATGTCCTGCACATACTTGGATTGGCTTATAAATATCCCATCTTTCTTCTGCTTAACTTGTAGCCCAAGGAAGAAAGTAAGTTCACCCATAAAACTCATCTTGAATCTCTTGTGCATCAATTCTTCAAAATCTCTGCACATTTGATCTTTTGTGGATCCAAAAATAATATCATCCACATAGATTTGTACTATAAGGATGTCCTTCTTCTTCCTCTGAATGAACAGAGTCTTGTCTATGATTCCTCTTTGAAAACCATTTTCCAAGAGATAGGTAGACAAAGTGTCATACCATGCCCTTGGTGCTTGATGTAGCCCATAGAGTGCCTTCTTCAATTTGTATACTCTGTCAGGATAATTTGGATTCTCAAACCCTGGAGGCTGACAGACATACACTTCTTCTTCAATTCTCCCATACAGGAAAGCACTCTTTACATCCATCTGGTAGACCTTGAACTTCATGAAATAAGCATGGGCTAAAAATAGCCTGATTGCCTCAATCCTGGCCACTGGTGCAAATACCTCTTCATAATCAATTCCCTCTTCTTGAGTATACCCTTGTGCCACTAATCTGGCCTTGTTCGTTATTACTATTCCTCTCTCATCTTTCTTGTTCCTGAAGATCCATTTAGTGCCTATAGCTCTGTGTCCGTTTGGAAGGTCAACCAAATCCCATACATCCTGCAGTACAAACTGCAGTAGCTCCTCTTGCATTGCTTCTATCCAGCTTGGATCCTTCATTGCATCATATGCCTTTTTGGGTTCAACCTGTGATAGAAAGCAAGATAGTAATCCTGATTGTATGTCCTTCAATCCTCCCAACTTGCTTTGATTCCTTGTGATTATAGGAGAATTGATGTCACCAATCACCAATTGAGGAGGATGATTTTTCTGAACTCTTGTTTGATGAACAACCTCTTCATTAATATCTGCTTCCAGATTAGAGTCATTCTTTTCAGGAGTGCTGCCACCAAAAACTAAAGAGTTATCATCATCTGTGTCATCTTCTTCCAAACATGGCATCTCAGGACCTTTGATTCCTGAATCTGAGGGTTGATCTTCCTTTTCACCTCTGTCCTCTTCATTCTGAGCTTGTTCAGTATCCTTTGAATTTGAAGTATCTTTCTTATCTTGGTCACAGAATTCAACAGGATCAACAATAGGTGTTGGGAACAGCACAAACTCTTGTCTTTGTACTTGTACCTTTTCTGTCCCTGTTCCTGCATTATGCTCATTACTGAAACCCAAAGAATTAGACAGTGAATCAATGTCAAATAGCCAATCAGGACCTGAACCAAGTTGATTTGGTGTGTTCTCATTGCATTTGACATTGTCACTTTCCTCAATAATCCTAGAAGAGGTGTTGAAAACTCTGTAGGCCTTACTTTGAGATGAATATCCAACAAGAAACCCATCCTCAGCTTTGCTATCAAACTTGCCTAGGTGAGTTTTGGTATTGAGAATTGTGCAAGGACACCCAAATGGTTTGAAAAATCCAATAAAAGGTTTCTTCTTTTTAAAAAGCTCATAAGGTGTCTTGTCTTGGGATTTCACTACTAGAACTCTGTTTTGAACATAGCAAGCAGTATTAACTGCTTCTGCCCAAAAAGTAATTGGAAGTTTTGAATCTGCCAACAGAGATCTAGCAGCTTCTATCAGAGTCCTATTTCTCCTTTCAGCAACACCATTCTGTTGAGGAGTCCTAGGAGCACTGTATTGTCTCTCAATGCCTTTTTCCTCACAAAAGTTGTTTAGGTCATTGTTTTTAAATTCAGTTCCATTATCAGACCTGATGACTTTAACTCTTAGATTTGTTTGGTTTTCAACTCTAAGAACAAAGGATTTGATCAGTCCACTTGTCTCATCCTTAGTCCTCAAAAAATAGACCCAAGTGAATCTAGAGAAATCATCAACAATAACCAAGCAGTAGGATTTTTTACCAATACTCATCACATTTGTAGGTCCAAACAGATCCATATGCAGTAAATTAAGAGGTGAAGAGATTGTATTTATCTCTTTGGACTTATGAGAATCTTTGTGTTGTTTGCCTTTAAGACATGCAACACAATGATCATCACATGAAAATACCTTTTGTGGCAAACCTCTTACAAGGTTTTTTTTCACAAGTTTGTTCATTGTTTTAAAGTTCATGTGACACATCCTTCTGTGCCAAAGAGATGATTCATCCAATGAAGCTTTTGAAAATAAACAATTTAAAGATGAATCAGAAGCTACACTCTCCAAGTCTAAGCAATAAACATTGTCCTTTCTAGGAGTTCTAAGTAGTATCATACTTTCATCAACTACCTTGAACCCTGGAGCAAGGATAATACATTCAGTATCATTGAATAATATGTTATGTTTCTTGTCACAGACCTGTGATACACTTAACAGGTTGTATCTCAATTGCTCAACATAGTATACATCCTCAAAGATCATCTTACCTTTTGACACATTACCTTTTTCACTTATCTTTCCACCTGTTGGATTATCACCAAAAGCAACATGTCCTCCATCAATTCTTTTGAAGTTTTGAAGGCAGGCCATGTTACCTGTCATGTACCTGGAACAACCACTATCAACATGCCAAATGCTCCTTCCCTTGAGTTGTTGGTTGCCCTACACATATAATAAAGCAGTTATTTTTTAATAGGAACCCAAGCCAAAGTGGTCTTGGGTTTCCCATTCTCATCAACATATTCATATTCAGACTTGATGAGATTATCAAACTGAGGAATCTTATTGCTTGAATACTTTGTCAGAAGAATGGGCATGTCACTGGAAGTAGTACTAACATCATTAGCAGTACTAATTGGATTAGCAGTACTAACTTTGTTAGCAGTATTAACTGGTTTAGCAGTAGTATTGCTTGTAGCAGCACTATTTCTGTCAGCAGTACTATTTGAAGTAGCAGTACTAACAGATTTCTTTACTTTTGGAACCCAAACCTGGACAAAGTTGTTTGCTTTCTTTTTCTTTAAGTTACTCCTTGGCTTATTTGGAGTATTTTTCTTTGAATTAGTAAACTTATTCTGAGCATGAGATTTTATAGGTGCCCTTCTCACATTCTCAGCCATATGATTCCTTATCTGCTTCCTATAACCAACAGTATTTTGTATATTTCTTTGAAAAGTGATCCTTTGGTTAATAGGAATGAAATAACAGTGTTTGGCTAGATGATTTAACTTGCCACAGATAAAACAAGGCTTTGGTCTGTTAATATTTCTCAGATCAATTCCATGTTTTAAAGCCCACTGATTATTTATGTTTCTTTGATTTCCCCTTGTTTTATCATGTTGTTGGGGTTGATTCTGTTTACAAGTACAGGGATTAACAACAGTGGTTTGCATGTAATGGACTCCCTGTACCTTTCCCTTCCCTCTCTTAGAACTTTCAGCCTTCTCACTCTTTACAAATGGTTTACCCCCCCCCCCCTTCATTAGTAAGGATATGATTTTCTAAAGGGATTTCTTTAAGGTCATCCTTATTCTTTCCCTTTGTGGTCTCTTCTTCAGCCTCTTCCTCAATCACTACACTGTCAAGAGAATCTACATCTGTGGCTCCTGCAGGTAAGTCTATTTTCTCTTATCTTTCTAAGAGGTCTGAAGTAGGAGGGATATAGTTATTGTTATAAGGTAGAGGGGTACTGTTGTATCCTAAACCTCTTTTCAGGTTGTCATGGACTTGAGATTTTAGAAGTGAGTCCATTGCTTTAGAGGCATTGGAAAACTTCTCAATGTCCATCTTGGCTTTCTCAAAATTACTCCTTATCTTCTCACATTCCTCTTCAGACTTTTTAAGCTTAAACTCTAACTGATTCTTTTCCCACTTCCAGTAGTTAGTATCATATGTGTGTTGAAGTTCATTGGCTTTGTATGCCTTTATCTGCTCTTCCAAATTCTCAACAATCACAACATACTCTCTTATATCTTTCTCTAACCTTTTTAGGTCATCACACATGCATTGATTGTGATCCCTGTACTTTTTAACAGTTTCTATGCAAAATTTTGAGCAAAGGTTAGATTTTACCTCTGTGGGAATATCAGTGCTTGCTGACTCTGAAATTTTAGCCATTAAAGCTTGATTCTGAACTGCTTCTTCTGCTTGGTCACTCCAATCAAATCCCATTCCTTCTTGGGAAACAAGAGCTTGAGAAGAGTTCCTGTTGTTAAAGCTAGTGGACTGTGATGGTTGATGGTTGCTAGTATGCTGTTGAGGCATTCCACTTCTGCATTCTCTTGCAAAGTACCCCAGCTTGTGACACTTGTAACATTCAACCTTGGATTTATCAAATCCAACCCCATCTTCTCTTTTCTGAGCAAAGTTGTTTCTTCCAGTCCTTTTGATTAATCTTTGTACCCTCATTGTGAGTAGACCTGGCAAACGTGTCGTGTCGTGTCAGTTTCGTGTCGGGTTCAAAGTTAAACGGGTTGAAAGTGTCTAACCCTAACCCGACCCGTTTAATAAACGGGTCAGAAAATCTCATCCCTAACCCGACCCGCCTAACCCGCCACGACCCGCCTAACCCGTTTAACATTTGTAAAATTAAAATTTTAAAATAAAAAATTCACAAAAAATACAAATACAAAATTCAAATGAAAGCATAAGAAATCCAAAATTGATAGTTCAAACTTATAAATTATAACCAAATCTAAAATACTAAAAATTTAAAGCATTAAAAAGAAAACTTATATATATATATATATAAACGGGTTATTCGGGTCATTTTCGAGTTGAAAGTTTTGACTCTGACCTTACCCGTTTAGTTTTCGTGTCGTGTCGTGTCAACCCGTTTACTTAAACGGGTTGAAATGTATTACCCAAACCCGTTTATTTCGTGTCGAGTTCGTGTCGGGTTAGCGTGTCGTGTCAGTTTTTGCCAAGTCTAATTGTGAGCATAGCCATCTGCCACTTGATATCCATCTCTTCCAGATCATCAGCATTTATCTGTTCTAAGTCATCATTAATTAGGGTGGAATTAGCATGATTGGCTAGAAAAGCTTCTAAAACTAAGTCATTAGATCCATCTTGCTTTGATCCATAGGCAGCACTAACTGATTTTGTATTAGCAGCAGAATCAGTAGAAGATGATAAAAGAGCAGCATTGTATGAGTATCCAGAGGGCCTCTTCTTTGCTTCTACCTCTGCTTCAAACACCCTAAGGTCATTATAGAGGTCATCCAGTTCCTTGTCCTCCAGTTGGTCATTCTGTTTGAAGGAGACAGTGTACATAGTCCATTCATCACCAAGAGATCTTAGAAATTTTCTGTTGACATCATCTTGATCTATTTGGACACCAACAGTAGTCAATTCACCAATTAACTTATTAAATCTATCAAAAGTTTGAGTCATGGACTCATTCTTTGTAGACATGAAGTTTTCATATTGCTGCTTCAGGATGGCCTTCTGATCTCTTTTGGTACTTTTGGTACTAGAAAATCTTTTCTCCAGTGCATTCCATAGAATTTGTGCATCCGTGCAATTGCAGAACTGGTGTTGGTACTCATTAGGTATAGCCAAGAGCAGAGTGCTCAAGGCTTTCATCTCTGGCTGCCTCATCTTCCTCTCTCCATCAGACTTTGGTGGATATCTGGTCCTATCTTTCCTCCATTTGAGGGACCATTCTCAATGATATCCGAGATTGAGAAGTCTGTGAGAAGAATATATTGCTTGATTCTGATCTTCCACATGTCAAACTCATTGGGTTTGAGCATGGGAACCTTTGATACCAAAACGCTGTCACTTGAACTGTCCATGATTATAGGTTTCTGAGTTTCCTTGCTCTGATACCACTTGTCAAGATCGAAAAATTCTAATGAAGAATTTAATTAACACACTCAGAAACAATGTTAAAGAAGTTGCGGAAAAACACTTTAACACTCAATCAATGAAACAGTACTTGAATGCAAATCACAAGTTATATTGATTAACTTAATGATTACAAACACAACCTCAATCTGTTGAACAGGCTCAACAGACGTTCAATACTTCTCTATTGAAAGGATTACAATGAATCTTGAGGTTAATTCTCACTAAAACGTATATTGAAATTCTATCAATGTGTATTCTAAACTATGCCTTCTATACAGTATATATACAAGACAGATTACAAGATAATTATCAAAACAAAATTGATCTTCATAATCAATTCCATAATTATCTTCATCTCTATCTCCAGCTCCTATTCTTTCTCTTCAAGCATTATCTTCATAAGCAGTATTAACTTCATCCTTATCCAGCAGCATTAACATCCTCAGCAGTATTATCATCCTCAGCAGTATAAACATGCTTGCAGTATTAACCCTTCACTTGCAGTAGTAATCTTCAAGCAGTACTAACTACTAGCAGTACTAACTCTCCAATCAGTATTAAATCTACTAGCAGTAGTAATTGTTCATCTTGCAGTAGTAATTTTACAAACAGTAGTAATACCTTTCAAGTAGCAGCAGTATCCATCCTTAGCACATTCAGACCCAACACTTGTAAATTCTCTTTTCAATTTTGGCCTCCGCCCACGGCGTGAGACAATTCATCATTTCCTCTGCGATAACACGAATTTGTTACGTTAGTATTCCAAAAATAAAAGCATAAAATTAAAACAGTCAGTAATCCAAGAAAAATAACCTCCATTTCTCTGCCGAATCGAATACCATTCTTGCTGAAAACATCGGAAATAATCCATAAGGCCCACAATAGGTCTCCGTGCAAAACAAGACAATGCATTAACCGACGGCACTGTTCAATGTCATTATGTTGTAACGCATTCCTAGGAAATGGGCCCTTGACCATTCTCCGGCCCAACCTGGTCCATAAGCGGAGCTCCAACAGGTAAAGCAGATCGTAGACCCGCCATGTTCAGTTCAAACTCCTCCACCGTATATGCTTTACACGTCCTCCAAAATAACTTCTTCTTGTATTTGACCCTATTGTCCCTGCTTTTTACGTTCATCATTAGACGGCGACAACAAAGTGCATGATAGGCCCTTGGGTACACTGTATTAATTGCTTGGTGAATTGAAGCAACCCTGTCGGATACAAACACCAACCCCTCGGGTTCCCCGATACAACGTTTCAGCATGGTTAAGAATCAAGTCCACACATCCCCACTCTCAGACCTACCCACTCCGAAAGCGATGGGCACAATTTGGTTATTTGCGTCCATAGCAACGACTAAGAACATTGTGCCCAAGTAAGTCCCCTTCAAATGAGCAACATCTATGATAATGAACGGACGCAAGTGTGTCGTAAACGACCGAATCTGGATATTTAAGGCATTTACATATTATAACATTATTCAATATAGCAGTTCAATAAACCATATAGTGACGCGAAAGTTATTAAAATAACAACGTACCGCGCAACCGAGGGCAGCGAAACACATCTCAAAATGTCCTCTACTATTTGTCCTTATTTTGGTAACAGTACCAGAATTTTGGAGCTCCATATTATTCCGGAGCTCCATATTATAGAGTAAGCAGGGGAGTCGGGTAAACGATTCTTTAGGGCTACCACGCACCATCGTTAGTGCATAAGCTTTCGCGCGCCAAGCTTGGCAATAAGAAATATCTATTTTCAAATCCGCTTTTACGTCGTTGACAATGTCGGATCCACGGTATGTCCTGCTAGTATCTTGCACTTTCGGGTAAATATAATTACCCAATACTCTACTGTTTGTTTGATGGTGGTTGGGATGCAGATGCGTCCTCGAGAAAGTGTGTACGTCATTCAATATACGAATATGAAACATATTGGTTTTTTCGACAGGGGTTGAATAGATATGCCAAGAACAGTCGGCTTGCCTACATCTGGCTTCGTCTCTGGTTTTATTTGACCTGTGCACTCTAAACTCAAAACCCTCTTCAAGAAACTTCAAACCAAGAGCGAGTGTAAGATCGTCTTTCGTATGGAATACTTGCCCCAAACTTACTCTTCCACTACGATTATAACGTGGGGGTAGGTTGGGTGTGATTACTGGAGCCGATGATGGAAGTGGAGGGGGCATCTCAAAGAAATCATTTATCCCACCGTATGATTTGATAGGACTAGTTTCTGGTTCGTCGTCGTCTTCATCAGTATCAACATCAGATAAATCAAAGTGGTAAACATGAGACTCTTCATCATGTCTATAAACTTCGTCGTCGTCATCTTCTTCTTGTTCTTCTTCTTCTCCTCCTTCTTGTTGTGTTTCGGGAACATCTGGGGTATTATCAAATTCATCCACACTGCCTCTGGTGTTCGAAGTACCACCGAGATCGCTTCCACCGGACATCGATGAATCGACAAACACACAAAGTGTTGGCGGATTATTTTCACCGTCAATAAATTGAATGAAAGACAAAACATCGTCAGAGTTGCATAACTCATAAAGGGCACAATCATACTTATAGTATATTCTAATCATACCAAGAGAATGATCGATACGAAATTTTCTGTGAATACAACTAACCAACCTCGGATGCGTAATATTTGATGCCACCTTGACACGGGTTATCGGTTGATCGGTAACATACTCCCACCCGTTATCATTCTGCTGCCATGAACCACCGCTTAGGAGATGTAACTTTACTTTATCATCTCCGGAACTCATATTTTTAAAAAAACCACACAGAAAGAAAAATACACAAGCAAATCAATTGTATGAAATTTTGGATGAAAATTGTGATTTACAACTTCCATAGTTGCTGGTCTTATAGCAATAATTTAGGGAATCAATTTGTACAAACAAAGTGAAATAATTCATCTGCTAAAGTTGATTCGATATCACAACAGGTTGAAAAAAATAGTAAACATCAACATGAAAAACCAGCTTAAAAACGTGAAAAATAGTTTTCCAACCAAATTCTAAGGAGAAACCCTAATTAGGGTTAATCTGGGGTTGACACGTGCCCCGGTGCACCCCTACTCCTCCTTGCACATTGGGGCTCTAATGCGCAAGTTGGGCCAATTTTGCAAGTGAGGGAGAGGGATGGCTAAGAGGCCAATCCCTCCCCTTGGTTTGGCTATTTGGGCTAATTTCCCTCACATAAATCACCAACTAGCGAATTCCGTATAGCGAAGTGATATTTGTTATCCTTGATTTGATTATACTATAAGCATGAAATTATTGAAATTTACGCCAATCTTCAACTGCCCCTTTTGCCCTTTATTTAACTTTTTAAATAAATTTGGAAGATAAAAATAAACTTTTACATTCGCCGCATTGCGCGGGCATATAACTATATATATATATATATATATATATATTTGTAAAACTTGATAAATTGTTTTATATGATTTTTTTAATAAAATTGTTTCATATATTTGTGTTTTTTATGTGAAAATGAAAAAGTTTCATCAGATTGAGAAAATGCATGAAACAATTTCATCATAATAAGAAAATACATGAAACAATTTCATTTTTACATAAAAAACACAAATATATGAAACAATTTCATCAACAAAAGAATTATATAACACAATTTCATTAAATTAAACAATTTCATGAACCAATTTCATTAACTTAACCAATGAAATCGATGGTTTACACGATTTGCAAAATTAGAGTGGTTTCCATTTGATTTCTCTCATACATATATATATATATATATACACACACACAGGCCATGGTTATTTTGCAACCCAGTAAAAGGTTACAACCCCGTGCAATCCTCATCTAAACTATTCATTTAGCTCATTATATTTGGATTCTCATTGAGACTCTAAATGAATTTACAAGATTTCGTCGAATTTCTGTAGCAGATGTACATACATATAACGGTTCATGCGATTCATGCGATGTATCGGATAAAGATGGTAATTTCATGAAACAATATGCATTACATGTTAGTGTATGCTTTTAATGAAATACTATGCATTGCAGGTTAGATTATTGCATGAAACTAGTAATCATTGATGCAATCCATAATGAATGTGTTAAATGGATGGTTTAGATGAGGGTTGCATAGGGTTGTAACCTTTTACTGGGTTGCAAAATAATTCACCCCTATATACATATAGGGGTTAAATCAAGTGAGAACCACAAAAAGATTGAGAACCAATGTCAACCACAATCAAGATTAATCAATTGTGAGAGTTGTGAGGTAACATTTTGCATATATGGGGCCATTTACATACAAACGTAACTCTAAAAAGGGCATAAAAGTAAATCTCTTCACTTTTTATCTCTTACTGAAATTATATAATTGAAATTAAACACCACCTCATTTTTAAATCAAAATTATATTAATTACAATAAAAATTTTAATCAAAAAATTTATATAAAAAGCGAACATTTTATTTTCTTTAATTTGACACGATTATAATTATATTTTTTTTACATTTTCTTCAATAATTGCAATTTTTACATGAAAAAATAAAAATGATTTAACTCGTATGTTGTTTCACCTTGTGAAACAACATTTTAGTATTACACATCACATTTAACGTCATTTTGGTTTATTTTCACATTGTGAACAACAGTACATTGTTTCACCAAGTGAAACTACACTACGTTGTTTCACATTAACAACATTGTGTTGTTTCACAATATGAAACAACACTTTAGTGTTTCACATCACATTTCACGTCAACTTTTGTTTTGTTTTGTTTTCAAATTGTGAAACAACAGTACATTGTTTCACCTTGTGAAACAACAATTTATTGTTTTACTTTAACGACATTATATTATTTCACAATATGAAAGAACACTACATTGTTTCACCATGTGAAATAACACTACATTGTTTCACATTAACAACATTGTGTTGTTTCACCCAATATGAAGCAACACTTTAGGGGGTGTTTGGTTCGCGGAATTGGATGGAATTCAATGGAATTGGAATGTCCAAATCCATTGACCAAATTCCAAAGTCTTGTTTGGTTCACATAATTAAAACTAAGGAATCCTGCGGATTCCATCAAATTCCTTCAAACACGGATTTCACAATTCCACGGGGGTATCCTATGGAATTCATTTTCTTTCCAAGAGATTCCAATTCCATCCAACCAAACGCGACCAAAATGCGTGGTCAAATTCCATCAAATTCCAATTCCAATTCATTCAAAGTCAAATTCCTTGATGAATTCCAATTCCATCGAATTTCATTCCACGAACCAAACGCCACCTTAGTGTTTCACATCACATTTCACATTAACTTTTGTTTAGTTTTCATTTGTGAAACAACACTACATTGTTTCACCTTATGAAACAAAAACATATTGTTTCACCTTATGAAACAAAAACATATTGTTTCACTTTAGCGACATTATATTATTTCACAATATCAAATAACACTACACATTGTTTCACCATGTGAAACAACACTGCATTGTTTCACATTAGCAACATTATGTTGTTTCACAACATGAAACAACACTTTAGTGTTTCACATCATATTTCATGTCAACTTTTGTTTTCAAAATTGTGAAACAACACTATATTGTTTCACCTTGTGAAACAACATTTTATTGTTTCACTTTAGCGACATTATCTTGTTTTACAATATGAAATAACACTTTAGTGTTTCATTTTCACATCATATTTTATATCAACTATGTTTTGTTTTCACAATCTCAAACAACACTAAATTGTGTGAATTAAAACTTTGGTGTTTCACATTGTATTATTCATTGTTTGAATTAAAACTTTGGTGCTTCTAGAATTCAAAGGTGATGTTTTAATTACAATATCTTTATATTTACTATATTTTCTTTTCCTATATGATGTTTTTATTATATAAATAGTCAAAAATATTTTATAAAGATAATGTATATGTGAAAAAGTAAGCGGATGAAAAATTAAATTAATAATACAATGAACTAATGTTTGGGTAGAAAATTCCACTAAGCCTTAGTCGTACGATTGACGACAGCCAACACCCTTCTTTTGGGCGACTTCGACTAGACAATCAAATATTGGTCCAGCAAATAATGTCGCACGATTGAATTTCCGTTACTCACTCACAATATATGTTACATTATGTTTACATGCAGAATTCAAAGGTATTCATAGCCAAAGGATGTAACGGAAATCGTCATCAATAGCAATAAGCGTAACAGATGTTGTCATCAATACCAGAAACGGTCTTACACATTCAATACTTGGGAAACGGAAAGATGGAGTATAAATATGGAGCTCATATCTCACATTGGGACATCTGATTTTAGAGACCTTACAAGCTCATAAATTACGTTCTCAAGCTCGCTCAGTTTCTCTCGAAGTTCATAAGATTCATTGTCGTTTGTCGTACGACGCACGACCAAAGACTAATTACATACGACGCACTATTTTACATTGCATTTCATTTGTAACAATCGTTCTAAAGGACGACGTCCCTGATTGACGTCCATAGTGCACGACGACTCCCACTCGTCCGCGGTTTTTACCCATTTTAGGGGTTTCCGCGTCACCAATTCTCTCGTCTTATTTACTTTATTTTTGTTATAGTCGTACGATTATTGTCGTTACTTTCTTTGGTTGGATCAAGCTCCATATTTACCTTAAATTTTCCTTGGGAGATTTTTGGCATAAACAGTTTGGCGCCCACCGTGGGGCCCCATCCAAAGAAAATCTTCGATAATCTTACGACAGACTAATGTTTTCCTCTTAGTGTTCTTTGTTCCAGTTATTCAGGATAATGGCATTCCAGGGAACACAAGATCATGTCATGGCTCAAATGAACATGGAGTTGACTGCTGCTCGTGCTCGTATCGACGCCCTAACAGTTCAGGCTCGACAAGCAGCTGAAACCATTGAGCATTTAAGAAACCAGAATGGAAATAATACGACGGGGATTACGAATGCTTATGTTGGTGCCTGGAATGTGCCCCCTCCGTTGCCTAATTATCCTCGTCCACCATCAATTAATCCTGCAACTTTCGTAATACCAACCATGCCTATGGCTTCTATTCCCTTTAATGGATACGCCTCTGATGCTTCACATCAGACTAGCATCAATGGATTAGGTTATGTTCCATTGGGTGCTCCAAATGGTGTTCCATTAGATCATGTTGCACAAAGATTAAATCTTCTGGAAGAACAAAACGAACGTGTCCTGTCGATGTTGGCCAAATTGCCGGGGGCAGCAGTTCCAGTCGATGTCGAGCCACGTACAGGATTTCAGGCATCACCATTCATTGATGAGATTGCATTAATAGACGTCCCAAAGAAATACAGCATCCCGACCTTCACTCCAAAGTATTCAGGCGTCACTGATCCAACAGAACACGTCGCCCAATACAAACAACTTATGTGGACTGTCTCGATACCGTACCAGTTCCAAGAAGTCTGCATGTGCAAAAGTTTTGGGGCGACCTTGACCGGAGCAGCTTTACAATGGTTGATTAATCTCAAACCTAAAACCGTCGGGTCTTTTGCAGAGTTGGTGAATCAATTCACTCAACAATTCGCTAGCAGCCGAAAAATGGAAAAGCAAACGAGCGACCTTTACTATGTCGTATAGAAGAATGGAGAGTCCATCCGAGACTACTTTAACCGGTTCAATGCGGAAATGATTAGTATCCGGAATTGTGACGTGAAAACAGCAATTGAAGCGTACAAACGGGGTCTGGACGATAGTTCAGGGTTGTATCTCGACCTTACGAAGTATCCTACAGAAACCTTTGAAGACGTACGAGCGAGGACGCTTGCTCATATGAGGGTCAAGGATGACATTGCTTTCAGGAATAAACACTCGGGCGACCGGAAAAGCTTAGGTGTTAAAAAGCCAGACTTCAAACCAAAGTTAACCAATCGGTCAGAGCCTACCAGACAAATTTCAAATGTCAGGTTTGAAAAGAAAGGATCGACGACTTCTAAATCTGTCCAGTATCCTAAGGTATCATCTTATGGTTTCCCTGGATCAGCTAAGGACGTCGTCGTATCCTTGAAGCAACTCCAGCAAAACGTTCGGTGGCCAAAGAAAAGTGACAAAGATAGTGACAAGAAGGACAAAACTAAATGGTGTGACTTCCATAATGACTTCGGTCATATAACAGATGATTGCATCGCCTTAAAGAAAGAGCTGTCTTGGCTCAACTCGAAAGGTTATTTGCAGGAATTGACGAAAAAGAAAGACGCACGTCCTACATCCCCAGAGCATGCCAAGGTGATCAATTGTATCACCGGAGGTTCTGATGTTTGTGGGACCACATATTCAGCTGCTAAAAGACATGCTAGTCGCGGTTTTGACGACCGACCAATTCCAAAATAAGCAAGATCCAAAGAGGACGCAGAGCTGGAGGCTATGCCCTTGACGTTCGACCAGGCGGATTTCGATGACATATATCAGAAACATCATGATGGACTAATTATCCAATTGAGTATTGGAAATTGTCTAACAAAAAGGATACTCGTCGACGGAGGTAGTTCAGCTAACATTATCTTTTTTGATGCAGTAAAAGCGATGGGCATCGACAAATCCGAGATTACATGGCGTTCGACCACACTCGTTGGATTTAATGGTGGAGCAACAAACACCATGGGGGAAATCACACTACCAGTATATGCTAAAGGAATCAACAGACAGACGAAGTTCAATGTCGTCGATTGCTCATCAGCGTATAATGTTATCCTTGGGCGACCTTGGATTCATGACATGAAGGCTGTACCTTCGACGTACCACCAAACTTTGAAATTTCCCACGCAATGGGGAGTACAAGAGATCAAAGGCGAAAGAAACATTGCTAGGGAATGTTACAAAGTTTCCTTGAAGCCTTCGAAGCAAACAGTATAGCAATTACAGAACCAGGACGTTCCTGGGACTAACGACGACTATCGCCTGGAAGCTGTCGTCCTAAACCAGGATAAGCCTGATCAGATGGTTTACATAGGTTCGACGCTCGACCCTTCCTTCAAAGAGCAACTAATTTCTTTTTTGCAGGATTACTATGATTGTTTCGCCTAGACGCACGAAGACATGGTGGGTATCGATCCGAGTATTATCTCTCATAAACTCAACATCGATCCATCATTCAAACCCATTCAACAGAAAAGACGGAAATTTGCTCCTGAGAGAAATAAAGTTATCAACGACGAAGTTGATAATTTGCTTAAAATAGGAAAAATACGAGAAGTCAAGTATCCAGATTGGCTTGCTAACGTTGTTGTCGTCCAAAAGAAAAATGGTAAATGGAGAGTATGCATTGATTTTACCGATCTTAATAAAGCCTGCCCGAAAGATCCATTTCCATTGCCACATATCGACTCTATGGTTGACGCTACAGCAGGACATGAATTACTCACGTTCATGGACGCGTATTCTGGGTATAACCAGATATTGATGCATACTGACGACCAGGAAAAAACGACCTTCATGACAGATAAAGGTATTTATTGTTATAAAGTAATGCCTTTTGGTCTTAAGAATGCAGGTTCAACGTATCAGCGATTGGTGAATATGATGTTCAAAGAGCACTTGGGCGACACTATGGAGGTATACATCGATGACATGCTTGTCAAATCGAAACATGCGGATGATCATATCGGACATTTAAAGCAGTCGTTCGATATTTTGCGTGAGTATAAGATGAAGTTGAATCCAACAAAATGTTCTTTCGGAGTTCGAGCTGGCAAATTTCTCGGTTATATGGTTACACGACGAGGAATCGAAGCTAATCCAGATCAAATCAAAGCAATTGTCGAGCTAAAATCGCCCAGAAAATTTTAAAGAAGTCCAACATCTCACAGGACGTGTAGCAGCTCTAAACCGGTTCATCTCTCGATCGTTCGACAGATGTCACTTATTTTATAATGTCCTGCGAAAAAATAAAGGATTTGAGTGGACTGATAAGCATGAAGAGGCGTTGCAACAACTTAAAAATATTTGATGTCGCCTCCTTTTCTCTCTAAACCTGAGAAAAATGAAGTTCTTCAACTCTACCTATCCGTCAGCATTAATTCAGTAAGTGCAGTTCTTATACGAGAAACCGACGGTCGACAATTGCCAATCTATTATGTAAGTAAAACTCTACTAGACGTAGAAACCAGGTATTCGTCTATAGAAAAACTTTTACTTTCGTTAGTCATGGCCGCTAAGAAGCTACGACATTATTTTGAGTCACATCCTATAATTGTGGTAACTAACTTTCCATTAAAATCTGTGTTAAGAAAACCTGAATTAACAGGACGACTAGCTAAGTGGAGCATCTACCTCAGCAATTTTGATTTGGATTTCAAACCCAAGATGTCGATCAAATCACAGGTCTTAGCAGATTTTGTCTCAGATTTCAGTCCAGAACTAAAAAGCACGATGTCGTCTGATGAGTTAATTGTGGCGACTTTGCACGACACCACTTGGACGCTCGACGTTGATGGTTCGTCGAACATACGCGAAACAAGCCTGGGTGTTGTCCTACAGTCCCCACAAGGGGGACAAATAGTATACTCCATACGGTGCGATTTCAAAGCTACCAATAATGAGGCAGAATATGAAGCATTAATTGCAGGAATAAAAATTGCTCACAATTTGGGGGCAACACATTTGCATGTCCGGAGTGATTCGTCCTTAGTGATTAACCAAGTTAATGGAGAGTTCGCAGCAAAAGATTTAAGGATGATTGCTTATTATAAAATAGTAAAGGAGGAAGCAAAGAAATTCAGTCGCTTTGTAATCGAGCAAATACCAAGAGATCAGAATACCCAAGCTGATGCATTAGCCAATTTGGGATCAGCACTTAGTCAAACGACGTTCGATAATGTCCCAATAGTTCACCTCACAATACCATCTATCAAAGACGATGGTAATATTTTGGTCGCACCGATTGAGGAAGAAAATTCTTGGTCGGACGACATTAAAAATTATCTGGAGAACGATCAACTGCCTGATGACAGAATGGAAGCAAGAAAGGTTAGATTTAAAGCATCAAGGTACGTTATTATCCGAGGACAATTATATCGAAGATCTTCCACTGGCCTGAATCTACGATGTATCACCAATAAGACGCAAGTCCAGAAAATTCTACAAGATATGCACGACGGTGAATGTAGAAATCATTCAGGAAGTCGCAATCTAGCTAACCGGGTATCACAACAAGGTTACTATTGGTCGACATTAAGGCAAGATGCTATCAGGTATGTACAGTCGTGCGACGCATGTCAAAGACACGCAGGTATGTCTCATAAACATTCTGAACCTTTGCACTCGACATTGATCCCATGGCCCTTTATGAAATGGGGAATGGATATTGTTGGAAAATTACCACCTGCCCCCGGGCAAAAGGTATTCCTTTTAGTTTTAACAGATTATTTCTCTAAATGGGTCGAGGCAGCGACTTTCTCTCAGATTCGGGACAAAGAAGTCATTTCTTTTATCCAAACTAACATCATCTGTAGGTTTGGAATTCCATCTGAAATAACATGCGACAACGGGACACAATTCATCAGTGAACGAATGAGAAGATTTTGTGAAGAAAGGAACATTAAGTTGGTAACATCAACACCTCGATATCCACAGTCGAATGGTCTAGCCGAGTCGAGCAACAAAACTATCATAAATTCACTCAAGAAAAGACTCAAAGCTGCCAAAGGGAAGTGGGTGGAAGAGTTACCTTCCGTTCTATGGGCCAATCGTACGACACCTCGTACGTCTACAGGACAAACTCCCTTTTCCTTAGTCTATGGATGTGAAGCTGTGTTACCTATTGAGGTACGATTACCGACTTCAAGGCATACGTCCGTCGAACATAACTTGGTCGAATTAAGCTATGACCTTGACGCCTTAGAGGAACTTCGAGAAGCTGCTCTCATTCGCATGGCGTCACAAAAACAAACGATTGAACGACATTTCAACAAAAATATCCAGGCCAAAATTTTTCAAGAAGGCGACTATGTCCTACATCGAGTGTTTCAAAATACTCAAGAACCTAATGCAGGTAAACTTTCCACTAAGTGGGAAGGTCCTTATCAAATCTCTAATGTCGTGGGTAAAGGAGCTTATAAGATCCAAACCCTCGATGGTCGAGATATCCCACGAAGTTGGAATGCAGTTCATCTAAGGAGGTATTTCTTTTAATTCTTTGAAATTAATTCCTTTGATTATTTATTGAGGAAAATTACTAACTTAAGCATCGGAGGGTCGTTGGTCAAACCAACGACCACCCCACTAATGTTGTTCTTCGCAGGGACGCACGACTTATTTGAAATCTTTATGTCGAATAAAAATCACGCGATCATACGTATATGTTCGATCTTAATGGGTTTCAAAAGTTAGAACCTGTTAAAATCTATTTAGAATCTAGAACCATTACTATAAATTACCTAAGAATGTTTTGGTTGATTTCTCTTTTGATGGTATGGTTGAATGCTTGATATAATATAATTGCCCATTTATCTAAATTATTCGACGTACGATCAAGTATAAAAACATAATGTAAACATTAATAGACAAATAGAAACCTTGTTGTTTAAAAGAGGAAGTTACAAGTGTTAAGAGTCGATCACAGACGATCGACCCTTAATGGATTCAAAAGGCAAAACTATTTCGGAAATCGAGAATAGCGACACCATCGACAATGACAAAACCAAGATCCAAGACAAGGAAGATATTCCACCGGATCAGCAGCGATTGATCTTTGATCTTAAAGCTGAGGAGGAGTAACGCCAGACTGTTCTTGTATGACGTCCGTCCCTGCTACCATCTCCTCTTCTCCGCCATCACTCCCATCCAGATCGTCATCCTCGTCGAGGTCCCCTTCAGTCCTCACCTTCTCAAGATAAGTCTTAAGTTCTTCAGCGGCCGACGCCATGGGATTTTTCCCATTCAAATGACGTCTCATCAAAGCAGCCCTGGCTGTGAGATGGGAGAAGGCTTCGAGTTGCTGATTTTCCTCCTCCAAATCTTTGACGTCGCCCTCCAAACCCTCGACTTTCTTTTGAAGAGACGCAACTTCATCAGCATAAGAAGCAGCATCGGTGGTGGCTTTTATTTTTTCGATCTCCAGTTTGGTCGTTAACGCCTCAAGTTCAAGGACGCGGTCCCTAAACTCGACTTTCTCTTTTGGTGCTTCAACGAGTTTAGCCTTAAGGCTCTCGACCTTCATCTTCTCAACCTCGACCGCTTTTAAAGCGACCTTTTCCTTTTCAAGAGCCTCATCAGCTCTCTTCTTTACTTCAGGAAAAGACGCCCTCAAACCTTCTGTTTGAGCGTAAAAACTCAAACAAGCTTGAAAAGCCTACAACAGTAGTAAAAAGGTTAAAAATAGAGCAAGTAAACGAAGGAAATAAAGATAGAATGTAATTACCATGAAAGAGAGACCAGCGGCATGGGCTCCCGTGTCTTCCAACCTAGACTCCTTGTAACGATCGTAAAAGGTTGGGAGAAGGAATTTCGCCAAGTGGGGAAAAATTACGTCTCTTTCAAGAACGTCATTCACCATGAAATCAGCCGGGAGAGTGGCTTTGAAAGTCATCTCTCCTACTTTTTCCTTATTCTTCCCCTCACCTTTAGAGGAGGAAGGAGGCTTCTTAACGCTCGACATTCCCGACAAGGGAATGTCCTTCGTCGCCTTAGTCAAGCTTCCTAGCTCGACACCGGTAACGGTTTCTTTCGCCGGCGTCGCCCCTGAAAGGGATGACAAAGAAGCCTCGCCCGTCTTCTTTGGTGAAGTCCGGGGTTTGCCTCGAAGACGCTTTGGATCCACCCCCGCGGGAGGAGCAGATCTCTTCTTTGATTTCTCCCTGCCCTGACAGGCAAGCTCCAGTTTTTCGGCCCGTCTCTGAGCAGCCGACTTCATAGATGAATCTTCTGGACGAAATAAAAGAGTTAGAAGAGACACATGTAACGAAAATTACGAAAAAATCGTCGAACGACGTACCAGTCATCTCTTCTTCTCTCTTTTCTTCTCTTTCTTCTTCTCTCTCCTCTCCTTGATGAGAACCTTCGACGGATGGAACTTCCGCAACAAAGACGACTTCGTCTTCCTCGTCGTTCGACCGAACGGAAAAAGAACGGTCGACAATACTCTTCTCCAAGATCCTTTGAATCTTGTTTAGAGAATCTCTATTTGGCTTCACTTTAGTGAAGTCAATCACTGCCAAACAAAAAGAAATACATCATTAGTATACATTATAAACGCACGACACACGACAAAAACACCTGACAAAATAAGAAAACCTACCCGACTCGTTCCATCCGGATGAAAACCATTGGCTATCCTCATCGTTCAAGGATGCCACTTGGAGGAAAACATAGTGGCGTTTCCAACCACGGTCGTTCACCGCAGTATTATGCACCAGTACGGTATCTCTCTTTGTTCGAGGGAATAAACTATATCTATGATAGTTATCCGCTCGAACGCTATAAGCAGTTAGAAGGTCGTTCAAATTGAACGGAGCCCCCCAGTCGGCCGTAAGACGATCGACCACTTGGACAATCCGCCAGAATTGAGGCATCAACTGTCCAGGCGATAAGTCAAATGCATTTAAAAACTCCCTGACCAAGGGAATAAATGGCCAAGAAAAGCCTATTTTGAAGGGATACTCGTACAAAACACCATATCCCTTCGAAACTTCATCTGGTCGTAAATCCTCCGGCGTCACTAGATGGACACCCTCTGGAATCCTAGCTAATTTTTTAAGATACTCTAGATTTTCTTCTTCTTTGTAAACACTAATAGGCTCGCTCGACATATTGAAATCAGGAACACTCACAGTCGCTTTCCAGTAACTAAGACAATCCCAAGCTTTTCTAGGCTTCTTAGCTAAAGATTTCTTATGCATAAATTGATACAAAAGAAAAGAACTAGAAGTTGTACCTTAAATAGTGTTCTAAACCTCGAATCTAGAATGGAAAGGATTCTGGTCGCTCAGAAACTGAATCTCGCCGAAGATATGTATTCTTTGAAAAGGTAAGCGTAAAAAAAAGGAGAAGATTAAGGAAAATCCTTATTTATACTGTAATTTGGAAACCGAATCGCCGGGAAAAATTGGATCACCAATCGTCATGTGAAACGTGTCACTCGTATCAGGCAAAATACTCAAGTGTGTTCTTTGAATGCGTGACACCTGTCCCTAATTAGCTACTTTTGCAGGGTATGACATCATTATTTAGTTGGAAACGAACTTATTTGGTTCTATTCAAATTACCCACGTTCCCCTTACAGCACGTGTCATGTTTTAAATTTAAATTTCAAAAAATTGCCGCTTGAATTTTAAATTTGGGGGCAAACTGTTTGGGTAGAAAATTCCACTAAGCCTTAGTCGTACGATTGACGACAGCCAACACCCTTCTTTTGGGCGACTTCGACTGGACAATCAAATATTGGTCCAGCAAATAATGTCGGACGATTGAATTTCCGTTACTCACTCACAATATATGTTACATTATGTTTACATGCAGAATTCAAAGGTATTCATAGCCAAAGGATGTAACGGAAATCGTCATCAATAGCAATAAGCGTAACAGATGTTGTCATCAATACCAGAAACGGTCTTACACATTCAATACTTGGGAAACGGAAAGATGGAGTATAAATATGGAGCTCATATCTCACATTGGGACATCTGATTTTAGAGACCTTACAAGCTCATAAATTACGTTCTCAAGCTCGCTCAGTTTCTCTCGAAGTTCATAAGATTCATTGTCGTTTGTCGTACGACGCACGACCAAAGACTAATTACATACGACGCACTATTTTACATTGCATTTCATTTGTAACAATCGTTCTAAAGGACGACGTCCCTGATTGACGTCCATAGTGCACGACGACTCCCACTCGTCCACGGTTTTTACCCATTTTAGGGGTTTTCCGCGTCACCAATTCTCTCGTCTTATTTACTTTATTTTTGTTATAGTCGTACGATTATTGTCGTTACTTTCTTTGGTTGGATCAAGCTCCATATTTATCTTAAATTTCCTTGGGAGATTTTTGGCATAAACAACTAATGAGATATAAAATATTATTATCAATTAATGAAAATTAAAATATCTTATTATTACATACTAGAAACGTACTCGCACAATGCAGCGAGATACATCACGATTTTAATGTTTTTTTCTCGATTTACAGTACGATTTTGGATGATTTTGAGAAAGTGATAATGTTTTTATAAATTTGTTTAATTTAGGCTTAATAATATAATGTTTTTATATAAAAAAAAAATTAAGTATTTTGTTAGAATTCAATGATTATTTTATATATTTTAATGACATCTAGAAAAAATAACCCATTACATATTTAATAATATAATTAAAACAAATTTATAGTAATATAATCTATACATATAATAAATAAGTAACTAGAAGGACACGTGTCGCCTTCTGGTGAGCCCATTTTTTCATTTTCCCGCCTAAAGATGTATCTAGACGCATTTTACATTATAAGTTCATTTAACACATCTACATTCATTCCTCCTTAAATATTTCCTTAATTCAATTTTTCTAATTTATACTTTATATTTATTACCCTTATAATTAGGTATGTAGTTTACTTTTAATCCCTTACTTTTTTATTTTTCATTTTAGACTCTTATCATATAAACATAAATAATATATATGAACTAAAATGCATTAAAAAAACATTTTTATTTTTTACAAATTATACCATTGTAATCGCTTCGTCAATACCTTCGAAATGAGTCCAATATTGAATACTTTTGGATTTAATTATATTATTAAATATCATAAATATATACGAATTAATGTGATGAGATTTGTTAAAATTAGTATGAGATTTGATACAAATAATCATTAAATTGTCGTGATTTTCTTTTTACAATTTCATATCAATTTTAACTATGTACTTTTCCATAATTTCATTTACGTTCTATTATAAATTTTGTTTTATAAATTCTTAATATTTATTCATATTTTTATTAATGTTTTGCAAAACATCCTTTGTGAAAACTGCCCTAAAACAAGGACATTTTGTAACCAACTACAAAAAAACAACTCTGAATGGGAAAAAAGCTTGGAAAAGTAGCATTGTAGTTTCGATGATCGTAAGATAAGTTTTCTGGCATGATTTAATTTTTTAAATTACCCCGTGTAATACACGGGGTCGAACCTAGTATATTAATTAATAGTAATACATGGAAATGTTTGCATAAAAGGAAGGCCCTGCACATACCAAATTGGTGGGTGTTAGAAGTCTGCAGTAGTAATATGTATCTTGTGCTTGGATACTTGTAAATTAAGAGATTTTTAAAATCTTGCATAAAATGATGGTACCTTGTTGTCACGGACTTGTCTCTACAAGATCGCGTGCGGTCTTAGTTCTCGAACTAAGTCAGCCAAACTCCCGAAACAACCAACGATTAAGGCAAGTAAAGAGAACACAAGAGATTATTGGAATGCAAAGGAAACTTGTATTGCTTGAGAGAACTATTACAAGAAAGCTTATAAGAATACTTTGAGGTGTGTTGAGCTAAATGAGGCCACCACCTATTTATACTACTCAAGGGAACAATCTAGAGAACAACTATCTAGATATGTACAAGGAGTATTCTAGAACTATCAAGTAAGGCTATATGCAAGAGGCTTTTACATCCTTCCATGGGAAAGCCTCCTCCCTTCCATGTAGAATCTTCTAGAGACGTTCCATAAGAGGCTTCTACCATTTTCCCATGGAGAATCTTCTAGAAAAGTTCCATAAGAGCCACCATCCTTCTTGAGTAGTGTAGAAGGTTCCGGAATCCGGCTAACCTTCGGGAAATTTATCTCATGCTTGGCGGGTCGTCACATTCTCCCCCACCTAAGCTCGCGACGTCCTCGTCGTGCCATCCTCATGATACTTCTTGATCTTGTCCGCGAACTGCCATAATGCGTCTTGAGCCTCCCAACTTGCTTCACTATCAGGAAAGTTTCGCCACTTGATCAAGTATTCTGTGTAGCTTGGCATTCCTCGTCTCGATACCGCAGTCGGTGCCCTTTTGGACACTCCTCGTTCTGGGTCTTCTATATCCTCGTGATAGGGCTTGAGAAAACTTACGTGGAAAACCGGATGAATCTTCAACTTGGGTGGTAGTTGAAGCCTATATGATACCTTCCCAACACGTCCAATCACCGGGAAGGGGCCTTCGTACCTTCGTATCCATCCCTTATACACCTTCCTTAATGATTTGAATTGTTGAGGCATAAGTTTTATCATTACTTGGTCCCCTACCTTGAACTCGATGTGTCTCCTCTTCTCGTCGACCCATTTCTTCATCTTCTTTGTCGCTTTATCCAACGAAGCCCGGGCCATATCTGCTTGCTTGTGCCACTCTTTCATGGTCTTGTATGCAGTCGGACTATTTCCATCGTAAGATGCGGCTAATGCATTCGGGGTCAACGGTTGTCGCCCCGTAACCAACTCGAAGGGACTCTTCCCCGTAGCCTCCCTCCTTTGCATGTTGTATGAGAATTGTGCAACATCAAGGAGTTTCGCCCAATTGCTTTGGTTGGCACTCACATAGTGTCGAAGATAGAGCTCCACCAATGCGTTTACCCTTTCCGTTTGCCCATCGGTTTGGTGATGGAAGCTCGTGGAGAAGTTCAAATTCGTCCACATGATCTTGAATATCTCCGTCCAAAATCTTCCGGTGAACCGTGGGTCTCGATCGCTCACAATCGTATGTGGCACACCCCAATACTTTACCACATTCTTGAAGAAAAGCTTTGTTGTCTCTTCCGCGGTACAATCGGGTGGTGCAGCTATAAAAGTTCCATACTTTGAGAATTGGTCCACCACCACGATTATGCTTCCGCAACCCTCCGACTTTGGCAAACAAGTGATGAAGTCCATGGAAACGCTTTCTCATGGTCCTTTAGGTGTCGGTAAGGGCTCCAACAATCCTCCCGGTTGTCGTTGATCTATCTTGTCTTGTTGGCATACTAGACACGTTCGAACGAATGTATCTACATCGTCCCCCATCCATGGCCAATAGAACGTACCTTCTACCAACGCTAGTGTCCTCTTGATCCCGGGATGACCGACCCACTTTGAATCGTGACACTCCTTTAAGATAGTCCGCCTAAGATCGCCCCACTTAGGCGCGTACAACCGATCTCCCTTGGTGAATAAAAGATCTCCCTTGAGCCAAAACCTTATTGTCTTCCCGTCTCGAGCCAACGCCACAAGATTCTTGGCCATAGGATCATGCTCCAACCCATCTTTGATTAGGTATTGAAGGAAGAATTGTGGTTGAGTGATAGCCGCAAACTCCGCCTTGCGACTCAACGCGTCTGCTACCACGTTAGCCTTCCCCGGCTTGTACTCCAAGTGGTAGTCAAACTCGGCTAGGAAGTCTTGCCACCGTGCTTGATTAGGACTTGACTTCTTTTGGGTTTGGAAGTAACTTGTCGCCACGTTATCCGTCTTGATCACGAACTTCGACCCCAAAAGATAGTGTCTCCATGTCCTCAAGCAATGTACGACCGCCATCATTTCCTTCTCTTGCACCGTATACCTCCTTTCCGTATCATTCAACTTCCGACTTTTGAAAGCTATTGGATGTCCTTCTTGCATTAGAACTCCCCCAATGGCAAAATCCGAAGCATATGTGTGTAACTCGAATGGCTTGGTCATGTCCGGTAGTCTCAACACCGGTTCCTGGATCACCGCATCCTTTAACTCGTCAAAGGCGCCTTGGCAACGTTCGTCCCACTCCCAAGCCTTTGTCTTATTTAATAGGTCCGTCAAGGGTGCCGCCTTGGTCGAATATCCCTCGATAAAGCGCCGATAATAGTTTACCAAGCCAAGGAAGGACCTCACCTCCGTAACCTTGGTTGGTGTCTCCCAATCTCGAATAGCCTTGACCTTTTCCCCGTCCATCATCAATCTACCATCCTTGATCTTGTGCCCGAGGAACTCCACCTCTTCTTGAGCAAAAGAACATTTCTCCAACTTCACGTAGAGCTCATTGTCCCGTAATACTTTGAACACCTGTTTCAAATGAGATACGTGCTCCTCCAAGGTGTCACTATAGATGACTATGTTGTCTAAGTAGACCACCACAAATTTATCGAGAAATGGATGGAATAATTTGTTCATCAAAGTACAAAATGTAGTGGGAGCATTGGTCAAGCCAAATGGCATGACTAAGAACTCGTAAGAGCCATACCTCATGATGCACGTCATCTTTGCTTCATCTCCCTCGGCTATCCGTACTTGATAGTATCCCGATCTCAAGTCCAACTTGGTAAAGTATCTCGCCTTCCCCAATTGGTCAAACAAATGCGCAATAAGAGGAATTGGGTATTTGTTTTTTATTATTACCTTGTTTAGCGCCTAGTAGTCTATGCACATCCGCAAGGACCCGTCTTTCTTCCTTTGAAATAGCACTGGCACGCCATAGGGAGCTTTAGAGGGTCGGATGTACCCCGCATCAAGTAGCTCCTTGAGTTGCCTCTGCAACTCCTCCAACTCCAGTGGAGGCATTCGGTATGGGGCCTTAGAGGGTGGCTTCGATCTCGATTCCAACTCTATCGCATGGTCCACCTCCCTCCTATGTGGGAGCTTCTTCGGTAACTCCTTGGGCATTACGTCCTTGAACTCATCAAGAACCTTCTCGATCTCTTCCGGTACCTTCTCCTTGCTTCTCCCACCATCATCCTTATGCCTTGTAACCGCTAAATAGCAAGGCTCGTTCTTGTTGTATCCCTTCTTGAATTGCATGGCCGAGAGGGACTTGGCACTACTCTTAGGGTCACGTTCCGTATCCACCATACAAGTCTTTTCCCTATCTAAGATACATAAAGAATTAGGAAATGGCATAGGGAAAGCGTGTACCTTATCGAGAAAGTCTAACCCGAGAACCACTTTGAAGTCGTCCATGGGTACCACCGAGAAATCGATCTCTCCTTCCTACTCTCCAATCTTATCCCGCACATCTTTGGCTACACCATGGATTGGTTTAAGCTGTAGAGTTCACCACTTTGATAGTACCACTCCCCTTCGTCCCCTTAATCCCTAGCCTTGAGGCTTCATCAATGGAAACGAAATTGTGAGTAGCACCCGTATCGACAAGAGCACGTACCCGATTTCCTTTGATGGTTAGCTTCTATGAATTGCAACCCCTTGTTGGCTACCTTGGTCACCTCCGTCTTGCCTTTGATTGCATTCAAGATCCACAACAACCCCATGCATTCATCCTCGTCTTGAGAGAAACCCTCATCCCGAGTTATAGCGTGGAGCTTTGCTTTGCTTGGGCAATCTCGAGCTCGGTGTGCTCCATCACAAAGGAAACACCCATTATTCTTGTAGTCCATCCTCAAGTCTTTGTTCTTCCTGGTCATTGGCTTCCGTGCATCGTCATTCCTTACTTGGGTCAGCTTCTCTCCCCCACCTTTCTCATGGTTACCCCTCCGATCCCTTGGCTTTGACCGGTTCCTTCTTGCTAAAATCGATCAAGGCTTCCGCCTCGACAATAGTCGTTGCAAGGTCTTGTACCCCACGTCGCTTCAACTCCGTCTTGGACCATGCTTGCAAGCCATCAAGAAAGTAGAAGGGAGAGTCTTTTTCGGAAAGATCCGCAATTTCCAAGATAAGGTTTGTGAAATCCTTCACATACTCCCGGATCATTCCGGAATGCTTGAGCTTACGAAGACGACTCCTCGCCTCGTCCTCGGCTGATGAGAACCCATCTAACGACCCGGATGATGAAGATCCATTGAGATGGAAGATTGAACCAATCACAAGGTCAAAAGCTAAGATGCTCAATGATGCTCTTAACGGTTTGATAAAATCCTATCGGAAAGAATCACTCATCAATTCATCAAGTAGCCAAGGAAACCTTCGACTTTTGATCCGAATTAAAGGCCAATATTAGCCCAAGGCTTGGTAGCCTAAGTTGTGATTATTTCATCTAAATATCACCCAAGTCCAAGAAAATTCGGCCAAGTCTACACATGACCCATGTTTTAGCCATAAATCACTCATTTAAAGTCCAAATGGACTCAAATCAAAGCCCACTTAAAGAGTACTCCTTTTCCTACATTTTAATAAAGATCCAAGCCCAAAATAAAGGTGGAATCCACGTCCAAGAATCTGTCCAAAAAAAGGTGCAAGTTCAAATAACTCATTTCATTGAATTGGAAGGCATTTTGAAGGTTCCTATCTTTATGAGGCTATTTATTCACAATATATTAGAAGGTTGCTTCAATTAAAGTCTAGAATTTAATTGAGTCTTTTGATTTATCTTTTTGTATCCTATAAATAGGTTTGCTTTTTGTAATCTTTTGAAAACACCTTTGATTTGAATGATAATTGTGAGTTTTAAACTCTTTTTGTTCTTTGTGAACTTTAGAACTTATCAAGTATTATTGTTTGTGGCGTTCAATACTTATCAATCAACTTGGTGGGTTGATTGTGGCGTATCTTATACCAAGGTTCTTGTCTCTTTATAGACAACGGGTCGCGGTTTCACCAATACTATCCCGGGCAACCAATAGACGGTCGGGAAAAATCTCATCATTTGGTATCAGAGCTAGCGCTATTGGTTTGCTTATCATTTCTTTCTACCTTTCCTTCTTGTTAATTTCCTTTACTTGAGATCCAAGAATCACATATTGGTAGTGGGTCTTGTCACAAGTTGACATGGTTGCTACTAGTGACTATTGAATTCTCCGTTTCTACCTTTCTTTTCTTCAATTTCGTTGGTATATAGCCTCTAACAAAAAAAAAGAGGCCGAACAAAAAAAAAGAAAAAAAAATTATTTCGGCAAAAAAAAAAAGAAACAACAATAGGAAAAAAAAATAGAACACAAAAAAAGTCAAGTTTCATATCTTCTTGTTACATCGTGAGTATTTGATAATATCATAGTTTAAGTTGTTTGATAAGTTTGAATTCCTCAAGGCCACAAGCCAAACTTGATAATTGTTTTTTTAGTTCTTTTAGAACTTTAAGAGGTTTAAAAGAGTGGTAAAATGTTGTGTGGTGAGATTAATAGAGGGTAAAAACCATTTGTGAGATACACGAGGGTTGAGTGAATTATTTCTTGAGAAAAACACGTGAGGGAGTGTCGAGAGGAACTAACTTCAATTCTTGCAGAATTTTAAGATGGGGGACGATCACCCCCTTCCAAATCTTCAAATTCAAGCCATAATGGATGAGATGCGGCGGATGATGACAAATGAAATCAACCAAGTTCATGAAAGAATGGATCGAATAGAGGCAAACGCACAAAGACCAACATCTCGTGAAGGTTTTGTTGTGAATAAGGAAGAAAAAAGTGACGAATGGGATAGGGAATCTGAAAGGAGATCGGCTAGGAGGAGGCGACGTATAGACAATAACTTGAGTTCCATAAAGATGAAAGTCCCTTCATTTCAAGGAAAGTCGGATTCGGAAGCATACCTCGATTGGGAGAAGAAAATGGAGTTCATCTTTGATTGTCATGAATACTCCAACCGAAAGAAGGTAAAACTTGTTGTCATTGAGTTTTCTGATTATGCACTAACATGGTGGGATCAACTTTTGATTAGCAGGCGAAGAAATGGAGAAAGGCCTATCGAGAGTTGGGAGGAAATGAAGATAGTCATGAGGAGACGTTTTGTGCCTATCACTACTTTCGTGACCTTTACAACAAGCTCCAAAATCTCAAGCAAGGGACTAAGTGTGTGGAAGATTATTTTAAAGAGATGGAGGTTATTTTGATTAGGGCAAACATTGAGGAGGATCGAGAAGCTACAATGGCCAAGTTCTTACATGGTTTAAATTTTGAAATACGTGATCGTGTTGAAATGTATCATTATGTTGAAATTGAGGACATGGTTCATATGACTGTTAAAATTGAGAAACAACTTAAGAGAGGGGGAGGATCACGAAATAGTACTTGGAAGACAAGTTCTTCAAAGAAAATTGAAAGCACATCTTCTTCTTCTTCTAATCTCAAATCTTGTTCTAAAGATATAAACTCTTCAAAAGGAAAAACTAATTCTTCTACTCATAAGAATCGTGACATAAAGTGTTTTAAGTGTCAAGGCAGGGGTCTTATTGCAAGTCAATGTCCAAACAAGCTTGCAATGGTGATTCGAGAAGATGGGGAAATTGAGACAGATAAATCAATTTCTGAAGACTCACCGGATGGTTCGGATGATGATGAAGAGTTGGTCGTCCAAGGAGACTTGTTGGTGGCTAGAAGAGCCCTAAGTGCCCATTCCAAGGAAGATGATGATGCACAAAGGGAGAACATCTTTCACACTCGGTGCTACGTTCAAGGCAAGGTATGTAGTATTATCATTGACGGGGGGAGTTGTACTAATTTAGCAAGTTCAACTATGGTTGAAAAGCTTGGTCTACCTACTACGAAGCATCAAAAGCCATACAAACTCCAATGGCTTAATGATAGCGGTAAGGTACGAGTTTCAAAACAAGTGTTGGTTTCGTTTCGCATAGGTAAATATGAAGATGAAGTCTTATGTGATGTTGTACCTATGCAAGCAAGTCATATGTTGCTTGGGAGGCCACGACAGTATGATCAACATGTAAAGCATGCCAACTTTACTAACAAATACACTTTTGTACACAAAGCCAAACAAACCTGTAACTCTTGTACCCATGTCACCTAGTCAAGTTTTTGAAGATCGAGTTAAACTTCAAAAGGATGCAAAAAAAATAAATGAGCCAAAAGAAAATAATGAACAAGGCTCAAAAGAAAAAGGAAAGGATAAAAAACCCCGTGGAAAAAAAAGAGGGTCAATATTGTGCTTTGGCAAAAAAGAGTGAGATAAAAGAAGCTTTAAATTCTGAAATGCTTTTTGTGCTTCTTTTGTTCAAAGAAGCTCAATTAGCCACTAACAACTTGGCCGGTACCATTCCGAGCAATGTTATGACTGTCTTGCAGGAATTTGAAGACTTGTTTCTGGAAGAAGTTCCCGATGGATTGCCACCAATCCGTGGAATTGAACACCAAATTGACTTTGTACCCGGAGCTTCCATCCAAAACAAACCAGCCTACAGAACAAGTCCGGAAGAAACCAAGGAGTTGAGGAGACAAGTTGAAGAGTTAACTTGCAAAAGGATTTTTTCGAGAAAGCATGAGTCATTGTGCTGTTCCAGTCTTGTTAGTACCAAAGAAGGACAGTTCATGGAGGATGTGTGTGGATTGTCGCGCCATCAACAATATCACGGTAAAGTATCGTCATCCAATTCCTCGATTAGATGATATGCTTGATGAACTGTATGGTGCAAAATTATTTTCGAAAATTTATTTGAAAAGTGGTTATCACCAAATCCGTATGAGAGAGGGTGATGAGTGGAAAACTGCTTTCAAAACAAAACATGGTTTATATGAATGGTTAGTGATGTCTTTTGGTTTAATTAATGCTCCTGGTACATTCATGAGACTAATGAACCATGTTTTGAGAGATTTCATTGGAAAGTTTGTGGTTGTTTACTTTGATGATATTTTGATTTACTCCAAAAGTTTGGACGATCATCTTGAACATCTAACTTCTGTTTTGAGTGTGCTTAGAAAGGAAAAGCTCTTTGCAAACTTGAAGAAGTGCACCTTTTGTACCAATCATGTTGTTTTCCTTGGATACATGGTAAGTTCATAAGGAATTTCTGTTGATGAAGAAAAGGTAAAGGCTACCCAAGATTGGCCAACTCCAATGAGTGTAAGTGAAGTGCGAAGTTTTCATGGTCTTGCAAGTTTTTATCGTAGATTTGTTAAAAACTTTAGCACTTTGGCATCACCACTCACAGAAGTCGTTAAAAAGAACGTCGGTTTTAAATGGGGCAAAGAACAAGAGCAAGCTTTTGAACAACTTAAAATTCATTTAACCCATGCTCCTTTGTTATCTTTGCCCAACTTTGATAAAACCTTTGAAATTGAGTGTGATGCATCAGGTGTTGGAATAGGTGCAGTTTTGATGCAAGAAGGTAAACCATTGGCCTATTTTAGTGAGAAGTTGAATGGGGCGACCTTGAACTACCCCACTTATGACAAAGAACTGCATTCATTGGTCCGTGCATTAAAGACATGGCAACACTATTTGTGGGCCAAAGAGTTTGTGATACATTCTGACCATGAGTCCTTGAAGTTCTTAAAGGGACAGCATAAGTTAAACAAAAGACAAGCTCGATGGATTGAGTTTCTTGAGACATATCCTTATGTCATCCGATACAAGAAAGGTAAGGAAAATGTTGTGGCTGATGCACTTTCAAGAAGATACTCTTTACTCTCTTCTCTTGACTGTAAAATTCTTGGTTTTGAACAAATCAAAGAATTGTACGACAATGATGCCGATTTTGGACAAAATTTTCAAGCATGCGAAAAATGTTCTTTTGAAAAGTTTTTCAAACATGAGGGGTTTTTGTTTAAGGAATCAAAGCTTTGCATCCCTAACTCTTCCTTACGAGAGCTTTTGGTTAGGGAAGTGCATGGTGGAGGCCTTATGGGTCATTTTGGCATGGCAAAAACTTTGGCAATTTTACAAGAACACTTTTATTGGCCAAAAATGAAGGTTGATGTAGGACGAATATGTGAAAATTGTGTTGTTTGCAAACAGGCAAAATCAAAAGTTCAACCTCATGCTTTATATACTCCTTTGCCTATACCAAGTGAACCGTGGGTTGATCTTTCAATGGATTTTGTGTTGGGTTTGCCAAAAACCAAAGGCGACAAAGATTCAATCTTTGTGGTTGTTGACAGGTTCTCTAAAATGGCTCATTTCATTGCATGCAACCGAACTAATGATGCATCACATATTTCTGATTTGTTTGTCAAAGAAATAGTGAGGTTGCATGGGATGCCAAGAACTATTGTCTCAGATCGAGACACAAAATTTTTGAGTTACTTTTGGAAAACCTTGTGGGGAAAATTGGGAACAAAACTCTTGTTTTCCACAACTTGCCATCCCCAAACTGATAGGCAAACAGAAGTTGTGAATCGCACTCTTGGTACTTTGTTGAGATCCATAATTCGAAGAAATGTCAAAACTTGGGAACAATGCTTACCTCATGTTGAGTTTGCTTATAATCATCATGTTCATTCTGCTACAAAGTTTTCACCGTTTGAAATTGTGTATGGTTTTAAGCCATTAATTCCAATGGATTTAACTCCTTTACCTGTGAGTGAACAAGTGAATTTAGATGGCAAGAAGAAAGCTGAATTTGTTAAACAGATACATGAGAAGGCGAAAAGCAACATCGAAGAGCGCACCAAGAAGTATGAACAACAAGCAAACAAGGGCAGAAGAAATATCACATTTGAACCAGGAGATTGGGTGTGGCTTCATTTGAGAAAAGAACGATTTCCAAGTAAACGGAAGTCAAAGCTGATGCCAAGGGGAGATGGACCATTCCAAATCATGCAGAAAATTAATGACAATGCTTACAAACTTGAATTGCCTGTTGAGTATAATATGCATGATGTCTTTTAACGTTTCTGATTTGAGCCCCTTTAATGCAGGTGAAGATTTGAGGACAAATCACATTCAAGAGAGGGGGAATGATGAGAACCCATCTAACGACCCGGATGATGAAGATCCATTGAGATGGAAGATTGGACCAATCACAAGGTCAAAAGCTAAGATGTTCAATGATGCTCTTAACGGTTTGATAAAATCCTGTCGGAAAGAATCACTCATCAATTCATCAAGTAGCCAAGGAAACCTTCGACTTTTGATCCGAATTAAAGGACAAGATTAGCCCAAGGCTTGGTAGCCTAAGTTGTGATTATTTCATCTAAATATCACCCAAGTCCAAGAAAATTCGGCCAAGTCTACACATGGCCCATGTTTTAGCCATAAATCACTCATTTAAAGTCCAAATGGACTCAAATCAAAGACCACTTAAAGAGTACTCCTTTTCCTACATTTTAATAAAGATCCAAGCCCAAAATAAAGGTGGAATCCACGTCCAAGAATCTGTCCAAAAAAGGTCCAAGTTCAAATAACTCATTTCATTGAATTGGAAGGCATTTTGAAGGTTCCTATCTTTATGAGGCTATTTATTCACAAGATATTAGAAGGTTGCTTCAATTAAAGTCTAAAATTTAATTGAGTCTTTTGATTTATCTTTTTGTATCCTATAAATAGGTTTGCTTTTGTAATCTTTTGAAAACACCTTTGATTTGAATGATAATTGTGAGTTTTAAACTCTTTTTGTTCTTTGTGAACTTTAGAACTTATCAAGTATTATTGCTTGTGGCGTTCAATACTTATCAATCAACTTGGTGGGTTGATTGTGGCGTATCTTATACCAAGGTTTTTGTCTCTTTATAGACAACGGGTCGCGGTTTCACCAATACTATCCCGGGCAACCAATACTATCCCGAGTAACCAATAGACGGTCGAGAAAAATCTCATCATCGGCATTCTCCGGGTAGAATTGTTTCTTAAACTCACGAATGAAATCACCCCAAGTAGTAATGTTACACGTACCTCGTTCGATATCTCCATACTGACGTCGCCACCACAAAGCCGCAATGTCTTTTAAGTATCTCGTGGCCGTCTTGATCTTCATCGCATCCTCTATGATGTTGACTCCATCCATGTATTGCTCAATTTCCCATAGAAAATCATCAACCGCCCTAGCATCTCGCTTTCCCACGAATGGTGATGGTTTGGGAAAATCTACCTTTGGAGCATGGCTGCTAGTGTTGCCACCTCTACTAGCCATGACCCGTTTAGCCAAACTCACGTCGGTTTGGATTTCTTCCAAATGTTGGTGAATCGTGGAGATCTCTACCTCCACCTCACCTCGAAACTTAGCTAGCTCGTTCATGAACATACCTCTTAAGTCATGAAGCTCGCGTCGCAAGTCGCCACCCAAGACGTTGAGGCGCTCTTGAAATCATCTCGCATATCGACAAAGTCGGAATCCAACCCTTCCATATGTTGGTTTGTCTCCTCCACTCGTGCCTTCAACTCGGCCACAAATGTCTCTACACCCGTCATTCTCTCTTCCAAGCTAGAGAGCAAATCTTTGGACTTACCTCGGTTCTCATTAGCTCCTTCATTGCGAGACTTTTCTCGGCCACGATTTTCCTCAACAACGGATGCACCAACAACGTTCTTGCTAGACCCTTTCTCCATGCCTTCAATCGACTCGCTCTGATACCAAATGTCACAGACTTGTCTCTACAAGATCGCGTGCGTCCTTAGTTCTCGAACTAAGTCAGCCAAACTCCCGAAACAACCAACGATTAAGGCAAGTAAAGAGAACACAAGAGATTATTGGAATGCAAAGGAAACTTGTATTGCTTGAGAGAACTATTACAAGAAAGCTTATAAGAATACTTTGAGGTGTGTTGAGCCAAATGAGGCCACCACCTATTTATACTACTCAAGGGAACAATCTAGAGAACAACTATCTAGATATGTACAAGGAGTGTTCTAGAACTATCAAGTAAGGCTATATGCAAGAGGCTTCTACATCCTTCCATGGGAAAGCCTCCTCCCTTCCATGTAGAATCTTCTAGAGACGTTCCATAAGAGGCTTCTACCATTTTCCCATGAAGAGTCTTCTAGAAAAGTTCCATAAGAGCCACCATCCTTCTTGAGTAGTGTAGAAGATTCTGGAATCCGGCTAACCTTCGGGAAATTTGTCTCATGCTTGGCGGGTCGTCACATTGTGCCTAATAATTTGTATTTAAGAGTTTTTTATCCGTGTTTTATAATATATTATAGATATAGATAAATTACATCGTATAAGATTGAATAAAAAATAAAATAATAATTGATTCTAAATTTTGATATCTATAAAAAAGGGAAATAGAAAATAATCAAGAAAATGAAAAATTACCATCTTGTCCTTCCTTAATTATATATGAAACATTAATTAAGGTTGTTAGATTGAAGTGATTAGATGATTGAGATTGGTTCTTAAGATTCTCAACATTTTTGTGGTTCTCATTTGATTACCGACCTATACATATATACATCTACTATATTATAAAGATTCTAAAACGGTTATTTGTACAAAACGTTTCTTGTACATTGTTACATTTACCACCCTTACACTTACTTATTTAATCTACTTTATATCCCTTGTTTTTTCATTTTTCATTTTACACCATTATCATATTAACACAAATAATTGTATATGAACAAAAATGCAATGAAAAAATACGTTTTTTTTTCAAATCATACCATTATAATCGTCTCGTCAATACCTTCAAAATAAGCCCAATATTGAATATTTTTTAATTTAACCGTACTATTAAATATATAATCGTAAAATACGTTTGATTCTTATTATAAATTATATAATAAGTTTCATTCTTATTATAAAAATACTATTAATTTGTTTTCTATTCGGACGTTTTATTTTTTTTCCACCGTTAGCACATTAAAAATATATAATCGTAAGATACGTTTCATTCTTATTATAAATTATATCATTATAATTTTTTTCCGTCAATAATTGTAATATAAATTAATTATTGAATATTTTTATGGGTTTAGAGTTTCATAAATTGTGATTCTTAGGTGGTTGAATCTCTATAAGGAAGTAACATTAATTGTTCGTTCTTTACTTACATACCGCTGCATCGCACGGGTATATGCCTAGTTTTATATTATAAAAATCAAGTCATGTCGAAGGATGCGTGTAATATTTATAAACTTTTTTATTTTTATTTTTTTATTTACGATTTTCTCATCGTTTCTCTTCGCAGACTCATCATCTCCATCACCCAAAACCCTAACAAAGTATCTGTAACAGACACAGTGTTTCCTGTAATGTCGAACCATCAACGATACTCTAGCAGGGGTTTGCCCAACAGAACCCATCAACAAAGGTTTGTACCTAAAGCAGCGGATCTCAATTCCAATCCAACCCTCTCCGATTCTCTTCGGCAACGACAATCATCTTCGTCTGAGATTAGTACTAGTTCCAGTGCGCAGCGTAGGATCCAAGCTGGTGGCAGTTTTGTAAATTACTTACCACAGGATGAGGCGGTTGCGGCGGGTCTAGGTGCTGAGGAAGGGGGTCTGGATCCTGTTGAATCTCAGGCAGTTGTCGACTTGTTGAATAGAGAGTGTTCTCTCTTGCTCAAGTTAAATCCCAAAGATTTCTGGAGAGAAGGTTTTTCCAAATTTATGATTTCGTTGAAATCTTAAGTTACATCAATCGTTGCTTACTTGTGCACTAGTTTGGATCTTTGATCTAGTTGTTTTAATTGATTATATTTTGTTGTTGTGGATCAATGTGCTAGAAATTGCTTCATTGAATTGTCTGATCTTAACTGCCATGAGAACACACAGGAAGTTGCAAAATCTTTTGACAAATTTCGTTTCAAGTACATATATGCATTGCCAAATTATCATGTAAGTTGGACGGAAGTAACAATATGTTGATATTTTAAAATTTTTATGAGCGACCATCATTTAGGAAGTAAATATTGAACTTGGTGTTTCTTCTTCAACAATAATGAACTTGTGAAAATGCAAAATGAACACTTCTTCACAAAATGCAAAATGTCTCTTGGCTTACAATTACATGACAACTGGAATTTTTTCTAATAAGTTGGATGCTTAAGTGGATTGCAATTTGATGATGACCAAACAAAAGCTTCAATTTTCACAACCAGTATACTTTCTAGAATTTTCTAAGATGAGGGCACGTGTTACCTTAAGTAATAAGGTTATTGACATCAGTGTCGTTCTGGACTGGTAGGATCCTTACAATTATTATGCAAGGCGTACTCTGATTGTGGATGAAAGGAGTTTAAGAGAGTGTATCTCACAGATACAAACAATGATATTACTGATGTTGCAATTTTGAGTTCCACAGGGTGGGCAAATGGTATATAGAACAAAAACTGTACGATCATACTAGTCAAACAATCTTGGTAAGTAAGTTTTTTTAGTGAACGTATATCCATGTAATATGGTAATTGGGTGAAAGATGCGAGAAGTTTGCCATTTGATAAACCATTATTTTCACATACACATGCTGCAACTTTGAAAGTCTTAGGTACCAGTAATCTCATTCATTGGGTTGATATGAATGAAACAAGCCTAGTTTATAATGCTAGTTTTTTCCGAAAATTTAGATGCATTTCTGAGCTATATTATCTGATGCTAATTTTGAAATGGACAGCCATTTGCTTTTCTCAAGATATGGAGAAAGTAGTATTGACCGGTAAAAGGTAGATACAAACGTAGGTTTTATGAACGATAAAATACCGTAGCTAGATAGCTAGTCACATGCTTTGTTCAATCTCTCTTTGCTTGTGTAAGCATAAAGAGGGTGGTCATGCTTGTTATATACTTGATTTTCTTTAATGGTCAATCGAGTAACGATCTCTGTCTCCCACACATTATATCTATTTTGAATGGGATGGGGATATAGGATTTTGATGAACATGGGGTCAAACCGCATTTTAGTAGTCACTTTGTAGCATCGTGATTGTTGACCAAGGGTGTTGACCAGTTGTTAGGTCGGTTAGGGAGGAAAGTAAATCGGTTAGTGAGACTATAAATAAGAAGGTAGGTTGGTTGTAAGGGGTTGCATAAAGAGGGTGGTCATGCTTGTTATATACTTGATTTTCTTTAATGGTCAATCGAGTAACGATCTCTGTCTCCCACACATTATATCTATTTTGAATGGGATGGGGATATAGGATTTTGATGAACATGGGGTCAAACCGCATTTTAGTAGAGTCACTTTGTAGCATCGTGATTGTTGACCAAGGGTGTTGACCAGTTGTTAGGTCGGTTAGGGAGGAAAGTAAATCGGTTAGTGAGACTATAAATAAGAAGGTAGGTTGGTTGTAAGGGGTTGCATATATTCTTTTATAAACTAGTTTAGTGAATTTGTGAGGGAGCAAACCTTTCGAGAGTTGGGCAGTAATCAACAAGCATTAGATTTGTTCCCATTCCATGCCGATTTTGTGTCACGGTGCACAAAGGTGTGCATCAATTGGTATCAGAGCATGAGATCTTGAGGAGTTTGTTGTCAATGTGAAAGAAAATGGCGGAAAATCTCAGTTCACTCCAATCGAGATGAGTTCAGTACAAGTCAATATCGTGAAGGAAGAAATTTAGAAACAAGAAGATACGAAGGAGTTGAAACCAGCAGATAAACAACCCTCAGTGACAGAAAAGAAGCCAGCTAAGCGTGGAATTCACGAGATGCATTATGGAATGCCGACGTTGAAGAGAACTGTTCTAAACATGAGATTTTTGCGAGGGAGACAGTCGATCTGTGTTCCCAGGACTGCTATTGTAAGGAGGTCCAAGGAGCCTGAGAAGAAGAAAAGGAAGGCTGTAAAGCAGGGAAAGGCCTAGTTAGGGGACACTCCACCGCCACCGTGGCCACCACCACGGGGACAAACAATATTATCTACATATGCTTGTGGAGTTAATTTCTCTGTTCTGAATTCTGATGCAACGAAGTACCTTGCATAACTCCTGGGAAGTTCCGTTATTTTTCTCGCCAACATCGTCTCGATCATGACAAGAGCCATGTGCACTTGTGATCATGGGCAATAACGGAGTACTATTGGATGAAGATGAGGACATAATTAGTGGAAAGAAATAAACATGTTGAAGTTAAAAAAGAAAAAGAGATGAATGAAATGCTGGTGGTTTCCGGCGATGAAGAATTCCAACTGGGACAAGGAGATGGATATATTCATGGAGGAATTGGGGACTTGGGGTTATATGTTTTGGAAATAGGGAGTCCACTTCTCATTTCCATTAACATTCATAGAGGCTCTTCACATTTCCACCAACATTCACCTTTGAAAAGTTCCACTCCATGTGTTTACTTACCTCTCTTTAATCACAATCTCATTCGAGAAAGGAAAAAATGAGGGTTCTTGTAGGAATGCACTACAAGTGGGATGATTCTACACATCGGAGCATTCGTTCCATACTTCTTTTGTTTCCACCTTGGGTACAAGGTGGAGCTTTGAGGGGCGGGTATTGATAAACATGGGGTCAAGGGGCATTTTAGTAAAATCACTTTGTAGCAGCTGTGATTGTTGACCAAAGGTGTTGACCAGTTGTTAGGTTGGTTAGGGAGGAAAGTAAGTCGATTAATGAGACTATAAATAAGAAGGTAGTTTGGTTGTAAGAGATATGTGTATATTCTTCTGTAAACTCCATTTTAGTGGATTTGGGAGGGAGCAAACCTCTCGAGGGTAGGCGATAATCAACAAGCATTAGATTTGTTCCCATTCCTAGCTGATTTTGTGTCACAATGCACAATGGCGTGCATCAGATTCGTTATGCTGTCGATGTGAATACCTTTCTTGTACGTTCAGTGTTTAAGATAAATTTTGAAATAATCATCTTTGTTGAAATATCACTGAATCACTAACTTATATTCGCACCATATTGGTAGTCTTTCATGTTGTCTGCAAACACATTACTTCAAATCCTCACTTTTGTAATTTTTCTCTTTTTCTTTGTTCTCAGTGGCTAGTGATACTTCTCTTCATGTTTTTCTGGAAAGTTTCTTAAAGTTTAGAAGCAGGTGGTATGACTTCCCTTATCGTGGAGCCAGGGGAATGGTTGCAGGGGTGATTGTTGGTGAGCATGAGCTGAGTCGGCGTGCATTTATGATTCTTTATCGCATGTATGTATAGATCTCATTTTTAATTTTCACCACAATTTCGACAACATTGTTTACTTCATGGTTGCATAACTTTTCTTGTGAAGATCTTCAAATCGAGATCCTGGTGCCAAGGCTTCTGATAGTCTAAGTGCAAAAGATCATGCAGGTGTGTTTACTTGGTTACTCTTTCCCATTTTAGTTCATGGTACACATAAATATATGACTTGCCTTTGATACATTACCAAAGCTTCAAAGTTATTCTAAAACAATAAGTAATATATATTCGAAAGTGATACATGATAATCTGCTGGTAGTCATATCCTATTCAATTTGCAAAAGTATTAAGCATTGAAATGCAATGATATACTTTCAACTCTCAAGTATTAAGTCAACCTTAATGTTATATAAGTCATTTGGTTATATTCGTTAACATTTTCATACCTTGGATAAAAAACAATAGGCATGTGAAATAACCTGATAGAATGCTTCTTTAGCTTGTCTGAACAAGTATTTAATGTCTTGATGTCCTTTCTTATAGTTGTTTGTGATATTTTAAGGAGCACTACTTGTTTTATTTGATTTTTGGAATAGTAAATTTTTCTTTACTAATACTACATACCAGGTTAGGAATATAATGTACAATATGTCAAAATAAGCTATGCAAATAATACCAACACGTTTGTTAACTTTTTAATTTTTAATCACATTTGGTTATGAAAGCTATGAATTTATTTGCAGTTGATATTTTATCGCATCCTTGTTTACCAGATATACATGTAGTCATTTTGCAGGAAAAGAAGTTGCTCGACTTGCCTAAGCTTCTAGATATATGTGCCATATACGGGCATGAGAATGAAGAGTTGACACGATTACTTGTAAGTGTTTACAAAACAGGTTGATATCATGAAGTGTTCTTGATAGATTTGATAGATCTGCTGCACTTGCCTCAATTTAAACTATCAAAATGCAGTGGAATATTTTCGAAGGACATCTTAAATAGCTTCACCGTCACGTAATTGGCTAACACAGTCCGGTTGTATTGGTGTATCATGTATGTGTTATATGAATGCTATATTGAGAAATAGAAACAGCCTACATCTAGACCAGCTGCCCCTTAAATGAACCAAATCAACTCCGATATAAGAAAGCAAACTAATAGTGTTAGAAATGTGAAAGCTATATCCATCCATTATTGTTGTCAAACATCGTTGTGTTTTTATAGCTGACCCTTTATTGCCCAAAACTTTGAACTACCACATTGTCTCATTCTTGTGACAATGTCTTGCCTAGTTCAATCATTTCCATAAGAGGCATTTCTCTTTATTTCTCGTGCTTTCTCATTGCTTGTGTGACTACCTATGTGACGCTTGAAAGACTTTGGGAGACTCAGGCCGTTCTTTACCTTGGTAGTCTATCAACATTTCTATGGTCATGAAAGCATTGACTATGCTTTTAAGGTTCACATTGATGCTCTTAAGTTGCCCTAAGCTTGAGACCTTACATGAAGTTAACCAAGCCCTTATCACCTACTTATGAATTTTGGAGCATAAGATTTGAGAATTCCTTGGCATAGTTGTTAATGAATTTTTCATGCCTTAATTTCGTTATCCTCAACATGTCTCATAAGTGACATCCAGAATTGCTTCATGAGCTTCGTTTTAAAAGCATCCTGTATGTTGATGGTGACAATGTTGTAAGGGCTCAAACCTTGCCAAACAAATTCACACACAATCCCATAGGGTCCACAAATTGACTTGCACCAAACATATCGCTGCTTGGAGCGAACTAAGATTATCTGCCGATTTCTCGACTGTTGACATTATACTCCTCAAGATCTTCTGCTCTGATACCAATTGATGCACATCGTTGTGCATTGTGACACCAAATCGACAAAGTCACCCAAAGAACTTGTAAATTTTATAATCGGCCAGCTTTCAAGTGGCTGATACTCTCCCAAATCCACTATAACGGAGTTCACAAAAAAATATTTGCATGCCTTTACAACCACACTACCTTCTTATTTATAACCTCCTAACTGACTTAGTTTACCCCATCTTGGGCAACAATGACTGCTGCTACAAAGTGATTTTACCTCAAATGGCCTTTGACCCATGTTTATCAGTTTCATGAATACTAGTTTTCATCTCGTCAATATGTGCTTGAATGTATGCCAAACTCACTAGGATCTTGCTCCGGGAATCAACATTTTTTGGTACCACAATGTGATAGCAGTTCTGACAACATTGGGTTGCTCGACATGTTATCCTTGCCTTTTGTAATGGCATCAATATTCAGGATATCTTGCTCAAGCAGTCAAAGCAGTCTCTGTCTTTGACCATGGCCAATTTATGACTTGTAAGGAAGATGTCCATGAATGAGAGAATTGAATCTCTCATAGCAAACATCTCTCTTTGGGTTCTTCATCATAGCGACTTCCTTGTTTGATATCCTTTTTGGAACGGGGGTTGATGCTATGGGCTTGCTCTCATATGAACTGTCATGAACATAATTTTCCTAAGCTTTGTGTGTTCTTAGGGTCCACACTAAGGGGACTCTGGATATTTATGCTGTGGGGAAAACTAAAAAGTGAATTAGTGGGCACTTTTTAGTTTCCTTTATTTGACTCTCCATGCTTAAGATCCTCACACTTGGATGCTATAAATAAGCCTATAAGTGAGGGAGACCTTTTATAGGAGTCTCGAGACTCTAGATATGAGAATCTACTAGGTTTACAGTTTGAGTCCTAGAATACTAAAGGCATGATGAACCTTCTACACAATACAAATGGATCTAGAACATCATTAATAACTCTCTACTATCCTAGAACATTATTGGGCATTTTGGGATCTTTTGGAGTCTTTCTTGGTGATCCACTAACTAGGTGTTTGCATGGTGCCTATGTGGCGTATATGGACTCAAAGAGCTCAATTTGTTACTTGTACAATTACCTTGAACTTGAAACTTCTAAGCAGTATCTGTCTGCATCATTGCGCTCCATTTGGCTGATTTTTGTTGTTGATTGGTTTATATTTGCTTCTTGATGTCATCCATCATGCTGCAACTGGTGGATACTACTTTTGCCTACATGGGCTCATGTTTTCATTATTTGTAAAGTGTGTTTAACTTTTACATTTTTGGTTTGCGTTGTCTCAATGTTGTTGATTTAGAAGAAGTAATTTGCCATCCTTTTTGATCTTAATGATGTTGCTGTGCTTGTAATTTTAATAAAACTCAATGTCAGGTATTTTAGATTTTTGTGGGGAAAAATGCCTGGGCATTGTGATTACAATATTCTTGCTGATATTGCTGTTGACTTTGATATACCTGTTATTGTTTTCATTTACGGTTATGTTGATCTACTCGGAAACACCCTATTACTGACTCCCAGCTTCATGCATGCCATTGGCGGCTATCTTGATCCAAAAGGATATTTGACCCACCATTATCAAACTCGTGTGTTTTCTTGGAGCTGTGTCAATGTCACCTTCAGGCTTGGTCTGATGATAAGTATATGCGTTTTACCACTACTTTGGAAGTTATATGTTGATTCCAGGCTTCCAGCGATTGCTAATCAGCCAATCAAAGCTACTTGCAGAGAGCTGCCTGTCTGAATGAAAACTATACTTGTGTCACAAAGTGAATTTATTGTCATATACAATAACAAGGAATTTCTTGCAAGCTGCATTATTATGCACTGAATTGGTACTGGAAGGTTTTTTATGCTCTGTGCCACTTTGTTGCTTGATGCAAAATTCTTGTGTTGATTGGTGCCAAAAATTTCCATCTGAGCTTTGCATGATTCCAATGCTACCAATATTTTGGTCTCCGGTGCCAACTTTGTTAGTTTCCATTACTGAGTGATTCTCGATGTTTTAAGTTTTTTATAGTTTGGTTGATGTAAATGAGTAGCTGATAATTTTAACACACCAACATTTTTCTTTCTTTATACACCTTACACTGTTTGCTTCTGAATTAGTTGCTGCATACCTTATTTTCTGCTTTTTCCCTCATAACTGTATTTCTTTCTTTTTCTCTTATTTTGTTAAATCACCTTTGCAGCATATAATTAGTTTGATATTTAGTTTTTCTTTCTCTCCCTCAGGTTACAAATGCAATAAAAGCCCAGCCTGTGATCCATGACAGTTTCGCTTCAGTTATTTCTCATTTTCTAAACATATTTCATACCATGTATGAGCGCTGCAGCACATCTTTAGAGGTAGTTTTCCCTGAAACCTTTTTAATGCTATTTTTATTGAAGCATTGCTTATGAGTTATTAACCCATGGCAGTAGAACTGTAAAAATAAAAAAGTGTTACTCGTAAATTAGCTATGATCTGTTTGGCTCTGGCACAGCATATGCAGCTACTTTCTGAATGAAAAACTTTTCGTTGAACCAATTTGTGATGTATTTTTTTTACATACAAATAACTCTTGCCTGGGCTATATGAATATCATTTTTAACTTTTTGGTTACATTTTTCTACTTTTAACAATGGGTTGTAGACAATTTCATTTTTAATGATCTAGAAAAAGGATGATCACGCAAGAAAAATAAGCTGAGCTACATTGTCAATATTTCTTTTTGTTACATTATGTTTGCCTTTCTGCTCGTGTATATATTTTCATCATTTGCTGCATTCTTCAGTTACGTATGTTGTGCAGAACTTTTTATGCTTACATATTAACTAGGTTCATCTGTTGGGTTGAAGTGTAGGTTCTATTTTCATCTCATGATGCCCAAGATGGTTCCACTCGACTTCACACAGACTATTTAGAGGTGATTTACGTATTTTTAATAGGAATATATTAGCATATGCGGTTTTTGCCATTGGTTTACATCATTATCCTAGCAGTGATCTTGTTCATGGAAATCGCATTTGAAAGGACAGCCTTTGACATATTTTTTTCCTAAGTTGAACTGTTAAGTTATGACATCCAGGAGGGGCTTCATGGAGGATATGGGAAACCATATTGTTTCCTGGAGGGAAAAATATAGTGATTGGTTCTCTTTTGCTTACTTGTATATATTACTTTTTCTTTTAGGTAATGGACTTTATAAATGATGCCATTGTATCAATGGATGCTTTGGTTAGTGCTTACAAGCATGCAGCTGTCTACTTTTCCTGCCCCGTTGAAACAAGGTGCAGTTCTCTTCTGCATGTCCTTTACCTATCTATGGAGAGGGTTGTCCCTTTTATTTAAACTGAGGAAGCATTTCACTCTGGGTAATTTGTCGAGTGTTAAAACTTAATCGTTCAATCAATCAAAGTGATCATGAGATGTCCTTTTTGTTTGTTGCTTGGGTTTAGGTTGTAGCTGAACAATATAGTTACCATTATTGTTCCTTATTTTTTTTTTTTGGCAACAGTTAACTTCAGACTTTTTAGAGTGCGTTATAGTTTTATTATTAGACAATATGTATAAAAAGTTTCAACCTAAATTTGTAGACGTCCATAACTGTAGGTGCCAGAGTTTGAGCAGTAGCATGGTCTATGCACACTATTGTGTTATTGATTTAGACTACACATTTACAAATAATTTGTCAACGCAGTAATCTATTATCAACTTATGCTTGTATGGTGTGCATTTGTCGATGTTTGATGTTACTAGTATGGGCCGTTTATTCAAAGTAGAAAGCCAAAAATTGTACACGAGTGTCTTCCAATGACTTATGACACCGAACGTTCGATTGGTTTTCTTGTTGCAGTTATGGAAGCGATGAATTGCTTAAAATCCTTGCAAGACTGCATGATTCATTGTTGCCAATTTTGCAGCAGGGATTTAAAATAATATTTTCAGCAAAGAAAGATGGATCTCAATTCACCTCTTCAGACATGTTACCAAACATTGTCACTAGTCTGAAGATGTTATCATCTAGAATAGTTGATTTTTGTTGGAAACTACTGAATTTATGTTACCTAGGTGAAGAATTGTTTGGAGAGAATAATCCTCTTCCATCTGCCTCAAAGATATTTCCAGCCCAAGTGGAAGACCCGATCATTAGGGCAGACATTTTGGTTCAGACGTTTCGGGAAATTAGCGAAGAATGTTCAACTATTAAAGAGGGAGTGGGTGTCAATTCATTGCTTCAAAGTGTTGACAAGAAGTACCAATTGATGGGCAGACTTGAGCTCTTACGTAATGAAGGTATGAAGCTCAAACTTGACCATAATCATCATGAAAAAAAGATGTCATGTGTCATGGATTTGAATAATGCCAAATTGTCTTCTATGTCATAATGATGCATGAGATGGAAACGAAAAGATCGTAATTGCATAGTTAGAATTAGTCTTCGAGTGAGGGGTAGGGGTGGTGGTATACAAAGTTGTTAAAGGCTCAAGGCGCACTTAGGCACAAAAGGGTCCCAGGGCCTAGGCGTGAGGCGCGGGCCTCAGGAATGCAAGGCGCATCTTATCAATATATATATATATATACACACACATACACACACAGAGTTACACACAACTCATATATGCAACAAGTACAAGCCTCCAATGAAGCAACCGACAAAACTTCGATAGAGGCAGGAGGGAGAAGGGTTTAAAGCGTGAGCCTTGAGTAGAAGTTTTAAGGTCTGGGTATTTATAGAGGAGGCTTGAAGTTCTAAGGACCGGGTATTCAATATTAGGGTTTGACTTATCTATTTAAATCTCCCTCGTCCCAAAATAAGTGTCCATAATGAAAAAGGCACATAGTTTAGAGAAATGTAATTATTACACTTTTAATGAACTAAATGACCGTGCTACCCTTATAATAGAGAGATTAATTTCTTCATCTCATAATTAAGGGTTGAATGGGGAAGTATGCACTTACTTATTTGAAGTGCACATTTATTTCAGGACAAACTAAAATAGAAATGCGGTAAGTTATTTTGGGACGAAGGGGGTAACTCTTTTTTAAGAAGTCTAGGAGATGAGAAACGAGAAAACTAATTTAATATTAGCGTTTGACTAGGTATTTAATAACTCTTTATGAGGCGTGCCTAGGCCCACTAGGAGCCTCGGCCAAGGCGCAACTGATATGAATCAAATCGGCAGAAAAATATTATTGAAATCAAGCACCCAGAATCGAATGCTTGCAAGGTAAATAGGCTGGAATTCGAGACCCAGTAATCTCTGTTCGAGAAAACAAAACAGAACCAATAATTCAATGCCTAACCGGCTAACCCTAGGGTAATCGGTCCTATTTATAGCCGATCCCTACTCTACCCAAAAAAAGGAAACAATTCAGCAAACCCGAAAAAAGGAAACAATTCAGCAAATCAAATAATTAAAATAAACTATCAGAGAATTGCATTCAAGCCCCTGTAGTTCCCTTGCGGCTGTAAACTTGACCCCAACGCCCCTGGGTCTTCGGGTCACGGTTCGTATCATCACCCCCGCCCCAAAGACTCACCTTGTCCCCAAAGTGAAAGTCTGGAAATTGCTGCCTGATACGATCATACGCCTCCCAGGTGGCCTCCGATGCTGGCAACCCGACCCATTTAATTAAGACCTCCCGTTGACCGCCAATATCCCGCGTACCAATCACCTCAGTTGGTAAGAACATTGCTGTCGCCTCCTCTGCAAAATCAGCCGAAAGATCACACGTTGGCACCTGATCACCGATAACACGTTTCAGCTGTGACACATGAAATACCGGGTGCACAGTTGAGGTTGGTGGTAATTTCAGCCGATACGCCACCTGTCCAATCCTCGCCAAAATTTCAAACGGACCATAAAATCTCGGTGCCAACTTCTGATTTCCCCTACGAGCCACCGATGTTTGCCGGTAAGGGCGCAACTTCAGATACACCATCTCACCTACTTCATACGTCACGTCACGCCTTTTCCCATCAGCTCGTTCCTTCATAATCTGTTTAGCCCTGAGCAATTGTTGCCGTAGTTTTGCCAAAATTGCATCCCGATCCCGTAAATAACAATCTACCTCAAGGGTAACGGCCGTACCCCAAGCGTAACTTACCAAAGAAGGCGGGTCACGGCCATAGAGAACCTTAAAAGGTGTCATTCCGATAGCTGAGTGGAATGACGTGTTATACCAGTACTCCGCCCATGGTAACCATTTAACCCATTCCTTCGTTCTGGTGGACGGGAAGCTGCGCAAGTATGTCTCCACGCTACGGTTAACCACCTCTGTCTGACCGTCCGTCTGCGGGTCATACGCTGTACTCCGTTTCAGCAACGTCCTGGTATTTGAACAACTCCCGCCAAAAATGACTAACAAAAACCCGGTCCCGATCCGAGATGATAGACTGTGGGATCCCGTGCAATCGTACAATCTCTCGGATGAAAACGGTGGCTATCGAAGCTGCTGTGAAAGGGTGCTTCAATGGAATAAAGTGAGCTGACTTACTTAATCTGTCGACTACCACCAAGATCACACTGTACCCGGTCGATTTCGGCAAGCCCTCAATAAAATCCATCGTCAAATCTTCCCAAACTCGTGCTGGCAAATCCAAGGGTTGTAACAAACCTGCAGGCGTTAAGGTGGAATATTTGTTTTGCTGACATATCCCACATTCTGAGACCATCTTGGCGATATCCCGCCTCATGCCGATCCAAAAGAACTCAGACGCTATGCGGTGATAAGTCTTTTGGACCCCACCGTGACCCCCAATCACCCCACCGTGTATTTCCTGAAATAATTTAGGAATCCAATCGGAGGATCGTGGTAGGACTAGTCGCCCTTTATACCGAACCTCCCCCTTATCGAGAGCATACCTGTCTATCTCACCAGTCTGCGCCTCCAACCGTTCCTTCAAAGCAATTATTTCCGGATCAGTTTTCAAGTCACGCAACAGTTGATCATACGAGGCCACGGTAGAAACAGAGATTTCACTGAGGACTGATCCTTCCACCTGTCGTGACAAGGCGTCGTCTGCCCCGTTCTCCTTTCCCGGTCGATAGACCATCTCAAACTCGTAACCGGATAATTTAGAAATCCATTTATGATGCTCGCTCGAGACGGTTCGTTGCTCTAACAGATATTTGAGGGTCTTCTGATCGGTAATAACGGTGAAGGTTCGACCCAACAGGTAGGGTCGCCACTTTTGTACTGCCATCACAATCGCCATAAGTTCTCGCTCATACATTGACTTGAGCTGTGCACGAGGCCCCAAAACTTGGCTGAAATACGCTATCGGTCTGCCCTCCTGCATCAGTACCGCCCCCACCCCTTGCCCGGACGCATCGGACTCGATAGTAAACGACTTTGAGAAGTCAGGCAATGCCAAAACGGGCACCTGTGTCATGACCTCCTGTAGTTTGCGTAAAGCCTGAGTGGCCTCCTCGGTCCATTTGAAACCGTCCTCCTTCAACAAATCCGTAAGTGGCTGTGCTATCTTACCATATCCCTGGACAAATTTTCGGTAATACCCGGTCAACCCGAGAAATCCCCTCAGCTCCCGTAGATTCCTGGGAATCGGCCAATCTGTCATTGCGGTAATCTTAGAAGGATCCGCCTTAACCCCATCTTGCGTCACTATGTGCCCCAAGTAATCCACCCGGTCCGGTCCAAACACACTTTTTTCGGTTGCAATATAGGTGTTCTTTTCTCAAGCAATCAAATACCACAGACAAATGTTTTTGATGCTCACCCATCGTTTTGCTGTAGACCAGAATATCATCGAAGAATACGAACACGAATTTCCGTAAATATTGTCTAAAAACCCGATTCATACTGAAAGGTCGATGGTGCATTGACCAAAAATTCATAATGCCCCTCATGCGTTCGAAAAGCGGTTTTATAAACATCAGATTCCTTCATCCGGATCTGGTAATAATCCGACTTCAAATCCAACTTGCTAAAAATCGCTGTCCCGTGTAACTCATCTAACAATTCGTCAATTACCGGAATTGGAAATTTATCCAAAACAATTGTATTGAGGGCTCGGTAGTCGACACAAAAACGCCAGCTCCCATATTTTTTTTTAACCAGCAAGACTGGGCTCGAAAATGGGCTAGTACTGGGCCGTATAATCCCGGACTCGATCATCTCTTCCACGAGCTTCTCGATTTCATCCTGCTGCAGTTGCGGGTAACGATATGGGCGGACGCTGATAGGTTCGGTTCCGGCTCTAAGGGTGATCGCATGTTCGTGGTCTCGAGGCGGGGGTAAACCTGTAGGCAAAGTAAACACATCCGAATATTCTGCTAGTAACTTGTCAAGTGCAGGGATGCACTTGCGATTCAGGCGGTTCGGTGCCGACCATGGTGGTTAGGGCCACAACGTATCCCGAAGTAATACCTGGTAAGGCACGGGCCAAGGCTCGTTGGGACGCCTCCCCCCTCTGTAGCCCAGGTTCCCCCATAGGGTTATCCGACTATCTCCTTGCTGAAAGGTCATCGTAAGCTTCCGCCAATTCACCCGAGTCTCCCCTAATTAGCTCAACCATTTATCCCTAAGATGACATCCGTACTACCCAATTCAAGTGGGTAAAAATCCTCGGTCACCTGTAATCCTGGTAAACTTAGCTCCACCCCTCGGCATATCCCGTAGTTGTTTTCAGTCTTCCCGTTTCCCAAAGTAACCCTCGTCCTCCATTTTCCTGTCACCTGTAAACCCAACACCCAACGGTTCAACCAGTCTTAGTGACAAGAAGTTATGCGTTGCCCCACTGTCGATTAATACACGACCGTTGTCCCTCAAATGCTCCCTCGCAGTTTCATCGTGTGCGGGGCAGTAATCCCTACCACCGACTGAGCCGACACCTCAACAACATCTAAGTGCACGTGCTCCTCCAACTCTCCGTTTCGTCACATTCTTCGGAAGCAATCAACAAGTGTAACGATTTTGCCGGGCATTGATGACCCGTTGTGTATTTCCCGTCACAACGGAAACATAGTCCTTTAGCCCGTTTATCCGCCAGTTCAACGTCAGTCATTCGTTTGAAAGGTTGTTTGCCTTCTCTAGTTACGGTTCGCGGGGCCGCCGAGGGAGTGGTACCCTGCGGCCGAGACCCTACCACCACCCCTGGTCTGGTCGTTGTTTGCTTCCCCTCTGTTTTAGTTATATTCCCCCGGTACCTGACTTATTTTCATCGACCATAAGTGCTAGATCAATAGCGTGATTTAGCCCGACCGGTTGCATGAGCCGCACCGTGGTGCGAACTTCCGGTTTCAAGCCCTTAACAAAAGTCCCTTCCAAAATCCTTTCCGGAACCACATCTAATTAGGCCGCCAATGTTTCAAAGACCCCCACATATTCCCTGACCGTACCATCTTGCTTTATTGCTAAAAACTGCTCATACAAGTTTCCGTCCTGTGAAGGTTGGAAACGAGCCAAGAGTCTCATCTTCAGCCCCTCTCAATGGCTGAAAGGCTCCCTCTTATCAGTCCAACGGAACCAGGCTAACGCCTGTCCTTCCATGCATAAAACAGCGACACACAGCCGTTCACTAGTAGTCACCAACCCTTGTATATCAAAGAAACGCTCTATGCGATAAACCCACCCGTAAGCATCATCCCCCTCAAAAATAGCATTTTTAATTTCCTTAACCGATAATCAGCACCCGTAGCCCTGCCCCATGGTGGCATACCCGTAGAGCCAAAAGAAAAATTTTCACGATCATGCATAAACATACTTGGACCTGTTGCATAAGAAAACGACGGAAAGGGATTCCCGTCCTCGTCAAAAACGGTGGTGTTGGCGGCAAACAGCGGTGGTTGGGTGGCGAAAAACAGAGGCTGAGTGGTGCTGTCGACTTAGGTGGCGGCGGTGGTGGTGGCTTCTGGGAAGCATTGGTGGATTGTTGCATCAAAAAACTCATCAACTCCACGTCTTTTTTCCGCCTTTTTCTCTGCCTCCACTCGCATGTCCTCCATCGCTTTTTCCAATTTTTCAAACCGAGCGTCCGATTCGGTCTGTCGTTAGGCTGTCTCGGATCGATGCTGAGCCAATTCAACTTCCAAGTCGGAAACCTTTGTCACGGTAGCAGCAGCGGTTGACTTCGTCATGGTAGCAGCGGCTGATCACATGTAGGAATCGAAGGGCTCTGATACCAATTTGATATGAATCAAATCGGCAGAAAAATATTATTGAAATCAAGCACCCAGAATCGAGAATCGAATGCTTGCAAGGTAAATAGGCTGGAATTCGAGACCCAATAATCTCCGTTCGAGAAAACAAAACAAAACCAATAATTCAATGCCTAACCCTAGGGTAATCGGTCCTATTTATAGCCGATCCCTACTCTACCCAAAAAAAGGAAACAATTCAGCAAACCCGAAAAAAGGAAACAATTCAGCAAATCAAATAATTAAAATAAACTATCAGAGAATTGCATTCAAGCCCCTGTAGTTCCCTTGCGGCTGTAAACTTGACCCCAACGCCCCTGGGTCTTTGGGTCACGGTTCGTTTCAGCAACGCCTTGTGAGCCTCGTGAATACGCCTAGCCTCAACTTTAGAAAAGCCCAAGACCTTGAGCCCTATGAGCCTCAGAGCCTAGGCGTGCCTGAGCCGGGATTTTAAGAACTATGGCGGTATAGAAGAGGGGTGGGGGTGAGCAATTCTTTTAATAATATGATTGAAGGTAAGATATTCAATATAATGAGAGGTACATCCCTTTTATTTTCACTATAGAGGAACCAAAGATATATATATATATATATACATACTTTCATCAAATACCAAGTAATTGTGCATAATGAATAATATGAAAATAAGTCACGCATAGGACATCAAGTTGTGGAAATGAGAGATGAAAACTGAAATGGTAAGAGCATGGTTTGCATTAAAAAGTTAATAAGAGAAGGGTAAATTAGCTTGTTTTTGAAAAACGGAAGCGCATTGCAATACTTGTTTCAATAATCTTTGTAGATGAAACTATTTACTTTGTAGCAACTAAATATGTTGCTTTTGCTGCAACGCATCTAGTATGGCAAACGATTCATGCAGCTGAATCAAATTATTGGCACAGAGAAAATCGACATTATGATCTAGATCCCTGGCTTGACTATTCAAAATAAAAACTGTTTAGAAAGAACGGTTATCTTTATTTGTATTTGCTATATACATATATATCTAACAATAAGATTTGTGACAAGTTGGTTTTTAATTAGTTATTTCGTGGAGCGACTTCATTGACCTCTCGGCTAGATTTTTTTGGAAGATGTAAATGAATGGTCCATCCTTGCTTTATGCTTATATCATAGCTATGTCATATAATGTTCCATTCTTTTGTTTGCACTTGAAGTAATACTTAACTCGTTTATCGTTATTTTTCTCCTTTTGGTGCATAGGGTGGATTTCAATGGATAACGAACAATTGCAGTTTCTTTCTGGAATCATGTTAGTTCCTACGAGCAGGGAGATACCGCATTTGCCGTCTGCAACAAACAAGGTGGAAATGGATGAAGACAATGCAATAATGGAATCAAAAATCAGTCAAGTGAAAGATCTCTTTCCTGATTATGGTAAAGGCTTCATTTCTGCTTGTCTTGAAGTATATAACCACAACCCTGAGGAAGTCATTCAGAGGATTCTAGAGGGAACCTTTCATAGTGACCTGCTTTCCCTTGATACTTCCCTGATGGTAGTTCCACCCAAAACCACTACTCCTGTAACCAAAAAAGATAAAGGAAAAGGAATATTGGTCGAACTTCCAACACCCACAAATGTTGTACCTCTTGTAGGCAAACCACAACTCGAAGGCCCATCTTCAACGTCTTCTTCATTTGGAAGATTTATTAGGAAATCTACAACAATGGTGCCTGATCCTCAAATCCTCGATACCAAAGACGAAGCTGCCAAGAATTTTGCTCTTCAATCAGTGCTCGAGTATGAAGACGAGTATGATGATTCTTTTGATGATCTTGGTCTAAGTGTTGGTGATTCAGGACCGGATGATTTGAACGAGAAAGTAACTTTTACCGACACTTCGGCTTCAGATGCTTCCCGATGGGGGTCACAACAAAAACCCCAGTTCTACGTCAAAGATGGTAAGAATTACAGTTATAAAGTATCGGGTTCTGTGGCAGCTGCAAATTACAATGAAGCATCTATAGTTAATCAAGCGCAGAAAGAAATGATTCATGGGCTTGGTCGTGGAGGTAATATCCCTTTAGGTGCAGCAAAGAAAGTGATGGAAGTAAACGAAGCAAAACATGGTGAACATGACCCTATTGGAACAGGGGGAAATGTAAATTCAGTGAGAAGGGGAGACGGAAGGAATAGTAATAATAGAAAAGACCATAACGCCCCCATGAAATCAAATGATAGTGTTGATCAAGTCGGGGGGCGAGGGAGTTCCATGAGAGGGAGAGGATGGGGCAGGGGTAATATTGGAAAAGAACAAACCACAACAGAGTCAAACGAAGGGGAGGATAGCAACGAGTCTGTTAGTGAACGAGGAAGAGGCGGCAGAGGGCGGGGAAGGAGAGGAGGGGGGAGGAGTAACCATTACCGGAAGGATCAAGCGATGAAAAAACACTTTTCTGGGCTTGGTGGCTTTTGATGAACGAGGATTTTTGATGGTTGTTAATTGTTCATAGTTGCGTACATGTTCAAAGCACGATCTTTCTTATCATGGTATGTGTGCTTTTCGTTTTTTTTGTTACAATGGGGTCGTTAATCGTTACCCCATATACTATATTTTTGCCTTTTTAGTTTCTTATGGCAAACGGGGATGGAAAGTTTTCGATACTTATGAAACCCGAACTACAGAAGTGGTATAGTGTTTTTGTTTATGCAATTATATGAAATAGGCTTAAATCAGTTTGAAGTTGCATATTATGGATTTTTTTAAACACTTACCGTCTCTTCTTGGATAAATAAACACTTGTTGTCTCTTACTGGGTTTACCCTATCAGAGATGATGGTCTACCAATATTTTTACCTGTGAAGTTGCAAGTAGTAATAAGTGAGATTAAGGTATGAATTGTATGTTGTGACTCATGTATTCTTACTTTGTGTTAATGTATAATGATATTTTAATAAATTGGATTTAAATTAATTTTGAAGTTTTAACAAGTTTGTATTTAACTTAATTATTTAAATATTGACTATTTTCCATAATTTAATACGCAATAACGTATTTAATGAAAACCCACCACTAACATATATAATTTAATACACAAATATGACAAACGAAGAAGTTACAAATATGAAATGACCGTCGCAATAAAAAGCTAAATAAAAGAAAATTGTTAAAGGGAAAAACCAATAGAACAACAATAGAATAGAGAGAGTGAATCTGTCTTTCTCATTAATCAAAAGTCCTTTAAATAGGGATGAGTTACAAGTAGATAGCTATAAGAGATATCAGTTCTAATATGTTTATCAGTATCTCTATCTCTATCGTCACATCCTTTAGACGATGACACACTTATCCTACAACACTCCCCCTTGTGCCGAGTTAAAGGAGTGGTGGTGCACAGTTGTTGTCTCGTTAAAACCTTACGCCAAAATAAAACCCAGTGGGAAAAAATAAAAATATGACGAAGGAAAGAGTACAACGCACCAGTTTCCTTTGCAATACATAGACTTTTCCTTCAGTCTAGTTTTCTCTTAGATTCGTACTTTAATCATGAGAGTTAGGAAAACATGATGGTATATAAACAGTTGTCTCACTAAAACCTTACACCAAGGAACAAAACCTAATGGGAAAAATAAAACCTTGGTTGAAGGAAAGAGCACAACATACCAATATCACAAATATAGTAGACTCCCCCTGATTCGTGCATTAATCAAGGGAGTTTGAAAAACATTTGCATTTACTTTCTACATATTTCCCAATATATGGTTTTAGGTAATGACTTGGTAAAATATGTCACATTCTTTTGACACCTTACTTGATTCACTTGAATATAAAGGAGAGTCTTTTATTGCTGATTGTATAGAAACTTAAACAGAATATGCTCTGTGTTATTACCCTTGATGTATTTTATGTTCATTTCTTCGATACATGATGCATTATTTCCATATATGCAAGTAGGATACTGGTTTGTACCCAAAATTACTAGTTCCTCTAGTATATATAATGATAGTCTTTAATCATATACATTCTTTAATTATCGCATGGAGAGTAATATTCTTGGAATAGTTCAAGGAGGTAGTTACAAGGGTTTGCTTAGCTCGCTTTCAAGCAATCTGGGTGTTCATTGTGGTAATTCCATATCCAGTAGAACAACCTTTGTATGGATTAGGCAGATACCTAATATCAACAAAGACATACCAAGACATTGTTTGGTGTTTTTCTATAAGAGCTAGTACTTTTGCTACTTACATTTTAAGTAGGTATTGAACTTCCATTATCAATCTCATTTTTCTTTCTATAGGGAAAGTATAAGCCCATGTCAATGGTTCCAAAATATTAACTTGATTTTATTCCAATGACGTTGCGTTGACACTGAGCTAAATCTAGTTAACAAGTTCACTGAGAAATATAATATATGGTCAAGTGTATTATGCTAAGTACAATAATGCGCATATTGTACTTAGATAGGGAATTCCGGCTCCCAACATTTTTCATCATCATCCTTTAGACGAAATGGATCTTTCCTTATATCCGACACTTCGACCGATCATGGGAGTGCTAACCGGATGCGCTTTGTCCATATTAAATTGCCTGATTATTTTCTTGACATATGCGATCGGTGAATTAATATTTCACAAACTCGGTGTCCTAGCTCAAATATCTAGACAAAACCAAGTTTTCCCAAGATCTTTCCTCTCAAAATCAGATTTCAAGTAGCTTGTGGTTCCTCTTATTTCATCAAGAGTGCCTATTATGTTCATAACATTGACATATAGAGCTACTTTAAAAATCTGGAACTTGTTTTCCATAATAAATACGCAAGAGAACAGTTCATCGTTCTTATATATCCTTTCCCAATCAAGTATTCCATTAGGCGGGTATACCACATCCGCTTAGATTGTTTTAATCTATAAAGTGGGCGTTTCAATTTTATTGCAAATGCATTTCGTGGTTTAGAGTTACTTGATTTTGGTAATGTAATATCATCAAGCACTTTTATATATCTCTAAACCTAGATCCCCGTAGAGATATGTGGTAACCACATTCATGAGCTGCATTTCTAGTCATTCGAAAACTACTAGGCTAACAAATTATTCGGATGTCATAACATCCATCATGAGAGAGTAAGTCTCCTCGTGGTCAATCCAGGGCGTTGTGAGAAACCTTGGCCAAATGAGAGTCTTACATATTAGGACTTCATTATTCTCGTTACGCTTTCTGACAAAGACTCAGTTATGTCCTACGGGCTTTACACTTGGTAGGTTAGCACTACCTGACCAAATACCCGATCCTTTGTCAGAGAATATAATTCTTTCTGGATTGTTTCTTTACATTTAGGCCAATATGCTCTTTGTTGATATTATTCAACTGAGTCTGGTTCGATGTCGTCGTGCTCGATCATCTTATGAGCCATCGTATATGCGAATAAATCATCATTGATTATATATGATCTGTCCATCGACTCATATGTACTCTCATAGTTCATTTGAGATTAATATTCATCTTTAGAATCAATATTAACCTCGGAGCGTCCTCCAGTGATGATTCATGGACATAATTATAATTAGAGACAATCTCATGAGAGTTTTGTGTATTGATGATAAATGGATGTGCCTAACTATTCTCTTCCTTTAGAATAGTATCCATCGAACCAAGTAGCTTCCACTACTTCCATTTGGTAGCTACGACCTCAACAACACCTCCACTATGTGTGATTGCAACACACTTTCCAATGGCGTTGTGCCCCTGTTGGGGACTTTATAACCTTGCGAGTATATTTGCAGCTCGTATATGTGATATTGTCACTTTCGGAGTAACATTAAACGTATCAGGTATCAAGTCTGATTCGTTTGACTTCAACATTACGTTGTGAAGTTTTGGGGATCAAAATGAGACAGGGTGGGGATATTCAATGACACTTCCTGTCGTTCCCATGGAACATCCTTTTTCCTATCTCCCCCTAACGACGGGAAGACTGTCTCATGAAAGTGACAACCCGCAAATCTAGTGGTAAAGAGATCACTAGTCAAATACTCTAATTAGCGGATCATTGTTGGGGATTCATATCCATCATATACCAAGTCGTCTTTACGGACCCATTTTGATGCGCTGTGGGAGCGCAATTGGCATATATACTACAGAACCAAACATGCGTAAATGTAAACTATCAGACTTATATCCAGTTACCAACTGGTACGCATGAGGTTGGTTAACAAGAAGTGGGTCTAAAAACGGAAAAAAACTGCATATAATAATTGCATAACCCTAGATAGATGTGGGTAAATTGGTGCACATTACTAATACCCTATATGTCATCATATTCTTTTGATAATAACTTTTATGAGACCATTTTAGATATACACATGGGGTATAGGAAACTCTACACCGATCCTAATACATATGCAATTAACATCAAATCCTTATGATGTAAATTCTCCAACATTCCAAGTCATGTAGATTTGATGAAATAATCATGGTGGTGAGCCCTTAAACGTAAAGCTAGTGCTAGGAGTGCAGTATTTCATGTGGACAATAATATGACATGCGTTCATCGTGTCGAAACCAGAACCATAAAGTACTTTAAGCGCCCGCATTCTGGATGTTTATGTCCATAAATATCACATTGTATTCGTTGTAACAATGAAATATTTTTGTATTATGTACTTAGCTTTATGATGGCCTCATTCCTTTCTTGGCTAAGGATCAGGGAATACAAAAGTTTAGGTATTCGAGAGGGCATATTATGATGGCGGTGTTGCTTCTTATGCTGCAGAAGTCAACAGTTGCAATTTGCCTCGTTTTGCCTTTCACTCGAAAGAGAATGTGTCTATGTGTATTTTGTAATACACGGATCACTATGTCATAACCACGGTGTCCCACATGGTCATGCCGAAACATATATGTGTTATTGCCCCCAAAAGTTCTTTATTGGTGACAAAATATGTTTCGATGACCCAATAATCTACTAGTTTGACACATTAGTTTCCATGATATATGTTTACTTTCATATTCATTAGAACTTATGTATATATGCTCATTTCCATTTGATACAAATATCTTTACAAGGTTCCTATTAACCTTGTATCAACGAGAGAGTGACAGTCCATCGTCTAAGTAATTTGGTTGGATGTATTATAAAACAAGTATTAGTCTATCTTTTTTTTGATTGTGTGATAGGTCAAAAAAATCAATTCTCCTCGATATATTCCTACACGGAACGAAGAATATTGAAATTTTTGTATTTGTTTTGATGTATTTCTTTACATCTATAATGGTTACATATTCGATTTTACTTTAGCAAAGAAATTAATTTTGGTACTTAAAATTAATTTCAAAGAAACACATGCATAATCAATATTAAATATTAAATTAATATGTTATTTTTCATTTTCAACGTGTTCCCTTTTTGATAGAAACACTTTTTAGTGCATATCTTATTTGATTGTCCATTATCACCTGGGTAGTAGTTGTATCCTACTCCAAGTATTGAAAAAATCATTCCTGACTCTTACCAATACCCTGACCCTTTCTAGGGTCTCGTCTACATGGTGCAGAATGTCACATGTGTGAAATTGTTTTTAACTCACAATCATTTGGAGTTGTTTCCACCTCTAACACTTTCATTATTGATATCGGGAATTTTTTTTATCCCGACATATGTGGTGTTATTCGAAAGAACCTTGTTATGTCTCTCAACCACTTGCAGTAGGTTGATGAGTTTGTCTAAATGTTACATTAATTCCAACTTATATTGGTTCATTAATATTTACTTATATATGAAAGGTGGAAATAATATTAGGAATCATGTCATCCTCTGTGAGTTCCTTGCCACAGAGATTAAGACGCGTTTTGGATATAACATTTCTTTGTTGAAATCAGTTAACTTTTTGTAATCGAGTAAGTGAGTTTCATTCCACTGTACGATTAGTTCGGGAAGTACATATTCATAAGTACTCCCGATTATCCCTTTCGGAACATCCCACATTTCTTTGGGGGTTTCTAGTAAAGGTATCCTATGAAACTTAGGATTTATATGTCGTCTCAAAACATGAGGGTATTTGTTTGTACCTTTTCAAGAGGTTGGTTTTAGAGTCAATGAAGAGTTGATGGACTTTAGGTATGTATTCATTTATGATACTCAGATTCTTTTGAGTTTACGACGTTGATTTTGGGATGAGTTGTTTCAACCATTTACATATATAAATAATAATATATGATTTTCTTTTTGATAAGGAAATGGATTTTGGTTATGAAATTTCATTATCATAACAATATTGGATTTTTGTATACTTTAATTTTATTGATAATACTTCATCAATATTTCAATTTGCGAAAAAAAATCACTCGATCTATTGGATTTCCAGGTAGTAGGGGAATCACATGGATTTCTTAAATCCCTACAAACCTTAGGGCTGTTTACACCCGTTTGACAAAATCCAGTCAATATTTTGTGATTCATTTCATTTAAATATAACATTATTAATTATAGATATTTGGGATGAGACCAAAATGACTATGAGTTTGACATATAAAGCCAATTTTAATATTTTAATACCTTAATAGTATTTTTAAAGCTTTTGGTAAAGACCAAAATATATGAGGTTAGAAGTGTAACTTCCAAAAATTAATTATATAATTGAAAATTATGAGTAGGAACTCACAATTAAAATAGACATTTAACATTCATGCTATTTTGGAGCTTTTAGTAAAATAATAAAAATTATGGGGGTTGGAAGTGTAACTATCAAAGCGTAATTATAATATTATTAATTATTTATAATTATGATAGAAATCTAAATATTATATTTAAGGATAACAATCAAACATTAAATCCATACTTATCTCTTCCAAAAAGAAAAGAAAAATCTATAACCAAATTAATAATAATAAATCCGGATAATTAAATAAAATGGTAAAATAGTTAAATAAATTAATCGTCAATTTAAGTAATAAATGATTATCATTACTCATAATAATATATTATTCTAACTTAAATAATCAAATCAAATTAACTAGTGATCCAAATAAATAAATAACATTAATGTGATTAAACATTCTTGAGAATGCAATGAATAATATGTTCCCAAGAATAAAGTTATTTTAATTCAACAAAAAATAAATTAATTAACTAATAGCTTAATTTAATATTTAAGCTAGTCTAAAAATAGATTAAGAGATGAAACTAAGTAACGATGTCTAGTATGAATAAAATAAATAAATCAATAAATTTAATTGTTCTAGATTAATATAAATGAATTCATCTACATAAAAATAAGAGATAACGACCCAAAATAAATAATTATTCGTCATTTAATCAATTAATATCAACAACAAAAATAAGTGCAAATCTTTTAACCATTTAAAGCAAATATTGGCTCAATATCTAATGAAAGATTCGAGCAGTAGTATCGAAACAAATACAATATTTATTAAATCAACCAAAATATATGCACACTGTGCAATGAGATAGAAAAAAAAACAAATTTTATAATATTTTGATCTAATTCAATTATAACTTAATTGGTTTAATAAAATATATTATTGACTTAGAATCATGAGCTTGAAGCAATTACAAGAAGCCACACTTAAATAACATAAATATGCGTATAGTACTCATGATTTTTATAGTATATAGAAGTCGATTCAGTAAAAAAGTTATATAATAATGGAAGCATTGATATATTATAAATATAATTTCATAAATTCAAAAGCATGGATATGGAAGTATATAAGCGTCGTCATGTGTTCATGAGTGGGTGAAACTGCAACATAACAATTTGAACACTTACATAGATATCACCATATTCCGTACCAAAAAAATGGAAGTTCGGTAAGCGATGTATTAATGGCGACAAAGCATGATGGAACAGTAGCCCAGTTAGGCAGTGTCAAATCATTTCTTGTAGAAGAGTCACGTGCTGATAACGTGTTAAAGGGAAAAACCAATAAAACAACAATAGAATAGAGAGAGTGAATCTGTCTTTCTCATTAATCAAAAGCCCTTTAAATAGGGATGAGTTACAAGTAGATAACTATAAGAGATATCAGTTTTAATTTATCTCTAATATGTTTATCAGTATCTATATCTCTATCTCTATCGTCACATCCTTTAGACGATGACACACTTATCCTACAACAAAAATAAAATTTTAAGCAATACAGACTAGTAGAGGTGGACAAATATCGGATACGGGCTGGGCCGGGTCCAATCGGTCATCGGGTCAAAATAGTAACTCTCTTAACCGGTTAAGGCCCAACCAGTTAAGGCCCAACCGGTCATGGTTTAGGGCGAAATCTCAGATAACCGGGTAAGGTTATGTATAACCGGTCCCGGTTCGGTTACGGGTCGGGCCTAAAACCAGTTAAGACTTATTTTATTTTTATTTTTTTAAATATAATTAATTATATATCAATTAATAAACTTTATAAAATAAATTTGGGTCACTCAAATACACTTTAAAAATACGTTTTATTTATACTTTCGAATTAATTACGAGTTGAAATCACAAAATATAGCGTGAAGACGAGATTTGTTTGCGTTTTTTGCGTTTTGTAACATGGTATCTAACCCCATACACCACACGACTTATATATAGTGTTTTTTGGGGGTTAGGAGGCAAAAAAAAACGGTAACTGTTGGGTTTTAAAAGAAATTGTAACCGTTATACGCAGCGGAAATTAAAAGGAATTTTAGTTACAAAATTAAATAGAAAACTTTTCTAAAACTCAAAACCCAATCAGATCCAATGATGCATTTAATTAAATAAGAACCACACCATAGGGTGTTTAGAGATGTACCTTTTGGATTTCTTGTGGTTGAACGAGTTGAGCACTTAGAAATCGAATAAGGTTTCCTCTAATGGTATCCACACACGAACATGCAAAATTCCACCGGGTGCTAGCCCTAAAAGAAACCTTAAAGCTAATATGTGTGAAAGTGTATATCAGATCCAGAGAATTGAATCAACTTATTAAACTGTCTGGCCTATCACCCTATTTATATAGTTAGGTGTTCCAGACAGTTTATAACTCTTATAGAGTTAATTATTATCTGTAATTAGTTAAATAATTATTTGAATTCAGATAACTATTTGAATTTGAATAATTATAAGAATTTGAATAATTATAATTATTTGGATAATTACTAATTATTCATATTTACAGATAAAACTTTGTAATTATCATAATTACATTATTTACACATATTATATAATTATCCTTCAAGAATAATCATTTAACCGTCAAACTTGACTTTACCCAGTTTCTTTCTAATGGAAGCAAACGTATTCTTTGTGTGCGACCCTATAGGTTTACATACTCATTGGTAGTATTTCTGTGCGACACGTGTCGTGGGCATACATTAACCTTCAGTCTCCCACTTGCACACGATACACAGTAGCACAGACGATGATAAGCGTCTAGCAACACGTCACCACCCCCAAGGCTATGTAAATTGTGCTTTTACTTTTAAGCAATTCGATTGATCCAATCAATCATATAGTAGAATCATTCATTATCCTTTTGCTTCACGATATTTTATTTTGAACTTAAGGCATAGATCTATCTCATCATTTATAGTTCAAAGATTGTGTTTCTCGATCCCAACATATTTGATTATACAAGTGCCATTAGTCCAACTAATCCACTTGTTCATGCATGTAAATCAAACTATGTCATCGAGGGGCCCAAAATATCTCTCTCATCTTGAGAGAAGCAAATCCCTTATTGCATGTACACGACTAACTACACAATTCATGTTATACCTAATATAGCCCTTATGATTACCCGGTTAAGGGTAACGTTAGACTACACCAAAGTATAACACTCCTCGTGCATTAGGTCCCAATGCACATATCAGGTTTGAGGATAAATAGTGTTGCACTATTTAAAGATTCACGTTACGACGCCGATCTATGAGGTGATCTTGACCGTGGGTCTTTGTCCAACGCCTTGTTCACCGACAAACGCATGTGGCTCTGACTGCACCTAGTGCACTTCCAGCTTGGACTATTATCAGACTTCACAATGATCTTAGTTTATTGTTAGTCCCCTAATAATAATCGATCAAGGACAGTTTAAAACAATATGATCATCATATTTGTTTAAGGATGCTTAAACATGCTAAAAAGAACACAAAGATGTTTAATGAAAATACTCATATCCAATATGCCATAACATGTAAAACATAACTGTTTTAATGTTCATAAAGTAAGGGGGTGTTTGGTTCGCTGTTTGGATCTATGCCAGCGGAATCTGATGGAGTTGGAATGGTCAATTCCATTGACCAAATTCCATCCTGCTGTTTGGTTACCAATGGAATGGAATTGAATTCCATGAATTCCTTTAATCATGGATTTGGTCTTTCCTTCTTAAAATGGATGGAATTGAATTCCATTCCATCAGATTTTCTCAAAATGACATAAATACCCTCCTTACCTTTTCTAAAAACCCTAACTGCTTCTAAAAACCCTCTCTCTCTCCTCTTCTCTCTCTCCTCTCTTTTCTCTCTCTCCTCTCCCTCTCTCTCCTCTCCCTCTCTCTCCTCTCTCTCTCTCTCCCCTCCTTCCTCTCTCTCTCTCTCCTTTCTCTTCTCTCTTTCCTCTCTCTCTCCCCTCTCTCTCTCTTTCCTCTCTCCCCTCTCTCTCTCTCTCTCTCCTCTCTCTCGTCATTTAAAAAAATAAAAATAAAAGAAAGGGTATTTTTGTCATTTTTCAGTATTCCATTCCAATTCCTTTGGAAACCAAATAGACATATTCCAATTCATTTGGAAACCAAATAGACATATTCCAATTCATTTGACTGATTACATTCCATTCCTGCCAACCAAACACTTGGTCAAACCTGATAACATTCCATTCCAATTCATTCCAGATTCCAATTCCTTAGACATATTCCATTCCTTCAGAAATCATTCTGCGAACCAAACGCCCCCTAAAGATTACTAAAATTTTACAAATCAGACTAAATTATTACAAAACCTCAAGCGTATTGAGCTAATGTGAGCATCATGCTTGCTTTGACTCAAAGGCTTGGTAAGAGGATCTGCTGGATTGTCTTCTGATCGAACTTTACATATCTTTATGTCACCTCTTTCAATAATTTCTCGAATTAGGTGATATCGTCTCATGATATGTTTGGAGCGCTGATGTGACCTTGGCTCCTTCGCCTGAGCAATGGCACCCTCATTGTCGCAATAGGTCTCGACAGGGTCACATATGCTAGGGACTACTCCCAAATCTGTGATGAATTTCTTCATCCAAACATATTCCTTTGTTGTGTCCGACGCTGCAATGTACTCCGATTCTGTAGTTGAATCCGCTATTGTGCTTTGTTTGTAGCTCTTCCAGCTCACATCACCTTCGTTTAACACAAACACGTCCCCCGACTGTGATTTATAGTCACCTCGGTCGATTTGGAAACTAGCATCTGTGTATCCTTGAATACACAGATCTCTTTCTTGACCGCCGTACAGTAAGAACATCTCTTTATTTCTTCTCAGATACTTCAGAATATTCTTTACTGCTACCTAGTGAGCATCACCTGGGTTTGACTGATATCTGCTCGTCATGCTTAGGGCATACGAGACATCTGGTCTAGTACATAACATGGCATACATAATTAAACCGATGGTCGAAGCATAGGGAACACCCTTCATGCGGTTTATGTCCTCTTTAGATATAGGACTCTGAGTTTTGCTCAGATGTATACCATGTACCATTGGCAAGTTTCCTCTCTTAGAACCCTCCATCTTGAAGCGTCTTAAGATTTTATCAATATATGTACTTTGGCTTAATCCAATTAAGCATTTCGATCTATGATGATAGATCATTAGATCTTTATACCAAGGATATAAGCTGCCTCTCCTAGATCCTTCATCGCGAAACACTTCCCTAACCAGGCTTTTACACCTTTAAGGGTAGGGATGTCATTTCCGATGATTAATATGTCATCGACATATAGGATCAAGAATACTATTATACTCCCACTGACTTTCTTGTATACACAAGGTTCATCTTCGTTCTTTAAGAAACCAAATTCTTTGATCTTCTCATCAAAACGAAGATTCCAACTACGAGATGCTTGCTTCAGTCCATAAATGGACTTTTGCAATTTGCATACCCTTTTAGGAAAATTTGGATGTTTAAAACCTTCTAGTTGTACCATGTATACGTCCTCGCTTAAAGTTCCATTAAGGAACGCGATTTTAACATCCATTTGCCATATTTCATAATCATGATATGCAGTTATGGCAAGAAGTATCCTGATAGATTTAATCATGGATACCGGAGAAGAAGTTTCATCATAATCTACTCCCTGAGTCTGAGTGAAACCTTTAGCTACCAACCTAGCCTTATAGGTATATACAATCCCATCCATGTCAGTTTTCTTTTTGAATACCCACTTGCACCCTACGCTTTTGCAGCCGGTAGGTGCATCTACCAAGTTCCAGACTTGGTTATCTGACATGGATTGTATTTCAGCCTTCATGGCATCTCGCCATTTATCAGATTCTAAACCTGATACGACTTCCTGGTAGGTCACAGGTTCATCATGAACCGTATCATCACTGCCAATGAGATAACCATATCTCTCAGGCTCTTGACGATTCCTACCCGATCTTCGGATCGTTTGTATCTCATCATTACCTTCAACATCTTGTTGAGGTTCAACATTTCGTTGATTGTCAGTATCAACAATTATTTCATCTTGTGTTTCTTGAATTTCTTCAAGATCTACTATGTCCCCCGTTGTGGTTCTTGACATCTAAGAACTCACCGCGGCGCACAACAAAAACTTTGTTCTCGCTGGGTTTGTAGAAGTAATATCCAACTGTCTCTTTTGGATATCCTATAAAGATGCATTTTTCAGACCTTGAATCAAGCTTCCCAGAAGCTTCTCGCTTAGCATAAGCTTCACAACCCCATATTTTCATATATGACAGTTTTGGGATCTTCCCAGTCCATAGTTCGAAAGGGGTTTTATCGGTCTTTTTGGTTGGCGCACTATTTAGTATTCGGGCAACTGTTTCTAGGGCATAACCCCAGAAACTTTTAGGCAGATTGGTACGACTCATCATAAAGCGAACCATGTCCAACAAGGTTCTATTCCTTCTTTCGGATACACCGTTATGTTGCGGTGTTCTGGGAGGAGTTAATTGGGATACTATCCCGTTATCTCTTAGATGGTCAATAAACTCTTGGCTTAGATATTCCCGACCCCGGTCCGATCGAAGTGTCTTTATCTTTTTGCCAAGTTGATTCTCTACTTCATTCTGAAACTCTTTAAAAAACTCAAAGCTTTCAGATTTGTTTTTCATTAGGTAAACATACCCGTATCTACTGAAGTCATCAGTAAAAATAATGAAGTAGCGATGACCATTTCTTGTGGTTGAACTAAAGGGCCCACACACATCAGTATGTATAATCCCTAATAGTTCTGTTGCCCTTTCGGGTTTGCCTTTAAAAGGCGCCTTTGTCATCTTGCTCATTAAGCAAGATTCACATACATCATATGAATCATCACATGATTCCAACACTCCGTCCGCCTGGAGTTTGGCTATGCGTTTCTTGTTTATGTGTCCAAGACGACAATGCCACAAATAGGTTTGGTTTAAGCCTCGCTTAATTCGTTTATTGTTTACATTATACATCGATTCATAATTACAACTATTTTGCATATCAATTTCATAAATACCATTGTGTGGTTTGGCCACAAAATACAAAACATTGTTAAGATAATCTGAAATTGAATTATTACTGAAAGTAAACACAAATCCAGTTTGTTGTAACCGAGAAAAAGAACCAATATTTCTAGTAATGCTAGGTACATATAAACACTTGCTAAGTGCTAAAATAAGACCATTTGGTAGCTTCATGTCATAAGTCCCCTGAGCAATAGCAGCTACCTTAGCTCCATTCCCCATTCGAAGCTCCATTTGGTCTAGTTTCATTTTCTCTTCACTTCTTAGTCCCTAAAAAGTAGTACAAATGTGAGTACCACACCCATTATCCAATACCCAGGAATCAGATTCAGAAGTGAATAAATCAATGGTAAACATACCTGCATGTCCGACTCCATTAGCCTTCTACTTCCTTATTTCTGCCAATAGGGCAGGACAGTTTCTCTTCCAGTGTCCCTTCTGGTTGCAGTTGAAGCAAACTACTTCTTCAGGAATCTTTCCCTTGCCCTTTTCCTTGTTGGAGCTTCCAACTTTTCCTTTACCCTTAGTAACCACCCTTTTCTTCTTGTTTATCCCACCTTTAGGTCTGATCATCAACATCTGCTTTGGTTTGGATAAATCCAACTTAGATTTCATATTTCTCTCAGCAGTTTTAAGCATGCCGTGAAGCTTAGTGAGAGTTTTCTCCAAACCATTCATATTGTAGTTCAGAACGAACTGGTCATATGAATTGGATAAATAATTGAGAACCATGTCGGTTGCCAATTCTTGACCCAGTGGGTAGCCAAGACGGGTTAATCGGTCAATATGCCCTTTCATTCTTAAAACGTGGGTACTGACTGATGAACCCTCAGTCATCATACAGGCATGCAATGCCCTAACTGTATCGAACCTCTCTTGCCTTGCTTGTAACTGAAACATGGATTTCTGAGAGGATATCATATCCCAAGCATTCATGTCTTCATTTTCCCTCAGTAGCTCGGGAGTCATTGAGATGCTTATCATAAGCAGCCCTGACCTCAGCTGAAGCATTTCTGGCAGGAGGGTTTGGAGGGAGTTTTCAAGAACATACAACTTCTTTTCGTACTTAAGGACAACCCTCAAGAAACGAAACCAGTTGATGAAGTTCGTACCGTTCAGTTTATCCTTGTCAAGGATTAATCGTAATGTAAATTGGGATAAGCCGTTTGTGCATACAATTTGGTTGGAGGCGTTAGCGACCATCTACAAAATAAGTTCAATTTTAGTAATTCTTTTAAAAACTCAAATTAATTAATTTAACCTTTCAAAAATTTAATTTGAGTTAAGATCCATATATCACCTATTTCCATAAATGGCCAAGCAACTGTTTATGGAACTAGGTTATTTAGGTAGGCATCATCCAGTTATGTTCAACATAACTCTTAGATATCGTGGGATTTCTATTAATATATCATATATTAAAAGGCATGTTTAATCCCACTACAACGCCTTGAAAATATTCATAGATGGCTAAGCACTGTCTATGATATTTTCAAGTAAACTAACCATACTAAGATATCATGATCCCACCTAAAGTCTTAACTTAGGGTTTATTGGGATCAGTCGTCCAAAATACGACTATTTAAATGAATGGCCAATCAACTGTCCACTTAAATCTCGTTATCCTGGCGTCTTGTCTTACACTACAATAATCCGATATGATTGGCTAAGCACTGACCATACCGAACTCTTGTAAGTTTAACAAGTATCTTAAATGGATGACACATAGTTTACGTTTGTGAAATGTTTAAATTTTAGAAAACTCTTTTATTTTAAAACGTTTGATTTTATTTTAAAATATTGTTTTAAAAGTTTTATTCAAATCGGTTTGTTTTTGATAAACATATCAGATTTAAAATATCATATTTTAATTACCGATTAAAATTTATGATGTGTTTGATTTTATAAAACATTTTGTATGTAATTATTATAACAATAATAAAAGCAAACACAAAATAAACATGCAAGATAATATATGGATTTGCCCCTAATGTGGTGTTGTGAGCCAACACAACAATCACGGTCAATTCTAAGGACATCTTCAATCTCCCACTGGCCTCGCCATCTTGGTGAACTTGATTTCTTGAAACTCCGTATTCGGATAAAATAGAAAAATACAACAAATTCTATCTATTTACATTTATCCCTATCCAGAAAATTAAATTAAAAATTACATCCCATACAATTAATACATTTTAATTTTCCGACATAAAATAAAACAACCATGGGTCTTATCGGGGCAATCCATATATTACGTAATATTTTAAACATAAAATAAAACAAAAACGGCCGAAATTTAATTAACATAATTAAAAAAAAAAGTGGATTGGAACAAGTTATTATATGGCAAAGTTAAGTTTAAAAACGACCCCATCCTCAAAACTCGGGTTACTTACCCTTTTGAACCCGAGCCCAAACCATTTAGGGAAAAATCCCAAAATAATCCTTTTTAGACTAAAACAACGAAATTTGGGTCTTTGGCCTAACCCGACCACTTAGGGCACAAACCCAAAACTCGAACCACCATCTTGGTGGTTCGACACCAACAGAATAAACCAGGTGGTTCAGTTTGGAGTGGTGGCACTAACACAAACCGACACCAACAATAGAATGGGTCACGACTTTGGGACAACTAGAACAACATCACCGAGTGGTACAACCACTCAACAAAGAACCAAACATGGCTTCAAAAGACTTGGGTTACTTGGGTCTGCCTAACTACAACCCACATAGGGTGGTGGTTCGATAAAAACACCATCAACAGTCTAGCACAAAGCCGACGGTGAAAACGTGTGGCCAACAGAGACGATATGCAATGGGCCAATATGTGTGGCCTGAAATAGTCTAGCACATCCGCACTAAACTCGTCGGAGCTGTGGCCTGTGTGGCATGAAATCACGAGCAGGACCAACAAACAACCAACACCATCAGGTGATGGGGTGGACAACGACGATAGTCGTTTAGCGCGATGATTGGGGAAAAGAAGCCCGACATAACGCCGACGATGAAGAATTGAACGAGAAATATCATTGAGCCATGGCGTGGATACCATACCAGATCCATGGCATTGGTCGTTTTGAACGACGACATAGCCTCAGCCATGCGGACAAGCACCGATACTTACGACTTTCACCAAATACAAATTGTGGGAAGTGGCGACAACCAGCGGTGACCCACAATAGTGAACCAACACCACCGACTGCAAGGAGCGGTGGTTGGCGACAACCAGTGGTGTTCTACTTACCCAACGGCGAGCAACGAGACCACATCGGCGACAGATGGCAAAGGGTTTGTGACAGGCCGATGATGACCGACGACGACATGTGGAGGGAGGTCATCGATTAGGGTTTCTAAAACCCTTTTAGACTTTTGAGGCCCCTTGTTTTGAAATTTGTGGTCTGATAAGGATGGGTCTTATATATATATATATATATATATATCATATATATATATATTTATATTTTGCCATATAATACACTTATTCCCCTTTTAAATAAATGCAATCAAAGTGGCTCTGATACCACTGTTGGGTTTTAAAACAAATTGTAACCGTTATACGCAGCGGAAATTAAAAGGAATTTTGGTTATAAAATTAAATAGAAAACTTTTCTAAAACTTAAAACCCAATCGGATCCAATGATACATTTAATTAAATAAGAACCACACCATAGGGTGTTTAGAGATGTACCTTTCAGATTTATTGTGGTTGAACGAGCTGAGCACTTAGAAACCGAACAAGGTTTCCTCTAACGGTATCCACACATGAACACGCGAAATTCTACCGGGTGCTAGCCCTAAAAGAAACCTTAAAGCTAATATGTGTGAAAGTGTACATCAGATCCAGAGAATTGAATCAACTTATTAAACTGTCTGGCCTATCACCCTATTTATATAGTTAGGTGTTCCAGACAGTTTATAACTCTTATAGAGTTAATTATTATCTGTAATTAATTAAATAATCATTTGAATTCAGATAACTATTTGAATTTGAATAATTATAAGAATTTGAATAATTATAATTATTTGGATAATTATTAATTATTCATACTAGAAGCGTACTCGTGCAATGCAGCGAGATACATCACGATTTTAATGTTTCATTTTTTTTTCTGTCGATTTACAGTATGATTTTGGATGGTTTTGAGAAAGTGATAATGTTTTTTTTTATAATTTTTGATAAAATTTAAGGATTATCTTATATATTTTAATGACATCTAGAAAAAATAACCAATTACATATTTAATAATATAATTAAAACAAATTTATAATAATATAATATATTAATTAATAGTGATACATGGAAAAGTCTGTATAAAAGGAAGGTTGTGCACATACCAAATTGGTGGGTGTTAGTAATATGTACCTTATGCTTTGATACTTGTAAATTAAAAGATTTTTAAAATCTTGCATAAAATGATGGTACCTTGTGCCTAATAATTTGTATTTAAGAGTTTTTTATCCCTTCTTTATAATATAGTATAGATTTACAGATAAAACTTTGTGATTATCATAATTACATTATTTACACATATTATATAATTATCTTTGAAGAATAATCATTTAACCGTCAAACTTGACTTTACCCAATTTCTTTCTAATGGAAGCAAACGTATTCTTTGTGTGCGACCCTATAGGTTTACATACTAATTGGTAGTATTCCTGTGCGACACATGTCGTGAGCATACATTAACCTTCAGTAACATTATAAAAAATGGTAACTTAACGGCTATAAACGACTACTTTTTTTGAAAAATATTGGATCGGGACGGGCTGGGCCCTTAACCGGTCACGGGCCGGATTGGGCCTAGCCAAATCACACCAAAAGTGTAACCGGTTATGAATTTCGGGCCCTTAACCGGTTAAGGTCGGTCCCAAACCGGATCGTCCAATCATCGGATCGGTCCCCGGTTAACCGATCGGGTCGGATCAGGCCAGGCCCATTTAACCACCACTACTGACTAGTAATATAGTAATATGATAAATCAGATCCACATCCTCCAAAATCATCACACATATTATCTAAAGAAGGAAATGCCGGAAGAGTTTGTTGATATAACCCTCATAAAAAATTCATGCTTGTTCAACCAGAACATATTCTCGTATATAGAGATCTTGAGTTCAAAACCTCAAAATAATTATGAACTACTAATAATTGAATTTGGTTAAAATAGTTAAATGATATAATTTACTAAGTCATTATAAAAGTATAAACTATGTGAGTATACTTTGTAAATTTAATAAATATAATGATATATTTTACAAATATATATATAGGGGCAAATTCAAACGAGAAGCTAAACATTTTGCGAGCGAGAAGTGTTTAATCATATATGATACACAAGCTTAATCATATATGATTAAACACATGTTATATTGGCAATACATAGACGTTTAATCATATATGATTAAACACACCTACAGGCCATGTAATCATATATGATATCACACTTCTCGCCTTCTCGTAAAATGTTTAACTTCTCGCATTATTCTTCCTCTACATATATAATATAATCAAAGATAAAAAAAATATTTAATTGGAGATGAATTACTATTTGTACCAAAATAACATAATATTGTGGTGGTGCACAAGGGTGTCGGACCTATTAAGCCTCGAGTGGAATCCCATGATCTTGCTCAACTTATGTTCACAAATATAGTTTTTTTTTGTTATGAAAGATGTAACTGCTAAACTTCAAGTGGTGTTATGGGATATTACAAAATACAAGGAACATCAAAGAAAAAAACTAAGAAAAACATCTCCAAATCAACAAAAAGACTTAAAAAATCATTCCAAACAGTGGAATTGGACTACAATACTAGTTAGATGACTTTACAAGTCATTAATCCACTTTAAAAATACATTCACTCAAGAAAAATCCCGAATCCATCCGGTGTAAAATGGTGGCATTTAAATCTATGGGATTGTGAGCGAGGAGAGAGAGTTAGGGGCCGTTTATTTAAACATTTACTATATAAACGCTTACCGATTAAATTCAATGCTATTACTTACCTTATCGGGTAAGATTTTGGGCCATTAAAATGATATCGTATGCAAAAATTTACCCGATAAACACTAACCGGATAAGAGTCATCGTTCTCACTTGACTCTCAATCATTGCTTTCACTCTTACCAATATGATTATTGATTATTATCGTATTCATCGATTAAGATAATATAACTTAATAAATGGTTACCAGGTAAACGTTTGATAGAGACCAAGTTCTTTCCCCCTATGCAATGGAGTGAGTGAGTGAGGTGAAGTGATAACCATGAAGTTTCCAGCACCTGGTGGATGATTCAAGATCCACGTGGCCAAACCTCACAGATCCACCGTACGTTCTTAACCCCACATTTTTCAATCCCTCCAGTCCACCATATATCACTTGATATATATATATAATCTCATCTTCACACTTACACACACAAACACAACACATATAGAGAGTGAAGATATGGGTGTTGCAGCATGTATCTCCGACATTTACGACTCCTGTCACTTCCGTCATGCCTCCCGGAACAAACTCAAAAAAACCAACCAACTTCAAGTACCTCACTACTCTTCAATTATATTCCCTACCTTCATTAATTCTCATTTCTAGATCTCTTTTAAGCTTAATTTATAGAATCAAATCATTATACATACTTTTACTATGTAAAAGTTTTCCTCACATTTTTGTCAAATTAGGACAATTTTAAAATAAATCAAAGGTTCATAAAACCGTCTTATATATTATTAGTCGAATTCTACGGAGGAAAATATTTAGTTTTTTGTTTGATATATTTTGTATTTTCTAATATCTTGTAGCATCTTTAAAATTAATGTGTACATCTTTTATATCTTCAAAATTTTTTTTATTTGCATAAATCGATTGGGGCCTTAATACTGAGTTTTGCAATAAATTTAAAAGAGGTTTTTGAATGTTTTAACAAGTTTTTATAATACTTTTAAAATAAATTATTGTACTATTTTTTAAACAATATTTTTGAGAGGTGTCATGTGGAACATATTTTTATAATAAAATTGTTTCTACAAGAAGTTTTGTCATACAAAAAAGTTTACATGTAAAAAGCTTGTTAAATCATCGTAAAAACTTATAGCAATATTCTTATAGATCACGTACAATTGTTTGGTTTTATAAACTTAAGTCATATTAAACAATCTATATTAAAACATTTGAAGGCCATTTGTCCAAATGCTTACCCACTTACTCGATAAGCACTAACTTATTTTATTAGGTAAGATTGTAGTCCATAAAAAGACATCGTAAACAACAATTTATCGAGTAAGTCCTTATCGGGTAAATAAGAGACTCCCATCTTTTATTATCACTATTACCCAGTAAGACTTTTGATCATTTTCATCCGGTAAAATAAATCATCTTTTATGGGTAAACATTTAGTAAACGGCATTTTAGCTAATTTTTTATGTTTTATTTTTCTTATAGTAAATCTGACTGTGCCTTATGTGTTCTTTTTTTAACGGCAGACGGTGGAGATAAAGGTGAAGATGGACTGTGAGGGGTGCGAGAGGAAGGTTCGGAAGTCGGTGACCGGGATGAAAGGGGTGAGTTCGGTGGATGTCGACCCAAAGAAAAGCAAGCTGACGGTGGTGGGGTACGTGGATCCCAACAAGGTGTTGAGTCGAGTCAGGCACCACACCGGAAAGAAAGCGGATTTATGGCCATACGTGCCGTACGACGTGGTGGATCGTCCTTATGTGCCCGGAGTTTATGACAAGAAGGCGCCACCTGGCTACGTCAGGGACACGTCAGCGGTTGTGGATCCGCTTGCCGCCGATTTGGGTCGGGCGAGTTCCACTGAGATCAAGTATATGACCGCGTTTAGCGATGAAAACCCCACGGCTTGTATGGTTATGTAGTAGTAGTACTTCATCTAGGTGTTATGTTAGTTGCTCCATGTACATACATATTTTCGAAAACAAAAACACAATAAAATTAACTAGACAAAATGGACGGTGGTCTATTTTTTTTTAACCCCTGTTGTATCGTATTTTATTTACGTCTTTTTCTATTTCTTATATAGTTGTGTACTATTGGAATATGTATCGGAATGTATGATTTTAGTTGTAAATTGATTAACAAAAGATTAGTATAATTTTTTATTAAAAATCATAAATTTATGTGTCAATAATTTTATATGAATACGAAACATAAGTGAAGATTCAGGAACATGATAAATAAATATTTAAGAACATAGAATGTGAGCCGGAACAAAACATAGATATCAAGCAACTTTACTCACAAAATTAAACACAAACACAATATCAGAAAAATATCAAGAACACATAAAAATTGAACAACAAATTTTTACAAATTCATTCAATATATTTAAAATAAAAAACCTAAAATTTTGTATAGTTACATCCTTACATTTAGATGAATTTGAAGTTGCTCCAAAATGAACAAGAAAACCTTAAATCTAAATCAATGGGAGTAGAGATAAAGACGAAGCTTGAGTTTTGATGATGAACAACTTATCATTGATTCCGAAAATGTAAAATAGGAAAACAAATCCAAATTGGCTATGGTTATCAAAAAACTTTGATAACATAGATTTTTTCTTGGATAAACATCGATTAAAACAAATTCTTTAATCAAATCTTAACCTCAAATGGGAATTCGAACAAGCTCTCAAACTCCCAGGTGCGGTTAGCATTAACGAGTTAGAAAAATCACATACTCGAAGCAATAAGCAAACAAGTTTGGCTTACTAGAGCTTCGATTGCAAGAATTCAAGTAATCAACTTGAAAACCTTACTGAGACCAAACGATTTCATTCGTTACTTTATCAAAATCCCTAGACAATTACAGATCTTAGGGTTTTAAATAACAAACATTCATAAGAATATTAATTAATTGATCACGTTAATTAACGATTCAAACAAAATTGACATTCAAATGGAATTCATGCAAATAAACTTGTTTCCACAAGATTACAACGAAATCTCAAAGTAAATGCAACATAATTGATAAGTGGATAATTTATCACATTCCAAGCACTTATTATCTTTGTATTTGCTTTTATTTTAGTCTCCCAACCACCATAATTAAGTCTTTTAGTTTGTTTTTACCATTTCTTTTGTTTGGAGCTAAGTTGGAGGAATAGATTATGTTTTGTGCTAATTTATAAGATTTTGTAACATTTTGGGTTGCTGCAGCAGGAATGCTACAACATGTTCACAGTCACTACAAAACAAAGACGTCACTTCATAAACTTTTTGCATGGGAATCAGATTCCAGCCACAAGTCCATCCTTTCCAGCTCAGGTTGGAGGGCATCTTCAAAGGAATATCATCATGGAGGTGGTCATGTTAAGAGAGCATTTTGCAAAGCTTTTATATTTTGGGTATTAACCATTGGACAAAGAATCTTTGTACTTTGATAAGTGACATTAGATGCTCTCTCCCCTTGTATAAATAGGAGCATAAACTCCAGGTTTTTATCACCCGTTTTGCTTGCTCTTGCAAGTAAATTAACTTTAAGTCTTTACTTTATTGTTGTACTTTTGGTTTCTTTGACAAGTGAACCAACTAAATAGTTCATCTAACTATTTAGTAATTATTGTCATCTTTATTAGTTTTAATCTAAAATCTTTTGATACTTTATTGTTCATGCATTTATATTTCAAGTTTAATATTATGTCTTGTATTTATTTTCAAGCGATGATGGGCTAATACCCTTAGTTTGGGTGTAAGTAACGGTTGAGAGATAAAGGCCTTTGTGGTAGTGGAAGATTGCTTTCACTATTGGCTATCCACCTTTGTGATCCCAATTACTAGCATATAATCATCACCTATTGACACAAAACATGTTTATTGATTAAACCTCACAATTACAATATAGTCACAGATCTAACAGGGTGCCACAGATCTCACGTATGTATGTGTGTGTTTACTGTGTGCGAACTCTTACCAATCTTGAGCGTTCGTATCTACCATATTACAAAGAGACCCACTATTTATACTAAGTCAAACTTAGTTGACTATACAACACAAAACCTCACTCTATCAAACTATTACAACTTTGACCCTCTATTTTAATCTTGAATACAATTATAATCTAACAATCTCCCCCTTTGGATTCAAGATTAATTTTTTTTTTGACAATTATCTTCAGGTCTTCTTTTCTTCAGAATAATCTTCAGCAAACAATCTTTTCAGCTCAAAATCTTGAAATCTTTGACAGCTTCAACAAACTTTTCATCTTCAAAACATTGTCGCTTTGGTCAATCTTTAATCTCCCCCTTTGACTTCAACAATATTACATATTTAAAAAAAACTTTTCTTCAAACTCATACTTTGATGCAACTTTTAGATTTATCTCTTTCTTTGAATTAATCAATCATATCCAATCATCTAACTTTAACATCTCCCTTTTCTCAGCTTTTGCATAATTTTGACTTCTTTCTGATATAAACAACTTGCTACTGACTTGAATTTTGAAACATCTTTGAAACTTCTCCCCAATTCTGAAATCTGACTTTGAAATTCTAAAATTCTCCCCCTTTTTGATGAATTTTGAGAATCAGAATCATCAAAACTTTTTAAATGTTAGCACAGTCTTTTAATGAACTCCCCTAAACAATCTGATAAGCACAGTCTCCATGAACATCTCCTTTTGGGAGGATATGAACACTCTCCCCCAACTGATTTGATAGAAAGTTTCCGTCAATTCATGAAAGTATTCATCCGAATCTTTTCAAATTCAGACAAAATATGAGTGGTAACCCTGAATCAATAAATGAAACAGTTAAAGTGCCTGTAAGTAACATGAAGTTACTTAGTACAACAGATGTACTATGTAAGGAGCTTGGGTGATGTTCACTCCCCAGGACTTCCATTCAATCATTGAAAAACACAAGGTAATTTCTATGAATGTTCTGACAGAAAAACAAATTTTCTGTGTGCTCGTGCTTGTGTATGAAAGAACTAGCACAATGATTGCTTTACAGGCTCAAAATTATGTAAACCATTGAGACAACAACAGTTATACATAGACTCGATGTGCATGAGAAAGGGTCGAAGGTGGGGCAACTTTCCTTCTTTTTCAATATTAGTATCTTCCGAGTGAAGAACTAATAGAGTATTTGTTGCTTCCCCAGAAAATGTGAAACATTCTCTTTTTAAGAAAAGAATAAGTAGCTGGTGGGGTTTTATGCAAGAGTTGGCATGGGCTAAGTGCCTTTTTCAATGATGGTCACCAAAGAATGTGAACCAATCAGATTATGTGGCTGCCCGACTCAGAAAGATTTGGTGCAGAGTCTGATATTCTTTTACTCTGTTCTCACACCCTCTTTCTTTTAATCTTTTAAGTTCACTTCTAACCAATCTCTCTTTTCCATTTTACCTCATCACAGACCACTCTCAATCTTTTGACCCCTCTCCCCTTAATCACTCAAAGGATTACTTCCGGGGTAGGAAACACTGGTTATCGTGAATCCATGGAAGTTCTGTTAAGCTCTCACATCGAATCCCATGTATTTTGTCCTAAAAGAATATGTTGTTCAATGATTAACTTGGCATTTAAGAACAAGAAATCATTTGTCAGTATATGTATGCTCATAAAAAATGAGAATGAAATTTGAGCATTTTAAGCATTTAAGATTTCTCAAAACTTTGTATGAATGAATAATCATGAAAGAATAGAAATGTTTTGAGAATCTGACAATGATTTAAATCAGATCAAATATTTCATGAAGAATTATTAAATTGGGATATCAAAGACGAAAGTTGTTTATATGAAAGATATATAAACATTTTAGCAATGAAAGCACATATAATGAGAAATGACGTCTGATCTCAAACAAATTTGAATAGCAAACGGGAGTATTACCATAGAAAGATTTATCATTTGATACATGGTAATATCAAAGTCAAGAAATATTGTACTGAACCGATGTGTGTATGAATACTTGACAAAGTTTATGAAAAGAAAATACACAAGTATTTTTCTTTTGGAAACACACAGTCAGATAAGTATCAAAGTATCCAAAATCATTTAAAATCACACTTCTCAATTCATGAAAACATTTGAAGAACGCGAAGTGGTTTGAACATTTTAATCCAAAAATGATTTTCACAAGTGAAAGTTGTTCATCTTTCAACAAGTGATAAATATTAAGATATAGAAAAATATACCTGTATTCTCCCCCTAAAATGAATATTCTCATTTAAGCTTCCTCGAAATCTGTAACAATTCAAATTATCAGAAAAATATAACAATGAAAATATCTCCTCGCCCTAAAAGATATGACAATATAATTTCAGTAACTCCCCCTCAAATTAAAAAACTTCTTGAAATGATATTAACTAATCAAAATCCTCCAGAAGAAAAACATTTGAGATTGGGTTCTGAACTGTAATATTCAGAAGCCATGATTACATATTCTCTGGTGAGAATAGTAATTTTTCAGATTTACCAATGAAGGACGAGTCCTGATATGATGTAATCAGAAACCATAGTCCTGAAACATTGAGGAACGGGTCTTGAACTTTTTTATCCAAGAGCCATTTTGATCTCTGAGATACGAGCCCTAGACTGCTTTGTCTAGAAGTCAAAGTTCTTTCTCCCCCTTAGTCTTTATGTGCCTGCAACACATGTTTAGCTTTTGGTACCCACTGGTATTTGGGTCCTGATTTGTTAGTTGCAGTTCTATTAGGAGAGATGTAGTAAGAACCATACCAGTAATTCACAAAAGTTTTACTTACAAAATCATTTGAGCCACAATAAGAACAATTACTTTTCTTTTGTGCTAACCTAATCAGTTGATTTATAGTATAAACCAGATCAGGTTTGCTAAAAGTTTTACCTTTAGAAGCATTGTTCCTTTTAGCATTAGATGCATGGTCAAATGATTTCTGTTCCTTTTTTCCTTCCGAGGAACCTTTCACTATCCAAATCCACTTTTCTTTGTCTTTTTCATCTTTCCTTCTCCAAAATCTTTTCTTCTGAGACTTGTTTTTCTTTGAGTTACCTGAACCATCAACACGTTTATCATAGAAAAGGTTAGAAGGACGAATCTGATCATTAGATTTAGAAGCAATGCTATCATCTGAATCAAATAAAGGATTATTAGAAACATTTGTAAAACGTGAACTTGAAGCTGTTTTAAATGAACATTCTGAATCAGCTTGATCATCTCTTGGTGATTGGACAATTGATTCTGGAGTCTTTGACTCAGTCAGCTTCACCTTGAATATGATCTCTTCAAGTTCCTTTATCTTTGAAGACAAACAGTTTCTTTCTTTTGAGATCAAATCAAACTTCTTTTGCAGTTCAGACTTCGTCTTCTTTTCTTTCAGAATAGTTGATGATTGTTAGCTTAAATTAGCCCCCAATTTAATTGAGAATTGTATTTTGGGCTTTTTAATTAGTTGTATGGGCTTGAGCCTTTTGATTGTAAATGGGCCCTATTAATAGGTGCCCATGGCTCATTTGTTCATTTAGGTTTTGGAGAGAACACTTTTCACACACACATATCAGGTGAATCTCATGAGAGTCGTTTAAATTCCTAGTGTGGTGTTCTTCCAATATCCCCTCCATTGTTCATCAATCAAAGCATATGAGATGAGTTTATGATGATTCTTCTTCTTTATTTCTCTCTTATATGTATATTTTATGGAGTTCTTCAATTGTTGTCTGTATTGGGATCTAACAATTGGTATCAGAGCCAACTGAAGAAATTTTTCTTCAGTTCGGTCATCTATGGCAATAATGGAAGATTGAATGATTATTTTGTTGTTTTGGTGCTTTGATTGGTTAAATCATATGAGCCTTGACACAAATATCATTCTATGATTTATTTTATGTTTTGTGCTTATTGGAAATATATTTCTTCATTTAGATGAGATTTGGATGATCTTTCATAGAAAATTTCATTGTTTCTACACAAAATCTGAATTCTGCACACCACATGTTTGATGAAATGCCTATGTGAAGATTTAATTTCATTTTGGTTAAATCTAATCAGTTTTATTATATGTGTGTCTTCTTGATCCTTTCTCATTTATTGGTCTAACATTTGATAAGTACTAAGTAGATGATTGATCTATGATCTCATGCTTGTGTGTGCTTTAGTCCATAGCCTTTATGGCATCTTGGATTCAAGGTTGTTGATCTTTGATCTGGCTTTATTTATATCCAAGATTGGACTCTCTTTTTACTCAGATTTTGGTTTGTGAGATTTTGGATCTGTTTGCTACTGTGTTCAATGTGATTTGAAAGTTATAATTTTATTGACACAGTTGTTCAAATACTTTGGAATTCAGAGTTGTGATCATTCGAACAGAAAATGTGTTGCTGTTGTTAAGTTCAAAACAGTAGCTCAAAAAAAACAGGAAGATATGTGCAACAACAGTTGTGTAGTGCAGAATCTAATCAGTTGATGTTTGCGTTCATGCTGTGCATCAAAAGGGATCTACAAGTTGTGCAGATCCACCTGTTAGTTTCTAAGTTCAAACATATGTTGACCTAGAGTTTGGTTAAGTGAAATCAGAGTTATGGTCTTGTGCATACAGAGACTCCAAATCTTGATGACCTTATTAACCTAAAAGTGACCATGTCATTAACCAAATTCCACACAGATTGCATTGAGCTATGCACAACAATGGAATGGGCAGAAGGATACTTGACAGATTCGAAAAAGAACCTGCAGGAGGTTCGAAATGCTACAAGTCTGCTGTGTTCGAGAATCTGTAGAAACTGCAGATTTTTTGTTCGGCCAATTCGAATAAATTGTAGCAGCTGTGTTGTCTCATATATTGCCAAAGCTTGTTCACTCCATGTTGTTCTTGTGATTTGAAATGTGCAGCCTACACATTGTTCAAGCTGTCAAAAGAGCGTGAACTTGGCATATTCGACATCTCAAAATGTGCAGGTCCTGTTCATTGGGTGTTAAAAAGGCTGCTGTCCAGAAAGTGTTCATTGATCCAGACTTCATTTCAATCAGATCGACCAAGGTGCTGGCAAACAGACTTCAATCTGTTGTTGTTGTTGTTGAAATAAAACAGAAAATCACTTGTTGTTGTTCAAAGTCAGAACAAAAAGTTAACATAAGTAGTAGCTGCGATAATTGTGAAGTTGTTTGTTGCTTTTGTATATCTTGACACATATTTAAAAAAATTCAGCAGAAGAGCTTATCACTCGGTTTTTAATTAACGCGATCAAAGTTGGACAGATTGGATAAGTGCAGCAGAATTTAAGTTTATGTTGTCAAGATCTATCCATAGTTTGTTTTAGGCCTGTCCAGAAACTATGGATCACTGAGTTATATATCAGATGTACTTCCAGATTTCGAAGTGCGGTTGATTTCTGAATCCATACATTGGGACTTCTGCAGTGAAGAATGATGCTCTTGCTTTATCAAGCACTTTGCAAGGAGAAACACTTATCTACAGAGCTCATTTCAGAATCAGGTTTCAACAAGAAGCTCTGAAGCAGCAAGTTTCATAATCAGTTTGAAGAGTGGAACAATTTGGTCAAGAAAAAAAAATTTTATTTACCACACTTTGACTACTCTCAGTTTTGATGTGACGAAAAAGTGCCTTGTGGCAGAAGGCGGACGTCCTGTCTTTGCTACAACTCAGATCCAGAAGAGTTTGCAGCGGGCAACAATTGACAACTCACAGGAAATAGATACGTACAGAGGCTCTGGCCTGAAGGTCCAGAGGCTCTGGTTGTACACAGATGATTGAACAGAAGCTTATCGAGAAGCAGAAGATGTGCACAGAAGCTGACCACAGAAACGCAGAGGGTGCAGAATGAATTTAGCAGAGTTACAGAGGCTGCACCATATTACATCAGATCCTCTGATGTAGTTTACAGAGCCTCTGTGACAAATCACAGAACCTCTGTGGCTGTCAGATCAACAAACTCGAGTGATTCGAGAAGAGCATATCAAAACAAAGGAACTCTGGAAGTTAAAACAATGGTCCACATGGATTTGATTTCTCCATTGGTTGCTGTTGATATGCTTACCGTGATCGATTCCAGAGTTAATGTCAAACAGATTGGCAACAGATCGTACTTTCATAAGCTTAAAAAATTGAGGAATCAGCTGTCCAGATCATGCTCTTGATAAAAGTAGCAATTTATGATAGATTCAAAGTTTGTCCAGAGGTTGTTGTATGAACATAAGTTGCTGTCCAGATTCAGAAGAGTCCAGAGCTTGACTTTAACTGTGCAGAAGTTCAAGTTGTCCATAATCAAAAGCAACCTTACACAACTTCTATACAGAGACAGATCATAGTAGTCGTTGCAGTGTTTGTGTGCAGATCATCAGAGACGTCGATCAAAGCTGTACGTAGAGGCTGTCTAGAGAAACACAGAGGCTTCAAAGCCTCTGTGCACATACAGAAGCTTAATCAGAGATTTTCGAAACCTGTCCAGAACCTTCAAAGGCTGAAAGATGTAGAAAATACACATCAGAGGCTAATATGCAGAGCCTCTGTAGGTTGTCTGCATGCACAAAAGTGGTTCAAGAACTGCAGAGAACCACAGAGGCTGTGACAAATTGACCAGAGGATGTTATACGCAGAGGCTGATGTGCATAAGTTTCTGCAGAGCCTCTGTACATGTGATCAGAGGCTGTCCAGAGCTCTCTGAAGACTGATCGACAGGCTCTTGGATTATCCGGAGGGCTGCTGTGGTGCTCACTTTCACACTACAGAAATGATCTTGAATGCATTCAGAAATGATCTTGAGGAATAGAATCATGCAGAGATGCTATGTGAAATGTTCAGAGCTCTAAAACGCAGAGCTTGATCAAAGATGCATATATGCTCTTAAGGTGTCCGCAGAGGCTCTGACCGAGAACAACACAACCATATTTTGAGCTTTGTGGACCAAAACCTCAGAAGAGCAGCAACAGAAGGGGAGGACCAGAGGTAGACCCAAGAACGCATATCAGAGGTCGATGGTCCAGAGATCGAAATGAGCTAAGTGCCCGAAGCCCGAATTTTTCGAATTTTCTAACAGCATTGCGCTGTTTCAGAAACACGCGCACAACTTTTTACTCGAGGCTCCAAATGACATGAGTCCAGTTGCGTTGAATTGATAAAACACAGACGTAAGACTTTGATGTTTTGAGTTTTCTCAAATTCAGTGAGATGATATTCCAGAATTTGTTTCAAAGTCTGCGTTAGGGTGCTGGACCGAAAGCATTGCATTGCACTCATGCTCTTTCCGCTTTCAAGAACGGTGTTCGCTCGTCTATTCTTCATGGATTCAAGCTACGTTTGTGACATATTGCATGTCAATCCCTCCTCTAATTTTCAAGTTTAAGGCTCGGTGTTGAACGCTTACTCAACGGGATCTTAAGAGTCAAATTTTCTGTTTTGACGACTATTCTGCGCAGCTGAGGGAAAACTTGCACAACTCACTCATTTTTCATCCAAATTTGATGAATCAAAGCTCGTTAGAAATCTAAGAGGCTGGAGTTCAATGTGCATGCTTTATGTTTTCTCTGAATCAGGCTCCTTGATGGTCAAAAATAGTGGTGAAGTTGAGTCATGAAAGCTGGACAAAAAGGGGTAAATTGTCTCGGTCTTTCAAGAATATGAGACTACATTTGAGGGGGAGCTTGTGATGCTTTGAAGAATCGATAAACGACACACCAAATCTTCTAAAGAAAGCAAGAGGGAGACTATATGATGATGCTTTCTTTATAAAATATTAGGGGGAGATTGTTAGCTTAAATTAGCCCCCAATTTAATTGAATGTTTTATAAAGAATTGTATTTTGGGATTTTTAATTAGTTGTATGGGCTTGAGCCTTTTGATTGTAAATGGGTCCTATTAATAGGTGCCCATGGCTCATTTGTTCATTTAGGTTTTGGAGAGAACACTTTTCACACACACATATCAGGTGAATCTCATGAGAGTCGTTTAAATTCCTAGTGTGGTGTTCTTCCAATATCCTCTCCATTGTTCATCAATCAAAGCATATGAGATGAGTTTATGATGATTCTTCTTCTTTATTTCTCTCTTATATGTATATTTTATGGAGTTCTTCAATTGTTGTCTGTGTTGGGATCTAACAATGATAGTTCAGATAATTTCTTTGTAAGCTCTTCTATCTCAGTCTCAAACACTTTCCTTTCTTCTTCAAAGTCTTTTTCAACAGTCTTTCTCTTATCAGAAATATCTTTGAAAACACTAACATTATTCTGTTCAATCTTTTTTTTTTCTCAAACTTTTCCATTATGATTACTTTCTCTAAATCTGAAACTTGTTGAGAAAGCTTCATACATTTAAGCTCCACTGATTTCTTCTCTTCAAAAGCTTTTCTGGAAAATTCAGAAAACTTCTTAGCAAATTCTTTTCTTTCTTTTCCCATCCTCTTTTCATCTTGAGAAATCTTTTCTTTAAGTTCATTAATCTTTTTCTGAAACTCAGCATTATCTTTTTCAATTTCCTTTCTCTTCTTCTCAATCTTCTTCATCTCATCTTGGGCTTTTGTGTTGTCTTTTTCTTGGATTGCTTTTTCTTTCATCATGTTAATTTCAACCTCAAGACTGAAAACTTTATCTTTCAAAGAATCTCTTTCAGCAAAAATTTGATAATTCATTTTTCTCAGCCCATCAGATGTCTCACTAGCAATGTTTGCTCTTCTTCTGTGATCATCAATCTCTCTTTGCATTTGTTCCTTTTTAGACCAAGTAGAATTTGCATTAAGTCCTTCAAACTTCTTCATCTTAGATTGCAGGTTTGAAATTTCTTTGTCTTTAGACTCAATAATTCCTGCAAAATTTATCTTGGAGTTAGAAATACAGTCTGAGCAAATAAAAATGTTCTCTGAATCTTTAGAATTTTTCTTTTAAATTAACAATTTGAACAAGAAGAGATGAATTCTGAATTTTCAAATATTTGTTCTCAGCTTCGAGTGCTGGAATCTCTGGCATGTACGCTAAAGCACAATCTCTATTTATAAGCACAATATTTCTCTTCTCATCAATGTAAGACATCTTGATATCTGAAAAAAATATGCTAGTACTGATCTTTAATTCAACAAATTGAGATAATGAAAACAAGACTTAAAAATTTTCAGAAACTGAGATTTCTAAAAACCTTAAAGTACAGAATTCACATGCACTAGGATTGAAGAGCAATTCACATGAAAATTGTATTAGAATTCGTATAACACTTGAAATTCGTATAAGCAAGCTCACAATTCGCACAAGTTTAGAATTCACAGACAAGAGATACTTAGAATCAAACAATTCGTATAAAGCCTTCACAATTCGCACGTCTCTCTTATGCTAATTCCAACCTTAAAAAAATTGAAACTCAAACTTTTTGCACAATGAATACGTATGGAAAGAAGATGCGAATCCTTTACTTAGAATTTTTTTGAAAAATCACAAACATTTCGCATCTCATACGAATTATGGACAATAATTTTTTTTAAGAATTATGCGAAATCTTGGCAATTCGCACCACTCTAATATGCGAATTCTACACAATTCGCATCACTCAGATGTGCGAATTATGTGCAATTCGTATAATGTCACATGCGAATTCTTGCCTTATCTTTTAAAATTATACTTTTCGCTCAACACACTTCTGCGAATTCTTGCTTTTCGTATGAAGATATATACGAATTCCAACACTTAAGATGATTTTCAAGAAATATTATGCGAATTCTATAACATTTCGTACACCACAGTTATACGAATTCTTTACTTAAAGAATTTAGTTAACATTTATGAGAATTCTTTCTATGAATATTGAGTCCCGCGAGTTCTTCGTACGAAAAGAACAAATCTTGCGAGTTCTTGAGTTACGGGCCTAAAATTTCAAATCTAGTCCAGAAATCGATCAAAATCTCCAATCTAGAAGCTGTAACTTCACAGAATCAATCAGATTAGTACGAAGATCAATCCAATTCAATAAAAAATCCTAAATCACACTCAAACATCCAAAATCTCGATCAAACAGTAACAGTACATCGTACGAACATAAATTTCAAGAAATCACAAATTGATGATCAAAATCGATTTCTAATTGCAATTCAACCACAGAAAGATGTTCTATAATACTTTTCGACCAAAATTCTACCAAAAGATTTACCAAAAACACATTTTATCGCAAAAATCAATCAAGAACTTCAAGAAACAGATACGAACTCGTTTTTCTCAAAAAATGTTGAATCTAGAGCTCTGATACCAAATGTGATCCCAATTACTAGCATATAATCATCACTGATTGACACAAAACATGTTTATTGATTAAACCACACAATTACAATATAGTCATAGATCTAACAGGGTGCCACAGATATCACGTATGTATGTGTGTGTTTACTGTGTACGAACTCTTACCAATCTTGAGCGTTCGTATCTACCAGATTACAAAGAGACCCACTATTTATACTAAGTCAAACTTAGTTGACTTTACAACACAAAATCTCACACTATCAAACTATTACAACTTTGACTATCTATTTTAATCTTGAATACAATTCTAATCTAACAACCTTATTATTCACCCCTTGTTTCTAAGTTTCATCTAAGTATTTCTTGACAAGGTGATGTATGTTGTTCTTGAAGTGTTGTAGTGGCTATGATGGACCGTATCTATCTTAACGGATTGTGAACTATATGAAAAGAACAATAAGATTTGCACGACATTGGTTGGGTTACCCGAATGCGTGGTACTTCCATTACATTGTCTCATCTAAACCTTGAAAGAGGACTGATCGATTCAGTAGTAAGGTCGAGAACCAATGCTGCAGCTTCAAGCTGTAGCAATCTACCTAAACATACTGTAGCTAAACTCCAGCCTGAACTTACACCCATGCATTTTTTTTACTGTTATAAACCAATTTCAAAGCTGTTAACTCACTCAAAGATCATTCCTTCCAATTCACCATCTATAATCTTATTTTAACTCTGACTTGTTAGAAAATCCTTACTTTCCTGTCCCCGTGGATCGATATCCGATACTTTGTACCACTTTATTACTTGTTTCAAACGATAGTGGTTTAGCATGTATACTTGCGTGTTATTCCATTTGTGATTTTTGGATTACATAATCCTAGAACCAATAATCTAAAGAAAAACCATTGTTGGAATGGAAGAACTTAGCCACACATTGCTAAGTTGAGATTACAACTAAAAATGGGAAAGAGATTACCAAAAGTGAAAGGAAATTAATGAAGAATGCTTCTAATCAATCCTTTGCTCTCTCTCAATCTTTCCTCGAAGTCTACTCCATTAGAGTGGTCATTTCCCTCTTAAAGACTCCTCAAAACTCTTAAAAACTGACTCCCCCATTACTTAATACGTTCTTTGAAACATATGCTTTTGATTTTCGTCATTTAAAAAGTATGCTTGGGTCCTTCGTCTTTTGAATAACTATGCCCATTGCAAAAATATGCCTTCTCCCTTGAAAATTTGAGATGTTGCTCCAGCTTGCAGTTAATAGAAAAACTATACTTCACAGTGAGTTGGGCGACTTTGATGCGACTAAAGTCGCCCAAAAAGTCGTGGGAGCCTCTTTTTGGGCCATTTTCTTCAATCTTAAGCACCTTTCACTCCTATTCAACAATAGACATTGTTAGCCCTACTCATTTGAAATGTAAAAGTATTGTAAAAGAAGAAAAGTCCTCAGAGCCAGAGGACCTCTGCTGAAGAAAGCCGTTGACTTCAGAGCTTCTGCTAAGCTCTGCACAGAGGAGCCAAACCTGAAGATAAGTATTGGACCACAGAGCCTCTGCTGTATGCTCTGTGGAAGCCACCTCTGTGCTACCAACACTTTGAAGATCAACACTGAATGTCTTCTCTCTATGCTCAAGTCAGCCTATGATGATGTGCCACGTCCACAAGAAGCGTTTACTGCACCTTTCCAGGTGGCAGTACCTCATTAGCTCTAGGCTTGACTTGGTGTAATATTCCCCTATAAATAGGGAGATTTTTTTTTTTGTAATTGACACAATTCAACAAATTACACACTTGAACATTGTGAACTGCACACAGTAGCTAGAGAGAGACGTGAGTCTGAGAGAGAACTCTACACACAGTAAGTAGGTGTTCTTGGTGTTCTTCATTGTAACTTCTCATATTCTAATACAAATCATGATGGCGATGGCTCAGTCCTTCCCATGTGTATGCATTATCTTTTCTCTATAGTTATTCACTGTTTCTACATCAATTGATCAAGTTTTATCAAGCATCCGCATCTTACTCTGTTTTATACTTGATTGATTGAATATGAGCTAATCTAGGACAATAATTGGTATCAGAGCATGATTGATTCTTAGTAACCGATTCGATCATACTCTGGATTGTTGATTGCTCATTGGTAGATAATTTGCTTTCTAATTTGCTCCCTATTCAAATAGTCCATGTTTTTCACTGTTTATTGAGCAGTTCAATCTACAGTGAGTTTAGTGGTCTATTCTTCAATTAGAAGGTAAATCTCTGTGAGTGTTCAGTTCTAGAATCTGTTTCTCGAATTTAAGGAAGGTTTTTTGTTCAATCTTATCTCAAATCTATCGATCTAGAAATATTTTGTCCTACTCTGTTTTTCCACAAATATGGCGAACATTAATGCCATCTACACTGCTGGATCCCAAACAAAACCTCCTACTGTCCTTAGGGATGAATATCCCCAATGGAAAATACGAATGATCAATTTCTTCAAGGAAATTAGCAATGATTTATTCAAAACTGTATTGAATGGTCCTATGTTCCTACTCTCACTATTCCTAGAGTTCCGACCACAGTTACTACGGCTGAAATTCCAACATATACACAACCAAAAGATATGGCATCCTGGTCTGATGAAGACTGGGAAAAGGTCGAAGTTGGGAGAAAGGCCAAAAGGCTTCTGATAATGGCTATCTCGAATGATATTTTCCAGTCTCTGGATGCTTGTGAGACTACACAAGAGCTTTGGTTTGAATTTGAAAAACAACTAGAGGGTGGTGTGAAGACCCAAAAGAACAGAAGTTCCTAATGGCTGAATGAGTACTATAGTTTTGCTGCTAAGCCAGAGGAGACTCTGCAACAGACTTATGATAGGTTCAACTCATTAATCAACAAGTGTAGAAAGGTGGGAATTCTGAGGACTAGAGAGGAAAACTGTAACACCCCCGTCCCGCGTGGCTAAGGACGGAAGATGCCACAATTAGATTTAACACAAAACCTATTCCAGCTAAAAGTAATACAGAGCGATTTATATAGTTTACCAAAGTTTATTTACAGAACCATCAACGGAGATAACAGTTTGTACCAAAATACATTCCCAAAATACACATAAACGTCATCTACATTAGTTATCAAAAGCTTAACAAAGCATATCATAATGCTTTATCTTCATTCCTGTCATCTCCACGGATCTCATCCCAAAAGTTCTACTAAGTCATTTACCTGCCGAGGACAAAGAAAACCTCGGCTGAGCTTAATACTCAGTGAACAGATAATAATAATTAAACAATATACATGAGATAACAAGTTCAAGATGAAAATTAACATTTAAGATGCTATTCCAGATTTAAGATGTTTCTGAAAGAAATCAAAGACAAAAAAATATCCCGAAGGCATATTAAAGGTCTAAAAAAATCAACAAGCATCACAATAACGCTTTGTTCCCAAAAGGATGATCAGTCCGTTTGGGATCGAGTGAGGAAAGGGGTGTGGACACAACACAAAAATCCTCTCCGTAGATTTAACCACGACCGCAACAAATTCTCCGATAACGGTTCCTAGGATCGATCCATACGCCCTATATTTGACCCGTATCTAGTCAGTCCGCTTTTAAGGACTATATATAGTGAGGACGCCATGATTGTTTTAGCCACCATGGAAGCATCTTAACATCGGTGTCCCCAATGTCAAGTCTATAGACAAAAATCACAATAGATACAATCCAACAAGTCAAGAATTCCATGTTCCAAATCTCAATTGAAATGATAGTTCAAAAAGAAAAATAATACTCAATTGTATTTAACAAGCATGAAGTCAAATTTGGAATCAATATATCCGGATTAGGAAGCCTTATGCAAATGGCTATCCCCGTGTCAAGTAAAGTATGATATCCGTACCTGATAAGTATATGATGGAATACCACAATCGGGTGCTCGTAGTGTTGATACTAGTCACACAAAGTCACCTTTATATAAAACAAAATACAATTACTATTTCTATAGTAATCAATATACTTGTTTAAGTAAATAAGTCTTAGACCCTCTTTCTACTCATTATTATCTATAGAGTAGTTTTAGATAGTTTTTAAGGTTGATTAGTATAAGATTCATCGTATGGTACAAGCCATATGTGCACAAGGTACAAACAATAGTTGCAGCTCAAGTTCCAGAACATATCAGCTTCTGTCTCTTTAAAGTTTTTCTGTTTTACACATATTTAGAGGACAAATTACACTTTTACTTATAAATGCAAGTTGTAATACTATCTCTTAGGAAACCAATAGCACAAGATTCACTTTATTTGGATCAATGACCAATTTTATATGAATTTTACAAAAACAGTGTGCAGATCCCGAGTTGCAGTTGACCAGTTCTGGAAACTCACGGTTTTGAGCCATTTAGACTCAAAATCAGCTCTTAGTGTACACTACAAAGATGTTGTTAGGATCGAATTCTCAACAAGAATTAATTCTCAGAAACAATATCAAAGAAGTTTGCGGAATAACACTTTGATATCTAATGAAACAGAAAACCAAAACAGAATATAATCAACAAACTGTAAACTTGTATTGAATGCTTTGAAGTTACAAGATTACTCACTCAACCTCAATATTGATGAACAGGCTCACCAATACGAATTCTACTTCTCTAGAATTAGGATCTATGCCTTGAGGTTGATTTTCTCTCTAAAAGTATATAAAAACAAAAGTTAACTCATTATTCTAAACTATACAATATATATACTGAATACAAAGATAATTACAATAAATAAAATATCTTCAGTATATCTTCCATGTATATCTATAAGCTTCCATAATCTTCAGATTATCCAGCTGTCATTCTTTCCATCCGAATCTCTTTAGCAGCACTAACCATGATTAGCAGCATTAACTTCTTCTAGCAGCATTAACTACTAAGCAGCACTAACTACTAGCAATACTAACTAGCTAAGCAGTACTAACTTTGTTCAAGCAGCACTAACTATAACTAGCAGTATTAATAGTACTAGCAGTAGTAACACTCAGCAGTATTAACCTTTAAGTCTTCTAGCAGTAGTAACTTTGAACCAGCAGTATTAACCATACTTGATGAATTCTTCAGTTCCCAACAATCTCCCCCTAACTTGACTTTTAGGAAGAGAAGTCAAGTTCTTCAGAATTAATCTTCAAGATGCTCCCAAAACTCTATCATGGCCTAAATTCCAGTGTTTGCATCCAATCCCAAACTCTGATTGATGGTTCTTTGAATCAAGTATTTAGCCATTTCTGAATCTGGAACACACCTTAACTTTTTCTTCAGCATGGCATGTAGCTTCAATCTGCTATGATTATACACTCTATCCACTAGAAAGTATTCAGTGTGATTTAAATCCAAAGTCACTGTATATACTCCACTAATTTCATATAGAGTCCAACTGTTTACTGATTTGAAGACATCCTTGATCAAGTGCTCTACTTCTTCAGGTTTGAACATCATACACAGATACTCCATTACCAGTTTTGTAATTGAAATTCCTGGAGCCTTTAGAATATCTGCATACAACTTCATTCCTATCTCAAACATCTCTTCAAGGTCTGATCTAGAACATGTTCTGACAATTTTTGCCCATGTGTTGAACACTTCATACTTTTCATCCTTTCTTTTCAGCCTTATGTATTCCTTTCCATCCACTGTCAATGTATCCCAGAGAATGACCTCAGGAGGCTTAACTCCTACAGGTTCTGCTGAAATTGGTTCAGGCACTTTGTCCATCACTACCATATACAAATTTACATCATCAGTGTTAGCTGGCTCTGTCTGTTTAGATGACTCAGGTGCCCCTTCTTCTTCAGCTACCTTCTCAGCCTCTTCTTCAGATACTCTAGGCTTCTTGATTGGCTTTCTTCTTGCCATCATCTTTGTTCTCTTTAAAGTCCTTAGACTTTCTCCCAGAGTGGACTCTTTCTTAGGAGGTGTTTCTTGCTCATCTGGAAATGGCTTTTGACAATCAAAGTCATTACTTTCTTTTATCCTCTTCTCCATCTCCACCCTTGCAGTTTCATTTCCCTGTAGCTTTAACATCTCTGAATCATAGAGCTCTTTGATCTTCTCAAAAGACATTTTGGAGAACATCTCCTTTTTGACTCCTACAGCACCTTTGAGAAATATAATCATCTTGTTCCTCTCTTGGGTACCTAGGAATGTCTTTGAGGGTTTTCTCTTCTTTGCAACTGTTTTTACCACTGATTTCTTCATACTTGCAGCTTTCTTCTGTGCAATTTCAGTTGCCATACTCTGTTGATAAGCTTCATTCAGTTCAGCAGCTAGAGCTTTTGCCATTTCCCTGTCCTTTTCCATCTGAGCTCTTTCTTCCTTTTCAATGTCATCTTGCATCTTTCTAGCTAGGGCTTCATCTGATTCAACCAACCTTTGCTTTTTGATTGGTTGATCAGATTCCACCATCTTTGCTTTTCCTTTGTCTTTGCTCATTGCCTTCTTACTGTTATCTTTCTTGATCACATCACCTTGTTCTTTGATGATTACTCCTTTGGTCTTTGAAGTGACCTTGGGAGTATCATTCTTGGCTTTAAGTAAGGTTTCTGCAATCTCAAGATCTGTTAAAACTTCTTTCATAGTTTCTGCTGCTTTATTAATGTCTGCAGTAGTAACTGTTTCTGCTTGCTGCTCCCCCTCAACATCAAGTTTCTCTCCATCAATCTCCCCCTTTCTTGTGACTTCTTCCATGTTGATCTCCCCCTTTTTGGGAGCATCATTCTCAGTGGTCCTTCTCCTTAGTTGGAATTGCTTTCTCTTCTTCCTCTGTACCAGACTTAGCACCATCTTCTTCAGCTTAGCAATTTGTACTTGTTGGGACAGAATGACCAGCTTCATCTCCTCTATTTCTTTTCCTTGTTTCAGAACATCTAGGTTGATGTTACCCATTGCCTCCATCAATTCATCATAAGTATATCTGTCCTCACCTTCTCCAGGAGTGTTACCCCCTATTGAAGGATCATGGGATCTTTTATTAGTGGAAGTCTTCTGCCTAGCAGAAGCCCTGTCCACCCCTGTGGTTTCTTGGCACCAGGGACCTTCAAATGATTGCTCATTCAAAGTTGCCATGGGGGATGTCTTATTGATGTTACCACTTTCCTCCTCTGTGCTAGCAGGAGTAGTGGCAGCCTCATCACCCATATGCTCTACCTCCTCCTCAGAGAGCACCTCTTTTGGGTTGGGAGACACCCTTGTGGTTTCCCTTTGGATATTCTCTAGGGGAGAATTCTCCCTTAGAGGGCTTATAGGCTTAGTGGGTAATGGTACAAGAAGGGAAGGAGCCTTCTTTACCTGTTTCCTTTTGTAAGTTTGTGTGATTGGAGAGGTTGGTTTTTCAAGACGGGACTGGGGAATTGATTTTGAGAGGGAAGGTTGGGCTTGGCTAGCAGTGGGTTGGTCTAATAGGGGCCTTGACCCTGCTGCCATACCTTCATTGGTTTGGGACACCACCATCATTGTAGAGAACAATGGGGTGTCAACTCCTTCAGAGTCCCCAACAGATCTTCTCATATTTGAGAAAACCTTGCCTTTTGGGGGTTTAGGTACATATACCCCAACAGGTTGAGGTATATCCGTCAATTCATGAGTAATAACTTCTTGAACAAACCTGGGATACATAAAGAAGCTCTTTTTGTTTCCCATGTTTGAGACAAGATCACTGAAAATCATTTTAGAGAAATTATACTTTCTGGCAGTGGCCAAGCACACCAAAGCATAAGCAATAGTGCTGCTGAACTCACTCCATCCAGTAGTCTTTTTGGAGATACAATGCATAAGAGTATGGACAAAGAAACGCCATTGGGGTGAAAATTTTGCTTTAGAGAATTTGAAAACTCCCAATGGGCCTCCATACCCCATTCTTGTAAGATTGGAAAATAGTTCATCGTTTGGGATAGAGGTTATACCAGAGGCATCGTCTAGACGTAGACTGATGCGAATAACCTCTTCAGTAACCGTTAGAGATTGATCACAGATTCTTGTCTTGATCATCTGCACACCATTCTCAACAACAATGGTTGCATTAGCCCAGAACTGCCTTTGATGCTCGATATAGATTGTAGGGGATACAATAAGAGCATGAGCAATGTGGCTTGACTTGAGGAAATCCACAATCTGATGAAATCCTGCAGCTTGCTTTGGCTTTTGTAGCATTGCAATCTCGTTGTGCTCGTCGATAAAAGTCATGGATGCCATTGATCTTAGTGAAAAGCTTGCCTGAACACTTCGAACCCATAATCCAACATTTGATTCTGAATCCATAAGACTTGAGAACAGCAACTTGCAGCTGCTATGTACTCTGCCTCTGTTGTAGATGTGGATACTGTTGTTTGATTCTTGCACTGCCATGAGACTAGTCTAGCACCCAAAAACTGACATCCTCCAGAAATAGATTTTCTGTCCAAGTTTGCCCCACCTAGATCACTGTCTGAGTATGCTATTAGGTCAAAGGGTGAGTCATGAGGATACCAAAGTCCCAATCTGGGTTGCCCTTTGAGATATCTGAATATCCTCTTAACAGCTTGAAAGTGAGATTGCTTTGGCCTAACTTGGAATCTTGCACATACACAGACTGGAAACATTATATCTGGCCTTGATGCTGTGAGATACATGAGAGAGCCAATCATGGATCTATAATGATGCACATCCATATCCTCCCCCTCAAGATCTGCTGTGATCTGCTTGTGTGTTTCCATAGGTGTGCTGGCAGGTTTTGATTCTGAGAAACCAAACTTGGTTAGAATATCCTGCACATACTTGGATTGACATATGAAAATGCCATCTGACTTCTGTTGAACTTGGAGTCCAAGGAAGAAAGTAAGTTCCCCCATGGAACTCATTTTGAACCTTTGATGCATTAAATCCTCAAACTCCTTGCACATGTTGTTTCTTGTAGATCCAAAGATAATGTCGTCAACATAGATTTGGACCAGCAAAATATCCTTCTTCTTTCTTTTAATAAATAGAGTCTTATCAATGACTCCTCTTTCAAAGTCATTTTCCAAGAGATAGGATGACAGAGTGTCATACCATGCTCTTGGAGCTTGATGTAGTCCATAAAGTGCTTTCTTTAATTTGTATACGCTGTCTGGATAGCTTGGGTTTTCAAACCCTGGTGGTTGACAGACATATACTTCTTCTTCAATTGACCCATAGAGAAAGGCACTTTTTACATCCATTTGATAGACTTTGAAGTTCATGTAAGAAGCATAGGCTAGGAATAGTCTGATTGCTTCTATTCTAGCCACAGGTGCAAACACTTCTTCATAATCTATACCCTCTTCTTGAGTATATCCCTGAGCCACCAGCCTTGCTTTGTTCCTTATGACAATACCTCTTTCATCTCTCTTGTTTCTGAAAATCCACTTTGTGCCAATTGCTCTGTGACCTTTAGGAAGGTCTACCAGATCCCATACATCTTGTAGCTTGAACTGTAGCAGTTCCTCTTGCATTGCTTCTATCCAGCTAGATTCTTTCATAGCATCATGTGCCTTTTTAGGCTCAAGCTGTGATAGAAAACAAGAAAGCACTGTATGCTGTTGATCTTGCATTTCCTGAAGCCTGCTTTGATGTGTAGTCATCATAGGAGAAGAGATATCTCCTATTACCAGCTGTGGAGGATGATTCTTTTGAACTCTGGTGTTATGACTAGGTTCTTCATTCAGTCCATCCTCAAGATTATATTCATGCAACTCAACTGAAGTGTTTTCAGATGCCACTTCATTATTTTCTTGAGTCTCCTTATCTCTAGTGTCTTCTTCACTCTGGTTTGGTCCAGTAAATGATTCCTTTTCACAGTCTTCAACAGAATTTACTGTGGGTATGGGAAAAATCACAGATTTAGATAGACTTTCTTGAACTTGTGTGATCCCTGATCCTCCACTTCCTGTTCCTGTATACTCATTACTGAAACCAAAGGAGTTAGTTAGTGAATCAATGTCAAATAGCCACTGAGGTCCAGACCCAACAGGATTTGGTGTGTTCTCATTGCATTTGACATTGTCACTTTCTTCAATTATTCTAGAAGAAGAGTTAAAAACTCTGTAAGCCTTACTCTGAGATGAATATCCAACAAGAAATCCATCATCTGCTTTGTTATCAAACTTACCTAAGTGAGATTTGGTATTTAGAATTGTACAAGGACACCCAAAAGGTTTGAAGAAACCAATAAAAGGTTTTCTTTTATTTAAAAGCTCATATGGGGTCTTGTTCTTTTGTTTGACCACTAGAACTTTGTTTTGGACATAACAAGCAGTATTAACTGCTTCAGCCCAGAAGGTAATTGGCAATTTGGAATCAGCCAACAGAGATCTAGCAGCCTCTATTAGTGTTCTATTCCTCCTTTCAGCAACACCATTCTGTTGAGGAGTCCTAGGAGCACTATATTGCCTCTCAATACCTTTTTCTTCACAAAAGGTGTTTAGATCATGATTTTTAAACTCAGTTCCATTATCTAATCTAATGACTTTTACTCTTTGATTAGTTTGGTTTTCAATTCTTAGAATAAAGGATTTGATAAGACCACTTGTTTCATCCTTAGTCCTTAGAAAATATACCCAAGTAAATCTGGAGTAATCATCAACAATAACCAAGCAGTAAGATTTCTTGCCTATACTCATAACATTTGTAGGACCAAACAGATCCATATGCAGTAACTGGAGACAAGAAGAAACAGAATTTAACTCTTTGGTCTTATGAGAAGTTTTGTGTTGTTTGCCTTTAAGACAAGCAACACAATGATCATCACATGAAAAGACTTTTGAAGGTAAACCTCTTACAAGGTTATTTTTAACAAGATTGTTCATAGTCTTGAAATTCATGTGACACATCCTTCTGTGCCATAGAGAGGATTCATCTACAGAAGCTTTTGAAACAAGACAATTTAGAGATGAATCACTGTCAACATTGTCCAAATCAAGACAGTAAACATTGTCCTTTCTTGGAGTTCTAAGTAGTATCATGCTTTCATCAACTACCTTGAACCCTGGAGCAAGGATCATACACTCAGTATTAGTAAATAATATACTATGTTGTTCGTCACAAACCTGTGATACACTTAACAGGTTGTACTTTAATTGATCAACATAGTAGACATCCTCAAATGTCATCTTACCTTTGGTGACATTACCTTTTCCACTTATCTTACCACCAGTAAGATTATCTCCAAATGCAACATGTCCTCCATTGATATGCTTGAAGTCTTGAAGGCATGACATGTTGCCTGTCATGTGCCTAGAGCAACCACTATCAACATGCCAAATGCTCTTTCCCTTGAGCTGTTGGTTGCCCTGCACATTAGATAAATCAATTAGTATGAATTAGGAACCCAAGCCAAAGTGGTCTTGGGTACCCCTTTCTCATCAAAATACTTGCATTCTTTCTTGACAAGATTTTTGAACTTTAACTCCTCATTCTTGGAGTACTTTGTTACAATAATAGGCTTGGAACTATGTTTGCTAGAATCAGTACTAGTTTTAGAAGTACTAACTGCCTTGGCAGCACTTGCATGCTTAGCAGTACTAACCTTGTTAGAAGTAGTAACTGTGTTAGCAGCAGTAACTGTGTTGGCAGTATTAACCTTTGAAGAGGTATTAACAGTATTAGCAGCATTAATATTTTCAGCAGTACTAACACTGTTAGCAGTAGTAACTGTGTTAGCAGTACTAATATTGTTAGCAGTACTAACACTGTTAGTACTTCTAGGCACCCACATTTTGACACTTTCTTTTAAAATCTTTTTCTTTAAAGTGCCTTTACTTTCAATAGATTTCTTTATCACATGTACCTTTCCAGCCTTTCTATAACCCACAGATTTTTGCACAAATCTTTGAAAGTTCATCTGTTGGTTAATAGGGTTAAAGTAACAATACTTAGCCAAATGATTCAACTTGCCACATATAAAACAAGGTTTTGGTCTATTGATTTTATTCAGATCAACTCCTTGTTTCTGAGCCCATTGATTATTCCAGTTTCTTTGATTTCCTCTTTTTAAACCAGAATTTAGGCTCTTGGCTTTATTGCAATCACACTGTTTACAAGATCCAGGATTCACAACTGTGGTTTGTTTGTAATGGACCTTGTTATCATTTCCTTTAGTCTTCTCTATCTCCTTGGACTTGACCCAGATTTTCCCACATCCCTCATTGGTGATAATATTGTTTTCTAATGGTATCTTTTTACTCACATTATTTTCCCTGTTCTCACTGGCTCCTTTCTCAGTCAAATCCTTAACTACTACCTCATCCAAAGGATCTATCTTAAAAGCTTCTTCAGACAAGTCCTTTTTCTCTTTAGTTTCTAACAAATCTGATGTAGGAGAAATATAGTTGTTATTGTAAGGAGGGGGTGTATTGTTGTATCCAATACCAGGCTTCATCTTATCATGTATCTGAGCCTTTAGAAGAGAGTCCATTGCTTTTGAAGCATAAGAAAACTTGTCTATGTCAAGCTTAACTTTTGACAGTTCCTCTTTCAGTCTATCATTCTCTTCTAAGGACTTAGACAGTTTGGTTTCTAACTCATTCTTTTCCCACTTCCAATAGTTTGTGTCATAAGAGTGTTGAAGTTCATTAGCTTGAAAGCCTTTGATTTGCTCTTCAAATCTCTCTACTATCAACACATAATCTCTTCTGTCCTTTTCTAATCTTTTGAGGTCATCACACATACTTTGATTGTGATCCCTGTATCTTGTAACAGTGTCAATGCAAGATTTAGTGCAAAGATTAGAACTTACCTCAGTGGGGAGATCAGACACTTCTGCCATAAGAGCTTGGTTCTGAATGGCTTCCTCTGCTTGATCACTCCAATCAAATCCCATTCCTTGTTGAGAAACAAGGGCTTGAGCAGGATTCTTGTTCAGATTGTATCCTCCATTCTGAGCTTGTTGGTGGTTGTTGTTTGGAACAGCACTCCTGCATTCTCTAGCAAAGTGTCCTTTCTTGTGACACTTAAAACATTCCACCTTGGTTTTGTCAAAACCAGCTCCATCTTCTCTTCTTTGAGAGAAGTTATTTCTTCCAGTTCTTTTAATGAACTTCTTCACCCTCATGGATAACATGGCCATCTGCCATTTAATATCCATCTCCTCCAGATCATCAGGGTGAATTTGATCCAGATCATCATTAATCAAAGAATTGTTGCTATGACTGGACAAAAAGGCTTCAAAGATAGTTTCAGTGCCTTTTTCTGAACTTACTCCACTGGCAGTACTAACTGCTTCAGGGTTGGCAGTAGTATCAGTGGATGCTGAAAGAAGTGCAACATTGTGAATATAACCAGAGGGCTTCTTCTTGGTTTCTACCTCAGTTTCAAAAACTCTTAGATCATTGTATAGATCATCAAGTTCTTTCTCTTCCAGATTGTCACTCTGTCTATATGAGACAGTGTACATAGTCCATTCATCCCCAAGAGATCTGAGGAACTTTCTGTTGATATCATCTTGTTCCATCTTCACACCTACAGTAGCCAGTTCACCAATGAATTTATTGAACCTATCAAAAGTTTGAGTCATAGACTCATTCTTTGTGGAAGTGAAGTTCTCATACTGCTGCTTTAGAACATCTCTTTGATTTCTTTTGATGCTCTTAGTTCTAGCAAATCTTTTCTCTAGAGCATTCCAGAGAATCTGAGCATCAGTGCAGTTGCAAAATTGATGCTGATATTCATTGGGAATGGCCAAGAGCAGAGTGCTCAAGGCCTTCATCTCTGTCTGTCTGATCTTCCTCTCACCATCTGTCTTTGGTGGAGGTCTTTTCCCATCTGGTCCTATCCTTCCAGTTTCAGAAGGACCATTCTCAATGATATCCCACATTGAGTAGTCAGTGAGAAGAATATATTGTCTGATTCTGATCTTCCACATGTCAAACTCACTTGGTTTGAGCATTGGAACCTTAGAAACCAAAGTACTGCTTGATTCTGTAAGATTTTCCATGATGAGTAACTGTTTCTGAGAGAGTTAGGCTCTGATACCACTTGTTAGGATCGAATTCTCAACAAGAATTAATTCTCAGAAACAATATCAAAGAAGTTTGCGGAATAACACTTTGATATCTAATGAAACAGAAAACCAAAACAGAATATAATCAACAAACTGTAAACTTGTATTGAATGCTTTGAAGTTACAAGATTACTCACTCAACCTCAATATTGATGAACAGGCTCACCAATACGAATTCTACTTCTCTAGAATTAGGATCTATGCCTTGAGGTTGATTTTCTCTCTAAAAGTATATAAAAACAAAAGTTAACTCATTATTCTAAACTATACAATATATATACTGAATACAAAGATAATTACAATAAATAAAATATCTTCAGTATATCTTCCATGTATATCTATAAGCTTCCATAATCTTCAGATTATCCAGCTGTCATTCTTTCCATCCGAATCTCTTTAGCAGCACTAACCATGATCAGCAGCATTAACTTCTTCTAGCAGCATTAACTACTAAGCAGCACTAACTACTAGCAGTACTAACTAGCTAAGCAGTACTAACTTTGTTCAAGCAACACTAACTATAACTAGCAGTATTAATAGTACTAGCAGTAGTAACACTCAGCAGTATTAACCTTTAAGTCTTCTAGCAGTAGTAACTTTGAACCAGCAGTATTAACCATACTTGATGAATTCTTCAGTTCCCAACAGATGTACTAGACTCTTCAAGGTTTCCAACCATATATTTCACATATCATTTGTACCATCTAGTAATTTTATACGAATTTTTGAAACAAGCTAAACATTTTGATTCACCCCTGTACACAACAGCTAATTTCACAACCAAATCCATTGAAACTCATTCTATTCAATAAGCAAATAACACCAATAATTATCATCATCTTAAATGATCTCTTAAGCATAAAATCAAGACTTTTTCACCTCATAATTACCATTCACCATTAGAGACCTAACTTAAGCTAAAACATCAAAATAATGTAGTTCATACTAATAGCTTTACATACCTTGATGCTAATGGTGATTTCAATTCTTAAAACAAACTTGAACCCTTAAATCTTCTCACAACTTTAAACCTAAAACAGATTTTAAACTCAATCATTGAAATATTGACCTAAATAGTAGATTGAAGTTAGAATAGAAGAAATTATACACATACCTTTGAGTTCTTAGGTTATAATCCTCCTATCTTCAACTAATTTGATGATTTGTTTAAGTAACTTGGTTCATCAATGGCGGTTCTTGAAGAGAGGAGAGAAATCAGATAGAAGAAGAGATATATTAGAGTTTAAATGATTTTTTACTAATTTAGGGGTATTTATATTTTCAATATTTTCACTTTGCCCCCCTCAAGTCTAGTTTTCTCAACTTTGTGCCCTAATAGGAGACCATTTAACATTTTAAGTTAAGTTTAGTTCCATTTTGTACGGGTGTGGTACCTTAGATAATATTGTATCACAAATTAGTCCAAGGTACAAGTTGGTAAAACATAGGGTACAAACATGTTATGCGTATTTCCATCCAAAGTTCACTTAACACGAGTTAACGGAACACGGGTGTTATAATCATCCCCTCCTAAAAAGAAAATTTCGTCCCCGAAATTGAGATAGGATTAGAAGGACTTACAAGAGTCGAAGAGATACGGGTACTCCTTTCACATAGATTCTTCCGTTTCCCATGTGGCTTCCCGCTCGGAATGATTTCGCGATAACACTTTCACGAACGGTATTGTTCTTCGTTGCATTTTTCTCTCTTCTCGAGTAATTATCGCCTCGGGTTCTTCAATATAAGAGAGATCTCTTTCAATTTTGTCTAACGGATAATCAATCACGTGAAGGTGGTGATAATGATATCCGCGGAGCGACGATATATGGAAAACGTTGTGGATATGCGATAGTTGAGGAGGTAATGCTAGGCGATACGCCACCTCTCCAACTCGTTCAAGTATTTCGAAGGGTCCGATATATCTCAGACTAAGTTTACCTTTGATTCCGAATCTGCGAACACCCCGTAAAGGTGAAACTTTTAGGAAGACATGATCACCCGTTTGGAATTCTAACTATTTTCGATGCTTATCCACGTAACTCTTCTGCCGAGATTGAGCTTCTTTCATTTTCTGTCTCGCAATATCGACTTGTTCAGTAGTAATTCGGACAAGTTTAGGTCCTTCGATAGCTCGTTCCCCAACTTCATTCCAACAGGTCGGTGTTCTGCATTTTCGACCATATAAAGCTTCGTACGGAGCCATGCCAATACTAGCCTGCCAACTATTGTTATATGCGAACTCCACGAGATGTAAATACTCGTCCAAACTACCGGACCACTCAAGAGTACAAGCCTGTAACATATCTTCTAGGGTCTGAATAGTTCGTTCAGTCTGACCATCCGTTTGTGGATGAAATGCTGAACTCATAGTCAATCTCGTACCCCAGGCCTGGTTGAAGACTTTTCTAGAATCGAGAAGTGAATCGCGGATCTCGATCTGATGTGATGGAAACTGGTGTGCCATGCAATCTCACAATTTCTCCCTGAAAAATATCTGACAACTTACTAACCGGATACGTCTCTTGAATAGGTAGGAAATGAGCCGACTTTGTCAAACGGTCAACTACTACCTAGATAGCATCGTGTCATCTCTGAGTTTTCGGCAATCTTGTCACAAAATCCATAGAAATATGCTCCCATTTCCAAACAGGAATCTCTAATGGTTGTAACAATCCGCTAGACCGCTGATGTTCAATCTTCACTTTCTGACAAGTAAGACACTTCACCACGTATTCACCTATAGCCCGTTTCATACCGTTCCACCAAAAGTACTGTTTCATATCTCGATACATTTTAGTGGATCCGGGATGAATCGAGAAAAGTGAATTATGGGCTTCACTCAAAACTACATCTTTGAGTTCAGGATTATCGGGTACACAAAGTCGATTACGAAACCAGATAGTACCTTTATCATCAATTTGAAAATCTGACTGTAAATCATCTTTAGACTTTTGTAAGATAGCCCAAAGTTCTCCATCCTGCTATTGAGCCTCTTTGATTCGAGAAACAAGGGTTGGTTCAACCATGAGACTAGCCAAAATTTCGTCTCCACCACGATAGCACAAAGCGATACCCATACGTTCCAGATCTGAAGCAATCTGGGGTTGAACGATTAAAGATGATATATTACCAATGCTTTTACAGCTAAGGGCGTCTGCGACTACATTTGCTTTGCCTGGATGATACTGAATCCGGACATCGTAGTCCTTAAAAAGTTCGAGCCACCGTCATTGCCGCATATTCAGTTCTTTTTGCATAAATATGTACTTCAAGCTTTTGTGATCAGTAAAAATATCACAAGTCTCTCCGTACAAATAGTGACGCCATATTTTGAGTGCAAAAATAACTGCTGCCAAATCAAGATCATGAGTAGGGTAGTTTACCTCATAGGGTTTGAGCTGGTGTGAGGCGTACGCAATCACTTTGCCATGCTGCATCAGAACACAACCCATACCACTTTGAGAAGCATCACTATAAACCTGAAAACCTTCTGACCCAGATGGCAATGTAAGAATTGGCGTTGTAGTCAATCTTTTTCTCAACTCTTCAAAACTCTTTTCTTGTTCTTCACCCCAAACAAATTTAACTTCTTTTCGAAGAAGTTTTGTCATAGGGAGGGCGATCCTGGAAAAGTTATCGATAAACCGTTGATAGTAAATTTCCAAACCCAGGAAACTTCGAACTTCTGAGACATTTGTCGGTTTCGGCCATTTAGTGATGGCTTCAACCTTGGTAAGGTCGACTTTAATGCCTTCACCGGAGATAACATGGCCCAAAAATGTCACATGCTCCAACCAGAATTCACATTTAGAAAACTTTGCGTACAACTTCTTATTTCGGAGAGTTTCTAAAGCAATACGCAAGTGAGTTTCATGATCTTCTTTCAACTTTGAATATATGAGAATATCGTCAATGAAAATGATGACAAAGTCATCCAAATAGTATTTGAAAGCCCTGTTCATAAGATCCATAAAGACTGCCGGAGCATTGGTTAACCCGAATGGCATAACAATAAATTCGTAATGACCATATCGAGTACAGAAGGCCGTCTTATGAATATCTTGATCTTTGACTCGAAGCTGATGATACCAGATCTTAAGTCGATCTTAGAAAAATACTTCGCTCCTTGAAGTTGATCGAATAGATCGTCAATACGGGGTAAAGGGTATTTACTACGTACTGTGACTCGGTTCAGCTCACGATAGTCAATAAATAAGCGCATCGATCCGTCTTTCTTTTTAACAAATAGGACCGGTGCACCCCATGGAGATACACTGGGTCGAATAAAACCCCGATTTGAGAGATCTTCAAGTTGCTCCTTAAGTTCTTTCATCTCCGATGGAGCCATACGATACGGAGCCTTTGAGATAGGGGAGGCTCCCGGAATAAGATCAATTGTAAATTCAACTTCCCTTTCCGGAGGAACTCCTGGAAGTTCATCAGGAAAGACGTCTGGAAATTCATTGACAACATGAATATCTTCAAGTTTAAGGCATACCTCTTCTGGGTCTTGTAGTGCAGCTAGGAACCCTTCACGTCCCTGCCAGATCATTGCCTTAACTTTTATTGCCGAGATAACACGGGTCCCCTTCTCAGGTGAAACACCCTGGAACACATATTCGGGTTCATTGACATCACCGAAGACGATTTGTTTGGCTTTGCAGTCGATGGTCACTTGGTGTTTCGACAACCAATCCATGCCGAGGATGATATCGAAGTGATCCATTTTCATTGGAAGTAAAGTGACCTCCCGAATTCGATCACCAATGAATAACGGACAGTTTGGAAATTCACCAAGTATACATACTGAACTACCCATAGGAGTAGTAATGTGCAAAGGAAACTCGGTGGATCGTTCATATGGTTTAAGATTTTCTTCAAAATATTCAGAAACAATCGAGTGTGTAGAACCTATATCGAATAAAACACATACATCTCTACCGTCAATAGAAAGGATACCAGAAACCATACTCGCAATAGATTTGTCAATAGACAGGGAAAACACTCGACCACCAGCAGTAGATTGCTTCTCTTTATCTTTAGCATTATCCTTTGGCCCTTGTTTACAATCACGATCTAGATGTCCCCGTTGACCACAGTTATAACAAGCACCAGTCATTCGAAGACATGGTCCCGGGCGATGTCTAAATCTACAATCTTTGCATCGTAACAGAGAAGCTGTATTCGAAAAACCTTTACTAGAAGTCCCTTGAGATGAAACTTGAGATCGGTAATCCGGTTGTTTCCACTGACCCGTCCGATTAGTTCCTCGTCCGCTAGAACTTCCTTGAAATTCATCTCGGTTTCTTTTCTTACCATTATCAGCTCGGGAGAGTATAGAATCCAGTCGTTCCCTTTCAATGTTTCTCGCATCATCAACAACTTCAGCAACACTTGTAAACTCTTGATTGATAATCTTGGATCTGAATTTGCTGTTGAGGGACCATTTGAATTTATTTACCTGATTTCTTACTGTACCGTCCATAGTACCTGCAAAACTAGCCAACCGTAGAAATCTGGCCATGTATTCAGATATGGATTCATCTTCTTTCTGCTTAAGTGTAGAATACTCTTGAACATACGCATCTTTGTCTGCTGCAGTAAAGTATTGTTGATAGAAAATCTCTTTGAACCCAAACCAAGTTAAATTTTTAATAGCTTTGTCCCCTCCATAAGATTGCTTCCAAGCTTGCCACCAACGATTAGCATCCCCTTCAAGTTTATAGGTAGCCAACTCCACCAGAATTCTATCCGAACAGCCTAAAATCCGAAATATCTTTTCAAGGTGTGATATCCAATCTTCGGCCTCAACAGGAGTGGTCGCTGAGATAAAAGTATGAGGCTTTTGCTTGTGGAACCTCTCCAACCATTTATGAATATCAACCAGTTCGTTACCAATGTCAGTTTCCTGATCTCTGATTTCTGGCCCAGAGTTCCCAGTGTTAGGATTCGGGTTTTCGCCAGTTTGACGTAATGCTTCCACCGTTTGTGCTATAATTCCTGGTAGCATCTCATTAACCGCTTGGTGGACAGTTGCGATCACATTAGGATCTAGTTGACTTGTTGGCAGATTTCTTGCTTCATTTTCAGAACCGGTTCTATTTCTCCTGGGTCTACCTCTTATTGCCCCTCTTATTGCGGGTACTCTTATCGGCGACATTTGGAGCTAACACAAATAACATAGGAATCATTTGCTCGGTTATTTTCAATAAGAAATGAAGCATACGAGATATTAATTAACTAGCATGTATAGTGCCCTAAGATAGTCCTATCTTAGTTCTACCCATTCCTCACAGATCAAACATAAATTATACTACATGATCATAACCTATAGCTCTGATACCACAACTTGTAACACCCCCGTCCCGCGTGGCTAAGGACGGAAGATGCCACAATTAGATTTAACACAAAACCTATTCCAACTAAAAGTAATACAAAGCGATTTATATAGTTTACCAAAGTTTATTTACAGAACCATCAACGGAGATAACAGTTTGTACCAAAATACATTCCCAAAATACACATAAACGTCATCTACATTAGTTATCAAAAGCTTAACAAAGATTATCATAATGTTTTATCTTCATTCCTGTCATCTCCACGGCTCTCATCCCAAAAGTTCTACTAAGTCATTTACCTGCCGAGGACAAAGAAAACCTCGGCTGAGCTTAATACTCAGTGAACAGATAATAATAATTAAACAATATACATGAGATAACAAGTTCAAGATGAAAATTAACATTTAAGATGCTATTCCAGATTTAAGATGTTTCTGAAAGAAATCAAAGACAAACAAATATCCCGAAGGCATATTAAAGGTCTAAAAAAATCAACAAGCATCACAATAACGCTTTGTTCCCAAAAGGATGATCAGTCCGTTTGGAATCAACTGAGGAAAGGGGTGTGGACACAACACAACAATCCTCTTCGTAGATTTAACCACGGCCGCAACAAATTCTCTGATAACGGTTCCTAGGATCGATCCATACGCCCTATATTTGACCCGTATCTAGTCAGTCCGCTTTTAAGGACTATATATAGCGAGGACTCCATGATTGTTTTAGCCACCATGGAAGCATCTTAACATCGGTGTCCCCAATGTCAAGTCTATAGACAAAAATCACAATAGATGCAATCCAACAAGTCAAGAATTCCATGTTCCAAATCTCAATTGAAATGATAGTTCAAAAAGAAAAATAATACTCAATTGTATTTAACAAGCATGAAGTCAAATTTGGAATCAATATATCCGGATTAGGAAGCCTTATGCAAATGACTATCCCCGTGTCAAGTAAAGTATGATATCCGTACCTGATAAGTATATGATGGAATACCACAATCGGGTGCTCGTAGTGTTGATACTAGTCACACAAAGTCACCTTTACATAAAACAAAATACAATTACTATTTCTATAGTAATCAATATACTTGTTTAAGTAAATAAGTCTTAGACCCTCTTTCTACTCATTATTATCTATAGAGTAGTTTTAGATAGTTTTTAAGGTTGATTAGTATAAGATTCATCATATGGTACAAGCCATATGTGCACAAGGTACAAACAATAGTTGTACCTCAAGTTTCAGAACATATCAACTTCTGTCTCTTTAAAGTTTTGCTGTTTTACACATATTTAGAGAACAAATTACACTTTTACTTATAAATGAAAGTTTTAATACTATCTCTTAGGAAACCAATCGCACAAGATTCACTTTATTTGGATCAATGAACAATTTTATATGAATTCTACAAAAACAATGTGCAGATCCCGAGTTGCAGTTGACCAGTTCTGGAAACTCACGGTTTTGAGCCATTTAGACTCAAAATCAGATCTTAGTGTAAACTACAAAGATGTACTAGACTCTTCAAGGTTTCCAACCATATATTGAACATATCATTTGGACCATCTAGTGATTTTATAAGAATTTTTGAAACAAGCTGAACATTTTGATTCACCCCTGTACACAACAGCTAAATTCACAACCAAATCCATTGAAACTCATTCTATTTAATAAGCAAATAACACCAATTGTTATCATCATCCTAAATGATCTCTTAAGCATAAAATCAAGACTTTTTCACCTCATAATTACCATTCACCATTAGAGACCTAACTTAAGCTAAAACATCAAAGTAATGTAGTTCATACTAATAGCTTTACATACCTTGATGCCAATGGTGATTTCAATTCTTAAAACAAACTTGAACCCTTAAATCTTCTCACAACTTTAAACCTAAAACAGATTTTAAACTCAATCATTGAAATATTGACCTAAATAGAAGATTGAAGTTAGAATAGAAGAAATTATACACATACCTTTGAGTTCTTAGGTTATAATCCTCCTATCTTCAACTAATTTGATGATTTGTTTAAGTAACTTGGTTCATCAATGGCGGTTCTTGAAGAGAGGAGAGAAATCAGATAGAAGAAGAGATATATTAGAGTTTAAATGATTTTTTACTAATTTAGGGGTATTTATATTTTCAATATTTTCACTTTGCCCCCCTCAAGTCTAGTTTTCTCAACTTTGTGCCCTAATAGGAGACCATTTAACATTTTAAGTTAAGTTTAGTTCCATTTTGTACGGGTGTGGTACCTTAGATAATTTTGTATCACAAATTAGTCCAAGGTACAAGTTGGTAAAACATAGGGTACAAACATGTTATGCGTATTTCCATCCAAAGTTCACTTAACACGAGTTAACGGAACACGAGTGTTATAAAAACATTGTTCTGTTCCTCAAAAGTAGACTGATGAGTGGCTTCAATTATCTGTCTCTACAATCCAATCAAGACCTTGATGCATGGTCTCTGCATGATATCTTTGGAACTTTAGTTGCCTAAGAGAAGCACATTGTTAAGGCTAAACCTCTGCTAGGTGTACCTCTAGCCTGAGTATCGGAGTGTATAGAGGCTCTGACCAAGAAGTCAAAGGATAAAGCCTCAGAGGGCAATTCTAAAGCTCAAGCCAGAAGGAAGGGAAAGAAGGTCATGGTCGTTGAAAGTGAACAGGAAGAGGAGAGTGAAGATGAGGAGAATGAGATAGTATGAGTTCTATAGCTATTTACATTGGCTCTACTGACGAAGGAGTTCACTAAAGCGTATCCCAAGAGGAAGGTTACGCAAAGGAGTAGAGACAGATATGAGAGAGGTGAAAGATATCAGAGGTTAGCCTCTTTATATCCAAAGGCAATATGGACCCCCAGAGTCTTACGAGACGAGGTATGCACATAGAGAAGAGGCATATGAGCCATAGGTGATTGAATAGAATCCATATGAACCAAGGTATTATGAGCACATAACCTCTGAACCCTAACATGCACAGAAGTTTGTTCAAAAGGAGGAGATTAGAGGAGCAGAGAGGTCACATAAGCATAATCCTCAAGGTGACAAGTGTTAGGACACAGTCTCATTGGATTCAAGATCATCCAAAACGAAGATCGCAATCTGAAGTTAATGCTGAAAGTCACTCTCAACCATAGTCTAGGGGTCAAATTGTAATAAGCGTCAAAGTTATAATATCTAGATATTATATTATTTAGATATTATTTAGTTAATTATTATATTAGTTTTTAATATAATATCTAGATATTAGATATCTAGATATTATTATATTTGTTTTAGTTTAGTTTAAGTCTTAGATCTCTCTCTCATAATTCTGATCAACACATAGAATCCATCAAGAACACAAAGAGAGAAAGAGCTTCAAACTGTAAACCTTATCAACCCTCTGTAATCCGCGTTTATAGTCAAATTGTAATAAGCGTCAAAGTTATAATATCTAGATATTATATTATTTAGATATTATGTTTTAGATATTATTTAGTTAATTATTATATTAGTTTTTAATATAATATCTTGATATTATTATATTTGTTTTAGTTTAGTTTAAGTCTTAGATCTCTCTCTCATAATTCTGATCAACACATAGAATCCATCAATAACACATCAGAGAGAAGCTTCAAAGTGTAAACCATTATCAACCCTTTGTAATCCGCGTTTATAATCTAAACATGTTGGTAATCGTTATATTGTTTGTTGTTTGATTTATCTGGTAACGATCACGGACTCACACTAACCAAACTCTCATTTCCATTTTACCTCAACACGCAACCCACACTCATTTCTTTTAGACTCCTCACACTCAATCACTAATGATTAACTTCTTGGGTAGGAGACACTGGTAAACGTGAATCCATAGAAGTTTCATTTAAGTCCTAGCACAAAGAACCCGTATTGTCCTATAAATATATGTTGCTCATAATGGTTTAACTTGAACATTTAAGACATGGAAAATATGGGTCAGATATGTGTATGCTCATAAATGTAATCATGACAATTTGAGCATTTGAAATAATGAAGTATTTTTAAACAAGGAAATTGAATGAATGAATATGAATGCAAGAGACTTGTTTGAAAATCTGACATTGTATGAAAAATGATCAGAAATGAATGATATAACAATTAAAGCTTATGGTCCAGAATAATGGATATGTGTCTATACGAACCAAGATATAGACATTCTTGAAATGAACGTTTCGAAATGAAATTACGCTCAAAATTCTTTGAAGTACAAGCGGGGTGCCTTACCATCGAAAAATATGTTTCAAATTTGAGACATGGTAAGAACGTTTTGAACACAAAAATAAACCGGTGTGTGTGAATACTTGAAAGTATAAAGAAAAGACAATACGCAAGTATTTATCTTTCGAAACACATGGGTTGTACTCATGTAAACACACGTAATTCTTGAAAACATTTAAAATCACACTTCCAATTCAAGAAATCTGTTTAAGAATCGGGAAGTGGTTTGAACATTTAAGAACATGTTTTCTATGATTGAAAGTTGTCCTTCTTTCAACCATGTATGAGATTAAGATAAGAAATTAACCTTTATCGCTTCGTCTTAAATCTCATGAAGTCAAGATGAAAATCATAAAGATATGATCTTGATAGCTTCTCTCATGCTGCATAAGTCTCAAAGTCATGTCAAAGCAACTTTATTCACAAAATTTATTCAAATGTAAAAGACATAAAGTAGTAAAACAATTATAGTACGATTTCTGATTTGAAATAATCAGAAGTCATATCCTTACTCCTTTTGTTGTATGCATAAACTCCCCCTAAATTCATGCATCAGAAAAATTTAGCAATAAAATTCTATAAACTCCCCCTCAGAATAATATTGATCATCTTATAAACTCGTATCACTCCCCCTGAGATCATGAACAACATGTTAAAGTGCAGATATCGTTTCAGAAATAATTATAAAGAAATGATGAAAAATTACAATAAAAGAAACTTTAATAGGTAATTACTGATTAGATCTTGAGATTTAGCATACCAAGCTTAGATACAAGAAAATTGAATCTCTTTTCATCTGCAAGTTGGTAATCAGTTTTTACAAAGTAAAGTTATATTGTACCTTTTTCTACATTATCTTTTATAAAATGATACCTGACATCAATGTGCTTTGTTCTAGTGTGCTGCACAGGATTAGCTGATATGGCAATAACACTCTTCGAGTCACAATAGATCGGTATTTTATCAAACTTGAATCCATAGTCTCGAAGCTGTGTTCGCATCCACAAGACCTGAGAGCAGCAACTGGCAGCAGCTACATACTCTGCTTCAGCAGTCGATGTGGAAACACATAATTGTTTCTTTGATGCCCAACTAACGAGCTTGTCTCCAAGGAATTGAATATGACCTGAAGTGCTCTTCCTGTCCAACATGCACCCTGCATGATCTGCGTCTGAGTAAGCAATTAGTTCAAACCCTGTATTCTTAGGATACCACAGACCAAGATCTCCAGTCCCCTTCAGATATCTAAAAATTCGTTTGACAGCAGCCAAATGGGATTCTTTAGGAACAACCTGATATCTAGCACATAAGCATGTTGAAAACATTATATCTGGCCTACTTGAAGTAAGATACATTAAAGAACCTATCATACCTCTATAAGTCCTAACATCAACACTTTTTCCCGAAGGATCAATGCTAATCTTAGTACTTGGTGCCATCAGGGTACCAATAGGTTTGCAATTTTCCATTTTGAATTTCCGAAGAATATAAAAAATGTACTTAGATTGGTTAATGAAAATCCCCGTTGAAAACTGTTTTACTTGTAATTCGAGAAAGAAATTCATCTCTCCCATCATACTCATTTGAAAACGTGACACCATGAGGCTAGAAAAGTTTTTACAGTATTTAGAATTTGTAGAGCCAAATATAATATCATCTACATATATTTGAATAAGAATGATATCGGCTTTTTCCTTTTTAATAAACAAAGTGGTATCGACTTTACTTTTTGAAAAACCTGACTTGACCAAGAATTTAGATAGAACATCATACTAGGCGCGAGGTGCTTGTTTCAAACCATACAAGGCTTTATCTAAGATGTAGACGTGATTTGGCTTATCTGGATTTACAAACCCTTCTGGTTGAGAGACGTAGACTTCCTCCTTAAGTATGCCATTCAGAAAGGCAGTCTTCACGTCCATCTGATAGACAGTGAAGTTCTTGTAAGCTGCGTAGGCTAGAAACATGCGGATTGCCTCTATACGCGCTACTGGCATACGTCTCGTCGTAGTCTATGCCTTCCTCTTGCCTATATCCCTTGGAAACAAGTCTGGCTTTGTTCCTTATAACAATACCATCTTCGTCCTTTTTATTTTTGAATACCCATTTAGTGCCGATAACGGTTTTTCCTTCTGGTTTGGGCACTAATCTCCAGACTTTCAGGGCTTCGAACTGGTTTAACTCTTCTTGCATAGCAGACACCCAATCCGAATCAACTAGAGCCTCTGATACACGAGTGGGCTCTATCTTGCTGAGGAATGAGTCATGCATACATTGATTCAAAGTTGTTGACCTAGTTTGCACCGGCTTGTTGAGATCTCCAATTACTTGGTGAAGAGGGTGCTCTTTGGTCCAGCGATGTTCATGAGGGAGTGGAGTAGATGAAGATTGATCATGGTTGTCATCTAAAAATCCACTTTCAGGTTCTTCAGTTTGAACATCATGAGGGAGGGATTCAGTTGAAGTAATTGGTGCAGAAGCTTCAGTAGGTACAACTTGTTCAGTCTGTTGATCTGTCCTTACATCACATCCTACTGACTCAAAAACTTCTGGCTCATCATTAGTAGACACAACTTCAACTATTGGAGTAGGCATTTGAACTGGAATATCTTGCTGAATCGGGGAATTTGATTCAGTAGAAACATCTGAAATGGTTGGATGGTTAATCGTTGAATCTTCAATCCTGTCAACCACAAAAGGTTTATTCACATTAGATCAAAGATATTCATCATAAAACAGTTCAAATAAAGTATCTAAATCAGATAAATGATTAGTAGACGTTGAAGCTTCATCTGATTTGTTCTTTGCAAGTACAGGTTCTGAACGAATTTGCCCAGAAGCTAATACTCTAGTTATCACGGGTTCTGGACTGACTTATTCAGAAGCCATCTCCTCATCGAATGTAACATTTACGCTTTCAATAACATTCTTCTACTTCTTCAAATATACTCGATATGCAGCAGATGTAGAAGAATATCCAATGAAGATGCCCTCATCTGCCTTAGCACTGAACTTGTTCAGACTCTCTCTGTCGTTGAGCACAAAACACTTACACCCAAATATATGAAAATATTTGATAGACGGTGTTCGGTTGATGATCAAAGCATACAGAGTCTTTTGAAATCTGCGGTGTATCATGGAACGGTTCTGAGTGTAACACGCAGTCGAAATAACTTCTGCCCACAGAAATAGAGGTAAGTCAGATTGGCTAAGCATAGTGCAAGCAGCCTCGACTAGCGTTCAATTTCGCCTTTCGACTAATCCATTTTGTTCGGGCGTACGAGCAGCAGAGTATTGATGTGATATCCCGAACGATTCGAGATACTCTTCAACAGTTTTGTTTTTGAACTCTGTGCCATTATCAGTTCTGAGAAGCTTGACTGGTTTCTGAAGATTCATCTGGATCGTCTTTAGATTTGTAATGAGTACTTCGGGCGTCTCATCTTTTGATCAGAGAAATTTGACCCACGTGTATCGCGAATAGTCGTCCACGATAACCAACACGTATTTCTTTCCGCCTAAGCTTTGCATTCGAATCGGACCACAAAGATCCATATGCAACAACTCTAATGGAGAACTGGTACTAGGTTCAGGCTTCGGTTTATGTGGAGCTCTCTTCATCTTCCCTTTTTCACATGCTGCACACAAGTGTTCTTTCTCATACTTGAGCTCAGGAAGTCCCTTCACTAACTTTCCACTGACCAACTTGTTAATGTAACGAAAATTCAGGTGTGACAACCTTCGGTGCCAAAGCCAACTTTGCTGCATCGAGGCTTTTGTCAGTAAGCAAACCTGATTATCATTCTGAACCTTTGAAAGATTGATGGTATAGAGATTTGTCTTTCGATTTCCGACAAAGAGTTCTTTGCCGTCTTCAGTACGAACCAAGCAACTCTTAGATTTGAAGTTGACCTCTAACCCTTTGTCGCAGAATTGACCAATACTAAACAGGTTGTGCCCCAGGCCTTTGACATATCTCACCTTCTTAATCGTTATGTTGTCTTGAATGATGTCACCATATCCTAAGATTGGTGAAAACTGGTCGTTTCCAAAACGTACATTACCACTGATTTTCTCTGTATAATTAGACAATAAAGCTTTCTGCCTGGTCATATGCTTGGAACACCGCTATCCAAGTACCACATATGTCGGGTCTGCAAGAGAAATCAGGAAACAACAATTTTAGGTACCCATTTAAAAACGGGTCCTAACAGATTAGTACAAGATTTTGGCATCCATTTGAATATGGATCCTCTTTTCTTTTGAAAACTTTTGATTTAGAAGAATAAACATGATAAGATCCAAACCAATCATTAGAATTATGATGATAAGCAAAATCATTCCACTGATAAGAATAAGATTTAGTAGTAGTAGGAGACAATCGGAACAATTGCTTATTAGAATATCGCTTGTAAACAGGTACAAGGTTTTTATTTGTTGAAGCAATAGAACCAACTACATCACACATACTACTAGTTGATCTATTACAAGAGCTATCAGTAATTGATTCTGCCTTCTCATCACTCTTCCTTTTTGGTCGCCATTCAGATCTCTCTTCTGACCTTTTCTTTCTTATATCTGAAACAGAAGATTTAGATTTATTAGGAAAATCAGATTTCTTAAATTGATTTTTCTTGTGTTTACAAGTGTTATTCTGTTTCTGTGAGCGTTGTTTCTTATGTTTCTTACCCTTTGCATAGTAATCAACATTCACAGACCCTGATTCACCAACCTTAGTTGATGATTCACCTTTTTCAATAACACTTGGTAAAGCTTGTCCATTTATCGCAAAGTAGAATGATTTGGAAGTGGAGCATTAAAGTCAAACATATCAATTTCCTCTATACACCTTTCATCAGAATTTAGAAAATCATTTGCAGACTCAAATAAATCATCAAAAACAATCTCAGAAGTTTAAAGTACTTTAGAAGATGGAGAACACACTTTAGATTTAACATAAAAATCTGTGTTCTTTAACACTGTAGAAAATACATCTTGTGTTAGATCACCCAAAATTCTTTCATCAGATAAAATATTTTCTAATTCAATGATTTTGCTTTCTAAGACGAGTGGAGGTACATAAATTTTAGCTTGAACAGGTTTTGCCTCCATCTCAGTCGAAGAATAACTAGCAATATAATCATTTGAAAGAAATTTTGATGTTTTAGAAAGATAACTATCATTCAGTCTTTCATAACAGAATGGTAGTTGCATTTTCTTTAAATTCATTCTTTTCTCATCTTCTTTGTCCTCAACTTCTTTTGATGCTTTGGTAATAAATTTGGGTTTCAAATGAGGATGTTCATCAACAACATACATATAATTTGCATTATATAGACCTGGTTGTTTTCTGATAGCTTTTTCTAGGTAATGAGGATTATCATAACCTAGTCCCCATTTTTCTTTAAAATTAGCTTCTTCATTAGGTGTATTCAAGAAAATCGTTTGATCTGTTTGGCCTCTAATATATAGCTTTGCTTCCAGACCATTTACCTTTTTCTCTAAAGTCTTGTTCTCAACCTACAATTTAAACGATTTTAGAACACATTCTTGTTTTTCAGAATCAGACTTTGACAATTGTTTTTGCAATTCAGAAATCTTACTTTCAAAACAATCTTTTTCATTTTTAAAACCATAATCAGATTTGCGTAGAGAATCAATTAAATATTTGTTCTCAATAACTGACTTATTAAGTTCAAAGATTTGTTGATTTCTCCTAGCAACTCTGTCTTTTTCCTTTTTCAGTTTGGATTGAAGGTCTTGAAGTTCAACCATCATGGCTTCCATTTTGGTCATGAAATCTTTTTCAGTTAAGTTCATTACCCCGTCAGCAGTCTCATCATCTGAATCATCATCTTCACTTCTTTTCCCATCAAGCATAGATGAGCAGTCTCTTCTTGTTCTTCTTCCTCATCAGAATGATCCAACCAGTGTTCATCTTCTGCCATTAATGCCTTGCCAGCTTCTTGTTGCTTGGCCAAGAGCAATTTGTTCTGATAATACTCTGAGTTGCGAACCTTTGGCTTCCGACATTCTTTTGCATAATGTCCGAATTTGCCACAGTTGTAGCATTTAATCAGATCATTAACCTTCTTCTCAGTACTAGTGTAATCATTCACATACTTCTTCATTTCTTCCGGCTTCTTCTCAACACTTCTATTTCCTTCCACTCTTTCTCTATGCTCGTGGTTCTTTGAAATGGATGAAGAATATCTCTGAGAATTAGACCCTGGTTTCTTGTACAACTTTTTCTGGAAAGCTCGGGTCAGTAACAACATTGCTTGTTTAAGACTTTCTCCATCATCTCCATCAGATTCAGACTCTGATTCAGAACTGAAAACGACTGTCTGCTTCTTTATCTTCTTCTCTTTCTTTTCTTTCTCTTTTTCTCCAGCCACTAATGCAATAGGATCTGGTACTTTCTCAACTTTCTTTTTCTCAGCTCTTTTCTCTTCTACCTCTTCTTCATTCTGTCGTAATGTCTCATACACCTCATGGAACAGAATGTCACTTAGATCCTTCATCTGTTTCATCCTGCGCGTATGTTTCTTCCATTCGGGTTGCAGAATGCTCAGAAACTTGACATTGTTCTCAATTTGCTTCTTTTTCACCTTGTTTTTTGATAGTTCATTCAGAAGCAGGACAAACCGTTCATAGGTGTCTTCTAAGCTCTCATTCTCTTTTTCTTTAAACTCTTCGTAGCTGTTTATGCAATTGGCTACCTTCATTTGATTTCCGACTTTTGAACCCATCATCATCTTCTGAAGTTGATCCCACATAGATTTGGCAGTTGCATTGTAGCTGTCTATTTTCACATAGATCTCATTGGTGATGCTTTGTAAAAGCAAAGATCTGGCAGTTTTATCAACATCAAACCGACTCTTTTGCTCATCAGAAAATTTTGCATATCCCTTCTCAATTCTCTTTGATGTCGGATTTCCATCTGAATCATATCCTTCAGTAGGAATCTCCTCAAAAACTTTTGGCATTGGACCTTCTTTAATAGATGTCAGAATGTTCTTTCCATTCTTTTTCCGATCAATAAAATCTAGAAATCTGTCTTTCCATTGTTCATATTCCCCTTTGAACAACACTGGGGGCTTGACATCAGTTCCAATCGAGAGAGCGTCTCTTGAAGTCATCCTGTTTTATAAAAATATGCAATAAGAAACTTGAAATTGACCGTTAGTCCAAATGAAATCACAATAATTTTTTTTTTGACTAAGTAGTAAAACTCGCAAAACACTATAGAAACTTAAAACTCGCAGACGCTGAAACTCGCAAACCACTATTCACAAAGAAACTCGCAGGCTTAAGCTTGCGTGTTTGTGAAACTCGCAAGCAAAGGTTTGCGTGTTTTGCCAAACTCGCAAATCAAAAGAAATAATCGCTGAAACTTGCAGATGCCTAAACTCGCAAGTAACTGTTCATAAAGAAACTCGCAGATAGAGGTGTGCGCGTTCCCTGAACTCGCAAAGAACTACTTGCGCGTTTGAACAAACTCGCAGATCGAACTAACTCGCAAATCACTATTCCTCAGAAACTCGCAAACATAGACTTGCGCGTTTTGAGAACTCGCTAAGGTCTACTTGTGCGTTTCAACACTTAGAAACAATTTCGAAGATTTCAAACTCGCAGACTGAAGAGCTAAACTCGCGGGCTTCGATCTACGCGTTTCATGAACTCGCAGATAACCCTCTGCTCGTTTCTTGCAAAAATCAATATCCTTAGGCTTGCGCGTTCTTCCAGATGAAGCTTACGCGTTCGTCTGATTCACCTTGCACGTTTCGTAGATCTTGCGCGTTCTTTTAAGAACTTGCGTCTTTGATGAATCTTGCGTGTTCTTGGGTTTTTCGAACAAAAACCAAGTCTTTTTCACTGATTTCGATCCAAAACTTGTCCAATTGACTTGAAACTTTGTAGGGATGCTCGATTTTAATACTAGAACAGGTTATAATACACGAATTACAAAATCAAACACACAAAAAAAATACAAATCAATCTATGAAACAGTGTTCGACTTCGTGAAACTCAAAAACAACAAATTCATCAAAATTGATGATCAATTACAGTGCAATTCGTGAAACTTCCTATACAAACTCATTCTAGTACACTTATCGATCACTAACAAACCAATTACAACTCGAAAAACTGACTCAAACTCAGAATCGAATCTGAAAAATGATAGAATAGTGTCGACACATTTTTCTTGAAATGATTTCAAATGAACCTGCTCTGATACCAATTGTGTGTCCCTGAAATTAAGATTCTAATTGCAAATACACAAACAAACAAGATTGAATTAACTACATGTTTGATTCCAATTCCAATTTCACAAGATTACAACTTTCTCTCTCTAGACTTCTCTTTCTCTCTCTACAATTCTCTCTGAAAATGCAATCTCTCAACTAGTCATCTATCTATTAAACAACAAAAAAAGGTATTTATACCCACAACTAAACAACAAGGAAACAAACAAAATATAACACATTGACTTTGACTTTATAACAAAATGACTTTGACTTTTAATGAGAGTTGACTTTCCCAGCTTTGACTTCTTGTATTTTTAACCTCTAGTCTTCTTGATCTTGTATCTAACATATTTCTACTCTAACAAACTTCTACAGCAGAAGCATAATATGTTGCTGCTGCTAGTTGTTGTTCACAAGTTATTTGGATGAGAACTCAACTCAGAGACTATGGTCTTGAGTTTGATAGAATTCCCATTCTTTGTGACTCCAAAAGTGCTATTGCCATCTCTGCAAATACAGTGCAACATTCCAAAACAAAGCATATTGATGTAAGGTATCATTTCCTTAAAAATCATGTTGAAAAGGGCACAATTGAGATGTATTTTGTTCCAACTGATCTACAACTTGCTGATATTTTCACAAAAGCTTTAGATGAACGATGGTTCAATTTCTTGATTAGCATGTTGGGCATGCTAAATATAGACTTAATTTCAAAATGCCCTCTGATATCAACTTCAGACTCTCTAACATACTGCAGTAGCATATTTTGAATATTGGGGTCTCTGATACTTTCTTCAGTGCCTCAGACTTTCTAATGCATGTTTAAATTATTCTTAATTAGTACACCAAAACATAATTCAAGGGGGAGATTAGGAAAGAAACCATCATTTGTCAAGGGGGAGCAAGAAAATGATGAGTGGTCACAACATCAAACATCAGAGCCTCTGATAATAAGACCAGAATCTCTGAACTTTTCTTTGATATTTATATCCAAAGGATCTGAACATCAAAGTCAGCAACAATTTTTTATTTTATTTCAAAGCAATTTCTTATATCATATGTTTCCAGGATGTCAGAACCTCTGAACCATTCTACACTTGTGATATTTTAGATTACTCTTAAATAAAAGATTATTTTAAAGGATAATATGAAAGGTTTGTCTAGTCAGCACGAGTGGTATTTTAAATTTAAATATTTACCAATTTGGCAAACACTCCGATTTTTTGGCAACTAAACACGTATGTACTACAGTTAACAAAAACACGTGTCACCATAAAGGGAAGAGTAAGGTAGAACGACCTCAACCTAAAAGGACTAATCCTCGTCGTTTCACCTTTTTACACTCGAGTGCTATTTTTCTAAATTGGGGTATAAAATTAATTTTATATCCGGATTTTCATTTTTCTTTCGAGTTCATTTTTCTCTCTCTAGACTTCATCTTATTCACCAAGACTTTCCTCATGGCTCAACCTGCAATTTCTTTTGAGTGGTGCAAACTTATTCCCAAATCTGGGGAATCTTCTCACGTTCATCGATTTCCCATGAAGGATAACAATCATATGGTACGACTCGATTCACCAAAATTCAAAGCATCATAATCTGATTTGTGAGTTTCTCACCAACTGCGAACTCACACACTCTCTCACTTCCACCACCACTGAAGTTCCCTTAACCTTCGAAGAGGAATGGTTTTCCTCAAGCATTACAGTGAAGCCCATGATGGTATCATTGGTGAGTTTGAAGTTTCTCAAATTGTCAAATGCCAAGTCCTCATCACCCTAACTGTTCTTCGTGATGTTATCTACCTTCTCAAGCCGGAGGAACTGGAGATTCAACGATTCGAACAAAGACCAACTTCTGAAACCCTAATCCAATTTCTGAAATTTCTAGGGTACAATACTGATATTACTCGATTGAGTAAATTCGCAGACAACAATTGCCACCCATTTGGAACTTCATGTTCTCTGTCCTTAACCGAACCATAACCTGCAAACTTGGGAGTATGGACCAAACAACCCCTGAGATCTTGACCATCATGTATGCCTTGTTTTTCAACCGAAATATTGATATGGCAGAAATTTTCTATGAACAAATCTTAACTGCAATTGAGAAAAAGAACAAGTGCTTAGCCAAAGATCCAGAACAACTTCAACCTTCCACTACTGTTACTTCAATCTCCTTTCCTAGGTTCATTGCCTTGATCATTAAGGCTGCAATCGATTGCCGTCATATTCTGACTCATGATGATCAAAGAAAAACCCCCTTCTACATAATGAATAGTTTCAAACCCACCATACTTTCCGAAGGATATCCAGAGACAAGAAGGATTCCACAAACAATGCTGAAATAGGTAAATCCTCAATCTAAAGCCCTAACTTCTTATCTCCGTGTTGCCTAAGGACTAGAACCAATCTTGGGAACCCCAACACACATAGGTCCAAACCCTGTGAGTTAGGGACAAAGTGATTCGGCTTTAGAGGGATCTGCGGACCCTGAAGTTCAGAGCACTCTAAGGGAGGAACCAGAGGGTATCCCTTTCAGAGAAGCCGAAGTTGAGATAAATGATAGAGCATCTGAAGAGGCTGTCGATGAGGGAGCTGAGACATCTTCAGAGGCTAGAGAAGAGGGTAGCTCTTCTAGCTCTGAAGAAGGTGAGAAAGAGTCTTCAGAGACTAGCTCTGAGGATTCTGAGAGGAGAGAGTTCCCTCTGGACTACGAGATTCCAGAGAGTTCTCCCTTACTAGAAGTCGAGGGATTGGTAAGGGTAGAAAAAGATGCCTCAAGGCACATTCATTTTAGGCTCCATCGCCAACCCCCAGTGCCACCACACCATCTAGACAGCATGATCCAGATGCTAAGGCTATTGGATCAGAGGTGCACACCTCGAACCCAAACCATCCAGCCACTTCAGAGGTACCGCTTTCTACCTCTGATGTACACAAACCAGAGGAAACCTCACTTCTAGATAAGTCCTCCCAAAAGGACTTGGCCATTGAAAAGACAAGTACTCTCTTGCCTCAGAGTACGACAGATATATCCACACATGATGATGCCTCTGTTATCCCAGTTTAATCTAGTTGATTAACAATCACAGAACACAATATAGATCAAGAGATATAAGATAAGAATAACATACCAATCCCTTGAATAAACAATGAAAACCTTGTGTGTTCTTGATATCCTTGAATACAGAGAATACGACTACCTCTCTCTAAACAATAATTATGATAATGATAATAATGAGAGGATTAACCTAAAACCTAATTAAACAAAACATTAAATACCCAGGCCTAATGCCTAATGGGCTTATGGGCTTGAGGCCCAATAGCTAACAACTATTAGCTTATTACAAAATAAACCCTCTAACCTTAACTATCAAATAAATACAGTTTAGACCCTTTAATCTTGAATACAATTATTTGATCCAACAATCTCCCCCTTTGGATTCAAGATTAATTTTTTTTGACAATAATCTTCAGGTCTTCACTTTTCTTCTCTTTTCTCCAGATATGACGTTGATAGCTTCAAAAATTGATATCTTTAAATAGTCTTCAAAATCTTCAAATCTTTGATATCTTTGAAAATCTTCAGCAGTCTTCAGATAATATTCTCGTCCTTAATATATTCTCCCCCTTTTTGATGAGTGGTGAGAATCATCATTATCAAAACTTGTCAAAACAATCTCCCCCTTTATGGAAAAATCTCCCCGTTTGCCTTTATAGACTTCAATTTAGCACTGTCTTCATGTATCGAGCCCTGTGTGAAATAAGAGCAATCTCTCCAAATGGAAAGAGTGATTATTTCAATCTTTTAAGATTAAAATAGAAATTAGTAACCATTCGAATCTTTTCAAATTCAAACAGTTAATAGGTGTAACCCTGAATCAACAAATGACTCAGTTAAAATGCCTGTCAATGACACAAAGTCACTGAGTAACACAAAGTTACTATAGAAGGAGTTGGTTTGATGTTGGCTCCCCAGGTCTTCCATTCAATCATCGAATAACACATGGTTATCTATGAACGTTCTGACAGAAAACAAATTTCTGTGTGCTCGTGCATGTGTATGAAAAAATTTAAGCATAGATGATTGCTTTTCATTATAGGCTCAAAGTATGCAAACTTGTTGAGACAACAACAAATTATACAAAGACTCAATGTTCATGAGAAAGGGTTGAAGGTGGGTCAACTTTCCTTCTTTTTCAATATTAGTATCTTCCAAAAGAAGAACCAATAGCATATGTGCTGCTTCCCCAGAAAATGTGAAACATTCTCTTTTGAGAAAAGAATGAGTAGCTGGTGGGATTTTATGCAAGAGATGGCATGGGCTAGTTGCCTTTTTCAATGATGGTCACCAATGAATGTGAACCAATCAGATAATGTGGTTGCTCGACTCAGAAAGTGGTTTGGTGCAGAGTTTAATATTCTTTTACTCTGTTCACTCACCCTCTTTCTTTTAATGCTCACTTCTAACCAATCTCTCTTTTCCATTTTACCTCTTCACAGACCATCACTCAATTCTTTTGACCCCTCTCCCCTCAATCACTCAGGGAATACTTCCTGGGTAGGAAACACTGGTTATCGTGAATCCATGGAAGTTCTGTTAAATTCACACACTGAATCCCATGTATTTTCCTAAAAGAACATGCTGTTCAACAGGCTATTGTACATGAAAGCACAAATAAGCACATAGTTACATGAAGAATAAAAAAATTAGAGAAGTCAAAACAGTTTTGTTTGACGATGCAATTCTCCCCCTCAAACTAAAAGAGTTTGACAATTAAGCTCTAAGGAGTTGTTTTTCAATTAAGCCTTTTGACATTTAAGCTCCCCCTCAACTGAAGATTTTTTTTAAACAGTTAAAGCAGAAAAATAAAGCATTGAAGTGCGGGTTCTAATCCGAATTGAATAGAAGCCATTGTCACCTGAACAAACCTGCATAAAGAAAATTATGGTAATCATTTGTGAAAATGATTCCGCTATCGTTAGCAACAGTTGAAGAATACAACACAAGATTAGGATTTAGAATACTCCCCTTTGAATCATGAGTAAGGTCTAAGACATGTTCAACATACCAAGTTTGCTGATTAGAAATTGGAATCGATTTTCATCCAACGGCTTGGTGAAAAGATCAGCTAACTGGATGTTAGTTTGAACGAAATGCATTTCAATGTCACCTTTTTCTACATGATCCTTGATGAAGTGATAACGTACATCGATATGCTTGGTCTTCGAATGTTGTACCGGGTTAGCAGTTATGGCGATTGCGCTCTTGGAATCACAATAAATAGGAACACGCTTGTAGTTGTATCCAAAGTCCCTTAACTGTGTCTTCATCCAGAGGACTTAAGAACAGCAACTAGCAGCAGCTACATATTCAGCCTCGGCAGTGGACGTTGAAACACAGTTTTGTTTCTTTGAAGTCCAACTTACAAGTTTGTCACCTATGAATTGGCATGATCAAGAGGTACTCTTCCGGTCTAGCTTACATCCTGCATGATCAGCATCTGTAAAGGCAGTTAGTTCAAAACGAGAATCCTTTGGATACCAAAGGCCTAGATTAGGAGAACCTTTGAGATATCTAAGGATTCGCTTAACAGCAGTTAAGTGTGACTCTTTAGGATTAGACTGATATCTCGTACAAAAACATGTGGCAAACATTATATCTGGACGACTGGCAGTCAGATAAAGTAAAGAACCAATCATGCTACGATACACCTTTTGATCAACAGGTTTCCCGGAGGGATCTGCGTCTAAGAGTGTACCAGTAGCCATTGGTGTTTTCATGACTGAACTATCTGACATATTGAACTTTTTCAGAATATCTTTTATATATTTAGCTTGATTAATGAATATGCCTTCGGGTAATTGATTTACTTGTAAACCAAGAAAGAAATTCAATTCACCCATCATCGACATTTCAAACTTTGTTTCCAATATTTTTGAAAAGTTCTTACAAAACTTCTGATTTGTGGACCCAAATATTATGTCCTCAACATAAATCTGAATGAGAATCAAGTCCTCACCTTGCCTTTTAAGAAATAAGGTTGTATCTACTGTACCTTTCTTGAAACTAGAAGCAAGTAGAAATTTAGTGAGAGTTTCATACCAAGCTCGCGGTGCTTGTTTAAGACCATAAAGCGCTTTGTCTAAAACATAGACATGATCAGGGTGATGAGGATCAACGAAACCTTCAGGTTGAGCCACGTAGACCTCCTCATGCAGAACGCCATTCAGGAAAGCTGACTTTACATCTATTTCATAGACGGTAAAGTTTTTGTGCGCTGCATAGGTTAGGAAGATTCTGATGGCTTCGATCCTTGCAACCGGGGCGAATGTTTCATCATAGTCAATGCCTTCTTGTTGACAGTACCCTTTGGCGACCAGTCGAGCTTTGTTTCTCACAACTATTCCAGCTTCGTCTTTCTTGTTTCTGAAGACCCACTTTGTTCCTATAACAAATTTACCATTAGGTAGTGGGATCAAGTGCCATACCTTGTTCCTTTCGAATTGTAGAAGCTCGTCTTGCATAGCAGAAATCCAGAAGGGATCACGTAGAGCTTCAGACGCTTTCTTTGGCTCTAAGGAACTGAGGAAGCTTGAAAACATACAGAAGTTGTCTGATGCTGATCGTGTCGTGACACCGGTTTGTACGTCACCTATCACGTTGTCCAGGGGATGATCCTTAGTCCAACGATGTGTTCTTGGTAAGGATTCAACTTGTTGTTGCGTATTGGACGCATCGTTTTCATCGTGCACAACAGGTAACTCCATAGATGTACTCGGGACATTTTGTACGGGTGTTTCTGATATTGAAGCTTCTGGGCTAGCAGTTGAACTGCTCGGGACTTCCTTTCCAGAAGAGATATCTGTAGAGACAGATTCAACATTAGTAGAGTCAGAAACTAATGGTTGAGTTGTACCTGATGGAGATGAAGTTTCAGTGACTTCTTCGGTAGATCCAGAGATGTCTTCAGAAATGGTAGGGACCTCCGAGCTTGTTATGGATGTAGATATGCCTTTATCAAAATCTGCACAAATATCATCAAAGGCATCAATAAACAGTAAATCTAACTCAAATGAAGTAGAGTTAGAGTTAGAAGAAGTAGATCCTTTAGAAGCTGGTTCTATTCTGGTTTGAATAGAAGCTTTGTCCTTAATTACGAGTTCTGAACTGTTGTGTCCAGAAGTCCTTGTAGAATTCTCATCAAAGGAGACATTCATGCTCTCAACAACCGTCTTAGTTCGAATAATGTAAATTCGATAAGCTTTGGATGTCAGAGAGTATCCAATGAGATATCCTTCATCCGCTTTCTTATCAAATTTTGATAATCCTTGACGCTCTTTAAGAAAGTAACACCTGCAACCAAAGACACGAAGAAATTTGATATTAGGTGTACGATTGTTGATTAACTCATATGCTGTTTTATTAAAGCGCTTGACCACAATGGTACGGTTCTGTGTAAAACATGCTGTAGCTATTGCCTCGGCCCAAAGGTACCTAGATCTGAATAAGCAAGCATAGTACTAGCTGCTTCAACCAGAGTGCGGTTCTTCCGTTCAACAATGCCGTTTTGCTGTGGAGTGTAGGCTGCGGAGAAATTATGTGAAATACCCACAGAAGTAAGATAACTCTTCAGGGTGTCATTCTTGAACTCCGTGCCATTGTCACTATGAATAGTTCTGACTGGCAGTTGAAGACATACTTGAATGCGCTTGATGAAAGCGATAATCATCTCTGGCACATCTGACTTGTTGCGAAGAAACTCGAGCCATGTATACCTTGAGTAGTCATCTATCATTACCAACACATATTTCTTCCCGTTGATAGATGCTGTGCGCATTGAGCCACAAAGGTCCATATGAAGAAGTTCTAGTGCAGATGAGGTCGATGATTCAGCTTTGGACTTGAAGGAGCTTCGCTTCATTTTGTCCAACTCACATGCGGGACATAGTGAGTATTTTTCGAACCTCATTTCTGGTAGACCTTTGACCAGACCTTGTCTCTGTAGCTTCGCTATAGATCTGAAATTTTGATGAGACAAGCGTCTATGCCACATCCACGATTGTGCTTTAGAAGCTTTGGCTAGTAGACATACTGGACGTGTGGCAGACAGTGTAGGAAAATCTACATAGTATAGATTTCCATGGCGCTCAGCTTTGAAGACTTCGTAACCATCGGGATCCTCTAGATAGCAATGAGTGGTTGTGAAGCGGACTTGATATTTCATGTCACAGAAGTGACTGGTACTAAACAGATTGTGATTAAGTCCTTCAACATATAACACTTTTTGAATCTTCACAACACCATTGTCGAGCATTCCATATCCTCTGACGTGTCCTTCTGCTTCAGAATTTGCAAATCTAACTGCTCCGGCAGGCTCCTCCACATAATTATGCAAGAGGTGCTTGAATCCTGTCATGTGGCGTGAACATCCGGAATCTATTACCCACAATCGACAGGCCTGCAAAAGAGACAATTAGTTTTGCTTAGGCACCCATATCAGGATGGGTCCTTCGCGGTTAGCATCAAGCAACTCAGGAATGTCAGCTGGTTTTACTTTCACTCTCCATTCATAACGGGGTTTCGGAACCCATTTCCAAACCATCTTAACATTTAATTCTTGAAAGTGTTTTTTAGAAGTAAGATTGGCAACCTTAGCTCGAAACACTTTGGGTTGAGTGGAAGAATCAGAATTAGAATTAGACTTAAGATTCAGTTTAGCTTTTCTCTTACTCTGTTTGGACATTGGAGGGGAGTAGTAGTTGAATGAGTTATCCCAGCAGTGTTTGCAATAGAGATTCTTTCGAGCAAAATTCATAAACTTAGATTTATCGGAACAAATCTTACATTCATGTTCATCAAAAGAGTTGCTTTTCAAAATAACACTGTCTGAAGTACAACTATTTGGAATAAAAGTTTCACTAGATAACCTAACATTCTTATTCAAACTATTATCTTTATTCTTCTTACTCCTCCCAACTCCATTTCCTTTTATATCTGAAACAGAAACAGGAACCTTGTTAGTCTCTAACTTAGAAGGTGGTTCTTTTCTAGAGCTATTTGAAGTCTCACCCTTCTCAAAAATACTCGGTGGATATTCAGGACAATCAGAGTAAACAACTGAAGGTTTTGCAGGAGCATCAAATTCTGGATTGGTTCTTACCTTTCAGCTTGGATCATTGAACATCTGTTTATCATTTGAAGCATTTTTAAATAAAGTAATTTTCAACTCATTGATCTCTGTGCAAAGCTCTTGATTTTCTTTTAAAGATTTTTCAAGTTTATATTTGAGATCAAGATTTTCATCTTCAACCTCATCAAGAGACTGTTGCAACATATCAATTTGCTTCATCAATTCAGATGTATGATCATTCACAGAATTTGACTCCTTTAAATCAGAAACAGGATCAAAATCTGAAGCATTCATCATGTCATAAAACTTTTCTTCAGTCATGGACTCAATAAACTCCGTTTTATCATTTCTAACACAAGAAGAGTCATTCGTGCTGACATTTTCTTCTTCAACCTCTTCAACAAGTAAAGGTTTAGAAGCAATGGGATTTGAGACTGATGGTATAGTAGATGGATCAACATCCGATTCATACTCATCATATTTGCATGCAGTCTCAGGTAGAACTGTGTTGGTGCTGACTGATTCTTTTGAGTGTGTGGTGAATAGTGATTCAGACTCAGTAAATTCGATTTTTTGAGTCTCATAGCTTTTATTCAAATCACTATATTTAAAACCAATGGATTTAAAAAGATTTTTAGAATCAGTGTCACCAGACTTGTTCTCTCCCATTTCTTCTCGACCTTTGGTCTCAGTAAAAGGTTTAGGAGTAATTGCTTCAACAAAAGTTGCACGAATGTCAGGAATGGGTCTGATTGCGGATCCAAATTTATCAAAATTATATAGGTGCTCTGGTGCCTTTTTTAAAATTTTGTTAGTTGGCACACCCAAACCCGGTTTCAGTTTATAAAACCTTTCATCCTGGAGTTTATTGGTCAACAGATTCAATGTCTGCTCAGTCTGACCTTGTTTCATATTAATGTCCTCTAATTGCTTGATTTTGGTGAATGCTTCATTTCTTTCTTTATAACAAACTTTAAATTTGATTTGAAACTCACCCTTTTCAGCATTAAGATTCACAAGATCCGTTTCTAAACCAGATATTTTTCTTTTTAAAGAATCTTTTTCAGCTTTTAAATCATCCTTTTCCTTTTCTTTTTCTTCCACAACAACTTTTAATATAGCATTTTCATCACGAAAGCTTAAGACATATTGATGTGCAGAGCTAAGTTTACCTTTCACTATAGCAAATTCATCTTTCATATCATGTATTTGGGCCATTAACAATTCAATAAGTTCAGAATTATCACTTACCTCAGAGTTTGCATCTTTGGATTGTGCCTCAGAATCTTCATCGTCACCATCCAGCTTTGCCATATAAGATACTTGGGTGAAGTGTGCTTGCTCCTCGTCATCGGAACTTTGGTACAACCAGTTTTCTTCTTCAGCCATTAGCACTTTTCCTTCTTCAGCTTTCTTGGCAATGAGTGACTTTCTTGCATAATACTCTGAGTTCTTTACCTTCTTGAACTTGCAGTCTCTTGAGAAATGCCCAAATTTTCCACATTTGTAGCATCTTCCTGGTTCATCCTTTCGTTCTTCTCGCTTCTCCTCTCTCTTTCCTTCTCTTCTATCTTCCTTCCTATCTTCTCGTCCATCCTCTCTCCTTCCATGCCTCGGCTTGTATCGCATCTCAGACTTCTCTTTCTTGTATCCATCATACTTTGGCTTTGAGTTGAATCTCTTCTTGCCAAAGCTCTTCTTGAATCGTCGCGTAATTAGAGCCAAGTCCTCAGAGAACTTCTGAATATCTAGATCAGAATCAATCTCCAGTTCTTCATCACTTGAGGCAGAGTCAGAGTCAGTAGCTTCGGTAACTAGGGCTTTAGACACCTTTTTCTTTGACCTTGCAGAGGATACAGAACCTTTGCCGGATATGAGAGCCACGGAGTACTTCAGATTATTAGACTCGTTATTAATAGATCTCACCTCTTCCTCATGTTGAGAAAGAGTAGAGAAGATATCAGTAACATTTTCTTGAGCCATATTCTTGGAAATCTGGAGGTTGATGGCAAAGTTCTTCCACTCTGGATTCAGATTCTTGATGAACTTGTAATTTATCTCAGAAGCAGATTTAGAGATATTGTTCCTCCGTAAGTCATTGAGAATGATGTTATATCTGTTGTAGGTATCTAGTATCAACTCTCCTTCTTTTGCATGAAATCCCTCGTATGCATTTATGCATAGATCCTGCTTAGCTTGGATGGAGGCTTCACTTCCTTCAAACTGTCTTGCTAGTTCATCCCAGATAGCTTTAGCAGAGCTCTGACTGTCTACATGATTGTAGATGTCATTTGGAATAGCCATAGTCAGATAAATTAGAGCCTCTTCTTCTATCTTGTAGTGTGCTTTCTGCTTTTCAGTAAAGAACTGATAAGGTTTAGGAACCTGTCTGTCTGGGATTTCTGGAGAGGTATCTGTTGCAGCTTGACCCTTTACTGTGATCGTTGGATTTTCTGGACCATTAATGATAGCTGCCATGAAGTCTCTGTTTTTGTGATTCAGAAACTGGATCATTCTGGTCATCCATTGCTGATACTCATTAGCCATGAGGACAGGAGATTTGGACTGAGAGCCCATTGAGAGAAGCTGATTCAACATCTTAGCTGTACGGTTAGTAATCAAACTAGATGAAATCGTTAGAATCAAAATAAAAACCACACTAAAAAATTTTCAGAAAAATAAAATTCCAAAAATAATTAAATGCAGTCCTTTCAATCAGTATAAAGCACAAACAATACTGAAAAATCGAACTGTGCAAATCTAAATTTTTTTTCGCAAAAGTGAACAGTGAATAGTGAATAGTGATTGCGTGAACAGTGATTTCACGAATAGTTACTGGCGCAAGATGAGGTTTGCGTTACAAGGCAGTGGCGCAAGATAAGGTTCTCGTGAGACTTGGGTCGCGCAAAGTGAAGGTTTGCGTGGGCCTTGGGTCACGCAAAGTGCGATTTGCGTGAGCCTTGGGTCGCGCAAAGTGAGGTTTGCGCGACAAGGCCGTGGCGCAAAGTTTTATTTTCACGATAAGGCACTGGCGCAAAGTAGTGTTCGACCGGTAACTTGTCAAGTCCGGTGAGTTGCACGACCGGTAAGTTGCTTCGACCGGTAGAGTGCTATGACCGGTATGAAGAGTTCGACCGGTATTGGTCAGTGTGTGTACCGGGCGACCGGGGTGGTGTGAGGACCGGTATCGAGTTCGACCAGTATTGGTCTTGACCGGAAAAGAATCGACCGATAGTGATGAGGACCGATAAAGTGAATTCGATCGGTGATGTGACTAGACCGATAATCTATGTGGACCGATACAAAGTATGACCGATAATGATTATTCGACCGGTATTCAATTGGACCGATAAAGGATATTGACCGATAAAATGCTTTGACTGGTAAACTTCCTTCGACCGATAATTTGTGGTCGACCGATATGTTCTTGACAGTGTTCGACCCAGATAACAATAATCGACCCAGAAACACACAAAAACTCAGAAATTGAATGCAAAAATTATATCTTTGTGCTTAGATATATATATTGATCACAACTCAAGCAAAAGCAAAGATCAATTTCAACTTTCATGCATCAATTTTATGAACACAATGTCGACTCCTTTATGAACCCAGCAAACACAAAATCACAAATTCAATCACTTGAAGGTTTGCAACGCAGTTAAACTTATCAGATCACGTTCAATAGCATGAAACACATCTAATCATATCGTTTTTAAGCATAATATCACATTAATTCATGCAATCGATTTTTACTTGAAGAACCCAAAAAAAATCGATGAACTGTAACTCGCGTGAATAGTAATTGATGAATAGTAATATCAATAAAAATTTGATTCTTTAGGCTCTGATACCACTTGTTATCCCAGTTTAATCTAGTTGATTAACAATCACAGAACACAATATAGATCAAGAGATATAAGATCGGAATAACATACCAATCTCTTGAATAAACAATGAAAACTTTGTGTGTTCTTGATACCCTTGAATACAGAGAATACGACTACCTCTCTCTAAACAATAATTATGATAATGATAATAATGAGAGGATTAATCTAAAACCTAATTAAACAAAACATTAAATACCCAGGCCTAATGCCTAATGGGCTTATGGGCTTGAGGCCCAATAGCTAACAACTATTAGCTTATTACAAAATAAACCCTCTAACTTTAACTATCAAATAAATACAGTTTAGACCCTTTAATCTTGAATACAATTATTTGATCCAACAGCCTCTATGGCACATCCCCCTCCAATCCCTAGTCCTCTGAGATCTTTTCAGATCTCACGTAGTACTTATCCAACTCAGGGATATTGGCTAAACCTTAAAGAACAAGGATTGACTTGTCTGGATCACAGAGTCAACTCCTACATCCATTTACAATCCTCTGAATCTAAGGAGGAGGACATGGAAATAGACAGAACACTTGGAGATGCCACACAATTGCATCAAGGACAGAACGGAAGTCCTTCCAGAGATAACATCAAGCAATCTCTGATCAAAGGCTCCACAGAACTCGAGGATAAACTGGCAGCATGTGTTGTCGCTAAGTTACCCCTCTCTGATCTCATCACTAAGACTGAGTTCACATGTTTTTGTAAAGAGATCAGAGGCTCCTTGAATGAGCATAAACTTCCAAGTATTGACGGTTCAGAGACCTCTGCCCTTATCTCTGACAACAACAACCTCAAGGTAGAGGTTTCTTTTCTGAAGACCCAACTCCTTGATTCCTCTAACAGAATTCAAGGGCTGGAAAGGCAACTATGGGAGCAAACCACCACCTCTTCCTCAGAAATAGAGGCACTCAAAGCACAACTCGTCGAGCTCCAGAGCCAAACCAACAGTGTTGCATCTCTCTCCGATCTTCAAACAGAGGTGATGAGTCTGAAGAATACTGTCTCTGCATCAACCTCACAACTTCAACACTTGAAGAGTCAATCCAAGTCAAACTCAGAGCTGGTTCAGACAGAGCTTCAACAGATACGCTCAGAAATGGCCACCAACAAACTAGTGTCTCTATCAACAGAGTAGATGGCTTCTATCTCTGAGCTCATCAAGAATACCATCTCTGCATCTCTTCATGATGCTGCAATTCCTTCAGAACTATCACCGCCTCCACGATGAACTACAAAAGATCTAGTCACTAAGGCTGACTTGGCCACATTTAGGGAAGGCATTATGAGTCGCATGGTCATTTGTTCTTCAAAATTCTGCATGATAACCCAGAAAAAGGTTCAAGCCATCCGCGATATGTTCCGATTTCACGTTGAAGATCAGGTCTTTGACATTCTTTAGGCAGCTGATGATTCCATCAAGACCATTAAAAAGGCCTATGTGGATGTTAAAGGCAAAGGTGTCGCCACTGATGTTGCCTCCGACAACCCCTTCCCAAAATATCCAAAGAAACGTGCCCCTTCTGATATTTGCAGAGATGAATCAAATAAGGCCAGGTTTGATGATTCAGATAACCCAAAAGATAAGGGGGCCTCTGATCATCAAAAGGGGGAGAACCAAAGCAACCAAGGCACAACAAGAGCATAAAATGCAAATGCAAGTTGCTCTGCTCCTCCCTCCTCTGCAATTAAAGAAAAAGGAGCACAAGAGATGATTGAAACAGAGAGGCACTCCACCTCTGATGAAGACAATGAATCAACACTCCTAAAGACTCCAGTGTCATTAATATTTTTGGCACCTTCCACCAATTCAGAAGCAGCATCACTACTTCCAATGATAAACGCCACTCCAGAGACAATTGGTGCTCTAGATGATGATGAAGAAATGGTGGATTACTCAAGTACTCCATCCTCTGAAGCTGCCTTCTCCCCACCTGAACGCCCAAAAGTAGTTATGAGAGATGCATTTAGGAGTGACTCTAAAGAAGAAGAAGTGAATAATGAAGAAGAAGAAGTTGTTGAAATAGAGGAGTATGTCTACAGAGACGCTCAACCTCATAAAACTTCGACATATGAGGTAGAGCAACAGAATCAGGATAATGCACATCTGGAAGTGTTGATATCGTTTGCAATCAATGAAACTCCTCCACAATCCCCACAAGTCCAAAGAAAAAAACCAGAGACAACTCAACAGCCGTCTGCTGAAGAACCCACATTGGTTGTTGATGAACAAGAACCTCCAGAGGAACCTGTTCAGAAGACAAGCATTGGCATCCCTGCACTCTCCAGATTCACAAAACCACCAGAATTCATGACCGCAGAAGAGAAGACTTCAATAGAAGATACCTTCAGGTATTTATACTGCGAGTACAACATGGATGAAACACTGGCATTCTTTCTGAATCCAAGAATCAGAGATGGTATGGAAGAAGCTGAGAAAAGATTCATCAGGGAAAAACAAGTCTCAGAGCAGATGTTCTCTCAGAGTCACCCATTGTAGAGGTGCACGTGACATTTGAAAAGAAGTTTTCCTATAACAAGATCATATACAGGCATTACGAGGTCATTCGCTATGATGGAAATGTCTACCAATTCAATGACAATGACCTTGTAAACTTGAACCCCTACGATTTGCCTCAGCTCCATGCCTACTACTCTACAAAATATGAAAAAGGAAGAATGTTCAGAATGGGTCAATATGACATTCGACGTGCTATGGAAGCTCACATTAAACTTCAAGAAAGATTAGACTTCCCGATTGCTCTGAACATTGGAGAAGAAAGGCTAGGGGTTACTGCTCTAATTGAGACCTGTGAAGACTTGGAGAAATGCAAGACTGGCTCAATCATAGCAGAGCCTCTGGGATTTGTCTTCAGAGTAATCAACGTCAAGTAGATCTTTCGTGCATCAGAGGTGGCCAAGTACTCTGATGAGACTTTAAGGGGCGTGCAGAAGATGGTGTGAAGAAGGAAAGACACAGAGCTGACCTATTCGAGAGACTACACTTAGATATTGGTTCAATGATTGAACTCAGAGAGCTAATTATGATGTTTCATAGGATCTGTTCTGGTGTTAGAATCTAGTTTTCTTTCCTTGTATTTTTTTGATTGTTATCTTCTCTTTGATTGTAACTTAAAAATATTTAAGTGAGAAGTAACATTTAATAGAGGATGATTTTCTCCTCTTTGTTTTCTAGATTAACTTATCTCTGTATTTTACAATTTTGTATTTTCAATAATTAGGGGGAGTTTGTTTGCCCCAATTCTGATATGTAAAAGTATTGAAAATAATCTAAGTCCTTTTCCAGAAGACTTCTAGAGATAGACTTCAAAGAGCAAGCCTGCCTCTGAAGTACATTCCAGAGATAGAGAAATTCAGTTGGAGAGAGCTAAGTCTACCTTTGAAGTCAGTTCAGAGATAGACACTTCATCCGAGAAGATATCAGAGATAGATTCATCAGAGGTCTATATCAGAGCTTGGAGGGCATTCTCTCTGAAGATCAAGATGAAGAATTCTACAAGTGCGGACACAAGAATAGAAGACACATCACTTAGTGATAAGTTTTACCTTTCTAGATAAGTTACTGTTTAAGCATGTCTTGAGTTTACCTTTTAGGTATGACAATGTTCAAGCATGACTTTAGTATCAGGAAAGTACACTGTTCACTTTATGGTCCTATAAATAGGACGTGAATCCCATTGCTCAAAATGTGCTTTTCTTTACTAACTTGTAAAAGAAATATTTCTTTATACTGAAAAGTATTCAAGAAGATCTTGTAAGATTAAACCACCTTTTTAGGTGTTCTTGATAATCTACTTGTATTATCCAGTGAATATTCATTGTTCTACTTATATTCAGGAACTTCATATGCTCCAGGTTTGAAAATCACTCACAATACTTCACTTTGGTGAAAGATCTTCTTTCAAGTACCATCTTTTCAAAACTTCATCTTCTTCTTTGCAAATATGGAAAACTCCAGTATAAGTGCCATATATAAAGTTGGATCTTTGACAAAACCTCCTACTCTTCTGAGGGATGAATATCCCCAATGGAAGATCAGGATGGTCAACTTTTTGGAAGAAATGGATAAAGATCTAATGAGATCTGTCATTGAAGAACCTCACCAACCAATGGATTTGGTACCTAGAGTTCCTGCTACTTAGTGCTTAATTCTTTCATACACAAACACATACACACATAAAATATGTCTTTCTATCAGAACGTTCATAAAATTACCTTGTGTTATTCGATAATTGAATGGAAGACTTGGGGAGTGAACATCAATAAAACTCCGTGTACAATACATTTGTTGTACTAAGTGGCTTCGTGCTGCTTACAGGCATTTTAACTGATTCATTTGTTGATTCAGGGTTACATTCTTATTTGTCTGAATTTGTAAAGATTCGGATGAATACATTATGAATTGATGGATGTTCAGAGGCTCATGAGGAAAGATCAGTGGTCAAAAAATGGTGACATTTCTTGAAGAAGTTTTGATGATTTCTATGCTTTACATTATAAAAAAGGGGGAGAAAGTCAAAAAATGACAAGATTTGAATGGTATATTTCAGAATTATGAGGAGAAAATTCAGAATGAAAGAGAAAGTTCAAGAATCCAGAAAGTTTGCTGAAACCTACAAAAAAATTCTTTGAAGATTTTTTGCTGAAGCAAAAGTGAGCTGAATCTGAAAATAATTTCTTTTCTGAAGTCTGAATGAGGTTTTCATAACCTTGGGAGAGATTGCTAAAATTCTTGAAGAAGATAGCCACAGACTTTGCGGGAGATTGCTGAAAATCTGAAGATATTTAAAAGAAATGGAAGATTTACTTTGAACAGATTTACTCAAAGCGGGAGATTAATTTTCAAAGGAGAATTATTCGTCAGAAATGTAAAGATGAAGATTGTCCGTGAATGCTGAATTTCATTTTGAATCCAAAGGGGAGATGACATGTTTATCTTTGTGAAGATATTAAAGGGGGAGATTGAACTTGTTAACGGGTCAAACAAAGGGAGAGATTGTTCGTTATCGTCAAATTTCTTTTTGAAGATTATCTTGAATCCAAAGGGGGAGATTGTTAGTGCATAAATATGTTGGATCCAAGATCATTGGAATTGAATGTCAAAGATCAAGTCAACCCTCAAGCAATGTTAAAGTCAAAGTTTCTATAAGTGGAAAGTCAAGCAAAAGTCAAAGTGTCTTAGTTTACTTAGTTTTGTCTTTGTAATTGATGTAGGTATATAAGGCTTTTGTCTTGTTATTAGACTTGTAGCACTTTAACATAATTCATATTAGAGAGAGAAATACTGTATGAGAGATATATTCATACGTTTGTAATCTGAGTGATTTGAATTAATTACATATGGCTATTGGGATTGGATTTGTTGTTGTCATATTGATCTGTACATAAATTGGGACACACACGAACCCACCAATAACCATGGGCATCAAATTTATCGGGAATTTTCTCCCTTCGATTCCAAGAGTACACTCCTTCAAGATATCTCAAATTAACACTTGACCACCATTCTCTATTTCTACCACTAAATCATCTTCTAAACTACTAGTGGTCATAGCAAGATTCTGGCAAAAAGATTCAGTTATGAAAGAGAAACTGGCACTAGAATCAAATAGCACACGTGCATGTATGGAGTTTAGGAGAAACTTACCCGATACCACGTCCATTGATGCTTTTTCCTCCTTGGTGGTCATTTGGAAAGCCCATTCGGGAACTCGGGGAGGGTTCTCCCTCTTCTCTGGTGCATTACCCGCTTTGAGTTTCGGGCAATATCTTCTCACGTGCTCTCGTGCCTTGCACTTGAAGCAGATAACCCCCTTCACCGTGCAGTCTCTTGCAGGATGATCAGTCTTCCCACATTTGGAGCAAGGGATTGGATTTAAATTACAATTGGCATGGTTCTTGCTCCGTCATTGTTGGCACCATCATGCTTCGTGTCGGTTGTCAAAGCTTCCACCCCCGACAAATGAGACCTCTTGTGAGATCTAGAATTTCTTTCCCACCTCCGCTTCTATCCTATCTCTACTTTCTCTTCCTAGCCCCTCGCATAGACATCCTCCATGATTTGAGCCTCTTCGACGGTCTCACGGCGGGTGATGGCTTTGGAGTTTCGGACCATCAGCATCAAGTCCGCTGGTAGGCCCTTCAGATAGGCCTTTCTCTTTTTCAATCGGGTCCACATGCCCCATCAACCCAAGTTTCTCCATGAATTGCCAGATGTACTCCCTCACTGGAATGTTCCCCTTCTTGAGAGCTTAGAACTCTTCCTCAATTTTATCCATGGCCCTCTTGTTACAGTATCCTCCATATCTTTCTTGAATTCGGCCCAAGATAACCGAGTCAAGACAGTAGCGGAGAGGGTGGACTTAGTGACGTTCCACCATATGAGAGTCGGGCCTCTAAGCAACTGAGAGTTAAATCTCACCTTCTGATTCTCTTCACACTCGCAAGCATCAGAGGCTTGCTCGATCTCCCGAATCCAGTTCATGCAAACAACTGGATTGTCAGACCCGATAAACTCCAGGGGTTTAGTGCCCAAAAATGATTTGTAGGAGTAAGCCCTCCTACCTTGTGTCCCTTCATTCGTCATTGGATCCTCGGCCGAGATCACATTACCCGTACCACCAGAACCTCCAACAACAACGTTCTCAGAAACTGTCTCATTTCTTTGGTTGCTGATGTCTCGGTACTCAATCACTTTCTAGAGGAACTACTGCTGCTTGGCCATAGCCTCGTTTATGATCAGCATCATGATGGTCATCATCTTAGATTAGGGAGTTACCTCCTGAATAACTGGGTTGGACGAAGTTAGGTCCACCCGCAGAATGATCTCGGGTCCTCCACCAATAGTGGTGGTACAGGTGGGCGCACCGCAACCTCAACCCTCTCTGGTTGATCGACCGTTGAAGCGGTCGCGTCTCCTCCATCCACACGTGTACGCGGTATTCCGTGCGTACTCACCATTCTTAATCTGCCACACACATACGAGAATGGAGGGTAAGAAAGAGATTACAAGAATTTAAACATAAAGGAAACATACTACTACATTCATCAATTGTTATACCAGCAGTAAATCAAGAATGCTCACATAAAACACCTTCATAATAACGTTAGCTAAGTGAAATTATGAACATATGATACGTAAGAATTCTCGTTACCATTACCACAACTTTCAATTAGTGTAATTTCCGTCGGCTCTAAGACCAACCTATCTTAAAAATTCTACCTAATCTCACCAATAATAGCTTAATATCTCAGCTTAAGTCTAAACATCTTACATTCATGCCTAGTTCACTTAAACTAGAGCTCTGATACCAACTAGTAACACCCTAAAAATAGGGGTAAATTTAAACCTTAACATTTCTGTAATATGACGTCTATAATAGATGGAAACCACCATAAAGGGGAAAAGTATAATAGCGTTTACAATCCCTGTAAATGAATATTGAAATTAACAACAAACTAATCTAAACAATACACATCTAGATTATATCGGTTGTCAACCCAATTTCCCAAAATACTCTATCTTTCTGTACGCCATATCTCCAAAGGTGTCTATCCTAAAAATGCCATAATGGCTCAGTGCTCTTCCCTCATACCAAATGCGACCTGCCAGTAAGAAACCTGATATACACATGTCATTTGAGAAAAAGGTGTTAGGCTTTACGCCAAGTGAGCACAAACATAATGTCAGGATCGAATTCTTAACAAGAATTAATACTCAGAAACTAATATCAAAGAAGTTGCGGAAAAACACTTTGATATTTAATTAAAACAGTAATCAAACACAGTATATGATGATCAAACAGTAAACTTGTATTGAATGCTTAAAACTACAAGAATACACACTCAACCTCAATATTGATGAACAGGCTCACCAATACGAATTCTACTTCTCTAGAATTAGGATCTATGCCTTGAGGTTATTTTTCTCTTGAAAACAATTATCAAAAGTTAATCTCTATCTATTCAAAACATTCTATACATATACTAAAAAAATAATTACAAAGAATAAACAAATCTTCAGTATATCTTCCATGTATATCTTCTAAGTATATCTTCAGTATATCCAGCTGTAGTATTCATATCTCTTTAGCAGCACTAATAATGCTCAGCAACATTAACTTCAAGTAGCAGCATTAACTACTAGCAGTATTAACTACTAGCAGTACTAACTAGCTAAGCAGTACTAACTTTGTTCAAGCAGTACTAACTTTAACTAGCAGTAGTAATTCTACTAGCAGTAGTAACACTTAGCAGTATTAACTTCAACTTGTTCTGGCAGTAGTAACTACACTTGTACTAGCAGTAGTAACTACACTTAGTAGAATCTTCAGTTCCCAACACATAAGGACCTTATGGTCCAAAAACATCTTCCGATGATGGGAGAGACCCGATTTCCAAGGATCGTGGTGGAACAAAAAAGTAAGCCGCTCTCCGAGTTTTGAGCTGAATACTAGGACCCATGACTACGAACAACGCCGACTCATACTCAGATGTGGGGTAGCGAACCCGAGGATCCTAGTCATACTCATCCACTAGGATTATATTTACGGCCCATGGCTAGTAACCGGTCCCACATAACCATATCAAATTGCCTCTGAGGACCTAATGTCTCAACTAGTTACATAGGGGAGAATTTAACCCAAAATAAGCCGATTCCTATTCCTATGGATCCAATAGTAATAGTCTACGACTAGTCACAATTTCATTTGTGACTTTACTATAAATGACACGTATGGATTCCACAATAAAATTTCCGTAAAGTGACTTTCACACATAAAATAACATCCATGCATTTGAGACCATACAAGGGTCAATAAATGGTCATTTATGTTTTTCAACATAAACCATCACCAAAGTGGTTTCCAAGCTTTACAAAACCTTTAGAACTTCTATTACCAAAATAATCACCAAAATCCATTATTTTCAATTTAAACCATCATAGTCAGTGAAAATCCTAACTTATACCAAAATGAATTATTCCCAGTATTAAGTCACAAATATGCACAACAACCACATTTTTCATCTCAAAACAAAAACCACAACATCATACTCTAAAATGGTTGAAAACCTAGAAATATCCAAAAACTCAAGGACTTCCCATAGGTGTTGCTCGTGGTCTGACTCGTTCTTGGAGTAAACGAGTATGTAGTCAATGAACATGATTACCGACTTATCAAGAAAAGGTCGGCACACTCGGTTTATCAAGTCCATAAACACCCCGGTGCGTTGGTCAAGCCAAACGACATTACTAAGAACTCGTAATGGCTGTAACGCGTCCTTAAAGCTGTTTTGGGAACATCAAACTTTTTGACTCTCACCTGATGATATCCCGAGCAGAGATCTATCTTCGAGAATCATCCAATGCCTTGAAGTTGGTCGAACAAGTCGTCAATCCTCGGAAGTGGATACTTGTTATTCAGGGTGGCCTTATTCAATTCTTGGTAATCGATGCACATTCTCATCATGCCGTATTTGTTCTTGACGAATAAGACTGGAGATCCCCACGGTGACGAGCTCGGCCTTACAAATCGTTTCTCGAGAATATGCACAACAACCACATTTTTTCATCTCAAAACAAAAACCACAACATCATACTCTAAAATGGTTGAAAACCCTAGAAATATCCAAAAACTCAAGGACTTCCCATAGGTGTTGCTCGTGGTCTGACTCGTTCTTGGAGTAAACGAGTATGTAGTCAATGAACATGATTACCGACTTATCAAGAAAAGGTCGGCACACTCGGTTTATCAAGTCCATAAACACCCCGGTGCGTTGGTCAAGCCAAACGACATTACTAAGAACTCGTAATGGCTGTAACGCGTCCTTAAAGCTGTTTTGGGAACATCAAACTTTTTGACTCTCACCTGATGATATCCCGAGCAGAGATCTATCTTCGAGAATCATCCAATGCCTTGAAGTTGGTCGAACAAGTCGTCAATCCTCGGAAGTGGATACTTGTTATTCAGGGTGGCCTTATTCAATTCTTGGTAATCGATGCACATTCTCATCATGCCGTATTTGTTCTTGACGAATAAGACTGGAGATCCCCACGGTGACGAGCTCGGCCTTACAAATCGTTTCTCGAGAAGGTCTTATAGTTGCCCCATCATTTCCTTCATCTTGGATGGAGCTAATCGATAAGGAGTTCTAGCTATGGGAGCCGCCCCCAGAACTAGATTAATCCGAAATTCCACTTGACGGTCAGGAGGTAGACTAGGCAAGTCATCTGGGAAAACGTCGAGAAACTCGCAAACTACCTTCACATCTTCTAATTTCTTCTTCTCGAGCTTGGCATCTATCACATACGCCAAGAAGGATGAGCACCTTTTCACCATGCACTTGCATGCCTTGGCCATAGAGATAACTGGGACGTCTCCCCTCCTCTTCTCACCATAGATAAAGACAACGTCACCTTCCGATACGAGGATTCGAATCAGTTTCTTCGAGCACAAGATTTCATCTTGGTTTTCTGCAAACCAATCCATCCCGATCACGATATCGAACTACCAATTTGCATTGGCAACAAGTTGACCGGAAATTATTTTCCCTCGATCACTATGGTGCAACCTTTGAAAATATCACGGACCACTACTTGAACTCCGTCAACTATCTTTACCACGAAGTTATCCTCTAACCTACTAGTGGGCACAGAAAGCTTGTTGCTAAAGGAATCCGATACGAAAGAGAAGCTTGTGCCCGAATCGAATAACACACGAGCATGTACGGAGTTTATGAAAAACGTACCCGAAACCACGTTGGTTGATGCTTTAGCCTCCTCGGTAGTCATCTGGAAGGCTCAACCGGGTACTCTGAGAGGGTTCTCGCTCTTATCTTGATCATCACCCGACTTCAACTTTGGGCAGTCCTTTCTGAAATGACCCGATGCCTTGCACTCAAAGCACACAAGTCCCTTCACTGGACAATCTTTGGTTGGGTGGTCCAACTTCCCACACTTGAAGCAATTGAGTTGATTGGAATTTCATGGTCCATTGTGTTTAATTCGACGCTTGGGACACCACCTCATCTCTCGGAAATTATCAAAGTTTCTCCCCGGAGTAAACGGTCGCGATCTCTTGAGAGGGCCCGAATGGCTCTCCCACTTTCTCTTATCGCCTACTACAATCTTTTCTTCCTTACTCCACACATAGGCTTCCTACATGATTTTCACTTCTTCGATGGATTCACAAAGGGGTAGTGGCTTTGGAGTTTCTCACCATCACCATCATGTCGGCGGAAGGCCCTTGAGGTAGGCCTTGACCTTTTTCGTCGGGGTCCCACGCCCCACCAGGCCTAGATTCTCCATGAAGCGTCAGGTGTAGTCTTTCACCGACATATTCCCCTTCTTAAGAGCTTAGAACTCTTCTTCAATGCGATCCATAGCTCACTCATTACAATACTCCTTCATAACTTTTTCTTTGAAAGACGCCCAAGTCAACTAAGACAAAACAACGGTTGAGAGGGTGGACTTGGTGACATTTCACCAAATAATAGCGGTCTCCCCCAGAGCCTCTTAAAACCAAAACATACCTTCTGGCCTTCTTCACACTCGCTGGCGTCGAAGGCTTGTTATATTTTGCGGATCCAGTTCATGCAAGCAACTGAGTCGTTTGATCCAGCAAACTCGGGTGGCTTACAACTCAAGAAGGATTTGTAGGAGCAAACTCTCCTATCATGCCTTACAACCATCGATGTAGGCTCTTCGGTGGGAATCACATTTTTTGTACCCCCAGATTCGACCACCACCACGTTCTCCGCAACCGTCTCATTTCTACGGTTGCTCACATTTCGATCCTCAATCATATTTATGAGGAATTCCTGTAGCTTCACCAAGGCCTCATTCATCATTAGCATCATGCCAGCCATCATCTCTGTTTGAGGGGTCACCTCACGAATAACTGGGTTGGATAAGGTCAAGTCAACTTGCGGAATCACTGCAGACCCTCCGCCCAACAATGGTGGTATAAGTGGATGCACAGCAGCCTCAACCCTCTCTGGTTGATCAACCGTTGAAGCGGTTGCCTCTACTCCCTCAATGCGTGTACGCGGTCTACCTCACGTACTTACCATCCTTAATCTGCCACACACAGGAGAATGGAGGTGAGAATAGGTTAAAAAGAATCAAACACAAGGAAACATACTACTACATTCATTAATCGTCATAACAATAGTACATCAAGCATGCTCACGTAACAATATATTTCATAATAGCATTAGCTAAGTGAAATTATTAACACATTATACACAAGAATTCTCGTTACCATCACCACAACTCTCAATTAGTGTAATTCCATTGACTCTAAGACCGTCCTATCTTAGAAGTTCTACCTAAATCTCACAAATCATAACTTATCATCACAGCTTAAGTGTAGGCATCTTACATTCATACATAGTTTACTTAAACTAGAGCTCTAATACCAACTTGTAACACCCTAAAAATAGGGGTAAATTTAAACCTTAAAAGCTTACGAAATATGACGTCTATAAATAGATGTAAAAATCACCCAAAAAGGGGAAAGGTATTATAACGTTTACAATTCCTTTAAATAGATAATAAAATTAACAACGAACTAATCTACACTATTCACATCTAGATTATATTGGTTGTCAATCCAATCCCCCAAAAGTGTATAACTTTCTGTACGCCAATCCTCCATAAATCTATCTTCAAAAGTAGCCACTAACGGCCCAAACCCTCATACCTCAATCCTTGCGAGTAGGGGTGAAAACGAGTCGAGCTTTTAACGAGCTACTCGAGCTCGAGCTCGAGCTCGAACACAAAACAGAATTCATTTAACTTATCGAGCCGAGTTTTATAACACCGATGTTCGACTCGGCTCGTTCGAAAACTCGATTAAATTTTTCGAGTCGAGCCGAGCCATTCGAGCATATACCCTTTTTCGAGCCAAACATACTCATATATTTATTAATCATACAATGAAAATAAAAAAGTTATCGAGCTCAAGCCAATAAACGAGTTAATCGATCGCGAGTTCGAACCCATAAACGAGCATTGAGCTCGATAACTCAAAAAATATTCAAGCTCGAGCTCGAGCCCTACATTGAAAAGTTAATCGAGCTCGAGTCGAGCTCGAGCCCAGTATTAATTTTTTGAGCTCGGCTCGATTAACCTACTACTCGACTCGACTCGGCTCGTTTACACCCCTACTTGCGAGCCCCTCTGCTAAAGGAACCTGTTATACATGTCATTTAAGAAAACAAGTGTTAGGATTTATGCCTAGTGATGACAAACATTTTATAAGTAAACACATATAAAGTAGTATAAACATTTTTCATAAGGGAAGGTAGAGAATTCATCTTTCCAATTATGTGGAGAACATAAGGTTTAAGAAAACATCTTGCGATGACGGGGGAGACACAATTTCCAAGGAAGGTAGCGGAACACAAAATTAGGCTACCATCCAAGTTAGTGAGCTCATACTAGGATCAATGGCCATGAGTTCTACGACTCGCATTATAGATGTGGATATGGGCCCCCGATGATCCTAATCATACTTATTCGCTAGAAGTGCATACACGGCCAATGGCTAGTAACCGGCTCCACATGACCGTACCAATTTGCCATCAATGACCCAATGTAGCAACTAGTTACAACGGGAATCATTCCACCAAATAAGCCGACTCTAATACATATGTATCCAATGGTAACAGTCTAAGGCTTGTCATAATTACATTTACGACAAACTATTATCAGACATGCAGTTCTCAACAATATAGTTCTTCATGAAACAATTTACACATATAACTCATCTTGCATTTAAAATCATTTTGTTACCCATAAACGAATATTTTCATTTTCTAAAATAGAGGGCCTGCAAAGTGAGGTGCCTAGCATATAGCAATCTCTTTATCCCAAATCTTGTCACAAATCCCAAATACCATTTTCTCAAATGAAATATGAAACACCCCAAAAATTGGGACAACAAAAATTTCCAAAACGAAAATGTGGTATATAAAATGCCAACGCATGAGCTTTCCCAAAAAGGGAACAATATACGCCTGTATAATTACAATTTTGAAATAATAAAGCATTAAGAGATAACAACCTCTTAATCTAATTCTTAACATGAAATGAGATTACAAACAGTTGTCATCTAATGTTCCCAACTAAACATATTCTAATGGCGTCCCAAAAAGCTCCCCAAGCTATCCTTTAAAGGCTTGTTAAACCTTCTTAGCGGTCACACCGCTAGAACCTAAGATACACATCAAACCAATCAAGTGTTAGGCCAAAAGAGCCTAGTGAGTTGAATAATAGCATAACATAATCATTTAAAGGGGTTTAACAATATAAAGGTCCATAGATGAATCAATGGGGGAGACCCAAAATACCAACGAGTGTCACCTCAAGAGTCGATGTACCTTGATGTTCACTCTCATGAGAAACATCCCGAAGGCTTGGCACATTTGAAGACTACCTTCAAGGCATTACTCCCAATGGCGGAGATCTAGGCACATACCAATAAGGTGTCGCCCAAGACTACATCCTCCTAGTGCCTACTCGTGGTTCATCCAAAATTCAATCCCACATCATCTACATTTTACTCCAAGCAAAATTATATAAAAGATTCCACATAGCTCCAAGCCTCATTTTAGGTCAAAATCCTAAACCTTGTAAATCTCCCATATAACATTCATCAAATACGCATATCATGTGAATATACCCCAACATTCGCCAACAAATAACCCCATTAAGATCATCATAAAGTATTAGAACTCAAGACCCCAACATTTCCCAAATTAACAAGATTATGTCTAATTTATCAGGTGATTAACATGATGAGAAGGCACAAGATATGATAATAGAAAGAATATAAGGACATGTATCTTATTTTAAAATGGTTAGAAAAGTCACAATCTAGGTTTTTATAGAAAATCCCTAGAAACTAACAAAATCCTAAAAATGATGATGGAGAAGGAAGATGATCTAGAAGCTTGAAATCCTTGGCTAAAGTATTTGGTTGGGGGCTTGATTCTTACAATAAATGTGGTAGATGGTGACTTTAATGCTCCTTCTACTGATTTCTAGAAGTATTTTGAGAAGATAGAGTCTTTGGGGAGAGAATAGAGAAAATGAAATGAAGTTAGCTGATTTACCTCTTTTATCAGCGACACAGAAGCCGCGTGCGGATGGTTGCGTGGGTCGTCCCACGCGGAGAGGCGCACTGACCTCTAGAGTCGTGAGGGACCAGTGCCCCATGCGGGCCATGACGCGCCTCCACTCGCGCGGCTATCCTCGTGGCACACTGTTGATACCTTGTCTCCTTCTTGGCCAAAAATCAGGGTGTTACAATCTTCCCCACCTAAAGAGAATTTCGTCCGCGAAATGAAGTCTCAAATGAATAGATGGGGATATCGTTTCTTCATATCTTCCTCGGCGTCCCAAGTTACATTCGACCCCTGGTGATGCTTCCATTGGACCTTCACCATGGTCACTTCTTTATGGCGTAATTTCTTCCTCTTTGATTCCAATATTGCTTTTGGCTCCTCCACGCAATGATTCCCGTTGTCCACCCAAATTTCCGTCAAGGGATTTACACTCTCTTCTTTGGCTAGGAATTTCCGGAGATAGCACACGTGAAAGGTAGGATGAATCCCGTCCATTTCTGGTGGTAAGTCCAACTTGTATGCTTATAGGCCAACCCGTTCCAAAATAGTGAATGATCTGAGGAAACAGGGAGTAAGCCTTCCGCGTTTCCCGAAACGAATAATCCCTTTCCACAGTGACACCTTTAGCATGACTCGCTTCCCTATCTAGAATTTAACCGGTCTTCTCTTTTTGTCCACATAGCTTTAATGTCGGTCTTGAGCCGCCTTCAAACGTTCCCGGATACTTTTTACTTTGTCCACCGTCTCTTGCATGATCTCCGGTCCCGCGAATTTCTTTTCTTCCGCTGCGAGCCAACACACCGGAGTCCAACATTTTCGCCCGTATAGTGCCTCGAATGGTGCCATCCCAATGCTCGAATGATAACTATTGTTATAGGCGAACTCCACTAAGGGTAGATGCGAGTTCTAATTTCACCCAAAATCTATAACACACGACTGAAGCATATCTTCAAGAGTTTAGATCATCCTCTCACTTTGGCCATCTGTTTGGGAATGATAGGTCGTACTCAATTTGACTCTTGTGCCCAATTCCTTTTGTAAACCATCCCAAAACTTGGAAGTAAACCGGCTATCCCGATCCAAAACTATAGATAGTGGGACACCATGACACGATACCACTTCATCAATATAGAGCTTGGCTAATTTGTCCATCGACAATGTCTCCTGCATCGCCAAGAAGTGTGCGCCCTTTGTGAGTCGATCCACCACTACCCAAATAGTATCATGACCCCTCAAGGCTCTTGGTAGATTGGTGACTAAGTCCATGACGATATGCTCCCACTTCTATTCCGGAATGGTCAAGGGTTGCAAACTCCCATAGGGCCTTTGATGCTCCGCTTTGACTTGAAGGCATGTGACGCACCTTTCCACATAGTTAGCCACATCGAGCATCATTATCGGCCACCAGTAGTGAAACTTCAAATCTCTATGCATCTTGGTGCTACCGGGTGTATAGAGTACTTGGATTTGTGAGCTTCTACTAAGAGAAACTCACAGATCCCTCCAATCTTCGGTACCCAAATTCTCCCTTGAAATAACTTGAGGCCGCGACTATCTTCCGTTAGTAGTTCTCTTTACTTCACCATGATTTTGGATTTGAGATTTTCTTCACGAAGTGCTTCGTCTTAACTTGCTTTTATGTCCCCCACTAGGCTTGATATCACGTCGATTCTAGAAAGGAATAACTTAACTTCACTCCCATAACTCTTTCGGATCAAAGCATCCGCCACCATATTGGCTTTACCGGGGTGGTAAAGCAACTCGCAATTGTAGTCCTTAATAGTTACAACCACCTCCTTTGTTGCATGTTGAGGTCCTTTTGATCAAAAATGTACTTCAAGCTTCTATGGTCAGTGAAGAGTGTACATTTTGTCCCGTAAAGGTAATGTCGCCATAGCTTCAATGCAAATACCACCGCCGTTAGTTCCAAGTCGTGAGTGGGGTAGTTCTTCTCATGATCCTTGAGTTGCCACGACGCGTATGCTATTACTTTTCCCCTTTGCATTAACACACATCTGAGGCCCAATTTTGAGGCATCGTTGTAGACCACAAAGTCGTCCGATTCCTCGGGTAGGGATAGAATTGGTGCCTCACATAGATTCTTTTAGAGAGTTCTAAAGGCTTGCTCTTGAGTATCGGTCCGTAAGAACTTGACGTTCTTTTTAGTCAACGATGTGAGTGGAGAGGCCATCTTTGAAAAGTCTTGGATAAACCTTCGGTAGTAACCGGCCAAACCGAAGAAACTCCTTATCTCTGTCAGACTCGTCGGTGGTTCCCAATTCGTCATCGCTTTAATCTTCGCCGGATCTACCTTCACTCCGTCCTTTTTTTAGAGGAAAAATCCAGGCAAATTTATAAAGACAGGAAAAAAGAAGGCCTAAGCCAAGTACAAGAACACCCAGGCCTCCGCCAAAACAAAACAAAGAAACTTGGTAACCACACCATACCAAGCAACAATCAACCAAAAACTACAAAGACTACAAGACCTCATAAAAGTAGAAAAGAAAATACAACTCCAACACAGCAAGTCTCGAGACCCTCAAGCACGCACTGTAAAAAAGCTATCAAGGAATTCCATCATCTAACAGGAGCATCTCCATGCCGACTCATCGTCCAAGTAGCCCGCAACCGAACTATCTCTAAGATTTATTTGGAGATTTGAGCAACCGATCGCTTCTGATTCCGAAAAATACCGTGATTCCTCCGTGATTCCTCTATTGCCAAATAAGGTAGACAGTAGCCGCAAGGAGAAGTTTTTGAATTACCTGATTCGGCGCATTCCTCCTATCCGAGAGTGTAATCATAATAGCATCCCACGAATCTGGGAACCCCATCCATCCAATCTCATTCATAACCCTTTTCCAGACCTGATTAGCATACGGGCATTCAAAAAGCAAGTGATTGTGAGAGTCTAACACCCTCTCACAAAGCCCACATTTCCAATCGGGTGGATCATGCTTCCAAGCCAACATGCGGTCATGCGTAGGATGTCTCTTATGGCAAGCCAACCATAAGCAAAAAGCATGTTTCAGGATATTTCCCGCAAACCAAACAATTGAGGTCCATGGAATAATTCGTGTCTTCCCTCCAACGATCTCCATGCATCATGAACCGTGAAATCATCCGGATCAACTTGATCGTCCCACCATAAGACCCTATCTCGTCCTTTGATACCATATGGCCCAAGAATTGGACCTCTTGCAACCAAAATTTGCACTTTGAGAATTGCACGAAAAGTTTCTCTTTTCAGAGAATCTCTAACACCTCCCACAAATGTTGCCTATGCTTAGCCTCGTCTAGCGAATATATCAATATGTCATCGATGAAAACTACCACCGACTTGTCTAAGAAAGGTCGACACACTCGGTTCATCAAATCCATAACACACGGCTAACGCGTTCGTCAACCTGAATGGCATGACTAGAAACTCATAGTGACCGTACCTTGTTCAAAACGCCATCTTCGATATGTCGCCCTCCTTCACCCACACTTGATGGTAACCAGACCGCAAGTCTATTTTAGAGAAACATCCCGCTCCTTGCAATTGATCGAAGAGGTCGTCGATTTGAGGAAGTGGATATTTGTTTCTTCACAGTAACTTTGTTAAGCTCATGGTAGTTGATACACATTCTCATTGATCTGTCCTTCTTCTTCACGAACAGAACTAGAGCTCTCCATGGTGATGAGCTCGGTCGTATGAATCCTATCTCGAGAAGCTCTTGCAGTTGGGTCATCATTTCTTTCATCTTCGTCGGGGCTAGATGATAAGGAGCACGAGTGATCAGAGCAGCACCCGGAGCGAGGTCAATGAGGAACTCCACTTAGCGTTCAGGCGGCAGTCCAGGTAGATCTTTCGAAAAGACATACGGGTAGTCACGCACCACATCTACATTCTCAATTTATTCTTTTCAGATTTTGCGTCGATTATGTAGGCCAAGTATGAAGAACACCCCTTGGTTAGGCTCTTGCGCGCTTTGAGTGACGAGATGATTGTGGTAGCCTTCCGACTCTTTTCCCCATAGACTATCACTTCTCCTCCCTTCGCCAAGGGTATCCTAACCATCTTTTTGAAGCAAAATATGTCGGCGTCGTTCTTAGATATCCAATCCATTCCTATAACCACATCAAATCCCCCAATAGCCGTCGGTAACAAATCCAAGACAAATGACTCTTCGTCTAAATCTATGGTACACCCCTCAAAACGTTCTCGCACTAACATATGATTCCCATTGGCTACCTCTACCACTAGTGCATCAGATAACAAACTAATAGAAGTAGTGATGTTCTTGCAAAATGTGGTAGATACAAACGATCGGTTCCCACCATAATCAAACAAAACAAGAGCTGGGAGGGAGTTTACTAGGAACGTACCCGACACTACGTCCGCCGTCTCCCTTGCCTCTTCTGCCGTTATTTGGAAGGCCCGACTTGGCGCCTTTAGTGTAATCTCCTTCTTTGGTGCGGCTCCCCTCGACACCCCTCGAAGAGCTCCCACAAGCTTGGGACACTCTCTTTTTACGTGCCCCCGTTCCCGACATTCAAAACAAACTGGCCCCCGGGAGGGGCAATCACGACTTACATGGTCTTTTCGTCTACACTTGAAGCACTCGGTAGCGTTGGAGAAAGGTCTCGGATTACAAGGCCCGAAATTCTTACTCCTACACTTGAGGAACCACCTAGCCTCACGTCGCGGTTCCATGTTCCTTTCACCGGTGAACAGTTTAGAAGGTCGTGCGGGCCCGGTTGGTCCTTCCCATTTCCGTTTCTCATCGAATTGGTTCCTTTCTTCCTTGCTTTGGGTGAGGTCGTCCTCCACTAGTTGGGACTCCTCGATGGGTTCTTGTAACGTGGTCACTCGAGCGTTCGTCACACTTGTCCATTACCTTCTTTTGAAGGTTGACCAAACGAGCTTGGCCAAAACCCCAAGAGTGAGCGCAGTTCGGGTGATGTTCCACCAACTCAAGGCCTCCCCTCTAAATAGTTGTGGGAGTCGTCGCACTCTCTAGATTCAAAATCCATCTCCACCTCTTGTATCCAGTTCATACAGGCCACTGGATTAGTTGTCTCGTAAAACTCTGGAGGTTTTCTACACAAGAAAGTCTTATAGGAGCAGCCCCTTTCTTTCCCCCTTGCGGTTCCCACTGCTTGCTCTTCCGTTCCTATAATATTACTCGTACCACCCGATCCAATCATTGCATTTTCCGCCACTGTCTCGTGCCTCCGATTGCTCGCATCCTGATCCTCTAGCACTTTCATGAACCTTTCATCACGCTTGTCAATCGCAGAGTTCATCATCTGCATGATACTGGCCAGCAAGACAGATTGGGGGTCCACTTCTTGGATTACCGGGTTCTCGGTCTCTAAGTTCACCCGAGGAACTTCTTCAACAACTCCCTCTAACATAGTGGGAATTGGCAGAACAATTTGATTGACCATTGGATTTGCTCGTCTCGAAGTTTCCGGGGCGGTTACACTCACTTAAGTAGCATCTTCGAGAGCCCCGACCTGGCTTCTCGTGTTTACCATTGTGACTGTCACACATGATGAGGATCATACCGATTAATTCTTTAAAAGATGAACGGTTTAGCACGTACTACTACAATGATTAATCGTCATAATAACAATTTCAAGTACACTAACGTATTTATAAATTCATAACAATACTGGCCAAGTGAAATCGTGAACATATATTACATAAAAAATTTTGTCGCCATCATCACAATTTCTCAATCACTGCATTTCCATAGTCCTAATACTCTCCACACCTAGAAATGTTCTACCCAAATGGACAGTGATACTATAGACATCTACAACTTAAGTCTAGGTATACTAGAGTCAACACCTAGTTCACTTAAACTAAAGCTCTGATACCAACTTGAAACACCCTAAAAATTGGGACAACAAAAATTTCCAAAAACGGAAATGTGGTATATAAAATGCTAACGCATGAGCTTTCCCAAAAAGGGAACAATATACGCCTGTATAATTACAAGTTTGTAATAATAAAGCAATAAGAGATAACAACCTCTTAATCTAATTCCGAAAAAGAAATGAGATTACAAACAGTTTTCATCTAATGTTCCAAACTAAACATCTTCTAATGGCATCCCAACAAGCTCCCCAAGCTCTCCCCTAATGGCTTGCTAAACCTTCTTAGCGGTCACCCTACTAGAACCTGAGATACACATCAAACAAATCAAGTGTTAGGCCAATAGAGCCTAGTTAGTTAAACAATAGGATAACATAATCATTTAAAGGGGTTTAACAACATAAAGGTCCATAGATGAATCAATGGGGGAGACCGAAAACACCAACGAGTTTCACCTCAAGAGTCGATGTACCTTGATGTTCACTCTCATGAGAAACATCCCGAAGCCTCAACATATTTGAAGACTACCTTTAAGGCATTACTCCCAATGGCGGAGATCTAGACACATACCAATAAGGTGGAGCCCAAGACTACATCCTCCTAGTGCCCATTCGTGGTTCATCCAATATTCAATCCCACAGTATATACATTTTACTCCAAGAAAAATTATATAAAAGATTCCACATAGCTCCAAGCCTCATTTTAGGTCAAAATCCTAAACCATGTAAATCCCCCATATAGCATTCATCAAATACGCATATCTTGTGAATATACCCCAACATTTGCCAACAAATAACCCCATTAAGATCATCATAAAGTATTAGAACTCAAGACCCCAACATTTCCCAATATAACAAGATTAGGTCTAATTTATCAGGTGATTAACATGATGAGAAGGAACAAGATATGATAATGGAAAGCATAAAAGGACATGTATCTCATTTTAAAATGGTTAGGAAACACAGAATCTAGGTTTTATAGAAAAACCCTAGAAAATAGCAAAACCCTAAAAATGGTGATGGAGAAAGAAGATGATCTTGAAGCTTGAAATCATTCACTAAAGTCTTTGGTTGGGGGCTTGATTCTTGCAATAAATGTGGTAGATGGTGACTTTAATTCTCCTTCTACTGATTTCCAGATGTATTTTTTGAAGAGAGAGTCTTTAGGGAGAGAATAAAGAAAATGAAATGAAGTTAGCTGATTTACCTCTTTTATCAGCGACACAGAGGTCGCACGCGGATGGTTGCGCGGGTCGTCCCGCACGGGGAGGCGCACCGACCTCTGGAGTCGCGAGAGAATAGTTCCCCATGCGGTCCATGGGGCGGCTCCACTCGCTCGGCTATCCGCGTGACACACTACTGATACCTTGTCTCCTTCTCGGCCAAAAATCAGGGTGTTACAAAATATCTCCTGTTTTAGGAAAAATCCAAATTACTACAATGAGATATATGCCCTCACATTTTTAGCCATAAAGATGTAAATGAACACACTTTAGGCTACCATCAATGGTTTTCAACAACATAATTCAAAGTGTAGGTAAAACCCTAGAATCTTCCAAAAACCCAATTTAGGTCAAAACTTACAAATAATGAAAAGGTATACAAGTAGGTGATTCTAGGATCAAAATGTGAATCTTTGACATGTATAAAGTTTTAAAATCAAGAATGTACTCACAATGCTTGGTTTAGGAGCAAACCCTAAAACCAAGAAATATCTTGAGAAGGATGGAAATACTATGTCTTAAACTCTAGATGGATGAACCTTGATTTGATGATGGGGGGAAACACTTGAATACAAGTATTTAATACCTTTGGTGAAGCTAGGGTTTGTAATTAATGATAGAAAAATGATAGAAATGAATGAGAGAAAGTTGGATGAGAGTGGTAAATGAAAAGAGGCTGAATTGTGCATTTAAGACCCTGGGGGCTGCCGACGATTGTACCAGGTGATAGTGACACTGTCACTATCATAGACACTATGATTCCAGATTCAAGCATTTGACATTCAAAGATTAAAAGTAAGATCAAGAAACTAGAGAGAGAAATTAGTACCAAGTCACAATATCATATATCTCACGTGAATGTTTACAAGACTTGAACAATGAAAAACTTCTTACAAGAAAACAAAGCAAGGCAAGATATTTATATGGGTCAAACATACCTTGAAGTCATGCAATACTTACAAAGTAAAAGTCAAAACAACAAATACAAATTGAGTCAAACTCTAGATCTAACATTCTCCCCCTTTTGAATCAATTTGATAGTCTTCACCTGGTCCACCTTCTTGAATTGGTTCTCCTTATTCCCAAATAAGATTCAAACCTTCTTATCCCATTTCTGAAATCAATCCTATCTTAGATAGCAAGGATAACATGACCAGTGAAGATTCTGTCCATTCTTGGCAAATGATCATTCTCTGCTAACCTTCTTCTTTCACTTTCTTCATATCTATCTTTCAACTCCTTCAAGACAATCTTTAATGTACCATTAGAATACTTTGCAATCTCAGATGCTCTCATATACTTTTTCTTCTTATCAGCATTCTCATAAACAACTCTAAGCTTTAGCTCTCTCAGCATAGTGTACAAAGGGGTTTCTTCAAGATTAGGATGTGAATTATCTGGTGCAAGCATATTAACTCTCCTTTTATTGGTTTCCAAACCCATTTGGAAATCATAGTAGTATGTATAAAAGATGTGTCTCCTGATAAACTTCTTAATGGTGTCCAAAGCATACAGAACATCTGGAAATCTAACAACCGTATCTGAACTCATGGTACATGAGCTCTAGATCATCAAAATGAAGATTAACAAAATCAACTTTAGTAAAGATGTACTCTTTCATATCTTTCCTCTGTACCACAAACTCTGGATACCAAATCTTTACAAACTTCTTCAATGAAACCTCTTTGACAACCACAAGTCCATGTCTACTCTTGTCATCCTTAGCTGTTCTCTGCAAAAAGCTCGTCATTCTAACATACTCAAATTGGTAATCAGAAGATTTGTCTTGAATGCCCAATATCAAATTCCTATCCAACACTCTTATCTTCCTCACATATATCTTCCTTATTTCCTCTAAGTATGGTGCCCTTAAAGCATGACGAATCCTCTTTAACTCCTTTTTTGTAGGACCATACTCATCATATCCTCATTAGCAGTACCAGAATGACCTGCTTGGTTTGGTATTTCTGGTGCATGTAGTGGTTCTCTTTGAAACTCATGTAGCATCTGAGGGCTATTAGGCTTTTGCAGGTAAGGTAACTCTTCTTCAATACTTGCATTCTGATCAACATTAGCCTCAAAAGAATTATCAGCTTGAACATCATTGTATTCAGAAAAACCAAAATCTTTGAAGGATGTAACAGATGGAACTTCAGTGTGGCTTGGATCAGGAATATCATTATGGACAGGACTCAAATACAGTTCTTCAGGTGAATTATGGTTGAACATCACATCAAGAACAACAGAATCTTTATCATCAAACAGCCCATCAAGCATACATTTTGCATTAGCTGGAACAACATCATCAGCTTTCTCAACTACCTCAATAACTTCTACATCATCATCATCATCTATCTCCATATAGTTTTCCTTTTCTTCCTCCTTAACTTCCAAAATTGTTCATACCTCATCTATATCCTCCTCCTCATCATCATCAGAAAGAATAATAACATTCATCTCTTCCAATCCAGTCAACAACATAATTTCTTCTTTTGAAACATCCTTAGGCTTTGTAACCCTTGGTTCAATGTTTGGATTCAAGTATAGTACAATCTTCTTCCCAGTAACATCATCACCTTGATCATTTTTCTTATCTCCATGATCAATATTTTCAACATTGTCTCCTTCAACATTTTGTTCACCAACCAATCCAGCAGCTGTATTGACATCAACACTCTGTTTCTGGTTTATCTCCCCCTTATGGTCATGATCTGAATCATGATCATGCCTTAATTGAGAAACATAGACATGGGTTTTACAAGAAGTTTGCATAACCTTAAGTAAGATTAGACAAGGCTTGCAAAACACCAGTCCTAAATGAATTGAACTCTGATGTTGGGTCAGATATGAGCTAAGTCTGGATAATACTGTTGAAGTGTTAAAGATTAATACTGCTGAAGATTTTACTACTGCTAGTAGTATTACTACTGCTTGAAAAGTTAGTACTGCTAGAATAATAGTTAGTACTGCTTGGAGAGTTAGTACTGCTAGTAGTTAGTACTGCTGGATGATTAATACTGCTTATGATGATGATGTTGATAATGATGACTTGGAACGAAAGACTAGGAGCTGAAGATAATGATGAAGATAATTATGGAATGGATGTTGAAGATCAATATTTCTTTAGTAATTATCTTGTAATCAGTTATGTATATATAGTCTAGTAGTTTTTGATAGATTAACAAGTTTTGCGTATACGTTTAGAGAGAATTAACCTCAAGATTAGTTTTAATCTTTTCTTTAGAGAAGTATAGAACGTCTGTTGAGTCTGTTCAACAGATTGAGGTTTTGTTTGTAATCATTAAGTTAATTCAATATAACTTGTGATTTGAGTTCATACACTGTTTGATTAATTTATTGTTAAAGTGTTATTCCGCAACTTCTTTAACATAGTTTCTGAGTGTTTAGTTTAAATTCTTATTTAGAATTTTGATCCTGACAAGTGGTATTAGAGCTTAAGGAACTCAGAAATCAATAATCATCATGGACGGATCACATGACAGTGTTCTTGTTTCAAAGGTCCCCATGCTCAAACCCAATGAATTTGACATGTGGAAAATCAGAATCAGGCAGTACATTCTTCTAACAGACTTCTCAATGTGAGACATCATTGAGAATGGTCCCTCAAATGAAGGAAAGATGGGAGCAGATGGCAAGAGACCTCCACCAAAGACTGATGGAGAAAGAAAGATGAGGCAAACTGAGATGAAAGCCTTGAGCACTCTGCTCTTGGCAATTCCTAATAAATACCAACATCAGTTTTGCAATTGTTCTGATGCTCAAATCCTGTGGAATGCATTGGAGAAGAGATTTTCAGGTACTAAAAGCACCAAGAGAAATCAGAAAGCAATTCTCAAGCAACAATATGAAAACTTTATGTCTACAAAGAATGAGTCTATGACTCAAACCTTTGATAGATTCAACAAGTTTATTGGAGAATTGGCCACTGTTGGTGTCAAGATGGACCAGGATGATGTCAACAGAAAGTTTCTAAGGTCTCTTGGTGAAGAATGGGTCATGTATACAGTATCATTCAGACAGAATGATAATCTGGAAGATAAGGAACTTGATGATCTCTTCAATGATCTCAGGGTGTTTGAAGCAGAAGTTGAATCTAAGAAGAAGCCATCTGGATACTCTCACAATGCTGCTCTCTTATCATCTACTACTAATTCTTCTGCTAGTACATAATCAGTCAACACTGCTTATGGCTCAAAACAGGATGGATCCAATGATTATGTTTTGGAAGCATTCCTTGCTAGTCATGCTAAATCTGATCTTATCAATGATGATCTGGAGCAGATCAATGTTGATGACCTTGAAGAGATGGATATCAAGTGGCAAATGGCAATGCTCACCATGAGAGTCAAAAGATTCACGAAAAGAACAGGTAGAAACAACTTTGCCATGAGAAGAGAAGATGGTGCTGGATTTGATAAATCGAAGGTGGAATGCTACAAATGCCATAATCTGGGACACTTTGCAAGAGAATGCAGAGGAGGAATTGCTCAACAACATGGAAGCAACAATCAACAATCAAAGTCCACTAACTATAACAGGAATCCATCTCAAGCTCTTGTCTCACAAGAAGGAATGGGCTTTGATTGGAGTGATCAAGCAGAGGAGGCAATTCAGAACCAAGCATTGATGGCTGAGGTTTCAGAGTCATCAAGCACTGCAATTCCCACAGAGGTAAAATCTAACCTTTGCTCTAAAACATGTCTTGAAACTGTTAAAAAGTACAGGGATCACAATCAGAGCATGTGTGATGACCTTAAAAGGTTGGAGAAAGATAGAAGAGAGTATAGTTTGATCATTGAGAATTTTGAAGAACAAATTAAGTCATACCAGGCCAATGAACTTCAACATTCATATGATACCAACTACTGGAAGTGGGAGAAGAATCAGTTAGAGATTGAACTAGAAAAGTCTAGAGAGGAATGTGAGAAAATTAGGAATGAATTTGAGAAGGCCAAACTAGACATTGAGAAATATTCCAATGCTTCTAAAGCAATGGACTCTTTACTCAAAACTCAAGTTCATGACAAACTGAGAAGAGGAATAGGCTACAACAACACCCCTCCACCTTACAATAACAATTATATTCCACCCACCTCAGACCTCTTAGAAAGACAAGATAAGAAAGAATTACCTGAAGGAGCCACTGAAGTAGATCCACTAGATACAATAGTGGTTGAGATAGAGTCTGAAGAAGAGAATATTGAGGGTAAGAATAAGGAAGACCATAAAGAAACTCCCTTAGAAAACCACATTCTTACAAATGAGGGGGGGGGGGAAACCATTTGTCAAGAGTAAGAAAGTGGAGATGTCCAAGACAGAGAAAGAGAATGGTAAGAGTGAGAAAGCTGAGACCTCTAGGAAAGGAAAGGAAAAGGTACAGGGAAATCATTATATGCAAACCACTTTTGTAAATCCCTGTACTTGTCAACAGAACAAGCCCCATCAACATGATAAAATAAGGGGGAATCATAGAAACAAAAATAATCAGTGGGCTCAAAAACAGGGAATTGATCTAAGCAAAATCAATAGACCAAAGCCTTGTTTTATTTGTGGCAAATTGAATCATTTAGCCAAACACTGTTATTTCAATCCTATTAACCAAATATTTACTTTTCAAAGACAAAGACAAAATTCTTTTGGTTATAGGAAGAAATCAAAAAGGAATCACATGGCTGAGAATGTGAAATCAGCACCTTTGAAATCTCATATTCAGAATAAGTTTGCTAAATCAAAAGAAAACACTCCAAGCAAATCAAGGAGTAACTCACAGAATAAGAAAGCAAACAACTTTGTCAAGATTTGGGTTCCAAAAGTCAAGAAACCTGTTAGTACTGCTACTTCAAATAGTACTGCTAACAGAAATAATACTGCTGATAGTAATACTACTGCTAACCAAGTTAGTACTGCTAACAAGGATAGTGCTGCTACCAGTGTTAATACTGCCAAGCCTATAATTTTGACAAATTATTCCAGCCATGAAATTCCTAATTTTGATCACCTCATCAAGACCAATCTGACTGATTATGAATATGTTGATGAGAAAGGACAACCCAAGACCACTTTGGCTTGGGTTCCCTCTAAAAACTAACTGTTTTATCTTATGTGCAGGGAATCCAACAACTTAAGAAGAAGAGCATTTGGCATGTAGATAGTGGTTGCTCTAGGCACATGACAGGTAACATGTCCTGCCTTCAAATTTTCAAAAAGTTTGATGGAGGACGTGTTGCTTTTGGTGACAATCCATTAGGAGGTAAGATTAGTGGAAAAGGTATGGTTTCAAAAGGTAAGATGTCTTTTGAAGATGTTACTATGTTGGGCAATTGAGATACAACATGTTAAGTGTATCACAGGTTTGTGACAAGAAACATAGTATACTATTTACTGAGACTGAATGTATTATCCTTGCTCCAGGATTCAAGGTAGTTGATGAAAATATGATACTACTTAGAACTCCTAGAAAGGATAATGTTTAATGTTTGGACTTAGAGAATGTTTCATCTGATTCATCATTAAACTGTCTGTTTTCAAAAGCTTCTTTAGATGAATCATCTCTATGGCACAGAAGGATGTGTCACATGAATTTTAAAACAATGAACATTCTTGTGAAAAACAACCTTGTAAGAGGTTTACCTCAAAAAGTGTTTTCATGTGATGATCATTGTGTTGCTTGCCTTAAAGGCCAGCAGCACAAAACTTCTCATAAGTCCAAAGAAATAAATACAATCTCTTCACCTCTTCAATTATTGCATATGGATCTCTTTGGTCCTACTAATGTGATGAGTATTGGAAAGAAGTCCTATTGCTTAGTCATTGTTGATGATTTCTCTAGATTTACTTGGGTATATTTTCTGAGGACTAAGGATGAGACAAGTGGACTGATCAAATCCTTTGTCCTTAGGATTGAAAACCAAACTAATTTAAGGGTTAAAGTCATCAGATCTGATAATGGAACAGAATTTAAAAACAATGACTTAAACAGCTTTTGTGAGACTAAAGGTATTGAGAGACAATACAGTGCTCCTAGAACTCCTCAACAAAATGGTGTTGCTGAGAGGAGAAATAGGACACTGATTGAGGCTGCTAGATCTCTGTTGGAAGATTCAAAATTACCAATTACTTTTTGGGCATAAGCAGTTAATACTCCTTGTTATGTCCAAAACAGAGTTCTAGTAGTCAAATCCTAAGGAAAAACACCTTATGAACTTTTTAACAAGAAGAAACCTTTTATTGGATTTTTCAAACCTTTTGGGTGTCCTTGCACAATTCTCAACACCAAATCTCACTTAGGCAAGTTTGAAAGCAAAACTGAGGATGTATTTCTTGTTGGATACTCCTCTCAGAGTAAGGCATATAGAGTATTTAATAGTTCTTCAAGGATTATAGAGGAAAGTGACAATGTCAAATGCAATGAGAACACACCAAATCAAATTGGTACAGGTCCTGATTGGTTGTTTGACATTGATTCACTAACTAATGCTTTGGGTTTTAATAATGTGCAAACTGCAGGAACAAATTCAGAACAGGTACAAGCACAGAAACAAGAGTTTGTGCTATTCCCCATACCTACTGTTGATCCTGTTGAATTTTGCCAGCAAGATAAGAAAGATGATTCAGACACAGGTGACTCTGAATCAGAACATGATACAGCCTGATAAAGGTGATGAAGAGAATAAGAGTGATAAAGAGAATGCTCATAATTCAGGAAACACAGGTCCTGAGATGCCCATACTATCAGAAGATGATACTGATGAAGAAAATTCTTCAGTATTTGGTGGAAGCACTCCTGAGAAGAATGGCTCTAATCTAGATGCAAATATCAATGAGGAGGCTGCACATCAAACAAGAACTCAGAAAAATCATCCTCCTCAGTTGGTGATTGGTGACATCAATTCTCCTAGGATCACAAGGCATCAAAGTAAGATAGGAGGATTGAAAGACTTGCAGTCAAGGTTGTTATCTTGTTTTCTATCTCAGATTGAACCCAAGAAGGCCTATGATGCAATGAAAGAACCAAGCTGGATAGAAGCAATGTAAGAGGAGCTGCTGCAGTTTAAGCTGCAAGATGTGTGGGATCTAGTTGACCTTCCCCCAGGACAAAGGGCAATTGGTACTAAATGGGTTTTCAGGAACAAGAAAGATGAGAGAGGAATTGTAATAAAGAATAAAGCCAGGCTTGTGGCACAAGGGTATACACAAGAAGAGGGGATAGATTATGAAGAAGTATTTGCACCAGTAGCCAGAATTGAGGCAATTAGGCTGTTTCTAGCTATGCTTCTTTCATGTAGTTCAGAGTATTTCAGATGGATGTCAAGAGTGCATTTCTATATGGGACAATTGATGAAGAAGTGTATGTTTGTCAGCATCCAGGGTTTGAGAATCCTACCTTTCCTGACAAAGTATACAAACTAAAGAAGGCACTCTATGGGCTACATCAAGCACCAAGAGCATGGTATGACACTCTGTCTACCTATCTCTTGGAAAATGGTTTTGAAAGGGGAATCATTGACAAAAATCTATTCATTAAAAGGATGAAGAAGGACATCCTACTTGTTCAAATCTATGTGGATGATATCATCTTTGGATCCACAAAAGATTATATGTGCAAGGAGTTTGAGGAGCTGATGCATAAAAGATTCAAGATGAGCTCAATGGGTGAACTTACATTCTTCCTTGGGCTACAGGTTAAACAGAAGAAAGATGGTATCTTCATCAGCCAATCCAAGTATGTGCAGGATATACTTACAAAGTTTGGATTTTCAGATTCAAAGCCTACAAGCACACCTATGGAAACACACAAACAGATCACTGCAGATCTTGAGGGGGAGGATGTAGATGTTCATCATTATATATCTATGATAGGCTCCCTCATATATCTAACAGCTTCAAGGCCAGATAATATGTTTGTTGTCTGTGTGTGTGCCAGATTTCAAGTAAGACCTAAGCGATCTCATTTTCAAGTAGTCAAGAGGATCTTCAGATATCTCAAAGGATAACCTAGGTTGGGTCTTTGGTATCCTCATGACTCACCATTTGATCTACTTGCATATTTTGATAGTGATTTGGGTGGTGCAAACATGGATAGAAAGTCTACATGAGGAGGATGTCAGTTTTTGGGTACAAGACTAGTTTCATGGCAGTGACAAAAGCAAACCACAGTGTCCACCTCTACAACAGAAGCAGAGTATATAGCTGCTGCAAGCTGCTGCTCTCAAGTGTTATGGATTCAGAATTAGATGTTGGACTATGGTGTTACTTTTCTTCACACTCCAATCTTCATTGACAACAACAGTGCTATAAGCATTGTTAATAATCCAGTCAAGCACTCTAAAACCAAGCATATAGAAATCAGGTACCATTTCATTAGAGATTGCAATGAAAAGAAGTTAATTCAGGTTTTGAAGGTACACAGAAGTAACCAATTTGCTGATCTATTCACCAAAGCTTTTGATGTGGATAGATTCACATTCTTGGTCACAAGTGTAGGCATGATAAACACTGAATAAGTCTCTTTTGATTTTCTTTATGTACCATTTATGTATAGATTCCTTCCTGCTTACTTTCTCATATTGTATTGTGCATGGTGCTGCTAACTATGTGTGTTTAAGTGTTTCAGATTACATTGCTGAATTGGATACTTAGTATTACTAGTTCAGTTAATACTGCTCTCACTATTACTCTTTCTGACAGTTCAAATATGGTTAAGTATGGTTACTACTGCTAGGTGGTTTATACTGCCAGCGCAAAGTTACTACTGCTTGCCTTATTTCCACTGCTAATCAGTGTTACTACTGCTGGTATGTGTTAATACTGCTAGTCTATGTTAATACTGTCAGTATGCGTTACTACTGCTAATATGAGTTAATACTGCGGGTATGTGTTAATCCTGCTAAGGTACTTAGTACTGCTTCTAACTGAAACCCTCCACCTATAAATACCCTCTCTGACCGCCAAAATCCAAACGGCTCTTTGAATTTCCTACGAGTGTTCTTTCTCTCTCTCTCTCTCTCTCTAATTCTTGCTTTCCAGTGCATAAACCCTAGTATTGCTTCGATCCCAAGAACGATGGCAGGACTGGTGTTTGTTGATGATCACAATGAGTTGGTAATGCTACAGAAACCCAAGCAAGCAGAGGGTTTTCATCAGATTGTGGATTTCCTAAAATCCTCACACATCGCCTACGCTTTAACTGTCAATCCCACAATCTATGTGGAACATCTGCGAAAATTCTGCGCCAATGCTTCCATTCACACTGACGATGGCAATCAGGTCATCAAATCAAGGGTTTGTGATAAACCTCTAACCATCACAGAAGGCTGTATTCGCATTCATCTACGACTAGATGATGCCTCAGGTATTACCTCTCTTTCCAAGGAAGATCTTTTCCACGTACTTGATCGAATGGGGTATGAAGGTCCAACTGAGGTCTATAAGTTTTTCAAAAACAGATTTTCACCTCAGTGGAGATTTTTGTTTCATACTCTGCAACATTGTATTTCTAGAAAAACAACTGGATGGAGTGAGTTCAGCAGTACCTTAGCTTATGCTCTAGTCTGCTTAGCTACCTCTAGAAAGTTTAATTTTTCTCAAATGATTTTCAATGATTTAATGTCAAAACTGGATACCAAACCCAAAAGCTTCTATATGTATCCAAGGTTTGAACAAGAAGTACTGAACAATGAATTGACGGATTTACCCTCTTTTCAAGAGGTGTATGTACCAAAACCTCCCAAAGGGAAGGTGTTTTCTAACATGAAAAGGCCTAGTAAGAACTTTTCTGGAAATGACACACCATTGTTCTCTACAATGATGGTGGTGTCTCATTCCCATGGTGAGGCATCAGGGTCACAACCCACATCTGACCACCCAACTGATGACCTACCCACACCATTCGTTTAAAATTAATACTCCTCAGATCCCTGTTGTCAAGCCAAAATCCCCCATCACACATATATATATACGGAAAAAGGTACAGAAGGTTCCTTCCATTTTTGTATCTTCACCCCCAAAGCCTACAAGCCCTCTGATGGAGCATTCTCCATCAGAGAATATCGAAAGGGAAACCATAGGAGTGTCTCCCAACCCCAAGAAGGTGCTCTATAAGGAGAAGGATGAGCATGTGGGCAGTAAGGCTCACACTACTGATTCTGCACAAGATGTGGATCAAGACAGTGTGAACATACCTAAGACCTTCCCCACGGCAACTTTAGGTGAGCAATCATCTAAAGGTCCCAGGTGCCAAGAAACCACGGGGGTAGAAGGTGCTTCTACTAGGCAGAAGGCCTCTACTAAAAGATCCAAGGATCCTTCAAGGGTGGTAAAAACATCTAAAGGAGGTGAGGACAGCTATAACTATGAAGAATTGATGGATACTCTTGGTACAATAAGTCTAGAAGTTCACAATCAAGTTTTGGAGATAAAAGAATTGAAAAAGGTGATTTCTTCTCAACAAGTGCAGATTTCCAAACTCAAGAAGATGGTACTCAAATTAGTGCACAAAAAGAGGAAAACCAAATTTGTTTTTAGGAAGAGGAGCATTGATCATGATGCTTCCAAAAAGGAGGAGACTCAAGAGGATGAAAGTGAAAAGAAAAGCCCTGTTGGCATGGAATCTCAATTTGAGGGGGAGATTGGTGCTGAAACAGAGAAAGAAGCAGTAGAAACTGTCCAAGCAGCAAAAACATAAATAGCAGCAGAAACAATGGAGGAAGCAGAAACTGAAAAGGAAGTAGTAACTGAAATTGCAGTAGAAACTGTCCAAGCAGCAGAAACAGAAATAGCAGCAGAAACAAAGGAGGAAGTAGAAACTGAAAAGGAAGTAGTAACTGAAATTGCAGCAGAAACTGAACCAGCAGCAGTAACTACACCAGAAGTAGAAACTGCAAAAGCAGTAGAAACAGAGAAAGTTGCAGCAGAAACTGGTATGTCTGTAGAGGAAATAGAGATAGCAGAGACTCTATTGAAGGCAAATACTGGCACTCCCAAGGGTACTCAAAAGGCTAAGAGAGTGGTCATCAAAGAGGGAGGCACTGAGAAGAAAAGGAATAAGATAAGCATGACAGAGGCCAAGAAGAAAGGCAAAGAGAAAATGGTTGAGACTGAGAGACCATTGAAGAAGAAGAAGCAAATTGAGTTGGATGAAGAACTGGCAAAAGAGTTAAGTGCACAACTTGAGAAGGAATCAGAAAAGGAAAAAGAAATTCAACAAGCTAAAGACAGACAAATTGCATTAGATTTGGCTACAAAGCTCAGTGAAGAATATCAGAAGAGTTTGAAGCTTGCTGAGATGAAAGTTACCATGAAAGCATTTAGGCAAAGGCAGCCATCAAAGACAAGACAAAGGAAGCCTTCAATGACATTTCAAGCAACACAAGAAAGAAGAAAAATGATAAACTTCTTAAAAGGGTTTGTTGGAGTCAAAGAAGGAATGTTTGCTAAGATGTCTTATGGCAGAATTGAAGACTTGTACAGAAAGGAGATGGCTAAACTTCAAGGAGACTTCAGTCAGAGGGTTGAGTTTGAAAGTAAGATGAAAGAAAGGCATGATCTGAATATTCAACAACCTTTCCCTGACAGTGAAGAAGGTACTGCTACAAAAGAAAGGGCAGAAGTCAAGAAAGAAGAAACACTAGCCCAGAAGATCAGAGCTGTTAAGAGAATGAAGTCTATTGCTTCAAAGAAATAGGCAAAGAGGCCAAGAATTGAAGAAGTTGAGAAGGAGAAAGAAAGTGAAAGAACAGAAGCAGAACCATCAGAACCTATTGTTACACCTTCAGCAGAGCAAGAGCAGAATCAAGAGCCAACAAGTCAACAATCAGAACATCCAAGACAACCTGAGGAACAGTTTGAGTTGTACATGACAATAACAAATGAAGAACCAGTGAAAGTTGATCCCATCTCTGTGGAAGCTCCAGAGATTATCCATTGGGATACTTTAGTGGATAAAAGAACAGAGTATTTCAGAATAAAGAGAATGGGTGATCATTATGAAGTGTATGCTACATGGGGTAAAATAATCAGAAGTTGTACCAGGGTGGATCTGGAAGAAATGTACAAGGTTGGTTTGAACTTGTATGGGAATTTACTGAAAGGAGCAGGGATGAGCATTAAAAAGATGGTCATGGAGTACTTGTGCATGATGTTTGATCCTGAAAGAGTGCAGTATGTTATCAAAGACTTGCATCTTGAGAATGGATTTAAAAGAATAGATAATTGGATGTTATTTGAAAGATGTGGAGTCTATGCCATTACAATTGACAAAAGTTATCATGAGTATTATCTGGTTGACAAGGTATATGACCACAACAAGGCAAAGCTGGAAGGGATGTTGAGAGCAAAGCTGGTCTGTCCCAAAGGTTCAAAAATGGCCAGAATGGTGATAAGAAGAACTATCAATCAAAGTCTAGGTCTGGATCCTAATCTGGGAAATTGAGCTGGAGTTTTGAAAGCATCATGAAGACCACATTTTGAAGAACTTAACTTCTGAATTTCAAAAGTTAAGTTAGGGGGAGATTGTTGGGTCAGATATGAGCTAAGTCTGGATAATGCTGCTGAAGTGTTAAAGATTAATACTGCTGAAGATTTTACTACTGCTAGTAGTATTACTACTGCTTGAAAAGTTAGTACTGCTAGAATAATAGTTAGTACTGCTAGTAGTTAGTACTGTTGGATGATTAATACTGCTTATGATGATGATGTTCATAATGATGACTTGGAAAGAAAGACTAGGAGCTGAAGATAATGATGAAGATAATTATGGAATGGATGTTGAAGATCAATATTTCTTTAGTAATTATCTTGTAATCAGTTATGTATATATAGTCTAGTAGTTTTTGATAGATTAACAAGTTTTGCATATACGTTTAGAGAGAATTAACCTCATGATTAGTTTTAATCCTTTCTTTAGAGAAGTATAGAACGTCTGTTGAGTCTGTTCAACAGATTGAGGTTTTGTTTGTAATCATTAAGTTAATTCAATATAACTTGTGATTTGAGTTCATACACTGTTTGATTAATTTATTGTTAAAGTGTTATTCCGCGACTTCTTTAACATAGTTTCTGAGTGTTTAGTTTAAATTCTTGTTTAGAATTTTGATCCTGACATCTGAGGATCTAACCACATCTGTTGGGTGCACAGATGGTGGTGGTGGTGTTTGATGTTTTGATTGCAGAAGAGAAAGAAATCTGCATTTGTTTGGTTATCAGGTGATTGAGAAAGAAGCTTTGCAAAAAGCAAGGATTTGAGTTCATCAATTGACATATCAACTGGTTGAGTTGGTTGATTTGTAGGTGGAACTTGTTTTACTGGATCAGGCTCAACTGTTGGATCCTTTCCCTTTAACAATCTTTTCACAACTCCAATTTCTTCCTCAAACTTCTCCATCAACTTTGTTTCAACAGCCTTTAAGGCACCGTCGAGAATTTCCTGCCTCACAAAGATTGGTAATCTAACACCGGAGTCACTTAGACGTTCCGTTGTCATGATAGTTGATGAATCAACAGCATGGTATGTGTTCATTATTGGCAAAGATGTAGCAATAACAAGACTTCCACCCGGTCCTTGTAGTTCAATATTAGAAGCTACTCCGGGTGTTCCGGTCAGGTCACAAAGACTTTTGAGAAAGATAGACGTATCAATATGTGACCTAGAAATAATAATAGGTAATTCAATAGGCTCTAGACTCACTTGTGCATAGAAAGGAATTGAGAATTGGGGTTGTTGTTCTCTTGTTTCAATACATGTGGTCTCCGAGTGAGAACCTGGTAGATTTTGTGCTAAATCCCCATGATTTGGTGAAACTAAATCCTGTTGAGAGGAGATAGAGTGGTCGACAGGGGTGTGCAATTGCATAAGTGGGCTACTTATGTATTTTTCAACAGTTGCTCGCAACACATGCGACGAAGTGGTAGATGCGGCTGCCCTTCTGGAAGTGTAGGTTAGGAATCTCTCACTCTTACCATGTTTTACTACTTCCCTTCCACTCAACCTCTCAGTTTCATTTTCAACTATATCTCCCTCATCACTCCTTATAACTCCCACAACATTTCTAACAGTTGTGTCCAAATCTATATCCATTGCATCATTATAGAACTCAGCAAAGACGTCAGTTTGCTCAATATTCTCTTCAGCTTGAGTAGCAGCACCACTTTGATCATTCTGATCATTATCACCATCACTATCACTTTCATCAGCATCACCATCATTGTTTTCATCACTAGCATCATCATTATCTGTCTCATCATTTTCACTTGTTGCAGAAGGAATGTTCTCATCAGAAACATCTGCTGCCACTTCCGGATCTGACTCAGTTTCAGAGCCTTGACCTTCATCAGCATGAGGTGTCACTATAGGAGAGGCATGAGCCTGTGACCCTGATGCTTCCAGTCTAGGTCTTCGAACCCCACCAGTACCCCTCTCGGTAATTTTCCTCTTCACTCCCCATTCTGCACCCCCATGGTGACAGGAACCCTCACTGACTCCTCTTTCCTAAGGGTTGAGCCTGGGGTAGGGGCAACCGGTCCTGGTCGTCCCATAGACTCTCTATATGAAACCACACAGTAAGATTCCGGATCAACATAATCCAATAGAACTTCAGGAATTGGCATTGAGTAGGTAAACTCTTTCTTCTGCTTCATCAAGTACCTCATAGTGTGAATAGGTGCAAATGGATGGTTATGTCTTCTTGGAATTTCTTTATTACTTCTGAGCATGCTTCTGATGATAAGAGTCACAAATCTCTGATGGAGCACAAAGGTAGGTGCTTTGGAAGTCTTCTTTGATAACATTCTTTCATAAAGTTCAGTCTAAAAGAACACAACATAGTCCACATGCAAGCCATAGACAACTGCATGAAACAACCTCAGAGTGTGAATGTTGGCATTATCTGTACCATGAACTTTTGTTGTCAAACACCTGTTGATTACTGAGAATAAGGTGTAGTAGAAAGGAGGCAGGTTATTCTTCTTGAAGTGGTTAACCTGTGTCAATGGACCAACATATCTCATGTTCCTTATACCCTCAAAGACTTCAGAGTCTGTTGGAAAATCATCATAAGCATCTCTCCCTTCTCTAGCATTTGCTTCAGAAAGATCCAAGATGTATCTAGCCTTTGATAATCTAGAATGGATGTGTAATGATCAATTTGTTGAAATTGACGAACTATGTCATTTCCAACTGTCTTGTTGATAAACTTGATGGTTTTCCAAGCTTGCTGTAGGTAAAGCTCTGGAACAGCAGCTTCAGCAACCAGTGCATATCTCAGTGGATGGTTCTGAAGAATCCCAATGACAATAGAATCTATGTTCAGATGTTGGAAATCCACTCTATGGTTATTAGGTGACAACTGCTTCTTGTCTGATGGTGAGATTAGAACTAGATCAGGATTGACACCAGGTTCAGGCTGGTAGTCAGATCTGGAAGAAGGCATAGGATACTGCCTTGAGGCTTGAGGGTGATGAGTTCTCATCCATTTGGACTTGTTGCTCAATTGATTGATTATCAGCCATGGAAATACCTGAAAAGTGTAAAGTATGGACAGATGTCCAATTTGTCAATTAAAACCCAAAAATTTTTACTTTGAAAATTTTTCCTTGAAAAATCACTAAGTATGGAATTCGCATGGAATGATATGCGATATCCTCACTTAAAGAAATAAACATGTGTGATCCCATATTTCAAGCAATCATGACAATTAAAGATCAAACACAGTAATAATCTAGAGAGAGAAATAGTCACAAGTCTGCGTAGTCATACATCTCACTTGAAAGAAAAGATTACATACATGAATTACAAGACTTAGAATGCTTAATGACACAAAACAAAACAAGAAAGACTTATATAGGGTCAAACAAAGCCTTGACCTCTACACATGTTTACATTGAAAACTCAAACACATAATGACAAACTAACTAAGCAAATTGACTCAAAACATGATCTAACAATCTCCCCCTTTTTGATCAATTTGCTAGTCTTCAACTGGTCCATTTCTTCATGCAAGTCCTCCTTATACCCATGTAACCTTCAACCCTTCTGATGGCTAGTCTGAATCTGATTTTGTCTTTGATAACATCAATAACATTCTCAGTCCAAATCCTTTGAATTCTGGGCATATGATCATTCTCAGCAAGTCTTTGTTTTTCACTTTCTTCATGCTTGGCTTGCAGCTTCTAAACAACATCTTTCAAAGTACCATCTGAATACTTTGGAATTTCAGCTGTTCTCATGAACCTTTTCTGCTTCCTGTCAACATTCTCATACATAACTCCAAGTTCTGGTTTTCTGAGAACTGTGTAGAGAGGAGTTTCTTCAAGCAGAGGATGAGTCATATCAGGTGCAAGCAGATTATTCTCTTTTGATTGGTCTCAATACCTAGCTGAAAATCATAGTAGTAGGTAGCATAAATATTTCTTTTGATGAACCTTTTGATAGTGTCAAGAGCATACACTACTTCTGGATATCTTCTGGTTGTCCCTCTGAACTCATGATACATAAACTCAATATCTCTGAAGTTAAGGTTTGCAAAGTCAGCCTCATTAAAGATATAAGTCTTCAAATCCTTCCTTTGAACAGTGAATTCAGGATACCAGATCTTTTGATATCTCTTCAACATAACTTTGTCGACTTGCAAAATTTCTGCTCTTCTTCTAACTTCTTTACAAGTTCTACCAATTACTTGAAGCATCCTGACATACTCTTGCTGAAACTCAGGAGATTTGTATTGAATCCCCAAGATTTGAACTTGATATATCTGCCTTATATTGTTAGATCATGTTTTGAGTCAATTTGCTTAGTTAGTTTGTCATTATGTTTTTGAGTTTTCAATGTAAACTTGTGTAAAGGTCAAGGCTTTGTTTGACCCTATATAAGTCTTTCTTGTTTTGTTTTGTGTCATTAAGCATTCTAAGTCTTGTAATTCATGTCTGTAATCTTTTCTATCAAGTGAGATATATGACTGTGCGGACTTGGGACTATTTCTCTCTCTAGATTCTTACTGTGTTTGATCTTTAATTGTCATGATTGCTTGAAATCTTGGATCACAATTGGTATCAGAGCTTAATCAGATCAATTGGGAAAGATCAACAATCAAAAGAATTCGCAGAAAATTCGACTTCTAAATTCAAAAAGTTCATTGTTTCATCGATTATGTGTCATCAATCAAGATTTTGATTGAATGATGTTTTGGGTGTGAATTTCATCACTTTGTGATCTCATATTGGTATTGAATATCTTTCATTTGAAATGATAATCCAGTTAAACATCAGATTGGGAGAATTTGATCAATCTTTACATTTTTGGAAACTTTCCATATGCGGACTGTCAAAGATTCAATTCCCACAATCATAGTTGTTCTTGATGAATTTCAAGCCAAAGGGTTGTTCGAGATGTTAAAGTGATCAAGTCTACAAAGTTTCAGAGTCAAACATCAAGTTTTGGGTGGAAATTAGTGATATTTTTTGAAAAAATACTCAAGATCCAAAGAATTCGCACAAGCCATGAGGAACTCGCACGATGAACTCGCACGTTGAAGAATTCACACAATTCAGAGGATAAAGTGTTTAAGGACAGAATTCGCACAAAGGATTGTACTAATTGTGAATAATTCGCACAAGGGTTCATACGAGAAGTAGAGATTTCGCACAAGAGCCACATACGAAAAGTGTAGAATTCGCATCTGAGTCTTAGAAGATATTCTAAGGAAAGAATTCGCATCTATTCATATGAATTGTCAAGAATTTGCATCCTTCTTTATGCGAAAAGCTCAGAATTCGCACACAGTTCTATACGAAAAGCTCAGAACTCGCACATAGTTATATGCGAAAAGCTCAGAATTCGCACATAAGCTCATGCGAAAAGTGAAGATCTCGTATCCTTTTTTATGCGAATTGTTTTAGTTCATACGAATTGTGCATACGAATTGTTCTTTGTGAGTGCCATACGAATTGTTGCATACGAATTTTGTACTTGTGATATTTTTTGTGATGTTCTGTGAATTTTACATTTGATTTTTCTGATTATCTGACTAACGATCTTTTCAAGCAATATTTTTTCAGATAAACACTAATCATGCCTTATACAGATGAGAAAGGAAATCTGTTTCTCACAAACAGGGATTGTGCATTGTCATATATGCCAAAAATTCCAAAGATTGAAGATGAGAATGAAAAGCTCAAACTTCAGAACTCAAAGCTGAAAGCTGAAATAGAGACTTTGAATGTCAAGCTTACAAAAGTTGAGATACAAGTATCTACATATCAAGCAAAAGGCAAAGAATGGCAGAAGAAAGTTGATGAGAGAACTAAATTGGAAAAAACTAAATATGAGAAAAATTTCAATCAGAAATTTCTAGAAAAGTAGAAACAGAAAAGAAAGAGATAGAAATCAGATGTGCCAAACTATCCAAACAAGTTTCTGGATTTGAGAAAATTGTCATTTCTGAAAGAGATATCTTTGATAAAGAAAAGAAAAATACTGAAAAGATAAATACTTTACTTTTCAAAGAGATTTATGAGAAAAATCAGAACTTGGAAAAGGAGTTTGAAACTGAGAGAAAAATTGTAACTTTCATCTTTTACAATGTAGACATACGAATTCTTGTGTTCTCTGTAGTTTAGTTTTATTTCTGTGAATACTACTACTACAGATTCCTCCCAATCTCTTGTTAATCTTTCCTAATCAAATCAATCTTGATCTCAATGGACCTCACAAGTGGTACCAGAGGCTAACGCAGAAATTTTTCTACGTACAATCGAGATCAAGTTGATTGATGTAACAGTTCACTGTCGTATTTAGTTTCTGAGAAATTTGTCGAATTCATTGATTTGATGTTATTTTGGATGAACTTTGTTGACAAATTGATTCAGAGGATATAGTCGATCATCATTGAATCAATTACATGTTCGAATTTCAATCTAGGTGGTCGAATTGATCGATTTTGATAAATGTTGGTGTGTAAACTGGTATATACTGTGGATTGATCAAAATCATTTGATTGTGTTTGTTTTTGAAAATTTGATGGAAAAAGATTGTAATCGATCATCCAGCGAGCTTAATGTCAAATTTTGGTGAAATAATTCAAAGATTTAAGCTGAACTCAAGTGATTTTTTCTTGAAAAATGTTCAAGATCGCAAGAATTCACATGATCAACGAAGAACTCGCATGAAGAACACGCTTGGAGAATTTGCATGTTGAAATATTTGAAGAATTTGCATCGAGAAATTCGCATGTCAGAATTCGCATGGTCTTTGAAGATGAAATTTTGTTTAAGTAAAGAATTCGCATGACAGAGAGATGTGAAATGTTCAGAATTCACATCCATACGAATTCTATGTGGCTAAAGTATATTTTAAGTACAGAATTCGCTTGGAAGAGTTATGCATAAAGTGAGAATTCGCTTAAAGGCTCATGCGAGAAGCGAGAAATTTGCACGTAGGCATATGCGAAAAATAGGAATTCGCATATAGGCCTCTGCGAATTCTGAGGTTTTCGGCTAAGCCTCATGCGAATTGTGCTCCTCATGAATAGTGATCTGCAAATTGTGACGTGTATGTGAAAAGTTTGTGATTTTATGCGAAAAGTGACTGTTCTGAACCCATTTTGCTACAAGTTTGCCTTGTTCCCGAGGTTTTTCGCATAATGCATATGTGTCATCATTCCTATCTTCCGTTGGTCACATATTTTGAACAACTGATCTAAATTTTTACGAGTGCTCATGTTTGTCAAGATTTTCAGATACTGGATGTTTGGAGTTAGTCTCTGATTGGATTAAATTAGCTGTCTGAGTATCTGCAATCATCAGTCTGGAGTGCTTCTTATGTTGTTAGACCATTGAGTGCTCTTGATCATTTTTCTGACCTGATCAATCAGTAGTGTGAGCGACTACAATCATTGTTCTGATGCTTTGGTTGTGTTTCAGAATTCTAAGTGCTTATAATCATCCAGCTGATTCGTGAAGAAAGGAGTTCTGAGTTTGATTGTTTAGTATTTGGAAAGCTATTAGAAAATGAGCGTCTTTCATCAGTTGTTGAACAATTATCAGAGTTGTCTTCTAACCCTTGCATTGTAGTGTTTGCTACCAGATGCTACCTCCTGTGAGCTGAATCAGATTAAGTTCTTAAGCTGAATTCTTATTCAACTTGTGGTTCAAAGACATATCAGATGTTATATACTGAAGATGCACTTTGGGTGTCATTCCATAATCCGCACATTTCATTCTTGTAGGCGTAACGAATGTGTTGGGTTTACAAAAGATAAAAGTTGTCTTTATGTGCACTCAGTCGAGGTTACTGTCTAGATCAGATCTAATATTAAAGTTGAAACTTCAAGGATATGAGCTAATTTTAAGGGGGAGCTAGAAGAGCTTTGAAGTTTATGCAACGCTAAGTTTTCTAAAGAAATAAAGGGGGAGAGAAGTTGGAGCTGAAGTGGATGATTGCTTTACAAAACTTAGGGGGAGAATGTTAGAACATAAATATATTCTATTTAAAAGTTTAGTAAAGTAATCCTTTTGTATTTGTATTGGGCCTTGTACTTGGGTTTGGGCTTAAATATGTAACAAGGGTATTGGGGTATAAATAGGAGTCTGTTAGTTCATTGTTTGTAACTTTCATTTTTTACAATGTTGACATACGAATTCCTGTGTTCTCTGTAGTTTAGTTTTATTTCTGTGAATACTACTACTACAGATTCCTCCCAATCTCTTGTTTATTTTTTATATCAATCAATCAACTGATCTCAATGGACCTCACAACATGAACACTAAGAATTTGCATGAAAGATTATGCGAATTCTAAACTTGAAAACAAGATTCGCATAAGGCTTTGAACTTTCAAAAATTTCAAATCTAAAAAATTTAAGTATTAACCTTGAAATCCAAGAACACGCATGGTGTTCATCCAAACCCAAGAGCATCAAGTATGAACCCAGATTTCAAAAACACAAGTTTAGCATTAAAATCCAAAATTTATGAACAGATTGATTCGATTTCAGGTTTAAAACAAGATTAAACCATTAATTTCTCAAGAACACCAAGAACAGTTTGAATATCAAACGAAGAGTTGATATTTAAATTTCAACCAAAATCCAAAATCAATCCAATATAATCCAAATTTATTATTGATTAGGGTTCAATTATTACAACCAAACATGTCTTAAGTTCCAATTTTAACAACGAAGAACAAAATTTAGATTCAAGTATTAAAAATTTCTAAGTTCTCAGTTGAATATGAAGATGAACAGTCCACGAAAAGTTCAAATCCAAAACCCTAATTTGAACTAATCCAGTCAAGGTATCCTGCAATAATCGATACAACAAACAAATAAAATCAATAAGAATCGAAACAAGAATAACAATTAGCCTTGAATCGAAGGATCAAGGTTAAGAAATCACAAGTCGCAAGAGAGGGTTTAAGAGTTATAAGTGAGAGAAATACGTAAGAAAATCCAAAGTGTGAAAAGTGATATTAATCCTGAGAAAACCAAGTATTTTATACTCAAGATGAAATAAGACACGTGGCACAAATTGATTTGATCATCACTTTTCGCATGGCGTTGTATGCAGATTGTCTTAGAAAAAATAAGACAATTGTGTGTGAGGATTTCACATGAAACAATATGCGAATCCTTGTGCCTAAGACACAAATCGCATGACTCAGTGTGCGAATTTCAACTTTTTCGCATGGCAAAGGATGCGAGAAGTGACATTTCGCATGTTGAGGGGTGCGAAATCCATAAATTTGCATGCAACAGTGTGCGGATTCTTAGAATTCACATACCACTGTGTGCAAATTTTGGACTTATCAAAATTTCCAACAATTTTGAAAAACATTCTAAACTTGGAAACTTGCCAAAAATGGAAACCTTTTCAAAAATTTCCAAAAATAGAAACTTTCCTAAAAAGAAAATTTTCCAAAAATGGACGTTTAAGCTCAATTTTATTTATAAAAAATATTTGACACACACACACTCACTTACTCCTCCTATACATTTGTTCGAATGATCACGGTTGTGCTCCCCCTTGACTTGACATCTGATTTTCTCCCCCTTGACTTAAGCTGGACTTTCAGGATTTGTACAGATATGCTCCCCTTCATACCTGCATTTATTCAACTTATTCAATGTTCTTGAAAACATTTTACATTCTCCTTCAAAATATGCTCTCTTAAAAAATATAACAAATTTTCATTCTCCCCCAATTATTCAATATTCAAAAAACATAAGAAATACTCCCTTAACAATATGTGACAATCAGAGAATCCTTCAATAGTATTCTTTGAAGCATGAGTCCTAATCTGAATTGACTAGAAATCAATCCTTTGACATTGAAGACTGAGTCCTGAGCTGCTTTACTCAGAAGTCATAACTCCTTCACTCCTTTTTTAGTGTTGATTCCTGCATCACAGGTTGAACAGGTTTTGGTACCCAGATGAATTTGGGTCCATATTTGTTAGAATGTGAAAACTTCTTAGAGTGGTTTCCACCTCTGTGAAATACAATATCATGAGAATATACTCTGTAAGAACCATACCAGTTGTAGATATGTTCTTTGTGAACAAAATCATCAGTGCAACAATAAGAACAACATAATTTTCTTTTGGCTAACCTGATTAAGTGATTTGTAGACTTAATAAAATCCGGATTAGTAAAAGATTTACCTTTAGGTGCCTTGTTCTTGTGTACCTTTGAAACTTGAGCACTTGATTTCTGGTATTTGTCAGCTTCTGGAGATCCCTTAACAACCCAGATCATCTGATCTCTCTTAGATGCTTTCTTTCCAGATTTTGAAAAGTAAGTAGCCTTTTTATCTACTGATTTGACATAAAATGAACTTGGAGATATAATCTAATATGTTTTCAAGACGTTTGATTTAACATTCGTTTTCTTGAAAACCATTTTCTGTAATAAGCTAGAAATAGATTTAAAAGAACAAACTGATTCAGCTGAGTCATCATCATAGGAAGATAAGTTAGTTGTATCAGTTGTTATTTTATCAGACAAAGTAGCATTTGCTATTTCTAGCTGTTTGATTTTATCAGTTAATTTTGATTTTTCATTATAAAGCTTATCAAACTTGTTTTGTAGATCAGATTTACTCTTTTGTCCTTTCATATATCAGAAGATAAAGTAGCTAACTTGCTAGTCAGTTTTGCAATCTTAGTTTCAAAACTTTTCTTTCTGATTCAAAATCCTTTTCTAAGCTTGTATTTTTCTCATAAATTTCTTTGAAAAATACTACATTTTTCTTTTCAGTAGTTTTCTTCTCTTTTTCAAAGATATCTCTTTCAGAAATTAATATCTTTTCAAATTCAGAAACCTGCTTAAAAGTTTAATACATCTGATTTCTAAATCTTTCTTTTCTTTTTCAGCTTTCTTAAGAAAGATCATATAATCTTAGATTGAAAGTTTTCTCTAGCTCAACTTTTTCATTCTTGCTTCTCACTTCAACCTTTTTAATCCAATCAGCTCCTTTTGCCTGGTATGTAGATACATGTTTTTCATCTTTCTTCAGTTTGACATTCAGATTAGCATTTTCAGCTTTAAGTTATGCATTCTGAAGTTTAAGCTTCTCATTTTCAGCTTCAATTTTTGGTATCTCAGACATGTATGCCACAACACAATCTCTGTTTGTAAGAACATTGTTCCCTTTTTCATATGTGTAAGGCATATTGAAAATATATCTGAAAAGATGTTTGAAGTGATCGTTAGTCAAATAATCAGAAAAATCAACCTTGAAAAATTATTCAGAAGAATATCCAAAAATATTCAATGTATTGAATTCACACACCAAGTTAAAACAATTCGCACAACAAAAACAATTCGCACAACAAGGATGAGGATACTCCACTTTTCACACAGAGCTAGATGCGGATTCTAGCTTTTCGCCCACTGTAGGATGCGAAAGCCTACCTCTCACACAAAGAGAGGTACGAATTCTGGACTTAGTAGAATTTTCCACTTCCAACCTTGAACTTTTCGCACAACAACAATGAGATGTGAATTCCTCCCTTAGTCAAATTTTCAATCTTCAACTTCCCGTACCGATTCTTTTCGCACAAGAAGAGATGCGAATTTTATCTTTTAGTACAGTGCATCATGCGAATTCCTCCTTTTCGCATGTTGTGCTATGAAAATTCCTCACTTAATACTCTTTAGACTTTCAGCTTGATGCAAGTTCTTCCAATCTCATGCGAGTTCTTCAGATCTTGCGAATTCTAAAGATATCGAGTCCAAAAATCACTTTAATCCACTGTTAACCCTTCAATTATTTGAATTTGCTCACCAAACTTTGTGATTTTTTTTCAGATTATCATCGTGAACAACCCTCAATCATCAATTTCACCAATAACAAACATGATCAATGAAATTAGATCAAATTACAGTTCGAGAATATCAAGAACACAAAAATTACAAATTCGAGAAATTGATGTGGAAATCTTGTGAATTGGTGAATACAATGTGAACAAGAAATGATCTATAACACTATACGAACACAGTGCAACAAATATTTTACCAAAAGCATCACAAAATTTCAAATTCGATCAATGAAACAGTAACATTCGAATTCTTCAAAATGAACAGTGAACTATTTGATCTTGGGATCAAATTCTTCCAATTTGTTGATGGTTGATCAATCTAATTACTCTGAGTTTGCTCTGATACCAATTCTGATTCCAGATTCAAGCATTTGACATTCAAAGATTAAAAATAAGATCAAGAAACTAGAGAGAGAAATTAGTCACAAGTCACAATATCATATATCTCACGTGAATGTTTACAAGACTTGAACAATGAAAAGCTTCTTACAAGAAAACAAAGCAAGGCAAGGTATTTATATGGGTCAAACATACCTTGACCTCATACAATACTTACAAAGTAAAAGTCAAAACAACAAATACAAATTGAGTCAAACTCTAGATCTAACAGACACTTTTGCTGAAAAGGTATCGCGGCTCAAAGCCTTGCCGCGACAATGCCTCGACGATAGTGACCCTGGCATTCTCGCTGGGCACTATTGACCCAAGTGTACCGGGCGTGGTAATCCCATTGAGAGAGTGACACAATGATAGTGACCCTGGAACTGTCGCCAGACGTTATTACCCCAAGTCGCCCGGGCTCCGAAATTCGACTTTTCTCACGCGGTAACTTCCAGACTTAACTAGAATCTCTAAGCGAACAAGCAATACATCTAGAACTACCAACTATAAATGAATTAAGGATATACGGAGACAATTACTTACCCAAAATTCCGGGTGTTACATAATTCCTTATGCACAATAGAGCTTCTGCAAGGATAGCATAGAACTTCTATTGCACAAATCAGTTGTTTGAGATTGCTTATTCATTCAGAACTCTACAATCATCAATCAGGTATGTTATTTCTTCCAAAATCATCCAAATATGTTTTTCCCCAAGTAAAACTTTGGATAGTCAAAATCTTTATGTTTAAGTGTCACAAATGGATTATTTTTGATCTAAGAGCCTCTACACTTCGTTACATAGCCTCTGAGTAAAAAATACATCCTCTGTGAAACTCATTCTCGATCAATCCATTGATTTTCAAATGTTTAGGTAATCAAAGGTGTAATCATATGGACAGAGGTTTCGGTCTTAGAGTGTAGAGGATCTGTTTGCACATAACCTCTTCTGCAGATATTAACAAGTGTGTGTTTCATCTTCTTCTAAGACGCTTGTTATCTCTTGAAAGGCACAACCTTGTTAATCTAATTAATCTCACGTGCGTGTACCATGGCATATATACATGTCCCCCATGTTTGAAACGTCCATGGACGCGTGTCATTCTCTCAATGGTTGTGCCTCAACCATCGTTTGGGGATCACCCCTTCCACTTGAGTACCATTTTCAAATCAGATTAAAACCCCAATTCCCCCCATTTTTCTCTTTACGCTTTCTTCTTCTCCAAAATACTCTCAAGATAAATCTATAAATTTTTCTCAAAGCACAAATGGCTTCCAACTCTAAGAACTCGATTGCCAACAACCCCCTTCCCCTACGTAATGATGACGAACAACATTCAAACAGTGACCAATCGCACAACCAAGGTACTGCTAGCCGACTTCAATCGTTCGAAGCTTCGGGTTATCATATCGCCCCTCTCCCTCTGAAACCAAACAACCACTATGTGGTCCTCAATACCCCTAATCCTTTTACTGAAAACCCACTTGTTGAACAGGGCCCTAACTTCGAACAGAAATGATATCCCTGAAAGATATGTACACCAGTACTGGAAAAGTTGCCTCTTTGACGAGGATTGCAATTCTGTTATTGGATACATCTCCACAATGATGGAGAACGTGTACTGGAATTAGGGATAAACATACTGTTGATTTCCACCATCTTTGAACATCCGACTAGAACACAATTAGGAATAGTGAAATATGTCGTTGAACCTACAAATGATGAGTTGGTAGAGTTCGTAAGGTTCTTCTGGTACAACAAAACAATAAAAAAGAGGACCAAATTCCGAAGACAACACTTACCCATATGTGGAATGTGCTCTTTTCCATCCTGAACCGTACACTGACCGGAAAAATTGGGAGCCCTGATCAGTCTAGCCACAACATCTTGGCTATAATATATGGAGTTTATTTTAACCTACCAATGGATTATGCCAGATTACTTCTCAGAGAGATTGTAGGTGTTGTGGTAAAAAAGAGAGAGGACCAGGACAGAAACAAGCTCTGCCCTTATTGATGTTCCCTAGAATCATCACCATTCTACTTGGCCACTTCATTATCGATGATGGTCTCCCAATGAATGGCGACCCAATCAGAATGTTTGTTATGATAACCCACAAGCCCACCATTAATGCAGATGGATGCCCAAATGCCAGGCCCCTTTCAGAAAAGATGTTAGTGTATGTGAGTGCGAAGGAAGTATAGAGGGAGTACAAACATGGGTTTAGGACTCCCAAACTGAGTCTTGTGACCCCCCACGCATAGGAATGGACCTTGGTGAGCAAGTAGTTGAGAGAAGAGGAAAGAAGATTGAGAAGAAGAGAGGGAAGAGTTGACAGGAGATAAGGGAGAATTCAAGAAAAACAAAGGGTGGTAGAACAAGAAATCCCAGAAGTACAAGTTCCAACAGAGGCACCTTCCACTACCGAGGTGAATGCACCTCCAGTGGTCCCTAAAGACCAACATCTGCAGAGGAAGAGAAGAAGATTAAGCAAGGTTGTTGTCGAAGAAGAGCCTATTATCTCAGAATAACCACAACAGAACCCCCTAAGCTTGATTTCTTTAGCTGCAGAAATTGCAAGGGAGGTGGCTGAACCCTCAACCCCACAAGAAGTCAGGGCAGAGCCTTTGCCTCAAGTAACAGAGGTTATGGCAAACATTTCCAACATGTATGATGAAACTTCAAGTCCCTCAGAGGTAAGGGAAGAGCCGCTGGAGCAATCCTCAACACCTATACAAAGAGCCCAGAGATCGAATTTCTCGAAGGGATGACCTTCAGAGAAAGGCAAATGGGAGATGGGCACTCCCCATTAATAGAAAAGGTAGATGAGGGAGAACAATCGTAGGAGGAGTTAGTCGAAAAAGATGCCTAAGATTGTTAGAGCATAAATATGTTGGATACAAGATCATAGAATACTGAATATTGAAGTCAAAGCTGAAGTCAACACTCAAGCATCAAAGTCAAAGTCTAGTGTAATAAAAGTCAAAGTCAAATATTGTATTTTGTGTTTTCTAGTTTTGTGCGTGTTTAGTGTTGTGTGCGCGTTTATATTCTTGTAGTGGTGTGCATGTTTGTTGTGTTTGTATAAATTGTGTGTTGTGTGTGATAGACTTGTAGCACAACAGAGAGAGTCATACGAGATATATTGTTAGAGAGAGAAAGTGTGTTGGGAGCATTTGTAATCGCATTCTGAGATTAATCAAAGTTGTTCTTAATTGAAATTGTTGTTGTCATGTTGATATATATTGTTTTTGGGATAACAATTGGTATCAGAGCAATGAGAAATTCAGATAAACTTGGATCAATTCAAGATTTTTGGTCGTATTTTCCAAGAACTCGCAAGTCGACTGTACTACTGTGAATTTTTCGAATTAATGATGATTTGAATCTGATTTTGGTATTGTTGTAATCGATTTTACGTATAGAAAATATTTCATTTGTAACTCATAGCCTAATTCGTATCTGTTTAACATGAATTTTGGATTTGGTATAAGTTTCGGTTCGAGTTCATAATAGCCTGTTCTTCAGATCGAATCTATAATTTTGGTGTATTAGTTTGAAATCAAATCGTTGTAAACCATTCGAAATATGTTTTAGATCAAGCCTACAAAGTTTCAAGCTCATTGGTGAAAGTTTGAATCAAAATCAGTGCAAAAATCGAGTTTTGGAACTGTGCAAGTCAAGAACTCGCTAGATCCAAAGAGCTCGCAGGCCAAGAACACGCAAGGGTGAAAGAACTCGCAAAGACCTACAACTTGTTTGAAGTGAAGAACTCGCAAAGAGTTGTGTGCGTGAAGTAGAAATGTGCAGATCACAGTGTGCGTGTTTTTACTGTTTACTTTCTTCCTTGTGCGCGAAATCAAGTCTGCGAGAAGTTAATAGTTTGCGAGTTTGTGTTTAGCGAGATGTATCCTTGTTCAAATATATTCTAAGTCTAGAACTCGCAAGGCTTTGCAAGAAGTGAAAGAACTCGCACACAGTATCGTGCGTGAATCTAAGAACTCGCATAAGCCTGCGTGCACGAACCTTGGTTCACGTAAGCTTCGTCGTGCACGAAACTGAAACTCGCACACCTCTTTATGCGAGAAGTGAAGTTCACGCAGCCTGTTGTGTGCGCGAAGTTCAATACTCTCACATAGGCTCTTGCGCGAAATATTTTCTTTCTTTGTTATGCGCGTTTTAGACTTAGTAAATTTTTTCTAATTTTTCTGAAATTTAACTGAGTTTGATTTTTGTAGATCCAATTTGTTTTCTGAATTTTGACGATCATAGTAAGAAGTATATATCCAAGATGACTTCCAAAGACGCTCTCTCCATCAATACAGACGTAAAACCTCTTGTTCTATTCAAAGGAGAATATGAACAGTGTAATGATCGTTTTCAAGACTTTGTCGACCGACATGCAAATGGAGAAAACATTTACTTATCCATCATAAAAGGACCAATGAAAATTCCTAGTGAGGAGATTCCTGATGAGGATAATGAATCAGATGGTGATGGAGTTCTGAAGACAAAGACTGTTGATAAAGATATTTCTCAGTTTACTGAACAACAAAAGAACCGGTACAAAGTTGACAAACAAGCCAGATCTCTACTTTTGCAAAGCGTAAGTAACGAAATCTACATCAAAATAGACAGTTACAATGAAACTGCCAAATCAATGTGGGATCAGTTGCAAAATATGATCATGGGTTCAAAGGTAGGCAACCAGATGAAAATGGCAAACTGTATAAACAGTTATGAAGAGTTTTAAGGCTAAAGAAAATGAAAGCATGGAGGAAACATACGAAATTTTGTGCTTTTATTGAATGAACTTTCAAAGAATAAAGTCACAAAGAAGCAAATTGAAAACAATGTCCAGTTCCTAAGCATTCTGCGGCCAGAATGGAAAAAGCACACTCGTCGGATGAAGCAGATGGAGGACTTGAGTGAGATACCCCTCCACGAAGTTTATGAGACTTTGAGACAGAATGAGGAGGAGGTTGAAGAGAAAAGGAATTAGAAGAAAAAGAAAGTTGAGAAGGTTGCTGACCCCATTACACTGGTAGTTGGAGAGAAGGAGAAATAAAAGAAAGAGAAGAAAAAGAAGAAAAAAGTAGTGATTTCCAGTTCTGATTCTGAGTCTGAATCTGACAGTGACGATGGTGAAAACCTCAAGCAAGCTATGCTTCTACTGACCCATGCATTTCAGAAGAAGTTCTACAAGAAACCGGGTTCAAACTCACAGAGGTATTCTTCTGGATCAAAGAATTACGAACACAGGGAAAATAGTTGAAGGTAGGAGATTCGAGGAGAATAGATTTGGAGATAGAAAGCCTGAAGAGAAGAAGAGATATGTGAATGAATATGGTAGTGCTACGAAAAAGAGTGAAGAGCTAATAAGTGCTACAATTGCGGGAAGGTTGGCTACTTTGCGAAGGACTGTCGAAAGCCAATTGTCAGAAATGTTGAATATTACAAGTAGAAGATGTTGCTTGCTACACAAAAGGAAGCGGGGAAAGCCCTTATGGCGGAAGACGATTTCTGGCTAGACCATTCTGAGGACGAACAAGAAGAGATAGCACACATGTGCTTGATGGGCAGAGAGGTGAAAGATGTTGATTCTGAAGAAGAGACATCTGATGAGGTATTGAACTTATCTGAATCTGATTTTATGACCAAAATGGAAGCCATGATGGTAGAACATCAAGATCTTCAAAATAAGCTGAAAAAGGAAAAGAGTAGAGTTGAAAAGAAAAATCAAAAGATCTTTGACCTTAACAAAGCAGTTATTGGAAACAAAGATATGATTGATTCTCTACGCAAATCTGTTTCTGATTTTAAACAAGAAAAAGATTGTTTTGAAAGTAAGATTTATGATTTTGAATCTAAACTATCTAAGTCTATTTCAGAAAAGAAAGAAAGTGTTCTAAAAGCGTTTAAATTGCAGGTTGAGAACAAGAACTTAGAGAAAAAGGTAAATGGTTTGGAAGCGAAATTGTATGCTAGAGGTCAAACAGATCAAACCATTTTCTTAAACACACCAAATGAGGAAGCTGATGTTAGAAAGAAGTGGGGTCTCGGTTACGAAAACCCACATTATCTAAAGAAAGCTATCAGAAAATAGCCAGTTTTGTATAATTTGAATTTTCTGTATGCGGATGCTAAATATCCTCATTTGAAACCCAAATTCGTTACCAAATCACCTGATGAGGTTGAAGCTAAAGAAGATGAGAAAAGAAAGAATTTAAAGAAAATGCAACTACCATTATGTTATCAAAAGCTGAATGATAATTATCTTTCTGAAAAACCAAAGGTTCTTTCAAATGACTATTTTGCTAGCTGAATAATTCTACTACTGAGATGGAGGCAAAACCAGTTAAGGCTAAGATTTATGTTCCTCAACTCATTCTAAAAAGTAAAAATATTTGAGCTTGAAAATGTTTTAACTGATGAAAGAATCTTGGTTGATATTGAAGAAGTTGTATTTTCTACTGTTATAAAGAACACAGTTTTAAATGTTGAATCTCAAAAGTGTTCAAATTCTTCTAAAGCACCTCAAACCTCTGAATCTGATTTTGATGACTTATTTGCGTCTGCAAATGATTTTTTAAATTATGACGAAGGTGTGTTGATGAGATTGATATGTTTGACTTTAATGCTAAACTTCCAGATCATTCTACTTTTGTTATTAATGGAGAAGCTTTACCAAGTGTGCATGAATTAGGTGAATCATTAACTAAAGTTGGTTAACCAGTTTCTGTGAGTACTGATTATTATGCAAAAGGTAAGAAGCAAAAGAAACAGTGCTGACAGAAACGGAATCACTTTGGTAAGCTCAAGAACAGGCATTCTCAGAAATCTGATTTTCCTAACAAATCTAAATCTTTTGTTTCAGATTTAAGGAAGAAAAGGTCAGAAGGTCGAACTGAATGGCGACCAAAACAGAAGATAGATGAGAGTTCTGAATCAATTCCTGATATGGATTGTAATAGATCTACTAGTAGTTCTTCTTATGTAGTTGGTAGTGTTGCTTCAAATAAACAAAACCTTGTAATTCCTTACAAGCGATGTTCAATAAAGCAATTACTCCGATTATCTCAATCTACTACTATGTCATCTAATTATAGACGGAATGATTTTGTCTCTCACCAATATTCTGATAATTGGTTTGGTACTTATCATGTTGGTACTTATAAGCCATATGTTTCAAAAGTTTTTCAAAAGCTCAAAGGATCCATTTACAAATGGATACCAAAATCTTGTGCCAAACTGAAAGGACCCGTTTTTAAATGGGTACCTAAATATGTTATTCCCTGATTTCTCTTATGAACACCCGTCATATGTGGTACTTGGATAGTGGGTGTTCCAAGCATATGACCGGGCAAAAGGATTTATTGTCTAATTATACAGAGAAATTATGCGGGAATGTACGTTTTGGCAACGACCAGTTCTCACCGATCTTAGGATATGGTGATGTGATACAAGATAATGCGACGATTACGAAGGTGAGTTACGTAGAAGGATTATGACATAACCTATTCAGTATTGGCCAGTTCTGTGACAAAGATTTAGTGGTAAATTTCAACGCCAAGAGGTGTTCTGTATGCACTGAAGATGGAAAAGAACTCTTGGTCGGCACTAGAAAGTCCAACCTCTACACGATAAATCTGTCAAAGGTCCAGACTGACAATCAAGTTTATCTATTATCAAAAGCCTCGTTGCAACAAAGTTGGTTATGGCACCGCAGGCTATCTCACCTGAATTTTCGTTATATCAATAAACTGGTCACTGGAAAATTGGTTAAAGGACTTCCTGAGCTGAGATATGAAAAAGAACATCTGTGTGCAGCTTGTGAAAAGGGTAAAATGAAGAGGAAAACTCACAAGACGAAACCCGAACAAACTACAAGTTCTCCACTTGAATTGTTTCACATGGATCTCTGTGGTCCAATGAGAACGTAAAGCATAGGAGGAAATAAGTATGTTTTGATAATAGTGGACGATTATTCACGTTACACATGGGTAAAGTTTCTAAGGACAAAAGATGAGATGCCCGAAGTACTCATCAACTTTTTGAAGACTACCCAGGTGAACTTGTAGAGGTAAGTAAAGCTTTTAAGGACAGATAACGGCACAGAGTTTAAGAAAAAAATTGTTGCAGATTATCTCGAATCGGTCGGGATAACACATCAATTCTTTGCTGCTAGAACTCTAGAACAGAATGGAGTAGTAGAAAGATGCAATCGAACGCTAGTCGAGGCCGCTCGCACTATGCTCAACCAGTCGGATCTACCTCTGTTTCTGTGGGCAGAAGTTGTCTCTACTGCATGTTATACGCAGAATCGCTCCATTATTCATAGACGGTTTGGTAAAACTCCTTATGCATTGAGCCTAGCATTAAACATTTTCATATTCTTGGTTGTAGGTGTTTTGTGCTTAATGATAGAGAGAACTTATATAAGTTCGGACCGAAGGCTGAAGAAGGAATCTTCATTGGATACTCACATACATCTGCTACATATGGAATTTATCTGAAAACGTTAAAGACTGTGATTGAAAGCGTTAATGTAACATTTGACGAGGATGTGGCTTCTGAACAAAACAGTCCAGAACCCGTACTTACCGGAGTTTTAGCTTCTGGACAAATCAGTCCAGAACCTGTATCTAATGAGACTAATTCGGATAAAGCATCTACTTATACATCTCATTTATCTGAATTAGATTTATTGTTTGAATTCTTTTATGATGAGTATCTAGGATCTAAACTTCCTAAATTTGTTGTGGTTGACAGGTCTGAAGATTCAACGACTAATCATCTAACCACTTCGGACGTATCTACTGAACTAGTTCCCCCGGTTCAGAAAGAAACTCAGATTCAAACAAATACTCCTACGGTTGAAGTTGTACCTGATCATGTTGAAACAGAAGTTACTACTTCAGTTGGCCGCACTGTGATGGATCATCAACAAACTGAACAAGTTGTCCCAACTGAAACTTCTGTACAAGAAACTTCAACTGTACCCCCAATCAATGTTGAACAAGAAGAAGCTGATACTGGATATTTAAATGAGAACTATGATCAATCTACATCGAATCCGCTCCCTCACGAACATAAGTGGACCAAAGAGCACCCGATAAGACAGATAATTGGAGATCCAACTTTACCAGTGCAAACTAGGTCTGCAACATTAAACATGTGTATGCATGATTCCTTTCATAGCAAGATAGAGCCCACTTGCGTATCAAAAGCTCTAGCTGACTCGAATTGGGTTACTGCAATGCAAGAGGAGCTAAATTAGTTTGAAGCCTTGAAAGTCTGGGAGACTTGTACCAAGACCTGAAGGTAAATCTATAATTGGTACAAAACGGGTATTAAAAAACAAGATGGATGAAGATGGTATCGTAATCAGAAACAAAGCACGACTTGTCGCAAAAGGTTACCGGCAAGAGGAAGGCATTGATTACGACGAGACTTACGCTCCAGTAGCACGTATTGAAGCAATTAGAATGTTTCTTGTGTATGCTGCTCATAAAAACTTCACCGTCTACCAGATGGACGTGAAGACTGCCTTTCTAAACGGTATTATTAAGGAGGAAGTCTATGTCTCACAACCTGAAGGCTTTGTGAATCCAGACAAACCAGATCATGTCTACATCCTGGATAAAGCACTTTATGGTCTTAAAAAAGCGCCTCGAGCCTCGTACGATGTTTTATCAAAGTGTTTGATCAAGTCGAGCTTCACAAAAGGTAAAATCGATACTACTTTATTCATTAAAAAGGAAAAAGCCTATATCATTCTTATTCAAATATATGTCGATGACATTATATTTGGCTCTACAAATACCAAATTCTGTAAGAAATTTTCAAACCTCATGGTGTCACGTTTTCAGATGAGTATGATGGGAGAGATGAATTTCTTTCTCGGATTACAAGTCAAGCAATTTTCCACGGGAATTTTTATCAACCAAGCTAAGTACATTTTTTATATTCTTCGGAAATTCAAAATGGAAACTTGTAAACCTATTGGAACCCTGATGGCACCGAGAACTAAGATCGGCATGGATCCTTCGGGAAAACCTGTTGATGTTAGAACCTATAGAGGAATGATTGGTTCTTTGATGTATTTAACTTCAAGTAGGCCAGATATTATGTTCTCTACATGTTTATGTGCAAGATATCAGGCTAATCTAACAGAATCCCATATGTCTGTAGTTAAGCACATATTTCGATATCTGAAGGGGACTACAGATCTTGGTGTGTGTTATCCTAAAGATACTGGTTTTGAAATGACGGCTTACTCAGATGCAGATCATGCTTGCTGTATGTTAGACAGGAAGAGCATATCGGGTCATATACAGTTTCTTGGAAATAAACTCGTTAGTTGGTCATCAAAGAAACAACTGTGTGTTTCCACTTCAACGGCTGAGGCAGAGTATGTTGCTGCTGCAAGCTGCTGCTCTCAGGTGTTGTGGATGAGGACGCAACTGCGAGATTATGGCTTCAAATTTGACAAGATTCCGATTTACTGTGACTCTAAAAGCGCCATTGCAATATCAACAAATCCTGCACAGCATACAAAGACCAAACACATATGTAAGGTATCATTTTATCAAAGACAATGTCGAAAAAGGTACAATAGAACTTTATTTTGTAAACACTGATTATCAGCTTGCAGATTTTTTCACCAAGCCTTTAGATGAAAAGAGATTTAATTTTTCTTGTCTCTAAACTTGGTATGTTAAATCTTAAGACTTAAATCAATGATTACCTATTAAAGTTTTCTTATTGTTATTGTTATTTTTCTTCATTTCTTTATCTATATTCTGAAAAGATATCTGCACTTTAACGTGTGTTCATGATCTCAGGGGGAGTGAGAGAAGATGATTAGATGATCTACATCCATTTGAGGGGGAGTTAACATTGTCTGCATATGTTTAACTGTTAAATTTTTATGATGCATATATGTAGGGGGAGTAAGAGTGTAAGAGTAAAAGTAAGAGTAAGGAGTATGGATTATGATTTCTGATTACTTCAGATCAGAACTCGTACATTCAATGTTTTACTGCTTTATGTCATTTTATTTTTCAATAAAGTTTTGTGAATAAATTTTGTACTTTGACGGACTTTTGACTGATGCAAAATGAGAGGATGCTTACACGATCATATGACAGGTTGAAAAGGTTTATTTCTATTCTTAATCTCATATATGGTTGAAAGAAGGACGACTTTCAATCATAGAAACCATTTTCTTAAACGTTCAAACAACTTCTGATTCTTAAACGATTTCATGAATATAGAAGTGTGATTTTTAAAATGTTTTTCACGTTACTTGTGCTGAAATGTTTTATAAACCGTATGTTTCCAAAGATAAATACTTGTGTATTATCTTTTCCATATACTGTCAAGTATTCATACACACACAAGTTTAATTTTTGTTGAATTTGTTCTTACCATGTCTCTAAATTGTAACAAAAAAAATTCGATGGTAAGACACCCCGATTGTTATTCAAAGTTTGAGTGTGATTTCATTTCTAAACGTTCTTTCAAGAATGTCTATATTTTGAATCGTATAGACAATATCAATTTTTGCTGAACAAAGCCTTGATTGTTATATCATTCTATTTGATCCTTTTGATACAATGTCAGATTTTCAAACAAGTTTCTTGTATTAATTTCATTTATTCATTATACTTGTTTGAAATATCTTCAATGTTTAAAAATGCTCAAATGTTCATGATTACATCTCTGAGCATACGTATATTTGACTTATATTTCATATTTTGTGCTTCATTGCCAAGTTAAACCATTCTTGAGAAACATGATCTTTTAGGAAAATATGGGTTCATTGTGTAGGACTTAACTGAAACTTCTATGGATTCACATTAACCAGTGTTTCCTACCCAAGAAGTTAATCCTTAGTGATCGAGTGTGAGAAGTCAAACAGAAATGAGTGTGGGTTGTGTGAAGAGGTAAAATGAAAAAGAGAGTTTGGTTAGAAGTGAGCTCAATGATTTAAAAGAAAAGTGGGTGTGACAACATAGTAAAAGAATATCAAACTCTGCACCAACTTTTTCTGAGTCGGGCAGCCACATTACTAGTGTTTCACAACTATTCGTGAACATTATTGAAACAGGCAACTAGCCCATGCCAACTCTTGCTATAAACCCCACCAGCTACTCATTTTCTTCTCAACAAGAAAGTGTTTCATATTTTAAGGGGACACAACACATAATCTATCTGATTTTCATTTGGAAAATCTGGATATTTAAAAAGAAGGAAGTCTGCCCCACCTTCGTACTTCGATCATGCACAATTGAGTTTGTGTTTAACTGTTGTTGTCTCAATGGTTTACACAATTTTGAGCCTTATAAAAGCAATCATCATGTGCTTAATTCTTTCTAACACTTGCACGAGCACACAAGGAATTTGTTTTCTTGTCATAACGTTCATAGAAATTCCTCTGTGGTTTTCGATGATTGAATGGAAGCCCTGGGGGAGTGAACATCAAAAAGCTCCTTTCCAATGTGTATTCATTACACACAATGACTTCGTGTTACTGACAGACATCTTAACTGTTTCATTTGTTGATTCAGGTGTTACACTCTAATTTGTCTGGATTTGAAAAGATCTAGATGAATATCTTTATGAATTGACGAATGGTCGGAGGCTCCATTTTTGAAAGATCAGTGGTCAGTTACAGACATATCTTATTGACAGTTTTCATGATCACTATGCTCTAATCATCAAAAAGCGGGAGAATAGATCAAAAAATGTTGGTGGAAAAGAGAAGCTAATATCAGTTATGGGGAGAAGTTACAAGAAATTAGAGAGTTGAAGAATATTTGTTGTCAAAGATTGAAAACTGGAATGGAGAGTTTCAAAGATTTCTGAAGATGAGCTGAATTTACAGAAATTTTCTTTGAAGATATTTTGCTAAAGCATTCTGAGCAAATTCTGAAGATAATTTCTTTCTGAAGTCTGAAAGAGGTTTGAGATAACCTTGAGGAGATTGTTATTTGTTTAAAGACATACTTTGGGAAGATTACAGATTTTTAAAGATCAAAGAAAGAAGAGATTGTTTCAGGCATAAATAGAAGACTGAAGTTCAAATGCAAAAGTTGATCAAAGGAGGAGATTACATTTACTGAGCTTAAAGAGGGAGCTTGAATTGATAAATTCTTTTAGAGATGATCTTGAATCCAAAGGGAGAGATTGTTAGAGCATAAATATGTTGGATACAAGATCATAGAAGACTGAAGATTGAAGTCAAAGTTGAAGTCAACTCTCAAGCATCAAAGTCACAGTCTAGTGTAATAAAAGTCAAAGTCAAATATTGTATTTTTTGATTTCTAGTTTTGTATGTGTTTAGTGTTGTGTGCGTGTTTATGTTCCTGTAGTGGTGAGCATGTTTGTTGTGTTTGTATAAATTGTGTGTTGTGCGTGTTAGACTTGTAGCACAACAGAGAGAGTCATACGAGATCTATTGTTAGAGAGAAAAAGTGTGTTGAGAGCATTTGTAATCGCATTCTGAGATTAATCAAAGTTGTTCTTAATTGAAATTGTTGTTGTCATCTTGATATATATTGTTTCTGGGATAACAAAGATGGCACACCACCCCACCCCCTCCCTGTGCAAATCGGATTACTGACTCTGGGTGGTCTAGCAGCAAGAGTCATTGAAGAAGAGGTGCACACCTCGAACCCATCCCTAGCTAATTGAACAAAGGAACCTTCTTCCTTATCTGCTCCAATAATGAACCAGGGAACCACCCAACTGGTCGTGTCCTCTCAAAAGGATACAATCATTGAAAGAAGTGTTGACTTGCCCACCAACATGCCATCACCCCGCACAGAGGCATGTGTTGCCTCTCCACCACACTTGACGAACCAAAACGATTATCCAATGCAATTGTCAGAAATAGAGCACAGAGGCGAGGAGGTACTAGAATAACCTCTTAGCCAACATAATGTATCACATGAGGTCGGCTCTGGACCCCCACTTGTTGGTGATGTTGTCAGAACACCCGTAGCATCTTCATCATTCTTGGATGATGATTTGCAAGGATCAAATGGAAGTCCTAAATAGCGCAACATCGATGCACGCTCTCTAGGCATCCCAGGAACAGGGATTCTGTTAGCCCTACTTCTTATATTGTAAAAGAAGATAAGCCCTCAGAGCTAGAGGACCTCTGTAGTAGAAAACATGTTGTCTTTAGAGACTCTGCAAGCTCTGCATAGAGGAGCCTAACTAGATGATCGTTGGACCACAGAGCTTCTGTTCTATGCTCTGTGGTAGCCACCTCTGTCCTACCAACACTTTAAAGATCAATAAGTACATGTTCTCTCTAAGCTATAGTTAGCCTATGAAGGTTTCCCACATGTACAGAGAAGTTGTTATTGCACCTTTCTAGGTGGCAGCCCCTCATTAGTTGTAGGCTTGACTTTGTGTAATATTCTCCTATAAATAGGCATATTTGTTTTGTGATTCACACGGTTCAACATATTACACACACTTAATGTGTATCCCAAATGTGTGTAAACAATCAAGATGGACAACAAAATTCGATTCAATAAGCCATATGTATTGATTTCAAATACCACATATTACAATCTCTCTCTATTACAATATTTCTCTCTCTATACCGATTCTCTATGAAATCACTTCTAATTGCTACCAGATTAGCAAGAAAAATAAATCTATTTATACCTACATACAATATAAGGAACAAAACAAATAAAACTAACATTACAAGAGCTTTGACTTTTTCTCCTTTAATGAGATGACTTTGACTTTTGTTTGAAGGCTTTGACTTGCATATTTGACTTTCAAACTAGATGATCTTGGATACAACAAATATTCTCTAACACTTCAACACATATACTGCAAACAGTAGCTAGAGAGAGACGTGAGTCTGAGAGAGAAATCCACACACAGTAAGTGAGTGTTCTTGGTGTTCATCGAGTGTAATTTTCTTGGTGTTCATCAAGTGTAATTTCTCAGATTCTTAATCAATATATTGACGACGATGGCTCAGTTCTTGCAGTTTGTTTGTATTGCTCTATCTCTGTAGATCCTTACTGTTTCTACCTTTAAATCAATCAATTCTATTTAGCTTCCGTATTCTACTCAGTTTTATATTGATTGATTTAATCATGAGCTAATCTAGGACATCAATTGGTATTAGAGCAGGATTGGTTCTTTGCAATCGATTCGATCATTCTCCGAGTTGTTGATTGCTCATTGGTAGAAAATTGATTTCTAAATTTGTTCTCAATTCAAATCAGTCCTTGTTTTTCAATGTTTATTGACTAGTTCAATCTACAGTAAATTCAGTGATCTGTTCTTTGATTAGAAGGTAATTTTGTGTGTCTGTACGATTTTAGAATCTGTTTTTAAATCTGAGCGAAAGATTATGTTCAATTTCCTCTCAAATCTCTAGATTCAAATTTCCTTTGATCTACTCTGTTTTTATTCACAAATGGCGAACATTAATGCCATCTACACTGCTGGATCCCAGACTAAACCTCCCACTCTCCTAAGGGATGAATATCCCCAATGGAAGATTCGTATGATAAATTCTTCAAGGGAATCAGCAATGATCTATTCAAAGATGTGAAAAATGGTCCATATGTTCCCAATCTCACTGTTCCACTAGTGCCGACCACGACAACCATTGAAAAAGTTCCATCGCACATTCAGCCGAAAGATGTGGCCTCTTGGTCTGATGAAGCCTGGGAAAAAGTCGAGGTTGGGAGAAAGGCCAAACGACTTCTGATTATGGCTATTTCCAACGACATATTTCAATCACTAGATGCATGTGAAACTGCACACGAGTTGTGGTTTGAATTGGATAAACAATTAGAAGGTGAAGTTAAGACATTGAATAATAGAAGGTCTCAATGCCTTAACGAATACTACAATTTTGTTGCCAAACCAGAGGAGACTCTGCAATAGACATATGATCGATTTAATTCATTGATCAACAAGTGCAGAAAAGTGGATATCCTACGCACTAGAGAGGAGAACAATGTTCTGTTTCTTAAGAGTTTAGGTGATAAATGGCTTCAGCTTTTTATGTCTGCAATCCAACCAAGATCTTGATGCATGGTCGTTGCATGACATTTTTGGAACTCTTGTGGCCCAAGAAATGCACATTGTGAACGTCAAACCTATAATAGAAGGACCTCTGGTCTTAGTCTCAGAGTCTACAGAGGCTCTGACGAAGAAGACAAAAGACAAAGCCTCTGAGGATAGCTTTAAGGCACAAGTCAGAAGGAAAGGCAAAAAAGCATTGGTAGTGGAAAGTGACGAAGAAGAGGAGAGTGAAGAAGAGGAAGATGGTGATAACATGAGTTAAATTACTAAATGTTAGCCCCATTTCAGAATGTAAAAGTATTGAAAATATTCCAAGTCTTCCTCTGAAGACTTTCAGAGATAGTTATCAAGAACACCAAGTACACTCTAAAGGCAGTTCAGAGATAGACTCATCAGCACAGAAGACATCAAAGATAGCTTCATCAGGATAGTACATTGTTCACCTTTTTAGTCCTATTTCGCTCCATTGTTCAAAACTGTGCTTTTTCTTACCTGCTTATATAAAGAATTAATCTTTAGTACGGGGAATTGTACAAGAAGATACTATAAGATTTATTTAATCACCTTCAATGTTCTTGATAATCTAAAGTTTTATCCATTGAATATAAGTCTTGTTCTTTATTTATATTTTGGATATATCTTCTTTACTTTGAGTATGAATAAATAGTATGGTTTAAACAATATTTTCTTCCGCTGAAATTTCTTATAATTGTTTGTTTTAATCATCTAAGAAAGAATCTGGGATCCAACAATTGGTATAAGAGCTTGTTTGATTTTCTTAAATCAAATAAGATCAAATCTGACTTACTCGGGTTGATTCTTTTCTTATGACCCCGTTTTCATTTATGTGCATGTTTAGTCAACTTATTGTTTCCTTAAAAACATTATATGTCTTGATAAACATGCAAAAGTTTCATTTTCAGATTTGAAAACCACTCATCATATTTTCATATTTGAAAACCACTCATCGTATTCTATCTTGTTAAAAGATAAAAGATTTCAAGTATCATCTCATTTTAAGACTCGTCATATTTTTCTTTTAAAAAATGGTTAACCAAAGTATTAGTGCCATTTATACTGTTGGATTGTTGACAAAACCTCCTACTCTTCTAAGGGATGAATATCCTCAATGGAAGATTAGGATGGTTAACTTCCTGGAAGGGATGGACAACGATCTATTGAGATCTGTCAATAGTGGACCTTTCCAACCAATGGTTTTGGTTCCAAGAGTTCCATCTACAGAAACAACAATAGAAATCCTAACTAACTTTGAGAAAAAAGACATCTGGCTTTACTGAAGGTGAACTGACAAAAATGGAAAATGACTCAAAAGTTGTTCGTCTTTTGATAATGTCCATACCAAATGACATCTTTCAGGAGCTTGACTCTTGTGTAACTGCAAAAAAAATATGGGACCAACTGATAAATCAACTTGAAAGGGTTATTAAAACCCAAATGAATTGAAGGACACAGTGCATTAATGAGTATCATGACTTTAAACCTCTACCTGATGAAACTTTACAACCAACCTATGCCAGGTTTAATGTCTTGATAAATAAATGCAGAAAGTGTGAGCTCATAAGATCTAAAGAGGAAAAACAATGTACTTTTCTTAAAAAGCTTAAATGATGAATGGCTACAGTTGTCTATGTCACTTCAAGAAAATCAAAATCTTGAAGCCTGGACTCTTACAGGCATTTATGGCACTCCTGTGGCCCAAGAAAAGGAAGGTGTGAAACAAAAGGGTAAAACTTCTTTAGGTGGATCTCTTGCATTAATGTCAAAAGACAAAGATGTCTATGAGGAAAACTCTGAAGATAGTAAAACCAAAAGATCTAAGACATCGAAAGAAAAGTTTTCTGAAAAAGATCTAAAGAAAAAGTCAAAAAGAGCCATGATTGCAAATAAGAACATGACATCAGAATCAGATGAAGAAGAAGATGAGGACATGAATTCCTTTGCTCAATCTCTTGCATTAATAACTCACCAGTTTAACAATAGGTTTGGCAAAAAGGTATTTGAGAAAAGAAGAGACGAAGGAGATAGCAGAGGAGATAGAAGAGGATTTCATAAAGAAGGACACCATGTTGAGCCAAGATCAACATAGTACAGTGATCAAAAGGCCATTCAGTACACCTACCAAGAGCCTGCTCAATATCAGAGACCACAACAACAATACCAGAAACCACAAAGATTCTTTCAACAACCATCTCAGAAGCAAGAAGGAACTACTCTTCCAACTAGCCAAAATGATGGGAGATGTTTCAAGTGTGGCAAACAAGGCCATTTCTCTGCAAACTGCAATGGTAGACTGATCAAAGATCTAGACTACTACAAAAACAAGTACAAGTACAATGTGAAACAAAGAGTGCTTGTTGCATAGATAGAGAACTGGGTCTCTGACTCTTCCTCTGATGAAGAATCAAAACCATCCCATCTCTATGGAATGGCTGTAGCTAATGATGACCAGTCTGATGGATCCTCTCAAGACGTCTCAGAAAAGGTACATCCCCATCTACATCAGAATCTGAACTAGAAATGGATGTACTTAACTAACTGATGAATTTCAGAACCTGAAACAAAAGTTTTTTGAGGAAAAAGAGAAAAGAAAGCAAGCCTTAAAAGATCCGAGTTTCTACAAAAGAGAAAAAGATCTTTTAGATGAAGAAAAAAAGAATTTTTTGTTGAAAAGTCAGAACTTGAGAAAACTCAGAGAACAAAAGAAAAATATTTCTCTAAAAAATTTAAAGAACTTGAAAAGGCTCTAAAGGCAAAAGAAAAAGAAGTAAAAAGATCTGAGTATGAAAGGCTCAAATCTATAGCTTTAACAAACTTTTTTCAAAAGGAAAGAGAAGTTCTGCATTAATCTTTACAAAGAAAGGAATTGCAAATTAGAAATTATCAAGATGCTCAAAATGTGCATATAAAGATAATTTCTCAGATGGATACTCAAGGCTTAGGATTTAATGAAATGGATCCATTTACTGGAAAGAAGAAAACATCTCTGTCTTCCACTTTTTGTATTGGAAAAATTCAGAAACCTGATTTCCCATCTCTGGAAAATTCAAATGTCTTCAAAAGAATCAAAACATCTGAAGGATCAAAACTCATAAACCTAAACTTCAGAAACATTTCTTACTCTGAATCAAAAACTTTCTTCAAAAATGTTTTGGATAAAAATAAGAAAAGATTCTGAAGCTTCTGCAACAAGAAAAGAAAAAGTTCAGAGCAATGATCCTAAAGAAATTTTCAGATTTGATTCCTTCATTATTCAAAAACCAGAGGTCTCTGAAATAAGTACCTCTGAATTGCAAACTCAGAGCACACTTAATCCAGAGGCACCTTTGTTTTTCCCAAGATCATAAGAAAAGGTCAGGACAACCTTCGAAGAAGACACTAAAAGAGTTTTTGAAGAGAGCACTCTTTCTGATTTGAAAAACAAATCCTGCACTAAAAGGATTATCAAAATTTCAAAATCCAGAGGGACTGTCAAATATTCAGATGTAGTCATCTCTGACCAGATCGAAAAGGATTTTCTTGATTTTGATTCTGATTATGATTCAGAGGTTGATGAACAATTTTTTTATACTCCAGATAATGTCATTCACAAAAGGAAAAAGACTGTTGGCTCTGGAATTTTAAACAAACCTGTTTCTATTTCAAAAAAAAAACCCAGAATACCAATATGTCTTGATTTTATGGATATGTGTCTGAAAGCCAAAACCTCTCTGGAATTGGAAAAGGAGATGAAAGAAAAAGCAAAGAGTAAAATATATGCTTCACAGTCTTATGCCCATAAGCCTATAAAGTTTACTTCTGAACAAAATGGAAAATGGAAAGATGTTAACCATTAGGTTCCTAATTGTGCAGTAAGCAAGAAACAAAAGGAGACTTTTTGGGCCAAAGGAAAGAACCATCTTCAAAAGAAGGCCACTTCTCATTCCAAGAAATTTGGACTAGATAGGAATTTTTGTAAAATTCCTAGTGCTGGGACAGATAATTTTCAAAGAAAAAATGTTTCCAATGTTCTTAATGAAAACAGAAGCTTTGCACAATCATCTTCATGTTCTGTTAGCTGTAACTGCATCAATCTTCTGATCAAACTGAAAAATCACTTCTCTGGCCCTCACTATTTTCTGAATGAGTCTCAAAAGAAGAAAATATCAGAGACCCAGCTTCAGAAGCGTCAAAAGAACCAGTCTGGCAAGTCATTAAAAGATGAAAAGCCACAATTGGAAAAAAAAACCTCTTCACCTAACAAACATAGACCCATTATGAGATGGGTAGCTAAAAATATTTATTTTGTCTTTCATAAACAACATATGCCCATATGGTATCTTGATTTTGGATGCTCAAGGCATATGACTAGAGATAAGAGTTTGCTATCCTCATTCAAAGAAAAACTAGGAGGAGTTGTATCTTTTGGAGATGACAGATAAGGACAGATCAAAGATTATGGGGAACTATCAAAAGGAAACATTTTTGTTTCAAAAGTTGCTTATGTTGATGGGCTAAAGCACAATTTTCTCAACATAAGTCAACTGTGTGATCATGGTTTTGATGTAAAATTTCAAAAGAAGCATTGTTCTTTTCTGCTTTCAAATACAGGTCAAGAAATGCTCAGAGCTGATAGAAAGGGTAATCTCTATTGAATGAACTTCACTAAGTACACAGACACACATTCAGAGAAACTCTGTTTAGTATTTCTGAATAATGAAGATGCATGGCTCTGGCATAAAAAGTTCTCACACCTGAAATTTTCTTCACTTAACAAGTTGGTAAAACTCAATCTGGTAAAGGTCTACCATTTATGAAGTTTGACAAAAGCCATCTTTGTTCTGCTTGTGAGATGGGTAAACCGAAAAGATCAACGCATAGAACCAAAAGTGATAACAACTGTTCCAGACCTCTACACATGCTACATGTCGACCTCTGTGGTCTTATCTATGTGCAAAGTCTATCTAGAAGGAAATATATTATTGTACTTATTGATGAATATTCAAGATATACATGGATTGAGTTTATCAGATCAAAGTCTGATGTTCTAGATATTCTGATTAATTTGTTGAAAAGGATACAGGTCCTGCTGAATTGTAAAGTTCAAAAATTGAGAAATGATAATGGTACATAATTCAGAAATGGAAAAATTAACTCTTATCTTTCAGAAGAAGGAATTTCACCAAACTTCTCTGCATCTAGGACACCTTAACAAACTTCTAGGCAGAAGAAGTATCAATAGCTTGTTTTACTCAAAACACAGCTATAATTGTCAAGAGATTCAAAAAGACTGCATATGAGTTAATCAAAAACAGAAAACCAAATGTTAAGTATTTTCATGTTTTTGGTTGCAGATGCTTCATCTTGAATGATAGAGAACAGATTGGAAAGTTTGACAAAAAGGCTGATGAAGGAAAGTTCATTGGGTATTCCTTAACTTCCAAAGCTTACAGAGTATTCAATCTCAGAACAAGAACCATTCAAGAAAGCATCAATGTCTCTTTCGATGACAAAGACTCCAAAACCTCTGAGTTTCTGAACTCACAATCCAAATCCAAATAGGTCTCTGACTCTTCACAACTCAGAGAGTCAGAATTGAACAAATTATTTAAAGACTTCTTTGATGATGAAGACATTCATGAATTCATATCTAAGGGTAGAAGCGGAGGAACCTCAAATTTCAGGTACTTCTTTTTTTGGTCCTTCTAACAATAAACCATCTACCTCAGAAACTGCAGGTCCAAATGAAGTCAATGGACAAAATGTTGAAGAAGGACAACCAGAGACTTACGAAGAAGAAGAAAATCCAGAGACACCTGAGGAAGAAACTCCAGAGTCATCACCACCATCTATGGACAACTCTGTAGAACCATTGCACAGCACAACAGAGATCCTACACACTGTTATCTCTGAACCTCGTATTGTATCTAAAGCTCTAGTTGTCTCTAAAGCTCAAACACCTCCACATATCCATGCTCCAATGACAAGATGGACAAAAGATCATCCTCATGGTCAAATCATAGGTTCTCCCTCAGATGGTGTGAAGACCAGATGTGGAACAATCAATGAATGCTTCTTTTCAAACTTCTTAAGCATCATTGAACCAAAAAGGATAAATGAACCTCTTGCTGATCCAAACTGGATAGATGTCATGCAAGAAGAGCTTCAAGAATTTGAAAGAAATAAAGTCTGGGCCTTTGTTCCTCTTCCCAAAGGTAAATTTGCAATTGGAACCAAGTGGGTGTTCAGAAATAAAAAGGATGAAGATTGAGTCATCATCAGAAACAAAGCCAGGTTAGTAGCTAAGGGATATTGTCGAGAAGAAGGGATTGATTATGATGAAACATTTTCCCCTGTTTGTAGGCTAGAGGCTTTCAGAATCTTCTTAGCCTATGCTTCTTACAAAGGGTTCAAAGTATATCAAATGGATGTTAAATCTGCCTTTCTTAATGGAAAACTTCATGAAGAAGTATATGTCCAACAACCACCTGGATTTGAAAGTTCAGTTTCCTTACCATGTTTATTACTTGGACAAGGCTCTGTATGGCCTTAAAGAAGCTCCCAGAGCCTGGTCTGAAACTCTATCAAACTTTCTGATTGAAAATGATTTTGAAAAGGGAACTGTGGATACAACTCTGTTCATTAAAAGGTACAAAAATAAACTTCTTCTGGTCCAAATCTATGTTTATGACATTATGTTTGGCTCTACTAACCAAAAATATTGTGACAAGTTTTTTGAGTTGATGAAAAGTAAATTTAAGACGAGCATGATGGGAGAATTGTCATTCTTCTTAGGATTGCAAGTCAAACAGACTTCAACAGGAACTTTCATAAGTTAATCAAAATATGTTTATGATACTTTGAAGAAATACAAGTTAGAAAACTCAACTCCAATGAAAACACCTATTGCCACTAGAGTTAAACTTGACTCAGATCCTTCTGGTAAAACAGTGGATGTCAAGACCTACAAAGGCATGATAGGGTCACTTCTGTATTTGACAGCTAGCAGGTCGGATATAATGTTTGCAACTTGTTTACGTGCTAGGTTTCAAGCTAACCCAAAAGAATCCCATTTATCTGCTGTCAAAAGAATTCTCAGATATCTCAAGGGAACCAAATCATTGGGTCTCTGGTATCCTCTGAATTTTAGTTTTGAACTAATAGCATACACATATTCAGATTATGAAGGTTGCAGAAATGACAGGAAGGTCACTTCTGGAAGTTGTCAACTATTGGGTAACAAGTTGGTCAGTTGGACATCCAAGAAACAAAACTATGTGTCTACTTCTACAACAGAGGTAGAATATGTTGCTGCTGCTAGTTCTTGTTCACAAGTAATCTGGATGAGAACTCAACTCAGAGACTACGGTCTTAACTTTGACAAAATCCCAATTCTATGTGATTCACAGAGTGCCATTGCAATAACTCCAAATCCAGTGCAACACTCAAAGACCAAGCACATTGACATAAGTTATCACTTTATCAAGGACCATGTTGAAAAAGGTACCATTGAAATATACTTTGTTTCCACTAATTTTCATCTTGCTCATCTCTTCACCAAGGCACTTGATGAAAAGAGATTCAATTTTCTGATTAGCAAACTTGGAATGCTCAACATGACAACATAGTCTCTGAACACAAATCCAGAGCCTCTGGTCTCAATAATCAGAGTCTCTGAGAAAGGTCTTCTGAATATATCTTCAGAACCTATGAAATCAGACTATGAAGACATTTCTTCTTTGCATAATCAGACAATACGATTCTCTGACTTTAAATATCTCTGAAAAAATGACATCTCTAATAATATCTTCAGAAACATTAATTGAAAGCTATATGTCACAAACTGTCTTTTTCCACATTTATCTTTTCTTGATCCAAGCACATTTTGAGGGGAGTAGATGAAATTTAAGAGGTTATAGATCATTGCTGAGAAAAAGGTTCTTTGTCAAAAAGTTTATCGAGAGATACATCGTTCAGGTTTTTACTCTTGTATCTTCATGCTAAAACCCTGCTACCGAATCTTTACCAAGGTACATATCATCTTCATCTGGAAGCAAAATACACACTTGTATATATTGTTGATTCAAGGGGGAGCAAAAGGTTTTCTACCAACTTTTGTTCAAAGCCTCTGGAATAAACATTCAGAGTCCCTCTGACAAATGTTCAGAACTTCTGATACAAAGGATCAGAAACTGGAAAAGACCAAGGGTCTCTGAAATGTCTTTCAGAGAGGGAAACTATCCAGAGCCACTGTAAGTTTCTCAATTACAGTAACAAAAGGCTTAGAACCTCTAAGAATTCCAAATATTTCAAAGGGCTTGTCATGGTATGTTCAGAAGAAGAAAATGTTCACGAATCATCATATTTTATTCAGAGCAATTTCTTGTATCATTTCTTTATAACAATTCAGAGCCTCTGATTTCTTCAAAGCTCGGCAATCTCCTATACTTATGATATTTTAGATTACTCTTCTATAAAATTTATTTTTTAAATGGGATAAGATGAAGGGTTTATACATTTAGCACGTATGGTAATATTTATTTAAATGTTTACCCACACTGTCACTCAACCACTCTGCATTTTTGGCAACTAAACTCTTGAGTGCTACAGTTTCCCAGAACACGTGTCACCATAGGGAGAAAAGTAAGGTCGAACGGCTTCACCTCAAACGGTTAAAATTAACCATTTCACCTTTTTCTACTCGAGTACTATTTTCCAAATCAGGGTATAAAATTAATTTTATATCTTGCATTTCATTCTTCACGCACACAAGTACTCTCGAATATTATTTCCCTCTCAAAATCTTCATCTTCTTCGCAAAGAACTTTTTCAAAACTTCACCATGGCCCAACTTGCAACTTCATACGAATGGAGCAAAATCATTCCCAAGACTGGAGAAAGACCTCAAATCATTTAATTCCCAATCAAGGACAACAACCATATGGTCAACCTAGATTCCCCAAAGTTTGAAGCCACTAATCACATCATATGTTAGTTTGTCGCAAACTGCGAACTTACATAAGCCCTCACTGCATCCACAACTAAAGTCCCGTTAACCTTTGTTCAAGAATGGTTCTACTCGAGCTACTACAGCGAGAACAAGAGGGAATCGTATGTGAGTTTCAAATGTAGAGGATGAAACTCCCTTTGCACATCAACCCCATATGGACTTCTAAGACTACTACTAATGGATACTTTGAATGTCAAATTTTTCAAAGGGGGTATCTTTATGTTTTTATATTTTGGGAGAATGTGAGAATGTTATATTTGAAGGAAAATAAAAGATTAAAGAACACTGAATAAACTATTTTAAATATATGCAGATATGAAGGGGGAGCATATCTGAATCAATTTCAACAAGTCCAGCATAAATCAAAGGGGAGCAAATCAGAAATCAAGGTTCAAGGGTGAGCACATATTAAGGGGGAGTAAGTGTGTTGTGTGAGTGTCAAAATGTTTTTCAAAAGATTTGTGCTTAAAAGTTTCCATTTTTGGAAAATTTCCTTTTTGGGAAAGTTTCTATTTTTGGAATTTTTGAAAAGTATTTCTATTTTTGGCAAGTTTCCATGTTTAAAATGTTTTTTTTGAAAAGTTGGAAATTTTTCTAAGTCCAAAATTTGCACATAGTGGCATACGAAATGTAAGTTTTTGCATCCTATGGCATGTGAATTTCTGGATTTCGCATCCTATTGTATGTGAAAAGCTACTTCTCGCATCCTTCTGTATACGAAAAGCAGCAATTTGCACGTAAGCCTATGCAAATTTCTCTCTTAGGCACAGAATTCCGCATCTTGTTTCATGTGAATTTCTCACACACACTTGTCTTATTTTTCAAAAGACAAGCCTGAGTCTTTGCCATGCGAAAAGTGAGTGGCCCAATCCATTCATGCCACGTGTCATCCAAATTCTTGGGTATATATACGAGTTTTATTTCAGATACAGTCACTTTTCAATTTGGCTTTCATACGAGTTTTTCACTTAGACAAAATTCTCTCAAAAACCCTCGTCTGCGAACTTTCGTGTTCATACTTAGATCCTTCAAATCAGGGTAGGATTTTTGTTTATTGTTTGATTCTTGTTGTTTATATCTGTTTCTTTGCAGGGATTTCTCGACTAGATTTAGGGTTTAGGATTGATCATGGACTTTTCATCTTCGAACCATATGAGTTTTTGATATTGGACTTTTAAATCTGAAATTTGGACTTTGTGCTTGAAATCAAACCTTATGAACATGTTTATAAGTAATTTTCGAACCCTAATGATGAATTTGTTAAACAAATTTTTGGACTAATCGACTGATTTTGATAATGTGACCTTTCGACTATTCTTCGATGTTCTTGGTGTTCTTGTCATAAAATTCAAATAAAATGAAAGAATTGGACTCAAATATAAAATTTCATGGTGGATTGTTGTTTTGGAACACAAATCGACATCATATGAGTTTAAAATTTTGGTAAAAATGAAAAACATGAATCTTTTGAATCTGGAATTTTTTTGTTGAATTTATGAGTTTTTGAATGAACATCATGCATGTTCTTGAGTTTGAATGTTCAACACTTATAAAATTTTCAGATTGAAATTTTCAAATTTCAAAGGCTCGTGCATGTTTCTTTTCAATGTCAAATTCTTTTAAGTAAAAAATTTGTATCTCGTACCATGCGAAATTTTGTGTTGAGCTTTAATTCTTTCAAGTGTGAAATTCGCATATAGCTTCATGCGAAATTCAGTGTCATGCGAATTCCATACATAGGAATTTTCAAAAACTGTTTTCAAAATGCAAGTATTGGATTTTCACTGACAAAATGGACAACTGTCTATACATTTTCATTTTTCAGGTACTGAAATGGCAGACAACCAATCTGTAGAGAAACAAGTTCAGATGGATGAAAATTCACCCCAGGAATCAAGGGAATATCCTATGCCTTCATCCACATCTGACTACCAGCCTCAACCTGGTGTCAATCCTGATCTCATTTTGATCACTCCATCTGAAAAGAAGTTGTTATCACCAAACAACCATTTTGTTGATTTTGATCACTTGAAGATTGATCCACTTGTGCTTGGAATTCTATATAATCGTCCTTTGAGATATGCTTGCCAAACACCTTTGGGAGCTTATCAGTCGACGAGAATCATTATGGGTCAAATGGGTACGGTTGCATTGCCTTTCTCATGAGGGTTGGCTCGAAGTCGGAGTTCATGGTCTTGGGTGTTACGTAAAATCATGGACTTAAAACCCATGTCCGACTATTCATTTTCAATCGAGTTGGCAATGGGTTGAACACCATTGCTTGGGAGGATAAATGGATAATGGGTGGCGCCTTGTCAGCTAATATTTCTTATCGTATTTTCCATGTCGTGGGCCTTACGGTTAATAGTTCGGTTCATGATCTTGTCTATGCTATTGAGGCGGAACGACCTCAAGCATGGATTGAAAGATGGCCTCGTTGGCAAATGTGGAGATTCCGTCCTTATCAATGAGGGAGAATGATCGTGTTTATTGGGTGAATCCAAACAACTCGTTGCAACAATTTTCGATACATATTGCATGGAAATCGATGGAGGGTATTGTACCATGTGTTCCATGGAGTAAAATTGTGTGGAACCGTGCGTTTTTCCCGAAGCATGCGTTTTGCGCATGGCTTGCATGCCTTAAACGATTGCCTACACAAGATCGTATATGTTCGTGGAAACATGACCCACCGGACATGAAGTGTCTCTTTTGCTCGGTTTGTGCTGATTCTCACAATCTTTTATTTTTTCAATGTCCTTACTCTTTGGAGCTTTGGACGCTGATCAAATCTCGTGTGGGCTTACATGGGTTGCCGGATGGGTGGGATGATATTTTGGAGGCTTTTGCTAACGGTGTTCAGCTGACTCTCATGCAAAAATTGGCTTTCGCAGCGACGATCTATTTCATTTGTAGAGAGAGAAATACAAGGCTTTTTGAAAAGAAGTCGAGGGCGGTTGACTAGCTTGTTGGTGCGATTGTTTTTTTGGAGTTTGTGGTGGTCCGTGGTCTTCATGATTCCTTTTTGGAGTTGGTTTCTGACTGTTGGTTTGTGTCTTTTTTCACTTCTTGTAGCCTGGTATGGGCTTGTTTCTGATTTTAATTGTTTTGTGGTTTGGCCTTGGTAGTGGAGTTTTGCCATAACTTTTGTTTTTTTCTCTTTTAATATATTTCTTGGTTTACCGTTCCAAAAAAAGAGATATGCTCTTGTTGGCAGAGCAGTTGTTCCAGAACTTTATCTGCAACAAGCCTGGAAAACTATAAGTTTAGTGGGAGATGCCAGAACTCCAAAGTTTGAGATCCAGATTGATCACTACACATCAAGCTTGGATTATGAGAGACTAAGGTACATACTCAGGCTTCCAGAAGTAGATTCCAGAGAAGGTACAGATTCTTATGATCTGTTCCCATCTGATACTGAGGTGTTTGAAGGCATAAGGGCTATGGGGTATGTGGGCCAGCTGACTCATGTCAACCACTTTAAGAAGAACAACCTACCACCCTTCTACTATACATTATTCTCAGTGATCAACAGATGTCTTACTGCCAAACATCAAGGGTCAGACAATGCCAACATCTTTATTCTGGAGCTATTTCATGTTGTGGTGTATGATCTTCCTATTGATTATGCATTTGTGTTCTGGAATGAGCTATATGAAAGAGTGATCTCCAAGAAGTCTTCAAAGGCCTTTGTTTGTGCCTTACCAGAGGTTCCTTACAATGATCATCCGGAGCATGCTAAGATGCAACAAAGAGATACCAAGGAGATCAAACCATACATATGCACCAGAACATTCTATGAGATTTTTGATCAAACAGAAGAAGAGCTTCAACTATTCTATGCCTATTTCTAAGGCACTTCTAGATTATATTGATTCGGACTCTATGTGAGTATAGAGAGTCTATGGGATGACCAACACCGGTTTACCCTACCCCAGACTCAAACCCTAGGAGAGAGGAGTCAGTGAGGGTTCATGCTACCCAGGGGGTGCATGAACGGGGAGTATAGAGGAAAAATACCGAGAGGGGAGCTTGACGGGGACAGAGACCTAGACTGGAGGCTACAGGGTCACAGGCAAATGCCTCACATCTAGTGACACCTGCTGCTGATGAAAGTCAAGGCTCTGAAACTGAGTCGGATCATGCAATAGCAGCAGAAGATGAAAGTGACGATGAAAGTATTCCTTCTACAACAGGTGATGATGATGAAACTGTTGATGCAAATGATGCAAGTGATGGAAATGATGGTGATGATAGTGATGATAATGATAATGATGATGAAGATGATGATGGTGATCAATATTATCAAGGTGGTGATGCCATTCAAGACAATGTTGATATAAGTTTTGCTGACTTCAATGATAATGCCATGGACATAGACTCTACTGTGATGAATGTAGTTGGTGATATAAGGAGTGATAAGGGAGATTTAGTTGAAAATATAAATGTGAGACAGAGTGGAAGGGAAGGATTAAAATATGTTGAGAGTGAGAGCATCTGAACCTACAGATCCAAAAGGGCAGCCATATCTACTACTTTGTCGCATGTGTTGCGAGCAAGTATTGAAACAAATATAAGTCTCCCACTTATGTAAATGCACACCTTATCCAGCCACTCTACCACCTCTCAACAGGTGTTAGTTTCACAAATTCATGGGGATTTAGCACACAATCTATCCAGTTCTCATTCGGAGAGCTCGGGTATTGAAACTAGAGAACATCTTCCCCGGTTCTCACCTTCTTTGAGTGCACCTTTGAGTCACTAGCCTTTTGATTTACCAATCATTATTCCTAGGACACACATTGATACATCCTTGTTTGTCAGAAGTCTACATTACCTGACCGGAACACCCAGAGTAGCTCCTGCTATAGGACTACAAGTACCGGGTGGAAGTATTGTCATTGCTAACACCATGCCAGCAATGAACACAGGCCATGCAGTTGCTTCTTCAACTGTCATGACAACGGAAATTCTATGCGACTCCGGTGTTAGATTACCAGACTTTGAATCAAAGGAAACTCTCGACGGCGCCTTAAAGGCTGCTGAAAGCAGACTGATGGAGAGATTTTTAGAAGAAATTGGGGGAGTTAAAAGGTTGTTAAAAGGGAAAGGCCCAGCAGTTGAGCCAGAGAAGCAAGTTCCACCACCTCAACCTCAACATACTCAACCTCACCCAACTGAAATGATCATTGATGAGCTCAAGTCACTTTTGTTTGCCAAACTTCTATCCCAGGCACCTGAAAACCAAGATGATGCTGATCTCTTTACCTTACTCCAATCTCAACACCAAACACCACCTCCACCACCACCATCTCTGTTCAAATCCCAGCATATGTGATCAGAGCCTCAAAGTTCAATTCATTTAAAGTAGATGTTCTGAAGTCTATTGAGGCAATGCAAGCTGCCTTTCTAGATTTGTCAAAAGTGGTTCAGACATCTTGCAAGACCCAGGACTCTGTTTCTAAGACAAGGCATGATCATGATTCTGATCATGACCATGAGGGGGAGATAAGTCAGAAACAGATAGCTGATGTTGATGTTGCTGTAGCAAATGTTGTTGGTGGATCTGAATCTGTGGAAGGAGAAAATGTTGATCATGGTGAAAAGCGAAATGATCATGGATATGTAATTGGAAAGGAAATTGTCTTATATGTCAATCTAGATGTAATACCAAGGTTTGCAAAGCCTAAGGTAGTTACAAGGGAGGAGATTGTGTTGTTAACAGGAATGGAAGTTAATGTGATAGTCATTTATGATGATGAGGAAGAGGAAGATATTAATGAGAAATATGAGCAATTTTGGAAAGTAAAGGAAGAAGAGAAAGAAAACTTCATAGATGTTTATTATGATGAAAATGATATAGAAATAATTAATATTGATGCTAAAAATGCCAAAGAGGCCATACCAATGAATGAGGCTAGTGTGTTAGATGATCTTCTTGATGACAGAGATTCAGAAGTGCTTAATGTCATGTTTGGACCAAGCACACCTGAAGACATTCATCTGAGCCCAGTTCATTCTGATATGCCTGAGCCAGTTCTGATTGATGTACCTTCTATTCCATAATTTAAAGATTTTGGATTCCCTGATGCTTCTGATGCTCATGTTGATCAATCTACTGCAACTAATGTTGAAGAAGAGTTGCCTTACCAGCCTAAGCCTAAAGCCTACAAAACTGATCTGACTTTCAGCCAAAACCACTTCATGTGCCATAAATTCTAAGTAAAGCATGTCCTTCTGGTACTGCTAATGACGTTGGTCCCTCTAATACTCAAGCTTGGTATGATGAATGTGGTCCTACAAAAGAAGAATTAAGAAGGATTCGTCATCTATTCAAAGCTCCATTTTTAGAAGAGGAGAAGATAATATTTGTAAGAAAGATCAGAGTTTTTGATAGAAATCTGATTATGGGGATTCAAGATAAGTCTCCTAATTATCAATTTGAGTATGTCAGGATGATGAGTTTTCTGAAGAGAACCTCCAAAGATATAAAGAGCAGACATGGAATTGTTGTGATTAAAGAAGTCAGATTGAAGAAGTGTTAGTCCCAAATCTTATCAAGTTCTAATTGTAAAAACAGAAATCTGAACAAGAATCGTAATCACATATCTTTGATTCAATTCAACAATAACAATCTCAACTTTCTCTCACTACTCTCTCTCTCTCTCTAGAAATATATTCTAATTGCCTCTTCTCTAATCTGTTCTCTTACCACATGCTTACTAGTTGTTACCAATTGATTACAAGGACACAAGGTATTTATACCCTCACACAATTACAAAGAAAACAAAATACAAAACATTAACTTTGACTTTTATTACAAAATGACTTTGACTTTCCATGAGAGTTGACTTTCAGCCTTTGACCTCTTGAACTTTCATCTTCAATCTTTATGATCTTGAATCCAACAAATCTATGCTCTAACATTCTCCCCCTTTGGATCAAGATCATTACTAAAAGATTTAGCAATGCGATCTTCTCTCTTTAAGCTCATTTTGAATAAACTCCCCCTTTGATCAACCTTTATCATTTCTTGTAATCTCCCCTTTGATACAAAAATGATTTTCTCAAACAATCCACATTCTCCCCTTATTCATATGAAAATTATGATATTCTCCTCTTCCTTTGATAAGGACAATCTTCAATACTTTGTTCTTCAAGAATAACTGACATTCTCTCCCAAAGGTCTTTGACCATTCTGATCTGACCAAGAGCCACTGATTCGTTGGTCCGTAACCATGTATGTATCTAGATCTTTTCAAATCTAGAAAAAATATTCGTGTAACACCTGAATCAACAAATGAATCAGTTAATATGCCTGTCAGTAACACAAAATTACTGTGTGTAACGGATACACATAGGAAAGGAGTTTTTTGATGTTCACTCCCCAGGGCTTCCATCCAATCATCGAAACACCACAAAGCCAAGTCCTATGAATGTTATGACAAGAAAACAAATTCCTTGTGTGTTCGTGCAAGTGATAAAAAGAATTAAGCATATGATGATTGCTTTTATAAAGGCTCAACATTGTGTAAACCACTGAGACAACAGTAGTATAACACAGACTCAATGTGCATGATTGAAGTGCGAAGGTGGGGCAGACTTTCTTCTTTTTCAATATCCAGGTTTTCCAAATGAAAAACAGATAGATTATGTCTTGCGTCCCCTTGAAAATCTGAAACATTTCCTTTTTGAGAAGAAAATGAGTGGCTGGTGGGGTTTTGTCAAGAGTTGGCATGGGCTATTTGCCTGTTTCAATAATGTTCACGAAGAATTGTGAAGCATTAGTAATGTGGTTGCCCAACTCAGAAAGTAGTTGGTGCAAAGTTTGATATTCTTTTACTCTGATCTCACACCCTCTTTCTTTTAATCATTAAACTCACATCTAACCAAACTCTCTTTTCCATTTTACCTCAACGCACAACCCACACTCATTTCTTTTCGACTCCTCACACTCAATCACTATGGATTAACTTCTTGGGTAGGAAACACTGGTAATCGTGAATCCATAGAAGTTCATTTAAGTCCTAGCACAAAGAAACCCGTATTTTCCTATAAAGCCAATGTTGCTCAATATGGTTTAACTAAAACAGTTAAAGCGCAATTACAAGTCAGATATTTATATGCTCATAATATAATCATGAAGATAAGAGCATTTTAAACATTGAAGATATTTCAAACAAGTAAATTGAATGAATGATCATGAATGCAAGAGATTTGTTTGAAAATCTGACATTGTATGAAAATGATCAGAAATGAAATGATATATCAATCAATACTTATGGTCAACAATAACAGATATGTGTCTATACGAACCAAGATATAGACAAGTCTTGAAATGAATATTTCAAAATGAATTAACGCTCAAAATTCATTGAAGTACAAGCGGGGTGTCTTACCATCGAAAAATTGGTTACAATTTAGAGACATGGTAAGAACATTTTGAACAATAAGTCAAACCTGAATACTTGAAAGTATAGAGAAAAGACAATACGCAAATATTTATCTTTGGAAACACACGGTTTGTAACCATGTAAGCACAAATAAATCTTGAAAAACATTTAAAATCACACTTCCAATTCATGAAATCTGTTTAAGAATCAAGAAGTGGTTTGAACATTTAAGAACATGTTTTCTATGATTGAAAGTTGTCCTTCTTTCAACCATATATGAGATTAAGATAAGAAATTAACCTTTTCGCTTCGTCTTAAATCTCATGAAGTCATGCTTAAGTCATAAAGATATGATCTTGTAAGATTCTCTCAAACTGTACAAGTCTCAAAGTCATGTCAAAGCAACATTATTCACAAATTTATGGAAAAATAAAAGACATAAAGCAATAAAACATGAACAGTACGAGTTCTGATCAGAAGTAATCAGAAATCATCACCTTTACTCCCCCTGAAATTATGCATCTAAAATATGTCAGTGAAAAACTACATGATAGAGATCTACAATTCTATTTTGAAATGTAGTTCGTCATATCTATTAGATGCAAAATATTTCAGAAAAGTATGTACTCCCCCTTGATGGTTGATTTCCTCATTTGAGTATTGGAGTACAATCTCTTATTAGCACAGGTGTAAGGTCTTTTGATCACTAAAGTATGAGTCCTAAACTATTGTGTTTAGAAGTCAAACTTCGTTGAAGTACGGGTCCTAAGCTGATTTACTTAGAAGCCTTGGTTCTCTTACTCCCCCTTGACTGTAGGTGCCTGCAACACATAATCACTCTTTGGTTTTGGTACCCACTGGTATTTGGGTCCATGTGTGTTAGTTGCAATTCGAATGGGAGTAACTGAATAAGAACCATACCAGAAATGATCACTTGTTTTATGAACATGAGCATGTGTACAGCAATAAGAACAATAGTATTTCTTACCTGATAACCTGATTAATTGATATTTCGTGTAGATATGATCCGGTTTACCTTTACGCGCATTGTTCTTCTTGGCTTTGTGTGTATGTACACAAGACTTCATTCCTTTCAGCTCGTCTTTCTTCTCATCTTCAACTGGTTTCTTCTTCCAGACCAAATCCTCTTCTTTGTATCTCCTTCTTCTTCGATTTGTAACTGAACCATCTATATTTCTATCATAGAAAAGATTAGTACTACGAATCTGATCAGAAGATTTAACTGACCTCTTTGAAGACATAGTCTTATGATTTGAGCTTGCCGCTGTCTTGAACGAAAATTCAGAATTAGCTGGATCATCTCTAGGTGTGTGGATTTGTGACTCTGGAGTCGTGTGCTCAGTCACCACTACCTTTGAAACAATCTTTTCAAGCTCTTTAATCTTTGAAGCAAAGTTGTCTCTTTCTTTGACGACGAGGTCAATCTTCGTCTCAAACTCATACTTCATTTTCTTCTCTTTCAGTGCACACTCAGATAGTTCAAATAGCTTGTCAGTAAGCTTCTTTATCTCTGCTTCAAACACATTTCTCTCTTCTTTAAATCCTTTTTCAGCATTGTTTCTCTGGCCGGATATTTCTTTGAAGAATCCAACATTCTTTTGTTCAATGGCCTTCTTTTCCTTGGCAAACTTTTCTCTTTCCATGATTATTACTTTCTCAAAATCAGAAACATGTTGAGAAAGCTTTATACACTTAAGCTCAACAGTCTTCTTTTCTTCAATACTCTTCTTGGAAAGTTCTGATAACTTCTTTGCAAATGATTTCTTTTCAATTTCAAACTGATCTTTGTCTTTGACTACCTTTTGTTCCAATTCAGATATTTTCTTTTGAAGATCAACATTTGTACTCTCCAAATCCTTAACTTTCTTCTCATTCTTCTCCACAAAATCTTGCTTCTTGATTTGAACTTGAAGATCAGAAATCTTTCCTTTTAGTTCAGAGTTCTCAACTTCCAAAAACTTAACTTTTGATGACATCATTGGTCCAATCATAATCTTCTCAATATGTTCCCATAACAGCTTTCCTGTAGCCTTTTTGCAATCTAATTTGATAAAAATCTCTTTTGAAATCTCCTCTGAAATTCCTTGCAAGATAAACATTTTGGCCAATTTATCTGCTTCGTATCTCTTTCTCTGCTCATCTGAGTACATCTCAAGTGGTAATGGAAGCTCTTCTGTTTTTCTTTCTTCACCAGATACAACAGTTTAAACTTTCCTTGGAGTTAACATACGTCCTTCCCTCAGAGATATTCTAGTAAGATCCCCTAATTCATGTCGGTCAATGTTCATACTCTCCTCTGAAAAGTACTAGTGGCGTACTGATTTCAGAAGCTTCACTGGAAGTCATTCTGTTACAAAAAGAACTTGACAAAAATGATCGTTAATCCAAATGAAATCAATCAAACCAGAAAATCAGAAATGAAATTTTCAAATTTCTTTAAGTTTGAAATTCGCAAAATATTGTGAAAAACCTTTAGAATTCGCAAGCTACAAAGAAAAACACAAGAAATTTGCAACTTACAAAGTTAACAACAGAATTCGCAAGTTTCAAAAATAGAATTCGCAGTATACACACTTGCGAATCCTATCCTTAGCAAAATTTCACACAACTCTACGAATTCTGAACCATTCGCAAATAAGGCAAATCGAATTCTGAAGAGTTCTTAACTCACTGATCTGCGAAATCTTTACCATTCGCAAGAAACTCAATCGTGAATTCTATTCTTAAGAATTTTCAGAATTAACACTTCTGCAAATTCTTCAATCATTCTGCGAAAACTTGAACATTATATGAGTTCTTTAACTATCTGCGAATTCTTGACTCGAGCCTCTGCTAGTTCTTTAATAATCTTGCGAGTTCTTGAAGAACTTGCGAGTTCTTCAGATGGTCTGCGAGTTCTTCAACTATACAACCAAAATAGGATCTGATTTACCTGAAATCCTATCTAGACTTCAAATTTCAAACTAAAAACTCTACAATTTAACCACTAACACATCTAGAATCAGAATCTAGCAACGAATTTTGATCTAAAACTCATACTATGACAATTTGATTCAAGAAACAGGGCATCGACTCGTGAAATACAAACTCGAAAAAAATCAAAATTAATCTCCCATTACAGTGCAATTCGATACAAAACTTATACAGACACAATTTAGATCAATATGCGATCACACTGATCCAATTTCAACTTCTAATTCGCACAAAAATTCAAAATCAAATCTGGAAGTTGATGTAACAGTGTCGAACATATTTTCTTGAAAAATTGATTTCAATTGGATCTGCTCTGATACCAATTGTTAGTCCCAAATCTTATCAAGTTCTAATTGTAAAAACTTAAATCTGAAGAAGAATCGTAATCACATATCTTTGATTCAATTACCAACTAATTACAAGGACACAAGGTATTTATACCCTCACACAATTACAAAGAAAACAAAATACAAAACATTAACTTTGACTTTTATTACAAAATGACTTTGACTTTCCATGAGAGTTGACTTTCAGCCTTTGGCCTCTTGAACTTTCATCTTCAATCTTTATGATCTTGAATCCAACAAATCTATGCTCTAACAAGAAATTTGTGAAAATTTGGTGTCTAAAGTTTACTGTGATAAGAAAAGATATGTATGAGTACATATTCTCTGAAGCTGATTTTCCAAATCTTCACTTTGATGATCTAGAATACATGTATCATGTGTTTAGAGACATGGCTATCAGATTTGAAAATATCACTTATGCACTAGAAACAATCAAAAAGTTCATAAGGAGGCACATATTCTACACTTATTGTTATTATTTACAGCTTGGTATGGAAACCAATCAGAAGAGAGTCAACATGCTTGCACCTGATATGACTCATCCCAATCTTGAAGATACTCCACTATATACTATGTTAAGAGAGCCAGAACTTGGAGTTATATATGAAAATGGTCAGAATGAAAAGAGATCCATGAGAGATGCTGAGATAGCAAAGTATTCTGATGGTATTTTAAGAATAGTTGAAGGAGATCATTTGCCAAGATAAGAAGATTGGTTGAAGGAGATCATTTGCCAAGATTGGACAGAGTGTTTATTGGTCCAATTATTCTTGCTATTCAAGACAGGATTGATTTCAGAGCTAGTATAAGAAGATTTGAATCTTACATGGGAATCAGGAGAATCAGTCTTAGAAGGTGGACCAAATGATTTCTTGAAGATTTTCAAATTGATCCAAAAGGGGGAGATTGTTAGATCTAGTTTGAATCAATTTGTAATTTGCTTTAGTTGACTTTTTGCTTTTAAGTATTGTATGAGGTTAAGGGATGTTTGACTCATATAAATACCTTTCCTTATTTCATTTTGTAAGTAAGTAACATTCAAGTCTTGTAACTTTCAAGTGAGATCTATGACAAAGACTTGTGACCAAAATTTCTCTTTCTAGATTTCTTTAATGTTCTTGATTTAGATTCATACTTTGATTGTTATATGCTTGAATATGGAATCACAGAAAACGTGGATGAGAATTTAGATGAAGAATCGGAGGAGGAGAATGGAGTAAACAATGCCCAAGAAGGCACACATCCCCAACCCCCTCCCAGTGCAAGCCACGTTTCTGACCTTGCTGGTCTAGCAGTAAGCGTAATTGAAGAAGAGGTGCATGCCTTGAACCCATCCCCAACTATCCGGATAGAGGAACCTTTTTCCTCTACTCCAATTGAAAACTGGAAATCCACCCATCTAGCTCTGTTCTCTCTAAAGGACTTAGCTATTAAAAAAAGTGTTGAGTTTCCCACCAGCACGCTACTCCGTATCACATAGCATGTGTTGCCTCTCCACTACACGAGAGAAATCCCCATGATTGTCCAGAGCAATCATTACAAGATGTGCACAATAACGAAGAGGTTCTAGAACAACCTCCAAGTCCTCGCTCCATCCCACAAGAGGTAGGCTCTGGACCTCCACTTATTGGTGATGTTGCCAGAACTTCTGTAGCATCATCATCTTCTAATGATTGAAATTATCAGATGGAAGTTTTACAGAGCAGAACATCAACACACGCTTCTTAGGCATCCCAGGAACATGGATCAAATTTGGTACATGTGTCGAACCAAATGTTACCCCCTCTTCATATGTCACAAAGGTTGAGTTACAAGCCTTTGCTGACTCTATGAAGGCTTCTGTGCTGAGTTGAAAAGCTTAGTCACACCAACCATTATTACATGTCTTTCGCAGAAGACTGAGAGTAAACATGTCTCTATGGAAAATGCGGTAGAATTGAACAAACTTGTAACAGCATAGGGCTCTGCGGCCAAACAAGAGCAAGTGGATACATTAGCGGAAGCTATAAAGGAAAATACAGAAGCAATCAAATGCCTTGCTGAAATCATCAACTGTAAACCTGTAGAACCTGCTGCTTCTACTTCAACCTTAGAGAAAGTTCTGACCAAACTTCGCTCAGATATCAAAGAATTTGTCATCCTCTGACATCTAAAGATTATCTTCAAATGAACCAATCAGTCCTTCTGCAATAATACTTGAATTTCGCTCAAGGGTCAAACTTAAGGCAGAAGTATTCCCATCCAACTTGGCAAAGTTTGCCACGTTTGAAGACCCTGAATTAATGCCAGAGGAAATCCTTGTTCTAATCCAGTACTCACGCACATATCCTGTTAGTTATTCAAACGAGGATAACCAGAAGAAGATATCTGCTACAAATCCTGAACTGAATCCTTGCCAATCACCATTGCCTCTGAAACCAATGCATGGAAGCCCACAACTCCTACTACATCAAAGACTCTTGTAGAGGTTACGTCAGATCTTGTGGTTCAGATTAAAGATTCAATGGATGCAATGAGGAGATCTATTCCCAGACCCCCACCGAAGGAATTGATCTTCCATGAGAATAACTATAACTACCTCTACAATGCCAGAGACGAGGATGTGATAGTGGCACCAAACATTCATCCCTTGATTAAGGAAGATGTCATACAAAGGTTCTAGAGAACGACACAGGACAAGAGTAAAGTTATCTCTGTGTATGATATCAAAACCATCATGTCAATCACTCTTCACTCCTTTGCAAACAAGCAGGTTATGTATGAAAAACTGTGTGTCCCTAATGTGTGCAATATAATCAAGATGAACAATCAAATTCCATTCCAAATGCCATATATCATTAATTCAATTCAAACGAATTACAAATGCTCTCAATGTCATATTTCTCTCTCTAGAATGTAAATCTATCTTAATGCTACATATCTAACAAAGGAAAGAAAAGCTTTTATACCACCTATCTATTACAAGGAACAAAACAGTTAACACAAACTAACAAACAACTAACTAACACTTTGACTTGTTTTGACTTTCCTCTTTAAGAACCTTAGTCTATGACTTTGCATTTGAAGTCTTTGACTTGGGCTTTGACTTTCAATCTTAATGATCTTGGATCCAATGAATATACTCTAACAATCTCTCCCTTTTTATTCAAGATCATCTTCAAAAAGAATTTCAGTATCAAAGAATAATCTTCCCCTTTATGTCTCTAACAAACAATCTCCTCCTTTGAACAACAATCTCCCCCTTATTTGTTTTGTCAAAAATATTCTCCCTCTTTGGTAAGAACACTGATCATCTTCTACTTAGAACATCAATCTCCCCTCTTTTGGTAAAATTGTTCAAAGTCAATCTCCCATTTTCTTCTCTTTAATAGTCTCTTCAAAATCTTTGACAATCTCCCCTTTTCTTTGAAATATCTTCAAATTTTCACAACCTCCTTCAAAGACTGTAATTATCTTCTTCAAGAACTTTAACAATCTCCACCAAGATTCACATTAACCTCTTTTAGACTTCGGAAAAGAAATTATCTTCAAATTTAGCTCACTTTTACTTCAGCAAATAATCTTCAAAGAAATTTTCTGTAAACTTCTTGATTTCTTGAAATTCCTCCTCATATCTCTGAAAATGAACTTTCACAAACTTTCATCTCTTGATTTTGACTCCCATATATATATATATATATGTGTGTGTGTGTGTGTGTGTCATTTCTTGAATTTCTCCCCCTTTTTTGATGATGTTGAGCATAAAAATCATCAAAAGTTCTTCAAGAAAGGCCATCTTTCAATATCTTACCACTTTCGGTATCTGATCTTTCCTCAAAATATGTGAATTATCCGTCAACTCATAAACTGTATTCATCCGAATCTTTTCAAATCCATACAAATAAGAGTGTAACCCTAAATCAACAAATGAGTCAGTTAAAATGCCTATAAGCAGCACGGAGCCACTTTGTACAACGAATGTACTTTGGAAAGGAGCTTTTAAATGTTCACTCCCCCAGGGCTTCCATTCAATCATCGAAAATCACAAAGAATTTTCTATGAACGTCATGACAAAAAAACAAATTCCTTGTGTGTTTGTGCATGTGTAACAAGGATTGAAGTTGCTTAGATTTATAGGCTCAAAGTGTGTAAAGCATTGGGACAACAACAGTTTTACACAGACTCAATGTGCATGAACGAGATGCGAAGGTGGGGCAACTTTCATTCTCTTTCAATATCCAAATCTTCCAAATGAAGACCAAATAGAGTATGTGATGCTTCCCCATTAAAAAATGAAACAACTTTTTTTTGAGAAAAAGATGAGTAGCTAGTCAGGTTTAATTTAAGTGTTGGCATAGGCTAGTGCCTGTTTCAATGAAGGTCACCAAAGAATATGAACCAACAGTAGACGTGGTTGCCCGACTCAGAAAAGATTTGGTGGAGAGTTCTGATATTCTTTTAACTCTGTTCTCACACCCTCTTTCTTTTAACCATTTAAACTTACTTCTAACCAAACTCTCATTTTCATTTTACCTCATCACACACCCACTCTTTCATTTTGAGCCCTTTCCTCTCGATCACTCAAGTATAACTTCTTGGGTAGGAAACATTGGTTATCGTGAATCCATAGATGTTCTTTTAAGTTCTCACACTGATCCCGTGAGTTTGTCCTAAAAGCATAATGTTGCTCAATAGTTTAACTTCAACAGTTAGAGAACAGTAACTATGAATTACATATGTCAGATATATGTATGCTCAATAAGAAAATCATGAAGATTTGAGCATTTTTAGAACATAGAAGATTTTCTCAAAACAAGGAACTTGAATGAAAGAAGTGAAATCAATAGATATGTTTTGAGAATCTGACAATGTATGGAAATGATCAAATATGAATGATTTATCAATAAAGGCTTAGGTAATGAAATAACTGGAATTTGTCTATTTGAATCAAGTATAGACAATTCTTGAAAGAATCGCTTTGAATGAAATAATCCTCAACGAACATTGAATATACAAAAGGAGTGTCTTACCATCGAAAAATATTTTCAATTTGAGACATGGTAAGAACATAGTCAAAAGAAATACTAAACCGGTGTGTGTGAATACTTGACAGTATACGGAAAACGTAATACACAAGTATTTATCTTTGGAAACACACGGTTAGTTAATCATGAAAGCTCGTGATAGAAAACATTTTAAAATTTGAGTGTCCCACAATCAGTGTAAATCAACAAGATAACAATCAATTCGATCAACTTCCATTTTTATTACAATCATAGAAATCGATACATAGAAAAGCTCTCAAGACTATTTCTCTCTCTAACAACTCAATACGCGTTCAATACTCTAGGTTCTCTAAATCTGATACAATTCTTACAACTAGCCATATACCTATTTCTAGCAAACACTTATACAAAAAAAAAACACTCACAACACATTACATTTTCACTTTGACTTTTATTACAAAGACTTTGACTATGCTTAAGAGTTTGACTTGATCTTTGACTTGGACTTCAGTTTTCAGTCTTCTATGATCTTGTATCCAAAATATTTATGCACTAACAATCTCCCCCTTTGGATTCAAGATCATCTTTAAAAAGATATGCAATACAATCTCCCTCTTTGACTAATCTTTAACAACTTTATTTCCCCTTTGTAGATTTCTTTCAGCAAAGAACATCTCCAGAAAAATAAGCATTGAAGCACAATCTTTCCTTTATGCTCAAAAATAGTCTTCAAACTTACTGTAATCTCCCCAAAGTCTGTGATAATGAACTTCAAAAATCTTGAACAATCTCCCCCAAGGTTGTAAAAACCTCTTTCAGACTCCAGAAAGAAATTATTTTCAAATTCAGTTTGGTTTGCTTCAGCAAATTGTCTTCAAAGAAAATTTTAGTTCTTTCAAACTTGTACAATCTTCAACAAAACTTGCAATCTTTGACACAAACTTGCAATGAAATTTCTTCAAATCGTCTTTCTTGAAAAGATTTCTCCTTTAAATTCCAACATTTCTTTAACTTCTCCCATAACTGTTACAAACTTTTATTCGTCAAACATTTCTTGAACAAATCTTCTCCCCCTTTTTGATGATAGTAGCATAGAAATCATCAAAATTGTTCCAAGAAATGTCAGTAATCTCTTTTCTCTGACCATTTATCTTTCATCACATGAGCCTCTGACCATCCGTCAATTCATAAGATAGTCATCCGAATCTTTGCAAATTCAAACAAATATGAATGTAACACCCGAATCAACAAATGAATCAGTTAATAATGTCTGTCAGTAACACGAAGTCACTTTGTGTAACGAATACACATTGGAAAAGAGCTTTTTGATGTTCACTCCCCCAGGTCTTCCATTCAATCATCGAATAACACAAGGTTAAACGATGAACGTTTAGATTGAAAAACAAATTCTCTGTGTGAATCTGACAATGTATGGAAATGATCAAATATTAATGATTTATCAATAAAAGCTTAGGTAATGAAATAACTGGAATTTGATCATATGAATCAAGTATAGACAATTCTTGAAAGAATCGCTTTGAATGAAATAACTTTCAACGAACATTGAATATACAAAAGGAGTGTCTTACCATCGAAAAATAGTTTCAATTTGAGACATGGTAACAACATAGTCAAAAGAAATACTAAACCGGTGTGTGAGAATACTTGACAGTATACGGAAAACATAATACACAAGTATTTATCTTTGGAAACACACGGTTAGTTAATCATGAAAGCTCGTGATAGAAAACATTTTAAAATTTGAGTGTCCCACAATCAGTGTAAATCAACAAAATAACAATCAATTCAATCAACTTCCATTTTTATTACAATCATAGAAATCGATACATAGAAAAGCTCTCAAGACTATCTCTCTCTCTAACAACTCAATACGCGTTCAATACTCTAGGTTCTCTAAATCTGATACAATTCTTACAACTAGCCATATACCTATTTCTAGGAAACACTTATACAAAAAAAAACACTCACAACACATTACATTTTGACTTTAACTTTTATTACAAAGACTTTTACTATGCTTGAGAGTTTGACTTGATCTTTGACTTGGACTTCAGTTTTCAGTCTTCTATGATCTTGTATCCAAAATATTTATGCACTAACAATCTCCCCCTTTGGATTCAAGATCATCTTTAAAAATATATACAATACAATGTCCCTCTTTGACTAATCTTTAACAACTTTATTTCCCCTTTGTAGATTTCTTTCAGCAAAGATCATCTCCAGAAAAATAAGCATTGAAGCACAATCTCTCCTTTATGCTCAAAAATAGTCTTGAAACTTACTGTAATATCCCCAAAGTATGTGATAATGAACTTCAAAAATCTTGAACAATCTCCCCCAAGGTTGTAAAAACCTCTTTCAGACTCCAGAAAGAAATTATTTTCAAATTCAGTTTGGTTTGCTTCAGCAAATTGTCATCAAAGAAAATTTTAGTTCTTTGTTGGGTCTTCTAGTTCAACATGGTTACTACTTCTAGTTAATGCTGCTAGAAGAAAACAGTTAATACTTCTAGTTAGTACTTCTGTTATTAATGCTGCTAGTTGATGGTTAATGTTGATGGTTAATGTTGCTCAACAAGATTAGTACTGCTGGTTCAAAGTTACTACTGCTAGAAGACTTAAAGGTTAGTACTGCTGAGTGTTACTACTGCTAGTACTATTAATACTGCTAGTCAAAGTTAGTGCTGCTTGAACAAAGTTAGTACTGCTTAGCTAGTTAGTACTGCTAGTGGTTAGTGCTGCTTAGTAGTTAATGCTGCTAGAAGGAATTTAATGCTGCTGAAGATTAATACTGCTTATATGATGAAGATTCGTATGAAAGGATATACATGGAAGCTTAGAGATATACATGGAAGATATACTGAAGATATTTTATTTATTGTAATTATCTTTGTATTCAGTATATATATTGTATAGTTTAGAATAATGAGTTAACTTTTGTTTTTATTCTTTGAGAGAGAAAATCAACCTCAAGACATAGATCCTAATTCTAGAGAAGTAGAATTCGTATTGGTGAGCCTGTTCATCAATATTGAGGTTGAGTGTGTAATCTTGTAACTTCAAAGCATTCAATACAAGTTTACAATTTGTTGATTATATTCTGTTTTGATTTTCTGTTTGATTAAATATCAAAGTGTTATTCCGCAAACTTCTTTGATATTGTTTCTGAGAATTAATTCTTGTTGAGAATTCGATCCTGACAAGTGGTATCAGAGCAAGTATTCTCAGAAACCTGCAATCATCATTCTTCCTTGAAATCAGAAATCATCAATGGCTAAAGTTTCAGATTCTTCAAGCACAGAAATCCCCACAGAGGTAATATCTAATCTTTGCTCTAAAACTTGTATGGAAACTGTTAAAAGGTACAGGGATCACAACCAGACAATGAGTGATGACCTTAAAAGATTAGAGAGAGATATAAAAGACTATGTAAGAATTGTTGAGAGTTTTGAGGAACAGATCAAAGTTTTCCAAGCCAATGAACTTCAACATTCTTATGATACAAATTACTGGAAGTGGGAGAAGAATGACCTAGAACTTCAGCTGAAAAAGTTTAAAGAGGAGAATGAGAAGATAAAGAGTGAGTTTGAGAAAGCCAAGCTGGATATTGAGAAATTTTCAAATGCTTCTAAAGCAATGGACTCTTTGCTCCAAACTCAAATCCATGACAAACTTAGAAGAGGAATAGGCTATAACACCACACCACCACCATACAACAACAATTACATTCCTCCTATATCAAACTTACTAGAGACCAAGGATAGGAAGGAATTGCCTGTTGGAGCCACTAAGGTAGATCCTTTAGACAAAGTGGTGGTTGAAACAGACTCTGAAGAAGATAACTCTAGTGAAAAGAGTAAGGAGAACACTGGGAGTGGTGAGATTCCTCTAGAAAATCACATTATCACCAATGAGGGATGTGGAAAGACTTGGGTCAAATCTAAGGACATTGAGAAGACTGAGGGAAAGTCTGAGAAGGTCCATTATAAGCAAACCACAGTTGTGAATCCTGTCCCTTGTAAACAGTGTTCTTGCAATAAATCTGAGCCCCAAAAACATGATAAACCAAGGGGAAATCAGAGAAACTGGAATAATCAGTGGGCACAAAAACAAGGGGTTGATTTGAGTAAAATCAATAGACCAAAACCTTGTTTTATCTGTGGCAAATTGAATCATCTTGCCAAACACTGTTATTTCAACCCTATCAACCAAAGAGTCACTTTTCAAAGAAAACCACAAAACTCTTTTGGTTATAGGAATAAAAGAAGGAATCAATTGGCTAAGAAAAGAGCACCTTTAAAGTCTCATGCTCAGAACAAGTTTGCTAATACAAAGAAAAATGCTCCAAATAAGCCAAGGAGTAATTTAAAGACAAAGAAAGCAAACAACTTTGTTCAAGTTTGGGTTCCAATTGTAAAGAAACCTGTTAGTACTGCTATCCCAGATAGTACTGCTAACAGAAATAGTGCTGCTGCAACCAATACTACTGCTAACAAGGATAGTGCTTCTACTAGTATTAATGTTGCAAAGCCTATAATCTTGACAAAGTATTCCAGCCATGAGATTCCTAAACAACTCATCCATACCAAACTGACAGATTATATAAATGAGAAAGGACAACCCAAGACCACTTTGGCTTGGGTTCCCTCAAAGACTAACTGATTTATCAAGTGTGCAGGGCAATCAAAAGCTCAAGAGGAAGAGCATTTGGAATGAAGATAATGGTTGCTCTTGGCACATAACAAGGAACATGGACTGACTTCAAATTCTTTAAAAGATTTGATGGAGGACATGTTACTTTTGATCCAGCAGAAGGTAAGAAAAGTGAAAAAGGTATAGTTTCAAAAGATAAAGTAACTTTTGAAAATTTTATGGTATATGGTACTACTAACCTTGTGTCTGTAAGTGTTTCAGGTTGCTAATACTGAAAGGTAGTTAGTACTTCTAGCTCAATGAATACTGTCAGACTGTGTTAATGCTGCTGGTATGTGTTAATACTGCCAGTCTGTGTTAATGCTGCTGATAAGTGTTACTACTGCTAATGTAAGGTTTCTATACCTAAAAATGATCTTCAATGATTTAATGTCAAACTTGGATATCAATTAAAAAGCTTTTATCTGTATCCAAGGTTTGTACAAGAAGTACTTAATAAGGAATTGACGGATTAACCTCATTTTAATGAGATATATGTACCTAAAACCCCTAAGGGCAAGGTCTTTTCAATCATGAAGAGATCTGCTAAGGACTCGGAAGGAGTTGACACACCATTGTTCTCTACAATGATGGTGATGTCCCACAATCAAGAAGGTAAGGCATCAGGGTCAAAGCCCTCATTAGACCAACCCACTGATGACCTATCCACACCTTCCACTACCAAGCATAAATCTTCAGATTCTTTTTGTCAAACCAACATTCCCCATTACTATATTATATAAGGAAAAGATACTGAAGGTTCCTTCCCTTCTTGTATCTTAAACCTCAAAACCTACAAGCCCTCTGATGGAGCATTTTTCATCAGAGAATATCCAAAGGGAAACCATAGGGGTGTCTCCCAACCCCAAGAAGGTGCTCAATAAGGAGATGCAAGAGCATATGGGTTGTAAGGCTCACACTACTGACTTTGCACAAAGTGCATGACAGGACAGTGTGAACATATCTAAGACCTTCCCCATGGCAACTTTAGATGAGTAATTATCTAAAGGTCCCAGGTGCCAAGAAACCAAGGGAGTAGAAGGTGCTTTTGCTAGGCAGAAGATCTCTACTAAAAGATCCAAGGATCCTTCAAGGGTGGTAAACACACCTAAAGGAGGTGAGGACAGTTTAACTACAAAGAATTGATGGATACACTTGGTACAATTAGTCTGAAAGTTCACAATCAAATTATGAAGATAAAAGAGATGAAAAGGTAATCACTTCTTATCACTAGCAGATAGATCATTTCAAGAAGCTGGTACTGAAAAAGAAGAAAATTAAAGTTTGTATTGATATGAAATCTTATTTTGAGGGGGAGATAAGTAAAGAACCTGAAATAAAGCAGTAGCTACATCAGAAACAGAAAAGAAGATAACAGCAGAAACTGAATCAAGAAGAACTAGTAATAGCAGAAAGTTTTGAAATCATCATAAAGACCTTATGTTGAAGAACTTAACTTCTCAGTTTTGAAAAGTTAAGTTAGGGGGAGATTGTTGGGTCTTCTAGTTCAACATGGTTACTACTTCTAGTTAATGCTGCTAGAAGAAAACAGTTAATACTTCTAGTTAGTACTTCTGTTATTAATGCTGCTAGTTGATGGTTAATGTTGATGGTTAATGTTGCTCAACAAGATTAGTACTGCTGGTTCAAAGTTACTACTGCTAGAAGACTTAAAGGTTAGTACTGCTGAGTGTTACTACTGCTAGTACTATTAATACTGCTAGTCAAAGTTAGTGCTGCTTGAACAAAGTTAGTACTGCTTAGCTAGTTAGTACTGCTAGTGGTTAGTGCTGCTTAGTAGTTAATGCTGCTAGAAGGAATTTAATGCTGCTGAAGATTAATACTGCTTATATGATGAAGATTCGTATGAAAGGATATACATGGAAGCTTAGAGATATACATGGAAGATATACTGAAGATATTTTATTTATTGTAATTATCTTTGTATTCAGTATATATATTGTATAGTTTAGAATAATGAGTTAACTTTTGTTTTTATTCTTTGAGAGAGAAAATCAACCTCAAGACATAGATCCTAATTCTAGAGAAGTAGAATTCGTATTGGTGAGCCTGTTCATCAATATTGAGGTTGAGTGTGTAATCTTGTAACTTCAAAGCATTCAATACAAGTTTACAATTTGTTGATTATATTCTGTTTTGATTTTCTGTTTGATTAAATATCAAAGTGTTATTCCGCAAACTTCTTTGATATTGTTTCTGAGAATTAATTCTTGTTGAGAATTCGATCCTGACATTCTTTCAAACTTGTACAATCTTCAACAAAACTTGCAATCTTTGACACAAACTTGCAATGAACTTTCTTCAAATCGTCTTTCTTGAAAAGATTTCTCCTTTAAATTCCAACATTTCTTTAACTTCTCCCATAACTGTTACAAACTTTTATTCGTCAAACATTGCTTGAACAAATCTTCTCCCCCTTTTTGATGATAGTAGCATAGAAATCATCAAAATTGTTCCAAGAAATGTCAGTAATCATTTTTCTCTGACCATTGATCTTTCATCACATGAGCCTCTGACCATCCGTCAATTCATAAGATAGTCATCCGAATCTTTGCAAATTCAAACAAATATGAATGTAACACCTGAATCAACAAATGAATCAGTTAATAATGTCTGTCAGTAACACGAAGTCACTTTGTGTAACGAATACACATTGTAAAAGAGCTTTTTGATGTTCACTCCCCCAGGTCTTCCATTCAATCATCGAATAACACAAGGTTAAACTATGAACGTTTAGACAGAAAAACAAATTCTCTGTGTGAATCTGACAATGTATGGAAATGATCAAATATTAATGATTTATCAATAAAAGCTTAGGTAATGAAATAACTGGAATTTGACTATATGAATCAAGTATAGACAATTCTTGAAAGAATAGCTTTGAATGAAATAACGTTCAACGAACATTGAATATACAAAAGGAGTGTCTTACCATCGAAAAATAGTTTCAATTTGAGACATGGTAAGAACATAGTCAAAAGAAATACTAAACCGGTGTGTGAGAATACTTGACAGTATACGGAAAACATAATACACAAGTATTTATCTTTGGAAACACACGGTTAGTTAATCATGAAAGCTCGTGATAGAAAACATTTTAAAATTTGAGTGTCCCACAATCAGTGTAAATCAAAAAGATAACAATCAATTCAATCAACTTCCATTTTTATTACAATCATAGAAATCGATACATAGAAAAGCTCTCAATACTATTTCTCTCTCTAACAACTCAATACGCGTTCAATACTCTAGGTTCTCTAAATCTGATACAATTCTTACAACTAGCCATATACCTATTTCTAGGAAACACTTATACAAAAAAAAAACACTCACAACAAATTACATTTTGACTTTGGCTTTTATTACAAAGACTTTTACTATGCTTGAGAGTTTGACTTGATCTTTGACTTGGACTTCAGTTTTCAGTCTTCTATGATCTTATATCCAAAATATTTATGCACTAACAAACTCCTCCTTTGGATTCAAGATCATCTTTAAAAAGATATGCAATACAATATCCCTCTTTGACTAATCTTTAACAACTTTATTTCCCCTTTGTAGATTTCTTTCAGCAAAGATCATCTCTAGAAAAATAAGCATTGAAGCACAATCTCTCCTTTATGCTCAAAAATAGTCTTCAAACTTACTGTAATCTCCCCAAAGTCTGTGATAATGAACTTCAAAAATCTTGAACAATCTCCCCCAAGGATGTCAAAACCTCTTTCAGACTCCAGAAAGAAATTATTTTCAAATTCAGTTTGGTTTGCTTCAGTAAATTGTCTTCAAAGAAAATTTTAGTTCTTTCAAACTTGTACAATCTTCAACAAAACTTGCAATCTTTGACACAAACTTGCAATGAACTTTCAACAAATCGTCTTTCTTGAAAAGATTTCCCCTTTAAATTCTAACATTTCTTTAACTTCTCCCATAACTGTTACAAACTTTTATTCGTCAAACATTTCTTGAACAAATCTTCTCCCCCTTTTTTATGATAGTAGCATAGAAATCATCAAAATTGTTCCAAGAAATGTCAGTAATCTCTTTTCTCTGACCATTGATCTTTCATCACATGAGCCTCTGACCATCCGTAAATTCATAAGATATTTATCTGAATCTTTGCAAATTCAAACAAATATGAATGTAACACCTGAATCAACAAATGAATCAGTTAATAATGTTTGTCAGTAACACGAAGTCACTGTGTGTAACGAATACACATTGGAAAAGAGCTTTTTGATGTTCACTCCCCCAGGTCTTCCATTCAATCATCGAATAACACAAGGTTAAACTTTGAACGTTTAGGCAGAAAAACAAATTCTCTGTGTGAATCTGACAATGTATGGAAATGATCAATTATTAATGATTTATCAATAAAAGCTTAGGTAATGAAATAACTGGAGTTTGACTATATGAATCAAGTGTAGACAATTCTTGAAAGAATCGCTTTGAATGAAATAACGTTCAACGAACATTGAATATACAAAAGGAGTGTCTTACCATCGAAAAATAGTTTCAATTTGAGACCTGGTAAGAACATAGTCAAAAGAAATAAAAACCGGTGTGTGTGAAAACTTGACAGTATACGGAAAACATAATACACAAGTATTTATCTTTGGAAACACACGGTTAGTTAATCATGAAAGATCGTGATAGAAAACATTTTAAAATTTGAGTGTCCCACAATCAGTGTAAATCAAAAAGATAACAATCAATTCAATCAACTTCCATTTTTATTACAAACATAGAAATCGATACATAGAAAAGCTCTCAATACTATTTCTCTCTCTAACAACTCAATACGCGTTCAATACTCTAGGTTCTCTAAATCTGATACAATTCTTACAACTAGCCATATACCTATTTCTAGGAAACACTTATACAAAAAAAAAACACTCACAACAAATTACATTTTGACTTTGGCTTTTATTACAAAGACTTTTACTATGCTTGAGAGTTTGACTTGATCTTTGACTTGGACTTCAGTTTTCAGTCTTCTATGATCTTATATCCAAAATATTTATGCACTAACAATCTCCTCCTTTGGATTCAAGATCATCTTTAAAAAGATATGCAATACAATATCCCTCTTTGACTAATCTTTAACAACTTTATTTCCCCTTTGTACATTTCTTTAACTTCTCCCATAACTGTTACAAACTTTTATTCGTCAAACATTGCTTGAACAAATCTTCTCCCCCTTTTTGATGATAGTAGCATAGAAATCATCAAAATTGTTCCAAGAAATGTCAGTAATCTCTTTTCTCTAACCATTGATCTTTCATCACATGAGCCTCTGACCATCCGTCAATTCATAAGACATTCATCCGAATCTTTGCAAACTCAATCAAATATGAATGTAACACCTGAATCAACAAATGAATCAGTTAATAATGTCTGTCAGTAACACGAAGTCACTTTGTGTAACGAATACACATTGGAAAAGATCTTTTTGATGTTCACTCCCCCAGGTCTTCCATTCAATCATCGAATAACACAAGGTTAAACTTTGAACGTTTAGACAGAAAAACAAATTCTCTGTGTGAATCTGACAATGTATGGAAATGATCAAATATTAATGATTTATCAATAAAAGCTTAGGTAATGAAATAACTGGAATTTGACTATATGAATCAAGTATAGACAATTCTTGAAAGAATCGCTTTGAATGAAATAACGTTCAACGAACATTGAATATACAAAAGGAGTGTCTTACCATCGAAAAATAGTTTCAATTTGAGACATGGTAACAACATAGTCAAAAGAAATACTAAACCGGTGTGTGTGAATACTTGACAGTATATGGAAAACATAATACACAAGTATTTATCTTTGGAAACACACGGTTAGTTAATCATGAAAGCTCGTGATAGAAAACATTTTAAAATTTGAGTGTCGCACAATCAGTGTAAATCAACAAGATAACAATCATTTCCATCAACTTCCATTTTTATTACAATCATAGAAATCGATACATAGAAAAGCTCTCAAGACTATTTCTCTCTCTAACAACTCAATACGCGTTCAATACTCTAGGTTCTCTAAATCTGATACAATTCTTACAACTAGCCATATACCTATTTCTAGGAAACACTTATACAAAAAAAAAACACTCACAACACATTACATTTTGACTTTGACTTTTATTACAAAGACTTTGACTATGCTTGAGAGTTTGACTTGATCATTGACTTGGCCTTCAGTTTTCAGTCTTCTATGATCTTGTATCCAAAATATTTATTCACTAACAATCTCCCCCTTTGGATTCAAGATCATCTTTAAAAAGATATGCAATACAATGTCCCTCTTTGACTAATTTTAACAACTTTATTTCCCCTTTGTACATTTCTTTCAGCAAAGATCATCTCCAGAAAAGTAAGCATTGAAGCACAATCTCTCCTTTATGCTCAAAAATAGTCTTCAAACTTACTGTAATCTCCCCAAAGTCTGTGATAATGAACTTCAAAAATCTTGAACAATCTCCCCCAAGGATGTAAAAACCTCTTTCAGACTCCAGAAAGAAATTATTTTCAAATTCAGTTTGGTTTGCTTCAGTAAATTGTCTTCAAAGAAAATTTTAGTTCTTTCAAACTTGTACAATCTTCAACAAAACATGCAATCTTTGACACAAACTTGCAATGAACTTTCAACAAATCGTCTTTCTTGAAAAGATTTCTCCTTTAAATTCTAACATTTCTTTAACTTCTCCCATAACTGTTACAAACTTTTATTCGTCAAACATTTCGTGAACAAATCTTCTCCCCCTTTTTGATGATAGTAGCATAGAAATCATCAAAATTGTTCCAAGAAATGACAGTAATCTTTTTTCTCTGACCATTGATCTTTCATCACATGAGCCTCTGACCATCCGTAAATTCATAAGATATTCATCTGAATAAACAAATATGAATGTAACACCTGAATCAACAAATGAATCAGTTAATAATGTTTGTCAGTAACACGAAGTCACTGTGTGTAACGAATACACATTGGAAAAGAGCTTTTTGATGTTCACTCCCCCAGGTCTTCCATTCAATCATCGAATAACACAAGGTTAAACTATGAACGTTTAGGCAGAAAAACAAATTCTCTGTGTGAATCTGACAATGTATGGAAATGATCAATTATTAATGATTTATCAATAAAAGCTTAGGTAATGAAATAACTGGAATTTGACTATATGAATCAAGTGTAGACAATTCTTGAAAGAATCGCTTTGAATGAAATAACGTTCAACGAACTTTGAATATACAAAAGGAGTGTCTTACCATCGAAAAATAGTTTCAATTTGAGACATGGTAAGAACATAGTCAAAAGAAATAAAAACCGGTGTGTGTGAATACTTGACAGTATACGGAAAACATAATACACAAGTATTTATCTTTGGAAACACATGGTTAGTTAATCATGAAAGCTCGTGATAGAAAACATTTTAAAATTTGAGTGTCCCACAATCAGTGTAAATCAAAAAGATAACAATCAATTCAATCAACTTCCATTTTTATTACAATCATAGAAATCGATACATAGAAAAGCTCTCAATACTATTTCTCTCTCTAACAACTCAATACGCGTTCAATACTCTAGGTTCTCTAAATCTGATACAATTCTTACAACTAGCCATATACCTATTTCTAGGAAACACTTATACAAAAAAAAACACTCACAACAAATTACATTTTGACTTTCGCTTTTATTACAAAGACTTTTACTATGCTTGAGAGTTTGACTTGATCTTTGACTTGGACTTCAGTTTTCAGTCTTCTATGATCTTATATCCAAAATATTTATGCACTAACAATCTCCCCTTTGGAATCAAGATCATCTTTAAAAAGATATGCAATACAATATCCCTCTTTGACTAATCTTTAACAAATTTATTTCCCCTTTGTAGATTTCTTTCAGCAAAGATCATCTCCAGAAAAATAAGCATTGAAGCACAATCTCTCCTTTATGCTCAAAAATAGTCTTCAAACTTACTGTAATCTCCCCAAAGTCTGTGATAATGAACTTCAAAAATCTTGAACAATCTCCCCCAAGGTTGTAAAAACCTCTTTCAGACTCCAGAAAGAAATTATTTTCAAATTCAGTTTGGTTTGCTTCAGCAAATTGTGTTCAAAGAAAATTTTAGTTCTTTCAAACTTGTACAATCTTCAACAAAACTTGCAATCTTTGACACAAACTTGCAATGAACTTTCTTCAAATCGTCTTTCTTGAAAAGATTTCTCCTTTAAATTCCAAGATTTCTTTAACTTCTCCCATAACTGTTACAAACTTTTATTCGTCAAACATTTCTTGAACAAATCTTCTCCCCCTTTTTGATGATAGTAGCATAGAAATCATCAAAATTGTTCCAAGAAATGTCAGTAATCTCTTTTCTCTAACCATTGATCTTTCATCACATGAGCCTCTGACCATCCGTCAATTCATAAGACATTCATCCGAATCTTTGCAAACTCAAACAAATATGAATGTAACACCTGAATCAAAAAATGAATCAGTTAATAATGTCTGTCAGTAACACGAAGTCACTTTGTGTAACGAATACACATTGGAAAAGATCTTTTTGATGTTCACTCCCCCAGGTCTTCCATTCAATCATCGAATAACACAAGGTTAAACTTTGAACGTTTAGACAGAAAAACAAATTCTCTGTGTGAATCTGACAATGTATGGAAATGATCAAATATTAATGATTTATCAATAAAAGCTTAGGTAATGAAATAACTGGAATTTGACTATATGAATCAAGTATAGACAATTCTTGAAAGAATCTCTTTGAATGAAATAACGTTCAACGAACATTGAATATACAAAAGGAGTGTCTTACCATCGAAAAATAGTTTCAATTTGAGACATGGTAAGAACATAGTCAAAAGAAATACTAAACCGGTGTGTGTGAATAATTGACAGTATATGGAAAACATAATACACAAGTATTTATCTTTGGAAACACACGGTTAGTTAATCATGAAAGCTCGTGACAGAAAACATTTTAAAATTTGAGTGTCGCACAATCAGTGTAAATCAACAAGATAACAATCAATTCCATCAACTTCCATTTTTATTACAATCATAGAAATCGATACATAGAAAAGCTCTCAAGACTATTTCTCTCTCTAACAACTCAATACGCGTTCAATACTCTAGGTTCTCTAAATCTGATACAATTCTTACAACTAGCCATATACCTATTTCTAGGAAACACTTATACAAAAAAAAACACTCACAACACATTACATTTTGACTTTAACTTTTATTACAAAGACTTTTACTATGCTTGAGAGTTTGACTTGATCTTTGACTTGGACTTCAGTTTTCAGTCTTCTATGATCTTGTATCCAAAATATTTATGCACTAACAATCTCCCCCTTTGGATTCAAGATCATCTTTAAAAAGATATACAATACAATGTCCCTCTTTGACTAATCTTTAACAACTTTATTTCTCCTTTGTAGATTTCTTTCAGCAAAGATCATCTCCAGAAAAATAAGCATTGAAGCACAATCTCTCCTTTATGCTCAAAAATAGTCTTCAAACTTACTGTAATCTCCCCAAAGTATGTGATAATGAACTTCAAAAATCTTGAACAATCTCCCCCAAGGTTGTAAAAACCTCTTTCAGACTCCAGAAAGAAATTATTTTCAAATTCAGTTTGGTTTGCTTCAGCAAATTGTCTTCCAAGAAAATTTTAGTTCTTTCAAACTTGTACAATCTTCAACAAAACTTGCAATCTTTGACACAAACTTGCAATGAACTTTCTTCAAATCGTCTTTCTTGAAAAGATTTCTCCTTTAAATTCCAACATTTCTTTAACTTCTCCCATAACTGTTACAAACTTTTATTCGTCAAATATTTCTTGAACAAATCTTCTCCCCCTTTTTGATGATAGTAGCATAGAAATAATCAAAATTGTTCCAAGAAATGTCAGTAATCTCTTTTCTATGATCATTGATCTTTCATCACATGAGCCTCTGACCATCCGTCAATTCATAAGATATTCATCCGAATCTTTGCAAATTCAAACAAATATGAATGTAACACCTGAATCAACAAATGAATCAGTTAATAATGTCTGTCAGTAACATGAAGTCACTTTGTGTAACGAATACACATTGGAAAAGAGCTTTTTGATGTTCACTCCCCCAGGTCTTCCATTCAATCATCGAATAACACAAGGTTAAACTATGAACGTTTAGACAGAAAAACAAATTCTCTGTGTGAATCTGACAATGTATGGAAATGATCAAATATTAATGATTTATCAATAAAAGCTTAGGTAATGAAATAACTGGAATTTGACTATATGAATCAAGTATAGACAATTCTTGAAAGAATCGCTTTGAATGAAATAACGTTCAACGAACATTGAATATACAAAAGGAGTGTCTTACCATCGAAAAATAGTTTCAATTTGAGACATGGTAAGAACATAGTGAAAAGAAAAACAAAACCGGTGTGTGTGAATACTTGACAGTATACGGAAAACATAATACACAAGTATTTTTCTTTGGAAACACACGGTTAGTTAATCATGAAAGCTCGTGATAGAAAACATTTTAAAAATTGAGTGTCCCACAATCAGTGTAAATCAACAAGATAACAATCAATTCAATCAACTTCCATTTTTATTACAATCTTAAAAATCGATACACATAAAATCTCTCAAGACTATTTCTCTCTCTAACAACTCAATACGCTTTCAATACTCTAGGTTCTCTAAATCTGATACAATTCTTACAACTAGCCATATACCTATTTCTAGGAAACACTTATACAAAAAAAAAAACACTCACAACATATTACATTTTGACTTTGACTTTTATTACAAAGACTTTGACTATGCTTGAGAGTTTGACTTGATCATTGACTTGGCTTGACTTCAGTCTTCAGTCTTCAGTCTTCTATGATCTTGTATCCAAAATATTTATGCACTAACAATCTCCCCCTTTGGATTCAAGACCATCTTAAAAAAGATATACAATACAATGTCCCTCTTTGACTAATCTTTAACAACTTTATTTCCCATTTGTAGATTTCTTTCAGCAAAGATCATCTCCAGAAAAATAAGCATTGAAGCACAATCTCTCCTTTATGCTCAAAAATGGTCTTCAAACTTACTGTAATCTCCCCAAAGTCTGTGATAATGAACTTCAAAAATCTTGAACAATCTCCCCCAAGGTTGTAAAAACCTCTTTCAGACTCCAGAAAGAAGTTATTTTCAAATTCAGTTTGGTTTGCTTCAGCAAATTGTCTTCAAAGAAAATTTTAGTTCTTTCAAACTTGTACAATCTTCAACAAAACTTGCAATCTTTGACACAAACTTGCAATGAACTTTCTTCAAATCGTCTTTCTTGAAAAGATTTCTCCTTTAAATTCCAACATTTCTTTAACTTCTCCCATAACTGTTACAAACTTTTATTCGTCAAACATTTCTTGAACAAATCTTCTCCCCCTTTTTGATAATAGTAGCATAGAAATAATCAAAATTGTTCCAAGAAATGTCAGTAATCTCTTTTCTCTGACCATTGATCTTTCATCACATGAGCCTCTGACCATCCGTCAATTCATAAGATATTCATCCGAATCTTTGCAAATTCAAACAAATATGAATGTAACACCTAAATCAACAAATGAATCAGTTAATAATGTCTGTCAGTAACACGAAGTCACTTTGTGTAACGAATACACATTGGAAAAGAGGTTTTTGATGTTCACTCCCCCAGGTCTTCCATTCAATCATCGAATAAAACAAGGTTAAACTATGAACGTTTAGACAGAAAAACAAATTCTCTGTGTGAATCTGACAATGTATGGAAATGATCAAATATTACTGATTTATCAATAAAAGCTTAGGTAATGAAATAACTGGAATTTGACTATATGAATCAAGTATAGACAATTCTTGAAAGAATCTCTTTGAATGAAATAACGTTTAACGAACATTGAATATACAAAAGGAATGTCTTACCATCGAAAAATAGTTTCAATTTGAGACATGGTAAGAACATAGTCAAAAGAAATACAAAACCGGTGTGTGTGAATACTTGACAGTGTACGAAAAACATAATACACAAGTATTTATCTTTGGAAACACACGGTTAGTTAATCATGAAAGCTCGTGATAGAAAACATTTTAAAAATTGAGATTCCTACAATCAGTGTAAATCAACAAGATAACAATCAATTCAATCAACTTCCATTTTTATTACAATCTTAAAAATCGATACACATAAAATCTCTGAAGACTATTTCTCTCTCTAACAACTCAATACGCGTTCAATACTTTAGGTTCTCTAAATCTGATACAATTCTTACAACTAGACATATACCTATTTCTAGCAAACACTTATACAAAAAAAAAAACTCACAACACATTACATTTTGACTTTGACTTTTATTACAAAGACTTTGACTATGCTTGAGAGTTTGACTTGATCATTGACTTGGCTTGACTTCAGTCTTCAGTCTTCAGTCTTCTATGATCTTGTATCCAAAATATTTATGCACTAACAATCTCCCCCTTTGAATTCAAGACCATCTTAAAAAAGATATGCAATACAATGTCCCTCTTTGACTAATCTTTAACAACTTTATTTCCCCTTTGTAGATTGCTTTCAGCAAAGATCATCTCCAGAAAAATAAGCATTGAAGCACAATCTCTCCTTTATGCTCAAAAATAGTGTTCAAACTTACTGTAATCTCCCCAAAGTCTATGATAATGAACTTCAAAAATCTTGAACAATCTCCCCCAAGGTTGTAAAAACCTCTTTCAGACTCCAGAAAGAAATTATTTTCAAATTCAGTTTGGTTTGCTTCAGCAAATTGTCTTCAAAGAAAATTTTAGTTCTTTCAAACTTGTACAATCTTCAACAAAACTTGCAATCTTTGACACAAACTTGCAATGAACTTTCTTCAAATCGTCTTTCTTGAAAAGATTTCTCCTTTAAATTCCAACATTTCTTTAACTTCTCCCATAACTGTTACAAACTTTTATTCGTCAAACATTTCTTGAACAAATCTTCTCCCCCTTTTTGATGATAGTAGCATAGAAATCATCAAAATTGTTCCAAGAAATGTCAGTAATCTCTTTTCTCTGACCATTGATCTTTCATCACATGAGCCTCTGACCATCCGTCAATTCATAAGATATTCATCCGAATCTTTGCAAATTCAAACAAATATGAATGTAACACCTAAATCAACAAATGAATCAGTTAATAATGTATGTCAGTAACACGAAGTCACTTTGTGTAACGAATACACATTGGAAAAGAGGTTTTTGATGTTCACTCCCCCAGGTCTTCCATTCAATCATCGAATAAAACAAGGTTAAACTATGAACGTTTAGACAGAAAAACAAATTCTCTGTGTGAATCTGACAATGTATGGAAATGATCAAATATTACTGATTTATCAATAAAAGCTTAGGTAATGAAATAACTGGAATTTGACTATATGAATCAAGTATAGACAATTCTTGAAAGAATCTCTTTGAATGAAATAACGTTTAACGAACATTGAATATACAAAAGGACTGTCTTATCATCGAAAAATAGTTTCAATTTGAGACATGGTAAGAACATAGTCAAAAGAAATACAAAACCGGTGTGTGTGAATACTTGACAGTGTATGAAAAACATAATACACAAGTATTTATCTTTGGAAACACACGGTTAGTTAATCATGAAAGCTCGTGATAGAAAACATTTTAAAAATTGAGATTCCCACAATCAGTGTAAATCAACAAGATAACAATCAATTCAATCAACTTCCATTTTTATTACAATCTTAAAAATCGATACACATAAAATCTCTGAAGACTATTTCTCTCTCTAACAACTCAATACGCGTTCAATACTCTAGGTTCTCTAAATCTGATACAATTCTTACAACTAGCCATATACCTATTTCTAGGAAACACTTATACAAAAAAAAAACACTCACAACAAATTACATTTTGACTTTGGCTTTTATTACAAAGACTTTTACTATGCTTGAGAGTTTGACTTGATCTTTGACTTGGACTTCAGTTTTCAGTCTTCTATGATCTTATATCCAAAATATTTATGCACTAACAATCTCCTCCTTTGGATTCAAGATCATCTTTAAAAAGATATGCAATACAATATCCCTCTTTGACTAATCTTTAACAACTTTATTTCCCCTTTGTAGATTTCTTTCAGCAAAGATCATCTCCAGAAAAATAAGCATTGAAGCACAATCTCTCCTTTATGCTCAAAAATAGTCTTCAAACTTACTGTAATCTCCCCAAAGTCTGTGATAATGAACTTCAAAAATCTTGAACAATCTCCCCCAAGGATGTAAAAACCTCTTTCAGACTCCAGAAAGAAATTATTTTCAAATTCAGTTTGGTTTGCTTCAGCAAATTGTCTTCAAAGAAAATTTTAGTTCTTTCAAACTTGTACAATCTTCAACAAAACTTGCAATCTTTGACACAAACTTGCAATGAACTTTCTTCAAATCGTCTTTCTTGAAAAGATTTCTCCTTTAAATTCCAACATTTCTTTAACTTCTCCCATAACTGTTACAAACTTTTATTCGTCAAACATTTCTTGAACAAATCTTCTCCCCCTTTTTGATGATAGTAGCATAGAAATCATCAAAATTGTTCCAAGAAATGTCAGTAATCTCTTTTCTCTAACCATTGATCTTTCATCACATGAGCCTCTGACCATCCGTCAATTCATAATACATTCATCCGAATCTTTGCAAACTCAATCAAATATGAATGTAACACCTGAATCAACAAATGAATCAGTTAATAATGTCTGTCAGTAACACGAAGTCACTTTGTGTAACGAATACACATTGGAAAAGATCTTTTTGATGTTCACTCCCCCAGGTCTTCCATTCAATCATCGAATAACACAAGGTTAAACTTTGAACGTTTAGACAGAAAAACAAATTCTCTGTGTGAATCTGACAATGTATGGAAATGATCAAATATTAATGATTTATCAATAAAAGCTTAGGTAATGAAATAACTGGAATTTGACTATATGAATCAAGTATAGACAATTCTTGAAAGAATCGCTTTGAATGAAATAACGTTCAACGAACATTGAATATACAAAAGGAGTGTCTTACCATCGAAAAATAGTTTCAATTTGAGACATGGTAACAACATAGTCAAAAGAAATACTAAACCGGTGTGTGTGAATACTTGACAGTATATGGAAAACATAATACACAAGTATTTATCTTTGGAAACACACGGTTAGTTAATCATGAAAGCTCGTGATAGAAAACATTTTAAAATTTGAGTGTCGCACAATCAGTGTAAATCAACAAGATAACAATCAATTCCATCAACTTCCATTTTTATTACAATCATAGAAATCGATACATAGAAAAGCTCTCAAGACTATTTCTCTCTCTAACAACTCAATACGCGTTCAATACTCTAGGTTCTCTAAATCTGATACAATTCTTACAACTAGCCATATACCTATTTCTAGGAAACACTTATACAAAAAAAAAACACTCACAACACATTACATTTTGACTTTGACTTTTATTACAAAGACTTTGACTATGCTTGAGAGTTTGACTTGATCTTTGACTTGGCCTTCAGTTTTCAGTCTTCTATGATCTTGTATCCAAAATATTTATTCACTAACAATCTCCCCCTTTGGATTCAAGATCATCTTTAAAAAGATATGCAATACAATGTCCCTCTTTGACTAATTTTAACAACTTTATTTCCCCTTTGTACATTTCTTTCAGCAAAGATCATCTCCAGAAAAGTAAGCATTGAAGCACAATCTCTCCTTTATGCTCAAAAATAGTCTTCAAACTTACTGTAATCTCCCCAAAGTCTGTGATAATGAACTTCAAAAATCTTGAACAATCTCCCCCAAGGATGTAAAAACCTCTTTCAGACTCCAGAAAGAAATTATTTTCAAATTCAGTTTGGTTTGCTTCAGTAAATTGTCTTCAAAGAAAATTTTAGTTCTTTCAAACTTGTACAATCTTCAACAAAACATGCAATCTTTGACACAAACTTGCAATGAACATTCAACAAATCGTCTTTCTTGAAAAGATTTCTCCTTTAAATTCTAACATTTCTTTAACTTCTCCCATAACTGTTACAAACTTTTATTCGTCAAACATTTCTTGAACAAATCTTCTCCCCCTTTTTGATGATAGTAGCATAGAAATCATCAAAATTGTTCCAAGAAATGTCAGTAATCTCTTTTCTCTAACCATTGATCTTTCATCACATGAGCCTCTGACCATCCGTCAATTCATAAGACATTCATCCGAATCTTTGCAAACTCAATCAAATATGAATGTAACACCTGAATCAACAAATGAATCAGTTAATAATGTCTGTCAGTAACACGAAGTCACTTTGTGTAACGAATACACATTGGAAAAGATCTTTTTGATGTTCACTCCCCCAGGTCTTCCATTCAATCATCGAATAACACAAGGTTAAACTTTGAACGTTTAGACAGAAAAACAAATTCTCTGTGTGAATCTGACAATGTATGGAAATGATCAAATATTAATGATTTATCAATAAAAGCTTAGGTAATGAAATAACTGGAATTTGACTATATGAATCAAGTATAGACAATTCTTGAAAGAATCGCTTTGAATGAAATAACGTTCAACGAACATTGAATATACAAAAGGAGTGTCTTACCATCGAAAAATAGTTTCAATTTGAGACATGGTAACAACATAGTCAAAAGAAATACTAAACCGGTGTGTGTGAATACTTGACAGTATATGGAAAACATAATACACAAGTATTTATCTTTGGAAACACACGGTTAGTTAATCATGAAAGCTCGTGATAGAAAACATTTTAAAATTTGAGTGTCGCACAATCAGTGTAAATCAACAAGATAACAATCAATTCCATCAACTTCCATTTTTATTACAATCATAGAAATCGATACATAGAAAAGCTCTCAAGACTATTTCTCTCTCTAACAACTCAATACGCGTTCAATACTCTAGGTTCTCTAAATCTGATACAATTCTTACAACTAGCCATATACCTATTTCTAGGAAACACTTATACAAAAAAAAAACACTCACAACACATTACATTTTGACTTTGACTTTTATTACAAAGACTTTGACTATGCTTGAGAGTTTGACTTGATCTTTGACTTGGCCTTCAGTTTTCAGTCTTCTATGATCTTGTATCCAAAATATTTATTCACTAACAATCTCCCCCTTTGGATTCAAGATCATCTTTAAAAAGATATGCAATACAATGTCCCTCTTTGACTAATTTTAACAACTTTATTTCCCCTTTGTACATTTCTTTCAGCAAAGATCATCTCCAGAAAAGTAAGCATTGAAGCACAATCTCTCCTTTATGCTCAAAAATAGTCTTCAAACTTACTGTAATCTCCCCAAAGTCTGTGATAATGAACTTCAAAAATCTTGAACAATCTCCCCCAAGGATGTAAAAACCTCTTTCAGACTCCAGAAAGAAATTATTTTCAAATTCAGTTTGGTTTGCTTCAGTAAATTGTCTTCAAAGAAAATTTTAGTTCTTTCAAACTTGTACAATCTTCAACAAAACATGCAATCTTTGACACAAACTTGCAATGAACTTTCAACAAATCGTCTTTCTTGAAAAGATTTCTCCTTTAAATTCTAACATTTCTTTAACTTCTCCCATAACTGTTACAAACTTTTATTCGTCAAACATTTCGTGAACAAATCTTCTCCCCCTTTTTGATGATAGTAGCATAGAAATCATCAAAATTGTTCCAAGAAATGACAGTAATCTTTTTTCTCTGACCATTGATCTTTCATCACATGAGCCTCTGACCATCCGTAAATTCATAAGATATTCATCTGAATAAACAAATATGAATGTAACACCTGAATCAACAAATGAATCAGTTAATAATGTTTGTCAGTAACACGAAGTCACTGTGTGTAACGAATACACATTGGAAAAGAGCTTTTTGATGTTCACTCCCCCAGGTCTTCCATTCAATCATCGAATAACACAAGGTTAAACTATGAACGTTTAGGCAGAAAAACAAATTCTCTGTGTGAATCTGACAATGTATGGAAATGATCAATTATTAATGATTTATCAATAAAAGCTTAGGTAATGAAATAACTGGAATTTGACTATATGAATCAAGTGTAGACAATTCTTGAAAGAATCGCTTTGAATGAAATAACGTTCAACGAACTTTGAATATACAAAAGGAGTGTCTTACCATCGAAAAATAGTTTCAATTTGAGACATGGTAAGAACATAGTCAAAAGAAATAAAAACCGGTGTGTGTGAATACTTGACAGTATACGGAAAACATAATACACAAGTATTTATCTTTGGAAACACATGGTTAGTTAATCATGAAAGCTCGTGATAGAAAACATTTTAAAATTTGAGTGTCCCACAATCAGTGTAAATCAAAAAGATAACAATCAATTCAATCAACTTCCATTTTTATTACAATCATAGAAATCGATACATAGAAAAGCTCTCAATACTATTTCTCTCTCTAACAACTCAATACGCGTTCAATACTCTAGGTTCTCTAAATCTGATACAATTCTTACAACTAGCCATATACCTATTTCTAGGAAACACTTATACAAAAAAAAACACTCACAACAAATTACATTTTGACTTTCGCTTTTATTACAAAGACTTTTACTATGCTTGAGAGTTTGACTTGATCTTTGACTTGGACTTCAGTTTTCAGTCTTCTATGATCTTATATCCAAAATATTTATGCACTAACAATCTCCCCCTTTGGAATCAAGATCATCTTTAAAAAGATATGCAATACAATATCCCTCTTTGACTAATCTTTAACAAATTTATTTCCCCTTTGTAGATTTCTTTCAGCAAAGATCATCTCCAGAAAAATAAGCATTGAAGCACAATCTCTCCTTTATGCTCAAAAATAGTCTTCAAACTTACTGTAATCTCCCCAAAGTCTGTGATAATGAACTTCAAAAATCTTGAACAATCTCCCCCAAGGTTGTAAAAACCTCTTTCAGACTCCAGAAAGAAATTATTTTCAAATTCAGTTTGGTTTGCTTCAGCAAATTGTGTTCAAAGAAAATTTTAGTTCTTTCAAACTTGTACAATCTTCAACAAAACTTGCAATCTTTGACACAAACTTGCAATGAACTTTCTTCAAATCGTCTTTCTTGAAAAGATTTCTCCTTTAAATTCCAAGATTTCTTTAACTTCTCCCATAACTGTTACAAACTTTTATTCGTCAAACATTTCTTGAACAAATCTTCTCCCCCTTTTTGATGATAGTAGCATAGAAATCATCAAAATTGTTCCAAGAAATGTCAGTAATCTCTTTTCTCTAACCATTGATCTTTCATCACATGAGCCTCTGACCATCCGTCAATTCATAAGACATTCATCCGAATCTTTGCAAACTCAAACAAATATGAATGTAACACCTGAATCAAAAAATGAATCAGTTAATAATGTCTGTCAGTAACACGAAGTCACTTTGTGTAACGAATACACATTGGAAAAGATCTTTTTGATGTTCACTCCCCCAGGTCTTCCATTCAATCATCGAATAACACAAGGTTAAACTTTGAACGTTTAGACAGAAAAACAAATTCTCTGTGTGAATCTGACAATGTATGGAAATGATCAAATATTAATGATTTATCAATAAAAGCTTAGGTAATGAAATAACTGGAATTTGACTATATGAATCAAGTATAGACAATTCTTGAAAGAATCTCTTTGAATGAAATAACGTTCAACGAACATTGAATATACAAAAGGAGTGTCTTACCATCGAAAAATAGTTTCAATTTGAGACATGGTAAGAACATAGTCAAAAGAAATACTAAACCGGTGTGTGTGAATAATTGACAGTATATGGAAAACATAATACACAAGTATTTATCTTTGGAAACACACGGTTAGTTAATCATGAAAGCTCGTGACAGAAAACATTTTAAAATTTGAGTGTCGCACAATCAGTGTAAATCAACAAGATAACAATCAATTCCATCAACTTCCATTTTTATTACAATCATAGAAATCGATACATAGAAAAGCTCTCAAGACTATTTCTCTCTCTAACAACTCAATACGCGTTCAATACTCTAGGTTCTCTAAATCTGATACAATTCTTACAACTAGCCATATACCTATTTCTAGGAAACACTTATACAAAAAAAAAACACTCACAACACATTACATTTTGACTTTAACTTTTATTACAAAGACTTTTACTATGCTTGAGAGTTTGACTTGATCTTTGACTTGGACTTCAGTTTTCAGTCTTCTATGATCTTGTATCCAAAATATTTATGCACTAACAATCTCCCCCTTTGGATTCAACATCATCTTTAAAAAGATATACAATACAATGTCCCTCTTTGACTAATCTTTAACAACTTTATTTCTCCTTTGTAGATTTCTTTCAGCAAAGATCATCTCCAGAAAAATAAGCATTGAAGCACAATCTCTCCTTTATGCTCAAAAATAGTCTTCAAACTTACTGTAATCTCCCCAAAGTATGTGATAATGAACTTCAAAAATCTTGAACAATCTCCCCCAAGGTTGTAAAAACCTCTTTCAGACTCCAGAAAGAAATTATTTTCAAATTCAGTTTGGTTTGCTTCAGCAAATTGTCTTCAAAGAAAATTTTAGTTCTTTCAAACTTGTACAATCTTCAACAAAACTTGCAATCTTTGACACAAACTTGCAATGAACTTTCTTCAAATCGTCTTTCTTGAAAAGATTTCTCCTTTAAATTCCAACATTTCTTTAACTTCTCCCATAACTGTTACAAACTTTTATTCGTCAAATATTTCTTGAACAAATCTTCTCCCCCTTTTTGATGATAGTAGCATAGAAATCATCAAAATTGTTCCAAGAAATGTCAGTAATCTCTTTTCTATGATCATTGATCTTTCATCACATGAGCCTCTGACCATCCGTCAATTCATAAGATATTCATCCGAATCTTTGCAAATTCAAACAAATATGAATGTAACACCTGAATCAACAAATGAATCAGTTAATAATGTATGTCAGTAACATGAAGTCACTTTGTGTAACGAATACACATGGGAAAAGAGCTTTTTGATGTTCACTCCCCCAGGTCTTCCATTCAATCATCGAATAACACAAGGTTAAACTATGAACGTTTAGACAGAAAAACAAATTCTCTGTGTGAATCTGACAATGTATGGAAATGATCAAATATTAATGATTTATCAATAAAAGCTTAGGTAATGAAATAACTGGAATTTGACTATATGAATCAAGTATAGACAATTCTTGAAAGAATCGCTTTGAATGAAATAACGTTCAACGAACATTGAATATACAAAAGGAGTGTCTTACCATCGAAAAATAGTTTCAATTTGAGACATGGTAAGAACATAGTGAAAAGAAAAACAAAACCGGTGTGTGTGAATACTTGACAGTATACGGAAAACATAATACACAAGTATTTTTCTTTGGAAACACACGGTTAGTTAATCATGAAAGCTCGTGATAGAAAACATTTTAAAAATTGAGTGTCCCACAATCAGTGTAAATCAACAAGATAACAATCAATTCAATCAACTTCCATTTTTATTACAATCTTAAAAATCGATACACATAAAATCTCTCAAGACTATTTCTCTCTCTAACAACTCAATACGCGTTCAATACTCTAGGTTCTCTAAATCTGATACAATTCTTACAACTAGCCATATACCTATTTCTAGGAAACACTTATACAAAAAAAAAAAACACTCACAACATATTACATTTTGACTTTGACTTTTATTACAAAGACTTTGACTATGCTTGAGAGTTTGACTTGATCATTGACTTGGCTTGACTTCAGTCTTCAGTCTTCTATGATCTTGTATCCAAAATATTTATGCACTAACAATCTCCCCCTTTGGATTCAAGACCATCTTAAAAAAGATATGCAATACAATATCCCTCTTTGACTAATCTTTAACAACTTTATTTCCCATTTGTAGATTTCTTTCAGCAAAGATCATCTCCAGAAAAATAAGCATTGAAGCACAATCTCTCCTTTATGCTCAAAAATGGTCTTCAAACTTACTGTAATCTCCCCAAAGTCTGCGATAATGAACTTCAAAAATCTTGAACAATCTCCCCCAAGGTTGTAAAAACCTCTTTCAGACTCCAGAAAGAAGTTATTTTCAAATTCAGTTTGGTTTGCTTCAGCAAATTGTCTTCAAAGAAAATTTTAGTTCTTTCAAACTTGTACAATCTTCAACAAAACTTGCAATCTTTGACACAAACTTGCAATGAACTTTCTTCAAATCGTCTTTCTTGAAAAGATTTCTCCTTTAAATTCCAACATTTCTTTAACTTCTCCCATAACTGTTACAAACTTTTATTCGTCAAACATTTCTTGAACAAATCTTCTCCCCCTTTTTGATGATAGTAGCATAGAAATAATCAAAATTGTTCCAAGAAATGTCAGTAATCTCTTTTCTCTGACCATTGATCTTTCATCACATGAGCCTCTGACCATCCGTCAATTCATAAGATATTCATCCGAATCTTTGCAAATTCAAACAAATATGAATGTAACACCTGAATCAACAAATGAATCAGTTAATAATGTATGTCAGTAACATGAAGTCACTTTGTGTAACGAATACACATTGGAAAAGAGCTTTTTGATGTTCACTCCCCCAGGTCTTCCATTCAATCATCGAATAACACAAGGTTAAACTATGAACGTTTAGACAGAAAAACAAATTCTCTGTGTGAATCTGACAATGTATGGAAATGATCAAATATTAATGATTTATCAATAAAAGCTTAGGTAATGAAATAACTGGAATTTGACTATATGAATCAAGTATAGACAATTCTTGAAAGAATCGCTTTGAATGAAATAACGTTCAACGAACATTGAATATACAAAAGGAGTGTCTTACCATCGAAAAATAGTTTCAATTTGAGACATGGTAAGAACATAGTGAAAAGAAAAACAAAAACCGGTGTGTGTGAATACTTGACAGTATACGGAAAACATAATACACAAGTATTTTTCTTTGGAAACACACGGTTAGTTAATCATGAAAGCTCGTGATAGAAAACATTTTAAAAATTGAGTGTCCCACAATCAGTGTAAATCAACAAGATAACAATCAATTCAATCAACTTCCATTTTTATTACAATCTTAAAAATCGATACACATAAAATCTCTCAAGACTATTTCTCTCTCTAACAACTCAATACGCGTTCAATACTCTAGGTTCTCTAAATCTGATACAATTCTTACAACTAGCCATATACCTATTTCTAGGAAACACTTATACAAAAAAAAAAACACTCACAACATATTACATTTTGACTTTGACTTTTATTACAAAGACTTTGACTATGCTTGAGAGTTTGACTTGATCATTGACTTGGCTTGACTTCAGTCTTCAGTCTTCAGTCTTCTATGATCTTGTATCCAAAATATTTATGCACTAACAATCTCCCCCTTTGGATTCAAGACCATCTTAAAAAAGATATGCAATACAATATCCCTCTTTGACTAATCTTTAACAACTTTATTTCCCATTTGTAGATTTCTTTCAGCAAAGATCATCTCCAGAAAAATAAGCATTGAAGCACAATCTCTCCTTTATGCTCAAAAATGGTCTTCAAACTTACTGTAATCTCCCCAAAGTCTGTGATAATGAACTTCAAAAATCTTGAACAATCTCCCCCAAGGTTGTAAAAACCTCTTTCAGACTCCAGAAAGAAGTTATTTTCAAATTCAGTTTGGTTTGCTTCAGCAAATTGTCTTCAAAGAAAATTTTAGTTCTTTCAAACTTGTACAATCTTCAACAAAACTTGCAATCTTTGACACAAACTTGCAATGAACTTTCTTCAAATCGTCTTTCTTGAAAAGATTTCTCCTTTAAATTCCAACATTTCTTTAACTTCTCCCATAACTGTTACAAACTTTTATTCGTCAAACATTTCTTGAACAAATCTTCTCCCCCTTTTTGATGATAGTAGCATAGAAATAATCAAAATTGTTCCAAGAAATGTCAGTAATCTCTTTTCTCTGACCATTGATCTTTCATCACATGAGCCTCTGACCATCCGTCAATTCATAAGATATTCATCCGAATCTTTGCAAATTCAAACAAATATGAATGTAACACCTAAATCAACAAATGAATCAGTTAATAATGTCTGTCAGTAACACGAAGTCACTTTGTGTAACGAATACACATTGGAAAAGAGGTTTTTGATGTTCACTCCCCCAGGTCTTCCATTCAATCATCGAATAAAACAAGGTTAAACTATGAACGTTTAGACAGAAAAACAAATTCTCTGTGTGAATCTGACAATGTATGGAAATGATCAAATATTACTGATTTATCAATAAAAGCTTAGGTAATGAAATAACTGGAATTTGACTATATGAATCAAGTATAGACAATTCTTGAAAGAATCTCTTTGAATGAAATAACGTTTAACGAACATTGAATATACAAAAGGAATGTCTTACCATCGAAAAATAGTTTCAATTTGAGACATGGTAAGAACATAGTCAAAAGAAATACAAAACCGGTGTGTGTGAATACTTGACAGTGTACGAAAAACATAATACACAAGTATTTATCTTTGGAAACACACGGTTAGTTAATCATGAAAGCTCGTGATAGAAAACATTTTAAAAATTGAGATTCCTACAATCAGTGTAAATCAACAAGATAACAATCAATTCAATCAACTTCCATTTTTATTACAATCTTAAAAATCGATACACATAAAATCTCTGAAGACTATTTCTCTCTCTAACAACTCAATACGCGTTCAATACTTTAGGTTCTCTAAATCTGATACAATTCTTACAACTAGCCATATACCTATTTCTAGCAAACACTTATACAAAAAAAAAAACTCACAACACATTACATTTTGACTTTGACTTTTATTACAAAGACTTTGACTATGCTTGAGAGTTTGACTTGATCTTTGACTTGGCTTGACTTCAGTCTTCAGTCTTCAGTCTTCTATGATCTTGTATCCAAAATATTTATGCACTAACAATCTCCCCCTTTGGATTCAAGACCATCTTAAAAAAGATATGCAATACAATGTCCCTCTTTGACTAATCTTTAACAACTTTATTTCCCCTTTGTAGATTGCTTTCAGCAAAGATCATCTCCAGAAAAATAAGCATTGAAGCACAATCTCTCCTTTATGCTCAAAAATAGTGTTCAAACTTACTGTAATCTCCCCAAAGTCTATGATAATGAACTTCAAAAATCTTGAACAATCTCCCCCAAGGTTGTAAAAACCTCTTTCAGACTCCAGAAAGAAATTATTTTCAAATTCAGTTTGGTTTGCTTCAGCAAATTGTCTTCAAAGAAAATTTTAGTTCTTTCAAACTTGTACAATCTTCAACAAAACTTGCAATCTTTGACACAAACTTGCAATGAACTTTCTTCAAATCGTCTTTCTTGAAAAGATTTCTCCTTTAAATTCCAACATTTCTTTAACTTCTCCCATAACTGTTACAAACTTTTATTCGTCAAACATTTCTTGAACAAATCTTCTCCCCCTTTTTGATGATAGTAGCATAGAAATCATCAAAATTGTTCCAAGAAATGTCAGTAATCTCTTTTCTCTGACCATTGATCTTTCATCACATGAGCCTCTGACCATCCGTCAATTCATAAGATATTCATCCGAATCTTTGCAAATTCAAACAAATATGAATGTAACACCTAAATCAACAAATGAATCAGTTAATAATGTATGTCAGTAACACGAAGTCACTTTGTGTAACGAATACACATTGGAAAAGAGGTTTTTGATGTTCACTCCCCCAGGTGTTCCATTCAATCATCGAATAAAACAAGGTTAAACTATGAACGTTTAGACAGAAAAACAAATTCTCTGTGTGAATCTGACAATGTATGGAAATGATCAAATATTACTGATTTATCAATAAAAGCTTAGGTAATGAAATAACTGGAATTTGACTATATGAATCAAGTATAGACAATTCTTGAAAGAATCTCTTTGAATGAAATAACGTTTAACGAACATTGAATATACAAAAGGACTGTCTTATCATCGAAAAATAGTTTCAATTTGAGACATGGTAAGAACATAGTCAAAAGAAATACAAAACCGGTGTGTGTGAATACTTGACAGTGTACGAAAAACATAATACACAAGTATTTATCTTTGGAAACACACGGTTAGTTAATCATGAAAGCTCGTGATAGAAAACATTTTAAAAATTGAGATTCCCACAATCAGTGTAAATCAACAAGATAACAATCAATTCAATCAACTTCCATTTTTATTACAATCTTAAAAATCGATACACATAAAATCTTTGAAGACTATTTCTCTCTCTAACAACTCAATACGCGTTCAATACTTTAGGTTCTCTAAATCTGATACAATTCTTACAATTAGCCATATACCTATTTCTAGCAAACACTTATACAAAAAAAACACTCACAACACATTACATTTTGACTTTGACTTTTATTACAAAAACTTTGACTATGCTTGAGAGTTTGACTTGATCTTTGACTTGGCTTGACTTCAGTCTTCAGTCTTCAGTCTTCTATGATCTTGTATCCAAAATATTTATGCACTAACAATCTCCCCCTTTGGATTCAAGACCATCTTAAAAAAGATATGCAATACAATGTCCCTCTTTGACTAATCTTTAACAACTTTATTTCCCCTTTGTAGATTTCTTTCAGCAAAGATCATCTCCAGAAAAATAAGCATTGAAGCACAATCTCTCCTTTATGCTCAAAAATAGTCTTCAAACTTACTGTAATCTCCCCAAAGTCTGTGATAATGAACTTCAAAAATCTTGAACAATCTCCCCCAAGGTTGTAAAAACCTCTTTCAGACTCCAGAAAGAAATTATTTTCAAATTCAGTTTGGTTTGCTTCAGCAAATTGTCTTTAAAGAAAATTTTAGTTCTTTCAAACTTGTACAATCTTCAACAAAACTTGCAATCTTTGACACAAACTTGCAATGAACTATCTTCAAATCGTCTTTCTTGAAAAGATTTCTCCTTTAAATTCCAACATTTCTTTAACTTCTCCCATAACTGTTACAAACTTTTATTCGTCGAACATTTCTTGAACAAATCTTCTCCCCTTTTTGATGATAGTAGCATAGAAATCATCAAAATTGTTCCAAGAAATGTCAGTAATCTCTTTTCTCTGACCATTGATATTTCATCACATGAGCCTCTGACCATCCTTCAATTCATAAGATATTCATCCGAATCTTTATAAATTCAAACAAATATGAATGTAACACCTGAATCAACAAATGAATCAGCTAATAATGTCTGTCAGTAACACGAAATCACTGTGTGTAACGAATACACAATGGAAAAGAGCTTTTTGATGTTCACTCCCCCAGGTCTTCCATTCAATCATCGAATAACACAAGTTTAAACTATCAACGTTTAGACAGAAAAACAAATTCTCTGTGTGAATCTGACAATGTATGGAAATGATCAAATATTAATGATTTATCAATAAAAGCTTAGGTAATGAAATAACTGGAATTTGACTATATGAATCAAGTATAGACAATTCTTGAAAGAATCGCTTTGAAGGAAATAACGTTCAACGAACATTGAATATACAAAAGGAGTGTCTTACCATCGAAAAATAGTTTCAATTTGAGACATGGTAAGAACATAGTCAAAAGAAATACAAAACCGGTGTGTGTGAATACTTGACAGTATACGGAAAACATAATACACAAGTATTTATCTTTGGAAACACACGGTTAGTTAATCATGAAAGCTCATGATAGAAAACATTTTAAAAATTGAGTGTCCCACAATCAGTGTAAATCAACAAGATAACAATCAATTCAATCAACTTCCATTTTTATTACAATCTTAAAAATCGATACACATAAAATCTCTCAAGACTATTTCTCTCTCTAACAACTCAATACGCGTTCAATACTCTAGGTTCTCTAAATCTGATACAATTCTTACAACTAGCCATATACCTATTTCTAGGAAACACTTATACAAAAAAAAACACTCATAACACATTACATTTTGACTTTGACTTTTATTACAAAGACTTTGACTATGCTTGAGAGTTTGACTTGATCTTTGACTTGGACTTCAGTTTTCAGTCTTCTATGGTCTTGTATCCAAAATATTTATGCACTAACAATCTCCCCTTTGGATTCAAAGAAAATTTTAGTTCTTTCAAACTTGTACAATCTTCAACAAAACTTGCAATCTTTGACACAAACTTGCAATGAACTTTCTTCAAATCGTATTTCTTGAAAAGATTTCTCCTTTAAATTCCAACATTTCTTAACTTCTCCCATAACTTTTACAAACTTTTATTCGTCAAACATTTCTTGAACAAATCTTCTCCCCCTTTTTGATGATAGTAGCATAGAAATCATCAAAATTGTTCCAAGAAATGTCAGTAATCTCTTTTCTCTGACCATTGATCTTTCATCACATGAGCCTCTGACCATCCGTCAATTCATAAGATATTCATCCGAATCTTTGCAAATTCAAACAAATATGAATCTAACACCTGAATCAACAAATGAATCAGTTAATAATGTCTGTCTGTAACACGAAGTCACTTTGTGTAACGAATACACATTGGAAAAGAGATTTTTGATGTTCACTCCCCCAGGTCTTCCTTTCAATCATCGAATAACACAAGGTTAAACTATGAACGTTTAGACAGAAAAACAAATTCTCTGTGTGAATCTGACAATGTATGGAAATGATCAAATATTCATGATTTATCGATAAAAGCTTAGGTAATGAAATAACTGGAATTTGACTATATGAATATAGACAATTCTTGAAAGAATCGCTTTGAATGAAATAACGTTCAACGAACATTGAATATACAAAAGGAGTGTCTTACCATCGAAAAATAGTTTCAATTTGAGACATGGTAAGAACATAGTGAAAAGAAATAAAGAACGGTGTGTGTGAATACTTGACAGTATAGGGAAAACATAATACACAAGTATTTATCTTTGGAAACACACGGTTAGTTAATTATGAAAGCTCGTGATAGAAAACATTTTAAAAATTGAGTGTCCCACAATCAGTGTAAATCAACAAGATAACAATCAATTCAATCAACTTCCATTTTTATTACAATCTTAAAAATCGATACACATAAAATCTCTCAAGACTATTTCTCTCTCTAACAACTCAATACGCGTTCAATACTCTAGGTTCTCTAAATCTGATACAATTCTTACAACTAGCCATATACCTATTTCTAGGAAACATTTATACAAAAAAAACACTCACAACACATTACATTTTGACTTTGACTTTTATTACAAAGACTTTAACTATGCTTGAGAGTTTGACTTGATCTTTGACTTGGCTTGACTTCAGTCTTCAGTTTTCAGTCTTCTATGATCTTGTATCCAAAATATTTATGCACTAACAATCTCCCCCTTTGGATTCAAGATCATCTTTAAAAAGATATGCAATACAATTTCCCTCTTTGACTAATCTTTAACAACTTTATTTCCCCTTTGTAAATTTCTTCCAACAAAGATCATCTCCAGAAAAATAAGCATTGAAGCACAATCTCTCCTTTATGATCAAAAATAGTCTTCAAACTTACTGTAATCTCCCCAAAGTCTGTGATAATGAACTTCAAAAATCTTGAACAATCTCCCCCAAGGTTGTAAAAATCTCTTTCAGACTCCAGAAAGAAATTATTTTCAAATTCAGTTTGGTTTGCTTCAGCAAATTGTCTTCAAAGAAAATTTTAGTTCTTTCAAACTTGTACAATCTTCAACAAACCTTGCAATCTTTGACACAAACTTGCAATGAACTTTCTTCAAATCGTCTTTCTTGAAAAGATTTCTCCTTTAAATTCCAACATTTCTTAACTTCTCCCATAACTGTTACAAACTTTTATTCGTCAAACATTTCTTGAACAAATCTTCTCCCCCTTTTTGATGATAGTAGCATAGAAATCATCAAAATTGTTCCAAGAAATGTCAGTAATCTCTTTTCTCTGACCATTGATCTTTCATCACATGAGCCTCTGACCATCCGTCAATTCATAAGATATTCATCCGAATCTTTGCAAATTCAAACAAATATGAATCTAACACCTGAATCAACAAATGAATCAGTTAATAATGTCTGTCTGTAACACGAAGTCACTTTGTGTAACGAATACACATTGGAAAAGAGATTTTTGATGTTCACTCCCCCAGGTCTTCCATTCAATCATCGAATAACACAAGGTTAAACTATGAACGTTTAGACAGAAAAACAAATTCTCTGTGTGAATCTGACAATGTATGGAAATGATCAAATATTCATGATTTATCGATAAAAGCTTAGGTAATGAAATAACTGGAATTTGACTATATGAATATAGACAATTCTTGAAAGAATCGCTTTGAATGAAATAACGTTCAACGAACATTGAATATACAAAAGGAGTGTCTTACCATCGAAAAATAGTTTCAATTTGAGACATGGTAAGAACATAGTGAAAAGAAATAAAGAACGGTGTGTGTGAATACTTGACAGTATAGGGAAAACATAATACACAAGTATTTATCTTTGGAAACACACGGTTAGTTAATTATGAAAGCTCGTGATAGAAAACATTTTAAAAATTGAGTGTCCCACAATCAGTGTAAATCAACAAGATAACAATCAATTCAATCAACTTCCATTTTTATTACAATCTTAAAAATCGATACACATAAAATCTCTCAAGACTATTTCTCTCTCTAACAACTCAATACGCGTTCAATACTCTAGGTTCTCTAAATCTGATACAATTCTTACAACTAGCCATATACCTATTTCTAGGAAACATTTATACAAAAAAAACACTCACAACACATTACATTTTGACTTTGACTTTTATTACAAAGACTTTAACTATGCTTGAGAGTTTGACTTGATCTTTGACTTGGCTTGACTTCAGTCTTCAGTTTTCAGTCTTCTATGATCTTGTATCCAAAATATTTATGCACTAACAATCTCCCCATTTGGATTCAAGATCATCTTTAAAAAGATATGCAATACAATTTCCCTCTTTGACTAATCTTTAACAACTTTATTTCCCCTTTGTAAATTTCTTCCAACAAAGATCATCTCCAGAAAAATAAGCATTGAAGCACAATCTCTCCTTTATGATCAAAAATAGTCTTCAAACTTACTGTAATCTCCCCAAAGTCTGTGATAATGAACTTCAAAAATCTTGAACAATCTCCCCCAAGGTTGTAAAAATCTCTTTCAGACTCCAGAAAGAAATTATTTTCAAATTCAGTTTGGTTTGCTTCAGCAAATTGTCTTCAAAGAAAATTTTAGTTCTTTCAAACTTGTACAATCTTCAACAAACCTTGCAATCTTTGACACAAACTTGCAATGAACTTTCTTCAAATCGTCTTTCTTGAAAAGATTTCTCCTTTAAATTCCAACATTTCTTAACTTCTCCCATAACTGTTACAAACTTTTATTCGTCAAACATTTCTTGAACAAATCTTCTCCCCCTTTTTGATGATAGTAGCATAGAAATCATCAAAATTGTTCCAAGAAATGTCAGTAATCTCTTTTCTCTGACCATTGATCTTTCATCACATGAGCCTCTGACCATCCGTCAATTCATAAGATATTCATCCGAATCTTTGCAAATTCAAACAAATATGAATCTAACACCTGAATCAACAAATGAATCAGTTAATAATGTCTGTCTGTAACACGAAGTCACTTTGTGTAACGAATACACATTGGAAAAGAGCTTTTTGATGTTCACTCCCCCAGGTCTTCCATTCAATCATCGAATAACACAAGGTTAAACTATGAACGTTTAGACAGAAAAACAAATTCTCTGTGTGAATCTAACATTGTATGGAAATGATCAAATATTAATGATTTATCAATAAAAGCTTAGGTAATGAAATAACTGGAATTTGACTATATGAATCAAGTATAGACAATTCTTGAGAGAATCGCTTTGAATGAAATAACGTTCAACGAACATTGAATATACAAAAGGAGTGTCTTACCATCGAAAAATAGTTTCAATTTGAGACATGGTAAGAACATAGTCAAAAGAAATACTAAACCGGTGTGTGAGAATACTTGACAGTATACGGAAAACATAATACACAAGTATTTATCTTTAGAAACACACGGTTAGTTAATCATGTAAGCTCGTGATAGAAAACATTTTAAAATTTGAGTGTCCCACAATCAGTGTAAATCAACAAAATAACAATCAATTCAATCAACTTCCATTTTTATTACAATCATAGAAATCGATACATAGAAAAGCTCTCAAGACTATTTCTCTCTCTAACAACTCAATACGCGTTCAATACTCTAGGTTCTCTAAATCTGATACAAATCTTACAACTAGCCATATACCTATTTCTAGGAAACACTTATACAAAAAAAAAACACTCACAACACATTACATTTTGACTTTGACTTTTATTACAAAGACTTTGACTATGCTTGAGAGTTTGACTTGATCTTTGACTTGGACTTCAGTTTTCAGTCTTCTATGATCTTGTATCCAAAATATTTATGCACTAACAATCTCCCCATTTGGATTCAAGATCATCTTTAAAAAGATATGCAATACAATGTCCCTCTTTGACTAATCTTTAACAACTTTATTTCCCCTTTGTAGATTTCTTTCAGCAAAGATCATCTCTAGAAAAATAAGCATTGAAGCACAATCTCTCCTTTATGCTCAAAAATAGTCTTCAAACTTACTGTAATCTCCTCAAAGTCTGTGATAATGAACTTCAAAAATCTTGAACAATCTCCCCCAAGGTTGTAAAAACCTCTTTCAGACTCCAGAAAGAAATTATTTTCAAATTCAGTTTGGTTTGCTTCAGAAAATTGTCTTCAAAGAAAATTTTAGTTCTTTCAAACTTGTACAATCTTCAACAAAACTTGCAATCTTTGACACAAACTTGCAGTGAACTTTCTTCAAATCGTCTTTCTTGAAAAGATTTCTCCTTTAAATTGCAACATTTCTTTAACTTCTCCCATGACTGTTACAAACTTTTATTCGTCAAACATTTCTTGAACAAATCTTCTCCCCCTTTTTGATGATAGTAGCATAGAAATCATCAAAATTGTTCCAAGAAATGTCAGTAATCTCTTTTCTCTGACCATTGATCTTTCACCACATGAGCCTCTGACCATCCGTCAATTCATAAGATATTCATACGAATCTTTGCAAATTCAAACAAATATGAATGTAACACCTGAATCAACAAATGAATCAGTTAATAATGTCTGTCAGTAACACGAAGTCACTGTGTGTAACGAATACACATTGGAAAAGAGCTTTTTGATGTTCACTCCCCCAGGTCTTCCATTCAATCATCGAATAACACAAGGTTAAACTATGAACGTTTAGACAGAAAAACAAATTCTCTGTGTGAATCTGACAATGTATGGAAATGATCAAATATTAATGATTTATCAATAAAAGCTTAGGTAATGAAATAACTGGAATTTGACTATATGAATCAAGTATAGACAATTCTCGAAAGAATCGCTTTGAATGAAATAACGTTCAACGAACATTGAATATACAAAAGGAGTGTCTTACCATCGAAAAATAGTTTCAATTTGAGACATGGTAAGAACATAGTCAAAAGAAATAAAAAACGGTGTGTGTGAATACTTGACAGTATACGGAAAACATAATACACAAGTATTTATCTTTGGAAACACACGGTTAGTTAATAATGAAAGCTCGTGATAGAAAACATTTTAAAAATTGAGTGTCCCACAATCAGTGTAAATCAACAAGATAACAATCAATTCAATCAACTTCCATTTTTATTACAATCTTAAAAGTCGATACACATAAAATCTCTCAAGACTATTTCTCTCTCTAACAACTCAATACGCGTTCAATACTCTAGGTTCTCTAAATCTGATACAATTCTTACAACTAGCCATATACCTATTTCTAGGAAACATTTATACAAAAAAAAAACACTCACAACACATTACCTTTTGACTTTGACTTTTATTACAAAGACTTTGACTATGCTTGAGAGTTTGACTTGATCTTTGACTTGGCTTGACTTCAGTCTTCAGTTTTCAGTCTTCTATGATCTTGTATCCAAAATATTTATGCACTAACAATCTCCCCCTTTGGATTCAAGACCATCTTAAAAAAGATATGCAATACAATGTCCCTCTTTGACTAATCTTTAACAACTTTATTTCCCCTTTGTAGATTTCTTTCAGCAAAGATCATCTCCAGAAAAATAAGCATTGAAGCACAATCTCTCCTTTATGCTCAAAAATAGTCTTCAAACTTACTGTAATCTCCCCAAAGTCTGTGATAATGAACTTCAAAAATCTTGAACAATCTCCCCCAAGGTTGTAAAAACCTCTTTCAGACTCCAGAAAGAAATTATTTTCAAATTCAGCTTGGTTTGCTTCAGCAAATTGTCTTCAAAGAAAATTTTCGTTCTTTCAAACTTGTACAATCTTCAACAAAACTTGCAATCTTTGACACAAACTTGCAATGAACTTTCTTCAAATCGTCTTTCTTGAAAAGATTTCTCCTTTAAATTCCAACATTTCTTTAACTTCTCCCATAACTGTTACAAACTTTTATTCGTCAAACATTTCTTGAACAAATCTTCTCCCCCTTTTTGATGATAGTAGCATAGAAATCATCAAAATTGTTCCAAGAAATGCCAGTAATATCTTTTCTCTGACCATTGATCTTTCATCACATGAGCCTCTGACCATCCGCCAATTCATAAGATATTCATCCGAATCTTTGCAAATTCAAACAAATATGAATGTAACACCTGAATCAACACCTGAATCAGTTAATAATGTCTGTCAGTAATACGAAGTCACTGTGTGTAACGAATACACATTGGAAAAGAACTTTTTGATGTTCACTCCCCCAGGTCTTCCATTCAATCATCGAATAACACAAAGTTAAACTATGAACGTTTAGACAGAAAAACAAATTCTCTGTGTGAATCTGACAATGTATGGAAATGATCAAATATTACTGATTTATCAATAAAAGCTTAGGTAATGAAATAACTGGAATTTGACTATATGAATCAAGTATAGACAATTCTTGAAAGAATCGCTTTGAATGAAATAACGTTCAACGAACATTGAATATACAAAAGGAGTGTCTTACCATCGAAAAATAGTTTCAATTAGAGACATGGTAAGAACATAGTCAAAAGAAATAAAAACCGGTGTGTGTGAATACTTGACAGTATACGGAAAACATAATACACATGTATTTATCTTTGGAAACACACGGTTAGTTAATCATGAAAGCTCGTGATAGAAAACATTTTAAAATTTGAGTGTCCCACAATCAGTGTAAATCAAAAAGATAACAATCAATTCAATCAACTTCCATTTTTATTACAATCATAGAAATCGATACATAGAAAAGCTCTCAAAACTATTTCTCTCTCTAACAACTCAATACGCGTTCAATACTCTAGGTTCTCTAAATCTGATACAATTCTTACAACTAGCCATATACCTATTTCTAGCAAACACTTATACAAAAAAAAACACTCACAACACATTACATTTTGACTTTGACTTTTATTACAAAGACTTTGACTATGCTTGAGAGTTTGACTTGATCTTTGACTTGGACTTCAGTTTTCAGTCTTCTATGATCTTGTATCCAAAATGTTTATGCACTAACAATCTCCCCCTTTGGATTCAATATCATCTTAAAAAAGATATGCAATACAATGTCCCTCTTTGACTAATCTTTAACAACTTTATTTCCCCTTTGTACATTTCTTTCAGCAAAGATCATCTCCAGAAAAATAAGCATTGAAGCACAATCTCTCCTTTATGATCAAAAATAGTCTTCATACTTACTGTAATCTCCCCAAAGTATGAGATAATGAACTTCAAAAATCTTGAACAATCTCCCCCAAGGTTGTAAAAACCTCTTTCAGACTCCAGAAAGAAATTATTTTCAAATTCAGTTTGGTTTGCTTCAGCAAATTGTCTTCAAAGAAATTTTTCGTTCTTTCAAACTTGTACAATCTTCAACAAAACTTGCAATCTTTGACACAAACTTGCAATGAACTTTCTTCAAATCGTCTTTCTTGAAAAGATTTCTCCTTTAAATTCCAACATTTCTTTAACTTCTCCCATAACTGTTACAAACTTTTATTCGTCAAACATTTCTTGAACAAATCTTCTCCCCCTTTTTGATGATAGTAGCATAGAAATCATCAAAATTGTTCCAAGAAATGTCAGTAATATCTTTTCTCTGACCATTGATCTTTCATCACATGAGCCTCTGACCATCCGTCAATTCATAAGATATTCATCCGAATCTTTGCAAATTCAAACAAATATGAATGTAACACCTGAATCAACAAATGAATCAGTTAATAATGTTTGTCAGTAACACGAAGTCACTGTGTGTAACGAATACACATTGGAAAAGAGCTTTTTGATGTTCACTCCCCCAGGTCTTCCATTCAATCATCGAATAACACAAAGTTAAACTATGAACGTTTAGACAGAAAAACAAATTCTCTGTGTGAATGTGCGTGTGTATGAAAAAATTAAGCACCTAATGATTGCTTTTAATAGGCTCAAAATGTGTAAACCATTGAGACAACAATAGTAATACACAGACTCAATTGTGCATGATCGAAGTGCGAAGGTGGGGTAGACTTCCTTCTTTTCAATATCCAGATTTTCCAAATGAGAACTAGATAGCATATGTGTTGCATCCCTAGAAAATATTGAAACATCTTTTTAAGAAAAAGATGAGTAGCTGGTGGGGTTTTAAGTCAAGAGTTGGCATGGGCTAGTTGCCTATTTCAATGATGTTCATGAAGAATTGTGAAACAACAGTAATGTGGCTGCCCGACTCAGAAAAAGTTGGTGCAGAGTTTGATATTATTTTACTTAGATCTCTCACCCTCTTTTTTTAACATTGAGCTCGCTTCTAACCAAACTCTCTTTTCATTTTACCTCATCACACATACCCACACTCAGATATTTCGACACCTCGCCTCTCGATCACTCAAGGATTACCTTCTTAGGTAGGAAACACTGGTTAACGTGAATCCATAGAAGTTCTATTAAGTTCTCACACAATGAACCCGTGTATTTGTCCTATAAGCATAATGTCGCTCAAATGGTTTAACTTTGACATTTAAAGCACATAATGAAATACATGTCAGATAAATGTATGCTCATGAAGATAATCATGAAGATTTGATCATTTTTATCATGAAAGATTTTCTCAAAAACAAGTATATTGAAGGAATGAAATGAATACAAAAGACTTGTTTGAGAATCTGACATTGTATGAAAAGATCAAATATGAATGAATTAGCAATCAAAGCTTAGGTCATAAAAAATGGATATAGTCTATACGAATCAAAATATAGACATTCTTGAAAGAAATGTTTTGAATCAATCAACGCTCAATTATCAATGAATTACAAAGCGGGGTGTCTTACCATCGAAAAATTGGTTCGATATGAGACATGGTAAGAACATAATCAACAAAATACTAAACCGATGTGTGTAAATACTTGACAGTATATGGAAAAGATAATACACAATTATTTATCTTTGGAAACACACACTTGTTAATCATGAAAGCACATGTAAAATGAAAACATTTAAAACCACACTTCTAAATTCATGAAATCTTTTAAGAATCGAGAAGTGGTTTGAACATTTAAGAACATGTTTTCATATCTAAAAGTCATCCTTCTTTCAGACATGTATGAGATTACGTTTAGAATGAACCTTACACTCAACTTAAATCTCATGAAGTCAGCTTGAAAGTCATAAAATATATGATCGTTTAAGCTTCCACTCAAAATCTGCATTCAGTCACAAAGTCGTCAAAGCACAAAGTCTTATTCACAACATTTATTGAAAAGTAAATGACATAAAGCAATAAAACGTGTTAAGAACGAGTTCTGATCAGAAATCATTTTACTCCCCCTGAAATATTGCATTCATAATATTTAACAACAGGAAAAATATGTACTCCCCCTTGAAGGTTGATCATCTCATTTATGCATCGGAGTACAATCTCATAAATGCACTGGAGTATACTCTCTTCTGATCGTTGAAGTACGAGTCCTAAACTGTTGTGTTTAGAAGTCAAACTCCTTATCATTGAACAACGAGTCTTGAACTGTTTTCATTGAAGCATGGGTTCTGAACTGATTTATTCAGAAGCCTAGGTTCTTTTAATACCCCTTGACTTGAGGTGCCTGTAACACAGATGAATCTTTTGGCTTTGGTACCCACTCGTATTTGGGTCCATGTTTGTTAGTTGCAGTTCTATTAGGAGTAACAGAATAAGAACCATACCATTAATGATCAAAAACTTTATGAACAAAATCATTTTCACGACAGTAAGAACAAAAACTCTTCTTATGAGCTAACCTGAGTAATTGATTTCTCGAATAAACAAAATTAGGTTTACCTTTTCGCACACTGTTCTTCTTGGCATTTTATACATGCACAAATGATTTCTTACCATTTTTCTCATCATTCTTCTCATCAAAAGATGGTTTGACTTTCCAGATCAACTTTTCTTCTCCATATCTTCTTCCTCTGTATGTACCTGAACCATCCACACTCCTATCATAGAAAATGTTAGTAGTACGAATCTAATCTTTTGAATTGACTGACCTTTTTATAGAAACGGTTGTATGATGTGAACTTGCTGCTGTTTTGAATGAACCTTCAGAGTCAGCTGAATCATCTCTACATGTTTGAAGACTTAGATCTAGAGTCTTTAGCTCAGTCACAACCACCTTAGAGACAACTTCTTCAAGTTCTTTTATCTTGGAGAATAAGTTGTCCCTTTCTGCAGTGAGTAGGTCAATCTTCCTCTAGAACTCAGACTTCGTATTTTGTTCTTTCATGGCACTTGTTGATAGTTCAGATAATTTCTTTGTAAGCTTCTCTATTTCAGCCTCAAAAATCTTTCTTTCTTCTTCAAAATCTTTCTCTACACTCTTTCTTTGACCAAATATTTCTTTGAAGATTCCAACATTTTTCTGTTCAATTATCTTCTTCTCTTTTGCAAATTTGTCTCTTTCAATGATGATTACTTTATCAAAATCAGATATTTGTTGAGAAAGTTTTCCACATTTAAGTTCAACAACTTTCTTCTCTTCAAAAGTCTTTCTTTCTAGAAAATTCAGAGAATTTCTGTGCAAACTCTTTCTTTTCCTTTTCAAACTCTTCTTTGTCTTTTGAAATCTTCTCTTCTAATTCTGAAATTTGCTTTTTCAGCTTTGCATTAGCTTTTTCTAATCCCTTTTCATTTCCTTATTCTTCTTGACAGAATCTTCTTGTTGAATTTGGACAATTTGAGCTTCCAAGTCTGAGATCTTACTTTTCAACACAGTATTCTCAGCTTCCAAACAGTGTACTTTCTCTTCATTGCTCTTTCCATCTGATAATTGTTGTGAATCAGAGATCTATTTCAGAAGATCCTCATTAATGTTCTTTAATGCAATGACGTCTTCTTTTAGCAACCTCTTTTCATCATGATATTTCATTGACCTCTTTGAGTAGTATTCAACAGATGATGTGAGATTTTTATTCTCAGTTTTCAGTTTAAAAATCTGACCTTCTTCATCATCATCAAAATATCCCATCTTAATCTGATTTACATTGAAAAGATAAGAACTTGAAATGATCGTTAGTTCAAATGAAATCAATATGCAGAAAAACTTAAAAATTTCAGAAATTAAAATTTCTAAAAATTCTTAAGTATGGAATTCGCACACTACAAATAATCAAGCAATTCGCACAAACAGAATTCGCAGGCCAACAATTCGCACACAGCCAGAATTCGCAGAACTCCACCAATTCGCACAATCCTAGATACGAATTCTAAGAATTCGTACACCACTATCTGCGAATTCTAAACATAGAATTCAAAGAACTTCAACTTTTCACATCCACTTTTCACACAACAAAGACATACGAAATCTGTACTTAGAAATTATTTAAACTTCAAGCAATTCGTATCGAAACAAATTCTAGACTTAGAAAAAAAATTTCCAATCTTTCATGCGAAATCTGAGCAATTCGCATACATCCTTATGCGAATTCAAGGAATTCGTATAACTCTCTGATACGAAATCCTTACTTTTCGTAAGACACTCTGATGTGAATTCTGTCCTTCAACAATCTTTTCGTATAGAAGAGTTATGCGAAATTTGATCAATTCGCACAACACCTTATGCGAATTCTGTACTTGGAATATTTTCAGACAATCTTATGCGAATTATTCTAAGAGAACTCTGTAGATCTTGCGAGTTCTTCGAGGATATGCAAGTTCTTCAGGTACTTATACGAGTTCTTCAGTATCCCGTGCGAGTTCTTCAGAGTTTATGCGAATTCTTCAGATCTCGACTCAAAAACACTCTGATGCACACAACAACCCATCAATTCTTCAAATTATGATCTGAAACTTTGTCAATTCGATCACTAACACATCTGGAATCTATTACAACTAATGAATTTCAACAAAGTTCAATCAAACATACAAATTGAATCTAGACAGTACATTCGAACTCGTAAACTTACGCACTTACAAAATCAGAAAATTGATCAAAATTACTGTGCAAAAACTATACAAATCAATACAAGATTTGTCTAAAACATTATACGAACACAAACAACTCTAATGATCTCACAATCACACTCCAAAAATCAAAAACTCGATTAAATGTCAGAAGACAGGGTACGAAACTCCATTTTTCTTGATTTCCTTTGAATTTCTGCTTTGATACCAATTGAGTGTCCCACAATCAGTGTAAATCAACAAGATAACAATCAATTCAATCAACTTCCATTTTTATTACAATCTTAGAAATCGATACACAGAAAAGCTCTCAAGACTATTTCTCTCTCTAACAACTCAATACGCGTTCAATACTCTAGGTTCTCTAAATCTGATACAATTCTTACAACTAGCCATATACCTATTTCTAGGAAACACTTATACAACAAAAACACTCACAACACATTACATTTTGACTTTGACTTTTATTACAAAGACTTTGACTATGCTTGAGAGTTTGACTTGAGCGTTGACTTGGGTTGACTTCAGTCTTCTATGATCTTGTACCCAACATATTTATGCACTAACAAAAACACATACTTCTAAAATTCATGAAAACATTTTAAGAATCGAGAAATGGTTTGAACATTTAAGAAAATTGTTTTCATGTTTGAAAGTTGTTCCTCTTTCAAACAGATATGAGATTAAGGTTAGAAAAATCCTTACGCTCAACATTAATCTCATAAAGTCAGCATCAAAGTCAACATGATATGAAACTTGTTAGCTCCCCCTCAAAATCTGCATTCAGTCAAAAAGTCATCAAAGCAAAAAGTCTTATTGAAAGCAAAATAACAACATTTATTAAAAGTAAAGACCTGAAAAGCGAGTTAAAAACTTTAAAGAACGAGTTCTAAACTGAATGTTTAGAAGTCAATTACTCTTACTCCCCCTGAAATGATGCATTCACAAAAATATGTCAGTACATATCAAATGCAAAACATCTAAATTTTTTCTCTAACTCCCCCTTGAATCATGATCGTCTTGTCTAAGTATTCTCTCCTCCTGGAATAATGAACAACCTTAAGTGCATATACCATTCAGACTAAAAATAAATACATGAAGAAAAATTATAAATCAAACTGTACAAAGTAAAAACGGATTATGCTTTAAGATTTAGCATGCCAAGTTTCGAAATGAGAAAATTAAACCTCTTTTCGTCCAATGGCTTGGTAAATAAATCAGCAAGTTGATAATCCGTATTTACAAAATAAAGTTCAATATTACCTTTCTCTACACGATCCTTAATAAAGTGATACCTTACATCTATATGCTTTGCCTTCGTATGTTGTATAGTATTGGCCGATATTGCAATGGCGTTTTTCGAATCACAATATATCGGTATTTTGTTGAAATGGAAGCCATAGTTTCGAAGTTGTGTACGCATCCACAATACTTGAGAACAACAGATAGCAGCAGTTAATGTGGAAACACATAATTATTTCTTTGACGCCCAACTAACGAGTTTGTCTCCAAGAAATTGTATGTGACCCAATGTGCTCTTCCTGTCTAGCATACAGCCTGCATGATCTGCATCTTTCGAGAATCCTAACTTGACTAATAACTTGGATAGAACATCGTACCAGGCTCAAGGAGTTTGCTTTAAACTGTACAGGGCCTTGTCAAGGATGTAGACATGATCTGGTTTTTCAGCATTTACAAACCCTTCTGGCTGTGAGACATATACCTCCTCCTTCAATATGCCATTTAGAAAGGCAGTTTTCACATCCATTTGGTAGACGGTGAAGTTTTTGTGTGCAATGTAAGCTAAAAGCATTCTGATTGCCTCTATGCGTGCAACTGGAGCGTATGTCTCATCATAGTCTATTCCTCCTCTTGCCGATATCCCTTTGCTACAAGTCGAACTTTATTTCATAGCACAATACCATCCTCATCTTTCTTGTTCTTGAATACCCATTTCGTGCCTATAATGGTTTTTCCTTCCGGACGAGGCACGAGTCTCCAGACTTGAAGTGCTTCAAACTGGTTGAGTTCCTCTTGCATGGCTGCAATCCAATCTGGATATTCTAGAGCTTTTGATACGCGAGTAGGCTCTATTTTACTTAGAAAATAATCAAACATGCACTCGTTGGCAGTAGCAGACTTAGTTTGCACTGGTTTAGAAATGTCTCCGATAATCTGATGTACCAGATGTCCATGGTCCACTTTGTTGTGTGAGGGAGTGGATTACAACTAGACTGATCATGTTGATCATCTAAATATCCTTCTTTTTCTTGTTGGGGTTCAGTTGAAGTAAATGGTGCAAAAGCTTCAGTTGTTGAAAAACTTGTTGTCTGTTGAGTAGGCAATGTTGTACACCCAACTGAATGTGACACTTCTGTCTGTTCACTATCTTGTTCAACTTCAACTGACTGAGTAAGTATTTGAACTGTAGTTTTTGTCTGACCCGGGTTGTTATGTCCAAATCTATCAAGTTCTAATCAAAGGCAATCAAACAAACAAGAAATGTAATCTAGCTGTTACAATTTCAATTTCACGAATCAAGATTACAACCTGTTTATGACTTTCTCTCTCTAGAACTCTCTCTGTCAGCGGACAATTAATCTCTGAAAACTAGTTACTTGTATTCTAACACAAACTAGTCACACCTCTATTAACCAAAAACAAAGATACAAGCTCTTACAAAACAATACGCATACACTTTGACTACAACTTTGACTTTGACATTGCTTAAGAGTTGACTTTCAGCTTTGACTTCAATCTTCAGTCTTTTATGATCTTGTATCCAACATATTTATGCTCTAACAATCTCCCCCTTTGGATTCAAGATCATCTATAAAAGATTTTGCAATATAATCTTCTCTCTTTAAGCTCAGTAAAAGTAACCTCCTCCTTTGATCAACTTTAACAATCTTCACAACCTTCAGGATTCTCTCCAAAAATTTTCTTCAACGAAAATATCAATCTCCCCAAAAGATGGTAGATATGCTTTTCAACAATCTCCCAAAGTTATCTCAAATCTCTTTCAAATTTCAGAAAGAAATTATCTTCAGAAATTTGCTCAGACTGCTTCAGCAAATAATCTTCAAAGAAAATTTCTGTAAATTCAGCACATCTTCAGAAAACTTTGAATTTGCTCCCCCCATCTATAATATTTCTGAAACAAACATTTCTTGATTCTGTCTCCCCCTTTTTGATGATTGCGGCATTGAGATCATCAAAACTTTCGCCAAGAAATGTCATTATCTATTCTGACCCCTGATCTTTTGAACACAAGAGCCTCTGATTCTCCGTCGATCCACAATAAGGTATCCATCTAGATCTTTTCAAATCCAGACAAATTAGAATATAACACCTGAATCAACAAATGAATCAGTTAATATGCCTGTCAGTAACACAACGTTACTGTGTGTAACAAATACACATTGAAAAGGAGCTTTTTGATGTTCACTCCCCTAGGGCTTCCATTCAATCATCGAAACACCACAAAGATCTTTCTATGAACGTTATGACAAGAAAACATATTCCTTGTGTGCTCGTGCAAGTGTTAGAAAGAATTAAGCATATGATGATTGCTTTTAATAAGGCTCAAATTTGTGTAAACCACTGAGACAACAATAGTTAAACACAGACTCAATGTGCATGATCGAAGTGCGAAGGTGGGGCAGACTTCCTTCTTTTTCAATATCCAGATATTCCAAATGAAAACCAGATAGATTATGTGTTGCGTCCTCAGAAAATATTGAAACATTTTCTTGTTGAGAAGAAAATGAGTAGCTGGTGGGGTTTTTAGCAAGAGTTGGCATGGGCTATTTGCCTGTTTCAATAATGTTCACGAAGAAATGTGAAACACTAGTAATGTGGTTGCCCGGCTCAGAAAGTAGTGGGTGCAGAGTTTGATATTCTTTTACTCTTATCTCACACCCTCTTTTTTTTAAATCATTGAGCTCACTTCTAACCAAACTCTCATTTTCATTTTACCTCATCACTCAACCCACACTCGTTTCTTTTTTGACTCCTCACACTCGATCACTAAGGATTAACTTCTTGGGTAGGAAACACTGGTTATCGTGAATCCATAGAAGTTTCAATTAAATCCTACACAATGAACCCATGTTTTCTTATGAAAGCACAATGTTGCTCAAAATTGGTTTTACTTTATCAGTTAAAGCGCAAATATACAAGTCATATGTCTGTATGATCATAGATATAATCATGAAGATTTGAGCATTTTTAAACATTGAAGACTTTTCAAACAAGATAATGAAATGAATACAAGAAACTTGTTTGAAAATCTGACATTGTATAATAAAGATCAATATTGAAATGATTTATCGATTAAAGCTCAGGTCATCAAAAATTGAAATTGTCTATATATGAAACAAAAATATAGACATTCTTGAAAGAACGTTTAGAAATGAAATCACGCTCAAAATTCATTTGAATTCAATCGGGGTGTCTTACCATCGAAAAATATTGTTTCAATGTAGAGACATGGTAAGAACGAATTCAACAAAAAATAAACCGATGTGTGTGAATACTTGAAAGTATATGGAAAAGACAATACGCAAGTATTTATCTTTGGAAACACACGGTTTTGTTGATCATTGAAGCACAAATAAAATGAAAACATTTAAAAATCACACTTCTATATTCATGAAAACATTTAGGAATCAGAAGTGGTTTGAACATTTAAGAATATGTTTTCTATGATTGAAAGTCGTCCTTCTTTCAACCATACATGAGATTAAGATAAGAAATAAACCTTTCGCTCGATCTTAAATCTCATAAAGTCAGCTTAAAGTCATAATAATATGATCATTAAGTATCCTCTCAACCTTCATCAGTCATAAAGTCCATCAAAGTACAAAATTTATTCACAAAACTTTATTAAAATGTAAATGACATAAAGCAATAAAACATTTAATGTACGAGTTCTGATATGAAATAATCAGAAGTCATAATTCTTACTCCTTTTCTTTACTCTTACTTCCCCTGCAATTTATGCATCATAAAAATTTATCAGTTAAACATATGCAAAAATATATGAACTCCCCCTCAAATGAATATAGATCATCTTTTCATCTTCTCTCACTCCCCCTGAAAACACGAATACCCTTCAGTGCAGATATCTTTTATAGAATAAAGATAAAGAAATGAAGAAAAATAACAATAAGAAAAACTTTAATATGTAATCACAGATTATGTCTTGAGATTAAGCATACCAAGTTTCGAGATAAGAAAATTAAATCTATTTTCGTCGAGAGGCTTGGTAAACAAATCAGCAAGCTGATAATCAGTGTTTACAAAATAAAGTTCTATTGTACCTTTTTCAACATTGTCTTTTATAAAATGATATCGGACATCTATGTGTTTTGTCTTTGTATGTTGCACAAGATTTGTTGATATTGCAATGGCGCTTTTAGAGTCACAATAAATCGGAATCTTGTCAAATTTGAAGCCATAATTTCGTAGTAGCGTCCTCATCCACAACACCTGAGAGTAGCAGCTTGCAGCAGCAACATATTCCGCCTCAGCCATTGATGTGGGAACACACGGTTATTTCTTTGATGCCCAACTTACGAGTTTATCTCCAAGGAATTGTATATGACCCGATGTGCTCTTCATGTCTAACATACATCCAGCATGATCCGCATCTGAGTAAGCTGTCAGTTCAAAACTAGTATCTTTAGGATACCAAAGACCAAGATCTGCAGTCCGCTTCAGATATCTAAAAATGCGCTTTATTGCAGACATAAGGGATTCTTTTGGATTAGCCTGATATCTTGCACATAAACATGTAGAAAACATAATATCTGGCCTACTTGAAGTTAGATACATCAAAGAACCAATCATTCCTCTATAGGTTCTAACATCAACAGGTTTTCCCGAAGGATCCATGCCGATCTTAGTTCCAGGTGCCATTGGGGTTCCAATTGGTTTACAAGTTTCCATTTTGAATTTCCGAAGAATATAAAAAATGTACTTAGCTTGGTTTATAAAAATCCCCGTTGAAAATTGTTTTACTTGTAATCCGAGAAAGAAATTCATCTCTCCCATCATACTCATTTGAAATCTAGACACCATGAGGTTTGAAAAATTCTCACAAAATTTAGGATTTGTAGAGCCAAATATAATGTCATCCACATATATTTGAATAAGAATAATATCAGCCTTTTCCTTTTTGATGAATAAAGTAGTATCGATTTTACCTTTTGTGAAGCCCGACTTGACCAAAAACTTTGATAATACCTCATACCAAGCTCGAGGCGCTTGTTTAAGACCGTAAAGTGCTTTATCCATAATGTAGACATGATCCGGTATCTGGATTCACAAAACCTTCAGGTTGTGTGACATAGACTTCCTCCTTAAGAATGCCATTTACAAAGGCAGTCTTCACGTCCATCTGGTAGACGGTGAAGTTTTTATGAGCAGCGTGCGCTAGAAACATGCGGATTGTTTCTATACGTGCCACTGGAGCGTAACTCTCGTCTTCATCCTTCTTGTTTTTGAATACCCATTTTGTACCAATGATAGATTTTCCTTCAGTTCGTGGTATAAGTCTCCAGACTTTCAAAGCTTCAAATTGATTTAGCTCCTCTTGCATTGTAGTAACCCAATCCGAGTCAGCTAGAGCTTCAGATACTCGAGTAGGCTCTATCTTGCTCAGAAAGGAATCATGCATACACATATTTAATGTTGCAGACCTAGTTTGCACCGGTTTTGATATATCTCAATGATTTGGCTTATCGGATGCTCTTTGGTCCACTTGTGTTCATGAGGGAGCGGATTCAATGTAGACTGATCATAATTCTCATCTAGATATCCACTATCAGCTTCGTCTTGTTCAGCATTGTTTAGGGGTTCAGTTGAAGTTTCTTGTACAGAAGTTTCAGTTGGGACAACTTGGTCAGTCTATTGATTTTTCATCACAGTGCATCCAACTAAAGTAGTAACTTTTGTTTCAACACTTTCAGGTGCAACTTCAACCGTAGGAGTATGTGTTTGAATTTGAGTTTCTTTCTGAACTGGGGATACTAGTTCAGTAGATACATCCGAAGTAGTTGGATGATTAGTTGTTGAATCGTCAGACCAGTCAACCACAACAGATTTAGGAAGTTTAGATCCTAGAAACTCATCATAGAAAAATTCAAACAATAAATCTAATTCAGATAAATGAGATGTAGAAGTTGATGTTTTATCCGAATTAGTCTCATTAGATACAGGTTTTGGACTGATTTGTCCAGAAGCTAAAACACCGATAAGTATGGGTTCTGAACTGTGTCGTTCATAAGGCATCTCCTCATCAAATGTTACATTAACGCTTTCGATAACAGTCTTTGAGTTCTTCATGTATATCCTATATGCAGCAGATGTCTGGGAATATCCAATGAAGATTCCTTCTTCAGCCTTTGGTCCGAACTTATTCAAGTTCTCTCTATCATTCAATACAAAGCACCTGCAACCAAAAACATGAAAGTGTTTAATGCTAGGTGTACGATTATTAATCAATGCATAAGGAGTTTTACCAAACCGTCTATGAATAATGGAGCGATTCTACGTATAACATGCAGTAGAGACAACTTCTGCCCACAGAAATAGAGGTAGATCAGATTGACTAAGCATAGTGCGAGCGACCTCGACTAGCGTTCGATTGCATCTTTCTACTACTCCATTCTGTTCTGGCGTTCTAGCAGCAGAGAATTGATGTGTTATCCCGACCGATTCGAGATAATCTTCAACAATTTTGTTTTTAAACTCTGTGTCGTTATCCGTCCTAAGAAACTTAACTGTCTTCTGCAAGTTCACCTGGGTAGTCTTCAAAAAGTTGATGAGTACTTTAGGCGTCTCATCTTTTGTCCTTAGAAACTTTACCCATGTGTAACGCGAATAATCATCCACTATTACCAAAAAATACTTCTTACCTACTATGCTTTGAGTACGCATAGGACCACAAAGATCCATATGCAAAAGTTCAAGCGGAGAACTTGTACTTGGTTCGGGTTTCGGCTTGTGAGTTGCCCTCTTCATTTTACCCTTTTCACATGTTGCACACAGATGTTCTTTTTCATATCTCAGCTCAGGAAGACCTTTCACTATTCTGTCTTTGACCAATTTGTTTATGTACTGAAAATTCAGGTGTGACAACCTTCGGTGCCAAAGCCAACTTTGCTGCATCGAGGCTTTTGTCAATAAGCAAACCTGATTGTCAGTCTGGACCTTTGACAGATTTATCGTATAGAGGTTGGACTTTCGAGTGTCGACCAAGAGTTCTTTGCCATCTTCAGTACGCACTGAGCAACTTTTAGCCTTGAAATTTACCTCTAATCCTTTGTCGCAGAACTGGCCAATACTAAATAGGTTATGCCCTAATCCTTCTATGTAACTCACCTTCGTAATCGTTACATCCTCTTGTATCATGTCACCATAGCCGAGAATCGGTGAAAACTGGTCGTTGCCAAAACGAACATTCCCGCAGAATTTCTCTGTATAATTAGACAATAAATCATTTTGCCCAGTCATATGCTTGGAACACCCGCTATCCAAGTACCACATATGATGGGTCTGCATAAGAGAAATCAGGGAATAACAGATTTAGGTACCCATTTAAAAGTGGGTCCTAATGATTTAGCACAAGATTTTGGTATCCATTTATATATGGATCCTTTGAACTTTTGAAAAACGTTTGAAGTAAAAGACTTATAAGAACAAACATGATAATCTCCATACCAATCATTAGAATATCGGTGAGAGACAAAATCATTCCGTCTATAAGTAGATGACTTAGTAGTAGATTGAGATAATCAGAGTAATTGCTTTCTTGAATATCGCTTGTAAGGAATTACAAGGTTTTGTTTATTTAAAGCAACACTACCAACTACATCAGAAGAACTACTAGTATATCTATTACAATCCATATCATGAGATGATTCAGAACTCTCATCGATCTTTCTTTTTGGTCACCATTCCTTTTGTTCTTCAGATCTTTCCCTTTTTACTGAAACATAAGATTTAGATCTGTTAGGAAAATCAGATTTCTAAGAATGTATTTTCTTTAGTTTACCAGTGTTAGTCTGTTTCTGTGAGTGCCGTTTCTTTTTCTTCTTACCCTTTGCATAGTAATCAGCATTCACAGAAACTGTATCACCAACTTTAGTTGATGATTCACCAATTTCATGCACACTTGGTAAAAGTTGACCATTAATGACAAAAGTAAAATGATCTGGAAGTTTACCATTAAAGTCAAACATATCAATCTCATTTACACACCCTTCATCATAATTTAGAAAATCATTTGCAGACGCAAATAAGTCATCAAAATCAGTTTCAGAGGTTTGAGGGACTTTAGAAGATGTAGAACACTTTTGAGAATCAACTTTTAAATCAATGTTCTTTAAAACAGTAGAAAATACATTTTGTTCAATCTCAACCAAGATTCTCTCATCAGTTAAAACATTTTCAAGCTCAATTATTTTAATTTCTAGAATGAGTGGAGGAACATAAATCTTAGCTTTAACTGGTTTTGCCTCCATCTCAGTAATAGAATAGCTAGCAAAATAATCATTTGAAAGAACCTTTGGTTTTTCAGAAAGATACCTATCATTCCGTTGTTGATAACAGAATGGTAGTTGCATTTTCTTTAAATTCTCTCTTTTCTCATATTCTTTAGACTCACCCTCATCAGGTGATTTGGTAATGAATTTGGGTTTTAAATGAGGATATTTAGCAGCCGCACATAGAAAATCAAAATTATATAACGCATGCTGTTTTCTGATGGCTTTCTTAAGATAGTGTGGGTTTTCGTAACCGAGACCCCACTTCTCTTTAACATCAGTGTCCTTATTAGGGGTGTTTAGAAAAATGGTTTGATCTGTTCGACCTCGTGTGTACAATTTAGCTTCCAAACCATTTACCTTCTTTGTTAAGCTCTTGTTTTCTACCTGCAATTTGTAAGCTTTTAGAACACATTCTTGCTTTTCTAAATCAGACTTAGACAATTTAGATTCAAAATAAAAAATCTTACTTTCAAAACGATCTTTTTCATTTTTAAAATCAGAAACAGATTTGCGAAGAGAATCAATCAAATTTTTGTTCCCAACAACTTGCTTGTTGAGTTCAAATATCTTTTGATTTTTCTTTGCAATTCTGCTCTTTTCCTTTTGCAATTTAGATTGTAGATCTTGAAGTTCGACCATCATGGCTTCCATTTTAGTCATAAAATCAGATTCAGATAAGTTCATTACCTCATCAGAAGTTTCTTCATCACCATCATCATACTTCATAGTGTTGCCCATAAAACACATGTGAGTTGTTTCTTCTCTTTTCTCCTCATCTGAATGATCTAGCAAAAACTCGTCTTCAGCCATCAATGCCTTGCCAGCCTCTTGTTACTTAGCCAAGAGCATTTTGTTCTTGTAATACTCTGAATTTCTGACCTTTGGCTTCCTACAATCCTTGGCGTAATGACCGACCTTTCCAAAATTGTAGCATTTGACCAGGTCATCTGTCTTCTTCTCAGCACCAGCATAGTCATTCAGAAACTTCTTCTTCTCATCTGGCTTTCTTTCCACATATCTTTTCTCTTCATATCTTTTTCCTTCAACTCTTTCCCAGTGTTCATGATTCTTTGATCCGGACGAAGAGTAACTCTGAGTGTTTGAACCCGGTTTCTTGTAGAATTTATTCTGGAATGCTCGGGTCAGTAGAAGCATAGCTTGCTTGAGGTTTTCACCAACATCACTATCTGAATCAGACTCAGAATCAGAACTGGGAATCACTACTTTCTTCTTTTTCTTCTCTTTCTTCTCTTTTTCCTTCTCTCCTGCTACTAAGGCAATAGGATCTGATAGTTTCTCAGATTTCTTTTTCTCAGTTCTTTTCTCTTCGACCTCTTCCTCATTCTGTCGCAATGTCTCATACACTTCATGAAGAGGTATCTCACTCAAATCCTTCATCTGCTTCATCCTCCTGGTATGCTTTTTCCATTCAGGCTGCAGAACACTGAGGAACTTTACATTGTTCTCTATCTGCTTCTTCTTGACTTTGTTCTTTGACAGTTCGTTCAAAAGAAGCACGAATCTCTCATAAGTTTCCTCCAGACTCTCCTTTTCCTTAGCTTTAAATTCTTCATAACTGTTTATACAGTTTGCAACTTTCATCTGGTTTCCCACCTTGGAGCCAACCATCATCTTCTGTAGCTGATCCCACATTGATTTGGCAGTTGCATTGTAACTGTCTATTTTGATGTAGATCTCGTTGGTTATGCTTTGCAAAAGTAGAGATCTGGCTTCTTTGTCAGCTTTGAGTCGATTCTTTTGCTGTTCAGTAAGATGAGAAACATCTTTATCAATAGTTTTTGTCTTCTGAACTCCATCACCATCTGATTCATTATCCTCATCAGGAATCTCATCAGTAGGCATTTTCATTGGACCCTCTAGAATTGATAACCAAATATTTTCTCCATTTGTGTACCGGTCAACAAAATCACGAAAGCGATCCTTCTACTGTTCGTACTTCCCTTTAAACAGAACAGGGGGCTTTACATCCGTACCGATGGAAAGAGCGTCTCTAGAAGTCATCCTGTTACAATTAATCTTCAATAAGAACTTGAAACTGATCGTTAGTCCAATTTGAAATCAAGTAAAACAGCAAAAAACTTAGACATAATTCACACACAGAAGTACAAGAAATTCTCTAAGTATGAAATTCGCAGATTGCACAGAAGTAAAAGAAATTCGCACAACACTGAGATACACACACATAATTCGCAAATAAACAAATTTCAGAATTCTCAAGCAATGAAATTCGCAAAAGATGAAATCAAGAATTCTTAAACATCATCACATAAGAATTCGTATAAAACCAAATTTTAGAATTCGCAATCAAAAGAATCAAACAAGAATTCGTAGACCAACTTTCTTGCGAATTATGAGGAATTCGTAACCCACACACTTTGCGAATCCTACACTTCAAAGAATTCTTTCTGCGAATTCTTAAAAGACTTTCAGTAACTCAAGCTTATATGAATTCTGAAAAATTCGTAGATAAGCCAATGCGAAACCTGAAGAATTCGTATTACACTGTCTTGCGAATTCTCTGCAATTTGCAACACATACACCTGTGAATTTTACACTTGTAACATTTTGAAACAAGAATATACGAATATTAGAGATCTGCGAAATCTAATATGAATCCTGCAACATCCAACAATTCTACGAATTCTTAGTGACCCTGCGAGTTCTTGAAGGTAACTTGCGAGTTCTTCAGATCTGCTTGCGAGTTCTTCAACCTTCGAAGAAAAACACCTCTGGATTCCTCAAAAATATATCTATACCTCGAATTTCGATCTAAGACTTTGACAATTAGACCACTAGAACATCTAGAATCAATTTCTATCAAAGAATTACAACAAAAATCACTTAAACAAACAAAGTGATCCAATTACAGTGCGTAGAACTCATGTATTCTAAACTCTACAAATCTCAAAAATTGACAATCGATTACAGTGCAAAAATCCAATTCACCTATACAATTTCAATCTAAAACACTATACGCACATAATCTGATCAATTACAACACGAAAAACAAACATAAACTCAGAATTGATTCTGATCTCGATGAACAAAGTAACGAACTTTGTATTTCTTGATTTCTTGATTGGATCTGCTCTGATACCAATTGTTATGTCCAAATCTATCAAGTTCTAATCAAAGACAATCAAACAAACAAGAAATGTAATCTACCTGTTACAATTTCAATTTCAAGAATCAAGATTACAACCTGTTTATGACTTTCTCTCTGTAGTCACAACTCTTTCTCTCTCTAGAACTCTCTCTGTCAGCGTACAATTAATCTCTGAAAACTAGTTACTTGTAACACAAACTAGTCACATCTCTATTAACCAAAAACAAAGATACAAGCTCTTACAAAACAATACACATACACTTTGACTACAACTTTGATTTTGACAATGCTTGAGAGTTGACTTTCAACTTTGACTTCAATCTTCAGTCTTTTATGATCTTGTATCCACCATATTTATGCTCTAACACGGGGGAACTGGTTCATTTGAGACATCTGATGTGATTGGTTGATTATCACTTGAATCTTTAGATCTGTCAATCACAACAGGTTTAGCTACTTAAGTCATCATAGAAATGTTCAAATAATAAATCTAATTCTGTTAAAAAAATATGTGGAAGTAGATGCTTTATCAGAATTAGGAACATTAGAAACAGGTTCTTGACTGATTTGTCCAGAAGCTAATACTTCTATAATAACGGGTTCTGAACTGGTGTGCTCAGAAGCCGTATCCATAGCTTCATCAAATTTGACATTAACGCTCTCCACAATGATCTTAGAATTCTTTAGATACACTCTATATGATGTTTATGATTGAGAATAGCCAATGAAATTCCCTGCTTCAACTTTAGGACTGAACTTGCTCAAGCTCTCCTTGTCGTTCAGCACGTAACACCTGCATCCAAAAATTTGAAAATGTTTAATGCTTGGTGTTCTGTTATTTATTAAAGCATAAGGCGTTTTACCGAAGCGACGATGGATGATTGATCTATTATGTGTATAACATGCAGTAGAAATAGCTTCAGCCCACAAGAATAGAGGTAAGTTCGACTGGTTTAGCATCGTCCTTGCAGCCTCAACTAATGTTCTGTTTTGTCTTTCAACTACCCCATTTTGTTCAGGCGTTCTGGCAGCATAAAATTGATGTGTTATCCCGACCGATTCGAGATAATCTTCACAAATTTTATTCTTGAACTATGTGCCATTGTCTATTATGATTAGCTTTACTGTCTTCTGCATGTTCACTTGGACACTCTTGAGAAACGAGATAATGATTTCTAGAGTCTCGTCCTTTGATCTCAGAAGTTTGACCCAAGTGTATCTGGAATAATCATCCACAATCACTAAGACGTATTTCTTGCCATTGATGCTTTGTCTTCTCATTGGACCACAGAGATCCATGAGCAACAACTCTAATGGAGCACTTGTACTAAGTTTAGGCTTAAGCAGCAAAGCTCTTTTCATTTTGCCCTTCTCACACGCATCACATAGAAGTTCTTTTTCGTATTTGAGCTTAAGTAAGCCTTTGACCAAATTTCCAGTCGCCAACTTGTTAATGTACCGAAAGTTGAGGTGAGACAGACTTCTATGCCATAACCAGCTCTATTGCATAGAGGCTTTAGAAAGCAGACACACAGGATTATCTGGTATGACATTGGATAGGTTGATTGTGTAGATGTTTGACTTGCGAGTGCCGACCAAGAGTTCTTTTCCATCTTCAGTTCGTACACAACATCTCTTGCCTTTGAAGTTCACCTGTAAATCCTTTTCGCAAAACTGTTCAATGCTGAAAAGATTGTGTCCTAGGCCTTCAACATAACTCACCTTCTTTATTGTTATGTTCTCTTGAACTACGTCTCCATACCCCAAGATTGGTGAAAACTGGTCATTCCCGAATCTGACGTTGTCGCAAAAGTTTTGTATATAATTAGATAAAATATCTTTCTGCCCTGTCATATGCTTGGAACAGCCCAAATCCAAGTACCACATATGACGGGTCTGCATAGGAGAAATCAAGCAACAATCGGTTTAGGTACCCACTAATAGATGGGTCCCTTCATGTTAGCATCAGATTTTGGCACCCATTGGAATTTGGGTCCTATTTGCTTTTGAAAACCATTTAAATGATGTATATATAATAACAACCAAACCAATTATCAGAATACTATCGAGTAACAAAATCATTTCGACCATATGTGGAACACTGTCTACTAGAATGAGATAATTGGATCAACTGCTTTATTGTATAAACCTTGTAGCAAATTGATCAATTACATTAGAAACACTAGCAGTAGTCCAATTACAATCTGAGACATAAAATGATTTTGTAGACTCTTCAATCTTCTTCTTAGGTCTCCACTTAAGTCTTGCTTCAGACCTTTTACATCTCATATCTGAAACACAAAATTTGGATTTGTAAGAACCATGAGATTCCAGAGTTTGTCTTTTTCTGGACTTACAAGTGTTGGTCCATTTCTGTGAGTGCTTTTTCTTTTGCCTTGTTGGGATCTGAAGAAATGCTAAGTAAAGTTAATGCTGCTAGAAGAACATGGTTACTACTTTTGGTTGCTACTTCTGTGATTAATGCTGCCAGTTGAAGATTAATACTGCTGAACAAGATTAGTACTGCTAGTTCATAGTTAGTACTGCTTGAAGAGATTAATACTGATGAGCATAGTTAGTACTGCTGGAGTTAATACTGCTCAGAGTATTAATGTTGCTGAAGAACAATGCTGCTTATATGATAAAGACTTCGCATGGAAGGATGACAGCTGGATGGACTGAAGATATTCATGGAAGTTTGGAGATAAAGATAGAAGTTTATATTGAAGATCTTTTATTATTTTGTAATTATCTTTTATCTTCAATATATGTATAGATTTGTTTAGAATAGTTCTGTAACTTTTGTGAGAACAATTATTCTGAGTTATTAGCTTATTAAGAGAGAATCAACCTCAAGTTTAGAACCCTGATTCTAGAGAAGTAGAATTCATATTGGTGAGTCTGTTCATCAATATTGAGGTTGTGTGTTTAATCTTGTAACTTCAATCATTCAATACAAGTTTACAACTTGTGATCATTGATTTACTATTGCATTGTTTTCAGAATATTAAAGTGCTATTCCGCAGCTTCTTTAATATTATTTTCTGAGTGTGTGTTCTTGTTAAGAATTAAGATCCTGACAAGTGGTATCAGAGCCTGTATTCTCAGAAATCTTATTCATCATGGAAAACATTGCTGAATCAAACAGTACCTTGGTCTGAAAGGTTCCAATGCTCAGACCCAATGAATTCGACATGTGGAAGATCAGAATCAAGCAGTACATACTCCTCACTGACTATTCTATGTGGGACATCATTGAGAATGGCCCTTCTGAAGCAGGAAAGATTGGTGCAGATGGAAAGAGGACACCTCCAAAAACTGATGCAGAGAGAAAGACTAGACAGACAGAGATAAAAGCCTTAAGCACTTTGCTCTTGGCTATTCCCAATGAATATCAACATCAGTTCTGCAATTGCACTGATGCACAGATGCTCTGGAATGCTCTAGAGAAGAGATTCTCTGGTACCAAAAGTACCAAGAGAAATCAGAAGGCCATACTGAAGCAACAGTATGAGAACTTTATGTCAACCAAGAATGAGTCCATGACTCAAACTTTTGACAGGTTCAACAAGCTTATTGGTGAACTAGCTACAGTTGGAGTACAAATTGATCAAGATGATCTAAACAGGAAGTTCCTAAGGTCCCTGGGTGATGAATGGACCATGTATACTGTCTCTTTCAGACAGAATGATCAACTGGAAGAAAAGGAACTTGATGATCTATACAATGATCTAAGAGTTTTTGAATATGAGGTAGAGGCTAAGAAGAAGCCTTCTGGATATGTTCACAATGCTGCACTCCTATCAGCATCAAGTGATTCTACCTCTAACCCTGAATCAGTTAGTGCTGCCAATGGAGCAAATCAAGAGAAAGGCACTGAAACTGTGTTTGAAGCCTTTCTGTCCAGTCATGGAAACTCTTCTCTAATTAATGATGACTTGGAACAACTCCATCCAGATGACCTTGAAGAGATGGACATTAAATGGCATATGGCCATGCTCTCTATGAGAGTTAAGAAGTTCATCAAGAGAACTGGGAGGAACAACTTCTCCCAAAGAAGAGAAGATGGAGCAGGTTTTGACAAGTCTAAGGTGGAATGCTATAAATGCCATCAAAAGGGACACTTTGCTAGGGAATGCAGAAGTGGAGTGTCTCACAACAACAACCATCAACAAGCACAGTCTGGAAACTTCAATAATAACAGAAACTCTGCTCAAGCCCTAGTCTCTCAACAAGGTATGGGGTTTGATTGGAGTGATCAAGCAGAAGAGGCTGTCCAAAACCAAACTTTAATGGCAGAGGTGTCTGATCTCCCAACAGAGGTAACTTCTAATCTTTGTACTCAAAATTGCATTAACACTGTTAAAAGGTACAGGGATCACAACCAGAAAATGAGTGATGACCTGAAGAGATTAGAAAAGGACATAAAAGACTATGTTAGGATTGTTGAGAGGTTTGAAGAGCAGATTAAGAGTTTTCAAGCCAATGAGCTTCAACATTCCTATGACACAAACTACTGGAAGTGGGAGAAGAATGACCTAGAACTTCAACTGACCAAATCTAAAGAGGAGAGTGAAAAGTTAAGAGGAGAGCTAGCTAAAGTCAAGCTAGATGCAGAAAAGTTTTCCAATGCTTCTAAAGCAATGGATTCTTTACTACAAACTCAGATTCATGATAAACTGAGAAGAGGAATAGGGTACAATACCACACCACCACCCTACAACAACAACTACATCCCTCCTAGTTCAGACTTGTTAGATTCAAAGGTTAGGAAGGACCTGCCTGAGGGAGCCACTGAGATTGATCCCTTAGATGAAGGAGTTGTTAAGGATAAAACTGAGAAAGAAACTGTCAAAAGTAAGGACAACACTGTGAGTGGTGAGATTCCTATAGAAAACCACATAATTACCAATGAAGGATGTGGAAAGCATTGGGTCAAGTCAAATAAGGTAGAGAAGACTGAGGGTAAGAACAAGGAGATTCACTATAAGCAGACCACTGTTGTGAACTCTGTCCCTTGCAAACAGTGTGCTTGTAGTAAATCTGAGCCCCAAAAACATGATAAAAAGAGGGGTAATCAAAGGAACTGGAATAATCAATGGGCACAAAAACAAAGGGTTGATCTGAGTAAAATCAATAGACCAAAACCCTGTTTTATTTGTGGAAAGCTTAATCACATTGCCAAATATTGCTATTTCAATCCCATGAACCAAAGGATGAATTTTCAGAGACCTACTCAAAAACCCTTTGGTTATAGGAAGAAAGAAAAGAACCATGTGGCCAAGAAAACTGTTAAATCTAAAAGCCACATGAAGAAACAGAATATGTAAGACAGTGTCAAGATGTGGATTCCTAAAAGTACTAAAACTGTTAGTGCTGCTACTGCAAATAGTGCTGCTGACAGTGATAGTACTGCTAGAAGCAATACTGCTGCTAGCAATGTTAGTGCTCCTGACATTGTTAGTACTTCTGCAAATGTTACTACTGCTAACTCTGTTAGTGCTGCCAACAAGGTTAATACTGCCAAACCTGTTAGTGCTGCTAATTCTGTTAGTACCTCTAAAGATAGTACTGCTTCTAGTATTAGTGCTGCTAGACCAATAATCTTGACAAAGTACTCCAATAACAAGTGTTCTGATTTTAAAAACCTCATTAAAAAGGAATGCAAGTATTTTGATGAGAAAGGGAGACCCAAGACCACTTTGGCTTGGGTCCCCAATCAATACTAATTGTCTAATCTAATGTGCAGGACAACCAACAGCTCAAAGGGAAGAGCATCTGGCATGTTGATAGTGGTTGCTCTAGGCACATGACAGGGAACATGTCTTTCCTCAAGAACTTCAAGAAGATTGATGGTGGGCATGTTGCTTTTGTGAATACTCCAGATGGAGGTAAAATCAGTGGTAAAGGTGATGTGACCAAAGGTAAAATGACATTTGAGGATGTATTCTATGTTGAACAATTAAGATACAACCTGTTAAGTGTATCACAGGTTTGTGACAAACAACATAGTATATTATTTACAGAGTCTGAATGTATTATCCTTGCTCCGGGATTCAAGGTAGTTGATGAAAAGATGATACTACTAAGAACCCCTAGAAAGGACAATGTATATTGTTTAGATATGGAAAGTGTTTCATCTGATTCATCCATAAATTGTCTTGTTTCAAAAGCTTCTCTGGATGAATCATCACTTTGGCACAGAAGGATGTGTCACATGAATTTTAAAACAATAAATAAACTTGTTAAAAACAACCTTGTAAGAGGTTTGCCTTCTAAAGTCTATTCATGTGATTATCATTGTGTTGCTTGTCTTAAAGGCAAACAACATAAAACTTCTCATAAGCCCAAAGAAGTGAACACTATTTTTTCACTGAAGAAGAAAGAAGAGAAGAGGAATCTTCAGTGCATAAAGAGCTAGAAGTAGCTGAGGTGATCCCCTCTACTGACTTAAATGATTCCAATCTAGAGGAAGGAATCCATGAAGAACCTAGTTTTCAGACTATAACACAAAAGAATCATCCTCCAGAGCTGGTAATAAGAGACATCTCTTCTCCTATTATTACAAGGAATCAAAGCAGACTTCAAGAGCTGCAGGATCAACAACACACAGTACTCTCCTGCTTTCTATCCCAGATTGAGCCTAAGAAGGCCTATGATGCAATGAAAGATTCAAGTTTGATAGAAGCCATGCAAGAAGAGTTACTTCAATTCAAGCTACAAGATGTTTGGGACTTGGTGGACCTTCCAAAAGGTCATAGAGCTATAGGTACCAAGTGGATTTTCAGGAACAAAAAGGATGAGAGAGGTATTGTGATCAGGAACAAAGCAAGGCTTGTGGCACAAGGGTACACTCAAGAAGAGGGCATAGATTATGATGAAGTGTTTGCCCCAGTGGCAAGGGTAGAGGCAATTAGGTTGTTCTTAGTCTATGCCTCATACATGAAGTTCAAGGTCTATCAAATGGATGTAAAGAGTGCATTTCTATATGGCACAATTGATGAAGAAGTATATGTCTGTCAACCTCCTGGTTTTGAAAATCCTTCATATCCTGACAGAGTATACAAGATGAAGAAACCACTCTATGGTCTACATCAAACCCCAAGAGCATGGTATGACACTCTGTCTACCTATCTCTTGGAGAATGGGTTTGAAAGGGGCATCATTGACAAGACCCTTTTCATTAAAAGAAGTAAGAAGGACATCCTACTAGTTCAGATCTATGTGGATGATATCATCTTTGGATCCACAAAAGATCAGATGTGTAGAGACTTTGAAGAGTTGATGCACAAGAGCTTTAAAATGAGTTCAATGGGTGAACTTACCTTCTTCCTTGGGCTTCAGGTGAAACAGCAGTCAGATGGAATCTTCATTAGTCAATCAAAGTATGTGCAAGACATCCTGGAGAAATATGGTTTAAAAGACTTAAAGCCAGCAAGCACACCAATGGAAACTCACAAACAGATCACTGCTGATCTTGAGGGGGGGATGTTGATGTCCATCTATATAGATCAATGATTGGATCTCTCATGTATCTCATGGCCTCAAAACCAGACATCATGTTTCCAGTGTGTGTATGTGCCAGATTCCAAGTCAAGCCTAAACAATCACATCTTCAAGCTGTGAAGAGGATTTTCAGATACTTAAGAGGGCAACCTAGATTAGGTCTTTGGTATCCATATGAATCTTCATTTGACTTGATTGCTTATTCAGATAGTGACTTGGGTGGTGCCAACATGGACAGAAAGTCTACTTCAGGGGGATGTCAACTTTTGGGTGCAAGACTAGTATCTTGGCAGTGTAAGAAACAAACCACAGTGTCCTTATCAACAACAGAAGCTGAGTATATTGCTGCTGCAAGTTGCTGCTCTCAGGTTCTATGGATTCAAAATCAGATGCTGGACTATGGGGTAACATTTCTTCACACTCCAATCTTTATTGACAATAGCAGTGCTATAAGCATTGTTAACAATCCAGTCAAGCACTCCAAAACAAAGCACATTGAGATCAGGTATCACTTTATCAGAGATTGCAATGAAAAGAAACTCATTCAAGTTGCTAAAGTCCATACTGACAACCAGTTTGCAGATCTATTCACTAAAGCTTTTGATGTGGGTAGATTCACTTTCTTGGTCTCAAGTGTGGGCATGATTAACTCTGAATGAGCTCATGTTTTAAAAGGTGTTTCTATACCTGCTACTTTGGTTATTTGTGGGCTGCTAATCATCTTTCACAGGAAGTTATTGCCTTGATCAGACCTTCATAAGCTTCAAAAAGAGTAAGTATGGTTAATACTGCCAGTGCATTTTTAATACTGCCAGTGCACAGTTAATACTGCTAGTGGTTAATACTGCTCTCAGTTAATACTGCTAGTTAGTTAATACTGCTAGTGGTTAATACTGCTCTCAGTTAATACTGCTAGTTAGTTAATACTGCTAGTGGTTAATACTGCTCTCAGTTAATACTGCTCTCCGTTAATACTGCTAGTTAGTTAATACTGCTCTCAGTTAATACTACTAGGTAGTTAATACTGCTATTAGTTAATACTGCTCTAGGTTAATACTGCTTATGTCCCGTATACTAAAAATACTCTTTGCCCGCCTAAAAGATCATAACGACTCTTTGTGTACTGTTCATCTGCTCTCTAATCCTTCTTTTTCTCTCAAAGAACAAGTGTTTCAGTCTAGCATACTCAAGTTCACTGGCATCCATGACTTTCATTGACGAGCACAACAAGATTGCGATGCTACAGAAGCCGAAACAAGCCGATGGATTCCACCAAATTGTGGATTTTCTCAAGTCAAGCCACATTGACCATGCTCTCACTGTATCCGCCAACTATTTACATAGAGCATCAAAGGCAATTTTGGGCTAATGCCACCATTGTTACTGAGAATGGTGTGCAAATGATCAAGACAAGGGTATATGAAAAACCCTTAACAGTTACTGAAGAGGTGATACGCATCTGTCTACGTCTAGACGATGCTGCAGGTATAACCTCTATTCCTAATGAGGAATTATTCTCAACTTTGTCAAGAATGGGGTATGGAGGCCAGTTGGGTGGTTTTAAATTCTCAAAGGCTAAATTTTATACCCAATGGCGTTTTCTTGTTCATACCTTAATGCATTGTATCTCTAAAAAGACTACTGGATGGAGTGAGTTCAATACCACCATTGCTTATGCTTTGGTGTGCTTGGCCACTGCCAGAAAGTAAAATTTTTCTCAAATGCTTTTTAATGATCTTGTCTCAAACCTGGGAAGTAAAAAGAGTTTTTATATGTACCCCAGGTTTGTACAAGAAGTAATAACCCATGAATTGACTGATATACCTCATTTTGATGAGGTATATGTACCAAAAATCCCCAAAGGTAAGGTCTTTTCAAACATGAAAAGATCCCCTCTGGACTCGGAAGGAGTTGACACCCCATTGTTCTCTACAATGATGGTGGTGTCCCACACTGAAGAAGGTATGGCAGCAGGGTCAAGGCCCTCATCAGATCATCCCACTGCTAGACAATCCCAACCTTCCCACTCTATATCTATCCCACAGTCCCTACTTCATAAGTCCACTTCTCCAATCACCCAAACTTATACAAGGAAACAGGTAAAGAAGGCTCCTTCCCTTCTTGTACCTTCAACCACTGAGCCTTTAAGCCCTCTAAGGGAGAATTCTCCCTTAGAGAATATCAACAGGGAAACCAAAGGGGTGTCTCCCAACCCCAAGGAGGTGCTCACTGAGGTGGAGGTTGAGCATATGGGTGCTAAGGTTGCCACTACTCCTGCTAGCACAGAGGAGGTCAGTGGTAACATACATAAGACCTTCCCCATGGCAACTTTAGGTGAGCAATCATCCAAAGGTCCCAGGTGCCAAGAAACCAAGGGGGTGGATAGTGCTTCTGCTAGGCAGAAGACTTCCACTACAAAAAGATCCAATGATCCTTCAAAAGAGGGTAACACTTCTGGAGAAGGTGAGGACAGGTATAACTATTTTGAATTGATGGAAACCATGGGAAACATCAACATGGATGTAATCAAACAGGGTAAAGATATGGAAGAGCTTAAAATGATAGTTCTGTCACAACAAGAACAGATTGTCAACTTGAAGCAGATGGTGAGGAAATTGATTCTGCAAAAGAAAAAGAGACAATTTGTGCTAAGGAGAAGGAAATCAGGGGATGATGCTCCCAAAAAGGGGGAGTTCAACATTGAAGACACCACAGATAAGGGGGAGCTGGATGGGGAAAAACATGATGTTGAGGGGGAGCATGAGCAAGCAGCAGAAACAGAGCCAGCAGCAGAAACCATTGATACTGCCAGTTCAAGTAAAGCAGCAGAAATGGTTAATACTGCTTAAATTAAACAAGCAGCAGAAACAGTGAAAGAAGTACTAACAGAGCTTGAGATTGCAGAAACACTAACAGAGCTTGAGATTGCAGAAACACTAATCAAAGCCAAGAATGATACTCCCAAGGTCATCTCAAAGGCCAAAGGAGTTGTCATAAAAGAAAGAAGTGAGGCTGCAAAGAAATCAAGCATTGAGAAGGTGATGAGCAAAGACAAAGGCAAAGCTAAGCTAGTGGAATCTGATCAACCTATCAAAAAGCAAAAGTTGGTTGAATCAGATGAAGCTTTGGCCAGGAAGATGCAAGCCGATCTTGAGCAAGAAGAGAGGGTTCAAGTAGACAAAGATAGGGAGATGGCAAAGGCTTTATAAAGCTTATCAACAAAGCTTAGCAACTGAAATGGCTCAGAAGAAAGCTGCAACTCTTAAGAAATCTATGATGAGCAAGAAGGCTGCAAAGAAGAGACAACCCTCAAAGACATTCCTAGGTAACCAATAGAGAAACAAGATGATCACATTTCTCAAAGGTGTTGTAGGAGTCAGAAAGGAGATGTTCTCAACAATGCCATTTGAACAGATTAAAGAGTTGTATGATTCAGAAATGCTCAAGCTTCAAGGGAATGAAACTGCAAGAGTGGAGATGGAAAAGAGAATGAAAGAAAGCAAGGATTTCATAGAAAAACCTTTTCCAGATGAGCAAGAGACTCCAAAGAAGGAAGCCACTATTGGTGAAAGTCTAAGGACTTTAAAAAGGACAAAGATGATGGCAAGGAGAAGGTCAACAAAGAAGCCTAGAATAAATGAAACAGAGGCAGAGAAGGTTGCTGAAGAAGAAGAGGCACCTAAGTCATCAGAAAAGAAAGAGCCTCCAAGCACTGAGGATGTAAAGATGTACATGGTAGTGATGGACAAAGTGCCTGAACCAATTTCAGCTGAACCTGTAGGAGTTAAACCTCCTGAAGTCATTCACTGGGATGTACTGGAGGTAGATAGAAAGGAGTACATAAGGCTGAAAAGGAAAGATGAAAAGTATGAAGTTTACAGTACTTGGGCAAAGATTGTTAGAACATGCTCAAGGTCAGATATTGAAGAAATGTTTGATATAGGGATGAAGTTGTATGCAGATCAGTTGAAAGCTCCAGGGATTTCAATTACAAAACTGGTAATGGAGTATCTGTGTATGATGTTCAAACCTGATGAAGTGAAGGAGATCATAAGGAATGTTTTTCAAACAGTCACCAATTGGACTTTATATGAAACTAGTGGAGTATATGTTGTGACTTTGGATAGAAATCACACAGAGTACTTCCTAGTGGATAGAGTGTACAACCATAGCAGACTGAAGCTTCATGCAATGCTGAAGAAGAAGCTAGGATGTGTTCCAGATTCAGAGATGGCTAAGTATTTGATCCAAAGAACAATCAATCAGAGTTTGGGGTTGGATGCAAATACTGGAATATAAGCCATGATGAAGTTTTGGGAGCATCTAAGAAGATCATCTGAAGAACTTGACTTCTCTTCCTAAAAGTCAAGTTAGGGGGAGATTGTTGGGAACTGAAGAAATGCTAAGTAAAGTTAATGCTGCTAGAAGAACATGGTTACTACTTCTGGTTGCTACTTCTGTGATTAATGCTGCCAGTTGAAGATTAATACTGCTGAACAAGATTAGTACTGCTAGTTCATAGTTAGTACTGCTTGAAGAGATTAATACTGTTGAGCATAGTTAGTACTGCTGGAGTTAATACTGCTCAGAGTATTAATGCTGCTAAAGAAGAATGCTGCTTATATGATAAATACTTCGCATGGAAGGATGACAGCTGGATGGACTGAAGATATTCATGGAAGTTTGGAGATAAAGATAGAAGTTTATATTGAAGATCTTTTATTATTTTGTAATTATCTTTTATCTTCAATATATGTATAGATTTGTTTAGAATAGTTCTGTAACTTTTGTGAGAACATTTATTCTGAGTTATTAGCTTATTAAGAGAGAATCAACCTCAAGGTTAGAACCCTGATTCTAGAGAAGTAGAATTCGTATTGGTGAGTCTGTTCATCAATATTGAGGTTGTGTGTTTAATCTTGTAACTTCAATCATTCAATACAAGTTTACAAGTTGTGATCATTGATTTACTGTTGCATTGTTTTCAGATTATTAAAGTGCTATTCCGCAGCTTCCTTAATATTATTTTCTGAGTGTGTGTTCTTGTTAGGAATTAAGATCCTGACATGCTTCTTACCTTTAGCATAGTAAGTACTCACAGGAACTGATTCATCAACCTTAATTGATGATTCACCTTTTTCATAAACACTTGGTAAAGCCTCAGTTTTGATCACAAAATCAGAATGATCGGGAAGTTTAGCATTGAAATCAAACTTCTCAACACACTTATCAAAACACCCATCGAAATTTAAAAAATCAACTTCATCCTCAAATAAGTCATCATCATCATCATCAGAAAAGTGTGATTCCTTGGAAGATTTGTGAAACATAAAATCATTAAGCTCTTTTGTACATTGCTTTTGATAGGGCGTTTGATGAAAATCTGAAGGTTTTGGATTAGCAAAAACATCGCCCATGAAAACTTTACAAGATGAAGCATCTGAATCAGTAGAGTTGTTTTCACTAACTCTTTCTGATTCCAACTTATCATCTGTAACTTTATATTTGAAATCATTGTTCAATAGCATAGAGGAAAACATAATCTTCTCTAAATCAACCAAAATTCTTTCATCTACTAAGGTACTCTTAAGTTCAGAAATTTTACTTTCCAAAATGAGTTGAGGAACATAAATATTTGCTTCAACTAGTTTTGCCTCCATTTCCTCAGTAGACTAGCTTTGCAAATAATCATTTGATAGAAATTTTGGTTGTTGAGACAGATACCTATCATTCAGCTTGTCATAGCAAAATGGTAATTGCATTTTTGTTGTGTTTTTCCTGTTTTCATCTTCCTTAGCCTCAACTTCATCAGAAGATTTTGTAAAAATTTTGGGTTATAAATGAGGGCACTTGTTAACCACTTGTAAAAGGTCAAAATTGTACAAAGCTGGATGTTTTCTAATGGATTTCTTTAAAAAAAATGTGGGTTGTGATACCTACTGCCCCAATTATCTTTAAAAGGCTTAAATTCCTTTGGCTTGTTGAGATTAATGGTTTGATCCATTTGGCCTCTAGCATAAAGCTTAGCCTCCAAACCATTTATCTTTTTCAGAAATTTTTTATTTTCAAACTGCAACTGATTAACTTTTAAAACAAACTCTTGTTTCTCACGTTCACACACGTTAAACATAGATTGAGTATCAGATACTTGATTTTCAAAATAAATCTTTTGTTTTTCAAAATTGTTAGCATTGTTGTTCAAATTATCAATCAATATTTTATTCCCAACAATTTCTTTGTTGAGGTCAAATATTATTTGACGTTTTTTCGCAACTTTGCCTTTTTTTTTCCTTTTTGAGCTTATTTTGAAGATCTTGAAGCTCAACCATCATGGTTTCCATTTTCATTAAAAAATCACATTTAGAAAAATTATTTACCTCCTCTAACGATTCATCATCCGATTCATCATACTTCACTTTCTTTCCTATTAAGCACATGTGTGTTGTTTCTTCTCTCTCATCTTCTGAGTCAGGGAAATCTAGCCAATGATCGTCCTCGGCCATCAATGCTTTTCCAGCTTCTTTCTGTTTTTCCAGAAACATTTTGTTCTTGTAATAATCTAAATTCCTGACTTTCGGCTTCCAGCAATCTTTTGCAAAATGACCGATCTTTCCACAGTTATAGCAGTTGATTGGTTCTTCCACCTTCTTCTCATAACTGTTCACATACTTTTTCTCTTCCAGATTTCTCACCTCATACCTTCTTCCTTTAGATCTCTTGTCCTCATACCTTCTGCCTTCAATCCATTACGTGTGCTCATAATTCCTCGACTCTGATGAATATCTCTGGCTGTTGGAACCCGGCTTCTTATAAAAAATTTCTAAAAGGCTCGGGTTAGCAATATCATGGCTTGCTTCAGAATTTCGCCATCATCAGAATCCGAGTCTTCACTGTTAGTACCATCAGAATCAGTAACCACAACTTTCTTCTTCTTCTTCTTATCTTTGTTCTCCTTCTTCTTATCCACCACTAGAGCAACAGGGTTAGTTGGTTTCTCACTCTTCTTTTTCTCTTCTTTCATTTCCTCAACCTCCTCCTCATTCTGTCGGAGGGTTTCATACACCTCATGCAAAGGAATGTCATTTAAATCCTTCATCTGTTAAGAACACTCAGAAACTTGACGTTATTCTCTATTTGCTTCTTCTTTACTCTATTCTTTGCCAATTCATTCAGCAAAGACACAAACCTCTCATAAGTAGCTTCCAAGCTCTCTCCTAATTGGACGACCGGGGTCTTCCCCACCCCCCTAATTGGCCGACCGGGGTCTCCCCCCTTGAGGCCGACCGGGGTCTCCCCCCTTGAGGCCGACCGGGGCCAAACATGCACCGGTGTCGACCGGTGTCCAACCCGAGGACCGGACCACCAGATCGACCGGCGCCCAATTGAACGAACAAATCCCAGAAAGCGATTAAACCAACACTGCAAATCCCATTCTAAATTCTTAAAACCAATGCAACTCAACCCATAAATCCATACTCAGAAATAACAACTTACTTTTAACAAACTCTTCCATTAATCACCTAGGGATTCCATAACAACCTTTATAACATTTCAAACCCAGAAACTCAATTCCAGGAACAATTAAGAGATACTAAAACCCAACCAAAAGCCTTTTTGAATTTAAACGTTAAACTCTAACACATAAGAAGAATAGGATTGGATTTTACCTTAGAAAAAGAAGAATACCAAGCCTTAGCTTCCTTTGCTCCCCTTTCGATCAAATCGCCTTCAACGTTCTTCCCTATTCCAAACTTGCCAGCCACCAACAACAACCCTACTTCCTAGGGTTAATATCCCACTTTCACCACTATTCACTCCAGACGCCTTCTTTATGGCCCTTTTTACTTTCTTGCCCTACACTTTTATATTATTCATTTAAATCGCGGTTATTACAATATCCCCCCCTCAACAGAATTCCGTCCCCGGGACGGAATTCCTTCTTCGAACAACTGGGATATTGATTCTTCATAACCGACTCTAACTCCCATGTCGCTTCCTGACCCTTGTGAAATTGCCACAGAACTTTTACCAAGGGAATTTCCTTGCTTCTCAACTTCTTCACTTTACGATCCAGAATAACTACCGGTCCCTCTACATAGCTTATTCTCTCATCTAATTGGATATCCTCTAATGACACGACAACATCGCTATCAGTTAAACATTTCTTCAGATAAGATACATGGAACACAGGATGCACTCCTCGCAGATCCATAGGTAGATACAGTCCATACCCTACCTTCCCACCGCGCTTTACGATAGCAACGGCCTAACAAATCTAGGTCTTAACTTCCATTTCTTTCTGAATCGAGTCACACCCTTCCAAGGCGATATTGGTAAATTTACATTTGTCACCACTTGGGACTAATGACTCATAATTCTCAATCCAACCAGTTTAGTACCATTCGATTATCCCAGCCATTCTGATCAATACATAGCCGCACGAAACCATCAGATTTACCCCTCGTTTACAACAACTTCCTTAACCGGTAAAATTTTACCCGAGCCAACACCACACCAACATGCATCAATGATTACATAGTCACTCCACTCACCAACACATCGACAACTGTAGACATTACCAACATCTCACAGTCTCGAGTTTCTTCATCATGCAACTTGCCATTGCAAGTAACCCCCTCTTAGCACGGCATATGCCGGACGCATAAGCACTTTCTTTTCCGAACCACATTGATCTCAACTCCACGACCTTATCAAAATCTTACACGTTAAATATACATCACCCCAACGTCATCACTTCAACTTCCTACCTATTGGCAAAAACTTCCACCATTCAAAACGCTCGAATTCACCAGGTCCAACTGGCCAAATAATGCGACACATACATCCATTTCTCATTGCATCCACCATCGCTCGACCAAATGCGCAATAAATCCCAGCTTCACCCGCTCAACATGAGGTTACCAAGCTCATACAAACCATCCCAAATAATCTAACACGGGACAACGGACTCACTTGGAATCCCCTTTTCACACATTGCCAAAACTGACACTATGGTCTTTCGCTCCGAGCACTATATCCCAACACCTCTATCTTCTTCCTTGAGGATTTCAAACCCACTTCTAACAACCGACTCACTGATTAGAGGCGTGAACCTTTCAGTCAGCCACACGATTTTTTTTATTTAACAACACTCACAACGCACCGAAACACCATCTTATCTCTCTCATACCTACGCTAAGGATTTACAAGCTTGCTAATGGCAGCATCTGAAAATGTACCTCCGCCTGATATCTTTACCCTCTTCTCGATGCAAGATACACTGCTCGCCCATCATTGATTACCCTATTCCTGGATGATTCCCAAAAGTCCAATCCCATTTACATTACTTTGCTTGGTCAACCGACTTTCCACAATTCTTACGCGAGATAATCAACAACACTCTTCCAAAGCATTGCCCACTACTCGAATTAGCTACACAATCTTCACTCTCCAAACAGGATTACCCAATCTGCTAGAATCCTTTCACCCTGAAGAAATACCTCAACATACCCACTGATTTCCTATCTACTACACAACCCTCCTGAATTAAGCAGTTCGACACTTTCAATAATCATTCTAGGGATATACGATAATGCCACCCCAAAACCTGCCGAAAACCAGAACACACAGTTCCTCTCTTTGATAACCGCCAACCATCATTTGAAAATTATTCTCAACTTAGCAATACCCCAACCACATACTTACCACTTACAAATCATTTCCCATATATATTCGAACAAGGATGCTCATCCAATAACAATGACGCCAGTCTTCCACATATCCTCAAGGAAGCTCCTTACCACTTTAATGATTTGAACTCCCAGATATGCCATAAAGACATCACCAACTCATGGTTGCAACCACCACTCTACTACCTCAGCCCAGAACAACTGCAAATCTCCACGACCACTTGTCACGCATACCAATACCGTCATTTTCTCGCAAGTCATAATATTAAAATTGGACTTCAAGGCATTTCACGACATTGTCTTTCCCGAACCTAAATAAATCGCAAAACTATGATCCTCAAATCCCCCAACAAGATATCGCTCCTTGTCGGCTCAATGCGACCTGCTGGAATCAAACTCCAGTAGTCTGAAGGATTAAGCATACTACCTCGAAGACTTAAATGCTCAAAGCACAACCCCTCCCAGTTGTGCTATATATAACTTCACTCTAACATAGCCATCAAAACCTCATCGGTAAAGAACCCCTGACCGAACTAAAGATCTTCCATTTTTGTAAGATCCACACAATGTTGTCCAACATCGCTTTAGTTACGCACCTTTTCTGAATAACTCTTCGCTTCCTCACGAAGCTCCTCAAAACTAACCATAACCACTACTTCATTTTCAGTGTTTCGCTATTAACCACAAAAAAAAATGGTCTCTGACTTCCCCAGCAACAGTCGGCATTAAGATACTTCCACTATGCCTCCAACCAACAAAGATCTCCAATAAAACCTACAACTCCCATTGCAGCAACTCAGTGACAAAAATATCTTTACAACTTCAAATTCCACTCCAGACACAACCGATAACCGACATCCACATCTCAAGTCATGGTGCCAACGGTAAGCCATTATAGTACAATCATCCTTAACGTCATAGGTCAATGCCTCCATTAACCACCTCCTCTATTCACCACCCTTACTTAGAAGAATCCAAATATCAAGCATTTACTACCCTCTGATCGAGCGACACACTTCCATTCTCAAAACTTTCATCATTCCTAATTGCAACCTTTACCACGACCTAGAGAGTTCATAGCCTTCATGCATGACACACAATTATAAAAATATTTAACTCTTGACACGTTTGAAAATTTAGTAGACACCTACATTTTAAAAAAATCTTGAGTGTTCACGACACAACTCTGACTTAACCATGCACAACGATTTCAAGAATCTTTCAACCTCATCTTTACGACAAATTTCTCTTCATCACACCCCAATATCGGTGTTGGCACATATGAAAATATCTCCGATGAACTTTACACACATGATTTATAAAATACTACAAAATTGCTTACACTGAGAATGTCAAACGACTCTCACCCTCATTGATATGACAACACCTGTCCGAACTAAACTCACTTATAAAATCATGCGACCATCTGTTGTTTTGATTTTCATAACCAAAAGTTAACTCATTTACGAAAAGATATATAATATTTCCCTCTCCCAGAAAAATTCGAAATTTATCACTCAATGCCATAAACTTGTCTTTTCAATTCAACACACATTTGCACGCATCAACGCATTTTTAAAACAAATATCTCGTAAGGCACACACACGCCAAAATATTTGATGTGATTGATATGAAAATCTCTAGCAATTTATTTAACACACAATGCATGGGGCTCAATGACAATGAAGGCTATTTACTCTAACAAGGTCAACTGTTTTCATTCACTATAATCAATCCCTGACTCCTTGCTTCCGACCAATCAGTAGGAGTCCTTTACTGAGCCACAACCTCCGGCACCATCGTCTTCTAACAACCTTGAAAGCCCAAAACTAGTCATCACCGTGACTATTGATTCACAAATCAAGCGGTAACACATTCCCACCCTGGCCCCCAACAAACTCACCCATTATAGCTCCTTTCCAGTCGATCCTTACTACATATTATCAATCAACACTGATATCGTCTCTCAACCACCCTTCAATTAACCACAGCTTTAGAAGCCTCATTTCTATCCTTTGATTCTTGGATTAACACTCTTCTGCTTCTCACTAAACGACATACCACTTTACCAAAGCGAAGACTCCCTTGGAGCGACAAGCTCACCTCCTATCATCATTCTCTTCCTTATGGACTCAGGGATCCTTTTTCAACGAAGTATCTACATCCCGCACGATATGCATCCTAAACGGCATAACCTTACTTCCAAAAACGAACTTCCACCACACGCTAGACTAAAACTATCAATCTATGGATAGGACTCTCTACCCTGAACCACACTCAACAATAGTAATTGAGTATGCCCATGCACCTGTAAATTCATAATGGCATTGGCCAGTTGCGATTTTGAATTTACCTTACATGAGAATCCTCACTATTGTTATCTCATCTCACGATGATCAAGGTATTTCTTAAAGGCTTCCTAAATCTCAGTTGTGTCCATCTACTCCACAGTTTAAGTTTAGGCCCATCCGGTCACCTAAATCCCTTAAACTACGGCTCTGATACCAATTGTAACAACCCGAATCTAAAACAAAAGAGCAATCCAATAATTAAAGAAATCCTGCCAAAACGACCTCAAACAAAATATTTAGAAGCTTTAAAGAAAGCTAGGTTTGCATCAAAACAACCTATTACAACTGAGATCTTTTCTAAACCTAACAATCTATGGTAGTCTGCTACTCCATCTCCCGATCAAGCCTTCTCTTTTCTCTTGCTCGCACTACCTAACTCACGGAGACCTCAAAAGGTTTTTAAATTTTGAAAGAGCGAGGGTTAGACCAAAGGTCTAGTGAGATCCCTCAAAACATAATGCCATCAAAGTTATCAAAGATTAGAATAAATCAATCCTTTCAGCATGCAAACATAAACTACGAGTAAAACTCGCTTCCGGCACACACTACCGTCACAAAAGTGACAGCGTGTCTGTCTCATACTGCCTTAGATGGGACACCCCCCCCCCCATATAGCATAAACGGGACACACACCCCGGTATGAGTACAGGCGGGCCATACCCCCTGACTTTGGCCGCTCACAACAATGTATGCATACATTTATTCATTCAATAAACTAATATCGTATGAAAGATAATCTCACGTAAAGAAAGCTTGCATAAATGAGGATACTTCAAAAATATAACTTTCTCACATCTTGAACAGTTAAAACAACGCATTCATTTAATTAAAATTCGATGTGCATAAAGCAACTTCATAAACTTGCGAGGTTTTAAATTTAGAAAACTCACCTCACGTCCTTAGCCCGAACCTCGCGTTTACCCTTATAGTCCTGACCGAAACCTATAAAGGAAACATTGACCGATGAACTCTCGATTCCATTTACTTTATAATGACCTTTACCCATAATTCCCCACTTCACTTATTCTCTAAAAACTTAACCCCTTAGAATCAATTCTAACGAGATACCTTAAAGTAATTAATTCCAAAGGCTAATTAATTGGATTCAGAACTGGGCTTCGGCCCAACTAATTATGGTTCAATACTTAACTTAGAAATAATAGAGATAGGAAGTTGGGCTTCGGCCCATTTGAAGAAACCGGGGACCGGAGCAGTGGTCGCCCGGGGCTTGTCCACGACCGGGGTCTTCCCCCCCCCCCTAATTGGCCGACCTGGGTCTCCCCCCCTTGAGGCCGACCGAGGTCTCCCCCTTGAGGCTGACCAGTGTCTCCCCCCTTGAGGTCGACCGGGGTCAAACATACACCGATGTTGACCGGTGTCCAACCCAAGGACCGGACCACCAGATCGAACAGCGCCCAATCGAACGAACAAATCCCAGAAAGCAATTAAACCAACACTGCAGATCCCATTCTAAATTCATAAAACCAATGCAACTCAACCAAGAAATCAATACTCAGAAATAGCAACTTACTTTTAACAAAATCTTCCATTAATCACCTAAGGATTCCATAACAACCTTTATAACATTTCAAACCCAGAAACTAAATTCTAGGAACAATTAAGAGATACTAAAACCCAACCAAAAGCCTTTTTGAATTTAAACGTTAAACTCTTACACATAAGAAGAATAGGATTTGATTTTACCTTAGAAAAAGAAGAATACCAAGCCTTAGCTTCCTTTGCTCCCCTTTCGATCGAATGGCCTTCAACTTTCTTCCCTATTCCAAACTTGCCAGCCGCCAACAACAACCATGCTTCCTAGGGTTAATATCCCACTATCTCCACTATTCACTCCAGACCCCTCCCTTATGGTCCTTTTTACTTTCTTGCCCTACACTTTTATATTATTCATTTAAATCGCGGTTATTACAATATCCCCCCCCCCCTCAACAGAATTCCGTCCCCGGAATTCCTTCGTCGAACAACTGGGATATTGATTCTTCATAACCGACTCTAACTCCCATGTCGCTTCCTGACCCTTGTGAAATTGCCACAGAACTTTTACCAAGGGAATTTCCTTGCTTCTCAACTTCTTCACTTTACGATCCAGAATAACTACCGGTCCCTCTACATAGCTTATTCTCTCATCTAATTGGACATCCTCTAATGACACGACAACATCGCTATCAGCTAAACATTTCTTCAGATAAGATACATGGAACACAGGATGCACTCCTCGCAGATCCATAGGTAGATACAGTCCATACCCTACCTTCCCACCGCGCTTTACGATAGCAACGGCCCAACAAATCTAGGTCTTAGCTTCCATTCCTTTCTGAATCGAGTCACACCCTTCCAACGCGTTATTGGTAAATTTACATTTGTCACCACTTGGGACTAATGACTCATAATTCTCAATCCAACCAGTTTAGTACCATTCGATTATCCCAGCCATTCTGATCAATACATAGCCGCACGAAACCATCAGATTTACCCCTCGTTTACAACAACTTCCTTAACCGGTAAAATTTTACCCGAGACAACACCACACTAACATGCATCAATGATTACATAGTCACTCCACTCACCAACACATCGACAACTGTAGACATTACCAACATCTCACAGTCTCGAGTTTCTTCATCATGCAACTTGCCATTGCAAGCAACCCCCTCTTAGCATGGCATATGCCGGACGCATAAGCACTTTCTTTTCTGAACCATATTGATCTCAACTCCACGACCGGGGTCTCCCCCCTTGAGGCCGACCGGGGCCAAACATGCACGGGTGTCGACCGGTGTTCAACCTGAGGACCGGACCACCAGATCGACCAGCGCCCAATCGAACGAACAAATCCTAGAAAGCGATTAAACTAACACTGCAAATCCCATTCTAAATTCTTAAAACTAATGCAACTCAACCCAGAAATCCATACTCAGAAAATAGCAACTTACTTTTAACAAAATCTTCCATTAATCACCTAAGGATTCCATAACAACCTTTATAACATTTCAAACCCAGAAACTTAATTCCAGGAATAATTAAGAGATACTAAAACCTAACCAAAAGCCTTTTTGAATTTAAACGTGAAACTCTTACACATAAGAAGAATAGGATTGGATTTTACCTTAGAAAAAGAAGAATACCAAGCCTTAGCTTCCTTTGCTCCCCTTTCGATCGAATCGCCTTCAACTTTCTTCCCTATTCCAAACTTGCCAGCCGCCAACAACAACCCTGCTTCCTAGGGTTAATATCCCACTTTCTCCACTATTCACTCCAGACCCCTCCCTTATTGTCCTTTTTACTTTCTTGCCCTACACTTTTATATTATTCATTTAAATTGCGGTTATTACACATAGTGATAGGATGCATCGGCCCTTCTTCAATAGATTGCTTTATGTTCTCTCTATTAGCATATTTGTCTATGAAATCCAGAAATTGGTCTTTCCATTGCTCATATTCTCCTTTGAATAAGACTGATGGTTTGACATCAGTTCCGATGGATAGGGCATCTCTTGAACTCATCTTGATACTTTCACAGATCTTTAAAAAGACAGAAAATTTCAAAATTTCTGAAAAAACAATCAAAAATTTGACCAAGTATGGAATTCGCAACACACTGTAGACAACTTTTCACAAAACACTGTAGATCCTCTCAATTCGCAGAACACAACACCCGAAAAGTGAGGAAGTCGCAGAACACAGCTTGCAGAATCCTACTTCTCGCAAACCAATGTATGTGGATTCTTACTTCTTGCAGACTGAAGGTTGCGAGTTCTTTCCTTTACCAAAATTCAAGAAATTTGGTGAAACTGTCGCAAAGTATAGCTTGCGGATTCTAGAACTTGTCGCAGGTCAAATAAGATGAACGGTTACTTCTCACAAGAAGAAGCTTGCGAGTTCTGAACTTTTTGTGTGTAGTGCTCTGCGAGTTCTCAACTTCTTGTAGAACACTATCTGCGAGTTCTTTACTAAGAATATTTCAAGTAACTTTCAGAAGAACTTCTCGTACACATACGAGTTCAACACTTAGAAAAATCCACAAAATCAACATGGCATAAGGTATTTGTCGTACGAGTTCTTGAACTTTTCGCAGGCCGAAGGAATGAATAGTAAGTTATCGCAAGGCGTTGTTTGCAAGTTCTATACTTGTTGGAGATAACACTTTGCGAGTTCTGTACTTTTCGCAGATAGTACTCTGCGAGTTTTTTACTTGACGCAAAAAGAGCTATGCGAGTTTTTGCCTTAGACAAATTCTCACCAACAACAAGGTTGCTTGCGAGTTCTTCAGGAATTCGTAAACAGTTGCCTGCGAGTTCTTCGATTATGAATCTTGTGAGTTGCTTGGATCTTGCGAGTTCTTCACATGTCAAACTCGAAAATCACAATATCAATCAAAACTTGAACAAAACTCCAAATCAGCTTATGATACTTTTGTTGGATCAATAATTGTATTCAAGATTAAAGTTAATAAGGGGTCTAGTTTATAATAGGGTTTAATACCTTATGGGGTATTTTAGCAAATAGTTAATATTAGTAGGTCATGTTGACCTAAGTATAAATAGTTTTTATTTTATTAGTTTTAGGGTTAATGAACAACATTGGTGATTAGAGAGTAGTCGTATTCTCTCTGTATTGTACGCTCAAGGTACCAAGAACACACACACACGCTTTTCATCTGATTAATAAAGAGATCGTTCGTATGTTAATCTGATTTATTTATCTCTTGATCTTTATTGTGTTGTGTTAATTTATCAACTATAATCTGGGTTTAACAAGTGGTGTCAGAGCCTAAGAATCAAGGATTTTGGATTAAAACAGTGTTTTCGAAAACTGTTACTGTGTGAAAATCGATTTCAAAGATTTGTGTGTTTTTGAAGTTAAAAATCATTGGAATAGGTGCATATACTGTTATAGAACATCATCTGATTGCTTAATTGCTTTTAAAAACACAAATCGATTGGCTTTTGTTGATTTTTGAAGTTTTTGTTCTTTATACTGTCGAAGTACTGTTCCATCAATCTTCAAGCACAAAAGTTGTTTTCAGTCACTGTTGTTGATTGGGTTTCGTACATAGCATGTTTGTGGTTGATTTTCATAAATTTTACACTATGCTTTAATCGTTTGAAGTGTTTCTGGACTAAAAATCAAGTACAGGAACGTATTCTGTGAAGAACTCGTAAGTTCTTAGATGAACTCGCAAGTTCTGAGATGAACTCGCAAGTTCTGAGATGAACTCGCAAGTTCTGTGAAGGACTCACAAAACTCTACTAACTCTCGCAGGGTGCTTAATTAGTCTAATGGCGCGTTTGGTTTGCGGGATTGAAATGAATTTGGAGAGATTTGGATTTCAAATCCATTCCAATCCTGAGTTTGGTTTGCAGGAAAAGATTTCGTTAACCGGATTTTAAATCCGTTGACCATTTTAAAATCCCTCATATGATGGATTTGGAAATCCTTGGCATTGGGCTTGGATTTGAAATCCAAATCCGATGGATTCTAAAGCGTGATCCATACATCAAATTGTATCGATCCAAATTCGACGTTTACAAATAAAAATAAATTCTTTATAAAACAAAAAAAAAATAATAATAAAAAACTCAATCCAAATCCAAATCCTACAAACCAAGCAAGACTTGTAAATAAATGGATTTGAAATCCATTCCAAATCCTACAAACCAAACACATGAAGGGATTTCAAATCCCCCTAAATCCAAATCTCTCCAAATCCAAATCCCTCCTTGAAATCCAATCCATTCCATTCCAATCTCGCAAACCAAACGCGCCCTAAGTATAGGCTTCGCAGGTACTTGTGTAGCGAAAACTATAGGATTCGCTACTTCCCTGTTTACGAAAGATAAATTTCGCAGGTGCTCATCTCGCACAAACCTCAAGCTTTCGCTAGCTTCGACTAGCGCAAACCTCAAGCTCTCTCTAGCTTCAGCTAGCGCAAATCTCAAGAACTCGCTAGCTTGAGTAGCGCAAACTTCAGATTTCGCGAACTTCTTAAGTTTCGCAGGGTGCTTAAAAGTTGAAAAGTTTTACTAAGTGTAAGTTTCGCAAACCTCTTGGTTGCGAAAGCCAAAGAACTCGCAGATCATTAGCTCACGAATTCCTCAAGATTCTCAAGTAGCTCTCACGAATCCTTAAACCTTATTTTTTTTAAATTTCACCAAGTAAGGATTCGCAGGTGTTTATAATTATAACGTCTTCTGGTTGCGAAAGTTATTCAAGAAAGTTTAAGTGAAAAGCTCAAAAAAAAATTCTAAGTTCAGGATTCGTGAATATATAGTCTACGAATCCTTGATTACGAAAGCTTTCTTGTTTACGAATTCATTGATTTGCGAAAGTTGGGTGATCTTAAGTCTAACACTCGCTAATCTATATAATGCGAGTTCTATTTGTGAAAACCAGTTTTCTGAATTTCTCTAAGGACATGATTCGTTGGGTGCTGTCTTGCGAATTGTTAAGGTTTCGCAGACTATTGGTTGCGAATTTCTAAGTTTCGCAGGTTCTCTGTTTGCGAATTCTAAGCTTCTCAGTTATATTGCTTGCGAAAAATTCTTGTCTGCGAATTCTACTTATTTCTGCTTACGAATTCTGCGAATTCTGGAAGGATTTCAATCTTTTGTGAATTTCATTGTGCTTTATACTGTTTGCGAATCTCTTTCTGTGTTTCTTACTGTTTGCGAAGTCTGCACTTGAGATTTTTGGAAAAAAAAATTTCTGAAAATTTTTATGTGTAGTTTTTATCTGATTCTTGATTCTAAGATCTTACGAGTTGATTTAAGTGGTACAGATATCATCATACCTTACATAGACGAGAAGGGAAATACAGTGCTAACCAAGAGAGATTGTGCCTTAGCGTATATGCCAGAGATTCCTGCACTAGAAGCTGAGAATGAAAATCTGAAGATTCAGAACTCATCTCTTCTTGAACAGATTAATAAGTTGCAAGATGATAAATGCCTAAAGAAAGATTTTGTTTGCTCAGAATGTATCTCTAACTCAAACACATTTATATTTCAAAATGTTATTTTCCAGACCAACTGCTGGTAAGAAAGATAATCATAAATCCAGTTTATATACATTCTTTCGAATAAGCCACACACTGGGCAAGTAAAACATTATTTTACTTCAACAAGATGAAATCCTTCATTTTAGTCAAAAGCGTTTCGGGAAGCCTAAAATATCTCAAAAACCCCATGTTACATCAAATTTGAAATAAACGGACAATCCGAAAAAGTAGAGATATATAGGAGTTAAAACACAATCTTTGACATATATAACAGTTTTAGAAAAGTTAGTAGGAACTCACCTCAGTTTCCTTCTTTCTAACGAATGCTACCTATGACAACACCGAAAGAATCGGTAAGTCGAAACATAGATAAATTTCCCACTTCCTGACTAAAACTCAATGATAACAGAAGCTAGCAAATCCTAGTCCGGTCAAAGGCACACTACCGGTCGAAAGGGTTCCGGTCGAAGACAACATTCCGGTCAAACCCATACCGGTCGAAGACAACACTCCGGTCAAATGGGTTCCGGTCGAATGCATCTCACTGGTCGAAAGGGTACCGGTCGAATGCATCTCACCGGTCGAAAGGGTTCCGGTCGAATGCATCTCACCGGTCGAAAGCATTCGTCCGGTCCTTTGCACATCCGGTCGTCTTGTTCGCCAAGAACAGTCGGAGATACAGAACCCAGATCCAAAACGAGAAATACTCAGATCTCAAAATGGAATGGTTTAAAACCTTCACAACGAGATTCTACACGGCTAAAAGCATTCAGATCAAAGCATTAAGCTAGATTCGTACCTTGATTTGTCCGAATTGATCAACCACTTTTCACCTGCTTTTCTCTCTCTCTGACTTCAGGAACCAAGAAAAGATCTGATCTGATATTATACAAAATATCAAGATGTGTTTTGTATATATATTACCCAAGTTACAAATAACCCCCCTGAACTTTGGGTAACGGCCAACTTCTCACCCAACCCCAAAATCAGGGTGTTACAATCCTCCCCAACTTGGGAATGATTTCGTCCCCGAAATCCAATTATACAAAAAGATGAGGATATCTACGCTTCATATCCTCTTCCGCTTCCCAAGTCACATTTGCTCCTCGGTGGTGCTTCCATTGCACCTTGACCAAAGTGACTTCTTTGTGACGCAACTTCTTAGACTTTCTCTCTAAGATGGCGTCGGGTTCTTCCACACAATGGTTACCTTCGTCTACCCTTAACTCTGAAAGGGGAATGACGTTGTCTTCTACCGCCAAACATTTCCGGAGGTAGCAAACATGAAACGTGTTGTGTATTCTGCTCGACTCTGGTGGCAGTTCCAACTGGTAGGCTTGCAAACCCACCCGCTTAAGCACTTTGAAAGGTCCGAGGAAACGGGGACTCAGTTTCCCATGTTTTTCGAACCGTATAATGCCCTTCCATGGCGACACCTTAAGCATAACGCGGTCGCCTACTTGGAATTCCATCGGTCGTCTCTTCTTATCGGCATAGCTTTTCTGACGATCCTGAGCCGCTTTCATTCTTTCACGAATGCACTTGACCTTATCGGCAGTCTCTTGCACGATTTCAGGCCCGACAAACTGCTTTTCTCCCGCTTCCAGCCATCACACGGGAGTCCGACACTTTCGCCCATACAATGCTTCAAAAGGTGCCATCCCAATACTCGAGTGGTAGCTATTGTTGTAAGCAAACTCCACCAAAGGCAGGTGAGAGTCCCAACTACCCCCGAAATCGATGACACAAGACCTCAACATGTCTTCCAAGGTTTGGATCGTCCGCTCTCTCTGCCCGTCGGTCTGTGGATTGTAAGCCGTACTCAACTTAACTCGTGTACCAAGCTCTTTCTGAAACCCATCCCAGAAGTTCGAAGTGAACCGACTGTCGCGATCCGACACGATCGACAATGGTATCCCATGCCTTGAGACCACCTCATCGATATAAAGCTTCGCCAACTTATCCATCGGTAAAGTCTCGCGCATAGGCAAGAAGTGAGCGCTCTTTGTCAATCGATCCACTATCACCCAGATGGTATCGTGACCTCGAAGAGTTTTAAGCAACTTCGTCATGAAGTCCATGGTGATATGCTCCCACTTCCACTCGGGAATCTCTAAAGACTGAAGACTCCCATACGGTCGCTGATGTTCGGCCTTAACTTGCGAACACGTCACACAACGCTCAACGTAACACGCCACATCAAGCTTCATTACCGGCCACCAGTAGTGCAACTTCAAGTCCCTGTACATCTTTGTACTTCCCGGATGAATGGAATACTTGGACTTGTGTGCATCTTCCAGCAACAGATCACGGTTACCCCCAATCTTGGGTACCCACACACGACCGTTGAACAGTTTCACTCCACGACTATCTTCCGTTAAGAGCAAACGCTGTTTTGTCATGACTTCCTCTTTGAGATTCTCTTCCAACAGTGCTTCCACCTGCGATGTCTTGATCTTATCAACAAGACTAGACACTAGCTCGATTCTCGAATGGGTAGTCCGAATACTCCCGCTATAGTCCTTCTAACTTAACGCATCGGCTACCACGTTCGCCTTACCGGGATGGTAAAGCAACTCACAGTCGTAATCTTTAAGCAACTCGATCCACCGCCTTTGCCTCATATTCAGCTCCTTCTGATCAAAGACATACTTCAGGCTCTTGTGATCCGTGTAAAGAGTGCATTTCGTGCCGTAGAGGTAATGTCGCCAAAGCTTCAAAGCGAACACCACCGCCGCTAACTCCAGATCATGGGTTGGATAATTCTTCTCGTGTATCTTGAGTTGCCTCGAGGCATAAGCGATGACCTTGCCTCGTTGCATCAACACACAACCCAGTCCCATATTTGAAGCGTCGCTGTAAACCACGAAATCTTCCGACCCTTCAGGTAACGTCAAGATCAGAGCTTCACACAACTTCTTTTGAAGGATTCGGAACGCCTTCTCTTGGGTTTCGGTCCATTCAAACTTCACATTCTTTCGAGTCAGAACTGTCAAGGAAGAAGCGATCTTTGAAAAGTCTTGGATAAATCTCCTGTAGTATCCTGCGAGTCCCAAGAAACTTCGGATCTCGGACGGACTCTTAGGAGGCTCCCAATTCATCATAACTTCAATCTTGGAGGGGTATACTTTCACTCCGACCCGAGTGACTACGTGACCCAGAAACTGTACTTCTTTAAGCCAAAAGTCGCACTTGGAAAACTTGGCGTACAACCTTTCTTTTCTCAACACTTCCAGAACTTCACGTAAATGTTGCTCGTGCTCTGACTCACTCTTTGAGTACACGAGTATGTCATCAATGAATACAATGACCGACTTATCGAGGAATGGTCGACACACTCTATTCATCAAGTCCATAAACACTGCTGGTGCGTTCGTTAGACCAAAAGGCATTAGAAGAAACTCGTAATGGTCGTAACGCATTCTGAAAGCTGTCTTCGGAACATCTTCTTCTCTTACCTTCACTTGGTGATAACCCGAACGTAAGTCGATTTTTGAAAAACAACCCGCTCCTTGAAGTTGATCGAACAAGTCGTCTATTCTCGGAAGCGGATATCTGTTATTTACTGTAGCTTTGTTCAACTCACGATAGTCGATGCACATTCTCATTGTGCTATCTTTCTTCTTTACAAACAAGACCGAATCACCCCAAGGTGACGAACTCGGTCTTATAAAGCCCTTCTTCAACAGCTCTTGGAGTTGTGACATCATTTCTTCCATCTCTGACGACGCCAAACGGTAAGGAGCTTTAGCAATTGGTGCTGCTCCAGGCACAAGATCAATCCGAAACTCTACCTGCCGATCAGGTGGTAACCCGGGCAAGTCGTCCGGAAAGACATTTGGAAACTCACGCACGATCTTCACATCTTCCAGCTTTGATTTCTCTAACTTGGCATCGATCACATTGGCTAGGAAAGACGAACATCCTTTTACTAAGCACTTGCGTGCCTTGGCCATTGTGATTATTGCCACTTCACCTTTTCTCTTTTCACCATAGATGACAATGACTTCTCCAGAGGGGTTGGGAAGTCGAATCAACTTCTTGGAACATACGATCTCGGCCTGATTGTTTGAAAACCAATCCATGCCGACCACAACATCAAAACCTCCGATTAACATCGGCAGTAGATCGATCGGGAATTTTTCTCCCTTCGATACTAAGGGTACACTGCTTCAGAACGACGTGGATCAGAACTTGACTACCATCGGCTATTTCTACCACTAATGCATCCTCAAGACTAGTAGTGGGCATAGAAATTTTCTGACGCAACAATTCAGATACGAAAGAGAAACTAGCACCCGTATCGAATAAAATACGAGCGGGTACAGAGTTTATAAGAAAAGTACCCGATACCACATCAGCGGATGCCCTGGCCTCTTCGGCCGTCATCTGAAAAGCTCGACCCGGAACCCTCGGAGGGTTCTCCTTCTTTGCCGCCGCACTACCCGACTTGAGCTTCGGGCAATCTCTCTTCACATGCCCCGGTGCCTTACACTCGAAGCAGACCATCCCCACGACAGAACAGTTGTGGGCGGTGTGATCATTCTTACCACACTTGAAGCAGAATCTAGAAGTGGAGTTACAGTTACCATGGTGCTTGGTTCGACACTTCGGGCACCATTTTTCTTCCTGATAACCGCTGAAGTTGCGGTTTCCGACAAAAGGTCGGGCCCGCTTGGGAGGTACTGAACTGCTCTCCCACTTTCTCTTATCGGACACCACCACTGCTTTCTCAGATTTGCTTCTCGCGAACATCTCTTCCATGAACTGAGCTTCCTCTACCATCTCTCGGAGGTTAGAATCTTTGGAATTGTGGACCATAGATTGCATGTCCGCGGGTAAGCCATTGAGATACGCTTTCATCTTGTCTTTCTCTATTGGGGCAGCGTGCCCCACCAGACCAAGCTTCTCCATGAACTGACGGGTATACTCCCTCATCGTCAGGCTTCCCTTTACCAAAGACCGGAATTCCTTCTCAATTCGGTCCATTGTTCTTTCATTGCAGAATTCTTCTAACAACTTCTTCTTGAACTCGGCCCAAGTCAACTGAGCCAACACTGCAGGAGATAGGGTGGATTGGATAACATTCCACCAAATGAGCACAGTATCCCTCAGCAGTTGGGTACCGAACCAAATTCTTTGATCATCTCCGCATTCGGAAGAGCCAAAAGCTTGCTCAACCGCTCGGATCCACTTTACACACACGACCGGGTCATCAGAACCAAAGAATTCTGGCGGTCCGCAGCCCAGAAAGGACTTATAGGAACAACTTTTCCTATTCCCCGGAACACCAACAATTCTGCTCTCTTCATCCCTGACCCCCGTACCATCGCCTCCAGAACCCGCTACGACGTTCTCCACAACCGTCTCACTTCTTCGATTGTTCACGTCGCGGTCCTCCATTACTTTCAGCAGAAACTCTTGCTGCTTTGCCATATCTTCCCTCATTGCCAACATCACGCTGGCCAACAACTCGGACTGGGGATTAGCATCCCCGATGACTGGGTGGGACGAAGCCAGGTCTACTCGCGGAATAACCTCTGGCCCCCCACCTAGCCTTTGCTGAACAGGTGGTCGTACAACAACCTCAACTCCTTCCGGCTGACCCGCTGTAGAGGTTGTCGCTTCTAGAAAGAGTTAATGCAAAAAGAGCTTGATGAGCTTAGAAGAAGAGCAAACAATGCTAGTGAGACATCTGAAGGGCTTAGAAAGACAAATTCTAGAATTTTTGCTGAAAGAGACTCTTTGAAAGATAAAGTTTTCAGTCTTGAGGTTGAGATTAAAATGATGAAAGAAAAGGCAACCCAAGACAGAAACAACACAACAACCAAAGATGAGATGTTGAAGTTTGAGAAAGAAAGAAAAGAATTTGCTAAGAAATTCTCTAATTTCTCAAGAAAAGCCTTTGAAGAGAAGAAATCATTAGAGCTTAAATGTGTTAAGCTTTCTCAACAAGTTTCAGACTTTGAGAAAGTTATCATACTTAAGATTGAGAAAGAGAAGAAGATAGTTGAGCAGAAAATGAAAATAAAGACTTTTCTAAAGAAAAGAAAGTTCTAGAGACTGAGATAGCTAAGCTGACAGGAAAGCTATTTGAGTTGTCAACAAACTTTCTGAAGGAAAAGAAGACGAAATCTGAATTGCAAGAGAAGTTTAATCTGATTGCAAAGGAAAGAAACAGTTTGTCGTCAAAGATAAAGGAACTTGAAAAGATCTGTAACACCACAAAAATCAGAGTAAATTTAAAACCTGGAAAACCTGGCAATATGACGATCGTAATGATATAAACCTCCCTTAAAGGGGATCAGTCCTTAAGACTTTACAAAAACTGTACAGATATAGGGTTCATCAACAAACTAATCTAGATACCTATATCAAGATTACATCAGCTGACAATCCATAATTCACCAAAAGAATGGGACTTAACAAATGCCCAGATACAATACTAGTCATCTCAACATGCCTCGAGACCAAACTCGTCTCTCAAAACCCCGACAGCCCACCGCTAAGGGAAACTTGTTATACAAATCATTTGAGAAAAAGTGTTAGGCTTAAAGCCTAGTGAGAACATACAGTTCGTAAATCTCAAAAGATATAAACAAGAGCATCAAGTACATCTTTTCAAAGGTTTAGTTGTGCAAAATACAGTTCTTGATAATTAATGGACAACCGGTCCAAAACACATCTTCCGATGACGGGGATTACCCGATTTACCAAGGATTATAGTGGAACACAAAGTAAGCCACAAATCCGAGTTATGAGCTAAATACATGGAACCATGGCCACGAACTCTTCGGTCCGTACTATGATGTGAGGGAGGGCCCCCAAGGAACCATGTCATACTCGTTCATTAGACTACATTTAACCCATGGCTAGTAACCGGTCTCACATAACCGTAACTAAGTTGCCCCCGAGGATAAAATGTATCTAACTACAGCGGAAGGGGCATATTCTTCCCAGCCATAAGCCGACTCGATACCTAGGGATCCACTAGTATAGTCATGACTTGTCACAATATTTCATGTGACCAACAAATCTAGATAAATAGCTTCCAACACATTTATATTTCAAAATGTTATTTTCCAGACCAACTGCTGGTAAGAAAGATAATCATAAATCCAGTTTATATACATTCTTTCGAATAAGCCACACACTGGGCAAGTAAAACATTATTTTACTTCAACAAGATGAAATCCTTCATTTTAGTCAAAAGCGTTTCGGGAACCCTAAAATATCTCAAAAACCCCATGTTACATCAAATTTGAAATAAACGGACAATCCGAAAAAGTAGAGATATATAGGAGTTAAAACACAATCTTTAACATATATAACAGTTTTAGAAAAGTTAGTAGGAACTCACCTGAGTTTCCTTCTTTCTAACGAATGCTACCTATGACAACACCGAAAGAATCGGTAAGTCGAAACATAGATAAATTTCCCACTTCCTGACTAAAACTCAATGATAACAGAAGCTAGCAAATCCTAGTCCGGTCAAAGGCACACTACCGGTCGAAAGGGTTCCAGTCGAAGACAACACTCCGGTCAAACCCATACCGGTCGAAGACAACACTCCGGTCAAATGGGTTCCGGTCGAATGCATCTCACCGGTCGAAAGGGTACCGGTCGAATGCATCTCACCGGTCGAAAGGGTTCCGGTCGAATGCATCTCACCGGTCGAAAGCATTCGTCCGGTCCTTATACAAAATATCAAGACGTGTTTTGTATATATATTACCCAAGTTACAAATAACCCCCCTGAACTTTGGGTAACGGCCAACTTCTCACCCAACCCCAAAATCAGGGTGTTACAAGATCGTATTCAAGGTAAAGCTGACTGAGCACAAAACGCTAGAGTCAATAGCTCAATCACCGAGAGATGATCTAACTGCATTTGAATGCCCATTCAATTCAGCAGCAAGTTCAACTTTTACTAATGTTTCTAATAATCCTCTGTTTGAAATAACTGATAATCATACTTCTGAACATACATATCAAATTCGTCCTTCTAAGCTTTTCTATGACAAAAATGTTGATGGTTCAGGTAACTTCAAGAAGAACAAGTCTCGGAAGAAGAGGTTTTGGAGAAGGGAGGATGAAGAAAAAGATAGAGAAAATAGGATCTGGAAAGTTAAAAGATCTTCAGAGGAAAAGAAGAAAGAAGAATCATTTGTGCATACATCAAATGCTAAATGGAACTATACTTCTAAAGGTAAAACTTTTGGCAAACCCGATCTGGTTTACACTATCAATCAATTGATCAAGTTAGCACAAAAGAAATTTAGTTGTTCCTATTGTGGTACAAATGATTTTCTAAGAAAAGATTATGTGAATAACTGGTATGGTTCTTACTTTATATCTCCTACTAGAACTGCAACTAACCCATTAGGACCCAATTACCAGTGGGTACCAAAAGGTGAATCTGTGTTGCAGGCACCCAAGGTTTAAGGGGGAGAAAGAACAATGACTTATGATTACTACAGATCAGGACTCGATCTTCAATGACAAAGAGTTTGACTTCTGTATTTACTTTAATCCTAGTAATTCAGAACTCTATTTCATGATTAAGGATTATGCACATATTAAGGGGGAGCTTATATGCTTTATATTTTTACTGATGTGTTTTCTGATGTTTCAGGAAAAGATTAAATACTATTCTCACCGGAGAATATGTATAATGGCTCTTGAATAAAGCAGTTCAAGACCCGATCTTCATTGGTAAAAATGAATGATACTATTCTCATCGGAGAATAAGTAATCATGGCTTTTGAATACTTAAGTTCAAAACCCGTACTCAAATGTTTTCTTCTGATAGGATGCTTAAATGATCAAATCTTTTATAGAAGTTTTTTATTTGAGGGGGAGCTAACTGTTATTTTTACTATCATTGTCATATTTTCCTGATAAACTGTTGATTTACAGATATAAAGGGGGAGAACACTTAAATGAAAATATTTATTTCAGGGGGAGTTAAGGATTCTGATTTACAGGTATATCTTTCTAAATCCTTACACTCTATCACATGTTGAAAGATGAACAACTTCACTTGTGAAAAAAGGTTTCTTAAATGTTCAAACCACTTTCTATTCTTCAAAGACTTTCATGAATTGTCAAGTGTAATTTTAAATGATTTTTGGATACTTAAATGAAAAAGAGCTTAATTGCCAACTTTTTGGTTCAAGGGGGAGATTAGCATTGTCAAACACACAAATGTTTTTGACTTCTCCAACATTTTATTCTTCATGTTTATTTGTTCCTTTGTGCTTACATGTACAAAAGGCTGTTGAACAACACGTTCTTTTAGGAAAATACAAGAGATTCAGTGTGAAAGCTTAACAGAACTTCCATGGATTCACGATAATCAGTGTTTCCTACCCATGAAGTATTCCCTGAGTATTGAGGGGAGAGGGGTCAAAAGATTTGAGTGTTGGTGTGTGAAGAGGTAAAATGGAAAAGAGAGATTGGTTAGAAGTGAGATTTAAAAGATTAAAAGAAAGAGGGTGAGAGAACAGAGTAAAAGAATATCAGACTCTGCACCAAATTCTTTCTGGGCCGGGTAGCCACATTATCTGATTGGTTTACATTCTTTGGTGACCATCATTGAAAAAGGCACCTAGCCCATGCCATCTCTTGCATACAACCCCACCAGCTACTCATTCTTCATTTGGAAGATACTAATATTGAAAAAGAAGGAAAGTTGCCCCACCTTCGACCTTTTCTCATGCACATTGAGTCTTTGTATAATTTGTTGCTATCTCAACAAGTTTACATACTTTGAGCCTAAATTGAAGAGCAATCATCGGTGCTTAATTCTTTCATACACATGCATGAGCACACAGAAATTTGTTTTCTGTTAGAACGTTCATAGATAACTATGTGTTATTCGATGATTGAATGGAAGTCCTGGGGAGCCAACATCAAAACCAGCTACTTATAGTAACTTTGTGTTACTCAGTGACTGTGTGTTACTGACAGGCATTCCAAACTGAGTCATTTGTTGATTCAGGGTTACCACTTTTTATTTATTTGAATCTGGAAAATTTGAAATAATCACTCTCTCTATCTGGGGAGACTGCTCTTATTTCAACACACGAATCAATACATGAAGATTGTGCTTAATTGTTGATCTGGGGGAGGATATTCCAAGTTTATTTTGCAATGTTTTGATGATGATGATTCTCACCACTCATCAAAAAGGGGGAGAATTCAAAGAGAAAGAAGATACAATTCAAAGAGAAAGAAGATACAAGAATTTTCAAGATTTTTACTGAAGACTGCTGAAGAATTCAAAGATATCAAAGTGTCTGAGCTAATTTGATCTATTAAAAGTCTGACTGAAGATGATCGTCAGAAGGATACTTTATTAAAAGAAAGAGGAAGATGAAGACTGTATAAAGCTACAAGTTTTGAAGTTGTCAACGTCATATCAGATACAGTTTTCAAGAAAGTGAAGACCCGAAGACAAATTGCCAAAAAAAATTTAATCTTTGAATCCAAAGGGAGAGATTGTTGGATCATAAATTGTATTCAAGATTAAAGTTAAAAAAGGGTCTAGTTTGTAATAGTGCTTAATACCTTAGGGGGTATTTTAGCAACTAGTTAATAATAATTAGGTCATGTTGACCTAGGTATAAATAGTTTTATTTTATTAGTTTTAGAAGAAGTGGAACAATACGTAGATTGATAAGGCAGCCGTATACTCTGTATTGTACACGCTCAAGGTACCAAGAACACACACACGCTTTTCATCTGATTAATAAAGAGATCGTTGGTAAGTTAATCTGATTTATTTATCTCTTGATCTTTATTGTGTTGTGTTAATTTATCAACTATAATCTGGGTTTAACAACTTTGACAATATGATCTTGAGCACTTTCTGAACACAATCCTAACACATGATTTCGATCAAAAACAACCAAAAATACAAATTAAATCCTAACACGGTGCGTTCTAGTTCTTGAACCAAAATCCAACAAAAATCCAAATTCACACAAACTGTTGTGAATTGGACAAAATTACAAATACAAGACTTGTTCTATTACACAAATCGAACAAAGTACAACCAAATTTACATCAAAAAAATACAAATTCAACAAAATCGATCTTGACAGATACATTATGCGAGTTCTTGAAAATGTCGACCAAATCTCCAAAACCTTGAATAATTTCTGATTTCTGCTTGCTCTGATACCAATTGTGTGTCCCTAATGTGTGCAATATAATCAAGATGATCAATCAAATTCCATTCCAAGTGCCATATATCATTGATTCAATTCAAACGAATTACAAATGCTCTCAATGTGATATTTCTCTCTCTAGAATGTAAATCTATCTTAGTGCTACATATCTAACAAGGGAAACAAAAGCTTTTATACCACCCATCTATTACAAGGAACAAAACACATAACACAAACTAACAAACAACTAACACTTTGACTTGCTTTGACTTTCTTCTTTAAGAACCTTTGACTATGTCTTTGACTTTCAATCTCATGATCTTGGATCCAAAAATATAGGTTTGAGCGCAAGGATGAGAACCAATGTGTCTTCTCTTATGCGGATCTTGTGAATTTGTGCCCTTACGACCTGCCACAACTACACGCCTTCACAGAGTAGAGGTTGGGTAATCGGAAGGAGATTACCATTGCTAATGGGTGCATCAAGGAGGTTATGAGAGAAATGGTCAATTACTACAACAAAATTGACTTACAGATCGCCTTAGAACTTGGGGTTGACAAGCTTTCCATAACTGCCCCTGATGACACCTCACCAGAGATAGAGTCAGTGCCTTGAAATTCTGTGATAGTGGAGCTTGTGTTTGGTTTCGTCTAAAAGGATGACAACGAGTTGAAAAATATTTACAAGCCAGAGAATGCACACAAGTACTCATCTGACTCCCTTAAGAAGTTAAAGAGGACAATCAGAAGAAAGGATTGGGACGGTCAGAGTTCAGCATGAGGCAGCTCTACAAATTATAGAAGGGATAGATGCAACTCTGAAATTTAGAGAGCTTTTCATGTCAATGCATAAGACCCTAGCTGAAAGCTTCTCTGGGCCTATCAATGATTTTCCAAAGTAGATGACTTTTGTAAATCTTTTGTACTTCAGTTATAGATGAAATTTACTTTTACAATGGTTCTTTAACACCTCTTGCTTTCTAGACTAGATGTGCTTATTTTTATTTCTTCTTTACCAATACTTAGGGGAGATTGTTAGACCTACTTCTTATAATGTAAAAGTATTGTAAAAGAAGACAAGTCCTCAGAGCCAGAGGACCTATGTCATATAGAAATCATGTTGTCTTCAAAGCCTCTGCCAACCTCTGTACAGAGGAGCCTAACCAGATGATCATTGGACCATAGAGCTTCTGTCCTATGCTCTGTGGTAGCCACCTCTGTGCTACCAACACTTTGAAGATTAACAAGAATGTGTTCTCTCTAAGCTACAGTCAGCCTATGAAGCTCTACCACGTGTACAAGAAGCGGTTACTGCACCTTTCTAGGTGGCAGTCCCTCATTAGTTGTAGGCTTGACTTTGTGTAATATTCCCCTATAAATAGGGATATTTTTTTGTAATTCACATGGGTCAACAGATTACACACACTTCAACACAGTAAACTGCACACAGTAGCTAGAGAGAGACGTGAGTCTGAGAGAGAAATCCACATACAATGAGTGTTCTTGGTGTTCATCAAGTGCAATTTCTCAGATTCTTAATCAATACAATGACGATGATGGCTTAATTCTTCCAGTTTGTTTGTATTGCTTTATCTCTCTAGATCCTTACAGTTTCTATCTTTAAATCAATAAATTCTATTTAGCTTCTGCATTCTACTCTATTTTTTATTGATTGATTTAATCATGAGCTAATCTGGGACAACCAATTCAATTTGGTCCATGTGTTGGATCAAATGTTACCCATCCCCCTTCATACGTTACAAAGGATGAGTTCCAAGCCTTTGCAACCTCTATGAAGGCTTCTTTAGCTAATTTGAAAATCTTGGCCACACCATCAGCACTCACTCTTCTTACTAACAGAGTTGAGGCTCTGAAGAATGTCTCTACGGCCAACACTGCCAAATATGGATGCTCTTCCACTCCAAGTCATAAATGCCTAGAGCTCGGCTACAACTCAGGAACAATTTAACACTTTGGCTGAAGCAGTTAAAGCCAACAGTAAAGCCATCAAAAGCCTAGCAGTGGCAATAAAGCGACAAGCTGCAAAACCAACACCAACTGCATCTTCTCCAGAGGAAGTTCTGACCAAGCTTCGCTTAGATATCCAATCCATGGTTATGTCTGCAATGCGGCTAGCCTCTCTTCCAACCGATTACATCACCAGGGCTGAGGTGCACAAGCTTGGTGATCGCCTTTTACGGAAGGTGGACATCATTGGTGACAAGTTCACCTCCTCAACCAACACTACAGCAGGGAGCATAAAGAAAATGTGGCTCTAATGAGATTTAAGTGTGACCTAGAAGTCAACAAATCCACCCTTGCAGTGGGTGACATTGTTTAAATGATCGAATACAGTGTTGAAACCAACCTCAAGCCTCAGAAACAGAAAAAGAGGAAGAAACCTGCTACATACCAGGCAGAGACATCAAAGAAGTAGAAGTATGATGACCAAGGGCCAGATGGCGGAGAAGGCTATGACTTACACAATTCAACCTATTGCAGCCGCTCCGCTATTCGCAGTACCCATGGGCTCAGAATCTGAATCTCAGAAGAAGACGTCTGCATAATCCTCTGAAGCTGCACCAATAACCTCTGAGCCCTCTTCTCAAGCAAAAATCTCTAAGGCACCCACAGATCCCTCTACAACAATTTCTGAACTTCTTCCTCATAATAGAGGTCAGTATTCCTTCTGAGCTGGAAAGGTTTGTCAACTTGGAAGACCCCGATCTTATGCCAGAGGCATCCCCTACTCCAATATAATACAATCTTGCAGAACCAATTAACTGCATATAAGATGATGCTCTGAAAACACTTCTGCTCCTGCACCTAAAGCTCTGCAAGTATCTAAACCTTCTAAATCTCAAGTGCTAGAGCCCACAACACCCTCTTCTCGTTCCTCTAACTATCACTCAACTCATCACAGTGTCACTAGTACCATTCCCCCAAGGACCTGATGTACATGCCGACAAAGAAAAAGGTTAGGTTTAACGCCTAGTGATTTCAAGTTGTTTTCATCAGTTATATAAAACGGTAAAATGGAAAAATATTATTTAAATCACGATTTCCAATATGAAATGCATTTAAAAAGAAAACAATATTTTTCCCAAAACCCGCCATTTTCGTGATGAAAACCCCGTAATAAAAGCATCCATCAAATCATGAAACCAAAACTCAATGCTCACGCGAAACAGAAACAAGGATTAGTATCTGAATATTGAAAACAAGGATAAGACTCTATTATCCGGAACATTAACACATGGAGGGGATCCAATATGTCAAAACCATAAATTACGATTATTTGTTAAACCCAGATAATACTAAAACATGGATAATACGTTATCCAAAACCAACACTTAATCATGATGGGAAAACCCGATATTCATCGAATGTGGTGAGCACAAAGTAAGCCACACATCAACGTTATCAAGTAGTACCTCAAGATTCAATTGAAGTTAGTCTCTACCTCCTACTTAACACCCCAAGGCTCAGCACCCTTAGCATCACTAGCATTAAAGACGAAGTCGGTTACGGTTTGAAGGTTGGTTCGATCTTTATCGGTGAATATGGGGGCTTAAGGTGGGTTCTTCAGCAGCTGCAGAATTTCATCAATCATTCCATGCTGAGAATCCACCGTTGCTTCTCGATTGTTGACAGTGGTGGTTAGAGTTTGAAGAGCAGCAGTATTGGCTTTAACGTCTGACTTCAGCTGAGTAATCTCTTCTTGTAACTCAGAGAGCTGAGAGGCATCGGCTTTGGAGGAGACGCAGGCAGTGAGAGCCTTCAAGGACTCATCAGCAGTTGAAACTGCACTGTTGTTGGAGACGACTACCTTAGAGAAAGAAGAGATTGTGGAGGTCAACTCTTTGATAGAGGTATCGGTAGCCTCCAGCTTTGGACCTGAAATAAAGTAGGAAGAATGAGCAATAGAGTGCTCGGGATAAGTAACCAAAAAAATAAAGAATAGGGTTGTTTGAATACCTGAGGGTTTGGCGGAATCCAAGTGATTTCCACCAAAGTAGCATGACATATCATGATCGAAAAGATTCATGACATGTTGCTGAAAGGTCTCGTGAGGAGCTCCCTCAGGTCCAGTTGGTGCATTGCGTGATAACAACTCTTGAAGAATGTCGCCTTTTGTATCAGCGAGGATGGGCGCTGAAGGGTGTCGAATCTGGCAAATAATATTTAATTATAAATGTATCCTATTACCATTAAACCACAACTAATTATGATAATGGTAAGTAGGGTTGTCTCCTCAGGGACTCGGTGTTAACCATAAGTCCAAGACGAATTCACGTTCAAGCTTATCAAAAACATTATATTCAAAAAGGGGGGTGGATGATTTATAATTAGACTAATCATGAAAATTTACTTAAGAACGTTAAACGATAATAAAAGAGGCCTAGAAATGAGCATCAATCGACTAATCCTTTGGATTGTGTATCATCGACTCATTTAAACGATTTTCTCAAAAGAAGTCAAATTGGCTAGAACATCAACACGCGTCGATGCTTCGTTCGTGCAAAAACATGACTAGACTTGAAAACTCTATGACTAATCTATAATTAGCTAATCGAACCTAGTCACGGACTTAGAATTTGATTGCCAATCGCATTAATATTAAACGAACACCAAGACTAACCAACAATCGAACGCCGATTGTTTAAGTTAGATTATGCAATTTTACAACATCAACAATTAACACAAATGTCCATTGTGTGTTGTGTGCTACTTTGATAAACCAAAAAACAATTACGGATTTTCCGGTTCATCTAGCATTTCGAAACTGAATTAGATAAATTAAGGGATCCTACTCAAAATACCCAACTCAAAACGATAAGCATTAAACTCTAAAATTGCATAAATAACTTTAAATGATGTAATCGATCAATGTAATCTCCACAAATCCAAATTCAAATCAATCACATACCCATTGCTAGAATTTAAAATTTTAGCTACTCATATCTAGAATTATAAAAACTTAGAACTGATTGAAATGTAGAAATCGAAGAAGAACCCTAGAAAAATATCCAAAATAGTTCCCCCAAATCTGGAAAATCGATCATTGTATTGTGTTCTTTGTTAAAATCGATCAATCCTCCCAAAAATTATATCTCTAGAACAGTTAACGTACCCCCTTTTAAACCCCAAGGAAGAAAACTGCCCAAAAAGAACGCGACTGCTTGATTTCTGCCCGTCGCAACTTGGGGCAGGGGTTAGACCCGCGCGAAAACTCGCTCGAGTCTCGATTTGGTCGACAACAGTTCCCGGCGCGGCTAACGGCACAGTTTGAGCTGCACGAAAACTCGTCCGAAGGCCTGGATTCGAATATCAACAGCGGTAGACGCGACTTGGCGTGCGGCTTTAGCCGCACGATAATCACGTGAAGAAGACAATGGAGGCTCCGGACTGCTTCACACGAACTGGGCTTGGACCCTTCTTTTCTTTCTTCTCGTGGGCTGCTAAACTGGGCTACAATTGTGGGTTCACTTCTTTCTTTCTTTTTGTTCACGTGAGCTGCCAAGAAGCAAAAAAGAAAACCTAATATTAAAAGTCTTTTTGTTTCCTCTCTTTTTGATTCCATACTTACTACACCCACGAAGCACATAAAAAAGTGTTTTATTATTTTTTTTTCTTTTACTTATTTCCTTTCCTTTTTGATTAATAAAGTGAAAAAAGGAAATACAAATTAAACCATATTTATTAAGGTGATATTAGTCTGTGAAAGGAAATACATAAAAACCTGCGTGGTCAGCATCTGTGAAAGCAGTTAAATCAAATCCGGAATCCTTTGGATACAAAAGGCCTAATTCAGGGGTGCCTTTCAAATATCTAAGGATCCGTTTCACGGCCACAAGATGAGATTCCTTCGGATTAGCTTGATATCTCGCGCAGAACAAGTAGCAAACATAATATCAGGTCTACTTGTCGTAAGATACAAAAATGAACCGATCATACCACGGTACATTTTCTGATCAACAGATTTACCGGTTAAATCTGCGTCAAGTAGCGTGCCAATAGCCATGGGCATTTTCATTACTGCACTATCGGTCATGTTAAACTTTTTCAAAATATCTCGAATGTATTTAGACTGGTTTATAAAGATACCATCTGGGGACTGTTTCACTTGAAGCCAAGGAAAAATGTCAGTTCACCCATCATACTCATCTCAAACCTAGTCTCCATAATCTTTGAAAAGTTTTTACAGAATTTAGGATTTGTAGACCCATATATCATATTATCTACATATATTTGTATTAAGATCAAGTCCTCACCTTGTTTCTTTAAGAATAAGGTAGTATCAATCGTACCTTTCTTGAAACCTGAGGCAAGAAGGAATTGCGTTAAAGTTTCGTGCCATGCTCTTGGGGCTTGTTTGAGACCATATAATGCCTTATCAAGAACATAGACGTGGTCAGGGTGATGTAGATCTACGAAGCCTGTTTGAACATATTTTATGTTCTATTTTAGAAGTTTTATAAAGTAATCAATATAATGTAATTGGGCATTGTATTGGGTTTGGGCTTATAGTGTTTACAAGGGTTTATGGGGTATAAATAGAAATCATGTGTAATAGGTTTAGGTTAACCTTTCAATTGATCAATTCCATTCTCTCAAGATGTAGCCGCACTGTTCATTGTGCTCTCTTAGTGTAGTTTTTATTTGCTTTTAATAATCACTGATTTCTACCCTACAATCTCTTGTTTTTCATGAAATCAAACCAATCATTGATCTCAATTCGACCAACAATTGGTATCAGAGCCTAACAGAAACATCTTTTCTGATCGATCATGAGATCTTATTGCATTTTTGATAGAACAATCTGTGTAATAGTCGATTTCTGTGATTTTTGTGAAATTGTTTGGTTTTTATTGTTTAATTGATTCAGTAGTAATAGTTTATCATTATAGAATCAAATGCTTGTAACAACTTCGATCCAGAAAGTCGAATCGATCGATTTTGAGTTTATTTTGTTCGAAATTTTTATGTTACTGTGGCTGAATCGAATATGGGTTTAGAGTCAGATTTAGTCAATGTATTCAACTACAAATATGCTTATTAGTATTTTTTCGAACCTGTGGATAAAGTATCAGCTCAAGAATCGACGAATTGAAGGATTTATTGAAGATTTTCAGAAAACAAGTTCGAGATCTGCAATTTTCGCAAGATTTATGAAGAACTCGCAAAGTGAAGGTTTCGCAGAGAAGATTCGCAGAACATTAGACATAACAATTTTCTCAAGTATAGATTTTGCAAGTGACCATATTGCGACAGTCAAAGGATTCGCAGGTCACTGTGCCAGGCCTCTTGTTTCTTAATGTCTAAGTTTCGCAGGTTATATGTTTGTGAAAAGAGGCTTCCAAAAGTTTGAAAATGTTCTAAGTTCAAGATTCGCAGATCAGTACATTGCGAATTCTGAAGGTTTCGTGAAAGTGAGGACTGCGAAAGGCGAGGATTCGCTATCTTGAGGCTTGCGAAAGTTGGAGGTTTCGCAAGGCAAGCCTCTGTGAATTGTGCTCTAGGCTTAATGCATCTTGCGAATTGTGCTTATGGTGAATAGTGATCTGCGAATTTTGGTGATTTTCTGAAAATTCTGACTGTTCTGAACCCTATTTCATACAAGTTTGCCCTGTTCCTGTGCTTTTTACGCTGAATGCATATGTGACAGTTGGTTGGTCACATATCCTTAGCAACTGATCTATATTTCACGAGTGCTCATGATCTGCAAGGTTTTTCAGATTCTGGATTTGATGATTTGGTCTCTGCTTGGATTGAGTTAGCTACTTGAGCATCTGCAATCATCAGTCTGGAAAGCTTCTTTAGTTGTTAGACCGTTGAGAGCACTTTATCATTCTTCTAACTTGATTACTCAGTAGTGTGAGCGACTGCAATCACTGTCCTGCACTTTGGTTGTGCTTCAGAATCCTGAGAGCTGATAATCATCCAGCTGATTTGTGAAGAAAGGAGTTCCGGATTTGATTGTTCAGTATTCTGGAAACCAGTCAGAAATTGAGTACCTTTCATCAGTTGTTGAACATTGCTTGCCTTCTACCCTTGCATTATAGTGTTGCTATCGGATGCTACAGCCCGTATGCTTATCAAATGAAGTTCTTAAGCTGAATTCTAAATTCAACTCATGGTTAACAGACAGATCAGATGTTATATAACGAAGATGCACTTGGGTGTCACTCCATAATCCACACATATCATTCTTGTGGGCGTTAAGGAATGTGTTGGATTTACTAGAGGAAAAAGTTGTCTTTATGTGCACTCAGTCGAGGTTATTGTCTACATCAGATCTGATATTTCAGTTGATACTTCGAGGATAAGAGCTACATTCTAGGGGGAGCAAGAGGAGCTTTGAAGTTTATGCAACACTCAGTTTTATAAATAAATCAAGGGGGAGAGAAGCTGGAGCTGAAAAGATTATGATTACTTTACAAAACTTAGGGGGAGATTGTTAGAACATATTTTATGTTCTATTTTAAAAGTTTTATAAAGTAATCAATATAATGTAATTGGGCCATGTATTGGGTTTGGGCTTATAGTGTTTACAAGGGTTTATGGGGTATAAATAGAAATCATGTGTAATAGGTTTAGGTTAACCTTTCAATTGATCAATTCCATTCTCTCAAGATGTAGCCGCACTGTTCATTGTGCTCTCTTAGTGTAGTTTTTATTTGCTTTCAATAATCTTTGATTTCTACCCTACAATCTCTTGTTTTTCATGAAATCAAACCAATCATTGATCTCAATTGGACCAACAAAGCCTTCGAGTTGTGAAATTCTTATGAGAAGGCAGTATGGCATTCAAGAATGCGGTATGCCATTCAAGAATGCGGCTTTCACGTCCATTTTGTAGACAGTGAAATTCTTATGAGCTGCATATAAAAGGAATGTCTGAATTGCCTCGATCCTTGCAACAGGGGCGAAAGTTTCATCGTAGTCGATGCCTTCCTGCTGACAATAACCCTTAGCAACAAATCTAGCTTTGTTTCTCATAACAATCCCAACCTCATCCTTTTTATTCCTAAAGACCCACTTAATGCCAATCACTGATTTATCTTTAGGTCGTAGGATCAGCCACCAGACCTTGTTCCGTTCAAACTGGAGTAGCTCATCTTGCATAGCAAGTATCCAATTAGGATCTTGATGTGCCTCTGAAACCTTTTTAGGCTCTAGGGAACTCAGAAAACTGGAATATAAGCAGAAATTAGCAGACGTTGCACGGGTTTTAACTCCACTGTTGACGTCACCGATTATGTTATGAAGGGGGTGATCTCTAGTCCATCTAGTGGTACTAGGCAAGGTTTGAACATTTTCTCTGTTGTTCAGCACATTAAAGTCATCAACAATTGCAGGAACAACTTCAGATGTTGTTTGAACTTCATTCACAGGTGATTCTGACTGTTGTAGTTCTGGTGCAACAGAAGAAGTACTCGGGACTTCTTGACCAGAATTGGAATCTGCAGAAACAGAACCATGATTAGTTTGATCAGAATTATTAGGCGTTGTTGTACCATATGAAGTTGTTGTGACTTGTTCAGATGGTCCAGAAACATTTGGCGATCATAGTACACTGACGACTTCTCTTTGTAGTCCGTGGTTTTTTCCTCGTTGAGGTTTTTCCGCGTCACCAATTCTCTTGTCTCTTTATTCTTATTATTATCACACGTCTTGTCACCCGGTTACTTTCTTTAGTTAGATAAAGCTCCACATCAACCTTAAGTCATTCCAAGGGGTGATTTTTGGCATTAACAGTGTGTTTGATTCATAAATCATTTGGAAATATCATGTCTTCGTATTATGAGATATTTTGGAAATATAAGGGTATGAGCCCATTTGAAATTTTCCCCAATTCGTGATAAGTTTTGGGTTAATCCCATCTTTGAGGTAGGTGTCGGTGTAAACGTCGTTTAAATACATTTTAATATTTGGGGATTGTTATTTGTTGGCCACATGGATTTTGAGCATTTTAGCTCGGTTTTGACTTAAAAGAGTCTTGAGGACATTTCACCATTTTTTTATGGCTCAATGTATTGCCCTATTTGTGATTTGCATCTGAATGCATCTTGTGGTATGTTAGAACATAAATATGTTCTATTTAGAAGTTAATAAAGTAATCAATATAAATGTATTGGTCCTTGTATTGGGTTTGGGCTTAATTGTGTACAAGGGGTATGGGAGTATATAAGGAGTCTGTAGTGTGTCTTTGTAGGGTAAGTTTTCATTTTAGCAATGTAGACATACGACTCATTTGCTCTCAATAATTGTAGTTTACTTTTCGTATGAATAAAACTACAGATTTCTATTCCCTACAATCCTTGTTTATCTTGTATATTCAATCATTCATGATCTCAGGGACTCAACAAGTGGTATCAGAGCCTAACAGAGAAATTAATCTTTGCTCGATCGAGATATGTTTGGTTGAATAGAACAGTCACGATGAAATTTTTTGATTTCTGTGATTTGATGAAATTTGTTTGTTCTTTAATGTCAATTTGGTTCTATGAATAGAGTCGAACCTAATATAATCAATTAGTTTGTAAATTTTCATCAAATTTAGTTGTTTAGATCGATTTTGAGTTCTTTTGTTCGAAAATTTTTCATTCATTGTGGTTGGATCGATTTGGACAATAGAGTCGAAATTAGACATGGTCATCAACTACAATTGTGCTCAAAAGGTGTTTTTGAACCTACTGTCAAAAGCTCAACTCAAAATTCGATGTATTGAAGGTTTTATTAGAAGAAATGTGAAAAATCATTCGAGATCTATGGAATTCGCATGATTCAGATGAAGAACTCGCAAGATATTGAAAGAATTCGCAGAATGAAGGTTTTTTGAAAGAATTCGCAACAGAGAATTCGCATGCTGAAGTGTTTAAGAATTCGCATGTCAGAATTCGTATAGTCCTTGAAGATCAGATTTTTGTTAAGTACATAATTCGCACCATAGTCTTATGCGAAATGTTTAAGGATTCGCATGACTATATCCCTTGAAGATGAAAATTTTTTAAGTGTTAAATTCGTACGTATGAGTGTTGCGAAAAGTAGAGATTTCGCATATGAGAGTGTTGTGAAAAGTCAAAGATTCGCAAGTATGTGTGATGCGAATTCTGAGGATTCGTAGATATGAGGTCTGCGAAATGTGAGGATTTCATATATAGGCTCTTGCGAAAAGTAAGGATTTGCATGAAAGCCTATGTGAATTGTGATGTTAGGCTTAGTCCATCATGTGAATTGTGCTCCAAAGTCAATAGTGATCTGCGAATTGATGGTGTTTTATGAAAAGTTTGTGATTTTTGAGAAATTTGACTGTTCTAAACCCTGTTTGATACAAGTTTGCCCAGTTCCCGAGCTTTTTACGTGGAATGCATATGTGTGACATCACTCTTATCATATGTTGGTCACATATTTTTAGCAACTGATCTATTCTTACACGAGTGCTTATGCTTTTCAAGATTTTCAGTTACTGGATTTGAAGATTTAGTCTCTGTTTGGATTGAGTTAGCTGTCTGAGCATCTGCAATCATCAGTCTGAGGAGCTTCTTTTGTTGTTAGACCGTTGAGAGCACTTTATCATTCTTCTGAACTGATCACTCAGTAGTGTGAGCGACTGCAATCATTGTTCTGATGCTTGAGTTGTAATTCAAAATCCTGAGTGCTTATAATCATCCAGGTGATTCATGAAGAATGGAGTTCTGGATTTGATTGTTCAGTATTCTGGAAAGCAGTCAGAAAATGAGCGTCTTCTATCAGTTGATGAACATTTCTTGCCTTCTAACCCTTGTCTTGTAGTGTTGCTACCGGATGCTACCGCCCGTAAGTTGATCAGATGAAGTTCTTAAGTTTAATTCTTTTTTCAACTCATGGTTCAAAGACAGATCATATGGTATACACTGAAGATGCACTTGGTTGTCATTCCAATATTCAACACATATCATTCTTGTGGGCATACGGAATGTGTTGGGTTTACAAGAGTCAAAAGTTGTCTTTATGTGCACTCAGTCGAGGTTATAGTCACATCGGATCTGGTATTTCAGTTCAAACTCCAAGTATAAGAGCTACTTTCAAGGAGGAGCTATAGGAGCTTTGAATTTTATGCAACACTAAGTTTTATAAATAAATCAAGGGGGAGAGGAGTTAAAGCTGGAGCTGATCAGAGAATGATTACTTTACAAAACTTAGGGGGAGAATGTTAGAACATAAATATGTTCTATTTAGAAGTTTAGTAAAGTAATCAATATAAATGTATTGGGCCTTGTATTGGGTTTGGGCTTAATTGTGTACAAGGGGTATGGGAGTATATAAGGAGTCTGTAGTGTGTCTTTGTAGGGTAAGTTTTCATTTTAGCAATGTAGACATATGGCTCATTTGCTCTTAGTAGTTGTAGTTTACTTTCCGTATGAATAAAACTACATATTTCTATTCCCTACAATCCTTGTTTATCTTGTATATTCAATCATTCATGATCTAAGGGACTCAACATGGTATGTTATTGATAATAACATGCTCGAGTGCGTTGGTCATCCATGTGTAGTCATGTAATTTTAGACTGTGTTGCAATGGATCCATAGGCACGTAAGTCAATCTTTATTTGATGGTCAATTGGGTATTACGGGGTTGGACTCCGGGACCCATGTTTTATGACCTAAACCTTTCAAGTGTACACTAAGAGGGCTGAGTTCGGTTATTCTATTGTGTTGAAGGGCGTTTTGGCCTCCGCCGCTTGAAGGTAATACCTTAGAGGTAGTCCTTAAGTGTGGTGGGCCTTCGGGGTGGTATTCATGGTAATATGATCACCAAGGTCAGCTAGCTCTTTGGGTGTAGCTTGAAAGGAGTCATAGGGACACTTAGGCTTTTATGTCATGAAATGTCATACGATTAACGTTGTATGAGTGGCATACTTTTGTATTCCTCCACTCTCAATGGATACGGGTCTCCCCTATTGTCGACCAGCAGTATTTTGGATATTTAATTGTCCATGCTTTAACATTTGGATTTCATTTCATTTTATGGTCGCGTGAGTATTAAGTTTTAGTTCCATGTTTTTGGTGGCATATTATATTTATATGGATTGTTTTCCATGATTTATGAGTTAAGTATTATGCCCCACCAGTGTTTTGGGTGTTTCGGAATATAAAGTTTTATCCGCGTTTTTATAAATTAGGAGTTCGTTTCCTATTCACATTTTGAATGAGTTTTGGATTGTATCACCTTATAAAGAATGTTTTGTATTGGGGCGTTCGTCTTTAAAAATGCATGTTATTGGAAAATGAGTTTTTTTCATTTTTAAAGTAAATCATTTTGAAAGATTGTGTTTTAAGTTGCATTCTTTCCTTTTTAACGAAATATTTATTCATGTTGAAAACTCTTGAACTCACTAGGCGTTAAGCCTAACCCTTTTTATTTGTCGATATGTGCATCAGGTCCTAGTTGGGGAATGTCACTTGCAGCACCGTGAAGTGTTGAATGCTATTTAGATGCTCGGGAAGGATGTAGCTATTGAGTGATGTCTTCCGCACATTTGGATATAACAATCGTTTATGGGTTTAGTAACACCCGACCTTTATTTAGTCTTCATATAAGATTTGAGTGGTTATTTGTTGTGGTTAAATTTAGAATTATATTTGAGGTATTTCGAGTATTGATTTGTAGAAATGGATTTTTATCCTTCATGTGATGTATTGATGAAAATTTTAAATTAGTTGTTCTTTCCAAATTTGAGGGTGTTACAAATTCAATCCACAAATCTCACTTGTTATTGATCTTGAATGATGAATCGATACAAACTTTCTCTCTCTACACCTTTACCTTTTCGCTTGAAACCTTTCAGCTTCTGATATTTCTCTTTTAGCTTTAGGTACTTGTCATCACTAGATTTTCAGGACGAATAAGGCTTGAAGACTTTCTTTGACCTACACTCGCTGGCAAAATGTCCAACTTTTTCACAGTTATAGAAAGTAGCAATTGCCTTATCAACAGGTGTTGACTTAGGCTTGTCAGATATAGAGAGAGGCTTATTTCTTCGGAAATTGCTCTTTCTTGCAAATCTCCTAAAGAAGTTTGTCAAGAGTGCTAGTGATTCATCAAACTCTGAAAGGTCAGTGTCTGATGGATTCTCTGAGTCATAATCTAACTTAGTGATAGTGAGTGTAGATGATCGCTGAGATAGGATCATCTTTGAAGAGACTAAAGCAACAGGTGTGCTTTTGGAGTCTTTGGAATCTTCGACAAGATTCTTCTTCAGTTGATTAGATTGCTCATAGTTGAGCAAAATCCCATATAAATTATTGAGAGAGAGATGATTTAAGTCTTTTGTTAGCTTGAGACACATTGAATAATTGTCCCAACTTTCAGGAAGACATTCCAAGAATTTAGTAAGAACCTCAGAATTAGAGTAAGTCCTAGCAATAGTCCTTAAATGAATGATTAAGCAATTAAATTGTTGGTGCACATCAGATAAAGATTCATTCTTACCACAAATGAAACTTTCATATTGTCTTACCAGATTGATCTTTCTTGCGTCTTGTACCTCAGTGTTACCTTCATATTGAACACACAGATTGTATCCCACATGGCTTTAGAGGTTTTTTGATTCATGATGGAATGGAAAGCTTCATCAGGTGAAGCCATAGAGATAATGGTTTTAGCTTTAGCATCAAGGTCGACTTTCTTTTTGTCCTCATCACTCCACTGTCTTATTTCTTTGGCACCTTATATTTCAGGGACAGCTCCAGTAGTTGCAGTGGCAGGAACTATAGTAATGATGACAAATGGTTCATAAGGTCCATTTGCAACATATTCAGGTATAGTGGGATCTACACCTCCTAGGATTAACATCATTCGATTCTTCCAGAGAGGAAAGTTGTCTCGGCTGAATCGAGAAGGTTTAGCAAGAGAGCCATTATCATAATAATTTGAGTTCACGTTCACTAACATTTTAGAGAATATCAAGGAAGGAAGATTTAAGCAAGATCTTGTTTATGGATTAAACAGTCTGCTCTGATACCACTTGTTGGTCCCGATTAAGGTTCTACAAGGGTGTTACTTTATAGAAGGGGTGGGTTGAATACAAACACAAAATTTACTTTTAAATTTGTTTATTGATTATTGAGTAATCAAAAACACAATTTACAGATTGTTGCGGAATAAGATAAGGTAAAACCTAATCTAAACAATCTAAGAAATACTAAGCTTTCTTGCACACAAGAGTAATAGAAAGAGATAAGAGAGTTTGCAGAAAAGAGAGTTTCTACAAGAGATCACTAAGAAGATTAGGACAACTTCGAAATGAAGGCTTAACTCCTATTTATACCCTATGCATTAAACGCATGGCAGAGGCTACAATCCACGTGTCATCTATTGGATTCATGCTTTTTGACTTTACCATTTGCATGCTTTCGGCCGCATGATGAACAGTGTAGTGGAAAGGAGCGGTTACACAATTATGGACAAAAGCAAGTTTGCTTTTGTACTTTCATACTTTTTGTGCAGAGGATAAGATAAACAAATCTTGATAAGCAAGCTTCATGATCAACTATTGCTAATGATCAGTGATTAGGAATCACTGACGTACAAAGGCGATAGTTGAGGCTTGATCTTAATTTGTCACGCATTGTAGACTTGTCTTGGTTTCACTGAATGTCGCTTTAGATCATTAGTAGACTTGTCTTCATCATCAGCTTAGTCTTCGATGTCAGCGATGATTTCCTTGAGCGTGAGGCTTGTCTTCAAGGATTACATTTAATGATTAAATCAGAGATCATTAGCGATACTAACAAACTCAATATATTATCGTTGATGGAGTAACACTAATACATACATATGTTAAATGTAATTTTCACTAAGTATTTCTAAGGGTCATCATCAAATCACTAAGAGAGTTTGGATCAACAATGGTTGAAACCCTAGATTCAATAAATGGTAGATGGATTTTACCTTTAGCTTCTAGGAACTTCAAAAACATGTAAAATCTTCGAGATCCACAAGAAAATTGACCAAAAAATTCTTTAGGAGAAAAAACCTAAAACCAAGTCAACAATGGTGGAAAATGATAGAGAATATGAAGAAGATGAAAGTGAATCTTCGAAGCTTTTTGGAGAGATGAGTTGGTAAGAGAGAAAGTGAAGAGAAAGAGGAAAATCCATTTTTTTCAAAGAAACAACAACTCAAAATTTTGCCCATCCTCCTTGGGCGTAAGGATTTTCACTGGCAAGAAGGATTTTTTTCACTGACGATCTCACCGGGCGTGAAGAATTTACCATGGGCGTGAAACTTCCCCGGAAAATTAAATAGCTTGATTTTCACCCCAAAATATTATACCAACTCAAAATTCATACCAAGAGTTATTCTAAGGTCGAATTATAAATATGGAACTCGAAAATAAACATAACGAAAATTTGTGTTACATTATGCCAACGAAAGATGGACGGAGGATCCGGAAAGCTAAAAAAAGAATCCCAAGTTTAGGCTAGAAAGAATAAAAGGAAGATTTTGCTTTCTAAACTGATTTTGAAAAGGCATACGATAAAGTGGACTGGTGTTATATGGACAAGATTATGGAGGCCATGGGATTCTCGAGAAAATAGAGGAGATAGGTCAAAGCATGTCTTTATTTAACTACAACCTTGGTTTTGGTTAACGGGTCTCCAACTGTGGAGTTCTAGCTTTAGAGATGTTAGTGCATATATTTGTTGGATACAAGATCATGAAGACTGAAGACTGAAAGTCAAAGCAAGTCAAAGCTAAAGTCAACTCTCGTGCAAGTCAAAGTCATTTTGTAATAAATGTAAAAGTCAAAGTCTTGTATTTTGTTTTAGTTGTGTTGTGCATGTGTGTTAAATAGGGATATGACTAGATTTTGTGTTGTAAGATTTGTTAGAATTGTACTCGTGAAAGTTCTAGAGAGAGAAAGTTCCATACAGAGTCTGTATACAAATTCTTCATTGAAATCGAAAACAGGTTGAGTGTTTGATTATTATCATCTTGTTATTTGCATTAATTATGTAGTAAGAACTTGAATTGGGATTAATAATTGGTATCAGAGCAGAGTTCAATTCAAAATCAAATCAATGAAATGGAGTTTCGCACAGTTTGTTGACTTTTTGATCGAATTTCGAATTTTTCTGAGTAATTGCGAGTTTGTTTGAGTCGATTGAGTTCGTATAGTGTTCTAGATAAATCTTGTATAGGTTTGTAGTGATTCTGCACTGTAATTTTCATCAATTTTGAGATTTTGTGTATTTGAGAGTTCACGAGTTCGAGAGCACTGTTTAGAGTCAATTTGTATGTTTGATTAATCTTTGTTGAAATTCATTTGTTGTAATAGATTCTAGATAAGTAAGTGATTGAATTGTCAAAGTTACAGGTCAAAGATCTGAAGAATTCGCTTAAGTTCTCAAGAACTCGCATAGAACCTCAAGAACTCGCATCCAAGAACTCGCAGATCAATTGTTTTTGCATAATTTCTTGTCTGAAAAAAATTTCAAATGTAGAATTCGCATGTGTATGATGTGCGAAATGTGTAGAATTCGCATGTGTGTGATGTGCGAAATGTGTAGAATTCGCATGTGTGTGTTGTGAGAAATCCTTAGAATTCGTACAAGCTTCTAAGCAAAATGTCAGAATTCGCATAAGTCTTCTATACGAAAAGTTTCTTGAAATTTTTTCTAAGGAAAGAATTCGCATATGCCTGCATGCGAGAAGTGAAGAACTCGCATGTAGTTACATACGAATTCCTAAGAATTCGCATTGTGCTTTGTACGAATTCCTCAGAATTCGCATAAGAAAGTTTTAAAATATTTTAAGTACAGAATTCGCAAAATTCTGTTGTGCGAAAAGTGTATACGAAAAGCTGGTTTTCAAATTTTTTCCAAGTCTAGTTTTCGCATAGTATTGTGTGTGAATTCCTAGAACTAGCATATAATTACGTGCGAATTCTGTAGCGTGCGAACTCTGGTTTGTGCTTGTATGTGAATTCTGGAGTTTGGTGTTTGTGCAAATTGTTGTCTGGGAATTCTATCTTTGTGCGAATTCTTGGCTAATTTTTCTTGTGTGTGGATTCTGTATGCGAATTGTTTTTGTCTAAGTATAGTGTGCGAATTCCATACTTAAGAGATTTTTGGAAATTTTTATTTCTGAAATTTCTAAGATTTTCTGTATTATGATTTCTTTTGAACTAACGATCATTTCAAGTTCTTATTGAACACAGTTTTGAAAACAGGATGACTTCAAGGGAAGCTTTAGCAATTGGAACTGATGTGAAGCCGCCGGTGCTTTTTAAAGGTGAATACGAACAGTGGAAGGATCGCTTCCTGGACTTCATTGATCGTAATGATCTGGGTGATTATATTCGGTTATCTATGAAAGAAGGTGTTATGAAAACTCCAACCAATATCTTATCTACTGAAGAAGAAGATGGTGAGGAAGAAGTCAACAAAGAATATCCACTGCCACTAGATGAATACACAGATGAACAGAAGAAAAGGGCCAAAGCAGACAGACTGGCTAGATCGTTCATATTACAAGGGATTCCGAATGAGATCTACTTCGAAATTGACAGTTACAATGCCATGGGCAAAGAGATGTGGGGTCAGCTGGAAAAGATGATGCTAAGATCCAAAATCGGTAATCAGCTTAAAGTCTCGAACTGCCTGAACAACTATGAGGAATTCAGCCAAGGAGGGTGAATCTCTTGAGACTACTTATGATAGATTCGTGACTTTGCTGAATGAGCTCAGCAAAAACATCAGGAAGTCTCAGATAGAGCTTAATGTCAAATTCCTCAGTATCATACAGCCTGAGTGGAAAAGGTTCACAAGGCAGATGAAACAAATGAAGGATCTGAACGAGATTCCACTTCACGAGATGTACGTGACTTTAAGACAAAACGAAGAAGAGGTTGAGGAGATCAAAGATGAGAAGAAGAAGGCTAAGAATTTGGTTACTGATCCTATTGCCTTGGTGGTCAAGAAGAAATATGTGAGCTTAAAGAAGAAGAAGAAGAAAGTGGTAGTATCAGAATCTGAGGAAGTTGACAGTGAAGAGGATTCTGACTCAAATGACTGTGAGAATATCAAACAGGCTATGCTGATGTTGACAAAAGCCTTTCAGAAGAAATTCTACAAGAAGCCTGGTTCGAACTGTCAGAGATACTCCTCAGGTTAGAGAAACTACGAACATAAGGAGATAATTGAAGGAAAGAGGTTTGATGAGAAGAAACCAGAAGAGAAGAGGTACAGATCTGAAGAGAAGAAGAAAGAGCCCGAGCCAGTGAAGTGCTATAACTGCGGGAAACTCGGTCATTTTGCAAAGGATTGCAGGAAGCCTAAAGTCAGAAATTCCAAATACTACAAAAACAAGATGCTTTTGTCCAAGCAACAAGAAGTTGGCAAAGCTCTTATGGCTGAGGATGAATATTGGCTCGATCACTTTGATGAAGAAGAAGAGAAAGAAGAGAAAGCTCACTTGTGTTTTATGGGTAAAGAAGAGACTGAAGCTGATTCTGATGGAGAAGACAACGAAGAGGTATGTGATATGTCTGAATCAGACTTTATTAATCAAATGCAAGCCATGATGGTTCAACTCCAGGAATTAGAGTCTAAACTTAAACGCGAGAAAGGTATCATCAAAGAGAAAAACTAGTCAATACTGAAACTTAGCAATGACATTGCTGAGAAGAACGTATTGATGGTTGCTTTACATAAGAACATTGATACCAGCGCAAAAGAAAAGACTATAATTCACAATGAACTGTCTGAAACTACTTCCAAATATAGAATGTGTGAATTTGAAATCAAAGAAGTTGTGAAAAAGTGTTCATCTTTAAAGAAAGAGAACAAATCTTTGTCTGAAAAAGTGAATGTTTGGAAGAAAAACTCTACACTTTAGGTCAAACTGAGCAAACCATTCACTTGAATAAACCAAAAGAGAGTAGTGAGTGTTGAGGTCTAGGTTACGAGAACCCACACTTTCTCAAAAAGGGTATTTCTAAAGTGTCTGCCTTATATGATTTAGGATTTTTTAAACTGACACCACAATATCCCAAACTCAAAGTTAAGTGGAATAAACTTTCTGAAGAGGATGAAGCTAGGAAAGGGAGAAAAGGAAGAACAAAACTAAAATGCAACTTCCATTTAGGTATAAGAAGTTGAATTATAGTTACAGTTCTGATAAATCAAAATTTTTTTCAAATGACTATTTCGAAAGTTATTCTACAGAGGGGTTGGTGGCTAAACCTGTTGTAGGTAAAATTTATGTACCTCCTCTTGTGTTAGAAAGTAAAATTTCTGAACTCGAGAACACTCTGGCAGAAGAAAGGATTTTGACTAATCTAGAACAAATTGTATTTTCAACTGTTTTTCTTAATTTTGATTTTTCAAAGACTTCCAAAGCTTCAAACTCTTATGATGTTAAAAGTTTGTTTGATAAAGAGTTTGATTTCTTAAATTCTGATGGTGATTTAGATGATTGTGTTGCTCAATTTGATTTCAATGCAAAACTTCCTGATCATTCACAATTTATTATTAATTCTTTTGGATTACCAAGTGTGTTTGAAAAGGGTGAAACATCAACGAAAGTTGATGAATCAGTTTCTGTGAATACTAAGAATGCCAAAGGTAAAAAGAAAAGATCTCGGCATTCACAGAAACGGACAACCACTGGTAAGCCAAAGAACAAGCAATCTTTCAAATCTCACAATTCTAACTCTAAAGTTTCAAATGTTTCAGATGTGAATAAGAGAAAAACTGGAGTAAGATCAGAATGGCTACCAAAGAAGAAGATTGACGAGACTGCTAAATCATATTCTGATTCTGATTGTAATAGAAATACTGATAGTACAACTGATGTAATTGGCAATGTTGCTTTTCAAAAACCAAAACTTGTAACTTCTTACAAGCGTTATTCAATAAAGCAATTGTTCCAATTATCTTCGTCTACTAGTAAGTTTTCTACTTATCATAGAAATGATATTGCTTCTCGGCAATATTCCGATGCTTGGTTTGGAACATATCATGTCTATTCTTATCATTCTCATGCTTCAAATGATTTTCAAAAGAAAAGAGGACCCAAATTTAAATGGGTGCCAAAATCTTGTGCTAACAATGTAGGACCCATCTATAAATGGGTACCTAAACCAATTGTTTCGTGATTTCTCCTGTGCAAACCCGTCATATGTGGTATTTGGATTCTGGTTGCTCTAAGCATATAACCGGGCAGAAAGATTTATTATCTAATTATACAGAGAAATATTGCGGAACAGTTCGATTCGGGAATGACCAGTTTTCACCAATTCTGGGATATGGTGATGTGATTCAAGAGAACATAACGATCAAGAAGGTGAGCTATGTTGAAGGTCTAGGACATAACCTATTCAGCATTGGACTATTATGTGACAAAGACTTAGAGGTTAATTTCAAGGCCAAGAGGTGTTCTGTGCGTACTGAAGATGGTAAGGAACTCTTGGTCGGGACGAGAAAGTCAAACCTCTACACAATCAACTTGTCAAAAGTCAAGACTGACAATGAGGTGTGTCTACTATCAAAAGCCTCGTTGCAACAGAGTTGGTTATGGCATCAAAGGCTTTCTCACCTGAATTTTTGTTACATCAACAAGCTGGTCACAGGTAATTTGGTAAAAGGACTTCCAGAGCTCAAGTATGTTAAAGAACATCTTTGTGCAGCGTGCGAGAAAGGCAAGATGAAAAGAGTCGCTCATAAGCCAAAGCCTGAGCCAAGTACAAGTTCTACCTTTGAGCTACTACATATGGATCTCTGTGGTCCTATGCGTACTCAAAGCATAAACGGCAAAAAATATGTCTTAGTGATTGTGGACGATTACTCGAGATACACTTGGGTCAAATTTCTGAGACCAAAAGATGAGACACCCGAAGTCATCATCACATTTCTAAAGACTACTCAAGTGAATCTGCAGAAGACAGTCAAGCTTCTTCGAACAGACAATGGCACAAAATTCAAGAACAGAATTGTTGAAGATTATCTCGAATCAGTCGGGATAACACATCAGCTTTCTGCTGCCAAAACACCTGAACAGAATGGAGTCGTAGAAAGACGAAACAGAACGCTAGTCGAGGTCGCTCGAACTATGCTAAGTCAATTAGACCTACCTCTATTTCTATAGGTTGAAGCTATGTCGACTGCTTGCTACACTCAGAATCGCTCCATTATTCACCTAAAGAAGTCAAAGATTGTTGTTGAGAGCGTAAACTTCACATTCGATGAGGAGATGGCTTCTATTCAAGACAGTTCAGAACCCGTTATTACTGGTGTATTAGCTTCTGGGCAGATCAGTACAGAACCTGTAATTCGTGATAATAAATCAGATGAAGCATCATCGTCTACTTCACACTTATCTTATTTAAATTTATTGTTTGAATTGTTTTATGATGAATTTCTTGGAACTAAAGTGACTAAACCTGTTGTGGTTGAAAGATCAGAAGATTCACAAAGAAATCATCCAACCACTTAAGATATATCTACTGAATCCAATTCCCCGATTCAGCAAGAGATTCCAATTCAAACGCCTACTCCAACAGTTGAAGTTGTACAAATTAATGAAGAGCCAGAAGTTGCTGAATCAGTTGGATGCACGGTAACGGATAATCAACAGACAGAAACTGTCCAACCAAATGAAGCTTATGCACAAAATACTTTAACTGAACCCCTACCTATTCCTGAACAAAATGAAGAAGCTGAAAGTGGATTTTTAGATGAGCATTATGATCAATCTACATCTAATCCACTTCCTCATGAACATAAGTGGACCAAAGAGCACCCGATAAGCCAAATCATTGGAGATCCATCCAAACTGGTGCAAACTAGGTCTGCTACATTAAACATGTACATGCATGATTCATTCCTGAGCAAGATAGAGCCAACACGAGTATCTAAAGCTCTAGCTGACTCAGACTGGGTAACTGCGATACAAGACGAGCTGAATCAATTTGAAGCGCTTAAAGTCTGGAGACTAGTGCCTAAACTTGAAGGAAAAACTATAATTGGCACGAAATGGGTTTTCAAGAACAAGAAAGACAAAGATGGTATCGTTATCAGAAACAAAGCAAGACTTGTGGCTAAAGGATATAGGCAAGAGGAAGGTATTGATTACGACGAGACTTATGCTCCAGTTGCGTGCATCGAGGCTATTCATATGTTTCTAGCGTATGTCGCACACAAGAACTTCACTATCTACCAGATCGACGTGAAGACTGCCTTTCTGAACGGCATTCTCAAGGAGGAAGTCTACGTATCTCAGCCTGAAGGTTTTGTCAATCCAGAGAAACCGAATAATGTATATATTCTGTACAAAGCTCTTTACGGTCTGAAGCAAGCCCCTCGTGCCTGGTATGAAGTCTTATCAAAAATGTTACTCAAGTCGGGCTTCTCGAAAGGTAAAATCGATACTACTCTTTTTATTAAAAAGGAAAAGGCCGATATCATTTTAATCCAGATATATGTGGATGATATCATATTTGGCTCAACTAATGCTAAGTACTGTAAGAATTTTTCTAACCTTATGGTGTTCAAGATTTCAGATGAGTATGATGGGAGAGATGAATTTCTTTCTCGGATTACAAGTCAAACAACTTTCCACGGGGATCTTTATTAATCAATCAAAGTACATTTTCGATATTCTTAGAAAATTTAAAATGGAAAATTGTACTCCTATTGGAACCCCGATGGCACCTGGAACTAAGATTGGCGCTGATCCTTTTGGAAAAGCTGTCGATGTTAGAACCTACCGAGGTATGATTGGTTCTTTAATGTACTTAACATCTAGTAGGCCAGATATAATGTTCTCTGCATGCCTTTGTGCACGATATCAGGCTAGTCCTAAAAATTCTCATCTCTCCGATGTAAAGCGTATTTTTAGATATCTGAAGGGCACTGCAGATCTTGGTCTGTGGTATCCTTAGGATACAGGATTTAAGCTCACGGCATATTCAGATGCAGATCATGCAGGTTGCATGCTGGACAGGAAAAGTACGTCGGGACATATACAATTTCTTGGCGATAAACTCGTAAGTTGGGCCTTAAAGAAACAACTTTGTGTATCTACTTCAACAGCCGAGGTAGAGTACATAGTTGCGGCTAGCTGTTGTTCTCAAGTGTTGTGGATGCGGACACAACTGCGAGATTATGGCTTCAAATATGACAAGATCCCGATATACTAAGATTCAAAGAGCGTCATTGTAATATCAACAAACCATGTTCAACATACCAAAACCAAGCACATAGACGTGAGATATCACTTTATTAAAGATAATGTCGAAAAAGGTACAATCGAACTTTACTTTGTAAACACAGATTATCAGCTTGCTGATTTGTTTACCAAACCGCTTGATGAAAAGAGATTTAATTTTCTCATTTCAAAGCTTGGTATGCTAAATCTCAAGACTTAATCTGTTGTTACCTAATAAAGTTTAGTTTTGTTATTTTTCTTCATTTCTTTATTCTTTATTCTGAAAGATATATGCATTTAAGTTTGTTCATGATCTCAGGGGGAGTGTGTGAAGATGATCAGATAACATACATTTGAGGGGGAGTTCATCATATTTTTTCATATATTCTTAACTGACAAATTTTCTGAAGCATAATTTCAGGGGGAGTAAGAGTTAAGGAGTAAGGATTATGATTTCTGATTACATCTGATCAGAACTCGTATTTTCGAAGTTTTTTTATTGCTTTATGTCTTTACTTTTCAATAATTTTTTGTGAATAATGCTTTGTACTTTGACAGATTTTTGACTGTTGCAGATTTGAGAGGGAGCTTAAACGATCATATCAATATGATTTTTGAGCTGACTTTGTGAGATTGAAGATGAGCGTAAGGAAGTATTCTACTCTTAATCTCATATATGGTTGAAAGAAGGACGACTTTCAATCATAGAAAACATATTCTTAAATGTTCAAACCACTTCTTATTCTCAAAACGATTTCATGAATTTAGAAGTGTGATTTTAAATGTTTTCACTATTATGTGCTTAATTGTTAATAAATCGTGTGTTTCCAAAGATAAATACTTGTGTATTATCTTTTCTATATACTTTCAAGTATTCACACACACCGGTTTAATATTTTTGTTGGAAATGTTCTTACCATATCTCATATAGAAACAAATTTTCGATGGTAAGACACCCCGCTTGAAATTCAAAGTTTGAGCGTGATTTCATTTGAAACGCTTCTTTCAAGAATGTCTATATTTTGATTCATATAGACAAATTCCTATTTTTCATGACCTAAGCTTTTTGTGATACATCATTTATATTTGATTCTTTCATACAATGTCAGATTTTCAAACAAGTTTTTTGTATTCATTTCATTCATTCAATTGTTTTGAAATATCTTCAATGTTTAACTGCTCAAATCTTCATGATTATCTCTATGAGCATACATATATCTGACTTGTATTTCATTTTATGCTTTAACTGCAAAGTTAAATCGTTTGAGAAACACTATGCTTATAGGATTACATGGGTTCATTGTGTAAGAACTTAACAAAACTTCTATGGATTCACGTTAACCAGTGTTTCCTACCCAAGAAGTTAATCCTTGAGTGATCAAGTGTGAGGAGTCAAAATATATGAGTGTGGGTGTGATGAGGTAAAATGAAAAAGAGAGTTTGGTTATAAGCGATTTTAATGATAAAAAGAAAGAGGGTGAGAGATCAGAGTAAAAGAATATCAAACTCTGCACCAACTTTTTCTGAGTCGGGCAGCCATATTTCTGATTGTTTCACAATTCTTTGGTTCACATCATTGAATCAGGCAACTAGCCCATGCCAACTCTTGTTTTTAAAACCCCACCAGCTACTCATCTTCTTCTCAACAAGAAGATGTTTCAATTTTAAAACGGGACGTAACATATAATCTATCTGGTTTTCATTTGGAAAATCTGGATATTGAAAAAGAAGGAAGTTTGCCCCACCTTCGCACTTCGATCATGCACAATCGAGTCTGTGTATAACTTGTTGTCTCAATGGTTTACACGATTTTGAGCCTAACAAAAGCAATCATCAAGCTTAAATTCTTTCAAACACAAGCATGTACACACAGGAAATTCATTTTTCTGTCTAAACGTTCATAGAATAAACTTGTGTTATTCAATGATTGAATGGAAGACCTGAGGGAGTGAACATCAAAAAGCTCCTTTCCAATGTGTATTCGTTACACACAGTTACTTTGTGTTACTGACGGGCATTCTTAACCGATTCATTTGTTGATTCAGGTGTTACACTCATATTTTCTCTGAATTTGCAAAGATTCGGATGAATATCTTTTGGATCGATAGATGGTCAGAGGATTTTGTGAAAGATCAATGGTCAGAATTTTAATCACATTTCTTGTGAAAGTTTTGATGATCTCATGCTCCAATCATCGAAAAGGGGGAGAGGTGATCAAGAAATATTATATATGGGAGAAATTGTCAAGAAATAGTTGTGAAAGAAAGTTGTTAAAGAAAGGATTGCAAGTATTGTTGAAGATTGTGCAAGTTTGAAAGAGCAAATTCAGAGATTTCAAATTGCGAGCAGATTTTACTGGATTTTACTGAAATTTTCTTTAAAGACAATTTGCTAAAGGAAACCGAGTTGAATCTGAAGATAATTTCTTTCCGGTGTCTGAAAGAGGTTCTTATTACCTTTGGGGAGAATGTTAAAGCTGATTGTAAAAGATGATGTTCAAAGACTTTGGGGAGAATACAGAATTGTTTTTGAAGATAAAGGGGTGATTGTACTTCAATGCTTATTTTCTTTCTGAAGATGGTCTGAGTTGACAGAAGTCTACAAGAGGGAGATAAATTGTTAAAGTTCAACAATGCAACATAGGGAGAGATTGTATTGCAAAATCTTTTTGAATATGATTTTGATCCAAAGGGGGAGAATGTTAGTGCATATATTTGTTGGATACAAGATCATGAAGACTGAAGACTGAAAGTCAAAGCAAGTCAAAGCTAAAGTCAACTCTCGTGCAAGTCAAAGTCATTTTGTAATAAATGTAAAAGTCAAAGTCTTGTATTTTGTTTTAGTTGTGTTGTGCATGTGTGTTAAATAGGGATATGACTAGATTTTGTGTTGTAAGATTTGTTAGAATTGTACGCGTGAAATTTCTAGAGAGAGAAAGTTCCATAGAGAGTCTGTATACGAATTCTTCATTGAAATCAAAAACAGGTCGAGTGTTTGATTGTTATTCTGTTGTAAGAACTTGAATTGGGATTAATAAGAGTGGTCTCCGTCAAGGGGATCCTTTATCTCCTTTCCATTCTAACATTACTATAGAAGGTCTCCATATGTTCATAATGAAGGCAAAGAACAAAAACTTGCTAAAAAGATTGGAGATCAGTAACGACAACTTCCCCTTAACCCAATTATTCTACACAGACGATGTGATGTTCATCAATGAATGGTCAATGGAGGATGGGGTGGAATATTTTACGGATTTTGAGATGTTTTTTTCTCACTTCGGGGTTGCGTTTAAACGTATCAAAAAGTGAACTGTTTGAGTGGGAGTATGCGTGAACTTAAAGGGTAGTTGTGGAACTTAAATGTAAAGTCGGACATCTTCCAAGCAAGTACCTCGGGGTTCCGATGGGTGCAAACACGTCTAGGACGAAGCTTGGGCCCTGTTATCGAGAAATTCAATAAAAGGTTGTTTTGGTGGAAGGTCAAAGATTTATCAACCGGAGGAAGACGAGTTCTGGTTCAAGTTGTACTCGGTAGCATTGCTACATATTATCTCTTGATATTGAAAGTTCCTAAGACGATAATTGACCATTTGGAGAGACTTCGAAGAGACTTTTTTGGGGATCAGAATAAGATAACAGGAAAATTTATTGGGTTAATTAGAGAATGGTGATTAGAGACAAAGAAAATAGAGGTCTAGGTATTGTAACCATAGTTGTTTCTAATATTTCCCTCCTTGTTAAATGGGATGGAAATTTTAGGGAGATTATAACTTAATATGGGTGAAAGTAATAAATTCCATTTACGATAAAGAATGAGGTTTAAATTCGGAACAGGGGAACTAAATAGTGTGTACTTGTTGTTGTCCAAACGTTAATAAAGTGGAACATTAACTTTGATGAGTTGTGTGTGAAACAGGTCGAGAATGGTTTAAAGACGACTTTCTGAATTGATCAATAGGATCCCTCTCCTTTTGCATCTCGGTTTCCTAGACTTTTTGCTCTAGAAAACGAAAATCAGGTGACTGTGGAGGACACGATCAAGTCCGAAAATACTTGGGACTGGCGCAGACCCATTTGTGATGCCAGTGAAGTTGAGGATTTCGAACAACTAAAGGAAGCTATTAAAGATTTATCTATATCCGATAAACTAGATAGTTGGAGTTGGACTTTAGCTCCTAACAGTATGTTTTCTGTCGGATTGCTGAGACGTTTCATAGAGAAATCTTACTTGGGTGAGGGATAAAAGGAGACATTATGGAACCAATTGATCCCTCCTAGAGTTAACATCTTTATGCGGAGAGTTATGCTCGATATAATTCCCACTCATGACAACCTCATGAAGATGAAGATAGATCTCGATTATATTTTATGCCCGGTTTGCGGTTCTGAAATTGAAACTACCTGCCATATATTGTTTGAGTGCGCTGTAGCGTCAAAGGTATGGAGATTTATTGAGAGATGGTGGTCGGTCTCCTTCTTGAGGAGTGGTTAGTGATTTGGATGATCAACGGACTTAACTTAACTAGCGAGGACAGCTAAGTCAAGAAAGCTTTGGAAGGAGTTTTTTTTATCAGGTGCTACATTTTGTGGTGCTTCAGAAACATATGTGTTTTTTATAGCTTCCCTCCAATTAGTCCCAATACGAAATGGCAAAAGTAAACAGGTATTGTAGAAAGGGGGTTGAATACAATACTCAACAATTTTACTTAATTTAATTCCTTATTGATAATAAAATCAAGAATTACACACAGAAACCTTTTAAGATTGTTGCGGAAAATAACATATAAATCTATCCTAACAATCTTTCACTTAGAAAACAGAAAACTGAACACATCTTATGAAACACTAAGAACAAAGCTATGAAGTTCTTGAGGATGGAAAGTCTGCTGATTTTACTTGAGCACTAAGAAATCTCTTGTAAAAGCTTAACCTTGCATGGGAGGGGTCTTCACCTTTAAATACTACCATGTGCATTAAATGCATGGAACACGTGTCACAAAGGGATTGAAAGTTAGAGATGTCATTCATAAAGAGAAATTGTCCTTTTCGTCACATCATGGGACAGAGTTGACCTTCAGATCTTGTTGCAGACAACTCCTGATAAAGGTGTAAAAGACAAACATCATTTTCCTGGTTCTTCAGAGAATGTCCCCATTATTTCATGATTTGGTGAAGATCTTCTTGGCAAGAGGACAAAGGAGGATCCTCCGAAAATGAGGATCCTACCGATTTGTCATGAGGAAATCGGCAGGAATGGCTTAGTGGATGTTGAGAAGCTCATCTTCAATCTGCATTGATAGATTCTCTTCTTCTTGATTTTGGTTGATCTTCTACTTCACCGATCTTTAGAAGCATGACTAAACTATTACAAAGAACCAAAAAATTATCTAAGTAGAAAAGATGTTTTTCAAAGATTATGAATGGGATCGGGAAGTCATTTTCAAATCTTTAGTGACCCAACACCTCCCCATAAAGATTCTCTCCTAGATCAGATTGTGGAGAAATCATTTATTTGGATTTTGACTAGGTGTAAAGGGAGCGTTAAAAGCCCCATAACATTGAGAAATCATCCTATCAATTGTATCAGGAAATATAATGTATTTGTTCCTCATTTGCTAGCTTCTTGCTAGCCCGTTATAAAATTCAGGTTGTTGTTTCAAAAAAAAAGTAAGTATAACCATTCTGGAGGCTGAAGTGCCATGCGTTATCAAGAAAATCGCGAGCGTTGGCATATATTCCCTATGACTCCACTTTGCTTCCACAAAGAACATTTATGAAATTCCACAATAAGAAGTCCAAAAATGTCCTATAAACTTATTTTTAATACTTTACACAAGATCTACCAATGTTGTCTTATAAACATAAGAGTAAAGTTCACTTTTGGTCCCTGACGTTTGTCATTCTCAACGGATATCGTCCCTAAACTATCGAAACTCGGTTTTGGTCCCCCCACGTTTGGTATTTCACTTTAGTTTTCGTCCCTCCGCCTAACTCCGTTAACTTTTAGCCGTTAAGTCCAATTTAATGAAGGGTATTTTAGTCATTTTCCATATTTTTTTGATTTCTTATTAAAATTTAGAAAAAATTTCACTTACAATTAAAACTCATCCAAACACCCCCATTAAAACTCATCCAAACACCCCCATCAAAACTTTCACCTATTCATTAAAACTCATCCAAACACCCCTATTTCTTCCCATTGTCTTCCCCATTAGAAAACCACCATTTCTGATCCTAAACGACCACCTGGGAAGGAACAAAAACGTCATCCACTCTTGTTGTGGTGGTGGTTCTTGTTGTGTCCCACCGCCGCCCGCCACCATCAATGGTTTCTGTTGGAGGAACGATTGTTGCTGGTTTTGTTTCATGAGTAGCAACTCATGACCCTGATTTAAAACCGAAACTTTTTGAAAACCCTGATTTAGAATCGAAACTTTTTGAAGATCCTAGGAAATAGGGGATTTCTGAACACCCAAACCAGAACCAAGATATTTCTGAAGACTTCAATGAAAACCCGAAGCTTTTTGAAGACCCTGAATGGAAACATGATCCTTTTGAAGACACCGATGGTGGAATTGAATCTGCAGTGGTGTCGGCGGTGGCTGTGGAGGAGTATTTAGGATCATTTACAGATTGAAAACTTTTGGGTTTTGATCAGGGAAATAGTTTTGTAGGTTAAAATTTGGAGTTTCAGAAACGGTGGTGGGAGGAGGAGGAGCATTTTCATAAAATTGGTTGGTCTGCAAGAGTTGTTGGAGGGTCAAGGATGTGTCATCAAAGTCGCCGAAGATCCACCAGAGAGACTAGTATTGAGTCAGAGAAGCGGTAGATTCAGATAACAAGGTTTCCCAGTCTTCCAACCCAACCCCGAATCTTGGTTGTTGAAGCTCGAATTCTGCGGGGGAGAGGTAGCAGCGGTGGTGGTTCTGTCGCCGGAGAGGTAGCAGCGATGGTTGGTTTTTGAGGATGATGGAAGGTCCATGTGTCAGTGTGTCTATTATATATATACATATATACACAAACACTAAATAAATAAATATATAATATAATATATAAATAATATAATATTTTATTTGAGTTTTTAAAAGAAAATTAGTAAAAAGGTAAATTGACTAAAATACCCCTCATTAAATTGGACTTAACGGCTAAAAATTAACGGAGTTAGGCGGAGGGACGAAAACTAAAGCGAAATACCAAACGTGGGAAACAAAAACCGAGTTTCGATAGTTTAGGGACGATATCCGTTGAAAATAACAAACGTCAGGGACCAAAAGTGAACTTTACTCTATATAACTCTAAACATAATAATTAACTATAGCGCATACACACTGAGATATATCACTACAACAAACCCAAGTTTATATGACGCCAAATTTTTCTAGGTGTTTTAGAAGACTTAAGTTTAGGACAAAACATATGTACATCCTATGTAAAGGTGTTATAATAAGTTATAGAACGTTTTTAGCGTTTTAACAAGTTGTTTAGGACAATTTTACAATAAAACGAACTATTAATTTTTTTTTATATTTGAAAAAATGTTTATTAAATCAAGTATCCTATAAAAATGTGTTCATAAGACACTTCATAAAAGTGTCATATAAAAGAGCTAATATGACACTTTATTTTATGAGTTTGCTTCCTATAAACACAAATTTGTTGTTACGTATATAAACCCGATATTGTGGTAGTGAGAACCTCTTTTGCTAGAATTGGTGTTATGTTTACCCCACGACCTTGTGCAGTCCAAGTGTTAGCATCCATTTCATTAATGGTGTTATAAAGATGTTGGAAGATTATTCGAAAATACTCGGCATATGTATCACCTAAAACAGTTGCATATATATATATATATAGGGGTTGTTTAATTTGCAACTCTTAAAAAGGTTGCAACTCTTGCAACCCACATCTTAACCGTCGGATTCATGATCGGCGGTTACAATAGATATGTGGCCCAATATTTTTAATTAAAAAAACAGAAAAATAAAAATAAAATAACCGCCGATCATGAATCCGACGGTTAAGATGTGGGTTGTAAGGGTTGCAACCTTTTTAAGGGTTGCAAAATATTCTTCCAATATATATCATCTCAGTTTTTCCATGAAAACTTAACTGCAACTTAAGTGAAATTGCAAACTCAACCTCTAGATAGCATTTCTGAAGACTTTGAGTTCATCATAAAGATCCATAAAAATCATAGATGATTAGATGCCATCAATGGTAGTAATTAATGTGCATTAACTTGCAGACTTTCGCTAACCCTACACCACAACAATGATATTGAGGTTCGAAAACCACTCCAACCATCCAAAAGAACATTCCACGAGTCGGTCTCTTACGAGGTTTAACTTTCTTGCTAGGCCTATATCTTCCCACCACCTGTTCTATGGAGAAGGAGAAATGGTCTTATAAAAACAAGCATCCAATAAAAGATGTGTTTATACAATACTTTTGAAAAATGTCCTAAAAATGTTGTTATGACGCTCAAAAACGTCCTATAAACTTATTGCAACGCTTTTATATAAGATGTACAATTGTTTGGTCTTATTATAAAGCAGTCCGTTATAAGATTTAGTTAGAAATTTTTGGCGTTTTATAAACTCGATTCTGTTGTAGTGAGCGTATCGATAATAAAGGTGTGTTTCATTACTTTGATACTTGTTGAAGTTCTATCTCTGAGTACCGATTGAGCCATGTTGAAATCTAATGTAGCAATTGAGCTCGAGCAAAAGTAGATTAATTTGCATCTTTTCGTTTATATGCAACGGTTTTGCAATAAGTTGATAAGACCTTTTTGGGCGTCCTAGAAACTTCTAGAACACTTATCAAATACCGTTTGTTATTAGTCCTTTTATTTGACATTATGTCAAAAAAAATATCTTATAAAAGAATGTCATATAAAAAGATGTGTCCACATGACATATTTTGTTTTCAAAATAAAAACTTAAGTCCTGTAAAATTGTTGTTTAGGACATTTACACGTAGTTCATGTCTAATAAAATCGATTTCGTTGTAATGGGATGAACTTATTTAAAATTAATTCATATTCAATTTTGATTGAAAACAGATTTTGTTATGAGATTCAAGGACGTCTGTGGTGGGTTCATGAGATCCCTACGAACAGATATCAAAGGGTTGCTAGGTGGCGTTTGTTTTTTAAGAGGTCTGAAATCTGAAGTCTTATTTCACTTTTAATTAATAAGAAGATGTGGTGTAGAAGTCTGAAATCTGAATCAGTAAGACTGTTTGTTTTTTTAACGTCCGAAGGCGTCTTGAGAGAAAGAAGAGCATATGAAATGAGGTGGCGATAAGAGGTTTTAAGAAGTTAGGTCACCACTTTCATATTTCAGATGTATTTAAGAGTTATGAGGCTCGAAAAACTAGAAAAAAAACAGTATGAATGTAAAAATGTCCGATCGATTCAGACTTAAGAGTCATTAAAAAAAAATTTAAAACAAACAACCCTAAGTCAATATAAAGCTTCACATCTTGCTTTTGAGGAAGAAAGATATTTGCATGGGATCAAGTTATTTGCAACTCAACACTTGATGAAGCCTAAAAGCGGACGTTTGATTCGCAGAATGGAATTTGATGGAATTGGAATCTATTGAAAGAATTTGACTTTGAAAGAATTGGAATGAAATTTGACCACGCATTTGGTTGGTAGGAATTCAATTCCTTCAATTGAATCAAGGAATGATGAATTTCTTAAATTGTGGAAGTCAATGGAATTGGAAGGATTGCATCGCTTTCATTCCATGAACCAAACATGAGCTTGGAATTTGGTCAATGGGAATGGTCATTCCAATTCCTTCCAATTCCATGAACCAAACAGCCCCTAAAGATCAAGAAAGGGAAGTCGCAAATCATGCATTGGAGCTCCCTTTATATCGCACGATGCTTGGATTACAGGCTCGATTGTATATCGATGCATGTGGTAATTTGAATGACGGGGAAGAAAAAGGGAATGAAGAATGGAATCTCGAAACTTTGCGTAGTTTTAGGAAATTGATAAGGATTATTACATAAAACCGAATATCATTTAATGACGGCTTAAGTCCCAACAATTAGACCAACAAATATGTGTAAAAGGAAATAACAACAAATGACGAAATTAAAGTGCAAAAAAGTAAATAATATGTTACGATTGGTGATGCTGAAAACCCCATAAATAAATAAAAAATGCAGGTGACGTTAGATCATTGTTTCACTAGTAGCAAAGAATTGGCATCAAGGACGTTGCACAATTGTGCGTTTGGTTCAAGCAATGCATAGAAAAATACGGGCCCAGAGTTTTTTTAGATTTTTAAACGGAAGGCTTTTACCTACATAATATTCACTATTAGAAAATTGAGCATCCTCGACGGATGTTTTCAACAAAAATATGTCATCGTTCGATAGATATTAGACGACTTATCCACAGAATATGGAAAAATACATTTTCCAAATATCGATGGATTTTTGACAGATTTTTGACGGAATTTGTTCCGTCGATACTCCATCGAAACTTTTAGACAGAATTTCGACAGAAAATATGTCGAAAAATATTCAGATAATTGAAAACTATTTTTTTCAATTCCATCGATATATTTCATCGATAATTCGTCGAAGTAATTAAAAATATTTTTTCTATCCGTCGAAGGATTATGTCGATAAGCCGTCGAAAAAACTCCGTCGAACGTCCGTTGATTTATTCCGTCGATTAGCCGTCGATATCTCTTCAAAATAATCAAAATATTATTTTTACTCTGTTGAAAAGTTGAATCTAAAATATAATAATTGGTTGTACTCAATATGTATATATATATATACAATTATACATACATTTGGTAGTTAATGAATCTAAAGGATTTATGTGTGTTAGAATGTAACTTAATGTGTCTAAGTGTGTAATCAAATCAAAAACGACCTATTTTGACTCGTAATGACCATCTTAGACTCGTTAAGGATGTGTATAATAAGGTCCATTATACCCACTTAGATCCATTTAGACACAATTATCATACGTGTGTTGGTACAGCTACTTATGACCCACAACACAGAGACCAAAAGACCCATTAATAACCACAATGACCTGCTATGCCTCAATTAAAAGCACTAAAGTCTAATCAAATCGATTATGATCCATTTAGACCCATTATAACCCATTTATACTCGTTAATGATAATAAGACTCACCACTTAGACCAAAAGACCCATTAATAACCATAATGACCCGTTATGCCTCCATTAGACACACTAAAGTCTAATCAAATTGATTACAACCATCTTAGACCCATTATGAACCACTTAGACTCGTTAAGAATACGAACACCCAATATGCCCACTTAGAACAAAAGGACCTATTAAACTTAGTTAAAGACCACCGTGACCCATTATACCTCAATTACACTCATTAAGGTCTATTTACATTGATTGTAACCCATTTAGGCCCATCATGACCCACTTGGACTCGTTAAACTTAGTTAAAGACCACCATGACCCAATATACTCTAATAACAAGCCGTTAAGACCCATTAGATCCATTTATACCACAACGACCCAATAACAAGCCATTAAGACCTATTGTAGCACACTTACACCCATTAAGATCCAATAATATCCAATATGAGTCATTACGATCCAATAAAACTTGTTAATTGAGCCATATGGGTGGCTTGGAATCGGAACAAAACAAAATTAAACATTAAAATCTGTATAGAAACAAAAAATCCAACCCATCTAAATTGGTTAAGTAGTGGGTTATAATTGGTTCGGTTATAAAAGCATACCGTGAATACATATATTCCCTAGAAAATCCATCGTTAAAGGGATGATTTGTCACAAAACCTTCACAAAAGTTGGTGGACAATATTGTTGGTGGGAAATCCAAATCAGTGACAGATTACCTAGGGATTTTGTGGGTGATTGGTGAACGATCACCAGAACCATTGTTATTTTGTGGGTGATTACTGATGGAAATATCTCTGGATGATTTTTGTGGGTAAAAATCATTTATTTGTAGTGAGTGCGCCTGGTCCATATAATAGCTTTATAACCGGTCGCCAAAGAGTAAACGAAAGCTACCTGCCTCCATGGAAACCACGATTTACCTCTCCATAATAGTTGTATAACCGGTTGCCACCGGCCGCATTTAAATTTAAAAACTTAAACAAATACATGTATTCAAACAATTTCATTTAAAACAGAAAAAAAAATAGATCAATTTATTCAAAATTCGAATCTGATCCCAAAACTTCACCTTCATAACATCCAATATTACATCAGCATCCTGCATGTAATTTTTTTCAAATATTTGTTTATCAAATTTCATACAAGAATTTGTTATTAGTTACAGTACATAGATCATTCGATCGTTTCATTCTTCAATTCGTAGTTTTTTCAGTACATGGCATACTTTTGAGTCCAACTCCGAGCCATGGCTTCGTACTTGACCTTGTCTATCTTGTACATATGCGCGATTTCTGGGACCAACGGGTCATCTGGGTTCGGGTCTGTTAGCAGTGAACATATCGACAACAACACCTGAATCAACCATAAACCAGGATATCCTTAGCTTTTTTAACAGTATTATTAAAATCTAATTTATAGAACCCCGAATATGTCTATGACATTAGGTAGGGAGCAAAAGAAAACCTTGGATATGGTGAGGGCAGGACTCCATTGATCCTTGAGAATATCAAGACATATGTTACCATTGTTGTTTATATTTGGGTGAAACACCTTGGTCCTAAAGGCAACCTACAACAAGCATTAGCAAACTAATCAATTCACAATTAAAAAATATATAAATTTCTTTTTGAAATATATAAATATATACAGTAAATACTTACATATACTCCTTATTTTTAGTAAGGCTTGAACCTTTCACCTCCATCTCCATGGAGGGATCAAGCAGTACTCAGATACCGTTAGGCCAATAACCCTTTGATAAGTATGAGAAATGGTCCAAGTCTAGCCGATATAAGACTCTAACAAAGATGGATCCAGAAATTTTTTGATATCACAAAAGGGTTATTAGCTAGGGGTTACTTTGTGGTTTCATATATATAAACCATACCCTAAGGGCAGGTCCATCCCTGAACTCTAATACACCCCTTCAACAAAGGCTAGACATGCATAGATTGTCCACGGGTGTCGAGAGGGTGCTAGACGAGTACACCAGAATGTCAACTCCCTATAGTGGTAGACCTGGACTCTAATACTAAGTAAGAATATGTGGAATCCCATATTACAATCTCCAAAAGAGCCCTTGAGGAGAGAAGTTAGGGAGGTTCCATCATATATATATATATAGAGAGAGAGAGAGAGAGAGAGTCGGGTTCAAACGAGAACAATACATATTTAAAAGAACACGAGAACTAACAAAATCATTAGTGATTTTACATTAAGACACGAAAAAAAGACTTTGGCCACGGTTTTTGGTCCGTGTGGCTTTTTTGTGCGTTAATGTAAAATCACTAATGATTTTGTTCGTTTTCTTGTTTTTTTAAATAGTTACTGTTCTTGTTTGATCCTCTCTCTCTATATATATATATATATATATGTATATATATATATATATATAAATGAGCTAGAAATGGTTTAAGTTTAGCAGACGTAAGACTGTAACATTATGTACTTACTTTAGGGGGTTTGAAAGGATAGTCGGGAGGGAAGTGGATGGTAACTTGGAAGACGCCACCGGAATAGGGACTATCGTTCGGACCCATGATGGTTGCTTGCCAATGGAACATATCTTGAGCCACAGGACCAGCACTGCATGAGGCTGGAGGGTCTCTTTGCAAGTCCTTGAGCTCTTTTACAATCCTCCTAGAAGCCATTGGAGATGATATATGAAAGAAAACAATTACAAGATGGATTTATATATAGAGATACATACGTAGGTGGAGAAGGTACATATTCCATGGCCATGGTTCTTTTGGGCAACAAGATTCTTTTTCATCACCTCCATACAAAAAACTTCACATCAAACCAGAAGAGAATATTTTTTTTGTATTGAAACTTTTTATAAATCAGGGTCTTTAGCATATCTGCTTTTTAAGTAGAGGTAATGTAAATTAGAGGTAGTGTCTGTATACCCCACTATTAAGTAAGATATTAAATCATCTCTAATAAATTCTTTAAAATTCCTTTAAAAAAATTATATTTAACTCGAACACTTTTCTATTTGGAGATTACAACATTGATTTATATAATTAAAATATTTCATATATTTAATAAAATATTATTTCTTTCTCTTAAACATTTAATTTCAAGTTTTCTTATCGACGAGAATATAAAGAAAAATTTATACTTGTGGTTTATCATTTTTGGGGAGTTTTCCAAATTTGGAGAAATTCACACATTTCTCTTCCCTGGGGCCTTCTTCATTTTAGAGAAAGGTTTTAAAGAATCTATTAGAACAAAAAACTAACCCAAATTCTCCGTTTTATTTATTTTGAAGAATTTGTTGGAGATATTCTTAAGTATGTTTTGTTTGGTGTTGGTGATGAAAAAAAAGAGTTATATTTTGGGAGATCAGAAGGTGTGGAATTCAAAGTTTATAGTTGATATAAATCTTTTATAATTACAAACATATGAATTTGTTTCATATATATTTTCGATGATTTGTTCGTACAAAAAACTGGACGTGGTATCAAGAATATGAAACGATGAAATGCACCTTTCTTGCACGATGTTACAAGAGTTAAGGATAAAAATCTTTGCGTGTAATCCTTTTTAACGATTTATTAGGAATTATTTCAATGACTTAACTTTGTGACCACTTTACTTTCTTATACTTTTCAAAACAAATTTAATTAATATTTATTAGTAATAAACCAAACCAAATGAATTTTATTACAAAATCAAAAGAAATTATTCGGTATATATATATATATCACATTTACAAGGTTTAGAAGATAAAATATACGACAAGACATTTTTTCCAACCTCAAAATATTTATTAATGTTAGGGCTTGTTTGTTAGTGGCTTAATAAGCTTAATGGGATCAGGGGTCGTGTCGGGGGGAGGACGGGATGGGCGTACGCCCAAGGCCCACGAGAAATAGGAGCCCAATTTTTTTTAGTATATAGTAGTAGTAAAAAAATAGTAAATAAAAAAGACAAATTCTTTTAGTGTCTAAGATCATCTCCAACCTAACACTAAAAACACAGAAATAGAGGTGTTTTCATTTCTAACCCAACACTAAAACATTAAAAAAATGGAGGTCAATAAAGTATCCCTTTATATTTGGAGGCCAATAAAGTAGGTCTCAAAAATTAAATATTAATATTATATTTAACTTTTATTTATTATATATAGATTAATAGTTTAATACATTAAGTAATATTATATTATTATTACAATGTTAAATATGTTTTTAGTGTTCTTTTTAGTGTGTGGTTGGAGTTTGGTTTTTTTTAGAGTGTTCAAGAGAACCACCATTTTTAGTGTTGTTTTTTTAGTGGTTGGGTTGGAGATGTCGTAATAGGACCCAAACAATTTGGTATTACATTAGGACCCAAACATATATTAATTAATTAATTACATTGGAAAACAAAATATGTTAAAAGTGTTATAGGAAAAGCAGAATAGAACAACAGTAAATAGAGAGAATGAAATATGTAATTCTCATTAATCATAAACTCTTTAAATAGGGAGAAGTTTACAAATAAAAGGAAACATTCATTATGGTAAATTCTAATATTAAGAAAATATTACATCAATCACTTCCTTTTGATAATGGCACATAATCCTACAACACTCTCCCTTGTGCCGAGTCAGAGGAGTGATGGTGCACAATTGTTGCATCGTTAAAACCTTACGCCAAAATAAAAACCCAGTGGGAAAAAAATAGAACGAAGGAAAGAGTACAACGTACCAGTTTCTTTGCAATATATAGACTTTTCCTTCAGTCTAGTTTTCTCTTAGATTCATACATTAATCATGATGGTATATAAACAGTTGTCTCACTAAAACCTTACACCAAGGAACAAAACCCAATGGGAAAAATAAAACCTTGGTTGAAGGAAAGAGCACAACATACCAATATCACAAATATAGTAGACTTCCCCTTTTGTCTATTACTCCCCATGATTCGTGCATTAATCAAGGAAGTTTGGAAAACATTTGCACTTGCTTGCTACATGTTTCCCAATATATGGTTTTAGGTAATGATTTGGTAAAATGTGTCATGTTCTCCTAACATCTTACTTGATTTAATTGAATCTCGATGAGAGTTTTCTTATTGCTGATTGTATAAGACTTAAGCAGAATATTTGATGTATCTTATGTGCATTTCTTCGATACATGATGCATTATTTCCATATATGCAAGTAGGATATTGGTTGAACCCAGAATTACTAACTCCTCTACTATATGCAATGATAGTCCTTAATCATATATATTATTTAATTATCATGGGGAGTAATATTCTTGGATTAGTTCAAGGGGGTAGTTACAAAGGATTGCTTAATTCACTTCCAGGCAATCGGCGTGTTCCTTGTGGTAATTCTTTATCCAGTTTGGGAATAACCTTTGTATGGGTCAGACAGATACCTAATATCAGCAAAGACATACCAAGACATTGTTTGGTGTTTTTCTATAAGAGCTAGTACTTTTGTTGCTTACATTCTAAGTAGGTATTGAAGTTTCATTATCAACGCCATTTTTCTTTCTATAGGGAAAGTATAAGCCTATGTCAATGGTTTCAAAAGATTAATTTGATATCATTTCAATGACGTTGCGTTGGCGTTGAGCTAAATCTAGCTAACAAATTCACTGAGAAATACAATATACGGTCAAGTGTATTGTGCTAAGTACAATAATGCGCATATTGTACTTAGATAGGGAATTCCAACTCCCAACATTTTTCGTCATCATCCTTTTAGACGAAATGGATCTTTCCTTATATCCGACGCTTTGACCGATCATGTGAGTGCTAACCGGATGCGCTTTTTCCATATTAAATTGTCTGATTATTTTTTGGACATATGCGATCAGTGAATTAATATTTCACAAACTCGGTGTCCTAGATCAAATATCTAGACAAAACCAAGTTTTCTCAAGATTTTTCCTCTTAAAATCAGATTTCAAGTAGCTTATGGTTCCTCTTATTTCATCAAGAGTGCCTATTATGTTCATAACATTGACATATAGAGCTACTTTGAAAATCTGGAACTTATTTTCCATAATAAATACGCAAGGGAACAGTTCATCGTTCTTATATATCCTTTCCCAATCAAGTATTCCATTAGTTCTTATATATCCTTTATAGATTAGATTGCTTTAATCTATAAAGTGGGCGTTCCAATTTTATTGCAAACGCCTTTCGTGGTTTAGAGTTACTTGATTTTGGTAATGTAATATCATCAATCATTTTTATATATCTATAAATCTAGATCCCCATAGAGATATGTGTTAACCACATTTATGAGATGCATTTCCAGTCCTTCGAAAACTACTAGGCTAATTAATTAGCATAACGTTATAACGTCCATCACGGGAGAGTAAGTCTTCTCGTGGTCAATCTAGGGCGTTGTGAGAAACCTTGCGCCAAATGAGAGTCTCATACATTATGACTTAATTATTCTCATTACGCTTTACGACAAATGATTTATCTATGTCTTACAGGCTTTACACTTGGTGGGTTAGCACTACCAAACCAAATACCCGTTCATTTGTCAAATAATATGATTCTACTGGATTGCTTATTTAGACCAATTTACTCTTTGTTGATATTTTTCAACTGAGCATGGTTCGATGTCAATGTGCTCTATCATCTCATAAGCAACAATATATGTGAAATATATCATCAATGAGTATGTATGATCTGTCCATCGACTCATATGCACTCTCATAATTCATTTGAGATTTCTTTAATCTCTGGAATCAATATTAACTTTGGAGCGTCCTCCAGTAATGATTCATAGACATAGTTTAATCAGAGACAATCTCATGAGAGGTTTATATATTGATGACAAATAGTTGTGCCTTACTCTTCTCTTCCTTTAGATCAGTATCTATCGAACCAAGTAACTTCCCACATTTCCGTTTGGGAGCTACGACCTCAACCACACCTCCACCATGTGTGATTGCAACGCACTTTCCAGCGACGTTGTGCCCTTGTTTGGGGACTTTAACCTTGCGAGTATATTTGCAGCTCGTATATGTGATCTTGTCACTTCTGGAATAACATTAAACGTATCAGGTATCGAGTCTGATTCGTTTGACTTCAACATTACGTTGTGAGGTTTTGGGGATCAAAATGAGACAGAGTGGGAATATTCAATGACACTTCCTGTCGTTCCCATGGAAAATCCTTTTTCCTATCTCCCCCTAACGACGGGAAGATTGTCTCGTGAAAGTGACAACCCGCAAATCTAGCGGTAAAGAGATCACTAGTCAAATATTCTAATTAGCGGATAATTGTTGGGGATTCATATCCAACATATATCAAATCATCTTTAAGGACCCATTTCGATGCGCTGTGGGGGTGCAATTGGCACATATAATCAAACATGCGTAAATGTAAAGTACCAGGCTTATATCCAGTTGCCAACTGGTACGCATGAGGTTGGTTAGCAAGCAGTGGGTCTAAAAACGAAAAAAACTGCATATAATAATTGCATAACCCCAGGTAGATGTGGGTAAATTAGTGCGCATTACTAATACCCTAGATGTCATCATATTCTTTTGATAACAACTTCTATGAGACCATTTTATATATATACATGGGGTATAGGAAACTATACATTGATCCTCGTACATATGCAATTAACATCAAATCCTTATGATGTAAATTCTCCAACATTCCAAGTCATGTAGACTTGATGAAATAATCAGGGTGGTGAGCCCTTAAACGTATAACTAGTGCTAGGAGTGCAGTATTTCATGTGGACAATAATACGACATGCGTTCATCGTGTCGAAACCAGAACCATAAAGTTTTAATGTCCCGCATTATGGATGTTTATGTCCATAAATATCACCTTGTATTCGTTGTAACAATGGAATATTTTTGTATTATGTCCTTAGCTTTAGGATGATCTCATTCCTGTCTTGGCTAAGGATTAGGGTATATACAAAAGTTTTAGGTATTCGATAGGGCATATTATGATGTTAATGTTGTTTCTTATGCTGCAGAAGTCAACAGTTGCAATTTGCCTCGTTTTGCCTATCACTCGAAAGATAATGTGTCTATGTGTATTTTGCAATACACGGATCACTATGTCATAACCATGGTGTCCCACATGGTCATGTTGAAACATATATGTGTCATTTCCCTAAAGTTCTTTATTGGTGACAACAATGTTTCGATGACTCAATAATCTACTAGCTAGTTTGACACATAGTTTCCATGATATATATTTACTTTCAAATTCATTAGAACTTATGTATATATGCTCATTATAATTTCCATTTGATACGAATATCTTTATAAGGTTCCTATTGATCTTGTACCAACAAGAAAATGACAGTTCATCGTCTAAGTATTTCGGTTGAATGAATTATAAAATAAGTATTTGTCTATCATTTTAGATTGTGTGGAATATTCTACAAAAACTCAAGTTCTCCTCGATACATTCCTATATGGAACGGAGAATATTGATAGTTTTGTTATTTATTTATTTATTTAGATATATTTATTTACATCTATAATGGTTACATATTCGATTTTACTTAAGCAAAAGAAATTAATTAAAATGCTATAAAATAAATTTCAAAGAAACCTATACTTTATCATTCTTAAATTAATATGATATAGTTCATTTTTAACCTGTTCCCTTTTCGACAGGAACACTCTTTAATGCATTTCTTATTTGACTGCCCATTTTTATCTGGGGCGGTAGTTGTATCTCTACTCCAGATGTTGAAAAATCATTCCCGACTCTTACCGAGACCCTGACCCCATTCTAGGGTTTCGTCCACATAGTGCATAAATGTCACATGTGTGAAATTGTTTTTAACTCTCTATTCTTTGGAGTTGTTTCTACCTTTAATGCTTTCATTATTGATCTCGAGAATTTTCTTTGTCTCGACATATGTGGTGTTGTTATTCGAAAGAACCTTGTTATGTCTCTCAACCACTTGCAGTAGGTTGATGAGTTTGTCTAAAGGTTACTTTCCAACTTATATTAGTTCATTAATATTTTTGATATATGAAAGGTGGAAATAATGTTATGAATCATGTCATCTTCTATGAGTTCCTTGCCACAGAGATTGAGACGCGTTTTGGATATAACATTTCTTTGTTGAAAGCAATTACCTTTTTGTAATCGAGTAAGTGGGTTTCATTCCACTGTACGATTAGTTCGGGAAGTACATATTCATGACTACTCCCTATTATCCCTTTCGGGACATCCCACATTTCTTTGGGGGTTTCTAGTAAAGGTATTCCTATGAAACTTAGGATTTATATGTCGTCTCAAAACATGAGGGTATTTGTTTGTACCTTTTCAAAAGGTTGGTTTTAGAGTCAATTGGGGAGTTGATGGACTTTAGGTATTTTCTTGTACCTTTTCAAAAGGAGGTTTATATACTCATTTATGATACTCAATTCTTTTGAGTTTACGACGCTGATTTTGGGATGAGTTGTTTCAACCATTTACATATATAAAGGATAATATATGATTTTCTTTTTTATAAGAAAATGGATTATGGTTATGAAATTTCATTATCATAATAATATTGGATTTTTGTATGCTTACATTTTGTTGATAATACTTCATCAATATTTCAATTTGCAAAAACAAATCACTCAATCTATTGGATTTCCAAGTAGTAGGGAAATCACATGGATTTCTTAAGTCCCTACAAACCTTAGGGCTATTTACATCCGTTTGACAAAATCCAATCGATATTTTGAAATTTATTTAATTTGAAGATAACATTATTAATTATAGAGCTTTTGGCATGAGACCAAAATAAATATGAGTTTGGCATATGAAGCCAAATTTAGTGTTTTAATACTTTCATATTATTTTAGGAGATTTTGTCATTAGACAAATAAATATTGGTTTTGACATAAATTCAAATTCAAAATTTTAACATATTACTAATATTTTTGGAGCTTTTGGTATAAAAAAAAACAAAATATATGAGGATTGGAAGTGTACCTTCCAAAAAATCGTTATAAGATTATGATATGTAATTAAGATATGATATTTAAATATTATGTGGGAAAATCAATTAAATACTAAATCCATAATCAAGTTTATAAATATTTATTGCCCCGTATAATTAAATTAAAAATGGCAAGCCAAGTTAAATAAATTAACTATCATATCTAAATAATAATTAATTAGCATATCCCACAATAATATGTCAGTCTAATTTAAAAGATATCATCAAATTGTAGACATAAATAAATAAATAACATTATATAATGAAATTAACCATCTAAACATGTTAATATTGTGAACTAATTGAATAATCATAAATAAAAAAAATTTAAAATTATAAATCTATCATATACATAGAAGCTATCATTCCGCATTAAAATTAACATATGTTAATACCAAGATTAAATTTATATCAATACAATATATTAATATAATAAATATTTAATAAAATAGATAAATAAAACCAATTTAATAAAAGCTAAATACAAATCATACTTCAAGTACATACGGTGAGCTACATCCGTGAAAAATTAATTGAAGAAGAATACGATTTTTCTTTTAACTAATTTTTTTTAACAACAATTCTAAAGTTGCATAGTCCCCAAAAAAAATTATTGATTTAAAATCAAATATTAAATAACGATCAATTACTATTATAAAAAAAAAACATATCACCATTAAAAATAGAAGGATTTTGAAAGCAATTGTTTACAACCTTGCAAATTGCCAGAACCATTTTTGTGTTTATTAAAATTGATCGGCGACCACAAACTAATAAGAATAAGAAAGAAAAATAAAAACTAAAGCATATAAGCATGATGCGTTCATGGCTAAAAGAGTTAATCATGATAAATCATAATTCATACACAAAAAATTGTAAGTTTTTGTAGAGATACTTACTTGAATTGCAATATTGGGAAAAACATATCTTCAATAGAACAACCGTTTAATAGCGGAGAAAACGATCTGAGGGAGCGATAGCGCAAACGAGCTACGTGTTGATAACGTGTTATATAGGAAAAGCATAATAGAACAACAGTAAATAGAGAGAATGAAATATGTAATTCTCATTAATCATAAACCCTTTAAATAGGGAGAATTTTACAAATAAAAGTAAACATTCATTATGGTAAATTTTAATACTAGGAAAATATTACATCAATCACTTCCTTTTGATGATGGCACATAATCCTACAACAAAAAGTTAATTGTTCGTACATTTTATATTATTATTTATTGTTTCTCTAAGTTTTTTTATCTAGTACCAAAGTTTAAAAAAGCTTGCCTAAAAAAACTTGTTATATTCTCCATCATTCATCTCCCACTTGTCCTGCTAGAAATCCAAAGACTAATGGGACCCAAATAATTTTATATTATATTAAGGGTCCAAACATTTATTAATTAATTACAATGAAAAAATAAATATGTACAAAAGTTAATTAGTTTCATTTTATAGTATTGCTTATTGTTTCTCGTTTAAAACTACTTATCTAGAAAATATTGATATATTATCCATCATTCATCTCTCACTTACTATTTTAATTATCTCATCCACATGAATTCTATATTTGTATTAGAATATGATAGATTTCTTGTTATTAACTAAGAGAGCGCATTCCTACTTTTTGAAAAAAATTACCAACATATGAGACGGTTCAACTTATATTTATAGACCCTTGTTTTTTTAAACATTATTGACTATTTATTACCTAATATTGAGTGCATGAATCTTGAATACTCCCCTATCTCTAAAACAATAACAAATCTTAAGTTATAACCAACATGAGTTTGGATTCTAAGATTGATGATTCTGAAAAAATTTGTTTCAACCTAAAAGTCTAAAACGATAATGAAAAACATTAACCTAAGATGAGATAGAATACTTGGAAAATATTATTGATTAATTGATTTTGCGTCTAGGAATACTTGAAAAAACTACTTTATATGAATTATAATAAGTATTTCTTAATTCAATTTTATTTATTATGATAAAAAAACAAATATATCAAAAAAAATTCATAAGTATCAAGGGCCATTTTCTACGTCTCATCCAGGGCCTATAAAATGTCAGGAACGGACATGAATGAGACTCAACTTATTTGGTCAGCTATGCATGTTCCTCCCAATTAAAAAACAAATTTCTTCCATCTATGAAAAAAAAACCTCCTATGAAATTCTTCCCAATCTACACAGAAAAATTAATCCGCACATACAGCTTTATCCATATATAAATTAATGGAAAACCAACCAAACAACTCCTTAGTAAGTTCACATTTGGTCCAACAAGTATTTTGTCATTAATATTGAAAATCATTTTAGATATATGATCAATAATCAGATATTAGTAACAAATTATGCATCAAATCAAATCATTGATTTTCAACTTTTGAATGCAAGTGCACTAGATCATCTATTGAAAAATTGAATATGATAACCGGGTATGTTGTACCAATTAAATCGGTAGGATTTGTTTGATTTTTAATTTGGAATTGAATTACATTCTTTATACATCTATACTATATCATAAAACATGAATAAAAAACTCTTCAATACAAATTATTAGGCACAAAGTTATGATTTTAAAAATCTCTTAATTTACAAGTATCAAAGCACAAGATATATATTACTACTGTAGGCTTCTAACACCTACCAATTTGGTATACGCAGGGTCTTCCTTTTATGCAGACTTTTCCATGTATCACTATTAATTAATATATTATATTACTATAATTTTGTTTTAATTATATTATTAAATATGTAATTGGTTATTTTTTCTAGATGTCATTAAAATATATAAGATAATCATTGAATTCTAACAAAATATTTAATTTTTTTATATAAAAAAACATTATATTATTAAGCCTAAATTAAACAAATTTATAAAAAAAACATTATCACTTTCTCAAAACCATCGAAAATCGTACTGTAAATCGACAAAAAAATAAAATGAAACATTAAAATCGTGATGTATCTCGCTACATTGCGCGAGTACGCTTCTAGTAACTTATAAAAACAAAATATAAATAATTGTAAAAAATAATTAAATTACCCATTATTACAAAATGAGGGTTTTTATTATATTCTAAAACATTATTACAAACAAAACCTATAAAATCTTGTGAAATACCAGCAACCCTCATGAAATTTAGAATCCCATGTTTGTGGGATTTTAATAAATTCCGAGGATTTCTTCTAGGCTTTTTTTTTTTAATCAAACACGAGATTGAAATGGGATCTAATTCTAAATCCCACCAAATCCTGCAAACTAATTAACTAAACAAGCCCTTAATTTACCTTTAACTCTAGCCTTAAAGAGGTTCATAGACCGACTTTAGTATCCGGCCGACCTCAACTTTAAGCCAAGTTGTCAATTGTCACATAAGTTATCCGAACAAATCATGATGTTGGACAATTATATAAAGACTATACCATTATGATTATGCTAGCGATTGAGTGATAAGTTAGTCACCTAAAAAGGTTGTTGTTGGCTTTATAAGCTAATTATTAAACTTACGTTTGGTAAAAACTAATTGATAAACAAGATGATAAGGTAGAATGAACTAAAACTTAAGGGGGGTTTTATGTGAAATGCAAGAGACATAATTGGAAAAATTGGAAAAAAAAATAAAAATAAAGCTAATGTTACTTGAAGTATCAAGTAGCTTTAATAAACTGGTTACAGCTTACATGACCTAAACAAACGGGATATTATAATAATCTTAAAAAAATATGTTATTCTTATGGTTGTCATACAAGGTCCAAACATACATCTTTATGATATGAATATCGACCAACCCCACCACATCGTGTATGGACAGCGACAAGGACCCAAATACGCGCTTATTGAACAATAAGGTTGACACTTTGATCCAACTGGTAAACATGTTCCACTAGAAGTGAATCAAAATTTTGCTCCATTGATGAGCATATATATGCTCCACTTGCAAAGAAAAAGCCAAAAACAATCCCAAAAATCTACTTCTACTTCTACTTCTTTTACACAAACACCAACTATAAAGCCTCTTATCTTCTAAGCCAAAAGATACTTCAAGTAATGGCTAGAAATCCAATGGACCATCATATGCCATCCATCACTTATTCACATCTTTCTTCCATATTCATTCAAATTGAAAGGCAAAAGTGAGAACAAAGGGGGTCAAACAACTTCACCCTCCACTATAGCTCGACATCAAAAGAGTTGAAAACGATAATCTGATGTAATCGTGACGACAACCATTGACCATATAAATACTATCATTATAATTATATCCCACCTGAAAGAGGGATATAGGGGTAAGATTTATACCTCCACCTCATAATAGAGTTGTTGTTTCCATAAACTCAAACAATAACGAACCATGGAGAAATCAAGAGGAAAGTGCATAAAAGAAAATGAGCATCAATTTGGCCAACTACAGGAGTATTTAGTACATAAAGATCTCCAAGTATTGAAAGATGAAATACAAATTAACAAATATATGATGAAATGAATCCAAGACAATTTTCTTAATCTATCTGGATCTCCGATCAAAGTGTAATACATAGAAGAAAAAATCAAAACCTGATAAGTAATCATGGATGATGATGGAGACACGACGAGCCAACTGATGCTGGTCACTGTTAGCCTCGATGACTTCCTTTGAAGGAGAGAGAAAATGGGGATGGCGAAAGGACAGAAAGGTAATAACATAAGCTAAATTTGTGTAACCTGTCTCTCCATGGACCTCACTTCCAATCATAATATAGAGCAGGCCTTTTGGCCTGCTTTCTTCTTTTTCTTCGATTTTGGAGGAGCAAGGACAACTTTAATTGCAGCATCAAAAACTCCCTTCACATTCTGAGATAAATAACGACATATGTTAACATAAAGAAGTCGCTAAATTTGTATCTCGGGAGAATCTATGCAAAAATATACATGCCTCCTGTGTTTTTGAACTACATTCAATGTATTCGGGTGCTCCAATTGTCTTCTGTAGCTCCTCTCCCTATAATAGGTTCAAAGATGTACATATGTTTGGAAATAAGAAGAAATTGAAGCTACTGCTTCTAGCAATCTGATGTGTCAGTTTATTTGTAAAACCTTTACCTGAGCAGCAGTTATGGGAGTTGCACCAGGATGGTCTACAAAGAACTGCTTATCATCCCGAAGATCTATAATCCACCAACATTCAAATTTGTTTTGAATTAAACTATATATTCTTGAAGCACAATTCAATATGCAAAGATGATCATAACAGAAAGTCGCTAGAAAAGCAAAAATGCATATGCGTTAATGAAAGTAATCATGTCCAGGATACAAATAAGAACATGGCCTTCCTCAAGTTTGAAATTCAATAAGTTAAGCCTTGAGGCAAGAGCAAACTAGTAATTTCAATACCATTACTATTGTCTTTATGAAGAGGCCATCTTGATCTAAAACTAGGAAAGAAACCTGTTGCATCAACGTTTTCATTTAAGGGGGCATTTACAGGGTACAATGTTAAATTTTCCAAGTATAAAGAGTTTTTGGCTCCATGAGATAGTTGCATCATTCATGGTCTATTCGGGCATCCTTTTGACTTGAGTACAAGTTCATCCATGTGCAATCCCATTTGCTAAACTACTAACTTCATCGACAAGACCTTTTAAGAATTATCAAGTTTGGACTTTTAAACACCAAAAACCTATGATGTTCCTGAAGCACAAAAGACAGAAAAGCAATGAAACAGAAATTTAGATAAAGAAAGAAAGCAACTTCTAAACATTTGTGGTTAGAACTTCTAAGAGCATCTATGCCAGAGAGAATCATATACTAAAGAGCATATTGACCATTGACATCATACAATTGCATATATGATTACTAAACTTTATCTATTCCAAAAAAAAAAAAAGAATCAAGTACAGATTTTATTCATTAAGAAGTCCAATTTATCTGTATGTCTACAAGCCAGAGCCGGTCGCAACAGAATTATTTGGAAAGTACACTGAAGTATAGCCTCTTTTATGGGACCTAATAAGGTACATGCATGGTTGACACTTGTTTTACTATCAAAGGTTTTTTCACCTGCAGCCAACTCCTAGAAGCTCCTCAAGATTGCTGGTCATATATCCATATAGGTAAATAAAATGAAAACAGTAACAAGAACACCATTTCCAGATAAATATGATCTATAATGGCTTTTTTCAATTATATGTAACCTTCCCATACCAGTTTTTCCTTTGTTTAAGAGAGTAATCACGAGGAGAAGGATGTGCAAAAACTTGCATTCCTTTTCATACAAAAGAAAATGTGGTCTATCTGGTGGTAACTTTGGTGGTTGCTATTGATTTGCCTTGTCAATTTATGTTATTTCAAAAAAAAAAGTCTTTCAATAGATTGAAATGGCGGGCTCATTATCTATCTTTCACCTAAAGGTGCTCTAACAAACAACATGTTTCCTTAATCCATTTGTTCTTTCGTATTAGAGTATATATCTTAAGCTGAAAAGGAGCATTAGCATCCATTATGGTGCACAGAATCCACAATATGCAAAACTAATCATGGATAGTGAGATTTAACTGCAGCGATTATAGTAAAACAATTGAGAGAGTAGAAGTTTTTAAGAAGAGGCGGTAACTGATAAGCAGGTTGAGAAAGAATAACCTCTCTCTAAAACCCAATGCCAGGAAGGATAGGAGCAGTTTGCTTACAATTTCTATGGCTTAAGACAGATCATTCATATATTAACTCACCGAGTTTGGTCCCAACAAGGACTATTGGGACACCAGGGGCATAATGCTTCAACTCTGGAATCCACTGAAAATAGAAAGATAAGAAAACTCCAATTCAAGATATTACAGTCATCAAAAGTAAATTAAAGAAAAGTAACTAAAGAGGGGTGTGTAAAATGATATAGAATCACAAGATATTCACCTTCTTGGAAACATTTTCATAGCTGGCCTTGCTAATGAGGGAAAATGCCAAAATGAAAACATCAGCCCCACGATAACTCAATGGTCTTAATCTGTTATAATCCTCCTGTCCTGTTCCCAGTATATCAATTTCACACCATCAATATATTACTTGATAAAGAAAAGGAATTACGAAGTTTGCAAATTAGTAATTGCTTAGACAAGATTTCATAAGGTTACCAGCAGTATCCCACAAGCCTAGATTGACAGTGGCACCATTGACAACAACATTGGCACTGAAATTATCAAATACAGTTGGCACGTAATCCTGTTTACCACAACGAGAAAACATAAAAGAAAAGGGATTTAATTCCAATGTACAGAGATATTCAGAATCAAATGAAACATGTAATGTTACCAGATATATACTAGCATTGGACTGGACAGGACTAGACAGAAGATAGTGAAGTAGGCGGGGAAAAGAATTCTGGAAGGTTTTAGGGTATTAATTTGACATGGGTAGTTTAGTAATTTACCAATTTTGTCCCATCTCCCTAGTTATTGTTCCACCTAATTTGGTGAGACAAAAAATGCATTTTTGTCCCACTCATTTCTTGTCCTGTCCCAATCTAATGTCACACCAAACATGGGGCAAGTTCTTGTTATGTCATGTCTCATCCTGTCCCACGTTAAACACACCCCAAGTGAACAGAAGTAGCAAAATAACATTTTATAACATCCCTCTTCCAAAACTTTTCATATTGATCAAGGGCCAATATCCTACATAGACAAAAGAAAAATTCAAACTCTCCTAGAAAGAACAGTTCAATTAAATACAAGCAATGTGAAATGCACCATACGATGTGCAAACAGATTATGCTAAACTGCCTGATATAATGATAAAACTGCATATTGGGATACACATTTCTGGGTAAAAGAGGGAATGGATTCTTCATAAAGGTGCAAAGTTGTAAGGAACGGCAAATTTAAAACATGTACATAGCTTTATTGCATCCTGTTGAAGGGACCAAAAATCATGGAAAACAAAACAACCAAATTGGAGTTCACTAACAATCTTCAGAGTCATTTCTACATAATAAAAGAAAAATGTATCATCAAGCAAAAAGTTCTCTTTTACTTGATTCATGAAAATGTGAGCTTCCATCTACACCTAAATGCATGGAAGAAAAGAGACATTCAGAAACATTTTAGGTCCAACCCGTTTTTACCTTTTAACATTTTCCATTTTGTGGATCCATAAAGAAGACCACAAAATGAAGATAGATGTAAGCCAATTGTAGAAATTCAATCTCTGTCTCAGCAAAAATACATAATCCAAATATGCATATGCATATATATATATGTATATATATATATATATGAAGGATATTTTGCAACCCTGAAAAAGGTTGCAACCCTTGCAACCCACATCTTAACCGTTGGATTTATGATCGACGGTTATTTTATTTTTATTTTTCTGTTTTTTTAATTAAAAATATTGGGCCCCATATCAATTGTAACCGTCGATCATGAATCCGACGGTTAAGATGTGGGTTGCAAGGTTTGCAACCTTTTTAAGGGTTGCAAATAAAACAAGCAACCCCTATATACCTTCAACCTATTTTTCCCGCACATACCAAAACAAAATCCAATTAAACAACATTTTAAATTTGGAATTAGGAAAAGGGAGATTAACAAAATGTGAGGTTTCTTCTTCACCTAAAAGCAAAGAACGTCAGAAGAAGAAAATAAATAAATTCTTCATCACCAAAAACTTCATACGAAATTAGACCCTAAAAAAGGTTACAGCAATGGAAGGGGGTTGAGGAAGAGATAATCACCGTGGGAAAGGTGTTGCTGGTGTAGGAAATCAAGAGACAAGTCTTTCCAACAGCCCCATCACCAACTGTGACGCACTTTATGAACCTCGAAGCGCTCATATTTCTTCAATTGAGCCTCAGATCTTCTCTTCCCTCAGAAGACCTGATCACCGACTAACACACCAACTCAAGAAAATCCCGTTTTTCCTTCTTCTTCTTCACCTATCTTCTTTTTCTTCCTCTTCCTACCCCTCTGACAAATTCACGCTTGTTTAGCAAACAACAAGAAGAACTTTTTGCAGGTTTGTTTCAACAAACATTAAGAAAGAAACCCTAGAGAAAATTGAATAACAGGAGTGAAGTTTTTTGTTGAGAGAAATCGTAAGAAGAAATGTGGGGAGCAGAAAACCCTAATTAATTGGAGATCGATCAACATCTAGAGAGAGATTACCTTATTTTAGCCGGTAAACAATGCCGTTGAATCGCTCGCTGGGTGGTGGAGATGAACTCTCTCTCTCTCTCTCTCTTCCCGAATTCTAATTTCTGCAAGTTTGTGTCTAGTTGTGACAACGAAGATGGGGTTGATGATTGGTTTAATCTTGTTATAAAAATACGAAAATACGTTTGTGGACCCCTCCAAATTGGATTTGCAAAAAAAGAGTAGTTACCAACACCATTCCATTCAATTTAATCAAATTCTTGTAAGAGTAAACTACAATTTTTGTCCTTGTGGTTTATCACTTTCTTTGAAAGTGGTCCCTGTGGTTCAAAAACTGCAATTATTGGTCCATGGTTTACAAAACGTTTTGAAAGTAGTCCCTCGTCATTAACTCCGTTAAAATTTACCGTTAAGTTAGGGGCATTTTTGTCTTTTTCTTTTACAAGGAACAAATTATCACTTTTGTTTAAACAAATGGACCAAATTGTAATTTTCTTTAATTTATATGAATATTATATTAATACTAGAAGCGTACTCGCGCAATGCAGCAAGATACATCACGATTTTAATGTTTCATTTTATTTTTTTGACGATTTACAGTACGATTTTGGATGGTTTTGAGAAAGTGATAATGTTTTTTTATAAATTTGTTTAATTTAGGCTTAATAATATAATGTTTTTTATATAAAAAAGTTAAGTATCTTGTTATAATTCAATGATTATCTTATATATTTTAATGACATCTAGAAAAAATAACCAATTACATATTTAATAATATAATTAAAACAAAATTATAGTAATATAATATAATAATTAATAGTGATACATGGAAATATCTGCATAAAAGGAAGACCCTGCACATACCAAATTGGTAGGCGTTAAAATTTTGCAGTAGTAATATGTATTTTGTGCTTTGATACTTGTAAATTAAGAGATTTTTAAAATCTTGCATAAAATGATGGTATCTTGTGCCTAATAATTTATATTTAAGAGTTTTTTATCCGTGCTTTATAATATAGAATATATATATATATATATATATATATATATATATATATATATATATATATATATGCATATATATACATACGCAGACGAGGTCTTCTCCAGCAAGGTTGTCTTCTCCGGCGAGGTATCTCGATCTCTCTCTTCTCTCTTATCTCTCTCTCTCTCTCTCTCTCTCTCTCTCTATCCCCTTGTCATCACCGATGAACACAGAGCCGATTCTCCGGCGAACACCCCCCCCCCCCCCGGTGAAACTTCGCAGAACCCCCGGACAATCTCTCTATATATATATCTCTCTCTAGCTCAGAGGCGGGTTCTCATGCGATCAGAAGGGGGTGTCTTGACGATATCAAGATGATGCTCGGTTTTGTCGGACCTGCAGAAACAAAAGGGATTTTTGTGTTCCTCCTGCGTTTTGGACCTGTAGACTTTTTTCTAGTTGGGGTCTTGTTTCACGTTTGCTCCTCGCAAGCGGAAACTTCGTTCGAGAAACAGTTGGACCTGCAGACTTTCATTCGTACTCGTCAAGGAGAAGATTTTCATATCACGGTGTGGCTATGGAAGAAATCATCATCGAGAGATCGAGAAACAGTTGCCAATCGAGATAGAGAGAGATATATATATAGAGAGAGAGATGGCCGGGTGGTGTAACACCCTCAAATCTGGAAATAGCAACTGATTTTAAAAACTTTCTAAATACATCGATAAATGATACATCTCCAATCACAAATTTATTATTTAACCTCAATACACACATTTAATCTCTACTTGTTGTCTAAACAAGGACGGGTGCTACTAAAACTCAATAATAGCCACTATCTCCAAATTACGGAAGACTTCACCAAATACTTACACTTGTAAAAAGTTAAGGCTCAACTCTTCATAGCTGCTAGGACCAAACCCCAACTGGAACCTGATGCACATGCCAACAAATAAAAAGATTAGACTTAACGCCTAGTGAGCTCAAGAGTTTCCAACATATAAAAATTAATCATTTAAAAGAAAGAATGCAGTTAAATTCATAATCTTTCAATTTGATATGTCTTACATATGAAAACGACTCATTTTCCAATAGAATGCAATTTATGCAAAGAACACCGATTTAAACGTTTTCCAATGCAAACTACTTCAAGGGCGAAAACACCAATATAAACCGCTCACTCATAAATTATGTTTAACCCCAAAACTCACTCAAAACGGGAATGGAAATTGAGCTCCCAATTCATAAAAGCGTAGATAAAGCTTAACTCCCGAAACACCCAAACACGGTGGTACATATTACCCAACTCATAAAATCATGGATAAAACCCATACATATAAAATGTCACCGAAAACATGGATACCCAAAATACAATACCCAAAATAACACCTTTCGGTGACGGGGAAGACCCGATTCCATCGAATGTGGCGGCACATAAAGATAAGCCACGTATCTATGTTATAAGCATAACTTCAAGGATAAACAACCATTGGCATCAACCCAAACAAGTCTTTAGCCAAGGTAGACATCAACCTTATCCAGGTCTTTAGTCGTAGCGGACATCAACTCAAACCGAGTCTTTAGTCATATCGGACATCAAATCAAACCGAGTCTTTAGTCATATCGGACATCAACTCAAACCGAGTCTTTAGTCATATCCAATAAAACCGACTTTTATGCCTATGGATCCATTGCATTACGGTCAAAACGTTACACGACTCAAAGGAATGACAACGCACTCAAATCATGTAATTCCCAAATAAAGTGCAACTAGGTACACCATACGACTGAGGCTCCTTAACGAGCTACCAAGATTGAACAAATGTTCCAAAGACTCCACCGAGTACAAATCAAGCCCCAAGAGGTTTAATAAACGTTTGGCTAAAACACGAGAGCCAATATGGTTACACAACCCAAAATACACATTTTCCCAAAATATTTGATTCTCAAATTATCATTGGCCTTCGGCCCAAAACCCAAAAGGTTTTTCATTTCTAAAATGTTCCCCAAAGTCGGGAATGACCCAAAACCAAAGGACCCATACCTTAGTACTTTTCAAAACATGTCGTTTCATGAAGGATGCATAAAAACCGACAAACACTTAAAGGTACATTTTTGACCAAACACCCATTTATGCAATAAATCATCAAAACACATTCTTTGCGACACATTTATCAAAATGTCCAAAAATCCCAAAATGTGTGCTATATAAATTTATAAAGTTAAACATTTTCAAAATAACCAAACTTATCAGCAGTTAACAATTTCATGTAAAACACATAACACTTTAAAATAAACATTTTGGCATGTACACCGTTTTAACAAATCAACTTGAACTCACCTTGCTAGATTTAGGCTAAATCTAGATTTTACCCCAACTTGAGCTCCCTTGAAGAGACTTGAATCCTCCAAGCCAAAAATCTCTAAAACCTAGATCCATACATTTTCAACCGTAAATAATCACATTCAACCCTTAGAATTGTTCCCCAAGTAATTACATGAACATTTCATCTTATACCCAAAAACCCTAATTTTCCATACTTGAAGAAGGAGAACATTACCTCAACTAATAACTTGAATCCACCAACCAAAACACATGTAGGTCTCCAAAACGAACCATAAGCTTCCAATCTTCAAATGATGAAAGGGCTAGATGGAATCCCCCAAGAGCTTGGTGCAGGAGATGAAAATGAAGGTTTTGTGGTTCATGATCCCAACTAGATTAGATGATGAAGAATCATGTGGTTTATGACAAAAACACTAAAAAATGAGTTAGGGTTCGTGGGAAAGGGTGAGGGATCAGTTTGGGAGAGAAAAGGAAGAGATTAGAAATGAGAAAGTGAGAAAAATGGCTGAAATCGCAACATTTAACAATCTGGTACACGCAGGCTATTGTGTCAGTGGCACAATCGCCAGAGATGTACTGCGGGCTCTCAGCCTTGGCGATTGTGCCAAGCTATTGTGCCCTCTGGCACAATCGCTGGCATAGTCGCCCGGGTGCCCCCGAACTCCAAAAATCCGACTTTTTCAACACCAAAACTCCCAATTTTCCGAGGGACTTTAAACAATACATTTTCCCAACAAAACCCCACTATTTATAAGTCACATAAACGTCCGGGTGACAATTACTTACCGAAAATTACGGGTGTTACAATCCTCCCAACCTTAAAGGAGATTTCGTCCTCGAAATTTAACTTTCCCAATTAACGATGCTCGCATAAAAGATCAACTCCACTCCACTTGCAGGAGCTACCCTTATAACTTTATGTCGGTCCTCTCGATAGGTGTCCCCTTGTGCGCTTCACACTTATATCCGAATGAACAATTAATTTACCACCGTAGCCTTTAACCCTGAGACTGCGGTTGCCTCCCAACCTTGGGCGACACGTACTACCTCTAGGGTAATTTGTGACCTCAACTTTAGACCGGCCAATTTACCTCAGAACCACATGATTATGAACCCAAAGCCATAGATCGACACCAAGCTCCCATGAATCCTCAGATTCCTACTGGTCCATCCTCAATATTGATAAAGATGTCCCTCCAAGGCGCACCAACACGTCCCTCGGATAACCGACTAACACAGATCCGGCTAACTAACAACTCCTTTCCAACCCAAAACTCAAAACGTTCCCTTACTAAGACCTTTATCACAACGGAAAACTTATACATATCGATGCTTAATCAACAACATCTAACCTTCTGCTAAGTTCCACCTCATAGAGGTCAATATTCCCAAGATCCAACGGGGTACTTCCAAGCATTCCCCCGATTCACGGACCTCAAGGAAACAAGTCGATGCCTAAACCAAACAGTTACATCAAAATGCGGATATCCCGCCCGATACTTCATTCCATAAGTATTGTCACATTAAGGTTGACACTTAACAGAAGGCTAATATTCCCAAATCTTACATCCCTAACAGACGGACCACAAAATTCCTTTGTCACGGAACCCATTAAGATGGTACTCCATCAACATATGCCACAATGTCGGACATACAAGCAACCCATTAATTCGAACCCAACTAGACGTAGATAATCATACAATACCTTATCCCGCAGGTTTTACCGAAGCATAGAGATCATCTCTTAATTAACTGGGGAACAAAATCTAATACCTCCACTATTCAAGCGTGACCCGATTCAGAAACTGAAACTCAATTCAAGATTGACCACGAGTCGGATCATCCGACGCTTCAAATCCCAAGGACTCCTCTAGTCCCTTAATTGCTACTCCTTACACGGTGGGGGGTTTAAATCTATAGCCCTAATGAGTTCAAGGTTTTTCAACCATTATGCCAATTTGAAATTTATACAACTTTCAAATACATAAGTTTTATAACGATTAACCGTACAATGAAAATACACTATCGTTCATCCGACATGTTTCAAAACTGGTTACCAACACTACACATATAAAATCAATTCCAAACTCATTTGATCAATGTTTACGCAAATAGAACGGTAATAAAAGGTGTGTAACAAAGTTTACACTATTAACATAAGAATAAAATCCTGCACCCCAACACGTGCGATAAATGTTTGTACAACCCCAAAAGAGAACTTCACGATTTTAACTTTAAAATTTTCCTCTTTAACCCAAAAAATGTTGCGGCATAAAATTTTCAACAAGTCCCATATGCATCAGTTTATTTCCCCAAAACTCAGTAAAGTGGTAGGGACGTACATAAATATCAAATCAAATTTAAACTTTGAGTTGCACAAATAAGGCACATTTGACCAAAATAGTAATTATAACGACTTGAAAACTGATGCTCGTTTAACGCATTGCGGAAAATTTCTAACAGTAAAATCAATAACTGAAACAACATAAATCCCTTATATGCTTACTCAAACCAACCGTATAATTTAATCCAATGCCAATAGTATACAATGATTGACATTTGTATAAAGCCCGAAGATAATTCACATAATAATGAAACTTCTCCAAAACAACACGAGGGACGACATCTATTAACAAAACTCATCGATTAACGCACCCAAGATGCATATGTACACGTACCCAGAATTTGCTTACGCGACGCAAAATGTCGTACAATAAGACACCATAAAACCAACTGAATTTTCATAAAACTCATTAACGCTAAAATCAAGCGGTGTCAAAACTTTCACTTCCCAACATAAAAGCATAAAACGTCAACACGTCAAAAAAATGTCAAAATTCTAAAACCACCCCGTACGATGAAGTGACCCCTTTCAACAAAACTTTCCCGCAAAACGTCGCAAAACAATATTCCATAAAATTCAACGCAACTCGTATAGACCCAAAATTCCCAAGGAAGTTCGGACTCAAAAACATGGGAACAACTCTTCCTTTAAAACCTTAACATACGTGGAGGAGATCCAATGTCAAGGTTAAAAATTCTACAGTTACTTGCCCAATGCCCCATATGCCATTAAAACACGGATCTTAAGATGTCCAAAAATAACGTTAAACACAAAACAGGGACAGAGAGATTTTTCAATATAAATTGCAACCACGTGCAATCAAAACAATTTCATGCAAGATTAAGCTCACAGTTCAAAATCTGATGAGTGTTAAATGCTTTACCAAGACTTCGTAACATAACTCACTTTATACTTTGAAAATGTGAGAAACAATTTATGCAAACTTATTTAGAAATAAATTTTGTGCATGAATTTGGTCGGCACTCAACATCTTAGGACCACGCTTCTCAATTCATACTACTGTCATCCGGATGCTTAATATCTCAAGACAATACTCGAATATTTCATCGGTTCACCTTATAATTTCTCCTCGACTAACATCAATTCCATAAGTCTAAGGTTCTACTCCAACCAATTGTCCTGACCCACAATGGTCAACTTCCTGCATTCATCATGTCCTAACCGTCACTCCAAAGTGACATTGCTATAAACTTCAACCCTCCTTAGATCACTCGCTTAGAAACTTTCTCACTACCCCAACAGTAATCATACCCAGGTAGTTCAAATACACACATGTAGCATGTAGGTTCACCATAACACTGGCCAGGTGTCATTATGAACATACCGTACAAGTTCATCCTTGCGACCCTCGACAAGTTTCCCGTTTCTAGCGACCCGATCAACTCCAAAATATCTTATCTTAAGGTTCCTAATATACAACTTCACTTACAATCACCTATAAAAATGCTAGTTTGAGTCTAGGCATCCAAAAATCAATACCTAATTCTCTCAAACTTAAGCTCTGATATCAACTTGTAACACCCTCAAATCTGGAAATAGCAACTAATTTTAAAAATTTTCTAAATACATCGATAAATGATACATCTCCAATCACAAATTTATTATTTAACCTCAATACACACATTTAATCTCTAATTGTTGTCTAAACAAGGACGGGTGCTACTAAAACTCAATAATAGCCACCATCTCCAAATTGCGGAAGACTTCACCAAATACTTACACTTGTAAAAAGCTAAGGCTCAACTCTTCATAGCTGCTAGGACCAAACCCCAACTGGAACCTGATGCACATGCCGACAAATAAAAAGGTTAGGCTTAACGCCTAGTGAGCTCAAGAGTTTCCAACATATAAAAATTAATCATTTAAAAGAAAGAATGCGGTTAAATTCATAATCTTTCAATTTGATATGTCTTACATATGAAAACGACTCATTTTCCAATAGAATGCAATTTATGCAAAGAACACCGATTTAAACGTTTTCCAATGCAAACTACTTCAAGGGCGAAAACACCAATATAAACCGCTCACTCATAAATTATGTTTAACCCCAAAACTCACTCAAAACGGGAATGGAAATTGAACTCCCAATTCATAAAAGTGTAGATAAAGCTTAACTCCCGAAACACCCAAACATGGTGGTTCATATTACCCAACTCATAACATCATGGATAAAACCCATACATATAAAATGTCAACGAAAACATGGATACCCAAAATACAATACCCAAAATAACACCTTTCGGTGACGGGGAAGACCCGATTCCATCGAATGTGGCGGCACATAAAGATAAGCCACGTATCTATGTTATAAGCATAACTTCAAGGATAAACAACCATTGGAATCAACCCAAACAAGTCTTTAGCCAAGGTAGACATCAACCTTATCCAGGTATTTAGTCGTAGCGGACATCAACTCAAACCGAGTCTTTAGTCATATCGGACATCAACTCAAACCGAGTCTTTAGTCATATCCAATAAAACCGACTTTTATGCCTATGGATCCATTGCATTACGGTCAAAACGTTACACGACTCAAAGGAATGACAACACACTCAAATCATGTAATTCCCAAATAAGGTGCAACTAGGTACACCATACGATCGAAGCTCCTTAACGAGCTACCAACATTGAACAAATGTTCCAAAGACTCCACCGAGTACAAATCAAGCCCCAAGAGGTTTAATAAACGTTTGGCTAAAACACGAGAGCCAATATGGTTACACAACCCAAAATACACATTTTCCCAAAATATTTGATTCTCAAATTATCATTGGCCTTCGGCCCAAAACCCAAAAGGTTTTCCATTTCTAAAATGTTCCCCAAAGCCGGGAATGACCCAAAACCAAAGGACCCATACCTTAGTACTTTTCAAAACATGTCGTTTCATGAAGGATGCATAAAAACCGACAAACACTTAAAGGTGCATTTTTGACCATACACCCATTTATGCAATAAATCATCAAAACACATTCTTTGCGATACATTTATCAAAATGTCCAAAAATTCCAAAATGTGTGCTATATAAATTTATAAAGTTAAACGTTTTCAAAATAACCAAACTTATCAGCAGTTAACAATTTCATGTAAAACACATAACACTCTAAAATAAACATTTTGGCATGTACACCGTTTTAACAAATCAACTTGAACTCACCTTGCTAGATTTAGGCTAAATCTAGATTTTACTCCAACTTGAGCTCCCTTGAAGAGACTTGAATCCTCCAAGCCAAAAATCTCCAAAACCTAGATTCATACATTTTCAACCGTAAATAATCACATTCAACCCTTAGAATTGTTCCCCAAGTAATTACATGAACATTTCATCTTATACCCCAAAACCCTAATTTTCCATACTTGAAGAAGGAGAACATTACCTCAACTAATAGCTTGAATCCACCAACCAAAACACATGTAGGTCTCCAAAACGAACCATAAGCTTCCAATCTTCAAATGATGAAAGGGCTAGATGGAATCCCCCAAGAGCTTGGTGTAGGAGATGAAAATGAAGGTTTTGTGGTTCATGATCCCAAATAGATTAGATGATGAAGAATCATGTGGTTTATGACAAAAACACTCAAAAATGAGTTAGGGTTCGTGGGAAAGGGTGAGGGATCAGTTTGGGAGAGAAAAGGAAGAGATTAGAAATGAGAAAGTGAGAAAAATGGCTGAAATCGCAACATTTAACAATCTGGTACACGTAGGCTATAGTGCCAGGCTATTGTGTCAGTGGCACAATCGCCAGAGATGTACTGCGGGCTCTCAGCCTTGGCGATTGTGCCAAGCTATTGTGCCCTCTGGCACAATCGCTGGCATAGTCGCCCGGGTGCCCCCGAACTCCAAAAATCCGACTTTTTCAACGCCAAAACTCCCAATTTTCTGAGGGACTTTAAACAATGCATTTCCCCAACAAAACCCCACTATTTATAAGTCACATAAACGTCCGGGTGACAATTACTTACCGAAAATTACGGGTGTTACAGGTGGGGGGGGGGGTCTGTCAGAGATCGCTGGCGTAAGATTTTTTGAGGTGGTCAAATTGTGTCTGCATATATATATAGGGGCAGGTTCAAACGAGAAGGTAGTCAATTTGCGAGAAGGCGAGAAGGAATAAGAGCCACATAATTTATTAATTAAAAAATAGCATAAATAAATTATTTTTTTAAAAATTAGGATAATTACAATTTGAATTAGATAAATCCTTAAAAATCTCATAATATCTTTTAAATTTATTTATTTTTTAATTTTAATAAATTCATAAATTTTTTTATCAAATTTATATTATTATTTTCTAGATAAAATCATAATTTTCATCAAATATCACATGTGATATCCATAACTAATTCATTATTTATTTCACCATTTTTTTCTCTATTTTTTAGATTTACGTTTTGATTCACATGTGATTAACTTCGTTTAACATGTGATATATTATTATGTATCACATATGATCCCACTAAGTGGATTTTTATAAATATCACATATGATAATATATGTCTGAATATAAATGACGCATAATCACATGTGATAATATTTACATCACAAAAAGATCTATAAATATAAATATACATAATCACATATGATTAACTAAAATATATACAATTATCACATGTGATAATATTTACATCACAAAAAGATCTATAAATAGAAGTATACATAATCACATATGATTAACTAAAATATATACAATTATCATATGTGATAATATTTACATCACAAAAAGATCTATAAATATAAGTATACATAATCACATATGATTAACTAAATATATATATATATATATATATATATAATTATCACATGTAATAATATGATATGTGATATGCATAAATATTCATATAATGATATCACGTGTGATATTTGGTTAAAATTGTGAATTTTTTTTTAATTAAAAGTATATTTAGAAAAAAAAAGTTAATAAATAAATTAATAAATAATTGAAATTACAAAACAAATAAATCTAAAAGATATAATGAGAATTTTAAGAATTTATCCAATTTAAAATGATAATTATCCTAATTTCTAAAACTATTTTTTATTTATGGTTTTTTAATTAATAAATTATGTGGCCCACATTCCTTCTCGCCTTCTCGCAAATTAGTTTGCTTCTCGCATGATCCTCCGTATATATATAACATATCCGCTAGATTTCTCCTTGATTGATCCGCATTAAAAGTGTAGTTAGAAACATATGACGAAGTACCATCGACTTTCTTTTGCTCCCCTAGTGTATGGGAATTGCTGCTGTTGAAATACCCAGAAGTAACAAAAATGAAGAACACATGAACAGAAGCCTCACATAGACAGTACTAAGTATAGAATACTTTAATATACACTACATCCATCATTATTTGATTATAAGAGTAAATGCACTGATAAGTTATAGTGTCTAAACCCAAATGTTTCATGCTATCACACGAAAGGTCCTATTCCATCAACAATCAAAGCCAAACTTAAGATCTTCATAAAAAAGATTGCTACCTGGAGTTGGAACTTGAACGTCGGCTGTGGAGACCGAGACTAGACTCTGGAGTTAACCTTGAACAGTTGTCGCCGAGAGGAACCTGAACGTCGATTTGGTGTGCGTGAGCAGCGTGTGGGTCTGTACTGTGGGTGTCGAGAGGAAGTGAGGAACTTGAAGTCTTGAACAGTCGTCGCCGACCAAGACTGCATCCAAGAGGGAACTGGGAAGCGGGAAGCCAAAGGGGGGAAAATTAGGATTTAGGGATTTGGGTTGGGCTGATTCTGATTCTGATTTCTGAATGTTGGTATGGGCTTTTAATCTTTTATATAATATATAAATATATAATCATTATATACACATATTATATTTCGGGCCGGGCCGGGGCGGTGAGTAACGTCCCCGTCCCCGTTAACATCCCCGATAGTATCCACGATCCCCGCCCCGTCCCCGATAAGAAGTCCCCAAACCCGACCCGAAATGTTCGGTTTTTGGTTTTCACCATCGGGTTCGGTTTTTTTTGCCATCCTTAGGTCGGAGCCATCTTGGAGTCTGAAGTGGACTTCCCCTCAAATTTCAAAAATAAAAATTAATATAGTTCTAAACCTTTATTATCTACTTAAAATTTTATTTATTTATATCAATTTCTTCTTTTTCTTCCTTTATAAATGTAAAGTTTTTTAAAGGTTCTAAAATAACCACGTTACTTTATCGAATGCACACCTTCTTTACGATAAATTGCATGTATTTTTAAAGGTTTTTCTTATTTATTTGGTTATCTACACACATCTTGTATTTGTTTGTATAAATATAAACATAGTTATATTGTTTAGGTCCCTCATGTTTTTCAATTCTTCTTTTGAGCTATTTTTTTAGGACAAGTACTTAATTAAAAAAACAAATATACTTAAAATGGCTTTCCCCACCTTGAAATCGTGAATTTTCTTTAAAAAATTAGGCACCCCTGGATAAATTTTCTAACTCCACCCCTTGTATATATAAGGAGGATATCATATTATTGTTAAGGTTTTTTACTCATTTTTTTCATATATTTTTCATTTCACATTGTTGTCAATCATATAACTTAAAAGCCCCAAAACCTCTCTTTAAGCTTTTTTTTATAGATTTTTTCAAACTTTTTAAATCTCCATATTTTAACTTTCTATCATTTATGTTCGTGTTTATAATAATCAATATATTATAATTTATACAAATAAGTATTTATTTTTATCAAGAAAATATTATTACTGCAACACCCGTAAATTTTGCTTATGCATTGGGGATGTACATACATTCGATGTATACTTATTCTCTCCTAGATTCATACGATGTTCTCTCTTGTGTGAAATTCGTCAAGCTTAAGTGTTTAAGATTTAGAATTTGAAGGCAAACTCAGTGACTTACGCGGGCTGCCGTGCGGTTTGGAAACCGCGGCCAAAGCCGCGTAACTCACTGGAAGTTTTCGGGTCAAGGACACACGCGGCTTATGGCACGACTCCATAGCCGCGCCCAAAACCGCGGGAAGGCTTCTGCAGGACAAATACGGGATTTTCCCCCTTTTTCCCATTGTTTTGCATTTTGGAGCTCTTGATGTGCGATTTTGGAGAGCTAAAAGGTAGGGTTTCCCCTCCCTTCATTCATTGCTACTAAATGCAAGATTCTTATGCATTTATTTGGTTGGTTTAGGTTGGTGGTGGTGTTTAAGAGCTTTGTGATTGAAGTGTCAAGTTCTTTCCAAAACTCTACCCTCAAGTGTCATTATCTACGGTTTCCTATAACCTTACAAGGTGAGTTTCTTAACCTTTGCTCTACATATTTACTTGAGTTATGTGCTATAACTTTCACCTACATCTCTTAATCATATATTGAATTTGTTAGTGTTCTTGTTTGAACAAGTTTGTGTTTTCAACAAACACAATAACGATGTTTCTCCATTATTTTAATCTAAAGTTGTGAGATCTTCGAAAGAGAGTGTTAGAAGAAGCACATAAGTCACGTTACTCAGTACATCCAGGAACCAACAAGATGTATCGAGACCTGAAGCAAATTTACTGGTGGCTGGGTTTAAAGAAAGATATAGCTTACTTCGTTGAGCAATGTCTAACGTGTTTGAAGGTGAAAGCGGAGCATCAAAGACCGTATGGGAAACTGCAACCGTTGGAAATACCGGTGTGGAAGTGGGATGAGATCGCGATGGACTTTGTTACTGGGTTGCCGCGATCACCTAAGGGGCATGACGCCATTTGGGTGATAGTGGATCGACTCACGAAATCTGCTCACTTCTCTACCGTTCAAGGAGACATACCCATTGGAGAAATTGGCTAGGTTGTACATTGATGAGATTGTATCCAGACATGGAGTACTGTCATCTATTGTGTCGGATCGGGATGCTCGGTTCACGTCATCATTTTGGAGAAGTCTGCAAAAGGAGTTAGGCTCACAACTCAAGCTGAGTACGGCTTATCACCCGCAAACCGATGGTCAGAGTGAGAGAACCATCCAGACGTTGGAAGACATGCTTCGAGCCTGTGTCATTGATTTTAGGGGTTCGTGGGAAACTCATCTGTCGTTGATAGAATTTTCTTATAACAATAGTTACCATGCTAGTATTCAAGCAGCTCCGTTCGAAGCGTTGTACGGACGTAAGTGTAGAACACCATTATGTTGGAATGAGGTGGGTGAAAGACAGCTAGTCAGACCGGAAATTGTGCAAGTGACGGCTGATAAGGTCAACCAGATTCGAGAAAGGTTAAAGGTAGCTCAAAATCGTCAGAAGATGTACGCCAATAAGCGAAGGAAGCCGATAGAGTTTCAAGCGGGGGACAAGGTTATGTTAAAAGTCTCGCCTTGGAAGGGAGTAGTTCGTTTCGGCAAGAAAGGCAAGTTGAGACCGAGGTTTGTTGGACCGTTTGCTGTCTTAGAGCGGGTTGGGGAGGTAGCGTACAAGTTGGATTTACCCGTGGAATTGCGAGGAATCCATCCCACGTTCCACGTGTTGAATCTGAAGAAATGTTTGGCAGAAAACGATGTCGTTGTACCATTGGAGGATATCCAAGTAGATGAGAAAATCAACTATGTTGAGGAACCGGTGGCCATTCTGGACCGCAAAGTGAGGAAACTGAGGAATAAGGAAATTCAACTGGTGAAAGTGCAATGGCAATTTCATAAAGGACAGGAAGCAACTTGGGAACTAGAGTCGGACATGAGGTCCCAGTACCCGAGTTTGTTTAGCGAAGAGATTCCAGGGACGGAATACTTTTGAGGGGGGAGTATTGTAATAACCGGGTTTAAGTTTTAATTTTTAAAGTTGGGTGTTGAGTTGACCAAGACTCAAAGTTGAAGGAGGCTAGATGTAACATGGAAATAAAAAGGGTTTTACCCTAGGGATCTCTCTAATTCATTATTGGCGGCTGGAAGTAAAGGAAGAGGGAGAGTATTTGGGCGATTTCGGGTAGAGCAAGGGAAGGATCGTCATTTTTGGATTTTAAGCATCTTCTTTAAGGTAAATCTTCCCTAATCTCATTCTTGTATTTGGATTGTAAGATGGTATTGTTCAATTTCTGTTTCTTTTACGCTCTGAGATTAGATTTGGGGATTGTTAATCTCTTAAGGTTTTGACCTCTGTTTTGGTCTGAGGATTTGGGGCAAGCAAGGGGGTGTAAACTTTAGTAGATTTAATCTTTAGGTTTCGTTGATGTTTTGGGCGGTAATCGCTGGTTAATTAGCGACCCTGGGGACTCAGTTCCTACCAGGGAAGCTGTGAGAAGGAAACCTGTCTCGGGGATTGGTGACCGGGAGACCCCGGGCTGTAGGGGTCGGGCGGCACCTGGGGTGTGACCTCGGGGGGAGTTAGGTGTGACCCTGGGGGGAGTTGGGTGTAACCCGGGGGACCCCGGGAGGCGGGGGAACCCGGGAGTGGGGAACAACCCGGGCGTGAACCCCGGGAGATGGGGCACCCGACGGTTATGTGGTCCGGGAGTTCAGGAACCCGGGCGTGAACCCCGAGAGTCGGGGCCCCCGAGGGGGGGGGGCTGTAACCCGGGAGTCGAGTACTGTCTTAACTAAGTTTACTCTTAGAGTCTAAAATTTGTATCTTCTAGGTGTGCATTTTTGTGAGTAGGAGCGTTCTATTGAGAGTGAGAAACGGTGTTCGTCAACCAGGTGAGTGTTCTGAATTAAACCTTTTATTATCAGAAGTTTATGAATGATTATTTAAAGTTTTGATTTAATTATGTTGGCATATTCATGTTGAATTTATTTAAGCGTGTTTTTATAAATTGTCAATAATTAAATGTATGCATACACTATATCCGGATGATGTGACCTAAGTCGGGGAGTGTAGCCCGCCTGCTCGTACCGGGGAGTGTGGCCCGTTTATGCCATTGGGGGTGTGTCCCAAAACAAGGCAGTGCGAGTCAGACACGCCGTATTCGACAGTAGTGTTGGTCGGTAGCGTGAATTACTCATGAGATGTTTATAAATTTTGTTTTGAAATGAAGGTTGATGTTGTATTGTTTCATAAACTGTTAGAGGGGACTCACTAGACCATCGGTCTAACCCTCGCTCTTTCAAATCTAAAAATCTTTTTCAGGCGGGCGTGAACTAGGAAGAATTGATAAGGGCAAAGAGAAGGTGTAGCGGGAGTTTGCTAGAAGACCGTCACCTTAGTTTATCTTTCTTTAAATCTTAGTTGTGTAATAGGTTGTCGTTGCAAACCTTGAATTAAATTGTAAGCTTGGGGCCGGTTTGGCATGAAATATTATGATGATTTTATTATTATTATTATTAATAGTCTTGGTGGGTTGTTATAATTGTATACATTTTGATGTTTGTATGGGATTTAGTAAAATTTAAACTCTTTGGTGTACAGGATTTTTCAGGGTAGAAAGCAGGAGACCACACCGTTGTATTTGGTGTACCACTTCATGCACTATATACCAACCCAAAATCACACAAAAACTCAAAAGAAATCAGGAGAGTAAGGAAGTAGAAGTGGAACATATCATCAAGAAAAAGGTCAAGGTTCGAGTTCGACCTCTTGATTTGACGATTATGGGTAAGTAATTAAGTCTCATGTTTGATTTCTTGTTTATGGATTGGGTTCTGATGGTAGGCATCGTTGGCCGGACAATCGACGCCGGATTTTGACAGCAGCTGTTAAATCTTAGTATGATGACTATGATCGTTGAGGATTACTTAGTAAGCAACTACGTTATAAAGAATCTATGTATGAATCCGTGCAAAACTCTTTTAGGATGCGTTTGGTTTGCGGGAATGGATTGGATTTCAAGTAAGGATTTGGATATGGAGGGATTTGAAATCCCGACCCATTGCAAAGGAATTCCAAATCCATCAGGTAAAGGATTTTAAAAAGGTCAAAGGATTTCAAATCCGGTCAATAATATCCATTCCTACAAACCAAACACAGGATTGGAATGGATTTGAAATCCAAATCCCTCCAAATCCATTCCAATTCTGCAAACCAAACACACCCTTATTTATTTCATCAATCTAAACAATGTAACACTTTCCACATAAATATTTATTTATGTTGATTTGATATTTTTCTTGTTGTCGTGGCTTTTCATGTAAGACGAGAGACCTAATAGAAATGTCAAGTCCCCTTTTTAATTTGATTATTTTCAATGATCTTTGGTTTATGGTAGTGAAATGGGTACTCCCCTGTAAACTTGAATGCTATCAGATTATGTCGGATTATAGGCGTATTCTTTTTTATCGCCTTGTGCATCTTTTTGGTTTAAACACATCCCACTGCATTGCGCGGGTACATAACTATATATATATATATATATAGAGAGAGAGAGAGAGAGAGAGAGAGAGAGAAAGAGATAGAGGGAGGATCATACGAGAAACAAACTAACTTGCGAGAAAACGAGAGAAGGAATATAAGCCACATAATCTATTAATTAAAAAATATCATAAATGAAAAATGAAAAATAATTTTAGAAATCAAAATAATTACCATAATTTAAATTGGATAAATCTTTAAAATTTTCATTATATCTTTTAGATATATTTATTTCAATTAATTTATAACCTTTTATCAAGTTTTATATAATTTTTTTTCCAAGATAAGCTTTTAATTAAAAAAAATCATAATTTTAATCAAATATCACATGTGATATTCATAATCAATTCATTATTTTTTTCTCTATTTTCTAGATCTATGTTTTGAATCACATGTGATTAGGTATCACGTCTATTACGTATCGCATATGATCCACTAAGTAAACTTTTGAACATATCACATATCATATTTATCACATGTGATAATTGTAGATATTTTAGTTAATCATATGTGATTATGTGTTTTTATATTTATAGATCTTTTTGTGATTTAAATACTTTCACATGTGATAATGCGTCATTTATATTCAGACGCATATTATCATATGTGATATGTACAAAAATTCATATATTGGATCATATGTGATACATAATCGATCATATGTTAAACGAAGTTAATCACATTTGATTCAAAATGTGGATCCAAAAAATAAGGAAAAATGGTGAAAAATATAATAAATTGATTGTGGATATCACATATGATATTTGATGAACTTATGATTTTTTTTTATCAACAGTGTATCTAGAAAAAAAAAATTACATAAAAATTGATAAAAAAAAATTATGAATTTATCAAAAATTAAAAAATAAATAAATTTAAAAGATGTAATGAGATTTTTAAGAATTTATCTAATTCAAAATGATAATTATCCTAAAATTATTTTTAGAGCAAATTACATTTTTGGTTCTTGTGGTTGCCACTCATTATCAACTTTCGTCCCTCTTTCAAAGTAATTACACTTTTGGTTATTGTGGTTGCCATTTTATTTCACTTTTGGTCCCTATGACTAACTCTAATTAAAATAGTTAGTTAATTTAAGGATATTTTAATCCATTTACCTTTTTCTTTTTCTTTTTTTCTTTTTTTTGTTTTTAGTAGAGTACTAGTTGTGTACTCGCGCAATGCGGCGGGATGTAATATTTTTCTAAATGGCGGGAGGCGAAGCAATGAACTCAAACCTCAAGCTTTTAGAAGCCACGACGAGGTCGACTTTTTTCAAGGTGACTTTTGACAACAAATTTGTAATTATGTATACATACACATGTCTTTACTAATATTCAGTGAGTCAATATTATTAGCAATTCAAATTAGATTATATATACTAAAAACCCAAAAGTAAACACAAAAAAGTAAGAAAAATCAAATATAACGTCACAAAAACAGTGCATTGGACCATGACATGCCAAAGGTTTAAAACAGTGATGCAAACTCACTAATTAGGAATAGGCATTTAACAACAATAACATTATAATTTTTATTACATTTAAAATGTAAGAAAAAATCAACCCTTACAATTACAAAATTAGCCTTTTCAAAAATATGTTTTTAGATACATTGTCTAAATCTAATACTAAAATACACCAGAAGAACCCTAGAAAAAATTTATAAAACAAATCATGGAGCGTAATGTTGAGAAAGATCAACCCAATAGTTTGTTGTAGATTATGATTTACTTTTCCATTGAGAGGAAGGTAAGGTTGATGGCACAAGAAGCTACCACGACAACCAAATTCATCTGCTCATTCTCCAACAAACACAAATTACAACACATCAACAAATTCCAACAAATATATGAGCACAACACGGATATATGAAAAGTTATACAACTGTTAGGGGTTGTTCACTAAAAACTTACCTTGGTAAGCACTTACCACTTCAATTACCTTACCAGGTGAACATAACAAAAACCGAAAATCTTACCCGGTAAGAGGGAATGCAAGTATCGGGAGTGTTACCCGGTAAGTGACGGTCTCATACCCTGGCAATGCAACGGGATGTAAAATTTAAGAAAACTTAAGAGAGAATGCATAGTACAGATTTGTGAAAGAATCATACCTTTGAATTTGGAGATCTGTCGGCAGCTTCTAGGATGTGTTGCCATGGAAAGAAATGGGACGGTGAAAGAAATGAGAATGGGGAGGTGAATCTAATAAGGTTAAACCGGTGCACAGAATTTCGCACATGCATTCTTTGTTGTTGATCCCAATTCTTTAAGAAAACTTAAGAGAGAATGCATAGTACAAATTTGTGAAAGAATCATACCTTTGAATTTGGAGATCTGTCGGCAGCTTCTAGGATGTGTTGCCATGGAAAGAAATGGGACGGTGAAAGAAATGAGAATGGGGAGGTGAATCTAATAAGGTTAAACCGGTGCACAGAATTTCGCACATGCATTCGTTGTTGTTGATCCCAATTCTTTTTTAATCCTAAAAAGTTGTACCAGTTTTCAAACAAAATTAAAATTTGGTAGACATGACCAACCAGGATGTAACCTTTTGGGGTACAAAACTGCATCAATTGCAAAACTGCAACAGTTACATGGTTGTACATTGCAAGGGTTCTGATCGACAGGGAGCTTTAGTCTTGATGTGACCCTATTTTACTTCATCAAATAAGATCACAAGAGATAACAAATCAAAAGCAAACATGGACTTGAAATAGAAAGCGTGTAAATTCAAACTCTTACCATGGTCAAACCAACAGATAGATCTGCAATGAAGGTGTCATCGGTTTCACCACTGCAAAATCATAAGGCAATCATTAGCAGGGGATTCAATCCATTCACCATATATATATACTCGCTGTCTACCCGCGCAATGCAGCGGGATGTAAGAGTTTCTCTTAAACAAAAGAATATTAGATGACAATTTGTTAAAGAGAACCAAATTTTATGTTTCAACAAATTAGATTCATAATCTTCTCTTTTCATAGCATTCATTATTAGTTACACGATAAACAACGTACTATAGTTATCAAAAGGCCATTGACCTTGTGATATCAATCGTTTGTCAAAAAAGGCTTACCTTCATATAAGAGATGCAAGAACCAAGAATTTTCATTAAAAATATTTGAATTTTATGTTTGAAAAAAAAAAAGAAATTACAGGTAGTGGTTGAACATGACTTGTTGAATTTATTGTTTTTTTTATTAAACCTGTTTAATTCAAAATAGACAAAATTGAATTGGTTACCATTTTTATTTGATAGTAGGAGCACTTAGCTCTAATTTGTAACGCCTTTAAACACAAGAGATAACTATCGTATAACCCACTTGTACCCTCTCAATCTCATCAAAGTAGCTATGCAGTACAAAGTTGGAGCGATACAATAATAGTGTTCTTAAAACCGGTTTAAAGAAGGAAAGGGAGGAAAAGAGAAAGAAAGTAAAAAATACTCGGTGTTCTTGAAGCTTTTTGAGGGGAGAAAAAAACGAAATAGAAGAAAAATATTGATAAGTTATCTCTCAAAATTTCCTTCCAAAGGTTAGAGGAGAGGGGCCGTTTATCCAAAATTTCCACAAAGTGATTTTAAAATACCTATGAAGAGATAAATAACAGTGTTGGGATTCCTTTCTCACAAAGTGAATTTAAAATAGTTGTAAATAGATAACTAAGGGGTCGTTTATCCAATTCTTACCCGGTAAGCATCTACCAGTAAGATTCTAACACTTTCAGTTAACTTAACGAAATCTATTAAAACGACAATGTATGTAACATTTTTATCCGGTAAGCGCTAACCGGGTAAGAGTCGTCAATCTCACTTACCGGATAAGACTCTTAATCCTTGTCATATTTATTACATGACTGTTGTATGAACTTTGAGAATCATAGATGTATTCCTTCATGGTCCTTCACCTTCATTTAACTTGGTTATTTATAGCAGCCATTATTTAATTTAAGTAATAATACCATCATTTATCAACACACATATATGCCAATGTGTAATGGTATTAATGCACATTTCTTATCCAAAGTTGAGTACAAAAGCCAAAGAAATGCAAATGGCTAAAATTTGCATCATAATTGAAGGTCAAAAGGAAGAAAAGAAATGTCAAAGAAAAAAAACAGATGAACTAATCCTAAATTGTGCTGTAGGAAATAAGCTCAACAACTTTTAAAAAAACGAAGACTAATAGGTACAAAATATTAATAATTACACCAACAAAATCAAGGTCTGTTGTACATAATCTTAGTACATGTAAATTGAATTTGGTAAAAATAAGACTAAATCGCATCAAAAGAAGGCAAGCACAGGTACGTTAAACACAATTTAGGATATATCCACAAAAAATACAAACTTTCAAAAGCTCAAAAAGATCATCAAACCAAATAAAAACATAAATGGAAGAATGGAAACAAACTTACAACCATACCCAATTTTATTGCACCAAAATAATTCCCAAGGTGTATTAAGGCAGTAGGTTCCATACACAGGTCTCTTCTGTTAAACACAGTTTACATTTAAGAAAAAAGAATTAAACATGGCTAAGACCTGAAAAAAAATGAATGGATACATTACTTGAAGTGGTACATGGATTGTTTAAAGAATCATCGATACTGAAAATTGAAGGGAGAAATTACTTGAAGTGCTAAATGGGGTACTTCAACACTTTAAGAAAGTTTAATACTCACAGATTCCCCAAGCAAATGAATCTACATGTTGTATACCAACATTAAGAAACCCAACTGCACACAAACGATTTTTCCAACCTGAACCTATCACCTTCAAAAACATTTAAGACTATAAATACTTATTAGGTGTTCTTATTTTATTTCATGGACTAAAGTTTAAAAAAAACGTCTGTAAAACTCAGTAAGTGTCGTCTCTCATGCTTCACATGGTGAAATTTTAGGTTGGGCTAATTTTCTTGATATTTTATCCTAGAGCATAAAATTCTAAATACTAAGGTATTGTGATCAACATAGCCAAAGCTAGGTAAACATACTCCATCTAGAACTCAACTATTAGTTCCACTACACTTGAGAGAAAAAAGAGCAAGTAAGACAAGAAACAAACCATCTCCTTTTGAAGACATATGATTTGTGACCAAACTTGTTCCTTCAGCAATAATATTTTTTACATCAGATTTTGATTGGTCCTGGATAAACACATTTTAAAATGGTATATGTTAGTTGTTTTGCATTGCATTTAATATTGTACAGTATATACCTCAAAACCTTCATTGAGATGCAAAGCCAGTCATCAAAGTTAACCTATTTAATATTTTTTTGTTAATCAACCGCTGTCGATAAAAGTTAACCTATTTATTAAGGACTGATTCTACCATGGGTTCCAAAATTGGTTACAAGAATAGTAGAGATTGATCAAAATGTGAGAAGAAAAAGTGATCGTACCAAGACCAAAAGCGAAAGATGGATGCTACCAACATACCACCCAAATGATTCTACCATGGGTTCCGAAATGGATTCCTTTCTCCTCTCAAATTAAATATCATAAAACATTTAAAAACCTAAAAATAAAACAAACAAAATTATAATAGTTGGTTAGGAAGTGATAGACTACCATATAGAGGATCTGCAAAGAAGACATGGAACTTGCTCATATAGTAACTATAATGAACGCAGAGGAGAAACGATCTTTAAGAGTACATTTACCGTGTACTCTAGAGAAACAGAAATCATGAAAGGTCAATTGATACCTGATTAAGAGAAGCATATGAGTCCTCAGGAGCGTATGAATGGTATACCTGCAAACATGAAAATCGATTGAAAGGAGCAAATAGAAATCACAATCGATCGAAAGGAGCAAACCAGAGGGATGAAAATATTTCGGTATTCATTTCCAATAGGTATGAGTAAAATAACCTTATCAGAGAAAAAAAATCTTTATGTTCGTTATCACTATAATTCATCTACATTTTCCGTCTGAGATGTCTTTCAAAGAAAACATATATCTTTTGGTTGATACCTAACTGTTAGAATTCTTGTGTTAGAGAAACTCATACAGTTCTTGGTGCATATTATACTATGATTATGGTCAAAGAGGGAAAAGGCTTCGACATGGGAATTGTATCCTACTAAAAATCACCAATAAGCCTACCCTCAGATGAGTTAACACTAAAAAAACTCTATGTTTGGTTTTCATATTAGCAATCATCTATATAAGCATAAATCAATGTGGATAATCCCAATAAGCCGGTCATAACTTCCAATTGAAACCCTTTCAAATTCATCACATGCTCTTACTCAAAGAAAACCAGGAGAACAACAATGGAAGGGATCAACATAAAACCCCAAAAACTCTTATTTTCCATAGTGAAATAAAAAATGCAGAATGCTTTTGCAAGGTTGATAAACCACTAAAAGAAATGGTTTACATACGTAAACAGGATAGAAAAAGAAAAAAACATGATGGATAAGGACATCTGAAAGACCTTGAGGTGGTTATTTGCAAGAGCGGGTGGTCGTCAAATGGGATGGCAATTTCAGACGGTCAATCTAGCGCAAACCTGCATAAAGGATAAAGAAAAGCCTCACAAATGTTTCATAAAAACGATTTCCTTTTATAAAATTTTATTCATTTGAACAAATCACGTAAAATAGAGATAAATTACACAAAGAGTAAACAAAGATGGAGACCAAAATCAAATAGAAAAATATCAGTTACAACTGAAAAAAATAAAAGATGGAGGCCAAATCTCCAAAGGGAAAGAGCTGAAGTTGAATCTGGCAAAACAACTTGAAACAACAAAACCATCTCGAGACAAGCAATAAAATGTTGTATAATGCAAAAGAATACTTAAAAGGAATGATAAAGAGAAAAATTACCAATGAGAAATGGGAATGTAAAGCCAAATGATACCTGAGAGATTGTTAGATCCTTTCCAATGTGAAATGATTTGGGTTAATGAAATCAATTGTTTTTTTCTGTTCGTCCTTGAACAATTCATCATTGAACTAAAGTTGTTGCTACAAGTCTACCAATTGACATGTTTTTATATAAATGTTATTGAAAACCTTTTAGAGTGCAAAAAGAGAGATTTGGGGTAAAACCCCACTGCTAGTCTACAAAGTAGACTCCAAACACATAGAATAAAAGGCTTAAAGAAAAGGTAAAAATAAATCTAATGCCATTGGAATAAACCTTACCTCTGGTTGTATGTCGTTGAATGCTTTGGTTCCTCACCTTCACACTTTGGCTTCCATTTTCAAGGTTCCTCAAATGCCAGAGAATGCTACCCAACAAAGATACCTTGAAAATGAACACATTTTTTTTGATATATGAGTATTCAAAAACATATATGAAATATATAAGGTTTCCATATCTTTGAATCAAAAGCATAAGAGATTGTAGTAGCAAAGACACATGCTTTGTCTAGAAACACCATGACCAGAATGGAGCACTAATTTTGATAAAAAAACACCACTTATACGTATGCATAAGTGAAGATACATAGCATTTTGATATAAAAAAACAGACCGTAAAGAGAAGATACATAGTATAGAGCGTGAAATCCAGACCATGAAAGTTCTGAAAGAGAAGTTGTGAATGACAAATCCCAAACAAATCAAGCTAAATCTCAATCAAAGATGAACAATTAATAAGAACTAGAGAGAGAGAGAGTAGAGAGAGAAATTAGATCTTGAATTCCGTACGTCTCTGAAATATTACAATAGAGTTCTTACAAAATTACAAGACTTAAAACCTATTTATACCCACAAGTCTAACAAAGACTTAACAACTAAGGAAACAAATACAACTTTGACTATTTTGACTTTGACAATGTTGACCTTACAACTTTGACTTTCTAATTAAATCTTGGATACAATATTTAGACTTAACAATCTCCCCCTTTGCATTCAAGATTTAATAAAAATTTTACACTAATCTTCAACTTTTGATTCTTCAGTTTTTATCTCTTGAACTTTGAATCTTTAACAACCTTCAGTCTTTCAGCCTTTGAAGAATCTTGAAAAGTCTTTTTCACTTTGTAGCTTTGAAAGTCAACATGTCTTGATCACGAAACAGAATTCTTGAAACTCCTTTGAAACTTCAACTTTGAAACATCTTTGAAAACTTTTGAAACAGCTTCTTTGAAAACTTGTATCTTCATCTCAGAAATCTCTGATCAGTCTTCAGAAAATCAAACTTTCTCGAATTATCTGAATTTGACTTTGAATTATCTTTCTTCAGAATCTTTTTGAATCTTCTTGCTCCAAACAAACTTTCATCTGTCTTGAAACTCAAATTTCTCCAACTTTCAGTCTTTTTCACTTTGAACTTTCTTCATGACTTTGAAATTGAATCTTTGTAAAATTCTCCCCCTTTTTTATGATTGTGAGCATCATGATCATCAAAACTTCTTCAATTTCAGCACTGGCTTTGATTTCCCCCTTTGTAAAGAGTAACAATCCCCCCTTCATAATAAGTTGACATTCTCCGCCCGTTGATCTGATTATCCGTCAATTCATGAAATGTATATATCTGAATCTTTTCAAATTCAGACATAATTAACAATGTAGCCCTGATTCAACAGATGAAATAGTTAAAATGCCTGTAAGAAGCATGGAGCCACTTTGTACATCAAATGTACATTGGAAAGGAGCTTTTGTGATGTTCACTCCCCAGGGCTTCCATTCAATCATCGAAAAACCACAAAGGAATTTTCTATGAATGTTATGACAAGAAAACTTATTCCTTGTGTGCTCGTGAAATTGTAGAAATGATTGAAGCTACTTAAGTTTTTACAGGCTCAAATTGTGTAAACTGTTGAGACAGCAACAGATATTACACGGACTCAATGTGCATGAAAGAGTTGCGAAGGTGGGCCAACTTTCCTTGTTTTTCAATATCTAAACCTTCCGAGTGAAGATTAGATAGCAAATGTGTTGCGTCCCCAAAGAAAATGAAACATTTCTTTTTCGAGAAAGAAACGAGTGGCTGGTGGGGTTAATGCAAGAGTTGGCATGGGCTCACTGCCTTTTTCAATGATGGTCACCAAAGAATGTGAACCAATAAGTAGATGTGGCTGCCCGACTCAGAAAGAAGTTGGTGCAGAGTTCTGATATTCTTTTAACTCTGTTCTCACACCCTCTTTCTTTTTAACATTAAAGCTCACTTCTAACCAAACTCTCTTTTCCTTTTTTCCGCTCAGCACAATGAGAAAAACTCAACCGGATGAGTTATCTCCCCCACTCTTTGATTTTGACCCCTCCCCCCTCAATCACTCAAGGATAACTTCCTGGGTAGGAAACACAGGTTTACGTGAATCCATGGAAGTTCTGTTTAAGCTCACACATGAATCCCATGTAAGTTCTAAAAAGAATAGTTGCTCAACAGTTTAACTGAACAATTAAGCACAAGATATATGAAAACATTGTCAAAATATATGTTCATGAGATTTGAGCAATTGAACTTTGAAGATTTCTCAAAACAAAGATATTGAATGAATGAAATGAAATTAAGAGAATTGTTTTGAGAATCTGACAATGTATCAATCAGATCAAATAAAATGGTTAGGGTATCAAAGAATTGGATATTTTGTTTATATGAACAAATATAAACAATTTTGCAATGAAATCACAAGAGTAGAAATAATGATTGATGCTCAACAACATTTGAAAGTAAACGAGAGTATTACCATCGAAAAATTGGTTCGTTATGAGACATGGTAATAACAAATTCAAATGAAATACTGAACCGGTGTGTATGAATACTTTACAGTATATGGACAAGATAATACGCAAGTATTGATCTTTGGAAACACACGGCCAGTTAAATATTAAAGCTCAAAATTGAAAAACATTTAAAAGTCACACTTCCAAATTCATGAAATCTTTTGAGAACCAGAAGTGGTTTGAACATTTCAGAAACCGTTTTTCATGCTTGAAAGTTATTCTTCTTTCAAACAATCAGAGATCTAGATCAGAATATATTTACCTTTAAGCTCCCCCTCAAATCATGATAGAATGATTTAAGTCTTTTAAGCTCCCCCTGGATATTTGCAAAATATCCATGTCTGAACAGTGAAGAACGGGTCCTGATCTGTCATGTGATCACAAGCCATCACCTGTACTCCCCCTTAAATTATGCATCTGAAATATGTCAGTTAAAACACAAGATAGAGATCAAACAACTCCCTTTTGAATTGTAGACCGTCATATCGTAAGTATATTGTCAATGAAAAAGCACAGGATAGAGATCAATACAACTCCCTTGTGAATTGTAGACCGTCATATCTTATCGGATGCAAAGTACATGAGTAAGGTCTTTTGATCGCTGAGGTACGAGTCCTAAACTATTGTGTTTAGAAATCAAACTCCATTGAAGTACAGGTCCTAAGCTGATGTACTTTAGAAGCCATAGTCTTTCAACGTTGAAGTCCGGGTTTTGAACTATTTTGTTCAAAAGCCTTGGTTTTCTTACTTCCCCTTGACTTGAGGTGCCTGCAACACAGAATCAGTTTTTGGCTTTGGTACCCACTGGTATTTGGGTCCATGAATGTTAGTTGCAGTTATTGTGGGGTTAATCGAGTAAGAACCATACCAGAAATGATCACTGGTTTTGTGAATATAATCATGTGTACGACAATAAGAACAATAATTTTTCTTACCTGATAACCTGATTAATTGATCTCTTGTGTAGATATGATCAAGTTTACCTTTATGCTCTTTGTTCTTCTTGGCTTTGTGTGTATGTACACATGAATTCTTTCCTTTCAGCTCATCTTTCTTCTCATCTTCAACTGGTTTCTTCTTCCAGACCAGTTTCTCTTCTTTGTATCTCATTCTGCTTTGATGTGTACCTGAACCATATATATTTCTATCATAGAAAATGTTAGTACTACGAATCTGATCAGAAGATTTAACTGACCTTTGTGAAGAAACAGTTTTCTGATTTGAACTTGAAGCTGTCTTTTCAAGCTCTTTAATCTTTGAAGCAAATCTGTCTCTTTCTTTTACAAGTAAGTCAATCTTTTCCTTGAATTCAGACTTCGTTTTCTGCTCTTTCAGTGCATTCTCAGATAGTTCAGATAGCTTGTCAGTCAGCTTTCTAATCTCAGTCTCGAATATACTTCTTTCTTCTTCAAATCCCTTTTCAGCATCCATTCTCTAGCCGAATATTTCTTTGAAGAACCCTACATTCTTTTGTTCAACGGCCTTCTTCTCTTTGGCAAACTTTTCTCTTTCTAGAATGAGTACTTTCTCAAAATTAGAAACTTGCTGAGAAAGTTTTATGCATTTAAGCTCAACTGCCTTCTTTTCTTCAAAACTCTTTCTTGAAAACTCTAAAAACTTTTTAGCAAACTCTTTCTTTTACTCTCAAAATCCGATCTTTCTTTGACCATCTTTTGTTCGAAATCAGATATTTTCTTTAGAAGCTCAACATTAGAATCTTCCAAACTTTTAATCTGCTCTTCATAACTCTCAACAGATACGACTTGCTGAATTTTATCTTCCAACTCATAAATCTTTCCTTTTAGCTCAGACACAACCTTTGGCCCTAACATCGTCCATTCAAGATAATCCCATATCTCCTTTTCTGTTGACTTGTATAAATCTTTTCCTGTCAACTGATAGGTATTTATGTGACCATTAATATCATAACGAATACTATTAAACACAAAAGTTTGAGCTAAAATATCAGCTCTCTTTCTTTTCTCCTGTTCCTCAGAACAATCTTCTGTTGGAGTTTGAGGTTTCATCTCTCCTTCAGAAAATGATAATCTGATATAGCAACTTAGCTCATTTTTATCTACAAAATTGAAAAAATCAACTTTCCATTGCTCGTATCTTCCTTTGAGTAATATTGGTGAACTCATCCTGTTTCAAACAGAATTTGAAAAAAATGATCGTTAGTCGAAATGAATGTACAGTATTTCCTCTCTCATAAAATATTGAATGAGAAATCAGCTTGATAATAATGATCGTTCCCAAACAATTCAGAGAAGTTTGACTGAAAGTCAAACTTAAATCACCACTTTTAAATAATTTTCTCAGAAAAATTTAATTTCTGGAACTCTTCAAATCACTGAAACTTGCAGATCAAATTAATTCAAAACCTACAAATCAGAAAGTCGAAAATCAGATCAATTGAAATCAAGTGCAAAATAGAAACTTGAATAACACTTGTTTTGTGCGAACTGAAGGTGGCGCAAGAAACAGGTTTGCACGAGCTTTGATTGGCACAAAAGTCATATAACCACCTTCAAATTATTCCACCGCCACACCATTAACAATGAATAGAAATCAGGTGTAAACTTTGAATGAGTGGCGCAGAAATCGATGAGTAAAGGTAGCGCAAAAAATGAATTTTGCGCTAGACACTTATGGCGCAAAACTTGTGTAGATAATTAACTGCAGCCACCGCCCCACGATGTTTTAATCTTCCAATCACAATGTGATTTATCACCGTCCCACTATTTTATCATGGATATGCAAAATTTGAGATGAAGTTGGAGATGCAAAAAATTGGCGTAAATATGAATTTTGCACTAGATGAGAGTGACACAAAACACCTTACTTGATTGGTGCAATCCACTAAATTTGAATCCACTAACAATTAATAATGAAAAACTGCAAATTCCAAATTTTAGTGGCCGAATGATTTTCACCTTCAAATTTAAAATGGTTGGCGCAAAACTTAAAGAAAGTTGGCGCAAAACTTGTTAACAACATCCCACTAACTAGTAGATAACCAATCACAAAAATTTAAACCACAAATGAAATTCACAAACAATTGAATAATCAATCCATCCCCACTAACAAAGATCAAGTGAGAGACGCAAAATATGAAGTTTGCGAGAATATTGAATGGCGCAAAACATAAGGTTTGTGTGAGAGGTTAATGGCGCAAAGATTGAGGATAAGTGTGACGCAAAGTTCAAACTCATAAAAAATGTGGTTGGCGCAAATCAATTTCCATCACCCCACTTACACTTCAATAACAAAATGGTTGGCGCACAACATATGATCAAGGTGGCAAAATTGATAATCCAATTAATTGAAAGCAAAATTGATTGCTTTGATTGGCGCAAAAGATAGTGGCTCAAAACAAGTTTGAGAGGTGGCGCAAATGTAGACTTTTGCGCTAATTGTTAGTGGCGCAAAAATCAAACATGAAACTCAATCCACTGAAAATTTATGCACCGTCCCATTAAATAACTTTGATAGCTAATCACAACTCATCGTCGGCCATACACAAATAATTTACAGCCTTCAAATTATTCCACCACCATTAACACTATTAACCAATCACAATTTGATGAAAAGTGTAACACCCTAGATTTTCATTATACATATCGTTGTAATCTTGTGTTTAACCGTTGTCGTTAACACCGTTTATAGTTTATCGTTCGAATGCGTGGTTTTCGGTGAAAATGTGAACTTCCAGTGAGTTTCGCGACTTGCTCGCGACTTGGAGTCGCGGCATAAGTCGCGATGTCCACTGTTGATTATGGGTTTACGAGTTTCGCGACTTGCATGAGAGGGGTAGTCGCGGCATTAGTCGCGAAAGCCTCTGTTGGTTTTAGGGTTTTATGGCACGGGCGAGTTATGCCGCGAGTTGAGGTCGCGACATAACCCGCGAATCCCCCTGGCCCGACTTAAGGGTTTAGTTTCCCAAAATATCTCATTGATCTCAATCTCTAAACTCTCTTTTCTCTCTCTAAATCGTTTCTCTCTCTCTCTAGAGTTTGGTAGTTATAGTTGGTGTTCGATCCGAGGTTTCGGTGTTTTAAGCTTCACCTCTACGTCGTGATCGTTATCTGGTTTTCCGGGTTTTATCCTAAAACCTACTGGTGAGTTCCTACTACCATTTTACAAACTTTATACATGTCAAAACTCTTATTTGCGAAATCCGAAGTATTTCTACGGTATGATTTCATGTTCTCTACATTTTGATATAAATGAAGTTTTGGTGATTTTCGGGGTTCCCGATTAGTTTTGACTAAAATGACTGGTTCCGCCTTATTAAAAGTAAAATGATGTTTTACTTGCCAATGTTTGTGACTTATTGAGAGAATGTATGTAAACTGGTTTTATGATTATCTTTCTTACCAGCAGTTGGCCTGGAAAATGGCATTTTGAAATATAAATGTGTTGAAAGCTGTTTATCTAGCTTTAAAATGGCCACATGAAATATTGTGACAAGTCATGACTATACTAGTGGATCCCTAGGTATCAAGTCGACTTATGACTGGGAAGGTTGTGCCCCTTCTGTTGTAGTTAGATACATTTGATCTTCGGGGGAACTTGGTACGGTTATGTGAGACACGTTACTAGCCATGGGTCAAATGTAGTCTAACGAAGAGTATGACTGGTTCCTTGGGGGCCTCCCTCACATCGTAGTACGGACCGAAGCGTTCGTGGCCATGGTTCCATGTATTTAGCTCATAAATCGGATTTGTGGCTTACTTTGTGTTCCACTATATTCCTTGGTAAATCAGGTAATCCCCGTCATCAGAAGATGTGTTTTGGACCGGTTGTCCGTATATTATCAAAGAATTGTGTTTTGATAACTAAACCTTTGAAAAGATTTACTTTGATGCATTTGATTATATCTCTTGAGATTTATGAACTGTATGTTCTCACTAGGCTTTAAGCCTAACACTTTTTCTCAAATGATATGTATAACAGGTTTCCCTTAGCGGTGGGATGCACAGGGTTTTGAGAGACGAGTTTGGTCTCGAGACATTTTTGAGATGACTAAAGTGTGTTGATAGTTGGGCATTGTTAAGTCCCATTCTTTTGATGAATTTTGGATTGTCAACTGATGTAATCTAGATAGTTATGTTTAGATTAGTCTGTTGATGAATTCTAGATCCGTACAGGTTTTTGTAAAGTCCAAAGGACTGATACCCTTTTGAGGAATTTATATCAATGCAAATGTCATGTTGCCTATTGTGAGAAGTTTTATTTTACTCTGAATTTTTTGGATGTTACAAGTTTGTATTAGAGCTCTAGTTTAAGTGAACTAGGCATGAATGTAAGATGTCTAGACTTAGACCGAGTATGATAAGAATTGATCCGTGAGATTGGGTAGAGCTTCTAAGATGGGTTAGTCTTAGAGTCAATGGAAAGTGCGTTTATCAGGTGTTGTGGCGATCGTGACAAGAACCTTTATGTGTTATATGTTCATAATCTCACTTAGCTAATGTTATTATGAGTATATCGTACGTAAGTGTACTTGAATTTCTATTGCTATGATGACTGGTAATGTGGTGGTACGTTTCCTTTGTGTTTATTCCAACTCTTTCTTATCTCTTTTCCTGTTCTGTGAAGCAGTTTGGGATGGTGAATACGCGTGGTAGACCGCGTACGCGTGTTGATGGTCTGGAAACGACAACCTCCACCGCTGGTCAGCCGGAGGGATCTGAGGTTGTTGTGTGACCACCTGTTCAGCAAGGGCTAGGTGGGGGGCCAGAGGTTATTCCGCGAGTAGACCTGGCTTCGTCTCACCCAGTCATCAGGGATGCTAGTTCCCCGTCTGAGTTGATGGCCAGCATGATGTTGGCAATGAGGGAAGAGATGGCAAAGCAGCAAGAATTTCTGCTGAAAGTGATTGAGGACCGCGATGTAAACAATCGGAGGAGTGAGACGGTTGTGGAAAACATTGTAGCGGGTCCTGGAGTTGCTGGTGCAGGGGTAAGAGATGAGGAGCACGGGATTGTTGGTGCTCCGGAAAATAGGAAAAGTTGTTCCTACAAGTCCTTTCTGGGTTGCGGACCGCCAGAGTTCTCTGGTTCCGACGACCCAATCTTGTGTGTGAAGTAGATTCGAGCGGTCGAGCAAGCTTTTGGCTCTTCCGAATGCGGAGATGAACAGAGAGTGCGGTTTGGTACCCAACTGTTGAGGGATATTGCGCTCATTTGGTGGAATGTCATTCAATCCACCCTATCTCCTGTTGCGTTGGCCCAGTTGTCTTGGGCCGAGTTCAAGAAAAAGCTGTTAGAAGAGTTCTGCAATGAAAGAACAATGGACTGAATCGAGAAAGAATTCCGGTCTCTGGTAAAGGGAAGCCTGACGGTGAGGGAGTACACCCGTCAGTTCATGGAGAAGCTTGATCTGGTGGGGCACGCTACCCCAACAGAGAAGGAAAAGATGAAGGCCTATCTGAATGGTCTACCTGCGGACATGCAATCTATGGTCCACAATTCTAAAGCTTCTAACCTCCGCGAGATGGTTGAAGAAGCTCAGTACATGGAAGAGATGTTCGCAAGGAACAAAGCTGAGAAAGCTGTGGTGGTGACTAATAAGAGAAAGTGGGAGAGCAGTTCTGTACCTCCCAGGAGAACCCGACCTTCTGTCGGAAACCGCAGTTTCGGCGGTTATCAAGAAGCCAGATGGTGCTCGAAGTGTCGAACAAAGCACCACGGTAATTGTAACCCCACTTCTAGATTCTGTTTCAAGTGTGGTAAGAATGATCACACCGCCCGCGACTGTTCTGTCGCGGGGATGGTCTTCTTTGAGTGTAAGGCGTCGGGGCATGTGAAGAGAGATTGCCCGAAGCTCAAGACGGGTAGCACGCCAGCAAGGAAGGAGAACCCTCCTAGGGTTCCGGGTCGAGCATTTCAGATGACGGCCGATGAGGCCAAGGCATCCGCTGATGTGGTATCGGGTACATTTCTTATAAACTCTATACCTGCTCGTGTTTTATTCGATACGGGTGCCAGTTTCTCTTTCATATCTAAGTTGTTCCGTCAAAAGATTGTTATGCCCACTACTAGTCTCGAGGATGCATTAGTAGTAGAAATAGCCAATGGTAGTCAAGTTCTGATCCACGATGTTCCGAAGCAATGTGCTCTTAGTATCGAAGGGATAGAATTCTCAATCGATCTACTGCCAATGTTAATCGGGGGTTTTGATGTTGTGGTCGGCATGGATTGGTTGTCAAACAATCATGCCGAGATCGTATGTTCCAAGAAGTTGATTCGACTTCCCAACCCCTCTGGCGAAGTCCTTGTCATCTATGGTGAAAAGGGAAAAGGTGAAGTGGCAATAATCACAATGGCAAAGGCACGCAAGTGCTTAGTAAAAGGATGTTCGTCTTTCCTAACCTATGTGATTGATGCCAAGTTAGGGAAATCAAAGCTGGAAGATGTGAAGATTGTGCGTGAGTTTCCAGATGTCTTTTCGAACGACTTGCCCAGGTTACCACCCGATCGTCAGATAGAGTTTCGGATTGATCTTGTGCCTGGAGCAGCACCAATTGCTAAAGCTCCTTACCGTTTAGCGCCGTCAGAGATGCAAGAAATGATGGCACAACTCCAAGAGCTTTTGGAGAAGGGATTTATAAGACCGAGTTCGTCACCCCGGGGAGCTCCGGTCTTGTTTGTAAAGAAGAAAGATGGCACGCTGCGAATGTACATCGACTATCGTGAGTTGAACAAAGCTACAGTGAATAACAGGTATCCACTTCCGAGAATAGACGACTTGTTCGATCAACTTCAAGGAGCGGGTTGTTTTTCCAAAATCGACTTACGTTCGGGTTACCACCAAGTGAAGGTGAGAGAAAAAGATGTTTCGAAGACAGCTTTCAGAATGCGTTACGGCCATTACGAATTTCTTGTAATGCCTTTTGGTCTAACGAACGCACCGACGATATTTATGGACTTGATGAATAGAGTGTGCCGACCATTCCTCGACCAGTCGGTCATAGTATTCATTGATGACATACTCGTGTACTCCAAGAGCGAGTCCGGACACGAACAACATCTACGAGAAGTGCTTGAAGTGTTGAGAAAGGAAAGATTGTACGCCAAGTTTTCCAAGTGTGAATTTTGGCTTAAAGAGGTACAATTTCTGGGTCACGTTGTCACTCGAGACGTAGTGAAAGTGGATCCCTCCAAGATTGAAGCTATGATGAATTGGGAATCTCCCAAGAGTCCGTCAGAGATCCGAAGTTTCTTGGGTCTGGCGGGGGTACTACAGGAGATTTATCCAAGACTTTTCGAAAATCGCTTCTTCCTTGACAGTTTTGACTCGGAAGAATGTGAAGTTTGAATGGACCAAAACACAAGAGAAGGCGTTCCGAATACTTCAAAAGAAGTTGTGTAAAGATCCGATTTTGTCGTTACCTAAAGGGTCAGAAGACTTCGTGGTTTATAGCGACGCTTCGAAAATGGGTTTAGGTTGTGTGTTGATGCAACGGGGCAAGGTAATCGCTTACGCCTCGAGGCAACTTAAAATACACGAGAAGAACTACCCTACCCACGATTTAGAGTTAGCAGCAGTAGCGTTCGCCTTGAAGCTTTGGCGACATTATCTCTATGGCACGAAGTGTACACTCTTCACAGATCATAAAAGTTTGAAACATGTCTTTGATCAAAAGGAGTTGAATATAAGGCAACGGCGGTGGCTCGAGTTACTCAAGGATTACGATTGCGAGTTGCTTTACCATCCTGGTAAGGCAAACGTGGTAGCCGATGCGTTAAGTCGGAAGGACTATAGCGGTTGTATTCGGGCTACCCATTCGAGAATCGAGTTGGTGTCTAGTCTTGTTGAAAAGATCAAAGCATCGCAAGTTGAAGCATTGTTAGAAGAGAATCTCAAAGAGGAAGTCATGACAAAGCAGCGTTTACTCTTAACAGAAGTTAGCCGTGGGGTAAAACTGTTCAACGGTCGTGTGTAGGTACCCAAGCTTGGGGGTAACCGTGATCTGTTGCTTGAAGATGCACACAAGTCCAAGTATTCCTTTCATCCGGGGAGTACTAAGATGTACAGGGACTTGAAGCTGCACTATTGGTGGCCGGTAATGAAACTTGACGTAGCGCGTTACGTTGAGCGTTGTGTGACGTGTTCGCAAGTTAAGGCCGAACATCAGCGACCCTATGGGAGTCTTCAGTCTCTAGAGATTCCCGAGTGGAAGTGGGAGCATATCACTATGGACTTCGTGACAAAGTTACCTAAAACTCTTCGAGGTCACGATACCATCTGGGTGATAGTCGATAGATTGACAAAGAGCGCTCACTTCTTGGCCATGCGCGAGACATTACCGATGGACAAACTAGCGAAACTGTACATTGATGAGGTGGTCTCGAGGCACGACATACCGTTGTCAATCGTGTCGGATCGCGACAGTCGGTTCACTTCGAACTTTTGGGATGGGTTTCAGAAAGAGCTTGGTACACGAGTTAAGTTGAGTACGGCTTACCATCCACAAACCGACGGGCAAAGCGAGAGAATGATCCAGACATTGGAAGACATGTTGAGGTCTTGTGTCATCGATTTTGGGGGTAGTTGGGACTCTCACTTACCTTTGGTGGAGTTCGCCTACAACAATAGCTACCACTTGAGTATTGGAATGACACCTTTTGAAGCATTGTACGGGCGAAAGTGCCGAACTCCCGTGTGTTGGCTTGAAGCGGGAGAAAAGCAGTTCGCCGGACCTGAAATCGTACAAGAGACGGCCGATAAGGTCAGATGTATTCGTGAAAGATTGAAAGCGGCTCAGGATCGGCAGAAGAGTTATGCCGATAAGAAGAAGCGGCCGATGGAATTCCAAGTGGGCGATCGTGTGTTGCTTAAGGTATCGCCGTGGAAAGGTATTATACGGTTCAGAAAGCATGGGAAGCTGAGTCCCCGTTTCCTCGGACCTTTCAAAGTGCTCAAGCGGGTAGGTTTGCAAGCGTACCAATTGGAACTACCGCCAGAGTTGAGCTGAATCCACAACACGTTTCATATTTGTTATCTTCGGAAGTGTTTGGCGGAAGAGGAAAGCGTTATTCCTCTCTCCGAATTGACAGTTGACGAGGGTAACCGTTGTATAGAAGAGCCTGACCCGATCTTAGAAAGAAAGTCTAAGAAGTTGCGTCACAAAGAAGTCACATTGGTCAAGGTGCAGTGGAAGCATCACCGAGGAGCAAATGTGACGTGGGAATCCGAAGAGGATATGAAGCAAAGATATCCTCATCTTTTTGTATAGTTTGGATTTCGGGGACGAAATCATTCCCAAGTTGGGGAGGATTGTAACACCCTGGATTTTCATTATACATATCGTTGTAATCTTGTGTTTAACCGTTGTCGTTAAAACCGTTTATAGTTTATCGTTCGAATGTGTGGTTTTCGGTGAAAATGTGAACTTCCAGTGAGTTTCGCGACTTGCTCGCGACTTAGAATCGCGGCATAAGTTGCGATGTCCACTGTTGATTATGGGTTTACGAGTTTCACGACTTGCATGGAGGGGTAGTCGCGGCATTAGTCGCGAAAGCCTCTGTTGGTTTTAGGGTTTTATGGCACGGGCGAGTTATGCCGCGAGTTGAGGTCGCGGCATAACCCGCGAATCCCCCTGGACCGACTTAAGGGTTCAGTTTCCCAAAATATCTCATTGATCTCAGTCTCTAAACTCTCTCTTCTCTCTCTAAATCGTTTCTCTCTCTCTCTCTACAGTTTGGTAGTTATAGTTGGTGTTCGATCCGAGGTTTCGGTGTTTTAAGCTTCACCTCTACGTCGTGATCGTTATCTGGTTTTCCGGGTTTGGTCCTAAAACCTACTGGTGAGTTCCTACTACCATTTTACAAACTTTATACATGTCAAAACTCTTATTTGCGAAATCCGAAGTATTTCTACGGTATGATTTCATGTTCTCTACATTTTGATATAAATGAAGTTTTGGTGATTTTCGGGGTTCCCGATCAGTTTTGACTAAAATAACTGGTTCCGCCTTATTAAAAGTAAAATGATGTTTTACTTGACGATGTTTGTGACTTAATGAGAGAATGTATGTAAACTGGTTTTATGATTATCTTTCTTACCAGCAGTTGGCCTGGAAAATGGCATTTTGAAATATAAATGTGTTGAAAGCTGTTTATCTAGCTTTAAAATGGTCACATGAAATATTGTGACAAGTCATGACTATACTAGTGGATCCCTAGGTATCGAGTCGACTTATGGCTGAGAAGGTTGTGCCCTTTCTGTTGTAGTTAGATACATTTGATCTTCGGGGGCACTTGGTACGGTTATGTGAGACACGTTACTAGCCATGGGTCAAATGTAGTCTAACGAAGAGTATGACTGGTTCCTTGGGGGCCTCCCTCATATCGTAGTACGGACCGAAGCGTTCGTGGCCATGGTTCCATGTATTTAGCTCATAAATCGGATTTGTGGCTTACTTTGTGTTCCACTATAATCCTTGGTAAATCAGGTAATCCCCGTCATCGGAAGATGTGTTTTGGACCGGTTGTCCGTATATTATCAAAGAACTGTGTTTTGCATAACTAAACCTTTGAAAAGATTTACTATGATGCATTTGATTATATCTCTTGAGATTTATGAACTGTATGTTCTCACTAGGCTTTAAGCCTAACACTTTTTCTCAAATGATATGTATAATAGGTTTCCCTTAGCGGTTGGATGCACAGGGTTTTGAGAGACGAGTTTGGTCTCGAGACATTTTTGAGATGACTAAAGTGTGTTGATAGTTGGGCATTGTTAAGTCCCATTCTTTTGATGAATTTTGGATTGTCAACTGATGTAATCTAGATAGTTATGTTTAGATTAGTCTGTTGATGAATTCTAGATCCATACAGGCTTTTGTAAAGTCCAAAGGACTGATACCCTTTTGAGGAATTTATATCAATGCAAATGTCATGTTGCCTATTGTGAGAAGTTTTATTTTACTCTGAATTTTTAGGATGTTACAAAAAGTTTGCGCTAGATTCATGTGGCACAAAACTTATTTCTTGAAACATGAACTGGCGCAAATCTGATAATCAGATCTGTTTCATCAAAATGATTCAAATCTCTTCAAACCTGCAAATTGATTCTCAAAAACGTATCAGTACTATCACAAATCAATACTAAACACATATCTGCTATCAATTTCAGATTAAAAACAACAATTCACACAAAATTGATTCAACCAGTGTTCGAACAATATTTTTCAAGAAACCAAAATTTCAGAAATTGACATCGATTTAGTTCAAAATTCATGATGTAATCAATACAAGAAACAATCCAAAACACAAATCGAATCCAATAATTCCATTTTCTTGCATCAAAATCGATTTTTTTTAATGAAAAAAAAATTCGGATGAACAGTAACTCTCGTGTTCTTGAGAATTTTCAGAAAATCAAACTTTTTCGATGCAAAAAAAAATCCAGAAATCGATCTAACTTTTTGTGAAATACTTTCTGAAATTGTTTGGTATAGCTCTGATACCAATTGTGAATGACAAATCCCAAACAAATCAAGCTAAATCTCAATCAAAGATGAACAATTAACAAGAACTATAGAGAGAGAGTAGAGAGAAAAAGTAGATCTTGAATTCCATACGTCTCTGAAATATTACAATAGAGTTCTTACAAAATTACAAGACTTAAAACCTATTTATACCCACAAGTCTAACAAAGACTTAACAACTAAGGAAAGAAATACAACTTTAACTATTTTGACTTTGACAATGTTGACCTTACAACTTTGACTTTCTAATTAAATCTTGGATACAATATTTAGACTTAATAGAAGCAACTAAAGATGTTTAGGGTTGAAGAAATGGAAACGTACCAGAGAACAAATCCCCTTGAGAGAAGCAGAACCCTAGAAGAAGCAGAACCAATTGAGAAGAAAGATGTGTGAACCCTAGAGATATAACCTGAATCGTCGTCTTTATCTAGATATATAACCAATTGGAAGCAGCGTTGGAGGGAACGAAGCGTCGTCTTGAAAGTAGATAGCCTGAATCGACACCTTTATCTAGAGATATAACCTGAATCATTGATTTGTGATAAAAGGGGCTGCATTAAAAGTGTTGTACATTTGGTTTAAAAAGTTGTAAAGTTGAAAATTAAGTAACTTAGCTCTAAATGGTGGTACATAAGGCTTAAAATATTGTACTTAAGAAAAGCAACCCAAATGCTTTATAAAGTAGTATAGATATATAGGGTTGAGTTCTGATGAGAAGTTGAGTTAACGGTGAGAAGCGTGAGAAGTGGTTATCAACGTTGGATGAGAAATGGACGAACATTAGGATGTGATGCACCAAGATAAGATACACTGAGATGCACCAGATCAATTCCCTCATAAGCCGCAATTCTTAGGAGGGCTTGAGATTAAAAGAGTTCAACGGTTCAGATCCACTTCTCACACTTCTCACCATTAACTCAACTTCTCACATCGAGGGTCTAGATCCATTAGCTACAACATTAGTTGCACATATTTAGTTGCATCCACTAACAAAGATACTTGGACAAAGTAGTCCATGGCCCATACACAGAGTAGTTCATACCACATATACTATAACCAAGAACTAACATCTACAGCATAAGTGTTTGCAAACTTAAACTTCCATGAGATGGAGTGCACATCCCCAAAAAATTGCACAAGAAATGAGTAGGATTAATCAAAACTTGTGGGTATGATTGGTGAAATTTCATAACAAAATACAAAATCAGTTGACACTACCTACATATCCAAAAAATGAGATTGTTCATAATTAAATATAATAACACTAAATATGCAACTAAATACCAAAAATCAATGGGCCATTTTTAAATGGTCTATAAACGATTAAAAATGTAGGAAATACCATCAATGACTAAAAGCTATAACAAAGAAGATGAAAACAAACAAAAAGAACATAAATCCTAGTGGAGAACAATAGAAATAGTTTCCCTCACCGACTACACTTTATCCCAAAACGACCATCGTAAACTACAAATCTTGACCAAGTACAAAGCCAGGGTTGTCAAACTACATATAATCACCTTTTCGTTTAAATCAACTACAAAACCAGTGTTATCAGTATGATTTTGATGATAAAATGGTCGAGGGTATTTAAGAAATTATTGAATGAATTCGAGATTTACCTTATACAATTCGATAGAGGTGGATATAAAAAAAGCGATCTGAATCCAGAGCGTTAGCTGAAGAGTGAAGCATTGGATATTCAAGAACTTGCAGAGTAGTAGAAAATTAACAAAGCACAAAAAAAATTACCTTAATCCACTGTGTAATGAGAGTTCTTGGAAGTTTCAGGATGGAGAAGATCAAACCTGGCTGGAAGTTATAAACTATTGAGATATCTTATACAAAAAACAATCTAGACATGAAGGTTCTCGATGAAAACACAACAAACAGAAACAAAACCTAACCTGAGAAAAATTAGAACAAAACCTATGGAGAAGATCGAACACGCAATTAGAAACAAGGAAAGGCAGATGGAAACAAATTAACTGAGAATTTAAGAAAGAATAGAGATGTAATCTGGAGAAGGGAAACGTCACCTTGAGAACTGGAATCGTCTTGATTGGAGTGGATACATCTTGCGAGTCGATTTTTGGGAGCGGGAATACATCGATAGCAGGGAAAGAGGGACGACAGAGTCTGGTGGTAGGGTTGAAGCAAGAAGAAGAAGAACAATTGGCGGCGATTAGGGATAAGGACATTGCTTAAGTTGTACCAAGGCATTATAAAATTGTAAATTAAGTAATTGACTTTAATTAGTTGTGTTTTGTGCTTAAAATGTTGTAATTAAGAGTTTTTTATGTCTCTTTTATAATATAGTATAGATATAGTAAATTACAATTTTAGTCCTGGTGGTTTGTTTTTTTTTTCTTTTTTTGTCTTTACTATCTTTTTCATTTTATACCCTTATTATATTAATTAACTAATAATAATTTTAACAATACATTAAAAATACATATTTCATTTTGTAAATTACACCATTAGAAAAGTCTGATCGATATCTTTAAAAAGTCGAACTCTTTCTCAGAAAGAACGAAGAATCTTTGTCTTTTATGTCAGCTAATAGAAATTATTGAATATTACAAAAAAATTACGCAATGCATTCAATATATATCTGCAAATCCATCTACACTAATTTAAAAAAAACTTTTCTATTTTAAGTTGTTTAAAAAATATATCCTTTTTTCTTATTTATATAAGAAAAAAATTGAATATATCTATGTCTATTATAAAAAAAATGCATCATTTTCGTATATTTTATTTAACTAAATGTGTATCAAATAAAAAAACATTACAATATAATTATTATTTGATTTATTTCAAACTATAAACTTAAATTTATCATAATGAAAAATAAATAACCAATTAACAAGACAAACATTTATCCTGTCTACTCCTGTCTCGTCCAGTTCTGTCTTGTTTAATACAGTCTAATTATGTATGCGTACCAAACGCCATCTTATTGCTTAGTTGGATCTAAAATGCAGGCTTATGAATCATGCATATTTTACCTTGTAAATCATTATCTTTTTATATACTGATTCATAAAAATGAATAAAATAATGAAAATATGTGGTTGTTAGTTGATTATTTATTTTTCTTACAAAAAAATTTAAGTTTATATTTTAAAAAATAATAATCATTATATTATAATGGTTTTTATTCAATACACTTTTAAAAAACATTTAATTAAATGAAATATATGAAAACATACATTTTTCCATTAATAGACATAGATAAATTTCGATTTTTTTCTTACATAAATAAGAAAAAATGAATTTTTTATAACACAACATAAAATATAAAAGTTTTTTTTAAAAATTAGTATAGACAAACTTGCAGATATATATCAGATAAATTGCGTAAAAAATTTATTCAATAATTTAACTTATTCTAAAGATATCGACAATATTTTTCTAATGATGTAATTTACAAAATGAAATAATTATTTTTAATGCATTATTATTAAATTTATAATTAATTAATTAATATAATAAGAGTATAAAATGAAAAATATAGGAAAGACAAACCATAAGGACTAAAATTGTAATTACCTATATAATCTATTAAAAAAAGTAAATGGACTAAAATACTCTTAAGTCAACTAACATTTTTAATTAAAGTTAGTCAGATGGACAAAAAATGAAACAAAATGGCAACCACAGTGACCAAAAGTTTAATTAGTTTAAAAGAGGGACCAAAGTTGACAATGAATGACAATCATAGGGACCAAAAATGTAATTTACTCTTATTTTTATTTTTTTTATTTATGTTATTTTTTAACTAATGGATTATGTGGTCTATATTCTTTCTCGTCTTCTCAAATTAACTGTCTTAAACCTGTCCATATATATATATATATAGAGAGAGAGAGAGAGAGAGGGAGGATCATTTGTTAACCTTGTATTTCTTGCTAACTATGTGAACCTTGATCAACCAATATGATTGCAAGGTTAGTGTAACAACCCAACCAGAAGCAACCAGATAACAACTCAAATCTTAATAATATAAATAAGAATTCATGTCAAAACGGCCCCAAGCTTACACTTTTAACTTCAAGGTTTGCAAAGGCAACCTATACACAACTAAGATACCATCCTTTTCCGCTACGTCTTCTCATTTCCTTTATCCACCCTTTTCTAAAACTGGCTTGCCAGAAAAGATTTTTAGTTTTAAAAGAGCGAGGGTTAGACCGAAAGTCTAGTGAGTCCCCTCTAACAGATAAGCAATAAAATAACTTTCCAGCAATTCAAATCAATAGATTTATAAGCACATGAAGATAAAACACGCTACTGACCACACAACCGTCAAAGACGATGTGTCTGACTCACGTTGCCTTAATGTTGGGACACACCCCCAACGACATAAACGGGCCACACTCCCTGACACGAGTAGGCGGGCCACACTCCCCGACTTAGGTCACAATCTCCACATAGAATGTATGCATACATTTAAACAACAACAATTTATAACACACTTAAAACATTTCATAAATATCATGCCATCGCAAATAAATTCAAAGTTTATAAATTAAACTTTACATGCTTCCATTACCAAAAGAATTTTAGTTCACAAAACTCACCTGTCGCCCTTTTTGCTTTAAGCTCTACGTCTACCTTTAAATTTCGAACCGAAACCTATAAAACAACGCATTTCCCGATAAATTCTCAATACTCTTTAATTTAGAGAAAAAGATCCTAAATCCAAAAATCTCAACGGTCTTCTATTAATTAAGAAAACCCGACTCCCTAACCTTCAACTCGAAAAGGAAATGAAACACTAGAAAATACTACAATGGAATTGGATCGTTCCATACTTGAGGCCCAACAGTAATAAAATAAGCTAATCCTAATATATTTAATTCAATTTGGCCCACCTTTACTTAGATTGGGCCTCGACCCACTGAATCACCCCGGGGAACGGGGTCTGTATCCCTCAACCGGAGTCTGTTTCACTCTCGACCGAACTTGCAATATTGGCGACCGGAGCTACCTCCTTGACCGGGGTCTAAACCCCAACTCGACCGATGTGCTTAGTGACCGGGGTTAACCCCTTCTCACGACCGGGGCCTCCCCCCAATTCTACCGACCGGGGTCTCCCTTGGTCCTTCGACCGAAGTATCCCCTCAATTCCACCGACCGGTGTCCAACTTATGGGTCTCGACTGGTGCCTAAGACGACCGGTGTCTTAACTGTTCAAACCAAAACCCAGAAGACGATACACAGAAACCCCATAACAGCCTAGCATAACACGATTTAAAGCCCAACACTCAATAACAACGTTTAATTAAAACTCATCCACGCTAACTTCAAGTGCCCAGATTCACAAGACCCAACAATTTATACTCCCATTCTCCCCCAAACTCAGATTTAACAGAACTACCCCAAAGCTCATACCGATAAAAGCAACAATGGAAAAATAATGAGATTGCTGATCAAAAGAAGATTTAACTGGAAAGGCAGATCAAAACCCAACTTGGAGTGCTTGAAGAATCGTCTCTCTACAAGGTTTCTCCAAAAATCGCCTCAAGAACTCTCTTCACCAAAACAGTAGTCGCACTCCTCTACAACACTGATATCTCTAGGGTTAAAACCCTTTTTCTTTTTTTTTCCCAATTTTCACAATAGACCCCTCCTTAAAGAGATTTTCCTCTTTTCTTACCCAACTTTTATTTTGTTTGGTTTAAGCTCGGTTATTACAATATTCCCTGTTATAGCACATATTTATTGGATTCAAGATCATAAAGATTGAAGATGAAAGTTGAAGAAGTCAAAGCTGAGAAAGTCAACTCTCAAGTGAAAGTCAAAGTCTTTTGTTAATAAAGTCAAAGTTTATTGTTTTGTATTTGTTTGTTTCTTTGTAACTGTCTTGGGTATAAATACCTTCTTGTCTTTGTAATTCAGTTTGTAAGTAAGATAGCAAGTCATTAGTGAGAATCAGATTAGAGAGAGAGAGCGCTTATAAGAGAAGAGCTGTTTTTAGAACATCATTCTAGAGTGAGAGAGTAGAGAGAGAAAGTGAAAGTTTGTAATCCTTGTAATCTCAAGAGAATTCCGTCCCCGGAATTCCTTCGCCGAACAAACTGGGATATTGATCCTTCATAGCCGACTCTAACTCCCAAGTCGCTTCCTGACCCTTGTGGAATTGCCACTGAACTTTCACCAAGGAAATTTCCTTGTTCCTTAACTTCTTCACCTTTCGATCCAGAATAGCTACCGGTTCTTTTACATAGCTTATTTTCTCGTCTAATTGGACATCCTACAAAGGTATAACAACATCACTTTCTATTAAACATTTCTTCGGATTAGATACCTGGAAAGCAGGGTGCACTCCTCGTAGATCTACGGGTAGATCCAGTCTATACGCTACTTTCCCAATGCGCTCCACGATAGCAACAGCCCAACAGATCTAGGTTTTAGCTTTCATTCCTTTCTAAATCGGGTCACACCCTTCCAATGCGAGACTGGTAACTTTAAATTTGTCACCGCTTGGGACTAATGATTCATACTTCTCAATCCAACCAGATTAGTACCATTCGAATATCCAAGCCATTCCGATCAACACATAGCCGCACAAAACATCAGATTCATCCCTCGATTACAACAATTCCCTAAACCGCTAAAATTTTACCGAAGTCAACACCACAACAACATTCATCCTAGATTACATAATCACTCCACCCACCAACATAATACATCGACAACTGTAGACCTCACCAACATCTCACCGCCACGAGTCTCTTCATCATGCAACTTGCCATTGCAAGCAATCCCTCTTAGTACAACATAAGTCCAACGCAGAAGCTCCTTCTTTTTCGACTCCCCCCTGATCTCAACTCCTCGGCATTAAACAAATCTTACACGCTAACATACCTCGCTCCAACGCTATCACTTCAACTTCTCACATATTGATAGAAACTTTCACAATTTGAAACCATCGCAAACCACCTGTCCCAACTGACCAATTAATGCGACGCATAATTCCATTTCTCATTGCATCCTCAATCACCCAACCAAAAATGCAATAAAACCCAGCTTCACCCGCTCGATACGGAAAAGACCAAGCTCATACAAACTTTTCCAAATAGTATCACGGGGCAACGGGCTCACTTGGAATCCCCCTTTTCACACATTGCCAAAACTGACACTATGGTCCTTCTCTCCAAGCACTATATCCCAATACCTCTATCTTCCTCCTTGAGAATTTCAACCCACTTCTAACGACCAACTCACTAATTAGTAGTGAACTTTTGGTCAGCTGCACGACTTTGATTAATCACACTTACACCGCACCGAACACCATATTCTCTTTCTCATATCCATGCTAGAGATTTATAAACTTGCTAACAACAGAATCTGAAAACGTTTCTCCACATTTTGTGTCACTTGCCAACTTCTTACCCTCAGATTTTCCACACCTGACAACTCACATTTCTATTACTTTGCTTGATTGTCAAACTATCCACAATTCTCACGCGAAATAATCAACCAGCTCTTCTAAAACATTACTCACTAATCGACAATGCCGCACAAATCTCGCTCGCCAAACAAGATTGCCCAAAAAAAACTAGAATCCCTTCACTCCCAAAGATTATTTCAACATGCCCACGGATTTCCTATCTACTGCACATCTCCCAGAATTAAACAGTTCAACACTTTCAACATTCATTCTAGGGATATAAGATAATCCTGCCCAAAACTTGTCGTAAACCAGAACATATAGCTCCTCTCTGGGATAACCGCTAACCATCAATTGACAAAAATATTTTCAAAATAGCATCCCAACCACAATCTTACCACTTACACTCATTCCCCCTAGATCTTCGGACGAAGACATTCATCCTGCAACGATAACGCCCACCTTCTACATATCCTCAAGGAAGCTCCTTACCACTTTAATGATTTATACTCCCAGATATCCCATAAAGGCATCACCAACTCATGGTTGCAACCACCACTCTACTACCTCCTCCCAGAACAACTGCAAATCTCCATGACCACTTGTCACGCATACCAATACCATCATTTTCTCACTGGTTATAATATTAAAATTGAACTTTAAGGCATTTCACGACCTTGTCTTTCCCGAACCTGAACAAATCGCAAAACTATGATCCTCAAATCCCCCAACAAGATCTCGCTCCTTGTTGGCTCAACACGACCTGTTGGAATCAAACTCCAATAGTCTGAAGGATTAAGCATACTACCTCGAAGACTTAAATGCTCAAAGCACAACCCCTCCCAGTTGTGATATATATATAACTTCGCTCTCACATAACCATCAAAACCTCATCGGTAAAGAACCACCCGACCGAACCAAAGATCTTCCATTTTGTAAGATCCGCACAATGTTGTCCAACATCGCATTAGGTATACAACTTTTTTTTTAACTCTTCGCTTCCTCGCAAGACTCCTCAAAGCTATCCATAACCACTACTTCATTCTCAACGTCCCGCTATTAACCACAAAATGGTTTCTTACTTCCACAGTAACAGTCGGTATTGAGATACTTCCACTATGCCTCAAACCAACAAAGATCCCCAATGAAACCTACATCTCCCACTGTAGCAGCTAATTGCCAAAGATATCTTTACGACTACAATTTCCGCTCCAGACACAACCATTTGGTGACATCAATATTCCAAGTCACGGAGCAAACGGTAAGCCATTATAGTACAATCATCTTTAACGTCATAGGTTAATGCCTCCATTAACCACCTCCACTATTCACCACCCTTACTTAGAAGAATACCAAAATCAAATATTTACTACCCTCTGATCGATCGACACACTTCCACTCTCAAAACATTCATCATTCCTAATTGCAACCTTTCCCCAGGACCTAGAGAGTTCATAGCCTTCATGCATGACACACCAATACTTACTCTCTTGTCACTTTTGAAAATTTAGAATGGATTACATTATGAAACAAACTCGAGTGTACATTACCCAACACTGACTAGCCATGCGCAACGATTTCAAGAATTGTTCAACCCCAACTCCACAACAAAATACTCTTCACCACACCCCAAAATCGGTGTTGGCGCAATTAAAATTATTTTCGTTGAACTTCACCCACCATATTTATAAAATACTACAAAATTGCTTATACTGAGCGTGTCAAACAACTCTCACTTTCATTGATATGACAACACATGCCTGAACCAGACTCACTTATAAAATCATGCGGTCAAATGTTGTTTTGGATTCTTCCTAACAAAGTTAACTCATTTTCAAAGAGATATAAAATAAAATTTAAATTTTATCATTCAACACAGTAAACTTGTATATTCAATACCGACACACGTTTTCACGCGTCAATACGTTTTCAAATTAAACACCTCGTAAGGCACCCACACGCCAAAAATAACTGATATGAATGATTGGAAAAGGCTTCAACAAATTGTTCGAAACACAATGCATGGGACTCAATGACGCTGAAGGCTATTTACTCTAACAAGGTCGACTGTTTACATTCACTATAATTTATCCCAGACTTCTTACTTCCGACCAACCAATCGGAGTCCTCTACTATGCCACAACCTCCGACACCATCGTCTTCTAACAACCTTGGAAACCCAACAACCAGTCACCACCGTTACTATTGATTCACAAATCAAGCGGTAACTCATTTTCATCTGATCCTCACTACTTGATATCAGTCAACACTGATATCGTCTCTCAACCACCCTTCAATTAACTACAGCTTTAGAAGTCTCATTTTTATCCTTCGATTCTTGGATTAACACTCTCCTGCTTCTCACTAATCAACATACCACTCTATCAGACCGAAGACTCCCTTGGAGCAAAAGCCCACCTCCTACCATCATTCTATTCCTTATGGACTCAGGAGGTCCTTTCTCAACGAAATATCTACATCCCGCACGGTATGCATCTAAAATGGTATTAACCTTACTACAAAAAAACGAACTTCCACCACACGCTAGACTAACACTCTCAATCTATGGATAGAACTCTCTACCCTGAACCACTCTCAACAATAGTAATCGAGTATGCCCATGCACCTGTAAATTCATAATGGCATTGGCCAGATGCGATTCTGAATTTACCTTACATGAGGGTACTCACTATTGTTATCACGCCTCACAATGATCAAGGTCTTTCTTAAAGGCTTCCTATATCTCAGTTGTGTCCATTTACTTCACAGTTTAAGTTTAGGCCCATCCGGTAACCTAAATCTCTTAAACTATGGCTCTGATACCAACTGTAACAACCCAACCAGAAGCAACCAGATAACAACTCAAATCTTTAAAATATAAATAAGAATTCATGCCAAAACGACCCCAAGCTTACACTTTTAACTTCAAGGTTTGCAAAGGCAACCTATACACAACTGAGATACCATCAATAAATGTCTAAAATGACGGTCTTCTAACTCTTCCGCTACATCTTCTCATTTCCTTTATCCGCCCTTTTCTAAAACTCGCTTGCCTGAAAAGATTTTTAGTTTTAAAAGAGCGAGGGTTAGACCGAAAGTCTAGTGAGTCCCCTCTAACAGATAAGCAATAAAATAACTTTCCAGCAATTCAAATCAATAGATTTATAAGCACATGAAGATAAAACACGCTACTGACCACACGACCGTCAAAGACGATGTGTCTGACTCACACTGCCTTAATGTGTCTGACAATTTATAACACACTTAAAACATTTCATAAATATCATGCCATCGCAAATAAATTCAAAGTTTATAAATTAAACTTTACATGCTTCCATTACCAAAAGAATTTTAGTTCAGAAAACTCACCTGTCGCCCTTTTTGCTTTAAGATCTACGTCTACCTTTAAACTTCGAACCGAAACCTATAAAACAATGCATTTCCCGATAAATTCTCAATACTCTTTAATTTAGAGAAAAAGATCCTAAATCCAAAAATCTCAACGGTCTTCTATTAATTAAGAAAACCCGACTCCCTAACCTTCAACTCGAAGAGGAAATGAAACACTCGAAAATACTACAATGGAATTGGATCGTTCCATACTTGAGGCCCAACAGTAATAAAATAAGCTAATCCTAATATATTTAATTCAATCTGGCCCACCTTTACTTAGATTGGGGCTCGACCCACTGAATCACCCCGGGGAACGGGGTCTGTATCCCTCAACCGGAGTCTGTTTCACTCTCGACCGAACTTGCAATCTTGGCGACCGGAGCCACCTCCTTGACTGGGGTCTAAACCCCAACTCGACCGATGTGCTTAGTGACCGGGGTTAACCCCTTCTCACGACCGGGGCCTCCCCCCAATTCCACCAACCGGGGTCTCCCTTGGTCCTTCGACGGGGTCTCCCCTCAATTCCATCGACTGGTATCCAACTTATGGGTCTCGACCGGTGCCTAAGACGACCGGTGTCTTAACTTCTCAAACCAAAACCCTAGAAGACGATGCGCAGAAACCCCATAACAGCCTAGCATAACACGATTTAAAGCCCAACACTCAATAACAACGTTTAATTAAAACTCAGCCACGCTAACTTCAAGTGCCTAGATTCACAAGACCCAACAATTTATACTCCCATTCTCCCCCAAACTCAGATTTAACAGAACTACCCTAAAGCTCATACCGATAAAAGCAACAATGGAAAAATAATGAGATTGCTGATCAAAATAAGATTTACCTGGAAAGGCAGATCAAAACCCAACTTGGAGTGCATGAAGAATCGTCTCTCTACAAGGTTTCTCCAAAAATTGCCTCAAGAACTCTCTTCACAAAAACAGTAGCTTCACTCCTCTACAACAGTGATATTCTAGGGTTAAAACCCTTTTTCTTTTTTTTTTCCAAATTTTCACAATAGACCCCTCCTTAAAGAGATTTTTCTCTTTTCTTACCCAACTTTTATTTTGTTTGGTTTAAGCTCAGTTATTACAGTTAGTTGATGTTTTATTCATTTATTTATTTAATACAAAAGGGTATTGACGTCATTTTGATATGTAATCTTTTGTAATTAATTGTATGAGAGTTACAAAAATGAAGATTCCAAAATTGCTGTGTAGGTTACGATTTCACAATTTTATCCTTTTTCATAGTTTTTTTGAATCATTTCAATATTGTTTAAGTAAAAATGTCAACAGAACCGTTCATATGTATTTATGCTAACGTATGAGTTCATGTTATTCATATTTGTTCATAGTTAACCATGCTTACATATATATGTTCATGTTATGCATATATGTTCAATTTGTTCATGATGAAAAAAAATGAGGTTAACGTAAGTGTTTGTATGCAACTATAGTATCATCACAAAAGATGTGATTCACATAAATTTCTTTAGATAACATATATGATATATGATTTGGAATTATGTTCAATTTAAATATCAATTTTAGATCACATCTGTTCATCTAATTTAAACTTCAATTTAACTACAAACATTTGAAGGTGATAATTGTTCATAATATGTGAAATTAAGTACGTTAACAGTAGTGTTCATATGCATTCATGTTAACAAATGGGTTCATGTTATGCATATATGTTCACATTTTTTTTGAACTACAGATAACACACACACGTTCCCGCGGTATCCGGGCATCCGAGGGCAGCACCGACTAATCCGCGGCGACCTGACCCAACCCTTTGGACTGGACTCGTCCAGGCGCCGACTAAGCCCTACCCAAGGACCGAACCCGCAACCTATAGACTGGTTGTCCGAAAACCTGGACCTGAGCCGACCCAAAGGTCGACCCAGAGTCTGGGATGCTCCTCATGCGCCCGAAGCTTCCCCCTAGGCTCGAATCCGGGTAGACTGAGATACCATCCACAGTCCCCCCCCCCCCGGGGTGTTACCAAGCTTCAGGTTACCACTCAGGCAAGACATGATTTGCTATATATGTTCACATTTGTTAACATATAATTCAAATTTCAATTTAGATATCATCTTTAGCAGTCAATGATTGTTCATATCGTGAGAAATTGAATATGTTAACATAAGCATTATAGTTGCATAATATGATGACATATATGTTCATGGTATAAATGTATATTAGTTGCATAATATGTCGGTTACAGAATCAATGTTGGGACTCGTCGGTTTCTAATTTAGTGTAATAAATGTGTTTAAAGCGTTTCCAATGGTTTAATGTTTTGAGTGTTTTTTCCCCAAAATACCATTTTCCATTCATGTTCACTTACAATTGTATTTAATGAAACGTTTTTTATTAAAAAAAATACATTTAATCTCAACCATCTGATCTATAGATGGATAACTTGGATTAGTTCACATAGTTAACAAGAAATGCAAGGTTAATAAAAGATCTCAACCCTATATATATACCCTATTTTCTGACCTTATATATATATACCCTATTTTTTAGACCTTATATCAAGTAAAATATACCAAATATACTTTTATATATATATATACCCTATTTTTTAGACCTTATATCAAGTAAAATATACCAAATATACTTGATTTGGTATGAGTTGCTTAAAAGGATTCATTTTAATCTATATCTATACTATATTATAAAATACGGATAAAAAACTCTTAAATACAAATTATTAGGCACAAGGTACAATCATTTTATGCAAGATTTTAAAAATCTCTTAATTTACAAGTATCAAAGCACAAGATACATATTACTACTGCAGGTTTCTAACACCCACCAATTTGGTATGTGCAGGACATTCCTTTTATGCAGACCTTTCCATGTATCACTATTAGTTAATATATTATATTACTATAATTTTGTTTTAATTATATTATTAAATATGTAATTGATTGTTTTTTCTAGATGTCATTAAAATATATAAGATAATCATTGAATTCTAATAAAATACTTAATTTTTTTATATAAAAAACATTATATTATTAAGCCTAAATTAAACAAATTTATAAAAAAAAACATTATCATTTTCTCAAAACCATCCAAAATCGTACTGTAAATCGACAAAAAAATAAAATGAAACATTAAAATCGTGATTTATTTTGCTGCATTGCACGAGTACGCTTCTAATAACATATTATATTATTATGTAGAAAAAAATAAAAAGACATCACCATGTTCCAACTTCCAAATCATCCATTGAGAGACACATGGGTTGGGTATTCCCAATTTTAGCCTCTTATGCTATTTTATTCATGGTCAAAGTCAACTTAATTAATTTACTAATATTTTCAATAATATTCTTATTTTTGGTTACAATTATGTCAAACATGTTTCTTTGGCGCTAGTTTCTTATCATCGAAACAAATCAACTCTTTAAACTCATTAAATGAATTAATTTATGTAATTGATTGAACCTTATATACTATCGACTTTTTATGTATATTTGTTTGTCAAGATTAATGGGTTGTTTACTTTTTCTTAATATTAAATTTTATATAGATTGAACCAAAAATAAATTAAGATTTTTATAAGAATTAAAATAAATTGTTATTTATTTTGTTTGTTTAATAAATAGTCTGAATGATAAAAATTGACATTGTACTTTTCTTTCTGGATTAGATGGAAAATGATTGTTAGATAAATCGAATAAAAGTTATGAATGATAAAAAGATTATCAATTTAAGAATTAATTAAATCGTTAGCGTTCTCGTTTGAACCTTCCCCCCTCTCTCTCTTTATCTCTCTTTCTCTCTCTCTCTCTCTCTCTCTCTCTCTCTCTCTCTCTCTCTCTATATATATATATATATATATATATATATATATATGTTGGATCTGAAATATGCTAAGTCTGGATATTACTGCTGAGTATTGAAGATTACTACTGCTGAAGACATTAGTACTGCTACTTGAAGAAATTACTATTGCTAGTAGTATTAATACTGCTTGAAAGGTTAGTACTGCTAGAAGAATAGTTAGTACTACTTGAAGAGTTAGTACTGCAAGATGGAAACTACTGCTAGTATGTTAGTACTGCTGGAAGATTAATGCTGCTAATGTTGATAAGGATGATTTGTGCGAAAGACAAGGAGATGAAGATAATTATGGAATGGATACTGAAAATCAACGTTTCTTTAGTAATTATCTTGTAATCTGTTTTGTATATATAGTCTAGAAATCTTAGATTATTAGATATACAGAGATACATACGTCTTTTGTTTTCAAAAGAGAATTAGCCTCAAGATTATTAGTGATCCTTTCATTAGAGAAGTATTGAACGTCTGTTGAGCCTGTTCAAGAGATTAAGGCTTTGGTTGTAATCATCAAGTTAATTCAATATAACTTGTGATTTGAATTCATACACTGTTTCATTGATTTATTGTTAAATTATTATTCCGCAACTTTTAACACCCTAAAAATAGGGATAACAAAAATCCAAAAAAAACGGATATGCGGTATTTAAAATTGCCAAAGCAAGAGCCTCCCAAAAAAAATGGGGAAAATACACAAACCGGTTTAAATACAATCGTAAATAAACGGACAATAAATAACCACCAACTAATCTAATTTCCATAACTAGAAAAGAGATTACAAATAAGAGTGTCATTTATAAACCCAAAGGTTCTCCTACCAAAAGTAAGTCCAATAGCGATATTCCCAAATCTCTCACCCAAGCACTAAGCCCGCTTAGAACCGGTGCCGCTAAAACCTGAGATACACATCGACACCAAACAAGTGTTAGGCCAAAAAGCCTAGTGAGTTGAACAAGAAATAGCATAATAGAACATATACAATTCTTATCAGCAGTTAACAAATAATCACGTAGATGTGGAGTCAACGGGAGCGACCCATATCTCCAATCCGGTTCACCCAAAGAGGCAATGCACCTTGAAGCCACTTTCTCTGGCGACTCAAAGGCCCGACACGCTCCGGGGACTACCGCCTTAGGAAATTCCCCGACGGCGGAGGTCTAGGTACATAGGAGACTACCGCCTTAGGAAATTCTCCAAATGTCACCCACCTACATTCGTATAGTGAATCACAGACTTGGTTCGTCCACATAATGCATTTATCTCCAATCCGGTTCACCCAAAGAGGCAATGCACCTTGAAGCCACTTTCTCTGGCGACTCAAAGGCCCGACACGCTACGGGGACTACCGCCTTAGGAAATTCCCCGACGGCGGAGGTCTAGGCACATAGGAGACTACCGCCTTAGGAAATTCTCCAAATGTCACCCACCTACATTCCTATAGTGAATCACGGACTTGGTTCGTCCACATAATGCATATAGGAGGTCTCAAAGATGTGTTTCAACCCGTTAGTCATTCGGGTATCAACCAAGAACACAATATTACCATCATAAGCATGTAAATCCATCATATGACATGAATATCCACATAGCCACGTTGTAGATACAATAACACCAAGAGTGTATTCCGAATGGAAATCATCATGTTATACCAAACGTATATTCCTTAATCATGTCAAATACCCATTGTGGGCACACATAATATAAATCCCCAAATAATTACACAACATAGAGTAACTCATGGGATGATACTTCATATACATATATCTCACATAATCTCATGGAAATACCATCAAATACTTAAACCCGTAAAGATGACCATTTTGAGCAAATATGTGATAATAACAACAATTAAACAAATATGATGTGTATCCAGTTTTAACAAAAGTTTAGTAAACTCACCTTGCTAGATTTAGACTAAATCTAGATTTTTACCCACTTAGAACTTTTCTTGAAGAAACTTGGTTCTTCCAACCAAATCTTCCAAAAACCTAGATTCATAAGGTTCCAACCATAAATAATCATAATCAACCACAAAGAATCATTTCCCAAACCATATACATGAATACCTCAACTAATACCGAAACCCTAACTTCCAATACTTAAGACAATAGAAGATTACCTTAGCCCAAGCTTGAATTCACCAACCAAAACACTTCTAGTTCACCAAAATGGTAACAAACCTTCAATCTATGAAAGGGAGAACAAAGAGTGGATGAAACCCTAGAAAACTTGGGGAAGAAGATGAATAGTGAGAGATGAGAAGCTTACCACCACAAAATACTCTAGTATACTTCAATAGAATTCCAATCTCTTGCCATATCCTTGAAAATCTCTCAAAAACGAAACCATAGCAACTTGAATCATCAAAATCGGAGTTGTGGAGCAAAAGTTATGAAGGAATGAACTTTTGGGTGAAATGGGGCGGAAATCAGGTTTTAAGCCGCGCCTCTGACACCCACGCACGGCCCGTGCGTTTTTGTGAAGGGCCCGCGCACGGCCCGTGCGCCCCATCCAGTGAGCCCAATGATTTCCCCGAAAACCGTTTTGGTCATAACTTCTTCGTTATAGCTCCGTTTTTGCTCCGGAAAGAACCGTTGGACTCGTAATTGAATCCTTCATCCATCTAGACTATAAAATCAAGGATTCAAGTCCAAAATCAAAAATCTTATTTTTTTCCTTAATATATCGCTTTCGGTATTAACTTGAAATGATACCCTTCGGAAATCGGGGTGTTACACAACTTCTTTAACAAAGTTTCTGAGTGTTTATTTAAATTCTTGTTTTGAATTTCGATCCTGACAAGTGGTATCAGAGCGTTAGGAACTCAGAAATCAATAATCATCATGGACGGATCACACGACAGTGTTCTTGTTTCAAAGGTTCCCATGCTCAAACCTAATGAGTTTGACATGTGGAAAATCAGGATCAGGCAGTATATACTTCTTACAGACTACTCAATGTGGGACATCATTGAGAATGGTCCCTCTATAATAACCGGACATTTATATCGAACATTAAGTAAAAAGTTAGTGTTTGGAGTTGGTCATTGTTTTGTATGCTTATATATATAGCATATGGACTTAAACCGAACTAACTTTGTCAAACATAACCATTAGAGGGGTTAAACATGGATAAGTGGAACTAAAATTAAATCAAAATGTGAAGAAATTCTCCAAACATGGAAAATATGCAATTTATGAAAGTTGAGGGACTAAAAGTGAAAAATTGAAAAATATAAAACAAATTCTAAAATTTATAAAAATTCATAATCAGATTTCATCTCTTTCTTCTTCACGTTTTCTCCTCAAAAACCCTAGAATCAAAATCCACCATGCAATTAGAGCTAAAACCTTGAAGAAATGATGGGAAATTGATGATTTTGAAGCCAAATCTTGAAGGTAACCATTGGGTAAGCTTGTAATCTTGAAATATAAGTTATTTGAGGAAGATTTATACTAAGTTTGTATGTGTTCTTGTTGGTTAGGGGCTGGAGTTTGTAAGGAAATGAAGGAATCCACATCTTGAAGACATTTTAATCATCCTTAAGGTAAGAAATTAGGAAATCTTTGATTAGATGTTTGGTAACCTAAACTTTTAGTAAGTTTTTGATTATGTGATGTTCAAGGCTGTAAAACCAAAATGAAAATACTTCAAATTGGTTCAAGATGGTTTAGAATGGTTACCAAATCAAATGATAGTGTTGATATCTTAAAAATAGTTAATCTTGGTCCTGTTGGAAGCAAACAGAAAGTTGTGGTTACTTTTAAAATGTGTATAAAATTAACCATTTATCCAAATGAGGTGTGTGATATGTGGATGGAAACCTTAGTATTTCTAGAACAATTGTTATGAAGAGTCCAAAAGCTAATTTTGAGCTTAAGTGTGCCAAAATACCCAATTACAGCAGCTGGTCTCTGTAAACTCGGGATTTGCACACTGTTAGTGAAAAATTCATATAAAATCGATCATAGCTTCAAACAACATGAATCTAGTGCGATTGGACTCCTAAGAGGCATAGGTACAACTTTCGTTTAGACAATATCACCAAATTGTGCTCCTATGTATGAGTAATATGTCCAACACAGAGATGGATATAAGCTAAAATGTGCAGGGGAACTTTCTTTTGCAATATTTTGGTTGTTTTGTTCAAGTTCTTTTGCATCATTTCATAAGCACTAGCATTGAACTATAAGCATATAAGGTGGAAATAAAGTTAACATAAACTAATAAAAGGGTGCCAATAGGATAAAGAGATCAAACGAAATCATTGTATAATTTTAAGTGTATCTTACTTGTGATAGGAAATCCGATTAGCAAGAATTGGAAACATTGGCATTCGAGCATCTTGTCTGATCTTCTCGGATATATAAAGGTACGGATCTCTTATTTTCTTGGAACGGGATTAACCTATTGTTGAGGGTTAATCCATTCAAATATGATTTACGAATTGTAAACTTGAGATACGAAAATACCTCATTGATGTTGATTCTTGGATTTTTATCATGTAATTTCTTTGTTGAATTCCATTTGGTGTTCCATTAGTTGAGCACGACTTAGGACTTTTCCAAAGTTTGTTGCTCTTAATAGGGACCGTTGGCCCGGTTCTTGAGTTTTACTCTGAATGCTGAGGCGCGAATGGAATGTGATAAATATGGTTTGTTGAATCGGTCCAATGACCGTGATATTATCAGATTGAGAATGGCACGACTAGATAGAGTCAAGCCATATTGACATTGTTCATTGATTGTTGTTATATCTTTGTGATTCGGTTAGATCACATATGTTGTGATCCTTTACCCAGACACTTAGTCGGGACACCGACTTTGTGATGCTTCCATGGTGGCTATAATCACTATGATGTCCTTATGTATGCGTGGAAAGTGCGCTGGCCCTGATCCGGCCATAGGGGCGAATGGATATCCTAGGAATAGAACAGAACCATGACTGCTTTAATAGTAGTCGAGGGCTAGTGGGTGTCGTGCCCACACCGCTAGTTCTCACTTATGCCCATAGAACCGTACATTCTTTGGGAACAACGGGTTTAGTGTATTCAGGTGATTTATGTGAACTTGAATAACACGAAACACGGAACGGGTGATTACGTGAACCCTTTGTTATATCTTTGTGATATTCGATTGCTTATTTTATCGTTTCATGATTATAGGGATAATTTGTACTTACCCTATATTGTTTATTGTTGATTTCATTGATCTGTTAACTGAGTTATTGCTCAGCCACGTTTGTTATTCCGTGGCAGGTTCTAGAGACAGATTTGGGGAATATCCGGGTTGAGAGACCAAGAGTGGATATTTTGAAGACTAACTTACCGGACAACCTTACTTTTGTATAGAAACTTTTGGGATCATATATATATTTATATATGTACCTTAACATCCAGTTGTCTATAACTATTACTATATTGCTATAAAGGTTACTTAGTTGCTCTGTATGCGTTTAAGCGAGTATAGCTAGTATGGGATGTTACACCCTCCAATGAAGGAGAGATGGGAGTAGATGGCAAGAGACCTCCACCAAAGACTGATGGAGAAAGAAAGATGAGGCAGACTGAGATGAAAGCCTTGAGCACTCTGCTCTTGGAAATTCCTAATGAATATCAACATCAGTTTTGCAACTGTGTTGATGCCAAAATCTTGTGGAATGCTTTGGAGAAGAGGTTTTCAGGTACCAAAAGCACTAAGAGAAATCAGAAAGCAATTCTCAAGCAACAATATGAAAATTTTATGTCTACAAAGAATGAGTCTATGACTCAAACCTTTGATAGGTTCAACAAGTTGATTGGAGAATTGGCCACTGTTGGTGTCAAGATGGACCAGGATGATGTCAACAGAAAGTTTCTAAGATCTCTTGGTGAAGAATGGATAATGTATACAATATCCTTCAGGCAGAATGATAATCTGGAGGATAAGGAACTTAATGACCTCTACAATGATCTCAGGGTGTTTGAAGCAGAGGTTAAATCAAAGAAGAAGCCATCTGGATATTCTCACAATGCTGCTCTCCTATCATTTACTACTGATTCTTCTGCAAATACAGAATCAGTTAGTGCTGCTTATGGCTCAAAACAGGATGGACTCAATGATTCTGTTTTGGAAGCTTTTCTTGCTAGCCATGCAAAATATTCTCTTATTAATGATGATCTGGAGCAGATCAATGTTGATGGCCTTGAAGAGATGGATATCAAGTGGCAAATGACAATGTTCACCATGAGAATCAAAAGATTCATTAAAAGAACAGGAAGAAACAACTTTGCCATGAGAAGAGAAGATGGTGCTGGATTTGACAAATCCAAAGTGGAATGCTACAAGTGTCATAAACTAGGGCACTTTGCAAGGGAATGCAGAGGAGAAATTTCTCAACAGCATGGGAGCAACAATCAACAATCAAAGTCTATAAACTACAACAACAACAACAGGAACTCATCTCAAGCACTTGTCTCACAAGATGGAATGGGATTTGATTGGAGTGATCAAGCAGATGAGGCAATTCAGAATCAAGCATTGATGGCTGAGGTTTCAGAGTCTTCAAGAACTGCAATTCCCACAGAGGTAAAATCTAAACTTTGCTCTAAAGCCTGTCTTGAAACTGTTAAGAAGTACAGGGATCACAATCAGAGCATGTGTGATGATATTAAAAGATTGGAGAAACATAGGAGAGAGTCTAATTTGATCATTGTGAATTTTGAAGAACAAATTAAGGCATATCAGGCCAATGAACTTCAACATTCATATGATCACAACTATTGGAAGTGGGAGAAGAAGGAGTTGGAGATTAAGCTAGAAAAGGCTAGAGAGGAATGTGAGAAAGTTAGGAGTGAATTTGAGAAGGCCAAATTAGACATTGAGAAATTTTCCAATGCTTCTGAAGCAATGGATACTTTACTCAAATCTCAAGTTCATGACAAACTAAGAAGAGGTATAGGCTACAACAACACCCCTCCACCTTACAATAACAACTTTATTCCACCCACCTCAGACCTCTTAGAAAGACAAGATAAGAAAGAATTACCTACAGGAGCCACAGAAGTAGATCCACTAGATACAGTAGTGGTTGAGGCAGAATCTGAAGAAGAGAACACTGAGGATACGAATAAGGAAGACCAGAAAGAAATTCCCCTAGAAAACCATATTCTTACAAATGAAAGGGGGGGGGGGGGGTAAACCATTTGTCAAGAGTGAGAAAGTGGAGAAATCTAAGATTGGGGAAGAGACTATTAAGAGTGAGAAAGTTGAGACCTCCAGAAAAGGGAATGAAAAGTTATAGGGAGATCACTATATGCAAACTACTGTTGTAAATCCCTGTACTTGTCAACAGATCAAGCCCCATCAACATGATAACATAAGGTGAAATGAGAGAAACAGAAATAACCAGTGGGCTCAAAAACAAGGAATTGATCTTAGCAAAATCAACAGAACAAAACCTTGTTTTATTTGTGGCAAGTTGAATCATTTAGCCAAACACTGTTATTTCAATCCTGTTAACCAAAGAATTACTTTTCAAAAACAAATACAAAATTTTGTTGGTTATAGGAAGCAATCAAGAAGATCAAGGAACCACATGGCTGAGAATGTGAGAACAACACCAATGAAAACTGGTACTGCAAAATCTCATTTTCAGAATAAGTTTGCTAAAACAAAAGAAGATAATCCAAGCAAATCAAGGAGTAACACAAAGAATAGAAAAACAAACAACTTTGCCAAAATTTGGGTTCCAAAATACACTAAACCTGTTAGTACTGCTACCTCAAATAGTACTGCTAACAGAAATAATGTTGCTGATAGCAATACTACTGCTAACAAAATTAGTACTGCTAACAAAGTTAGTACTGATCAAATCCTTTGTTCTTAGGATTGAAAACCAAACAAATCTAAGAGTCAAAGTCATCAGATCTGATAATGGAACTGAGTTTAAAAATAGTGACTTAAACAACTTTTGTGAGACTAAAGGTATTGAGAGATAATTCAGTGCTACTAGGACTCCTCAACAAAATGGTGTTGCTGAGAGGAGAAATAGGACATTGATCGAGGCTGCTAGATCTCTGTTGGCAGATTCAAAATTACCCATTACTTTTTGGGCAGAAGCAGTTAATACTGCTTGTTATGTCCAAAACAGAGTTCTAGTAGTCAAATCCCAAGGAAAGACACCTTATGAACTTTTCAAAAAGAAGAAACCTTTTATTGGATTTTTCAAACCTTTTGGGTGTCCTTGCACAATTCTCAACACCAAATCTCATTTAGGCAAGTTTGAAAGCAAAGCTGAGGATGTTTTTCTTGTTAGATACTCCTCTCAGAGTAAGGCATATAGAGTATTCAACAGTTCTTCCAGAATTATAAAGGAAAGTGACAATGTCAAATGCAATGAGAACACACCAAATCTGATTGGTACAGGTCCTGATTGGCTGTTTGACATTGATTAACTAACTAATTCTTTGGGTTTTAGTAATGTGCAAATTGCAGGAACAAGTTCAGAAAAGGTACAAGCACAGAAACCAGAGTTTGTGTTGTTCCCTATACCTACAGTGGATCATGTTGAATTTTGTCAACAAGAAAAGAAGGATGATTCAGAAACAGAGGATTCTGAACCAAAGCAGGCTGAAGATGATAGAGGTGATGAAGAGGATAAAGGTGATAAAGAGGATGGTTATCCTTCAGGTTCAGGAAACACAGGTCCTGAAATGCCCACATTGTCAGAAGATGATACTGATGAAGAAAATTCTTCAGTATTTGGTGGAAACACTCCTGAAAAGAATGACTCTAATCTGGATGCAAATATTAATGAGGAGGTCGCCCATCAAACAAGAACTTAGAAGAATCATCCTCCTCAGTTGGTGATTGGTGATATCAATTCTCCCATAATCACAAGGCAGCAAAGTAAGTTAGGAGGATTAAAAGACTTACAGTCAGGGCTATTGTCCTGTTTTCTATCCCAGATTGAACCCAAGAATGCATATGATGCAATGAAAGACCCAAGATGGATAGAAGCAATGCAAGAGGAGCTATTGCAGTTTGTGCTGCAAAATGTGTGGGATCTGGTTGACCTTCCACAAGGACACAGGGCAATTGGAACTAAATGGATTTTCAGGAATAAGAAAGATGAGAGAGGGATAGTGATAAAGAATAAGGCCAGACTTGTGGTACAAGGGTACACACAAGAAGAGGGGATAGACTATGAAGAAGTGTTTGCACCAGTAGCCAGAATTGAGGCACTTAGGCTGTTTCTAGCCTATGCTTCTTTCATGAAGTTCAGAGTATATCAGATGGATGTTAAGAGTGGATTCCTATATGGGAAAATTGAAGAAGAAATGTATGTTTGTCAGCCTCTAGGGTTTGAGAATCCTAACTTTCCTGACAGAGTATACAAATTAAAGAAGGCACTCTATGGGCTACATTAAGCACCAAGAGCATGGTATGACACTCTGTCTACCTATCTCTTGGAAAATGGTTTTGAAAGGGTATCATTGACAAGACCCTTTTCATTCAAAGAAAGAAGAAGGACATCCTGCTTGTCCAAATCTATGTGGATGATATCATATTTGGATCCACAAAAGATCATATGTGCAAGGAGTTTGAGGAGCTGATGCACAAAAGATTCAAAATGAGCTTTATGGGTGAACTCACATTCTTCCTTGGGCTACAGGTTAAACAGAAGAAAGATGGCATTTTCATAAGTCAATCCAAGTATGTGCAGTATATACTTACAAAGTTTGGATTTTCAGAAGCAAAGCATGCAAGCACACCTATGGAAACACATAAACAGATTACTGCAGATCTTGAGGGGGAGGATGTGGATGTTCATCATTATAGATCTATGATAGGCTCCCTCATGTATCTAACAGCTTCAAGACCAGACATTATGTTTGTTGTCTGTGTGTATGCCAGATTTCAAGTGAGGCCTAAGCAATCTCACTTTCAAGCAGTCAAAAGGATCTTCAAATATCTCAAAGGACAACCTAGGTTGGGCCTTTGGTATCCTCATGACTCACCATTTGATCTGCTTGCATATTCTGATAGTGATTTGGGTGGTGCAAACTTGGATAGAAAGTCTACATCAGGAGGATGTCAGTTTTTGGGTGCAAGACTAGTTTCAAGGCAGTGTAAAAAGCAAACCACAGTGTTCACGTCTACAACAGAAGCAGAGTATATAGCTGCTACAAGCTGCTGCTCACAAGTGCTATGGATTTGGAACCAAATGTTGGACTATGGTATTACTTTTCTTCACACTCCCATCTTCATTGATAACAACAGTGCTATAAGCATTGTTAATAATCCAGTGAAGCATTCAAAAACCAAGCATATAGAAATCAGGTACCATTTTATTAGAGATTGCAATGAAAAGAAGTTAATTCAGGTTTTGAAGGTACACACTAGTAACCAATTTGCTGATCTATTCACCAAAGCTTTTGATGTGGGTAGATTCACATTCTTGGTCACAAGTGTAGGCATGATAAACACTGAATAAGCCTCTTTTGATTTTCTTCATGTACCATTTCTGTATAGATTCTTCAATGATTGCTTTTTCATATTTCTTTGTACATGGTGCTGCTAACCATTTGTGTTTAAGTGTTTCAGATAGCTTTGCTGATTACATACTTGGTACTTCTGGTTAAGTGAATACTGCTCTCTATATTAACAGTTCAAATATTGTTAACTATGATTACTACTGCTACGTGGTTTATACTGCTAGTGCACAGTTACTACTGCTTGTCTTATTTCTACTGCCAAACAGTGTTAATACTGCTAGTATGTGTTAATACTGTTGGTATGTGTTACTACTGCTGATATGAGTTAATACTGCAGGTTTGTGTTAATGCTGCTAGGCTACTTAGTACTGCTTTTAACTGAATCCCTTACCCTATAAATACCCTCTCTGACTGCCAAAACCCAAGCGGCTCTTTGAATTTCCAGCGAGTTTTCATCCTCTCTCTCTCTTTAGAATTCTTGATTACCAGTGTGTAAAGCCTAGTTGAGTTTCGAACCCTAGAATCGATCAGAACGATGGCAGAACTTGATTTTGTTGATGACCACAATGAGCTTGCAATGTTGCAAAAACCCAAACAAGCTGAGGGTTTTCATGAAATTATGGATTTCTTATCACAATCACATATTGCCTATGCACTAATGGTGAATCCCACCATCTATGTGAATCATATGAGACAGTTCTGGGCCAATGCCTCCATTCAGACTGTTGATGGCAATCAAGTCATTCAATCAAGGGTCTGTGATAAACCTATCACAATCACAGAAGCCTACATTCGCACTCATCTACGTCTAGATGATGCCTCAGGTATTACTACTCTTTCAAAGGAAGATCTCTTCCAAGAAATTGGCAGAATGGGGTATGAAGGTCCTACTGAGGTTTACAAGTTTTTCAAAAGCAAATTTTCACCTCAGTAGAGATTCTTTGTTCATACTCTTCAACATTGCTTATCTCGCAAGACAACTGGATGGAGTGAGTTTAGCAGTACAATAGCTTATGCTCTTGTCTGCTTAGCTACCTCCATAAAGTTCAATTTTTCTCAAATCATTCTAAATGATTTGATGTCAAACTTCGATACCAAAACCAAAACCAAAAGATATTATATGTATCCAAGGTTTGTACAAGAAGTACTGAACAAGGAATTGACGGATTTACCCTCTTTTAAAGAGGTGTATGTACCTAAACCTCCCAAAGGGAAGGTATTTTCCAATATGAGAAGGCCTAGTAAGGACTTCTCTGGAACAGACATACCATTGTTCTCTACAATGATGGTTGTGTCCCATTCCTATGGTAAGGCATCAGGGTCACAGCCCATAGCTGACCAACCCACTGATGACCTACCCACACCATTCACTTCAAGTATTCTTCCTCAGACCACTGTTGATAAGCCAAATCCCCCAATAACTCAAAAATATGCAAGGAAAAAGGTACAGAAGGTTCCTTCCCTTCATGTACCTACACCCCAAAAGCCTACAAGCCCTTTGATGGAGCATTCTCCATCAGAGAATATCCAAAGGGAATCCACAGGGGTGTCTCCCAACCCCAAGAATGTGCTCTCTAAGGAGAAGGATGAGCATGTGGGCAACAAGGCTCACACTACTGATTCTGCACAAGGCGTGGATCAGGACAGTGTGAACATGACTAAGACCTTCCCCACGGCAACTTTGGATGAGAAATCATTTAAGGGTCCCAGGTGCCAAGAAACCAAGGGGGTAGTAGGTGCTTCTGCTAGGCAGAAAGCCTCTACTAAAAGATCCCATGATCCTTCAAGGGTGGTCAACACACTTAAAGGAGGTGAGGACAGATATAACTATGATGAATTGATGGAAACCATTGGCAATGTGAACTTGGATGTAATTAATCAGGGCTTGGAGATAAAGGAGTTGAAAAAGGTTATCACTTCTCAACAAGTGCAGATAACCAAACTCAAGAAGATGGTACTCAGTTTGGTACACAAAAAGAAGAGAAAGCAATATGTCTTGAAGAAAAGGGGAAGTGCTCATGATGCTTCCAAAAAGGGGGAGAATCAAAATGAAGTTGAGAAGGAAAGCTCAGTTGGAATGGAATTCAAATTTGAGGGGGAGATTAGTGGTGAAGCTGAAAAGAAGGTTGAGGAAGATCAGAGTGTGAAAGCAGCAGAAACAATGATGAAAGAAGCAGAAACTGTAGAAGCAGCAGTAACTACTGAACCAAAAGTAAAAACTGCCAAAGCAGTAGAAACAGAGAAAGTAGCAGCAGAAACTGGAATGTCTATAGAAGAAATAGAGATTGCAGAAACTTTGGTGAAGGCAAAGAATGACACTCCTAAGGCCACTCAAAAGGCTAAGGGAGTGGTGATTAAAGAAGGAGGATCGGAGAAGAAAAAGAAAGAGGTCAGTATGTTAGAGGCCAAGAAGAAGAAAGGGAAAGAGAAGATGGTTGAGCCTGTGAAACCTTTAAAGAAGCAGAAACAAATAGATTTGGATGCAGAATTGGCAAAGGAGTTAAATGTACAGTTTGAGAAGGAACTTAAAAAGGAGAATGAAATCCAAAAAGCTAAAAACAGAAAGCTTGCCTTAGATCTGGCAAAAAGGCTCAATGAAGAATATCAGAAGAGCTTGAAAACTGCTGCAAAGAGGGTCAAAACAACAAGACAAAGGAAGCCTTCAAAGACCTTTCTAGCTATACAAGAAAGAAGAAAAATGATAAACTTCTTGAAAGGATCTGTTGGAGTTCCTGAAGGGATGTTTACAAAAATGTCTTTTAGTAGGATAGAAGACTTATACAACAAGGAGATGGCCAAGCTGAAAGGAGACTTCAATCAGAGGGTTGAATTTGAAAGAAAGATGAAAGAAAGACATGATCTGAACATTCAACAGCCTTTCCCTGACAGTGAAGAAGGCACTCCTACAAAAGAAAAGATAGAAGTCAAGAAGAAAGAGACTTTAGCTCAGAAGATTGGAGCTATTAAAAGAATGAAGTCAATTGCTTCAAAGAAAAAGGCAAAAGGGCCAAGAACTGAGGAAGGTGAGAAAAAGAAGGAAAGTGAAAGAATGGAAGCTGAACCATCAAGACCTACTGTTGCACCTCCTGTAGAGCAGCAGAAACAAGCAGAGCATTTTGAAACTCAAGAGCAGAGTCAAGAGCAATCAAGTCAACAATCTTCAGAACAGCCAAGACAATCTGATGAGCAGTTTGATTTGTATATGACAGTGACTGATGAAGAACCATTGAAAGTTGATCCTATCTCAATGAAAGCTCTAGAAAATATTCATTGGGATACTCTGATGGATAAAAGAACAGAATATTTCAGAATCAAGAGAATGGGTGACAAGTATGAGGTCTATTCAACTTGGGGTAAGATAATCAGAAGTTGTACCAGAGTTGATTTGGAAGAAATGTACAAGGTTGGATTAAAACTGTATGGTGACTTGTTGAAAGGAGCAGGGATGAGCCTAACAAAGATGGCTCTGGAGTTTTTGTGCATGATGTTTGACCCTGATAGAGTTAAATATCTTATCAAAGACTTACATCACAGAGATGGATTTAAAAGTATTGATCATTGGATGCTTTTTGAAAAATCTGGAGTCTATGTCATAACCATTGATAAAAGCTTTCATGAGTACTACTTGGTTGATAAGGTGTATGACCACAGCAAAGAAAAGTTGCAAAGGATGCTGAAAGCTAAGTTGGTCTGCAATAAAGGTTCAGAGATGGCAATGATTGTGATTAAAAGAACCATCAATCAAAGTATGGGATTGAATCCTGATCTAGGAATCTGAGCAGTAATTTTGAAAGCATCATGAAGACCGTATTCTGAAGAACTTAACTTCTTGTTTACAAAAGTTAAGTTAGGGGGAGATTGTTGGGTCTGAAATATGCTAAGTCTGGATAGTACTGCTGAGTATTGAAAATTACTACTGCTGAAGACATTAGTACTGCTACTTGAAGAAATTACTATTGCTAGTAGTATTAATACTGCTTGAAAGGTTAGTACTGCTAGAAGAATAGTTAGTACTACTTGAAGAGTTAGTACTGCAAGATGGAAACTACTGCTAGTATGTTAATACTGCTGGAAGATTAATGTTGCTAATGTTGATAAGGATGATTTGTGCGAAAGACAAGGAGATGAAGATAATTATGGAATGGATACTGAAGATCAACGTTTCTTTAGTAATTATCTTGTAATCTGTTTTGTATATATAGTCTAGAAATCTTAGATTATTGGATATACAGAGATACAGTCTTTTGTTTTCAAGAGAGAATTAGCCTCCAGATTATTAGTGATCCTTTCATTAGAGAAGTATTGAACGTCTGTTGAGCATGTTCAAGAGATTGAGGCTTTGGTTGTAATCATCAAGTAAATTCAATATAACTTGTGATTTGAATTCATACACTGTTTCATTGATTTATTGTTAAAGTGTTATTCCGCAACTTCTTTAACAAAGTTTCTGAGTGTTTATTTAAATTCTTGTTTTGAATTTCGATCCTGACAATATATATATATATAAAGGATTTTACGAGAATGCGAGAAGTCTCAATATCATATTATGCAATTACACGCCATTTGAGTGTGTTTAATCATAACTACTAGAAAAGGGGGTATCAATGACGGAAATTTCCGTCACTAATTAGCGACGGATTGGTGACGAATTAGCGACAGAATCAATTATATCACTAATCTGTCGCTAATTAGTGACGGATTAGTGACGGAATTAATTCCGTCGCTAATTAGTGACGGATTAGCGATGGAATCTATTTAAAAAATAAATAAAAAAGAAAATCCACGTGTCTGTCGCTAATCCGTCACTAATTAGCGACGGATTAGTGATGGAAAATCAGTGACGGGAATTTCCGTCGCTAATTAGTGATGGATTAGCGATGGAACCCATTACTTTCTATTTAAAAAATAAATAAAAATGAAAATTCACGAATTCGTCACTAATTAGCGACAGATTGGTGACGGATTCCACGTGTCCGTCACTAATCCGTCGCTAATTAGTGATGGATTAGCGACGGATTTTTTTCTTCATGTTTATGTGTTATATGTACGCATGTGTACATATATGTGTTATATATGTGTGTGTGTGTGTGTATATATATATATATGTGTGTGTGTGTGTGTACATGTGTTGTTTGCTAAACCGGTGGATCTATGTATATTGTTGTATATATGTTTATATGAATGTATATATAATGTGTGTGTTGTTTGTTAATCGCATATGATATATATATATATATATATATGTGTGTGTGTGTGTGTGTTGTATATATATATACACATGTGTATACATTAATGTATAGATAGTGGGTGTGTGTATGTGCTGTTATATATTGTACTTTAATAAGTCATAAAGTGTCTTATTGGACTATAATGGATCTTAATGGGTTTTATTGGGTTCAAAGGGTTTCATTGGGCTTTAATCAATCTATCGGGCTTTAAAGGGTTTTATTGGGCCTTAATGGATCTATCGGGCTTTAAAAGGTTTCATTGGACCTTAATGGATCTATCGGACTTTAAAGAGTTTCATTGGGCCTTAATGGATCTATCAGGCATTGAAGGGTTTCATTGAGCTCTAAAGGGTTTCATTGGGCCTTAATGGATCTATTGGGATTTAAAGGGTTCTATTGGGTTTTAAAGGGTTTCATTGGGCCTCAATGGATCTATCGGGCATTAAAGAGTTTCATTGGCCCTTAATGGATCTATTGGACTTTAAAGGGTTTAATTGGGCCTTAATGGATCAATAAGGCTTTAATTAATTCTATTGGACTTTAATCGGTTCTATTGGCCTTTAAAGAGTTTCATTGGGACTTAATGGATATATCAGTCTTTAAAAGGTTCTATTGGGCTTTAAAGGGTTTTCATTGGCCTTAAAGGGTTCTATTGGGCTTTAAAGGCTCAATACAATTCATTAGAAGTCACCCAAGCCTCAAAGCCCAATACAAACATATAGGAAGCACATAATGGCCTAATAAGGTTAATTAACAGTCACAGAAGCCCATTACAAACATATAGGAAGCCCACAAACCCCATCCCTCGTTTTAAAGGAAATTGATCTAGTGTATCTCATTAGTCTTGATCTAGTGGTTCTCTTCAATTAGACAGCTCGACTTGATACATGCATACAAACAACGAATTTAATTAATTCTACTGGGCATTAAAGGGTTATATTGGGCTTTAAAGGGTTTCATTGGGCCTTAATGGATATATCGGGCTTTAAAGGATTCTATTGGGTCATAATAAGTTATAAAGGGTCTTATTTGACTATAATGGATCTATTGGGCTTTATTTGATTTTATTAGGCTTTAATACGTCATAATGGTTTTATTGGGATTTAAAAGATTCTATTGAGTTTTAATTGATCTATTAGGCTCTAATAAGTTATATAGGACTTTAACAAATCTTGGTGGATTATAATGGGTTTTATTGGGCTTTAAGAGCCGCTAAAGCCCACCAAAGCCCAATATTGTTCATTAAGACTCAATATAGTCATGAAGGTCCACTGAAGTTCATTAAGCGTCAATGAGTCAAATATGACCCACCAAATCCATTACATTTCATTAAGAGTCATCAAAGTTGAACCTCCCTTGAAATCTCAATTATGATTCATACTTTGTTCTGTTGATTGTCTTTCTTGTTTTATTTTACAGTTTTAAGAAAACTAGAGATTAGTTGGTTATTATTTTATCTTCCTCCCGTCCCAAAATAAGTGTCCACATTTTTATTTATGGTTGTCTCAAAATAAGTGTCTACTTTCAAAAGTAAATAACCAAATTTTCAACCCTTGGGTTCAGGACCGACTTGAGACCAGCTCGAGACCTTTTGGATTGAATTCATTAAAGTCACTGGGTCCGATATAACCCATCAATACCTAATATAACATACAAACATTATTGACAAATTATTTATAAATAATTCGACACAAATTTATCAAAAACTGTATGTTAAAAGAATTTCTTTGATATTATAAATTTCATAAAAAGCAAAAAACAAAAATATTAAAAAAAAATAGAAGTAAAAACGTACCAAATTTTCAATATTTTCAAAGATATTATTTTTTAAATATATTTATTAAAGATTAAATGTTTTATTATTCTAAGTAACATATTTATTGTTTAAAAATTATTATTTTATCATATTATATTTTCAAAAGATATTATTTTTTCAGTATTGTTTCCTTCTCTATTCCTCACTAAATATTTTTCCTCTCTTTTTTTTTTCACTAAAATTTTTCCCTCTCATTTCCTCCCCCCTTTTCCCTCCACTAAGACTACCCCCTTTTTCAAAAAAAAAATTCAAACTTTTGGAAACCTTATTCATATCCAGATTACCGCTCACCGGATGACATCATATTTGGCCAGTTTTTTCATTTATTTGCTTCAAATGTATTTTATCTTCATGGTTTTCTTTGATTCGATTCATAATCCGTGTTTGATATGCGATTCATTGTTTGAATTCTTCTTATGTGAAGTAACAAGTAACAACTATTGTTATTCAATTTTCTAGAGCATATTTTATTTTTGCAACTTGCAATTGTGTGTACTCACTGTTGCATTCCAGCTGTTCGACAAAATGCTTCAACCAAGTAGTTATGTGTGGTTTTAATCCATCTTTTTATCTTGATTATTTTTGGACCACCAATCTCAGATTGTGGGTATTTTTCATATATTTCCATCTTATATTTAACATTTACGAGGTGAATTGAACATCTATATGGGTGCCTTTGGTATGGTGGACAAGACATAAAATCGATTCAATCGTTGTTTCTCTTCACATTAATTTCTCCTCTCAACTTCTCCAGGTAATTGACTTATTGAATCTATCAATTTCTTTTTGGGCCTGCATTTTCTTCTTGGACCCGTGTTGTATGATTTTTTTGGTTAATTTCTTTTTATTTGTGAACCTGCTGTGATTTGAACCTGTTGTGAAAACACAAGACTTCGACCTCAAAACGGAGGCGAAAATCTTATGTGATTTCTTCTTGGGCCTGTTGTGAAAACACAAGACTTGAAGCTTGGATTCCTAATGTATTAGTTTCTTCTTGGACCTGCTGTTGTGATTTTTTGCTTGCAATTTTTTGTTGTGATTCTCAAAACGGAGGCGAAAATCTTCTGTGATTTCTTCTTGGGCCTGTTGTGAAAACACAAGACTTGAAGCTTGGATTCCTAATGTATTAGTTTCTTCTTGGACCTGCTGTTGTGATTTTTTGCTTGCAATTTTTTGTTGTGATTCTCGTTGCTTTATGATACTATGATTAATTATCATATCATGGATGTATGTGTATGTAATTTTTACTTTGTTTGTTTACATTTAGAACTCTATCCAGATAATCAACTCATGTATGTTATTCTTGTTTTATTTTTTGTAGAATGAATCATAACTATTTAGATTGATTATTTGGTAAAGTATAAACAACTCATTATAGGAACATAGGGAGTAAAAATGTATGATTAAACTTTGTTTATTTGTGTTTATGGACAGTTTTCTTCATCTTGTTGATACCCTGTCAAAAGGATTATGGTTACAGAGTTTTTGTGTGAACTCTAATGGGATAACTTTGTACGTATCAGAGAGTAAAAAGAGTAAACCGGAGGTAAGGCATGAACTCTAATTCATGCTCGACATCATTCTTCAGCCCGTGTAAGTCTTGATTGTCCGATCTCTTTATGAGATTCTATATGTGCTTAATTTTCTAATTTCATGTTACATTTTTACATGCTACACTCTATTTATTAAAAAGTTCTTTGATTGTATCTCAGGCTTGTTTTCAACTATGAGACTGAGGATGTTGTTGGACGCCATGATTCCCCTGTTCGTTGTATTGAATGCTCTTATGCAACAAATTGTTCTTGGTTGCCATTGTTGCTGATGTTTTGATAGTTTTATGGGATGAGAACGATTTCACGAATGATTTGTTTAATTGGTAGACATATGTTATGTTAATTTGTTTATTTTTTTGTTACACATAATCCGTTTATAAAATTGTATAAGTTTGATACTTATGGTATAATATTTTTTGATCGAATAGAATTTTGAAAAAATCATTAAGTTATTTTAATATGCATTTTATATATATGAAACAATGTATAGGAAAAAAATTAATTATTTAAAAAAAACAAACTTTAGTGACGGATTAGTGACAGAAATCTGTCGCTAAAAGTAGGTGGGTTCGTCACTAATCCGTCGCTAATTAGTGACGGAAAGCTTCCGTCGCTAATCACTGACAGAAAGTTTCCGTCACTGATATATTCCGTCGTTGATCCGTCGTTAATCAGTGACGGAAATTATCCGTCACTGATCCATCGCTGATAGTATCACCCACCACGTTTTCACCGACGAACTTTCAGTGACGGATTAGCGACGAAATTCACTTTTAGTGACGAATTAGCGACGTAATTTTCCGTCACTGATAAGGTCAATTTTTGTAGTGATATATGATTAAATTTGTGTATTATATATGATATCAAACTTATGGCTTTCTCGCAAAATGTTTAGCTTCTCATTTGAACTTGCCCCTATATATATAGGACGATAATCAAATGAGAACCACAAAAAAGTTGATAACTGATCTAAGCCTTAATTTGGTTTTGATTCTACAGTTTTAATTCAAAGTAACTTTTAATAAGAAATGGCATAATCGTCATGTTGGTAACACATATTCACCAGATGGAACACCATATTCACCATATGAAAACATACAGATTCACCAGATGAAACACACTGATTCACTAGATGAAATACATAACTCACCATGCTATTTCAACTCATTAAATAAAAGACAATTTTACTGGAAACCTTCATTGGAAAACAAGTGAGAAATATGAGTTCTATATCATTTTACAACCAATTATTTGGTTTAATAGAAATGGATATAGAAGAATTAGAAACAGAAATCCTAATCTTTTGATACACAGATGGAAAACCTAATCGGCCATTTAATCATCAAACCATGAATCGCGTTCTGGAGACTTTGGTGACTAATGACTGTGGTTGAAGGAACGATAAACATAGGGTTTCCATCGAGTATTGGGGTCGTGGTCGGTTTTCAGCAGGGTTTGGGATGGGAGAATAACTGTCAGTGTTCTCCGGAGTTAGAGTGATACAGAGAGAGAGAGAGAGAGAGAGAGAGAGAGAGAGAGAGAGAGAGAGACATAGGCAGGTGGTAGCCACCGGTGTTGCACTTAATCTTAGGTTTCGTTGAGTTACAGTCGGAGAAGAGGCAGATCCGTGGTCTCAAGGATATGTCGTCATACGCAATGCCGAGGAGGAGAAGGAGCCATCGTGGGTGACGCTGAGGAAGAGAAGGAGCCGTCTTGGGCGACATAGAGGAGAAGGATGAGGAGGAGTCGTAGGCAACAAAGAGAAGGAGGAGTAGTCGGTGGTAGGAGGCGATGGGTGAGGCAGGAGGCAATGGTTGAGATGAAGCCCATTTGTTGGGTTTAAAAACCCTAAGGGCTTGTTTGTTAGTAGCTTAATGAGCTTAATAGGAATCGCAGCTTATTCGGTCAGCTATACTTGACTGTTTGGTAGTGGCTTAATGATATAGAAAGTGACTTATTCGGTAAGCTTATAGGAGGGAGCTATATGCAGAAAGCCAAGTTTTTTTCAAACTTGGCCCTCCCAATTGAAAATTACGCTTCTTCCATCTATCAAAAAAACCCTCCCAAACAAAAGCGTTCCCACTCTATACAGACAGATAATCCACACATACAGCTTTATCCATACAGGACTTGATGGAAAACCAACCAAACAGCCCCTAAGATGCCTTTCAATTTTCTTCTAGTTTAAGAAAAATACCCTTACGTTACCATTTATTGCAAATAGGCTTATTTTTTTAATGACTTTTGATTTAATCTAATCTAACATATGGATTTGATTAGTCCTCAAGGTTCTTAACTTTTTCTGGGTCCTCATATGATTTAACCCCTATATATATGGGTCAATTTAAATAATCAAGTTAAATATCATAAGAAGGTAAGAAATAAAGGTTCATATGTGAATCATTGAAAAAAAATCAATTTGAAGATGCATTTGTGAATTCATATAAATAATCTGTAACGTTGATTCACATATGCATCTTCAAATAAATTTTTTCTCTATTTTTTCAATAGTTCACATATGAACATTTGTAACATTCACTTACTTCTCTTCTTACCTTCTCCCAATATTTAACCTTATTATTCAAACAAGAAGACAATCAATTGCGAGAAGGCGAGAAGCAATCTAAAGCATATAATCCGATGAAAAATGTTATAAGTGAAAATTGGGGAATAATTTTAGAAATTAAAATTGTAGGGTTTAATTCGAAATCGTAACCGATATACGCATCGGAAATTAAAGAAATTTTGGTTACAATAATAGAAAACTTTTCTAAACAATTAAAACCCAAACGGATCCAATGATGTATTTAATCAAAACTTAAATCACACCATAGGGTGTTTAGAGATGTACCTTTCAGATTTGTTGTGGTTGAACTAGCTGAGCACTTAGAAACCAATCTAGGTTTCCTCTAGCGGTATCCACACACGAACACGCGAAATTCCACCGGGTGCTAGCCCAATAACCCTAGATCTATATGTGTTTTTACAGAAAAGAAAAATGGTTTCTTTTCTGTATTTTTCGAAAGGCTATTCTAACTCAATTGTTGTCAAATGGTTTAGCCTAACCCCTTATTTATATCAGAAGAATTATAGTTAGACTATAATTCAACTAAGGATTAAATAAGGTTTAATAATTATTTGTAATATTCAAATTCAAATTCAAATATATATATATATATATATATATATAATTATCCTTTTAAACTTTAAAATATAATTATATAAATATATATAATTATCCTTTTTAAACTTTAAAATATAATTATATAATTACAGATAATTCTCCGTAATTAACATAATTACGTTTTCACCCTGTAAATATCATAATTACAGTTTAACACATATTTTCATAAAATCCGGGTTTCTACAAATGGAAACAAACGTATTCTTTATGTGCGACCCTATAGGTTTACATACTCATCAACAGTGTCTCTGTGTGACACGTGTCGTGGGCATATAATAACTTACAAAAATAATTATTATTTTAAATTGAGTCAAATATTTTGTTAAGGGCATAGTTATATTAAAAACACTATTTGAATTCCTAAGAAATGTCATTATATATTTGGATTTTTTTTTCATTTTAATTAACTCATAATATTTTTATCAAGTTTATTGTGATTTATTTCATTATCTTTTTTCACCATTTATTTCTCTATTTTTTTGGATTCACGTTTCGAATAACATGTGATTAGTTACGTTTAACATATGATTTGTTACGTATCAAATGTGATCCATTCTGTGAATTTTAGTACCTATCACATGTATAATTTGTGTGTGAGTATAAGTTACGTACTATCACATGTGATAATATGTGTCTGAGTATAAGTCATGTATTATTACATGTGATAATATTTGCATCACACTAAGATCTATAAATGTAAATATACATAATCACATTGATTAACAAAAATATCTACAATTCTATTGATAAGATCAGTGAACAAATTATATTATGTGATAAAAACCTATAATCAAAATGTTATATATTTATCTTTTTGTGATGAAATCGGTTAATTAGGATTTATCGGTTTGGAAAACAAACTCAATTCCAATATATTAGAGATTGTTCTCACGGTTCCAAATAATGTTATGCACAATATAATTTAATAATATTTAATTTAATTCATTTATTATATAGGGTATATAATCCATATTTCTTCTCACAAATTGTTCACCTTCTCAAATCCTCCTTCTCTCTCTCTCTCTCTACAAGTTCACGTGAGACCAAGCTGTTTCCGTGAGATCGCGTGAGACCAAGCCTTAAAACATGGAACTTCACACCGAAACACTGTGAAGGTAAAACACATTCGAACCTTCATAATGTAATCACACTATGAAGGTAAAAAAACCTAAACCAAGTTTTAAAAAATCAAACATTCACAGATAAAAGACTGTGAAGGTATATCCGAACCTTCACAGTGAAGACGCTGTGAAGGTAAAAAAAAACGAACATTCACAGCGAAAAACACCGTGAACGTAACATTTACGGTGTTTTCCCTATGAAAAGTTCGATTTTTTTTACACTCACAGTTTTTTGGTGTGAAATTTCATACTTTAAAGCTTGGTCTCACCGGTCTCACGGAAACTGTTTGGTCTCACGCGAACTTAAGTCTATATATATATATATATATATAAGTATATATGTTAGAGATACACTTTTTTTTTGTTAACCGCCTAATTAGTACAAACTGTGCAAATCAGGGTATTTTCTTCCTTTTGACATATTGATATCACATTTTTTTATTATCTCATTCATTTGACATTTCAAACAAATTATGATATAAACCGTAATTAAAATTCACATATGAAACCCTGCAAAATTTTTTGTCACTTTTTGGTTTCTTACTGTGTATCACATACGAAAACATTTACTAAATTTTCACATATGAAAAATCTCTGAATATTGTCATTTTTTTTGTTTCTTATTGTGTTTCACCTACGAAATATTACTAAAAATTCACATGTAAAACATCTACTAAGATTGTTGTTTTCTAGTTTCACCTATGAACTATCGTAAAAATTTTGGAACAACCAAAATTCATATGTGAAACGACACTATGAAATTTAAAGAAAACTAATTGTTTCGCCTATGAACTTTGGTAAAAATATCGAAACAATCAAAATTTATAGATGAAATAACACTATAAACTTTTAAAACACTATATAATCACGAGAGGAGCGGATTTTCTGGGTTTACAAATCAAATTCATTATCACTTTACAAAAATCAATACAAATCAAAACCTAAATCGAATTCAAACAAAAATCAAATATAATTAAAAAAAACCTGAATCGAATTCAAACGAAAATCCAATCTTTAAACAAATAATGAAATCCTAATCTAGATCTCCCTTCATGCAAAACCTTCATTCTACAAGATTAAGAACACTGATGTAGAGAAATATGAATAAGAAGAAAAGGAGAGGTCTTTTCGTGCTCCCTCTTCAATCTCGAAACACTTCACAAGTATGAACTCCACATCCATGATTATGAAACGTTCGACCATTCATCAGCACAAACATTCCTGTTATAATACCTATATACACCAAGAAGAAACTGTAACACCCTAAAATCCGAAAATAGTAACTAATTTAAAATTTACTAATTACACCAATAAATGATTCATCTACAAACACAATTTAAGATTTAACCTCAATACACACATTCATTCTATACATACAGTTATAATAAGGATGGGTGCTACTAAAACCCAATAATTGTCACTATCTCCAAACTACGGAAAACTTCACCAAATACTTACACTTGTGAAAAACTAAGCACATCTCTTCATAGAACTGCTAGAACCAAACCCCCATCTGGAACTTGATGCACATGCCGACAAATAAAAAGGTTAGGCTTAACGCCTAGTGAGCTCAAGAGTTTTCAACATATATAAATTAATCGTTTAAAAAAAAGGAGAATACAATTGAAATCATAATCCTTCAAAATGATATGCTTCAAATGTGAAAACGACTCGTTTTCCAATAATATGCATTTTAGACGAATGAGGCACCATAATAAACGTTTTCCAAACCAAACGGTTTTAAGAACAAAGACCCCAAAATAATACGTTCCTTCGTAAAATTAATTTCAACACATAACTCACTCAAAAGGAGAAGAGAAAGCAGACTCCGAATTTATGAAACGTCGATAAAAATTTATATCCCGAAACACCCAAAACACGGATGGGGTATAATACTTAACCCAGAAATCATGGATAAGATCCATATATACAAAACGTCACCGAAAACTTGGATAATAAAACTCAATACCTAAAAACAACACCTTTCGATGACCGGGGATACCCGAATTCCATCGAAAGTGGCGGGCAGACAAAGTTAAGCCACTTATCAATGTTCTCGAGCTTCACATAGAGCCATGGATCCCCGTATACGGCTCCCAACCGAGCTACCACCGCAAGATACCCAAATGACCCTAGTGTCTACTCGACCTCTAAATGAGTGTCACCACAAAAGCCATAAGTCCCCGTATCCAGCTCTCCAAGAGCACCACCGCAAGACTTAGCTCCGTATACGGCTCCCAAACCGAGCTACCACCGCAAGCTTACATAAAAACATGACTTGGGGACCACTCACTAGACTTCAAACACGGACACTAAATTCCACGATGAGTAACCAGACTGGATTACAAACGGACATCGAGTTCAACCATCCACGATCTATACCTCGAGCCCTTAAATAGAGGTTACGCGGTTATCGAGTTCAACCACCCACGATCTATACCTCGAGCTCCCACTAGCCATAAACAATATCCAATCCCAACACAGGGATAAAGTCCCCAACTAAACCAACCGACTGACTCATATGCGTATGGATCCAATGCATTACAGTCTAAAATGTTACATGACTCAAACAAATGAACTAACGCATTCAAATCATGTAACTCTCACTTAAGATGCAACTAAGTACACCATACGTCCAAGGCTCCTCAACAAGCTACCAAAACCGAACAAATGTTCCAAAGACTCCACCGAGTACAAATCAAGCCCCAAGAGGCTTAATAGACGTTTGGCTAAAACACGAGAGCCAATATGGTTACATAAACCAAAATACACATTTTCCCAAAATCTTTGATTTTCAAATTACCATTGGCCTTCGGCCCAAAACCCAAAAGGTTTTCCATTTCTAAAATGTTCCCCAAAGTCGGGAATGACCCAAAGGACTCACACATTCGTACTTTTCAAAATATCCCACTTCATGAATGATTCATAAAACACGACAAACACTTAAAAGTGCATTTTTGACCAAATACCTATTTATGCAATAATTCATCAAAACCCATTCATTTATGACATATTTATCAAAATGCCCAAAAATCACAAAGATGTGTGCTATATAAGTTTATAAAGTTAAAACACTTTCAAAATAACCAAACTTATCAGCAGTTAACAATTTCATGTAAGACGCAAAACCCCTTTAAAATAAACATTTTGGCATGTACACTGTTTTCACAAATCAACTTGAACTCACCTTGCTAGATTTAGGCTAAATCTAGATTTTACCCCACTTTGAGCTTCCTTGACGAAACTTGAATCCTCCAAGCCAAAACCTCCAAAACCTAGATCCAAACATTTTCAAACATAAATAACCATATTCAACCATATAGAAACATTCCACACACATTTTATATCAAAACCTCATCTTATACCCAAAACCCTAATTTTGACCTAACTCCTCCAAAATCTTCCAAATCGAAAATGGAAAAACATAATACTTAGGAAATCATCAATGGAGCATTTATATCACCTAATATGGTTTAGAGATGGAGAAAGTAAACTTACCACATAGGTTTTGGTGAAAACCTAGAAAACCCAAAATGAGCTAGAGGTTGAAGATTAAGATGGAGATGGTGAATCCTTGATCATAGCTTTCCATTTTACCACTTGATGGTGTTTTATCTCCATAAAATACAAGGATTTGAGCCACAAATAAGTTAGGGTTTGAAGGGAGAAGAGAGAAAACGATTTGGGAGAGAATAGGGAAAGTTTGGATGAGAGAAATGAGGAAATAGGCTGAAAGTTCGTCTTTAACAGCGGTCTAGTCCCCCTTGGTGACTTTGCCAAGCGACTATGCCCAGGGCAATGTCTCCTGGCATAGTCGCCAGCTTGCCCCAGGCTTCTGCTTCCCTTCTGCGACTGTGCCATGTGCGACTGTGACTTGTCATAGTCGTCGGGCATTGTCACGAGACCTTTCCGGAGCCCCGAAACTCGACTTTTTCACTGTCAATACTCCCGCTACTCCAAGGGACTTTAAACAAAACATTTCTCTACAAAACCCCACTGTTTACAAGTCACATAAACGTCCGGATGACATTCATTTACCGAAAATTACGGGTGTTACAATCCTCCCAACCTTAAAGGAGATTTCGTCCTCGAAATCTAAATTCCAATGGATTGCTGCCTGCAGGATAGATTGTCCCTACTCCACTTTCTAGAACCACTGCCATAACTCTTATGCTGATACTCCCGACAACAACCTCCTTAGGCACATTACTCTTATATCCAAGTGCACACTTAACTCACTAAAGAGTCTTTACCCACAAGACTACAGTTGTCTCCCAACCTTGGGTGACACGTACTACCTCACGGGTAGCTTGTGATCTCTATATCTCACCGGCCAATTCACCCCAAATCCACATGATTCTGAACTCGAAGCCAAAGATCGTCACCAAACTTCCATGAATCCTCAGATTCCTACTGATCCATTTTTAATATTGATAAAGATGTCCTTCCAAGGCGCACCAACGCGTCCTTCGGGTAACCGGCTAACACAGATCCGGATATCTCTCAACTCCGTTCCAACCCCAATCTCAAAACATTCCCTTAGTAAGACCTTTATCACAACGGAAAACTTATACATATCGATGCTTAAGCAACAACATCTAACCTTCTGCTAAGTTCCACCTTAGAGAGGTCAACATTCCCAAGACCCAACGGGGTACTTCCAAGCATTCCCCCGATTCATGGACCTCAAGAAAACAAGTCGATGCCTAAAACCAAACGGTGATAACGAAAACGTAGGCATCCCGTCCGATATTTCATTCCGGAGGTATTGTCGCTTTAAGGTTGACACCTAACAGAGGGCTATTATTCCCGATCTTACATTCCCAACAAACGGACCACCATACTTCCTTTAATCACGGAACCCACTAAGACGATACACCATCAACATACACCATGATGTCCAACAGACAAGTAACCCATTAAATCGAACCCAAACATGCGCCGATAATCACTCAAGACATTTTCCCGCAGGTTTACCGAAGCATAGAGGTCACTCCTAAGATAACGGGGAAGGCATGAATCTATACCTCAACTATTCAAACGTGAACCGATTCAAAAGTTGAAACCCAATTTCAAGGTTGACCACAAGTCGGACCATCCGACGCTTCAAATCCCAAGTACTCCTTAGTTCCTTAATTACACCTCCTTTCACGACAGGGTTTAAATCTATAGGCCTAATGAGTTCAAGGTTTTCAACTAATATGCCGATTTAAACTTTTATAAAACTTTCAAATACATAAGCTTTATAACAATTGATCGTGCGGTAAAATCCACTACCGATCACTCGATAGGTTGAAAATTGATCACCGACGCTACACATATAAAACCATTTCCAAAATTCGTTTGATCAATATTTACGTAAATAAAACGGTAACAAAAAGGTGTGTAGGAAAATTTACACTATAACCATGAAAATAAATTCCTGCACCCCAACACGTGCAATAAATGTTTGTACAACTTCAAAAGAGAATTTCACAATTTTAACTTTAAAATTCTTCCTCTTTAACCGCAAGACGTCGCGGCATAAAATTTTCAACAAGCCCCATACGCATCCGTTTATTCTCCAAAACTCAGTAGAACGATGGGAACGCAATAAATTTCAAATCGAGTTTAAAGCTTTGAGCCGTACAGATAAAACACATTTGACCAAAATAGTAACTACAATGACATGAATGCCTATAACTCATTTAAGTGCATTGCGGAAAATTTCTAACAGTAAAATCAATAACTAAAATATGCTCAGAACAAAAGTTTTATCTGAAATAACATAAATCTTTTATATGTTTACTCACACCAATAGTATCATTTAATCCAAATACAAATAGTATACAACGATTGACACTTGCATAAAACCCAAAGATAAATCACATGATAATGAAACTTTTCGAAAATAACATATGGGATGACATTTATTAACAAAACCCATAAATTAACGCACGTAATAATGCATGTACACATGCTCCAAGATTTATCTACGCGACGCAAAAGGTCGTACGATAAAACACCATAAAACCCAACCGAATTTTCATAAAACTCATTAACGCTAAAATCAAGCGGTGTCAAAATTTTCATTTCCCCACATAGAAGCATAAGGAGACAACAAGTCTAAAAATGTTAAAATTCTAAAGCCACCACGTGCAATAAAATGACCTCTTTTCAACAAAACTTTCATGAGACACGACGCCCAATAAGCTCGTAAATCCACACGCAATAAAATTAAAACACACACATTTCGAAGTACACTTACGCGCCCAAAACGTCGCAAAACAATATTCCATAAAATTCAACACGACTCGCACAGACCCAAAATTCCCAAGAAAGTTCAGACTCAAAAACATGGGAACAACTCTTCCTTTAAAACCTTAACATACGTGGAGGAGATCCAATGTCAAGGTTAAAAATTCTACAGTTACTTGCCCAATACCACATATGGCATTAAAACACGGATCTTATGACATCCAAAAATAGCGTTAAACACAGAACAGGGACGGAGAGATTTTCTATATAAATTTGCAATCACATGCAACAAAACAACTCCATGCATGCTTAAGCTCACGGTTTAAAATATGATGAGTGCAAAATGTTTTACCAAGACTTTGTGACGTAACTCACTTCATACCTTGAAAACATGAGAAACAATTTACGCAAACTTATTTAGAAATAAATTTTGTGCATGGATTTGGTCGACACTTAACATCGCGAAGTCACGCTCCTGACATTCATACTATTGTCATCTGGATGCTCAACATCTTAAAGCAATACTCGAATATTTCATCGGTTCACCTTATAATTTCTCCTCGAATAACGTCAATTCCATAAGTCTAAGTAGGGGTGCTCAAAAACCCGATCAATTCGACCAACCCTATCAACCCAACCCAACGTGAAATAACTCAAACCGAAGCAACCCGATGTCTAATCAAGTTGTAAAATCTTCAACCCAACCCGATGAACCCGATCCTTTTATTTTGTGGATTTAATATGATTATTAAGTCTCTATTAATATGTAAATTAGACAATTACACTATTGCGTACCCTCTTCATTTACATATATTCTCAATCTATTATTCATCTCTATATAACTCCTTTGTATATAAGTTTAATAAATGTAAACACACACACACACACACACACACACACACACATATATATATATATGTGCAAACTAAAAAATTAACTAAATGTGATATATTTAAGATTTAAGAAGTATGGATAAGTTGTACCAAATGGTTGATGATCACGACCAACCTCAAGGCCAAGAAAGCGAAAGCATCGGGGTTGGAGATGTCTAAAATGATTGTTGTTGATTGACATATTATCATTTGGTTTAGACATTTTTATATGTAATATCGTAATATTTTTGTTGAACTTACATACTCTCATGAATTATCGGTCATTCGGTTGTATTTCAAAGAAATGTTTTCTTTATGTTTATATTTCTAAATTTGATTTCATCTTGTTTAAACACAACCCGACCAACCCGATCAATCCGAACGTTTTGGGTTGGGTTGGGTTGTACTTTTGATTGGGTTGGATTGGGTTGTAAAATTTTCAAACCGCCTATATTGGGTTGAGTTGTTAAAAAGCCTTCAACCCGATCAACCCAACCCGTGAGCACCCCTAAGTCTAAGGTTCTACTCCAACCAATAATTCTGACTCAAGATGATCAACTTCATGCGTCCAACGCACTTAACTATCACTCCAAAGTGGCATTGCTATATACATCAATCATTCCTTAGCTTCCTCGCTTAGAAACTCCCTCACTACCCCAACGGTCATCATACCAAGGTAGTTCAAGTATACACATGTAGTATGTAGGTTCACCATAACACTGGCCAGGTGCCATTATGAACGTACCATACATGATCATCCTTGCGACCCTCGACAAGTTTCTCGTTCCTAGCGACTCGATCAACCCTAAAGTATCTTATCTTAAGGTACCTAATGCGCCATTTCCCTTTCATTCACTTATAAGAACGCTAGTTTGAGTCTAGGCACCCAAAGATCAATACCTAATTCTCTCAAACTTAAGCTCTGATACCACCTTTTAACACCCTCAAATCCGGAAATAACAACTAATTTAAAATTTTCTAATTACACCAATAAATGATTCATCTACAAACACAATTTAAGATTTAATCACAATACATACATTCATTCTATACATACAGTCTATAATAAGGACGGGTGCTACTAAAACCCAATAATGGTCACTATCTCCAAACTGCGGAAGACTTCACCAAATACTTACACTTGTGAAAAACTAAGCACATCTCTTCATAGAACTGCTAGAACCAAACCCCCATCTGGAACCTGATGCATATGCCGACAAATAAGAAGGTTAGGCTTAACGCCTAGTGAGCTCAAGAGTTTTCAACATATATAAATTAATCATTTAGAAAAAGGAGAATACAATTGAAATCATGATCCTTCAAAATGATATGCTTCAAATGTGAAAACGACTCGTTTTCCAATATTGTGCATTTTAGACGAATGAGGCACCATAATAAACGTTTTCCAAACCTAACGGTTTTAAGAACTAAGACCCCAAAATAACACGTTCCTTCGTAAAATTAATTTCAACACATAACTCACTCAAAAGGAGAAGAGAAAGCAGACTCCCAATTTATGAAACGTGGATAAAACTTTATATCCCGAAACACCCAAAACACGGGTGGGGTATAATACTCAACCCAGAAATCATGGATAAGATCCATATTGTAACACCCTCAATTCTGAGATAACAATTAATTTAAAATTTTCTAAATACATCAATAATTGATTCGTCTACAATCACAATTTAAGAATTAACCTTAATATACACATTCATTCTATACATACAATCTATGATAAGTACGGGTGCTACTATACTAAACCCAATAACAGTTACCATCTCCAACATGCGGAAGACTTCACCAACTACTTACTCTTGTATAAAGCTAAGGCTCAACTCTTCATAGCACTGCTAGAACCGAACCCCCAACAGGAACCTGATGCACATGCCGACAAATAAAAAGGTTAGGCTTAACGCCTAGTGAGCTCAAGAGTTTTAACATGAATGAATATATCTTTAAAAGAAAGGAGTTCAGTTCAAATCACGATCTTTCGAAATGGTTTACTTTAGAAATGGAAACGACACATTTTCCCATCATATGCACTTTTAAAGACAATGCTCCCAAACACAAATTCTTAATAAAACGATGCAACCCATACCTCACCCAAAACGGGATTATAATTCGACACCCAATTTGTGAAAACGTGAATGACACTTCATACCCCAAAACACCCAAACCCAGGCGGGGCATGATACTCAGCCCTTAAATAACGGAAAACAATCCATATAGATATGATACGTCATCGAAAGCATGGAACTGAAACTTAATACTCACATGACCATAAAGTGGAATGAAATTCAAACATTTAAGTAAGGACAATTAAATATCCCAAAATACTACGGGCCGACAGCGGAGTATACTCGCATCCGTTGAGAGTGGAGGAACACAAAAGTATGTCACCCATACAACGTTAATCGTGTGACACTTCACGACATAAACGCCCAAGTGTCCCTACGACTTCTTGACAAGTTTCACCCAAAGAGACAACTGACCTTAGCGAATACCATCGGGAATACCGCCAAAGGCTCGGCACACGGGGGATACAACGAAGGCATTGCCCCACACGGCGAAGGCCCCAAACGCCCATCAGAGGACTACCCATAGTCATAATAGCACAACCGGACTCAGCCCTCCTAGTGCCTACTTGTAAAGTTCCGGTCGTAAAACATGAGTATCGGAGTCCAACCCCGTACCACCCAATTGACCATCAAATAAGACTGACTTACGTGCCTATGGATCCAATGCAACACAGTCTAACATTACATGACTTACACATGAATGACTCACGCACTCGAGCATGTAATTAACAATGATATGCAACAAGGTGCATTAATATGTAAATAATAAGTTGGACTCTACATCGAGTCATTAAAACCGGACAAATGTCTTCAAGGCTCTTTTAAGTCAACACCGAGCTAAAATGTCCAAAATCCATTTGACCAACAATTAATGTTTCCCCAAATGATGAAACGCCTCTAAATGGTGTTTATGCAGACACATACTTAAAAGATGTGATTTACCCAAAAATCGACACGGGTTGTGACATATTAATTTCCAAATGGGTTTATGAAGCCAAATACACCAAAAATGCATATATCAAGAATTGGACTTCGTTTGTACAAAAATCATCAAAGGTGCATAATTCATAAAATAGACTTTACTTGTTCAAAATCCCAAATATGAGCTTTTCATAAGATTAACATCACCCATGTTTAGTAATATGAAAATTTACCAAAATACTCACACTTTGACAATTACTAAGTAAAACACATTTTTACTTCAAAATACACATTTTGGCATGTACATAGTTTTCACAAAGCATCTTGAACTCACCTTGCTAGGTTAAGTTAAACCTAGGTTTCAATCCCCAACCATTGGCCTCCAAAAGCATAGATCCCACCCAAAGCTTTCCGAAGACATCCATTCCAACTCTTCAACTCAAGCTTCTAAAACCTAGATCCACACATTTTCAACCGTAAATTACCATATTCAACCATATAGAAACATTTCCCCAAACATATTACACCAAAATCTCCATTTTGGTCCAAACCCTAATTTTGACCCAAATCTTACAAACCGAAATTAGAGTAACCTACTACTTAGGAAACCATCAATGGAGCATTTACAACTTATTTTAAGGTTTAGAAAGAAAGTGGATGAACTTACAATAGTGGGTTTTGATAGAACTCAAAACCCTAGATTTTCTTGAAGGAGACTTCAATGGAGATGGTGGAGTGGTAGCTTCTTGAATCCTAGTCTTCCAAGACTTGAATGGTGATGGAAATGATTCAAAATCAAGGTGGATGGCCATAGGAATGGCTAGGGTTCGAACCAAGGGGGTGGGAATCGGTTTGGGAGAGAAAGGATGGAATTTGAGAAGTGAGAAATGAGAAAAAGGCGAAATTCGCACTTAACAGCACCCTGGGCCCTTTGTGCGACAATGACCAGCGACATTGCCCAGGGCAATGTCGCCATGTCGCCTGGCAATGTCTCCAGGTGCCCCCAGGCCACGGTACATCCTCTGCGATTGTGACAGTGCGACTATGACACTGTCATAGTCGTCGGGCATTGTCGCGGGACCTTTTAGGAGCCCCGAAGCTCGACTTTTTCACTGCCAATACTCCCGATACTCCAAGGGACTTTAAACAAAACATTTTCCAACAAAGTCCCACTGTTTACAAGTCACATAAACGACCGGGTGACAATTACTTACCGAAAATTACGGGTGTTACAATCCTCCCAACCTTAGAATGATTTCGTCCTCGAAATCTACTCTTCTCAATGGAACGTTGCCCGCAGGATAGATTGTCCGTAGTCCACTTCCAAGAATTACTATCATAACTCTTATGCTGATACTCTCGACAACAGCCTCCTTGGGCACATTACACTTATATCCAAGTGCACACTTAACTCACTGAGCAGTCTTTACCCACAAGACTACAGTTGTCTCCCAACCTTTGATGAAACTTACTACCTCAAGAGCAGCTTGTAACCCTGATTTCACACCGGCCAACACACTTTAGCTGAACATGCTTATGAATCCAAACCAATGTTCGACATCGATTTCCAAAGAATTCCCAAAATTCTTAATGAACAGTCCTTGATATTGACAATGTCGTCCAAATCGAGGCGTACCCATACGCTCTCTAGGTAGCTGATTAAAGCAGATCCAACTATCACTCGCTCAGATCTACTCTCAAACTCAAAACGTTCCCTTAAAAAAAATCTTTACCACAACGGGAAAACTTGCACACACATTGACACTTAATCATCAACATCTAACTTACTTTTAATTTCCACCACCACGAGGTCAACATTTCTCTTGATATAATGGGATACTCCCAACACTCCAGGATTCATTGACTTCTAGAAACGAGTCGACGCCTAATACCCAAAATGGTGACATCAAAACGTGGATATCCCGCCCAATACATCATTCCAGGAGTATTTCCGCATTAAGGTTGACACTTAACAGAGGACTATTATTTCCAAATCTTACATCCCTAACAGACGGACCACAAAAAAAACAATTTCCTTGATCACGGAACCCATTAAGACGGTACACCTTCAACATATGCCACGATGTCGGACCGACAAGCAACCCATTAATTAGAACCCAACCATGCGTAGAAAATCATACAAGACCTTATTCCGCAGGTTCACCGAAGCATAAAGATCCTCTCTTTAATTAACTGGGGAATAAAATCTTATACCTCGACTATTCACGCGCGACCCAACTCAAAACTGAAACTCAAATTCAAGATTGACTCCAAGTCAGATCATCCGACGTTTCAAATCCCAAGGACTCCTTAGTTCCTTAATTACAACTCCCTTCACAACAGGGTTTAAATCTATATGCCTAATGAGTTCAAGGTTTTCAACTAACATGCCGATTTAAACTTTTATAAGACTTTCAAATACATAAACTTTACAACAATTGGTCGTGCAGTAAAATCCACTACCGATCACTCGATAGGTTGAAAATTGATCACCGATGCTACACATATAAAACCATTTCCAAAATTCTTTTGATCAATATTTCTGTAAATAAAACAGTAACAAAAGGTGTGTAGCAAAATTCACACTATAAACATGAAAATAAATTCCGGTACCCCAAACACGTGAAATAAATGTTTGTACAGCTCCAAAAGAGAACTTCACAACTTTTAACTTTTAACCTTTTCTTCTTTAACCAAAAATGTTCCGGCAAAAAATTTTCAACAAGTCTCGATACATCAGTTTATTCCCCAAAACTTTGTAGAATGATGGGAACGCAAATAAATTTTCAAATCGAGTTTAAACCCTTGAGCCGCATCGATAAAACACATTTGACCAAGACGGTAACTACAACGATATGCAACCCAAAAATTCATTTCATGCATTGCAGAAAATTTATAACAGCAAGGTCAACCATCGAAGCACGTTTAGATTAAAAGTTTAATACGAGACAACATAAATATTTCACATAGTTACTCACACGAGTGAAAATCAAATTCAACCCAAAAGTATGCACATATACCCGTGTAAAACTCGAGATGCAATCATGCGACATTAAGATTTTCAAGGTGCCTCTTACGGTTGCAAAATGTAGGTGCAAGACTCGCATAAGACAAAGTATTAAACAAAACTCGTAAATTAACGCACACAATAATGCAAGTCTACTCGTTCCAAAATTTCCTTTTTTTTATTACGCGGCTCGAATGGTCATAAAACAAAACGCCATAAACCCAACTAAACTTTCATAAACTCATTGACGGTAAAATCAAACGGTGTCAAAATCTCTGTTTCCCAACATAAAAAGCGTAAAACGACAATAAGTCTAAAAATGTCAAAACTCTAAAACCACCACGTAAGATAAAGTGACTCTTTTCAACAAAACTCTCATCAGATACGACACCCAAAAGCTCGTAAATTATACGCAATAAAATTAAAACCACGCATCTCAAAATACACTCACGAACCCAAAAAGGTTGCAAAACTATACCCCGTAAAATTAAACACGACTCATACAGACTAAAATTTTCCAGAAAATTCCGACTCAAGAACAGTGGGACAACTCTTCCTTTAAAACCTTAACAAACGTGGAAGAGATCCAATGTCAAGGTTAAAAATTCTACAGTTACTTGCCCAATACCACATATGGCATTAAAACACGGATCTTAATATGTCCAAAGATAGAGTTAAACACAAAACAGGGACGGGGAGATTTTTCCATATAAATTGCAATAACTTGCAACAAAACAATTCCATGCAAACTTATTTTAGAAATAAATTTTGTGCATGAATTTGGTCGACACTTAACATCGCGAAGTCACACTCCTCAATTTCCTACTATTGTCGTCCGGATGCTTAACATCTTAAAACAATACTCAAATATTTCATCGGTTCACCTTATAATTTCTCCTCGAACACATCAATTCCATAAGTTTAAGGTTCTACTCCAACCAATTGTCTTGACCCACAATGGTCAACTTCTAGCATTCATCATGTCTTAACTGTCACTCCAAGGTGACATTGCTATAAACATCAACCCTTCCTTAGATCACTCGCTTAGAAACCTTCTCACTATCCCAACGGTAATCATACCAGGGTAGTTCAAATATACACATGTAGCATGTAGGTTCACCATAACACTGGCCAGGTGCCATTATGAACGTACCGTACATGCTCATCCTTGCGACCCTAGACAAGTTTCCCGTTTCTAGCGACTCGATCAACTCCAAAATATCTTATCTTAAGGTTCCTAATATGCAACTTCACTTACAATCACTTATAAAAACGCTAGTTTGAGTATAGGCATCCAAAAATCAATACCTAATTCTCTCAAACTTAAGCTCTGATACCAACTTGTAACACACTCAATTCTGAGATATCAACTAATTTAAAATTTTCTAAATACATCAATAATTGATTCGTCTACAATCACAATTTAAGAATTAACCTTAATACACACATTCATTCTATACATACAATCTATGATAAGGACGGGTGCTACTAAACCCAATAACAGTTACCATCTCCAACATGTGGAAGACTTCACCAACTACTTACTCTTGTATAAAGCTAAGGCTCAACTCTTCATAGCACTACTAGAACTGAACCCCCAACAGGAACCTGATGCACATGCCGACAAATAAAAAGGTTAGGCTTAACGCCTAGTGAGCTCAAGAGTTTTAACATGAATGAATATATCTTTAAAAGAAAGGAATTCAGTTCAAATCACGATCTTTCGAAATGGTTTACTTTAGAAATGGAAACGACACATTTTCCCATCATATGCACTTTTAAAGACAATGCTCCCAAACACAAATTCTTAATAAACGATGCAACCCATAACTCACCCAAAACGAGATTATAATTCGACACCCAATTTGTGAAAACGTGAATGACACTTCATACCCCAAAACACCCAAAACCCGGGTGGGGCATGATACTCGACCCTTAAATAACGGAAAACAATCCATATAGATATGATACGTCATCGAAAGCATGGAACTGAAACTTAATACTCACACGACCATAAAATGGAATGAAATTCAAACATTTAAGTAAGGACAATTAAATATCCCAAAATACTACGGGCCGACAGCGGGGGATACCCGCATTCGTTGAAAGTGGAGGAACACAAAAGTATGTCACGCATACAACGTTAATCGTGTGACACTTCACGACATAAACGCCCAAGTGTCCTTACGACTCCTTGACAAGTTTCACCCAAAGAGACAACTGACCTTAGTGAATACCACCGGGAATACCGCCAAAGGCTCGGCACACGGGGGATACAACGAAGGCATTGCCCCACACGGCGAAGGCCCCGAACGCCCATCAGAGGACTACCCATAGTCATAATAGCACAACCGGACTCAGCCCTCCTAGTGCCTACTTGTAAAGTTCCGGTCGTAAAACATGAGTCCCGGAGTCCAACCCCGTACCACCCAATTGACCATCAAATAAGACTGACTTACGTGCCTATGGATCCAATGCAACACAGTCTAACATTACATGACTTACACATGAATGACTCACGCACTCGAGCATGTAATTAACAATGATATGCAACAAGGTGCATTAATATGTAAATCATAAGTTGGACTCTACATCGAGTCATTAAAACCAGACAAATGTCTTCAAGGCTCTTTTAAGTCAACACCGAGCTAAAATGTCCAAAATCCATTTGACCAACAATTAATGTTTCCCCAAATGATGAAACGCCTCTAAATGGTGTTTATGCAGACACATACTTAAAATATGTGATTTACCCAAAACTCGACACGAGTTGTGACATATCAATTTCCAAATGGGTTTATGAAGCCAAATACACCAAAAATGCATATATCAAGAATTGGACTTCGTTTGTACAAAAATCATCAAAGGTGCATAATTCATAAAATAGACTTTACTTGTACAAAATCCCAAATATGAGTTTTTCATAAGATTAACATCACCCAAGTTTAGTCAATATGAAAATTTACCAAAATACTCACACTTTGACAATTACTAAGTAAAACACATTTTTACTTCAAAATACACATTTTGGCATGTACATAGTTTTCACAAAACATCTTGAACTCACGTTTCTAGGTTAAGTTAAACCTAGGTTTCAATCCCCAACCATTGGCCTCCAAAAGCATAGATCCCACCCAAAGCTTTCCGAAGACATCCATTCCAACTCTTCAACTCAAGCTTCCAAAACCTAGATCCACACATTTTCAACCGTAAATTACCATATTCAACCATATAGAAACATTTCCCCAAACATATTACACCAAAATCTCCATTTTGGTCCAAACCCTAATTTTGACCCAAATCTTCCAAAATCTTACAAACCGAAATTAGAGTAACCTACTACTTAGGAAACCATCAATGGAGAATTTACAACTTATTTTAAGGTTTAAAAAGAAAGTGGATGAACTTACAATAGTGGGTTTTGATAGAACTAAAAACCCTAGATTTTCTTGAAGGAGACTTCAATGGAGATGGTGGAGTGGTAGCTTCTTGAATCCTAGTCTTCTAAGACTTGGATGGTGATGGAAATGCTTCAGAATCAAGGTGGATGGCCATAGAAATGGCTAGGGTTCGAACCAAGGGGGTGGGAATCGGTTTGGGAGAGAAAGGATGAAATTTGAGAAGTAAGAAATGAGAAAAAGGCTGAAATTCGCACTTAACAGCGCCCTGGGCCCTTTGTGCGACAATGACCAGCGACATTGCCCAGGGCAATGTCGCCTGGAAATGTCTCTAGGTACCCCCAGGCCATGGTACATCCTCTACGATTGTGACAGTGCGACTATGACACTGTCATAGTCGTCGGGCATTGTCGCGGGACCTTTCCGGAGCCCCGAAGTTCGACTTTTTCACTGCCAATACTCCCGATACTCCAAGAGACTTTAAAAAAAACATTTCCAAACAAAACCCCACTGTTTACAAGTCACAGAAATGACCGGGTGACAATTACTTACCGAAAATTACGGGTGTTACACATATATACAAAACGTCACCGAAAACTTGGATAATAAAACTCAATACCCAAAAACAACACCTTTCGGTGATGGGGGATACCCGAATTCCATCGAAAGTGGTGGGCACACAAAGTTAAACCACTTATCAATGTTCTCGAGCTTCACATAGAGCCAGGGATCCCTGTATACGGCTCCCAACCGAGCTACCACCGCAAGATACCCAAATGACCTTAGTGTTTACTCGACCTCTAAATGAGTGTCACCACAAAAGCCACAAGTCCTCGTATCCGGCTCTCCAAGAGCACCACCACAAGACTTAGCTCCGTATACGGCTCCCAAATCGAGCTACCACCGCAATCTTACATAAAAACATGACTTGGGGACCACTCACTAGACTTCAAACGCAGACACTAAATTCCACGATGAGTAACCAGACTGGATTACAAACGGACATCGAGTTCAACCACCCACGATCTATACCTCGAGCCCTTCAATAGAGGTTACGTTGTTATCGAGTTCAACCACCCACGATCTATACCTCGAGCTCCCACTAGCCATAAACAATATCCAATCCCAATACGGGGATAAAGTCCCCAACTAAACCAACCGACTGACTCATATGCCTATGGATCCAATGCATTACACTCTAAAACATTACATGACTCAAACGAATGAACTAACGCATTCAAAACATGTAACTCTCAATTAAGATGCAACTAAGTACACCATATGTCCAAGGCTCCTCAACAAGCTACCAAAACTGAACAAATGTTCCAAAGACTCCACCGAGTACAAATCAAGCCCCAAGAGGCTTAATAGACGTTTGGCTAAAACACGAGAGCCAATATGGTTACATAAACCAAAATACACATTTTCCCAAAATCTTTGATTTTCAAATTACCATTGGTCTTCGGCCCAAAACCCAAAAGGTTTTCCATTTCTAAAATGTTCCCCAAAGTCGGGAATGACCCAAACCCAAAGGACTCACACATTCGTACTTTTCAAAACATCTCATTTCATGAATGATGCATAAAACACGACAAACACTTAAAAGTGCATTTTTGACCAAATACCTATTTATGCAATAATTCATCAAAACCCATTTATTTATGACACATTTATCAAAATGCCCAAAAATCACAAAGATGTGTGCTATATAAGTTTATAAAGTTAAACACTTTCAAAATAACCAAACTTATCAGCAGTTAACAATTTCATGTAAGATGCAAAACCCCTTTAAAATAAACATTTTGGCATGTACACCGTTTTCACAAATCAACTTGAACTCACCTTGCTAGAGTTAGGCTAAATCTAGATTTTACCCCACTTTGAGCTTCCTTGACGAAACTTGAATACTCCAAGCCAAAACCTCCAAAACCTAGATCCAAATATTTTCAACCGTAAATAACCATATTCAACCATATAGAAACATTCCCCAAACATTTTACATCAAAACCTCATCTTATACCCAAAACCCTAATTTTGACCTAACTCCTCCAAAAATCTTCCAAACCGAAAATGGAGAAACATAATACTTAGGAAATCATCAATGGACCATTTATATCACCTAATATGGTTTAGAGATGGAGAAAATAAACTTACCACATAGGTTTTGGTGAAAACCTAGAAAACCCAAAATGAGCTAGAGGTTGAAGATGAAGATGGAGATGGTGAATCATTGATCATAGCTTTCCATTTTACCACTTGATGGTGTTTTATCTCCATAAAATACAAGGATTTGAGCCACTAATAAGTTAGGGTTTGAAGGGAGAAGAGAGAAAACGATTTGGGAGAGAATAGGGAAAGTTTGGATGAGAGAAATGAGGAAATAGGCTGAAAGTTCGTCTTTAACAGCGGCCTGGTCCCCCTTGGTGACATTGCCAAGCGACTATGCCCAGGGGCAATGTCGCCTGGCATAGTCGCTAGCTTGCCCCAGGCTTCTGCTTCCCTTCTGCGACTGTGTCATGTGAGACTGTGACTTGTCATAGTCGTCGGGCATTGTCGCGGGACCTTTCCGGAGCCCTGAAACTCGACTTTTGCACTGTCAATACTCCCGCTACTCCAAAGGACTTTAAACAAATCATTTCCTAACAAAACCCCACTGTTTACAAGTCACATAAACGTTCGGATGACATTTATTTACCGAAAATTACGGGTGTTACAGAAACCGATCAAGAAGAGCCGAACAAAAAGAAGAAGAAACCGATCTGGAGAGAATGGGGGAGAAAGAGACAAAATCACAGTTTGTTTCAAAATGAAATTAAATGAAAAAAATTAAACGGAATTAAATGAAGGGATAAATAGGGTGAGGATTATCTTCGAAAATTAAATCACAATTTGTTCCAACAATATCTTTCATTTAATTTAGTTTAAATCATTTCCTGTTCATCAATTTGTAACCTCCATTTAGACTATAACCATTGATTAAAAAAAGAGAGATTTAGATGGGGGTTATAAAGTTCGTACTAATTAGATTATATAAGGAAATTCATTTATTTATATATGAGTTATTTAATGTATTTTAATTAAGCTATTTTTTTAAGATTTTGTTTTTACAATTTTTGTGATTTAAACATGATTAATTTTTCATATAATATTTTTATTTTTTATGAGAATTTAAAATAAATGTGATTTAATTTTTTATTTAAAATATTTTTTTATTGAAATAATTTATTTACGTTTTTTTTACATATTTCATCAAAAATCACATGTGATATTCACAACTAATCGATGTTTTTTTTTCCAAAAAAAGTGATTGCTAATTTTCGTCAAAATACCCACATGTGGTATTGATCATTGTAAATTTAAATGGAAAAGAAACGTAAATTATTCACAAAATCACATGTTATATTTGTAACTTATGAATTATGTTTTGAATCACATGTGAACTAAACATATTAATTTTTTTTTCTATTACATATCATATGTGATTCTGTTTTCATAACTAATTTTCACACTTTAGATGACACGTGATTAGAAGTTTTCTTTGATAAAAAAGTCAATTTATTGTGAATCATATATGATTTTGGCAAAACTTGTAAATTTTTAAAGGGAATTTAATTAAAATACCCAAACATAAAAAATTAGTACCCAAAATGCCCAAAATCTTGAAGTTTTTGCCAAAATACCCAACAACCCCGTGTTTTTGGGCCGTGTAAATGGGAAAACGCGGGGTTGAGTTTTTAGGCCGTGTATTCGATTTTGGTCCGTATATGGTAACAAAACACGGGGTTACCCCGCGTTTTAATGGTGTAACGCGGGGTTAGTCCGCGTTTTTGTTGATTTACGCGGGGTAAAAGAATTCAATTCATTGAATTCTTGATTTTTATTATATATTTACATTTTATACCTCTATAATTATTTAGTTAGTTTACTTTATACCTTTTATTTTTCTATTTTTCATTTTATACTTTCATCATATTAACACATATAATCATATATTAACTAAAATAATTAAATCCAAAAATATTCAATTTTGGACTCATTTTGAAGGTATCGAAAAGACGATTATAATGGTGTAACTTGTTAAAATTAAAACGTATTTTTTAACGTATTTTAGTTAATATACGGTTATATGTGTTAATATGATGAAAGTATAAAATGAAAAATAGAAAAGTAAAAGGTATAAAGTAAACTAATTAAATAAATATAGGGTATAAAATGTAAATATATAATAAAAATCAAGAATTCAATTAATTGAATTCTTTTACCCCGCGTAAATCAACAAAAACGCGGACTAACCCCGCGTTACATCATTAAAACGTGGGATAACCCCGTGTTTTGTTACCATACGCGGACCAAAATTGAATACACGGCCTAAAAAACTCAACCATGCGTTTTCCCATTTACATGGTCCAAAAACACGGGGTTGTTGGGTATTTTGGTAAAAACTTCAAGATTTTGGGTACTGATTTTTGATGTTTGGGTATTTTAATTAAATTTTCTTTTTTAAAATAATGCTTTAAATAATAAATTAAATTATGCTTATTTTAAATGCCTTAAATAAAAAAAATAAATTCTTTAAATAAAAAATTAAATCATATTAA